>CM067581.1:3393110-4638213 GCA_034336665.1 Luscinia megarhynchos
ATTTCTGGAACCTCACTTTTTAATTCATTCTTGCTGACTGGTTGCCTTTGGAGCTTTGATTTTTGTGTTCTCCAATGCTCTGAGGTAACCAAGCATTGTTCCAGCTTGCCTGGGGCAGGAATGTGCAGAGTCTCTACATTGACTTAGAATTTAATCATCTTTTAAATGTATTTTATATTTTTTCATACTACATAAATAATTGTCACACAATATTTCTGGAATACCACTGTTTGAGGTAGTGTGCTTGGCTGTAAAGTTTAAGACTGCCCTGTAGTTATGCAACTGACTGAATTTTCCTTTGAGGTGCGTCACTCCCCTTTTCCATTATTTTCAACATCCTATTACATTGATGTGGCAGTAAGGAGTGTATGCAGGTTCATCCTGCAGTCATGTTTTTGTGGGATGTAGTTGATCTTTTTGGACAGCATCACCTGCTTTCTACCATTAGTTCCTTTCTCCCAGCTCTCTATGCCCTCTGCAAAGCTGGTGCTGAATTCTCTTGTCCAGGAATCTGATCTCTACCCTGTTGTTTTTCTAGGATAAGGTGGCATACTTCTGCTACCCCTTCACTGTGGAGATGTTTTACACCCAAGAAGATGAAGGTGTGTTTCCTTGTTACTCTGAAATCCTTTGGTCCTACTCTAGCCATCATGCTGTCTGTCCTGTTGGAGATGAAATGTTTCTGGTTCAAGAAAATTCACCCTGCCACCACACTGCTCCTGGACACATCCTGTTTTTGCCCAGGAATCCATTAGCATTTTTATGGATTTATGGATCTGCCCTGTTTCCAGGCTGTAGGCAGCTTTATCTGTTTGTAAAACTACTTGGATCTTGGCTTGTCTCCTTAAACATGGTGTCCAGGGCCATGTTGCTGTTCTTGGTGTGCTGCACAGAGCCCTGGGATGCTGCAGCTGAAGAACCAGGCAGCCTTTTTATACACAACTAAAACTCTGTGCTGAGTCTTACATTTGTAGACATGCTCAGTGACCTGTATAATCCCTAGATAGTTCATGCCACTTTGAAACTTCAGCTCTATTTTAAGCTGGGCTTCTCTGCTGCGTCTTCCTGCTGCTGCCTTACCAATCCTATTGCTCCATGGATACAATTGCTAGGGACAGCTCTGTGGCATGCCTTGCCACTTGAATCCAATGTACACTTTGGATTTGGGTATTCAGCCAACACTAATGAATTTTCAGACTAGAAGAAACACAGTGAGTTGTTTCTCTGTGGAAAAAATAAATGCTTGGAGAGATGTAGGAGAATCCAAGTTAATATTCCCCCAATAACAGTGGGAAAAGACAGAGATAAACAGATTCTGCTGTTTGGCTTCAGATCATTCACAAAACATTGTTTTGTCTGTTCAAGGATAATTGACAGCCCAGTCTGGACTTGCTTTTAAAGAATTTTCCCCAATTTTTTTCATCAATAATTCTGTTTTCAGCTTCAAATCTGAAGTTTCAACTTTTACAGAGGAAAACTAATCAACCATAAATCATTGTTAGTCATTGTAGGAGAAATACAGAAAGGACTGTGGTGGAAGGGTGCTGGAGTGTGTCCAGAGAGGGAACAGAACTGGGGAAGGGTCTGGAACACAAGGAATAGCTGAAGGAGCTAGGCAGACTCAACATGGAGAAAAGGAGGCTCAGGGAGGACCTTCTCACTCTCTACAATTCCCTGACAGGAGGGTAGAGCCATCTGGGGGTTGGGCTCTGCTCCCAGAGAACAAAGGGCAGAACAAAAGGAAACTTCAAGTTGCTCCAGGGGAGGTTCAGGCTGGACACTAGGAGGGATTTCTTCACATGACGGGTGTCAGGCACTAAAAGGGGCTTCCCAGGGAGGTGATGGAGTCCCCATCTCTGGAGGTATCCAAGGAATGACTGGAGGTGGCACTCAGTGCTCTAGTCTGGATGACAAGACGGGGATTGGTCACAGGATGGACTTGATGATCTTGGAGGTCTTTTCAAAGCTAAATGATTCTCTGATTCTTTGGCTTCCTACTAGTGGAGTTGGGCACTTAGCATTCTTTTTCTCAATGATAGTCTCCTTCTCAAAGCTGTGACCTGCTCCCCATCTTGCAGACAGTCTCCCTCAGTGGCCTGTTCTCTACTTTGAGGTCCTGTCCCTGGATTTCTGGCAGAGGTATCGTGTGGAAGGATATGGATCCTTGGTGCTGCCAGCATGTCCAGGTAAAGCATCCTTGGGACATTGTGCTAATTGTGTGGGGGAATGAGTTGAGTGGTCCTCTTGGGAAGTGATTCAGTCGGTCCCAGGGATTTGGTGTACTGAAGGGGGCTGTCAGCTGTCTGGGGTGCAGCAAAGAAGTATGTGAGGTGCATCTTGAGTTGCTGTCCTCTATTCTTTGATACTGCCATCACAACATGTGGTGTGATAAAGCTCTGGGGTGATGCTGTGCATCCATCTTTACAATGGCAGTAGCCCTCTGTGTCCCACATGGGACCTGTGAGCGACCCCTGTGTGTTAAGAGGAGAGGCTGCTGTTGGGCCAGGGGTACTTTCAGCATTGCCTGTGTGACTAGGATGGGCTGGCTCAATGGGAACATGCTTTTATAACATTTCTGATACTGTGCAGTGTTTCCATTTCCAGACAGCACTCGGTTGGGTTAGCAGGTATCCATTTGCTGTCCTTCGTGTCTGAATAAATCACAGGTCACAGAAGTTAAGCTGTCCTCTTGTCCTGGGCCAGGTGTCCACATGCTCACCGTCCCTACCTGGCGTCCTGTGGGTCTGGGAACTGTTGCTGAAATGAGGAGGTTTTTCATCGGGGGATCTCCTGAGCTGGAGGACTTAACCTACATCCGGACACCATCAACCTTCAAGGTGGGCTCAGCTGCAGAGTAGCCTCTTGCCAGGGCGTGGTGCATTTTGCTCTTGGGTTCGGGTGTCCATGGTCAGCCTGGACCAGATTTGATCAAGGATGAGCTGCTGGTCCTGTCTCTCTCACTAAAGAAATGTCTCCTCTGTGAGTCTTGTGATCCTGAACAGAGGAATGAGCAAACAGTGAGGCAGAGCTGTGCCTTCTGAGGGGTGAGCGGCTTAGAGAAGTAGGGGAGCACAGACCAAAGCCTTGGCTCACCCCTGCCTATAAAGTGTTTGTCAGGTCAGCATTTGGTACCAGCTGTGATCTTCTCTTGGGTTTCTGTCAGGAATCTGGGCTGGAACAGCTTCCTGAAGCAAGAAGCTGATGGGTGTGAGGCAGATAGAAACTTCATGTTCTTCAGAAAGTTGCAGAGGTGGCTGCTGGTGTAATGACCAGGTTGATGTTAGTGGCAGCTTTGTGTGGGAACAAGTCCTGATGCAGCTGTTGAAACCCTACCCCAGCACTGCACTGCACTGCACTGTCAGCTTGTCAGCAGATCCTGCCCTCAACACAACCTGGAACTTCTTTCTGACCTTGCAGGGAAGGGAAGACTGTGTCCACAGGAGTTTGTGCTCTGGTGGAACACGCTTGTGTTCACTGTGGGTTTACTCTAACCTGTGCCATCCCTGCAGGGAAAGCGCTTGAGCCGCTTTGGTTTCCGGACAGAGACCACAGGGAGCGTCACGTTCCAGCTCTATTGCCTGCAGCAGTCCAAGTGAGTGCAGCAAAGGGAGTATGAGCTCCAGAAACCCCATCTCCTGTGCTGCTTTTGGCAGCCCTGACCTGCTGGTGTGCTTCTGTGCAGAGCCTTTCTGGAGAACAGTGCCCTGAGGCAGCGCATGCAGAGTGTGCTGGACCGACTGGGAGGCTTCAGTCAGCAGAGCTCTGTCTACAATGTTTTGGGTAGGGCCTTCAGTGTCATTCTGTCTTGGTGAGCTTTTTCCCCCTTTTTACAGAGTGGGATATTTCAGGATAATCCATTACTGTGGAATTCCCCTCCATGTGAGCTCTCAGAGTCTGTGGCAGAGGCTAAGTGTTCTGCTTTGAGCTGGAAACTTCAAGAGGCATCAACTCTGAGAAGGCAGGAGGGATAACAACTGTGTGAGGGCACAGCCGGGGCTGGGATGCCCACTCTTGCCTGGCAATGGGCAGATCTGGTGGAACTAAGGCACAGGCTGTCTCTGATTCCATTGTGTATAGAAATCAGAGAGCAGCAGGTGGACAGTACCAGGTACTTTGGTGGTGTAACCTATTCATAGGAAGTGGGATCCTGTACCAGGAGAGATGATGTTCACTGAAAAGACACATCCCCTCCCCTTCCCTGAGGCTGTGTTATGCATTCTGGCCTGCGTCCCTGTGTGTTGTAGAGGCTTTCCAGCGGGCACGGCGCCGGATGCAGGAAGCACGGGAGAGTCTTCCCCAGGACCTCATCAACACTTCTGCCTCTACTGTGCTGCAGCCACCAGAGCCATGAGCATCACCTCTGCTGCTTGGAGCGCTTGGCACCCTCCCTCCAACGCAGGCTCCCACCCCTCAACAGAGGAGTTCCAGTGCTGGGGCCTGGAAGCTTCAGAAGCCCTTCCTTTGTTGTTTAACCTGGATGAGGGAGAGAACTTGTAACACCTCCAGACCCAGAATTTGCATTTCCACAATGGAAGGAGCCCTGTTTTTCAAAGCCCTTTGTTACCAGGCTCTAGCAATACAGCAAATTTTCCGCATTTCTACCAAAATACTGACATGTAACCTGTGAACTCTGTAACACCTTTTCAGGGATTGCAAAGGAAATAATGAGAAAAATTGACATGACTTGGTAAATTTAGTCTTCTTCTTAGAGAAGAGGATGATGTTGAAGGTAAAGGCATGATGCTGTTTGAGATTAATGGAGTTATTCTCAAGATAACTTCTTGAGAAATGCTGCTTATTGTTTTTAGCTGTTGTGTACAGACCAATCAATAGTAAAATGAATCCATCCACCTAAAGACTGATTTATTTCTATAGAGAGAGCTCTCTGCCACATGTAATAATGAAATTAAAGCAAAGGAAGACAGATGGAGAACTGGACAAAAGGATTTCATTCTGTCTTTTGGTGTGCCCATAAGGTCTGGCTCTGCAGTGGCGAGCAGGAGGTTCCTTTGTTCAGGAATACAACTGAAAACACACCTTCTTCTTAGTTCACTACAGAGCTTTGGCTGGGGCTGGAAGGTTTGCAGACAGTGAGAGCAGTTGATAACATTTGCACAACAGCTGAACTTTGAACTGTTCAAGCTGTTCATTTGAGGTTGATGTTTGTTGGTGGCCTGTTGCATCTCTGCAGAACACTGCGGTCCTTCCTGGGAAAGCTTGGGTTTACCCACTCTTTACCCTGTTTCTTCTGTTCTTTTCTCATTTTTTCCTCTATTTTTATTTCCGTCTCAAGTTCAGAGGAACATAGCTCCGTGCAGACTGACAGTGCTGTGCTGGTTTATGCACGAGTCTCATTTCCATGTCTTTTCTGTTCCAAAGGATGGGAAGAAAAATCTCAAGTTCAGACCATACAGGTTTGACCGTGTCTGTGAATTTAGGATTCAGAGGCAGGATATGAGGTATGAACTGGCCATCCTTGTTTTGCTCTTCATGTTCCTCCTTCACAGGGAACATGAGACTCCTGGTTGCAGCCATGTGTGTGATTGTTAGAACATCCCCTTATTCCCTGGTGCTCCATTGTTTTCCTCACTCCTTTCTTGCCATTTTGATGTTTTCCCAGTCTTCAGTAAGAAAACAAACTCCAAAAAGGAGTCAGCAACTCTCAGAGTTTGTTCTTCCTTGACATTTGCTGTAATTCCTAGATCTGTCTAGCAGCTTGGATCCATCTGGCAATTTCAATCATAAGGGGACTTTTGTTCACCTTCCTTGCCTGTTGCCCCTCACTTTGATGGAGGAGGTTACCAGGATGTGTTGGAAGTGTGGCCTGCACAGCAGAACAGTGTTCTTGACCTGCAACTGGCTGATGTGCCTGGTGCTGATGTGATGACTCTGGAGCAGCAGAGCTGATCTCTGTGTTCTGTCATGGTCTGTAATGACTGACCCAGGATGAAAAGATTCAGTGAGTATGTAGATTTGTTATCTCTTTGTTTTAATGGTTATTCATGTTGTGGCCTTGTGTGTTTATCACACCCTTCTGGGTGTTTTTGTGGTGCTTATCACCAATAGCTGAACTGCATCTCTCTGAAATGCTTCTCAGGATGGAGTTAAAAGGCTATGATAATAATTTTTTAATCGATAAAGTAACAAAACACCTTTTCAGTTGGAATTATGTCAATGGCAGATCCTGTTAGAGTGGAATTTTCTGATGAGGTCAGGTTCCTGACTCATTGCCCAGTTATTACAGCAGGATTTAGTGTCCTGACTGCCAGATGCACTAAGATTTACATAATTATCTTACTTTGCTACTTAGAACTCTGGATAGAGAAACTTTAGAGGAAAATTTTAAAATTAAAAAATTACTAGAACCAAGCAAGCAATTCTTCCAACGTAAGAGACTGTTTGCAGTTCTTCACTGTCATGCTTGCAGCCTCTTTGGCCTGACAGAGTAAAGTGGTGCTGGTAAAAGCTGGCTCGAAGAGACCCCTCAGCAAATGTTCTTTGAATTTGCACTTTTATAAATTAAATTAGCAAATTTCCATATACATGTACACATATGAAAATGTCACTGATCTTTTAGTCACAGCTGGCATTTGTGCTCTGAGCCTGCCAAGGAATCCAGCCTGGAGAGGAGGTGTGCACAGCTGGAACTGGAGTTCACCAAGTTGATTAGAGGGATGGAACACCTTTCCTGTGGGGAAAGGCTGTGAGAATTGGGGAAAGGCTGTGAGAATTTGGATTGTTCAGCCTGGAAAATAGAAGGCTTTGGGGTGACCTAATTGTGGCCTTGCGGTTCCTGAATGGAGCTGACAAGGAAGATGGAGAGAAACCATTTACAAGGGCCTGGAGTGACAGGACAAGGGGGAGTAGCTTCCCACTGACAGAGGGCAGGGTTAGATGGTATATTGGGAAGGAACTTTTCCCTGTGAGAGTGCTGAGGCCCTGGCACATTGTGCCCAGAGCAGCTGTGGCTGAACCATCCCTTCAAGTGTTCAAGGACAGGTTATACAGGACTTGTAGCAACGTGATCTAGTGGAATTTGTCCCTGCCCATGGCAGGGAATTGGAATGAGGTGAGCTTTAGGGTCTCTTCCAATCAAAAATGTTCCATGAGTCTCTGATTGTATGGCTGGAGTAGGGTCATGCAGTTACCAGGTGTGCCCAGGTGGGAGATTGAACAGGAGATGTGCCTGAGGACAGGCAGGAGGGGAGAACGGTGTCCCCCCTGGAGCCATAAGGATCATGAGCCATCGCTGCATGGAAGTGTCCTTACAGTTCTCACTGGAGGAGTGCCCATACAGGGAAACTCAGCAGGAGGAGTGTGATGAAGGACTGTTGTCGGTGCACAGGAGCTTGGGGTGGGTGGACATGAATTGACGAGACAGGGGAGCCCTGAACTGAAAGGGGAGGGCAGGAGGACCCTGCAGCAGGCACAGAGCAGGAATTGCTGCAGATCCTTGAGGGTCCCAGAGTGGGTCTAGCAGTGAGATCTGGTGGTCTCTGCATGGCTGGCAGCCCCCCAGCTCTGACTACACCAGCTGCAGCATCATAGCTGGTTTCTCTGGGGCTTTGCTTCTTCCTTTGAGCAGACTGGAGCTATGATGGGTTTTTGAGAGCCAACTGAACTTCCTGATGGAATGCTGAATGGGCCTCTGTCTGAGGCTGAATCCAGCAGCCTTACAGTGCTTTGTGGGGGCAGGACTCAGCCCAAAGGCCCTCGGGGCTTTCCAGGGTTGGATTAAATGAGATGTGCAAACAAAAGGGAATGGCAGGAGTGATAGCTTGGTGGAGGAAAAGGCTGTGGGCAGTTGAAAGAGCCTGCATGATACAAATCAGCATCCAGTAGAAAGTGTAAATGTAACAGAAAAAAAACCCTAGAGATGAGTCATTCACGTGATTGGAACAGCTTCCCACCAAAGTCAGACCGAAGGGATGGGTTTTGGTCTCAATGGAGGAAGATTTGTGCTGTGATAACTCCAAACTGGGGACTTGCCAGGACATCTCAAAGGGCACTTTAGCTTGGCCCCATCCCAGGGCTGGGGATGTGCATCAGGAGTTGCATCCTTCCTTTGTGAAGGATGCTGGGATGTAGGCATGTATACCAGGAAGAGATTTGGGGAGGACACTGCAATGTGCACCAGGAGGGGTGCTTAGGAAGGACTCTGGAGTGTGCACCAAGAGGGATGTTTGGGAAGGATGGTGGGAATGTGCACCAGGACAGGTATTTGGGAAGGATGTTGGAATATACACCAAGACAGGATTGGGGTGTGTGGGGCTGCCAGCTCTGGGCAGGAGGAGTCCTACATAGATTTGTCCTGCCCCTGGCTGGAGTGTGAGGAGGGGAGGAGTATTTTATTTGCACCACAGGTTTTAAATGGTTGTTACTAAATCTCTACTGGAGGTTGATTGTTGGGTCAGTATGTTTTAATTTTAGCCACGGGATTGGAGGAGGGTTCCCAGCAGCAAAGGGAAGTTCTGGGCTGCTTTGCCTCTCACTCCTGCTGCTGTTTTATTAATGCTCACTGTTCTCCCAAGGTGCAGCCCACATTCTCTGCAGTTAATGCCAATATTTCAATGCACAGCAGAGTAAAGCTGACCTGGGCAAAATCCCACTTCATTGGATCAGTCAAGAAATAAGTGTCCATGTGCCCTGTTCCTGCACTGAAACGATTGCTTTGGTTTGATTGAATATCCCTCACTGCTTTGGTTCAAGCAGTTTTTTAAGTGAGCCCTAGTGCTGTGTAGGCTGGAGATGCTTCCCTTTCTCTCTCATCTGTCAGAATAATTTTCTAGAGTAACACAGAATATCAGAAAGGACTGATGGAATCAGACTTCTCTATAATTTATTCAGAAGTTCTTGTACTTAAAATCATCTGACTTTCACAAGTTGGCAGGATTTCTACAATGCGTGAAACTTGGCTTGGAGGTGTGCGATTCCAGGTTGTTTCAAGCTTTCCAGATCTGAGAATAAGAGGATCAGCTTTTGGGAAGGTGTGGAAGGTGGGTTTTCCGTGACTTAATGTGACTTTAGAAAGCCAGAAAGGTCAGGCTGAATATCAAGGTCTAACACACTAATTTCTTCAGGCAGCGTAACAGATGACTGATGTTCATCTGTGAAAAACTTGAGAAATGTTTTTCAACTTCTTCCTTATATAAAGACAGAGAATACAGATCATCCCTATCATATGTTTTCTTTTTTCTGTAGGAAATTTTCCTGTGCAGGGCATTGGCCATGGCAGCTTGTGCCTGAGCATGTTGTCAGGCTGCTGCACTGGAGGCTGAGGAGGTGGAGAGAACCTGTAATTGTTTTTAGGTGGTTATTGTTTCTCTGGAGGGTTCCTGTCCCACTCTGCCACTCTCTGGGAAATCTTGTTCCCTCTGCTCATGTTCTTCTGAGCGCCATGATGCTCTTACATCCATGATGCTCTGGACATGGGATTGGGAATGAGAGATGAGACGAACAGTAGACAGGTGAATGTCCACTTTTCCTTCTCACTGCTGGAAATAGAGCCCTTATAATGTCTGATTTTTTCCACCACAGATGTGTTCAAAACGCTGAATTGCCTCTCTTTCTGCTTGGTCACTTCTCTTTTCCCATTGATTACCTTCTCCTGTCCCATTTTGACTTTCTCGGCCACAATGCACAGCTCTTCCCAGTTTTCCACCCGCATCCAATGCCTTTCTGAATGCCCTGCCTCAGCTTCCCCAAGTCATGGCACAGTTCCCCTTCCTCCCAATAACCTATCCCTGTTTGCTGATACGATTTTTCCCCAGAGTGAGGACAGGAGTCCTGTCCCTGGAAAGACCATGGGGCAGCATCTTCCCATCCTTGGACGCATGGGATTGCAGCCTGTGTTAGCTGTCCAAAAGCAACTTTTGATGGCTGTTGGTATGGAGACAAGCATTTGAAGCAATGGCCACTGGCGTACCTGCTTCCCTTGAGTGGGGAGAGGGAACCTCCAGCTGGATCCACTGTGACTATAGTCATATGGACCTTTCCCTCCTCTGCTCCTGTCCTCCCTGGCATCTCCCCATGGGCATTGTATGGGATGAGGGATGAGTCTCCCCTGCAGGGTGGTGGTGTGGAGTGGCCCATCCAACTCAGCCCTTCCTTGCCTCTGAGATTCTGTCTCTCCTGTGCCACAGGACCTGGCCTGTGTTCTTGGCACAGAGAATACCTCCCTGGCTCCCTCAGCACTGATGTACTCTGTCACTCTGGTGTCTTCCTCCATGAACAGTTTTCCAGCCTAATCCTCGATAAATAACTTCCAGCAGCTGTTGCAGGATCTGTGTTTTGTCCCTGAAGTGACAACAGTGACTGAAAATTAATGAATGAGCAGCTTCAGGTGGTTTCTGATCCACAGCCAAGCTGCTGGCTCAGGGCTGCACTCTGAGTTTCCACCATGTTTGCACTGTCAGCCTCACTCTGAGCCCAGCACTCGCTTTTCTCTGTGTTTCTGGTAAGGATTTATTCTGCACGCCCTTGTGTGGGTGTCTGAACTCTTCCACTGGCTGCTGCAGTTCTGTCTCCTGGTGGAGTCAAGTCCTTGAGAATGACAGGATCGGTCTTGGATCTGCTGCAGCTGCACCAGCCATCCTCTTCAGCCTCTGCTCAAAACACCTCTGTAGTTCCTCATGTGTCCTCAGGTTTCTGTGCTGCATTTTGGGCTGCCTGACACCTGAAAGTCCATCCATACATGAGTGCTGCAGGCACAGGCACTGTTCCAGCAGGCTGTGCCTCTGGCTCCCTGGATTTGCAAGCCCCTGTTGCTTGTAGCACAAGTGAGGAGCTGTGTGACCCTCTCCGTGAGCCCCTGCATGCATGCTCTTGGCAGACTGGTCACCCCACAGCCATGTCTCAACTCTTTGGGTCAGATCCTGCTCTGATCCTCATCTCAGCAGAGCCCTGAAGTGGGTGATGGCAGCCAGCACAGAGGGGACCTGCAGGCCTTCCTGGAGCTGGAAAACTGTAAGGTCTGGAAATGTAAAATGCTGTTGTGTAGCAGGCAGAGAAATTTTCAAACTGGGAATGTATGCTTCCATAGCACTCCACGGAGCTCAGAAGAGGAGAAAGATGTTTATTCATGAGCCTCTTGAGGAGATCTGGCTAAAAAGGTCCTTCACATGGAGATGGGGTGATCATGCTCAAGGTCTGGGGTGTAGGAGGGTGTGGACCTGTCCTGCTCTGGTAGCTCAGTGTTAGTACTGACGATCTGCCCAGCATGCTGAGCTGTGGCAGTGTGGAGAGAGCCAAGTGTGGGGCCATAGCAGTGGCACAAGGGGACAGCAGGATGAACTGTCAGCCTTAGCTCCAGTATGGGAAGGTGCTCCAGTTTGGCAATAGTCAAAGGCAGGGTTGCACTCATCCCCAGTCTTAGCTGAGGTAGCCAGAGCATGGTGTCCTGGCTCTGTGGAGTGACAAGGATGTAGAGCTGTGTCTGGAATCCTTCTCACCTGCCTTGTGGAAGGCTGAGCATGGAGAGCGTGGGACATGTGGGACCATCTTGGAAACAGCCTCTTCCCTTGACAGGGTGCTGAGAGGTATTAGGGGAGGTGAAATCTCATGGTGGGCACTGGAAGGCTGCTCTGACACCAGACAAAGTCTTTCCCTTTGCAGTTTGGTGGCTTTGTACATCCTTCCACGAGTGAAACCATCCCTGGCACTGGAGTGATTCACAGCAACAAGGTCTGTGTCCCCCTCCTTGGGTCGGAGTGAGTCTAACAAGTTGCAGTAAATAAGTGCAGCACCAAAGGAGAAATGCTGTGCCTGGCACCTGAGCTGTGCCCAGCCCCTAAACTGTGCCCAATGCTTAAGTTCCACCAATGAGATCCTGCTCCTGCATTCCCAGCTGAGGTGCCCACGAGTGTCCTTGACATCAGAGCTCTCTAAAGGCACCTGGATGGTGGTGGCCAAGAAACCTGTTCCTGTTCCACTTCTTGGCATGCAAGGAGCTGGTTTTCAGGCTAATACATGTATGTGCTGGGAGGAAGGGTTTCTAATGTCTGGGAGGGAGTGGTCCCTTCCCCTGCTGGAAGCCTTGACCCTGATGGTCCCAGGTCTCCAGGAAAGCCCGAGGGCAGCATCATGCAGAAGGATCCATGTTTTTGTGAGGCAGTGAAGCAGCTGCCTGTGAAGAGGAGGAGGCTCCTCCTGGTGGCATTAGGCTTGGGTGGGCATGAAAAACCACCAGCAGCCTGTGGCACAAGTATGGCACATGTGCTATGCCAAGAGCCATCCATGAGGATACCAAGGGCAGTTGGAGAAGGTGCTGAGGCTTAAGCTGCTGGCACCAGGCAGGACTTTGGGCAATCTGTACCCACTGCTTCAGCTTCTCCTGCATTAGAGGGGAGGCTGTGTGTGCAGGTATGGCCTTGGGGATGGAATTTGCACCGCTCTCGAGGGGAGCTGGTGGCAGGAGAGACAGCTCCTTGATGTGTCCAGCCTCCACAGCAGGGAGAAAGTCTGAGCTGTGCAAAGAGCTCAAGGGGGTGACAGCATGATGACAGAGTGATGTCTCTTTTGGAAGTCTACAGTACTCCTGTCACTTGAGTGAATTCAGCCAGTATCTGGCGCTGGGAACTATCCCACTGCTGGGATGTGCAAGAAAGCTCCTCTGCCCACCTGGAAGGGAGCATGGGGAGACACTGGTGGGAGGGGCAGCCCAAATAGTGCCTGGCTGGGTCCCTTCAGAACTAACCCACCCCACACAAGTTCCATCCACACAAGCCTGGGGGAGCACAGAAGCACAAGGGTAGATAGGGACCCACGTGGGGGACTCAGGGGAAGGGACACCCTGTCCAGGTAGAGCCTCAGCCCAGGGCTCTGGTGTCAAAGCACCATTGGAGACAGTGGGGCTATAACTGTCTGGAAGAATTAAATAAGTTTGGGATGTGGAGGACTGCACAGAGTTTATTATGGGATGGTTTAGAGAGGAAGCAAAGGTGCGAAAGAGATGGATATGGGTAATTTGGGGAAGAACACGCATGGGATAATGTGGGAATGTTGAGGCGGCCCTGGTGTAATCCGGCAGTGCTGTCCCGGGAGGGATGAGCTCTTCCGGAGGGGCGGGAAGGGAGCCCGAACCTCGTCCCGGGGGTGCCGGGGATACCGGGGTACTGGCAATACCGGGGGTGCAGAGCATACCGGGGGTGCCAGGGTGCCGGGGCTACCGGGTGTACCGTGTGTACCTAGGTTCCGGATGTACCGGGGTTCCAGGGGTGCCGGGGATACCAGGGATATCTGGATACCGGGAGTACCAGGATACCAGGCGTACCGGGTGTACCGGCGATACCGGCGATACCGGGGACCAACTCCGCAGGTTCTGTCTGGAGCCGCCAGGGGGCGCCGCGCCCCAGAGCTCGGAGTCCCGGCCGGGTTCACCTTTGCGGGGGGGAGGGAGGAGAGAGGGGCAGTGCGGGGTTCGCAGGGTTGTGTGGGGTTAATGGGGCCGTGCGGGGTCAGCAGGGTTGTGCGGGGTTAATGGGGCTGTGCGGGGTTAGCAGGGTTGTGCAGGGCAAGCGGGGTTGTGCTTGGGACAGTGCAGGGTGTGTGGGGTAGAGTGGAGCTGTGTGGGGGCGGGTGAGCCGTGCATGGTGTGTGGGACAGTGCGCGGTGAGCGGGGCTGTGAGGGGGGAGCGGGGCTGTGCGGGGTGAGCAGGGCTGTGAGGGGTATGTGGGACAGTCTTGCGGTGAGCAAGACTGTCGCGGGGTTAAGCGGGGCTGTGAGGGGTGAGCGGGGCGGTGAAGAGTGAGCGGGACTGTGAGGGGTGCGCGGGGCTGTGAGGGGTGAGCAGGGCTGTGTGCGGGGCTGTGAGGGGTGTGCGGGGCTGTTCAGGGTGAGCAGAGCTGTTCAGGGTGAGCGGGGCTGTGTGCGGGGTGAGCCGGCCTGTACCACAGGGTGAGCTGCGTTGGCTTTGTCCGAGACCCTAGGTCTTTGCAGCAGGTGTACCCCAGCACTGGGCACCTCAGGGTTGCTGGACGTGGAGCGGACTGCAGGAACCGCGGCCCTGCGGCTGGAGCCCTAGGAGCTGCAGGCACCTGCAGGCCCCGGCTATGGGAGACCCCGCTCCTTTTTATCCCTGGAATGGGGAGGGACAAGGGTGTCTCCCCGCCACCGACGATTTCCTCAAACAGGCAGCATCTGTCTGAGCCCTGCTGGCACTTTCTGCTCCCTGCGAGCCTGGTTTTGGAGTCCTCAGGGTGGATCCGCCAACATGCCCTGCTTGTCCCCAGGCTGGAGGGCAGAGCCAGCCCCCAAACCTTGCTGTCTTCTGGAGCCCCAGCACCGCTGCCACCGCCCCGGGGACACCCAGGGTGACCCTGCTCTTAGGGCTGCCCTGCTGTGCCACCCTCCACACCCTGAAGAGCATCATGATGTGATGTCCCACAGGTATGGCCTCCCCAGGTGTGATCGCTCCCGATGTTATTCCCAGATGTTACTTCCTCCTGTGGCCCCCCCTAAGTGCCACCTCGCGCCAATGCGATGTCCCCAAGTGTGAGGTGCCCTGGGTGTGACCCGCAGCTGTGACCTTCTCGCGTGGCGCCCTCCCGGTGAGACCCTTCCCCGAGATGTGACGCCCCCACGTGTGAGTTCCCCTGGGTGTGACCCGCATCTGTGACACCTCACTTGACCCCCGGCGCGACCCCCCCCGGTGACATCCCCTTGTAGCTGTGACCTTCCCGGCTGTGTCCCTCCCCTGCCCCGCTTGCGATGTGACCCCCGCCGTGCCGCCTCCCCGCAGTTCGGCTCCGCGGTGTGCGTGTCCCCCTGCCAGTGCCCTTATCATGGTAGGGTCCCCCCGGCGTCCCCCCCGCCCCTCTCGCCGCTCTGCACGCATGCTCCGCGCCCGCCCCTCCCCGCGCTCTGCCCGTTCCCAGCGGCGGCGGCAGCGGGGCGAAGATGAAGGACCGGACCGGGGAGCTGCGCGCTGTGAGTGCGGGCCGCAGCTGGGCGTGCAGGGGATGCGGGCAGCCCTCTGCCCCCATCGGGGACCGCCCCAAGCCGTCTCGGCCTGTCTCCCTGGGCAGGGACCGCCCTGCCCTGAGCGGCGGCGGCGGCGAGGGGGTTGGGCGGGGGCTGGTTGCAGGGGATGAGCCCCCCCGGATATCGCCGGAATGTCGGGGTGGGAGAGGGAGTCCCCCGGGCCGCGCTGTCCGCGCCGCAGACCGCTCCTGTTGTCCCAGCGCCGGGCGGTGCGAGCGGCGATTTGCGCGGTACCGAGGGCCGCGGCGTCCGGGCAGCATCGCCGCGGGGAGCCCGGATACAGACGTGTATTTGTACCGGTGTATTTGCAGCGGGGCGGGCGGGGGCTGCCCGCGGGCGGCGGGGCCGTGCCGTGCTCAGTGGACTGTGCCGTTCCCGTTTTGCGTGTTCATCCTCCGGCTCAGCCGCTGCGGCGGGGCCGAGCAGCGCCTGCGGCCGCGGCACCGCGGGGCTCCAGCGCCGTGACCCGTGTGCGCGGGAGGCGCTGGGCTCCGTGTGCGGCCGCAGCCGGTGCGGAATCCCCGCGCCCCCCGCGGCCCCGCAGCGCGGGCGGTGGGAGGCGGCGGCGCGCACCGAGCATCGGTGGAGGAGCCCCTGGTGGCCCCCGTGCCCTTCCCCAGCCCCTCCTGCCCCCTCGGGACCGCGGTGTGCCGCTGCCCACGCGTGGGGCCGAACTCTCGGGCCAGCGGCAGTGCCCGGAGGGGCAGAGCCCGAAATCCTGAAGCCGTGCTCCAGCCCCTGCCCCGACCACCCCTTGGTCCTCCCTCTAGTGCTTTTTCGTGTTTGGTTAGGGGGTTTTTTTGTGGAATTTTTTTTTTTTATTACTTCGCAGTTGGCGCTGCAGAGCCGCCTGGGGTTGTAAGGGGGGGTCTGTCCCGTGAGGAAGGCTCTGCCATAGGACGAGGTGCGGTGGGGACCACTGTGGGTGTCCAGTGTGGTCGGGCATCAGAGCTCCCACCAGCATCACTTGGCTGGGAGTTTGGTTTGCTCTGAAAAACAGCAGGAGGATGGAGCTGGGGTGATGCCAGCAAGGGGCTGAGGGGGTGGCTGTCAGGATGATGGGGTGGCTGTTGGGGTGATTGAGCAGCTCTGAATGCCCAGGGCTGGCTGTAGATGCCTGGGAGTGGCTGTGGATTCTGCGGGAGGAAGAGGCTCCCCGAAGAGCTGCCTCCCCACTCTGCCTGGAAAGCACCCAAACATGGGGCTCTGTCTCCACCACCAGCACAGGCTGTGAAATGGGATTGGAAAACAGGCTTTTTAATAATAATAGTAAAAAGAAGCCTCATGAATGTCCTTTTGGCAGCCAATGCTGGCTGAGAAGTGATGCCTTGGAGTATTTTACAATTTCTCTGTTCCTTTAAATATGCCTTAAGAAAAATAAAATGTGTTTTCACCTCACTCCTGCTGCTGCTCCTTATTCATCAGCCTCATGCTGAGGGTGCAGCATTCTTCCTGGGGACTCCTGAGGATGGAGGAATGCTTTTGAGCATGCATCTGCCCCAGATATGAGTGGGTCCTGGCAGGACTGCAGTGAGTGAGGCAGCATGGATTTACACCCTTGGTGTTGGTAGACACCAGGGAGGAGCGAGATGCTGCAGTGGACACAGAGTCAGGAGTATTTGAACTTGTTTCCTCTCTGCTGCCTCATTAATAGCCTGGGTCGATTTATCCCATGTTAATACAGTGTTTAAATTCTGCCAGGGATGATAAAAAAGAAGGATTAATAAAAAAAGAGCTGGCATTGTTGGAGCAGAGGAGGAGAGGCAGGGCGGTCACTGCTGTACAGAACAGGAGCTCCATGTCTTAATGGGATTTTTTAAATGGTACTTGAAATTCAAAATGTTAATCCCAGCTCTTTTCTGAACCTCAGCTCTGGTTTGGATCAGACTTGCTGGAGCTTATTCAGTGCCCTTGTGGGAGTAGTGTCCCCAGGTCTGGTCTGAACCAGGGACAGGAAATTTAACTTACAGATGAAATATGTCCTCTAGCTGTGGAGGAGAGCAGCTGAGGATGGGCCGTGCAGGATCCTTGGATGAGCACGAGCAGAGCTTTGTTTACAGCGGCTTCTGTGCAGGTGTCACAGCTGTGGCTATGAGTGGTCTTTCCTGCCCATCTGCAGTAGGTCTGGGGCTGGTCCCATTCCCCAATGACCCCAAAAGCAACCCTGATGAGATGATGTGCACATGCAGGATTGTGAGAGTCTGTCCCACGGTTCTCCATCCTGCCATAGAGCTCACAGCTCAGTTTGAGTGAGACATTGGGATTTGCAGGTCCACACAGGTCCAAATGGTAAAGTAATTATGAATGGTGTTTTGGGAGTGGGAGGGAGTAAGGGAGTAAGGGAGATGCGCCTGTGTTACAGGATCACAGAGTGCTTTAGGTTGGAAGGAACCATGCAGTTCCGCTTCCCCAGCCATTGGCAGGGCCCATTTTTGGTGGTGCGCTTTTCTCCTGTGGCCATTGTTCATCTCCAGCAGCTGTTTTTGTGTGCATTTCTCCAGTGATGTTTGTGTGTTTGTGCTGTGCCACTGCCCTCCCCAGCTGGCTGAATCCCCACTCCTGACAGCCAAGTCCCTGCTCCCAGTGCTGCCTCCTGCCAGTGGGAGCTGTGGGAGATGGGTGTTAAAAATAAAAGGAGAGAGGAAGCAAGGTGGGCTCCAGGTCCGGCTCTGTGGATCCACCCCCACCCCTCCTGTGGCAGCGAAATCTGCAGCAATGCCCCAGGACTCACAGCATGACCTCACTCCATCCCTTCCTCTTAATTCCAAACTGTTCCTACTGAGACTTTCACTCCTGGGGGCACAAATGTGAAGTCGACCGCAGTTGCTCTTTGCAGAGGTCGGGTCTTGTGTGTCTCCATCTTTTCCAGCACCCCCCGGCTGCAGAAGTCCCTGCAGACCTTGGGGATGAATATATTTACTCGTTTACATGCCATCTTCCTTTCCTTTATTAACCCTCTTCGTTGCCATAAGTGCTTTTGAGCTCTTCTGTTCAGCCAGAAGGGCCACGTAAATAATTCAGCTGTCCTGTGTCCCCGCCATGCGGAGTGGGACTGTCACATGGTGGGTGACAGCCGGTGGCTGTGCCATGTCTGTGGCTCACTGCCGCCTGCTCTGGCTGAGCTTGGCGGGGTTTAGTATTATTGAAATGCTCATTTTTTGGGCATGGGGAGGAGCAGAGCTGCTGTGGCAGGTCAGACATCATGGCTGCCCTTAAGAGCATTCCTGGTCCCACAAGCACTGGGGCAGGGAAGCTGCTCTGCCTGCTCCCTTGGGGTCCTGGAGCAGGAGATGTGAAATGCTGGTGAATCTTCACTCCTGGGATCTGCTGGGCTGGGCAGCTGGGACAGAAGAAGGTGATAGGAGTGATGTAGATAAGCCCCACATGCTCCTGTGTGAGATGTTTGTTCTCCCCAGCAGTTGAGGGGTCCTGGGTGTCCCTGTGCCACAGGGATGCTGTTCACAGCAGTGGGTGCACACCGTGGTAGGGCAAGCCAAAAACTGGGAAAACCCTTTTCTATGCTTTAAACATGGCTGCAGGCAAAGCCCAGACTCTCGGTCAGCTTTGGGTGATGTGTCATGTCCCCAGCCTGGGAGGGGCCTGGTGGGGTGATGGATGGGGTTTGAGGGGCAGACAGACCTCAGAGACTCTGAGCCCCAGGGTCCCTGGGTGTGTGTTGGGGAGCTTCAGGTCTGGTGCATGGGTTTGGTGGTCCCACTGAAGTCAACTGGAATACAGGAATACTCGTGACCCACTGGGACCTGATGTCAATCTGTGGGCATCAGAGAGTGATAAAAGAGATAGTATGCAGCCAGATATGTCAGCTGTGCATGGGATGTCTGAGAGGCTGGAGCCAAAAGGGTTCAGTCTCATCCCTGTTATTTTAATCGAAGTGTCTTTGTGTGTGAGCTGCTCGGAAGCTGTACAAATGTTTGTTTTGCCATGTATCTCCCTGTTAACAAGATTTCTCAGGAAATATGCAAAATTATCACTACAGGCTGAACATGTACAGTAATGCTCATTAAGCTAAGTACTGTGATAAATTGCTTCTTCCAGAAGATTATGTATATTAGCAAAAGGGAGGAAAGTGAGCCCGGGTGGAAGACCAGGAAGACAGAGTGTGTAGTATTGTTCTGGCTCCAGGTGACCTGAGCACACCTGCCTCAGGGAGTGTCCTTGTGCCATGGTGTCTGCAGGATGATCCTGGAGGAGATGTCTGGGGAGGGGAGGGCAAGCAGAGGGAAATGGAGATGGAGCAATGCTGTGTCAGGACCAGAGCAGGCACAAAGCCAAAGAGGCTGTCTTTGCTTAGGAAGAATATGAAACAAGGCAACTGTGGTGGCACAAGGAGTGGAAAGTTTTGCTGAACTGAAAGAAGGGGAGAGGCCAGGGGTGAGGTGTCACAGGCTGCTTGCACCTCTGCCTGAGCCCCTGCCTGCAATTGCCAGAACCAGAGCTGGTGTTGGAAGTGTGGGCATTGCTGTTTCCCCCCAAATCAGGGAGCAGACATGGCTGTGAACAGGGGACAGGCTGTAGCATGAGGAGTGTCATGGGCTCACAGAATGGTTTGGGTTGAAAAGAACCTTCAAAGAGCATGTGGTTCCAACACGCCTGCCATGGGCAGGAACACCTTTGGCTAGACCAGGCTGTTCTGAGCCCTCTCTGGCCTGGCCTTCCTTTCCCCTTTTTCCAGGGATGGGGCTGAGACAGCAGACAGACTTCTGTGTGCTCAGGTCCCACATGAGAG
Organism: Luscinia megarhynchos; assembly: GCA_034336665.1. Classification (NCBI taxonomy): domain Eukaryota; kingdom Metazoa; phylum Chordata; class Aves; order Passeriformes; family Muscicapidae; genus Luscinia; species Luscinia megarhynchos. The sequence goes on from CM067581.1 coordinate 3,412,838, forward strand.
ATGTTCTGAAACATCTTTCAACCTTTTTCAGTGATACCCTGAGTATTTTCCATAGTGATGCAGCTGCTTTCCCCTGGTAGAAGCGTTTCTTCCTCCATCACCTTTTGCAGGAGTGGTGGAAGTGGTGAGTGGAGCCCAGGACATATGCTGGCCAAAAGCTCTTCTTGGGGACATCCAGAGGAGAACAGGAAGTCTTTCTGCTTCAGCAGCCCTGGAGAGCTCAGGCTCAAGAAAAGTTTCTCTTCAATTGCCAAGGAACCTTTGGAGAACCATATCATCCAACCCTATTGCCATATTGGGTTGGGACATCTTCCACTAGACCAGCTCCTGACTGGTTGTGGAATTCCAAATCTCCTCCCCAAATTGTGTTCATTTGCTCCTGGGCCAACACATTACCTTTACAGGAGAAGGTTCATCCTCCCTGCTGCCTCCTCCTCCTCCTCAGGCATCCGCAGGCACCTTAGGATACACTCTGGGGCAGAGAACAGACCTGGCTTTGCAGCATCAAAATCTGTGGGGTGGGACTGAACTACGTGTAACAGTGCAGTTTTCCACATTCTGGTGAATACTGCAGACCTAGGTTTCTTTTAATGGGAAATAATAGAAAATGAAGTTTTCTGCTCACTATCCTGTGGGTTTTCAGGAGAACGCTCCTGCAGTGACCAATTCCATCCTGCTGTACTTCTGCACATGTGTGCTGCAGGTTGTCCAGTATGAGCACTGCCTTTTTCTCTGCCATTGCTGATCTTCCATTAGGTTCTGTCAGGCTTTTGACTGTTTGTATTGGGTCTTCAGAGGACCTTTGCCTTTTTTGAGGATCAGTGTCTCATCTGGATGATGCTGAGGTTCTTTTACAAGGTCTAGACAAGAGCACCAAAGAAATGTCATTGAGCTTTCATGACCATGTGAGCAGCCTGGTTTGGTGGAAGGTGTCCCTGCCCATGGCAGGGCCTTGGACTGGAGCGTCCTTGAAGATCTGTTCCAAATCAGTGTATTCCATGAGTGCCTGTTTGTAGGTGGGTCAATGGGATTTGAGGGATAACCCTTTTGCAGACTGTGTTGATCCCACAGCCAGGGGAGTTGTGATGCTGCCTGTGTCGTCTTCTCTGCCCAAGGCTTTCCTTCTTTTCTCTCTGACAGTTTCCTAGGACACACTGCAGTGTCACTAGTGGGCATCGCCAGGGCTTGGTGACGTTGGCAGACACCAAAGCACAGTGACGATCCCAGCACAGACCTCTCTGTGTGCTGACCCCGATGAATGGAGTGGAGATAAGAGATCAGTGCTGTGGCTGCAGGTCCTTCTTCTGCCCATGGGGAGCTCTGGTCTGCACAGGAGCTGTAACAATGATGATGCCACTTAGAGGATGTTAGAAAATTAATTTCAGATTATTTAAGTCTGTTTTTAACCAAATTATTCTTCAGCCATGACTATAAATTTATGAAGTACTGGCTGTAAAGTACAGCTGCTTTTCCAGTATGTGATAGTGCTGTCCATGCTTCAGAGCTACAGGAGGAGGTCAGTGAGTTCTGCTCATTGCCCTGTCCTGGACTGGTGGCAATTCTGTTACCTGTGACACTTGTTCCTCAGAGTTAAGGAAAATGTTACCTGTTTGCTTTTAAAACTGAATTGAAGAGTGATCATGGTTCTGATAAAAGGCTTGAGCTTTGTGCCAAAAGCTGGGAATTATTTTGCAGGGATACAAGCCATCACCTAAGGACAATACTCTGGGAAGTCATGTTCTCCCTTGCACTGCTAGTGTTGGAAATTGGAAATACCACCTGACTCATGCAGATGTTCCTGAATGCTGAAGTCAACTTTTATTAATAAAGTTGTTAATGGGAAGGTGTGGGCTGGTTTTGGTGAATATCAGAATTGCTTAGGTTAGAAAACCCCTCTATGATCCAGCTGTCTTTGCAGCACTGCCAAGGCCAGCACTAACCCCAAGTGCTACAACTGCACATCTGTTAAGTCAGGCCAGGAATGGTGACTCCACCACTGCCCTGCACAGCCTGTGTCCTGGACAGCCCTTTCTGTGAAGAATTCTTCCTCCGTATCCAACTAAACTTGCCCTGGCACAACTTGAGGCCATTTCCTCTTGTCCTGTCCCTTGTTCTGTGGCAGCAGAGCCTGACACTCACCTGGCTCCACCCTCCTGTTAGGGCACTGTAGAGAGTGAGGTCCCGCCTGGGCCTCCTTTTCTCCAGGCTGAGCCCCCCAAGCTCCCTCAGCTGCTCTTGGTGCTCCAGACCCTTACCCAGCTCCGTGCCTTTCCCTGGACATACTCCAGCATCTCTGTGACCTTCTTGTGAGGGGCCCAGAACTGACCCCAAGGTTTGTGGTGCCTCAGCAGTGTCCAGCACAGGGGGACAATCCTTGCCCTGGTCCTGCTGGACACATTATTTCTGATACAAGCCAAGTGCCATTGGCCTCTTGCCCACCTGGGCTTACTTTTCAGCTACTGCTGGCTAGCACCCCGAGGCCTTTCCCAGCTTTTCAGCAACTCTGTCCTGTTCCTGGAGCATTCCATGGGTTTCTTGTTACCCAAGTGCAGGACCTGGCACTTGGCCTCATTGAATGTCTCAGAATTGGCCTTGGACCATTGATTCAACCTGTTCAGATCACTCTGAAGATCCCTCCTGCAGGTCAGCATCTCACCCAACTTGGTGTTTTCTGCTGAGGGTGCCCTCAATGCCCTTGTCCACATAATTGATAAAGGTATTAGACAGGAGTGGCTCCAACACTGATCCTTGAAGAACACCACTGGTGACAGGCTGCCAGCTGGATTTAATACTGGAATAGACACAGCTGAGTTTGGGGCCTGTGTGCCATGGAGTGGCCAATTGATCATGGTTCACAGCTGTACTATATGGTCTGCAAACAGGGTGAGGCTGAAATCATGGGTAGTTTAAACCATGGTCCTGGGTGCTTCAGCTTTTCAGGGCCGTCTCCTGGGAGCATATCCTCTGGCTGTCCTTATCCTCAGCCTTGACACCACCTCCCTGGAAACCTTCGTAGCAGGACTTCATCCGTGCTTGAAGGGGTTTTTTTAGCTGCTGCAGATGCCTAAAGCAAATCCTGAAGCATGGGGAGGTTAGGGCAGCCCGAGGGTGAGGGACTTGTTTGGTGGGTAGGAGATCTGTGTGTGCTCTGGACCTAATCCAGGTGAGGTTGTGCTGAGTTCCCTTGTGCTGCCAAGCATCCCAGAGCCAGGCTGGGATATTTGCAGAGATCTGGGTGTCTGTGTGCTCTCCTACGTGTCCTTTAGGCTCTGTGAGATGGCTGGGATGTCAGTGCTGCTCGCTGCTGAGTTATTCTGACCTTGTCCTTCCTTGCACAGCTGCATGCTGGAATGAGCTGCCTTGGGAGCTCTCAATGTCAGCAGCAGTGCCCTGGGCTTGGGACTTTGGACATGGGGAACAAGGTGACTGCTGTTGAGTGTTGGACCCCAACTGTGTGGGGACATGATCCCAGACATGACCCAGAGCTGCTCAGGGGCATCCCCAGGAGCAGTCTGTGCATCCTGCTGTGTTCTGGTCCTGGTACAGAAAGGACATCATTTTACAAAGCAGTCAAGCCCAGATGGCTGGAATCTCTTCAGCTGGGCAGAGCAGCACGGAGGTGTTGGTAAATAAAAACAAACAGATCCAGCCTGGGAGTGAAACTGTCGAGCAGCCTCCTGCATCTCAGAGATGAGCATTTTTTTGCTTAACTGAGTGGTCCCTAAAAGGGGGATGGCAGCTGGTGTGCCTTTTTCTTTCCCTTGTGCTTTTGTGAGGCTTGCTTTGTCTCTGGTAGGGTGGGAGGCAGCATGACCTGACCCCACAGCCCCGTGGGGTGCTGGAGGCAGGTGAGGGCCCACTGCCTGTTTGGACAGATGTTTCATAGGAAAACGTGCCAGCAGGGCTTGGTAGAGGGATGTGTCTGGGTTCAGATGTGTCCAGCAGTGGCTGAGCCCATTGTTCCTCTGCCCTGCCTCTGCTGCCTGCACCAGCTCCCTGGACATGGTCAAATCCATCTACAGCACTGACAGGAGAGGACAGGAGCTTGGGGCTGGGTGTGGCCACTTGTGGGGTGATAGAGACCTGGTTGCGTCCTGCACAACCCACCCTGTCAGTGTTGCTGTTTGGAGGGGAGCAAGCATCATTTTCAGGTGTTCTGTGCTCTTTTGCCTTTTTCAGAAAGTGCTTGGAAAGAGAATGGGGTGGGTTGGAACCATGGGAATGTAATTTCCTCAATAATAAATTTATTAGCATGTGCTGGTTACAAAACCTACAGAGCCAGGATGCAGCGGGGCTCTGGATGTCTTCCCATCTGCTACTCCTTTTTGTCAGGGATGATTTCACAGTTTGTCTCTGCCTCCACTTGGGATTTTGGCCCCTGTGGAGGGCACTTTGAACCCTGTGAGGCTTGAAAGCTGCTGGAGGAGCTCTGACTGACCTGCCCTCCCCATCTAACTCCTGCTGCTCACGGCACTGAAGAGGCAGCAGCTCCCAGAGCCATCCCAGCTGCTGAGGCAGGGCGCATGTGGTGCCACTGGCTGGCCTCTGGCGCACTGGAGAAATAAAAACCTTGCAAAAGAAGGGTCATCCTCACCTAGCCTGTGTGGGGGAAAAGCCTGGAAGCTCTGGGTCCTTGCTCCTGCCTGACAGTGCCTGAGGCATAAGGGGAGGGACACTGAGAGGATGGTGTGCCTGGCATTGTGAATTCCCAGGCTGGGGAACTGTTTGCTTCTTGTGCTGAGCAGCACCTGCAGGTAGTTTTGACTGAGACAGGAGCTTTCCATGTGACTTTGAAAACCTGGGATGCTCACAGCTGCGTGCGTGAAGCCAAAATGCTGGGATGCTGTGTGATGCTTTATGTTTCCTTTGGAAAGTTTTGGTCTCATTCTGACTTCTGCACTAGAATTAATCATGGGGGGACACCTCAAGCTTGGGGTAAAGCAGTGAGGGCCAGAGTGGAGGGAGATGCTAGGAGCAGCTGATCCATCAGTGCCCTGCATCCCATGAGCTGTTCTCCCGGTGGCATCTCCTCCAGTCCCAGTCCCCCATTACGGGACATGGCTGCTGCTTGCTGGCTCAGGGGCTGGGGGTGCTGGGCTGGGATGCTCTGCCTGACACGGGGGGTCGGAGGCACCAAGGGTGTTTCCAGTGACGTGGGTTGGACAGATGGTGCCCTTCTCCAGCCCGGAGTGATAAGTGACATGTGCCCTCCTGACCAGCAGGCTCCATCTGTGTAATTTCCTCTTCATGGGGCTTCTGGCTGGGCTCTGTGCCACTCTCCCTGTCCAGTGCCTGACCTAAATAACATCTCTCTGCCTGTCCATCAGCCTCTGCGCTCCCAGGACTGGTCTCCCCTCAGCCATGAGTGCCTCCCTCAAGGCTATGTGTGGCTTTGGCAGAAACCCCTTCCATGGGTGGTGGGTCCCTTCCTTCGGGATTTCTGGGTATGGCAGCACGGATAGGACTAGGCAGGGCTGTGGCATTCCTTGGGCAATGAGCCAGGCCTGTTTCAGATGTGGAAGGGACAAGCAAGAGGTGACAAGGAGAAGAGCATTTTGGCAGGTACCCTGCTCTCCTGCTGATCTTTCTCTGCTGCCAGTCCCTGGCCTTCCTGGTTTATATACAAGGCTGCATTTAAAATTAGCAGTGGGAATACTCTGGTCACAGGCTACAGAAAGGGGCAGGGACACCTTTCACTAGACCAGGTTGTTCCAAGCCCCATCCAGCCTGGTCTTGGACACCTCAAGGATGAGGCAGTCGCAGCTTCTCTGGGCAACCCACCCTCATGGTTTGACATTTCTTCCCCATGTCCAACCTGACTCCATCCTCATTCAACACCACTGTCCTGTGCTGGGACCCCAGAGCTGGGGGCAGCTCCAGCAGAGTGAAGCAGAGGGGGAACATCCTCTCCTTCCCCTGCTGCCCACACTGCTGAGGATGAGCCCAGGAGACATTTGGCTTTCTGTGGTGCCAGTGCCCATGGCTAGGTCAAGTCCCATTTGTCACCCACCAGAATCCCCTGATCCATCCTCACAGGGTGCTCTCAACCCCCTTCCCTTTGACTCCTTTCTGTAGATCCGTCCTGTTGGGTGCATGGTGAGGTGGCACGAGCTACAGCAGAATGTGTGTACAGCCCCTCCATGTGTGGTGGCTGGTGTGGATGTTCTTGTCCCTGACATGGGGAGGCTTAGCAGGGTGGGGGAGGAGAGATCCCCTGACCTTGCACCACGCATCCAGGGTGGCGTTTTCATTGGCCTGTACATCTTCCATCACTCTCAACGTGCATCCCCAGGATCTGATGGCATTATCCATGATCCTGGGGGGTGTAGGTGGGGGTCTGTGTTGTAATTGCCCGTTTAGTGGGCTCTCAGTACCATCCAACAAAGTGTGTGATGCTTAAAAGCTGTTGATGCTTAAAATCAAGCACAGCACACGCCTAACAGGCATGTGTGATATGTAAAGTGGAATGTGAACATGGATGGTACTTGTATCTCTGTAGCAAAGATCTATCCACACATTCCTAGCATTAGGACATGGTTCTTTGTGACCTCCTCGATGGTGAGCCCTCCTCCCATGTGCTGTTAGTGCTCGGGGAATGCTTGGGATGCTCTGGGAGCATATGTGAACGTTGGACCTGAGCTTTCAGCCAGGCTTGCTGCTGGCTGAAGGAATAGCACAGTCACCATCGGGGGACTGGGGGGGTGACAGCTGTCACTTTGCTCAGATGGCTTTGAGCAAGGCTGGAGCAGTGATGACAAAGGACAGGAGGAGGGACTGGGCTGTCTGGTCACACTGGTGTGCAGGAAGGATTTAAAAGAGCCCACGGCCAAATCCTGCCCTTGGTTCTGGGGAGGGGTGGGAAGTGTTGGATGTGGTCATGTATCCAGCCCTGCCCAAAGCCTGAGCACTGCTCTGGCTCTCAGTGCCAGACTGTGACTGCTGGAGGGGGGTGGGAGAGGTGGTGTGGACCTGGTGTGAGCAAGCTGCAGAATTTTGGATGCAAAAAGCCTCAGGGAAAAAGCTGGCTCTGCCTGATGCAGAAAGGACTGTACAGCCCAGCTGGTACCAGCACATATGTAGCAGTGAGACCAGGACAGTGACCATCCCCCAGGACAATGACCATCCCCAGGACAGTGACCATCCCCTGGGCTGAACACTGCTGAGGCATCTCAAATCATGGGGGCAGTTTTGGGCCCCTGGAAAAGGAAGACAGTGAGGGGCTGGAGCATATCCAGAGAAGGGGACAGAGCAAGGGAAGGGTCTGGAGGACCAGGAATGGCTGAAGGAACTGAGGTGGCTCAGCCTGGAGAAAAGGAGGCTCAGGAGGAGCCTTCTTAACTCTCTGCACCTCCCTGACAGGAGGGTGGAGCCAGGTGAGGGTCAGGCTCTTTCCCCAGGTTATCAAGTGACAAGCAGAATTGGCCTCAAGTTGCTCCAGGTAAGGTTCAGGTTGGATATTAGGCATAATGTCTTCACAGAAGGGGTTGTTAAACCCAGGAACAGGCTGTGCAGGGCAATGGTGGAGTTACCATCACTGGAGGGATTTAAATGTGCCAACCCATTCCCAGGCTGGCAGCTTTGGCCATGCCCAGCCTCACTGTGCTGCCAGCTCCTGGCCTGAGTGGCTGTGCTGCAAACGGGCACAATTTCAGACTTTAGGGCACAGTTTTCTGTGCCCATAGAATGGTGGGTGAGAGCAGCACCATGCCTGATTGTCGTTGTCAGGATGAGATTTTCACCAGAATTGTGGGGGCTCTCTGATCTCAAGGGCTCTGGATAACCATGAATGGGGTAACTGTTCATGAGTGAGTCACCCAGGCAAAAAGTGCCACAAGTGGTGGCAAGGCTGAAAGCTGAAGATTCTGGATGATACAACTCAAATCAGTCACTGTGGGGTGGAAAGATTATTTTAGGAGGTAGGATAGATATTTCATCTGGTTTATTTCAATGTGAGAGGGCTCTCTCTGGAGACTGTGTTAGCAACCTCTCTGCAGAGTGCAGAGGGGCCATGGGGTAATGTGTAAGCATCTGCAAAAACTGCAATCATCATGAGATGAGCAGGAGCAGTCCTGTCTTAAATCTCCATTCCACTGGCTTCTTCTCTCTTGTAAAGACGGAGTAAGAAGAAACTTTTCCAACCTGTTAATTTTCCATTTTCCTCCGTCATGCAACTGCTTTGGATAATAATATTTTAAATGTCTCCTTATGTGGAGGACTGTAATTTTTCCTTCCCTTGAGAGCTTGCATCCCCCGCCTTGCTGCGACAGGAGGTGTTTTCATCTCTGGTGACAATGACACACATGCTTCTGCAGACAAGGACAACCCCTCATTTGCCTGCTGTGACTTTACTAGTTCTGCTGGGTTATCTGTTTGCTCCCGCCTTTCCTGCACTCTCCTCCTTTTATTTTCCCATCACGGCATCCCTTGTGTTTCCCATGGCAGCTTCCCTCGTGCTTTCCCATGGCAGCATCCCTTGTTTTTACCATCATGGCATCCCTTATGTTTTCCTGCCATGGCATTCCTCATGTTTTCCCATAGCAGCATCTCTCTTTTCCCATTGCAGCTTCCCTGCTGCTTTCCTGTGGCAGCATTCCTTGTGTTTCCTGTGACAGCATCCCTCATGTTTCCCATTACAGCATCCCTTGTGTTTTCCCATCACGCCATCGCCCATGCTTTCTCCTGTGGCAGCATTCCTTGTGTTTCTCATGGCAGCGTCCCTCGTGTTTTCCCATCACAGCATCCCTCGTGCTTTCCCATGGCAGCATCCCTTGTGCTTTCCCAGTCTCAACATCCCTTGTGTTTCCCATCATGACATCCCTCATGCTTTCCCACTGCAGCATCCTGGTGTTCCCCGTGGTGGAATCTGTGGTGTTTCCCATTCCTGCTCCTTGCAGAGCCAGTATGCTCACTCAGGGCTGAGGGTGCCCTTGGCGCTCCCACTCCATGGATGTGGGGTGTCCTTAGCTGTGTCCCATGCTCATTGCAGAGGCTGTGCCATGGAGCACTGGCTGCCAAGGTGTTTTGGGCGTCTCTCATTGCTGGATGTGTCTGTTCTCTGCTCTGTCAGAGTCCTCGGGGCTTGCAGTGGCAGTGCCTGGGGTGTTCCACACTCTGGCTAGTGTTTGCCCCAGCTCCTTGGATCAAATGAGCACTGGAGAGGGGGGAGATGCCTCAGAGGAGCCCCTGAAATAGAGCCCTGGACTCTGCAGCAAGCACTCACTGATGCCTCTCTCTCTCTCTCTCTCTCTGTTGTTGCAGGCAAAGGACAGTGATGATGATGACGAAGTCACCGTCAGTGTGGACCGAGATCGTTTCATGGATGAGTTCTTTGAGCAGGTTTGTTCCTCCAGTGCAGTTTGAAGCTGGTTCAGACCTTTCTGCTGGCACCAGGGCAGGTTGTGCACGGTCCAGGCTTCCTTCAGCCGCTGGGGATGGGGATGAAGGTCCTGCCCTGGCTGGTGTTGCTCAGCTGATGCCCAGAGTTATGCTGAGTGCTGAACATCAGAAACCTGGCTTCCCTGCAGACCTGAGGCTGTGCTGCCCTATGGATGTTTTCCTGCTCCCCCTGCTCTTCCAGAACCCACTGAGGCTGTTGCCCAGGCAATGGGAGCAGGAAAGCCTCAGATGCAGCTCTCAGGCCTTTCCCCAGAGCACCTCTGCAGAGCAGCAGTCTCTGCATGGGATTGATTTTATTTTGTGCCTCCCGTTCCCAAACAAGAGGTTGTCTTCTGACATGTGGGTGGCTGTAAGATCTGCTTGTGGATTTTTAGCACACTCTTAGCATGGCATGTGTGGGGGGTGTTAAAATGGATCTGTGCAGGCAATGGAGTGGGAACTGGGATAAATCTGATGTGCAGGTGGAGGAAGATGAGCAAAGGAGTGGTGTGAGCCGAAGGAGAAGACTGAGTTAGAGGGTAAGCAGCCTGGCAGGCAGAGAATACAGGACAGGTTTCCCCTCTTGGGAGATGCTGTTGTCTTCCTGTAGCACAGAAGTGCAGGGAAAATGCCAGAATGGATCTTTTGGAAAATGTGGCCTCCTTGGAATTGGGGGATGAAGATTGGGCATTTCTGGAGCTTTTTATGGAGCAAGGAGCCATGAGGGACTGAGCCACTACCAGCCTGGCTTGTGCAGTCTCAGCAGAGTTCTGCCAGAGGCGCAGGGTTTGGGAATCAATCTGATGCTGATTTATATAAATCCCACAAGTTTCTCAGGGTATCACAAAGGATACAGGACATACAGTCTGTATTCTACTGCTGTGACTCAGAGCTGGCTGGTGGGATTGAGAAGGTCTGATTCTACAGTGGTGCTATAGTTTCAAGCTGGAAAACGTTTATCCAGGAGGATGTTTGCTGTGGTTCAGACATGCCATGGTTGCTTTGGAATAGGGTATAATAATCCTGTCACTTTCCAAAAGTCAGTCTGTTACAGGCCACCTGTCTTGTCTCACTTCACAGGTGGAAGAAATTCGAGGCTTCATTGATAAAATTTCGGAGAATGTGGAAGAAGTGAAAAGGAAGCACAGCGCCATTCTCGCTTCACCCAACCCTGATGAAAGTGAGTGAGCTGTGAGCTCTGTGTGTGCTGTGGGCACGTGGCTGCACTGATGAGGTTGCTGGAGCCAGGCCAGTCCCCTGTGTCTGCAGGTGGCCATGGCTGGATTTGAGGGAGGCTTGGACTTGCCTGATGGCTGGTGGCTTTGAGACCTGGAGAGGTGGTGAGAGTCCAGTGAGGCTACCAGAAGGGAATTTCTGAAAGGATGGGGCAATGTGGAGCCTGGGATAAACAAATGGCTGTTTTTGTGGTGGTTGGCTGTTAGCTTGCCCTAGGCTGCCTGGGAAAGTCTATGAAAAAGGTAGAACAGAGCAAGTGTCACTTACTTGGGCCCAGAAATGTTATGGCTCCTCTTTGTCCCCAGGACAGAGATGCAAGGTCCCTCCCAGCTGCCCATCTCTGGCTCAATCTGTTGCTGGCTAGTCAAAGAGTCTATCCCTTCCAGACTTCTTTCTTCACCAGCCTTGCCTTCCACTGAAGAGGTTTGCTGCCAGGAGCTGGAGTTAGGGATTTGAGCACTCAAGAGGTGGCAATGTTTGGGTGTCTGGGGGATCTGACAGAGTTGGAGCTGTGAGTGCTGTGGTTCCCTGTTCCCAGGTGGGAGCAGTGTCCTCTGGAGCCTGCTGTGAGGGTGGTGAGGTCAGCAGAGGCTTTCCAGCTTCAGTGTTTGCAAAGCCCTTGTTGTGGAACAGGTGGATCCAAGGGCTGGGCTGTGTGGGGAGAGCAGGGCTGGGCACTGCAGAGGGGCTGGACCCTGCCCAGGCTCACCTGCTGAGGGGCAGCACTGGAACAGCTCTGCTGCCCCAAGCTCCACCTTCAGTGCAACACTGAGCCCAGGTGACTCTGCTTTTCCCACCTCCATCGTGATGCAGGTGTCACAGGGGTGTTGGATGCTGTAGGTCTGACCCTGCAGGATGCCTGCAGGCCATTGGCAGCCCGCATTTGGCATTCCACAGGCTGAGCACTGCTCGTGCTCCCAGTGCTTTGAGGCTGGAAAGCTGAGACCAGGTCTCTCTCTGGTTATCTACCCTTTCCCATCCACTCTCATTTGCCCAGTGCAATTCCATGTCTGCTTGTGGAATTGTGCCTAGAGGTCCCAGGAGGGTGCCCACACACACATTGTCAAATCAGTAGATACTGTAATTTCTTGAAAGGACTGGCCCTTCCTAAATTGTCTCAGGCTCCCCTCTCCTGGCAGCTGCTTCTCTGCTAAAATTTCCTTGGCCAAGCCTGGAACAGAGGGTTTTTTTCAAGGGAGTTCACATGTCTCCAGGCTCTTGTGCTTTCACTGTAAGATGTTGCAGTTTTGGGGTGTTCAGAGAAGAGCTGCTGTGCTCCAGGCTGCTGCAGTGGCATGGGGTCCACTTGGGACTGCTAAGGGCTCTCGGCCTAAAAGCATAGTAATGTATTTAAAAGTCTGAGATCTGCACTGAACAAGATGTGGTAACATTCCCATGACTTCCAGAAGCATCCAGGACATCAGAAGTGCTTCTGGTTTTGTTTTATGTTATTTTGCCTTGGTATTGTAGAGAATCCAGTTTGTCATACCAAGAATTGTTTGGACAAGAAGAGAGGAGCCCACACATGAATCTGAAATGAGTGATTTGTAGCATTGTGGTGTGTTCAGGAGGTGGACGGACTCAATCACAGAGTGCTTTGGAGTAGAAGAGACCTTTAAAGATCATCTAGTTCCACATCCCTGCATGGAGGGGGGACACCTTAAATCTACAGCAGTGGACCACTTGCTCCAAGCCCTGTCCAATGTGCCCTTGAACACTTCTGGAGATGGGGCAGCCACTACTTCTCTGGGCTTTGTCAGCCCCTCACCACCCTCATAGTCTGACATTTCTTCCCCATCTCCATTGTGACCCCACTGCCCCTTGTCCCTTTGACCATTTTGGTGGCCACTTCTGGACCTGCTCTGCCTGTGGCTGTCTGTGCTGGTAGCCTCACCCCCACCCTCCCGTGTTCCTGAACCCACAGAGAACCTGCTCATTAATGCAGAGGCTGTTTGTAACCCAGGGCTGTGAATTTATTGAGATTAATTTGGAAATTCAGAAAGAAGTTCCCATGAGGCATGGGGATGGAGCCAAGGCATACTAAAATGTAGGTTGTGAGAGGCTGATTTTGGGATGTGCTCACATGGCAGGGAGTGACACCTGGTATGGCCATCAGGGTGAGATGTTGTTCTCTGCAGGGATTTGGGAAGCTGCTTATCCCCTCTGGAACAGCACCTTGGTTATTTTTCAGTGATCTCCAAGTACTTCAGCGTCATGGGGAACCTTCACTTGAAGATGATGGGAAATGTTCCTCCAGGAAACAAGAGAATGTCACGGACTTCTCATCCTTGTCTGGAGGCATGTGTGCTATGCAGCTTGGTTTGGTGTGGGTGTAGCTTCTCTGTCAGAGATACAAACTCCTTAAACACCACCAGCAAGTCCTTCCTGGAGCTGGAGGACTTTGGAGTGGGGCTTTAGGCTGGGACAGAGCTGGGCTGGCAGTCTGGGAAATGTATGGGCAGTGATTGACATTGCTGTTGGAACACTGAGTGGAGGGATGGATGGAGAGGAGTGGCTACTGGTGAATAGCTGCTTTCTCAGGGTCAGTAATAGAAGAGGACTCCATGGGCACAATCCCACTGGAATCTGCTTTTTAAGTGGCTGTGCTTAGGCAGAATCAAGTCCTTGGTGTTCGCTGTTTGCAGGAGAAAGGGAGGTCCAGTGTCTGTGTGAGACTGGATTTACCCACCTGCCTGGCGTGTGGAGGGGCAGGATCCTTGTCTCATGGAAGGGCTTATCCTTCCCTTCCTGCTGATCTCGCTTCTGGCTGCACAGACTGTTTTTGGATCTGGCTTGCCACTGCTGCTTGGGCTTATTTTGGAGCCCAGTGGGTGGGCAGCTGGCTGGCTTTGCACTGAGCCAGTGAGGTGACAGCATGCAGCCCTGGCAGGTTTGGGTCTGGCTGCAGGGGCATTTGGGGGTCTCCCCACCCAGCTGGGCGTGGTGGGGCTGTGTTTCTCCTTGGGTTGGGGCCATTGCTGTGCTGCTCCAGATTTGAGTCACAGCTTCTGGTAAATCCATTCCTAAAATCCTTCCCAGTGAGTGCCGTGACTGTTGTTGCTGCTGGCACTGGAATCAGCTGCTCCTCCTTGGTCTTTGGTTCAGGCCACATCCCAGAGGAGGTGGCTTTGGGTGGCATTCCAGCCAGTGAGGACTGAAATCACATTTGTTGTTTTCCTGGAGTGGTCAGGAAGGGCTTCTCTGCCATTCCTCCTCTCTGAGTGTTGCATCCCTCCAGTGGCCGTGCTCCACAGCACCACATGCTCTCCAGCACTGCATTATGTAACCAAGGCTGTTTGCTCCATGAATTGCCTCTGGGAAGAGAAATCTTCAGATCCCAAGTTGTGTCTCTCAGCATGTCAGCTCAGACCATCTCTGCAGGCTTTGAGAGTCCCAGTAAATATTTCAGACCTGGATGTAGGTCCATGGCAGCTGCACCAGGACAGAAGGAGAGGTTCCCTTGCACGCTTGATGCTTGATTTCTGGCTTCATCATTTTAGCTGTGCAGGTTCAGGGTGGTATTGTTTGACACCAGGGCACAGATGACTTTGTTCAGTCTTTCTGGCTGCAGGGAGTTCCTTGGGGCGTGGCCCCTATTATTCCTAGCAGACCATTTTCTGGTGGAGAGATGTGTCAGGTAGGCGAGGAGACAAGCTGTAGCTGCTCACTTCTGTCTGATGCTGTTGAGGTAGCACTGGCCTGTGTAAAAAGAAACAATTTGTAGCTGTCTGGGTGCTGGCTGGACCCCTCTGAGCTGTCTCTGTGCTCTCCTGTAAGCACAACCTCACCTCTCAACAGGTCCTTTGGGAATGTGTCCCAGTGGGAAGCCCAGTGCTGCTCTGGTGCTGCTGGAGGAACAAGGCTGGGGCTGGTTCCTGCTGGAGCTTCCCCACCTCAGACATGGCTTTCTGTGCCCTCTCAGTTCCACTTACCACCATGCAGTGGTTTTTTGGGGCTACTTTCCCCTGGTGCCTGGTCCCACCAGGGCAGGGAGGAGGTTTTCTTGAAGACCAGGAGTTGCAGTAGTGCTGTGTTGGAGGCCGCAGGCTCAGGGCTATGATGCTCCTTTGGGAGGAGCAATGGAGAGGACAGGTGAGGGTGACTTTATTCTCCTGTCTTCTCATTGCTCCTTCCCTCTCCCAGCTTCCCTCAGATGGGAAATCAGAGACAGCCCAGACTTCATCAGACTTTGAAGGTGAAGCACGTGTAGCCCCAGGAGAGCAAGGGATCTGAGAAAAGGTGTCTGGGCATGTCCTGGACACAGACAGCAAAAGCAGCATATCCCCCCATGTTCATCCTCTACTCTCACCCTTCATCTGCAGCCTGAATGAACTGGGAGCTGCCCCTGCCCAGGCAGTCTGGCCTGAAGCAGGGATACATTCACAGAGTGGCTTGGACTGGAAGGGACCTTAAAGCCCTTCTCATTCCAACTCCCTGCCATGGGCAGGGACACCTTCTACTAGACCAGGTTGCTCCAAGCCTCTTCCAGTCTGGCCTTAAACACTTCCAGGTTGGATGGGGCAGCTGCTGCTTCTCTGGGCAGCCAGTGCCAGCCCCTCATGGTCTGACATTTCTTCCCCATGTCCAACCTGACTCCACCCTCAGTTCAACACCATTGTCCTGTGCTGGGACCCCAGAGCTGGAGGCAGCTCCAGCAGAGTGGAGCAGAGGGGGAACATCACCTCCCTCCCCTGCTGCCCTAGCCAGTCCCCATGGCTAGGTCAAGTCCTATTTGTCACCCACCAGAATCCTCCAGTCCTTCTCTGCAGGGTGTTCTCCATCCACCCCTTCTCTCCAGCCTTCCCCCAGTCTGTGCTGGCACTGGGGATTGCCCTGACCCAGGTACATGTTGTTGGATGTCAGGATGTGGAGTGGCTTTGATGGACATAAAATCATGAGTGGCCGAGGGAAGCTGATGATTCTGGTTGTTTCCTGCAGCTCCTAGAATGGGACTGAGGCTGGAGGACACACCAGTGCAGCTGGTGCATCTCATGGGCCTCAGCAGCAGCCTCAGCAGGGTGGGAAGGGCATGGTGTGGCAGCAGAGCCACAGCAGAGCAGGCATTCATGGGGACAGTGAGAACAACTGTCATTTGCCCCTGTGGCTCTCAGTATCCTGACTCTGCTTCCTGCTTCTCTCTCCTCCAGGCAGGTCCCTAAGGGAATGTGTTCTCAGCCTGTCTTTTCACCCATGGTTGGTGCAGCTGGGACTGCCCCTTATACCATACCTGGTATGTGTTGTGAAGACTGGAGGGGTCTTTGGTGCAGGGATGGGGGTGATCCAGGATCTCCCAAACTGTCTCAAATACATCACTTGGCCTGGCCATCCCTAGCAGCATGGTGCTACTGCTCCCCATGGCCCATATGGCAATGCCACACTCTGCTTGGGTTGCCTCAGGTGGTTTCATTCTGTCCCTGTGTCACACAGATAGTTTTGTCAGCCTTGCACAGACTGCTCCAGCTCCATCTTGGAGGAGTTTTGTTTCTCCTGCCAGTAATCCTTGTTGAAGGCCCTTGTTGAACGGCCACTGAGGACATACCCTCCAGTGGTCTTCTCATTTCCAGCCTGAGTCTGTTTCCGATCCATTTACATACCAACGTCAGCCAAGGAACAAATATAGTTTGTTTAAAGAGCTGTTTGCCCTTTGGGCTCCATCCTGGCAGGTCACCACAGCAGCTCAGATGTTTTTTGTAGGCTTTGCACAGTCTCAGCCTTCCCAGGCCATAGCACCTGCCCCAGCTCAGGTTTTAAAGAGGTGGGGTGTACCCCAGGGTATCAGGTCTTCAGGATTTCTGACCTAGCTGCTGGTCCTTGAGCTTTTCAGACTGGGTTGCCCTTCACTTTCTCTGTGGAAGTTGGGGTCTGTCTGTGTGGCATGGGCTGGGGTTTCCTGTGTTTGGGTGGTGGGTGCTGAGCTTGGATAGCACCAGGCAATGTTTGTTTGAAGGACATGGACAGAGCAAGGGCTGGCAGGTCATGGCTGCTCCTCTGTGTGTGAGCAAGGACTTAGCTCTGTGTCAGCTTGTGGACACAGCTGTCCAGGGAGTGACCAGCTCTCCCCATGGTCTCTGGGAACAAGCTGGCAAAATGCCACCCTTCAGCTCTCAACCAGTCCAGTTCCTCCTGGCACTGGTCCAGTGGGTGCCATGGGGTGCAGGCAGAACAGGGGCGAGCATGGTCGTGGGTATGTTCAGGCCAGGGGTGCAAGGGCTGTGAGTTTAGGGCTGCTCAGGCCATGGGTGTGGGGATTCTCATGCTGTGGATGCTCGTGCTGTGGATTCAGTGATGGTCATGCCATGTGTGCTGGGGGTGCTCAGGTCATGGAAGCAGCAGCTCTCATACTGTTCCTCACCTTCCCTTTGCCACCACCTGAGTGAGGCTCCCACTGCTGCATTGTGCCCAGCATTGTAGCACCCACTGCCAGCCCCTGGGTGCTGCCCATAGGAATAGGGCTTTCCATACATCATCCCATCGTTGCAGTGAGGGTACCTGGGACATCTCTGTCCTATCTTTCTGTGCCCCTGTACCTTTTTTATTTTGTTTCCCCTGAGTGTGTTATCCTAGGTGATATTCCCTTTTCCCATGCATTCTCCTGCATACCTCAGCTCCATGATCATCAGCATCCATTGTCTGCTCCATCACCCTGAGCAGCACTGGGTGATCACCACACTGAGTGCAGAGTAAATATCAATTTGCTGGAGTCTGATTCATGGCAACATGAAAAATAGAGAAAATCAGCTGCTCTGTAATTATTTTGGGCTTAATTTAGCCCAAAGGAGTAGTGGCATTCCTGGAACCTGTGTTACTGCTGCTGCTGGAAAACTTTATCTCCTTTGGGCTGCCCTCCCTGTTGCACCCCAGAGCCTGTTGTATGCTGGGCAGTGAGGAGGTGACTGTGGAGAAGGAGCCCATCCTTACTGCCAGAGGTGCTGCTGCTCCCATCTCAGTGTAGGAGGGACCTGTGGCACCTTGTCTTTGTGTGACTGGCAGCACTGTCACCCAGGACAGCACCTCAGTCCCTGTTGTTCTTTGTGCTGGGTGGCTTGGGATAGAGTGGGAGGCAAGGAGCCCTGGAGGTGAGGGGACACGAGGCCATCACTGCCCTGAGCTGTGCTGCCTGTAGCACCCTTGTCTCTCTTGCTGGTTCATCTTGAGTGTGTGAATGTGGTCCCACTCCTGTTGGGGTTTCCAGCCTTGGCTGGTCCTGGAACCCTGGCTGGGATCCATGGATGGATGAGTGAGCTGAGCTGGCTGCACAGTGAGTCTGTTTGCCCTCTCCTGAAGCCAGGGAGGCTAGAAAGAGGGAGGAAGGAGGGAAAGGAGCCAAAACATGAGGGGACATGGCAGCTGTGTCCTTGCTGTCTGCACTGCTCAGCTCCAGTCCAGGGCTCTCCCAGCCATCACTGGATGCAGTGGGCTGGGGGGCTGCCTGTGGCATATGGTGTCCTCAAGGCTCTCATTGCCTCTTCTTGCAGGATTTGGAGAGGTTCCCAGCTGGGCCCTGTACATCAATGGGAGAAGAAGAGCCAGAGCCCCCTCTGTAGCAGTCAGGAGCCCTGCTCTGGTGGGCAGTGAGCTGGGCTGTGCTGTTGTCCCCAGCAGGTGGGGTGCTGGGTGGCATTGGTGACATCAGTGGTACAACCCTGGGGTGTCACAGACACTGGCTTGTGGTTGAGTTTCTCTCATCTTCTTCCAGCAGCCAGGATCCCCCCCCATCCCCCTCCTCATCCCTCCATCCCTCCATCATCATGGCATGAGCATGGCTGGGATTCCTCATGCTTTTGGCTCTCAGGTTTGGCATTGTCGGGGTGGGGGGAAGTGGTTAAGGGGGTGTGAAGACCAGAGGGTGAAGAAAAGAAATATGGGGCTGCTCTGGAAAGTGCTGGGAGAAGGAAACAGCAGGATCAGAAGTGGCAGCATCCACGAGGTGAGGAGGCCAGCCCTGCCCTGCACAGCTGTGTCACCATGGCTGGCACAGCACTGACACCCCTGACAGCCACATCTCCTCTGGATGGGCCATATCACCCAGCATGTGGCTTCCTGGGGTGCTGCCTATGCAGGCAGAGAGGGGCAGGGACCCGAAGGTGGGGAGGGGGCTC
Organism: Luscinia megarhynchos; assembly: GCA_034336665.1. Taxonomy (NCBI): domain Eukaryota; kingdom Metazoa; phylum Chordata; class Aves; order Passeriformes; family Muscicapidae; genus Luscinia; species Luscinia megarhynchos. Next base: position 3,431,548 of record CM067581.1, read on the forward strand.
TGCAGCAGCCTCTCTACAGCCCCAGCAGCATTTCTTTTGCAGCTGAAGCTCTGCCTTCTCTTGCTGAATCATCGTCTTGATGCTGACACTGGGGATAATCCCTTATCTGCAGAAATGGGTTTAGGAGGGCTGAGCTGAGCAGACCTTAAATCCCTTTACTCTTTCCTGAGATTATTCTGATGTGTGGGAGACTGGTGCTTTCTAGGCATGCTGAGAGCAGAAGCAGCAGAATCTGGTCAGTAGAGCTGGGCAGGAGGAGGAGGGTGGCCAGAAGTCATGGGATCTCTGGGACCTCGGAAATCCCACTGTGGGCACACCAGGAGCTCCTGCTATGGGCACATTCCAAGAACTGACTCTACAAAACTACAACTAAATTACTGAGAGGGAGGAAGTCAGGGATAATGAGTGGAAAGCTGCTGGGAATAGCTTGAGGAGGAATTATTGGTGAAAATCCATTTGGATCTGGGAAGGCAGTGGCTGTGTGTGTCCCTGGGTGACTGTAGTCACATGCAGCAGGGAGATACGTGGCTGTGCTGCATGTGGCAAGGAGCTGTGTGTGGCTGTGCTTTTGGTGAGAGGAGAGGGAGAAGAAGTCAGTTAAAAATGTAGAGTTCAGGCAAGCAGTCTGAGGTAGCCAGAGCAGGAAATCTGAGTTCTGAAGGAGCCTGGGAGTTCTCACAGTGGGTATAGAGGGGCACAGAGTAGCACAGGTGGATTGGGTCTGGTGGAGGGGTGGGACATGGCTGGGTGGGTGCAGGGCACCTCTGACTGTACTGGTAAGGTGGGTGGCCATGTACCAGGGAGGGGAGACTGTGGCAGCAGCAGGGAGACCTCATGTTGGGCAGGGCTGGAGCTGCCAGAAATGTCTCCTCTTACCCTGGAGCTGTGTCATGTCTGGGCTGCATCCATCAGATATGAGGGTGCCCTGGATTGGTGTGGGGTCCTCTGGTGTGAAAGCTGCAGGTGCTGTGCTCAGTTTGGCTGCCATGGTTTGCCAACATCAACTGATCAGACATAGAGGAGAAACTGGGTAGAGGAATTGAGGGGTGGACAGCCAGGATATCCAGTGGGAGACTGGACAGCCTGCTGGGAGAACAGGTTGGATGGTGATGCAAGCAGCTCCAAAACACTTATGGAGCCCTGACAGTCTTGGGCAGCAACCAGGTGAGCCCAGCTGGAGGGGGCTCTGACATCAGGGTGGGAATGGGTGCCTGTCCCACCCCTGACTGATCCAGGCAGAGCAGAACTCCTCACAAAACAAGCTCAGGGACCAGTGACCAGTGTCTGAGGCTGGGAATTGGCAGGAACTGGTGAAATGAGCTGTCCTGCCTCAGCCTGGGGCAAACCTGGCAGTGTGCACATCTCTGTGCTCTACACTGCCCTCCCCACCCCTCTGCAAAGCTGACTGTGTTTCTTCAGGAGTGGGGCTGCAGCTGCTTGGAGCTCAGGCCAGACTGATAGAGCTTCTGAAGTGTTCTGAGATACATGGGACCTTTTTCCTGAACCGTGACAAAACAAAGACTCGTGCAGTAGGATTTCCAGTCCAGTGGTGCTGGCCCATGGCATGGGTGTGGTGCTGTGCAGCATGTGGTTCTGCATCCAGTGTTCTGAAAACAGCAGGAGGGACCTTCTTGCTCTCTACAGCTTCCTGAAAGGATGTAGCAAGATCAGAGGATACGTATTCACAGAAATTGTGGTCAGGCAATGGAATAGGCTGTGAAGGGCAATGGTGGAGTGACCACCTCTGGAGGGATTTACCAGATTTGTGGGTGTGGCATTTGGGAGTGTGGTTAGTGGTAGCAGTGCTGGGTTAACAGTTGAACTCAATGATCTTGGAGGGCTGCTCCAACCTAAGAGATTCCATGATAATCCCGTTCCTTTTTAGAGACAGTTCACACAGTGCTGCTGTATGTTTGACAGAATCACTGCAGTAACCAAGTGTTTGACTGTCGTCCTAAATCTTTGCAGTGCTTGTTTCAGGAGAAAACAGACAGCAAATATCTCCAGTTTCCTTTTGAACTCCCCCTAAAATCCCTGTGTTTTATAGCCTCACAGCACACCTACATTTTGCATGAGGCTCCAGCCCACTCTCTGCAGGTCTGTGCCCACTGCCCTGCTGCTGCCCCTGTAGCTGATCGAGGTGCCCCAGCTGCCAGGCTGCCGTGGTGTGTGGGTGCAGCACACACTGCAAGGAGTGGGAAATAACGATTCCCTGCATCCCAGGAAGATGATTAATCACCGTGGGGGCACTGCTGCCCGTTTGTTGTTCCTGGAAGCCCTGCAGAGAGCTGGTTGGAAGGGCTGTGCCTCCTGGAAGTGCCTGGGAGCTGCTGATTCAGAGAGGTTGCTGTTCTGGCAGCTGCCAGCCCAAACTCTGCAGGCTGATCCTTGCTGCCTGCCCAGAGCTGCCTGCCTGCCATCCAAGGGCTTGGAATCCCACTGGCAGAGCTGGCACAGTGGTGCTTACCAACCTGGCCACCCACACACAGGCACATGGCCTGGACATCTGTGGGACATTCTTGAGTATTCTTGGGCCTCCCATTTCCTGAGCTGGGCAGTATTTGGTGTCATGAGCTGTTCAAAAGCTGAATCACGACTTGGGATTTATTTTTTTGTTTCCCCTTGTCAGGCTCCTTTGCTGGCTCCTGTGTTGTCCTCATCCCCTCTGTGCAGCTTGAGCTGTTGGCAAAGGGACTGGGGGAGTGGGAGGACCTAGGGTTTGGCTTCATGCATGTTCCACAGCCCAGACCAGTGTCTTCCCCACCATGAATGTGAACTCTCTCTAGCTTGTCTCAGGTCCTGGTGAGGCTGAAGCTCAGAGTTTGGGGTGAATAGCAGCTTGAATGGCAAGGGCTGGGCATGATGTGAGTGGGCAGTGGTTCTGGGTGTTAGGGCCACAGTTAGAGCTTCAGTCTACAGACAAGAGAGAGCCTCTCCAGCCTAGGTTCTCTGTGAAGTCACAGCTTCCTTATGGACACGTTCACATGCTTAGTGTGGTGTCCTCCATGTCTGCAGGGGATCATCCTGCCTCACCATGGATTTCAGCAGGGGCTGCAGGGCAAAGCTCTGCCCTGGTGCCTGGAGCAGCTCCAGCCCCTCCTTCTGCACCGTCCTCAGGGTCTGCAGGGCTTTTGCTCTCACGTGTTCTCATTGCTCACTCCACTGTCACTGATGGCCTCAGCTTTGGCCAGCAGTGTCTGTTTTGCAGCTGTTTGACACTGGCTGTGCCCTGCAAAGGGGCAGCTCCTGATGAGGGTCTTCTCACAGAGAACATCCTTTTAGCTGCCCTGCTGCAAGTGCCAGCAGCTCCCATAGTACTGGGCTTGGAAGTTCATGAAATCATGGATTCACAGAATGGTTTGGGTTGGAACGGGCATAAGAGCTAGTCTTGTTCCACCCCCTGCCATGGGCAGGGACAAATTCCAGTAGACCAGCTTGCTCCAAGCCCTGTCCAGGCTGGTCTTGAATGTTTCCAGGGATGAGGCAGCCACAGCTGCTCTGCGCAACCTGTGCCAGGGCCTCAGCACCCTCACCAGGAAGAATTTCTTCCTAATATGTAATTTTTATTTCTCCTCTTTTAGAGACCACAGAATGTCCTCTATTCCTTCTTCCATCCCTTCTGCATCTTTGCCTCTTCTGTCTTACCTGCTGCAAAGTATTTTATTGGCCAGAGTTGAAAAGAATTCTAGAAAATTAGGAAAGGGTTGAGTCAGCATCTGATGTCTTTGTTCTTGTTTTCCACAGCTTGAATCAATAAGTCGCAATGTGAAACTTTGAGCTCTGTTTCCAAGAATAAATGTCAGCCTTTGGGAACTGAAGGACTGCACAGAGGTCACAAATCTCTTTTTGCAAATGGGATTTCAGCTGGGAAGTCCTTCTCCACAGAGCTGCTCCTCATCCATCCATCCATCCATGCATCCATCCATCCATCCACTGCACCAGTTTGGACACAACCACCCCACTGATTCCCTATCCATCCACAGTCTATTCATCAAACCCCTCTCTGTAGAATTCCAGTTTTCTCAAGTCCCCCAACCTTCCCTCTGGCAGGAGCTCCTCCCCAGTGCCTGCAGAGCTCAGAGCAGCTGTGATTCAGCAGCCATGCTGGAAGCTTTTTTGCATCCTCCAGTGTCTGTCTCATTTCTGTACTGGTTTGAACCTTCAAGGTCATGGCCAAACTTCCAGCAGGCAGTGGGGAGCACAGGAGAGGAGCTATTCCCATCAGGAGCAGAGTGCTTCCCAGCTCTCCAGGGGAAGATTTAACCTGTCAGGTATAGTCCCAGGACAAAACTGTTGTCAGCACAGCTGGGCTGTGGCTCCTGCATCCCTGCTGTACTGGGACCCACAGTTGTGTGTGGCCAGTGCCACTGGGCTGCCTACCACAGCACCAACAGCAGCCTCCCCTCCTGGGATGGTGATTCTGTGGGTACTAGTCCTGGATTTTGATCCTTCAACTAGAGCAGAGCTGTGGGAAAGGGCCCTGAGGTATTTCCAAGTGAATTCAGCAGGCAGGTGTAAATAATAAGATACGGGGAGCAACTGGAAAGTGAAGTATCATGGAAAGGTGCTTCCATTCCAATGTTGGGACATTGCCAAATCATTCAGTTGGGGAAAAAAATACCCCTGATGTTTCACTTGGCTTCTTCCCTTGCACTTTGCTGCTGAATTATCAGTGCTGGGGTCCCCTGCCTGCAATCTGTGTGTTCTCACCAGAGCGTGTTGCAGATGTTCCACAGCTCTGTATGTGCAGGGTAGGATGGAGCCATGAGCTGCACCCCAGGACTGCCCACACCCCTGGATATCCCATTGCTTAGCTGGGGCACTCAGCCTGCTGAGGCTGCCCCAGAAGGGATATCCTGGCCTGGGTATGGGGGTGACTCATGGGATGTGGTGATGCTGAATGATTTTTCTCACACCCGAGTCCCTCTACTTAAGGTAGCTCAGGGATTCAATTCCTGCATCAGTGGAGTGCTGGGCTGCCCTGGCAGGGACATGTCATGTTGTTAACACGCTCCAGTTCCTCTCCAGTTGGTGATGATGTGCTGTGTTTGGAGCAGTCTCCTCTGGAGATGGTGCCATGAGGACATGTGGGCTAGGGAGGTGTTCCTCTAAATCCTGGCTTGTGGCTGAGACATGAGAGATGGGGTTTGGGTTGATATTTAACAGCCTGAATGAGAGATGTTTACAGATGCTGGCTGATGGGGACAAAGAAATTAGTCTGTCACTTTAGTGGCAACACCTGCACTGTGTTAGTGACAGTGACAGGCCATGGCTCAGGAGGGACCTTCTCACTCCCCACAGCTCCTAACAGGAAATAGAGCCAGGTGGGAGTTGGGCTCTGCTCCCAGGGAACAAGGGAAGGACAAGAGGAAACAGTCTCAAGTTGCACTAGGGGATGTTTAGATTGGCTATCGAGGCAAATTTCATCATGGAAAGGGTTGTCCAGCCTTGGCCCAGGCTATGCAGGGCAGTGGTGGATTCCCCATTCCTGCATGGATTTAACAGATGTGTGGATGGGGCACTTGGGGACATGGGTTAGTAGTCATGGCCTTGGCAGTGCTGGGGGAACGTTGGACTTTCATCATCTTAGAGGGCTTTTCCAGCCTGACTGATTCTGTGATTCTATGGTTGGGGGAATGGGATGAATTACTGAGGTTTTGGGCATGATGGCTACAAAGGCTCTGGCTGGGCAACACTAGGGCCAAACACTCACAAAGGAGAGTGTAGCTTGTTAATGGCCCTGTCACTTCTCTTGTGGTGACATCTACTCCTGTGTCCCTGGAGCCCTTTCCACTGATCTTGCCTTAATCTCTGGGGTCTGTTAGAGAGAAATGTTTTTTGGGAGCAGGCAGCAAATCTTGAACTTGTTTTTAATGCCAGCAGAGCCTGCTTAATAGGTTTAAGCATCTTATCTCTCAGCACTGTTAATGAGTTTCTAGGTCCCACGGAGGTGGAGCAGAACTGTATTTTCCTAATCAAGTTATCAGTTTATTAGCAAAAATGCAAATAAATGCTTTGGATGCAGCTGAAAAAAAGTGCTGTCTGGAGAAGCACTGAGCATCATGGCATGGATCACAGGATCAGGGCAAGGCCCAAGAATTGTCTGGTAAAGAAGATGAAATTCAACTGGGACATGGCCTCTCATATGTCTGGAGCTCTTTCACGGAAGATTTTTCTTCTTAATCATGTGAAGCTCTAAATAATGGAAGCATTTATTGAGTCACTCTATGAATGTGCCCATGAATGGTAGAAGAGTTCACCAAGAGTTAATGGATGATTAATTAGCTCTGAGGTAAATAATTAATCAAGGGGTATAGCATGCAGCAGGTCAGGACTTGGCTTCTGATTTGTAAATACTGTTGTGTGTGCAGCTGAAGACCATCTTGTGCAGAAATTCTTTATTACCAGCCTCATATGAACCGCTTCCCTGTGCACTTTAATAAGGGGAGTGATCCATCATTGTTCAGGTAATTGCCAGGGGTGGTCAGGACTGGAAGTAGCCCTTGGATAGCAGCACTTTAGGTATTGGAGAGAAATTCTTCCCTGTGAGGGTGGTGAGGCCCTGGCCCTGGGTGCCCAGAGCACCTGTGGCTGCCCCATCCCTGGAGGTGTCCAAGGCTGGCTAGGCAGGGCTTGGAGAAGCCTGGGATAGTGGGAGGTGTCCCTGGCAATGGCAGGGGTGGAACAAGATGAGCTTTTAAGGTGTCTTCCAACTTAAACCACTCTGTGATATTATGATTCTGTGATACCCACCACTTTTGACCAGACCTGAGAAGAAAAGGCTTCCACCAGGTTCAGACTGGGACCATGGAGGTGACAGCTACAGGAAGCCAAAAAAAGAAGCCTTTGAGTTATGGGAAATGGCACAAACGTTCTAAAACAGCATCAAGGGCATTTCACAGATTAATGGAATCATGGACCCAGAGTGGTGTAATTGGAAGGGACCTTAAAAGCTCATCTTGTTCTACCCCTGCTATGGGCAGGGACACCTTCCACTGTTCTAGGTTGTTCCAAGCCCTATCTGACCTGGTACCACATTTGAAACTATTTCCTCTGCCCTTTCAACCACAGCCATGAAGGGAGCAGCTTCAGGGAAAAGTTATGATGGAAAATAACCAAATCCTGACATGTCCACGTACCACAGAGTGAGTCTGTGTCATTTCCAGCCTTCCTCTAGTGCCATGACATGAAAACATCCCTCCTTCTGTGCCTGTGGGCGATGGTTTGAATATTGTTTGACTTTTTATTGCAATGTGAAAAGTTTTTGAGTTGCATCAGTATTTCAAAACTTCCAGTAATCAGTTGGGTATTACAGCTGGACAGGTTGTGTCAAAGGGTTCCAGTTCACTGTTTCCAGTCAAATATATATTGATCTTTAGTCTCTTAAATTAAGGGTTGCCTTAAAAGATTGGTCATACAAAGGCTCAGGAGAAGGAGGACCTTAACCTCAGGTAAAGAGCCCCTGGGTTCAAGAAGGAGCTGACCCTGAAGCGTCTCTGGAGCTCTGAGGGCAGTTGAGGCAGCATAGGTGCATTAGCATTTATCTACAGCAGAAAAGCAGAGATGAGAAGACAGTGCAGTTTGTATCTGTGGTTACTTCAATTAGTCAGTTGATAGAAACCCACAGGTTTCTGCTGAAAAGTTTCTGGGTTGAGAGCAGAGCAGGGGCAGACTGGCTGGAAGGATTTTTCTGTGCTCCCTTTGCCTTTGGCTTGTTGAGCAAGCTGTGATGCTGCCTGCTTCTCTCAGCTGCAGGGCACTGCTGTTCTCAGACTGACAGGTTTTCTCTTTAAGGCTTTTTGTTGAAGAAACAAGGCTGAAATTCCAAAGTTCCCTGTTGGCCAGAGCCACCAGTGAGAAACCATGGCTGGTGTGACCTCCAGCAGTGCTTTCCTTTCTTGTCCTTTTTAGCATAGTGAGAAGGTTTTGAAGAGAGGTGGCAATGTCAAGACTTGAAAGGCTCCTCTTTCTGTGGGAGGAACAGCAGAGCCAGTCAGGTGCTCCATCTGCTCTGTGAAGGCAGCAAAGCCTTGTCGTTAGTGTGGTGAAGAACATTGTCCCCAATGTCCCCATTCTCATCACACACCTTGTGTGGCAGAGAACATCGAAGGAGCACAATCTCTGTGGCACGTCTTGTCACTGTTTTGTGATGAAAGGCAATTCAAACCTCATGCTGATACCATGTTTTTAGGACCAGATCTGTCCTGCGCTCAGAGTCACCTGCAACAAATCCTCCTGTGGTGGTGGTGGAAGGTGACTCCACAGGACATTGGGCAATGAAGTGGAGTTGCATTTTTTTTTCCATTGAGGTCTTAAAAGCTTATAATTATGGTGATAAAACCAGCATGTTCATGTCTTTGTCACCACTTCCTGATCAGGTTGGGTGTATGAGAGGAGGTGGGATTTTTCTGTGCAGGTGGGGGCTTTTAGGAGGATGCAGCGGAGTGACTCATGTATGTTCAACCCAAGTCAGAAAGTAGGACACATTTATGCAAGGCATGTTAACATCTCTTAAAAATGCCTCAGCTATAAGAAGTGCCTTATTCTTGGCATCCATCTGGTTTCTTGCAGAGCAGTTCTTAGAGCGGGTAATGGCACCATGTGTGGATTATATCTCTCACCATGACCAAAAGGAATCTGGAGCTCCCAATCTGGAAGATAATTCTATGCTCTTGAGACTACTGCAAGGGCTTTTAATAGCTTCTAGTGCTACAGGAAAGCAGCCTGGTGGGAAAGCAAGTTGGAGAATGTAGGCAGAACATCACCCACCTTATTTTCTTCTGAATTTTAAGAAGATCCTGCTTAGTTCCTGCTGTTCCATTTCTGCAGTGGTGGAGCCACATCAAATGGAGCTGCTCTCAAGATTTAGCTAGGGAAGGATGTGCAAAATTTGCTCTTAATTGAAAAGAAAATTAAGGGATATTTAGACCCTCAGTCTTGTTCTTTTTTGTTTTCCCTGTTGTTCAGTTTTGCATGGAAAAAGTGCTCATAAAAGGACTTTTCAGTGTTTGCCATTGTAGCTCCATTTCCAGCATGTACCAGGTCTGAGCAGGGTGCTGGACACAGCATTGAAGCCCTGGGGAGCTTCTGCTCTCTCTCTAGAGAAACTCAGCTTCTGCTCTCTCACTAGAGAGCTTCTCACTAGAGAAGCTCTTTTCCAGCAGCCCAAAGTGAAAAAACTAGTAATTAACTTTGCTGATGAAGGGTTTCCTGTCAGGACCAGCCACTGATGGGAGCCCACCACTGATGGGAAGGTGGTCATTGATACGGATGGAGCAGCTGGCAGTGACATCCCATCAGCTGTGAGCAGCAGAAAAATGGGAAAAAAATAATCCATGTTTTTATGATTGAAGTAATTTGTCATGTGAAGAATCCAAATTCTTGTGATGTAAGCAGACATTTCTGAGCCCCTGGTGGGGTCTTCTTGCAGTCAGCTGCTCTGGTACCTCAGCTGTGGGGAATGCTGCTGCTGCCGTGCTCCATCACTAGCAGGAGGACCATAACCCTGTGATCCCCTGGGGTTGGTATTCCTATTTCCAATTTCAAATACAATAGGATACCAGCTTGAGTTACCTGAAGGCACCAGGCTCTGAACTGTCCGGGTTTGTCTCAAGCACAACCTGGAATTTTACACAGCAATTGTGGCTTGATGGGACGTGGGACTTGGAAAACTCTCCTTCCTTATGTGTGCCTGGAGCTCCTAATTAACATTGCAAGATGAATGTAAATTGAAAATACCTTCCTGCTTTGCATACAGGCAAAATAGTTCCCAGCAGGGCTGAAGCAGGACAGCCCATGCTGGCTGCCCCCTCTGCCCTAAGCTGTTCTTGCAGGCTCAGTTCCTGGTGCTCAGGGGTACTCTCTGACCTGGTCCACAGGGAAATGTGGAGGAGTCAAAGGGCTGGAGACAGGCTGAGAGAGCTGGGGGTGCTCAGCCTAGAGATGAGAAGGCTCTGGGGATAGCCTAGAGCCCCTTTCCAGCCTAAAGGGGACTTACAAAATAGAGGGAGAGTGACTTTTTACATGCAAATAGTGACAGAACAAAGGTGAACCGTTTTAATCGAAGAGAGGGGAAATTTAGATTAGATATTAAGAAGAAATTCTTAGCTGTGAGGGAGGTGAGGCTCTGGCACAGGTTGCCCAGAGGAGCTGGGGCTGCCCATCCCTGGAAGTGCCCCAGGCCAGACAGGATGCGGCTTGGAGCAGCCTAATCTGGCAGAAGGTGTCCCTGTCCTTGGCAGGGCGTTTGGCTGGAGGGTCCCTTTGAAGGTTCCTTCCTGCCCAGACTGCTCCATGGTTCTGTCATCTCTGAAGGGCTGTGCAGGCTCCTGGTGCTCTGCTGAGCTGCTTCTACTCTGGCACAGCCTCAGCCTGTGCCTGTCCAAGCTGGGATGGACGGATCTGGCTGCCTCTGGAGGTGGTGGAAGGGGCTTGGCAGGGCAGGTTTCCCTGTGTGAGGTGGTTCCATGTCCTCCTCCAAGACAGCTCTGTGGAGTTTCCCAACTCCCCAGCCTGGAGCAGGCTGGAAGTGAATCCACGCTTCACTCAAGCAGCCTGTGTGGGGCAGTGGGCTCCAGGACATGGGTGGTGATGCTGATCTTGCATTGTCCAGGAGGCTTCTCCTCCTGCATCCCCCTTGCCTCCCCCTTCCTCTGGCTGCCTGTGTGAGAGCTCTGCCCTTGGCAGAGACCAAAATAGCTCCCACAGAGCTACTGAAATGTCAGGATGGAGCAGGCAGAGCTGGGCCACAGTGCTGACAAACTGCTCTGTGTGTGCAGTGGGACAGTGCCCTGTGCTGTAGCATGGAGGTGTGGCCCCTTGTGAAGTGTCAGCAGAGCAAGCCCTGGGGAAGCAGTGGATAAAACCTGCTGCAGAGCTGTCACCCTTGCTTGCCAGGCATCTCCTGCTGGCCAGCCTCTCGTTGGTTGAGTCTGGGGAAAGCACTGGTGCTGGGGGAGAGTCTTGGCCTTTCTCCCTCTGTGTTGTTGGGGTGTTTGGGGGCTTTATCTGTCACATGGCATCTTCCACAGCATTAGGGCAGAAGTTCCCACCTTACCTCAGCAGCAGGGAGATACTGAGACAACTAGGAAGAGCTTTGGAACAAGCTATTCAATCCTTGTAGGTTCCTGATTTGTAAGAATTAATGGTAAGAGGAAGTGGACTTGTCCCTAGTGGGATGCTGGTTGTGCCAGAGGAAGACAGCTTTGTGGCCAGAATGTGTGTGTGTGTGCAATCCTGCTGAAAGGCAGCACCAGCCTGAGCTGTTATTGCTGGGTGTGAAACCGGTATTGCTTTCAAAGGCTGGGATTTTCTTCACAAAATCTTGATGGAGTTTCACTTTCTCAGAGCCATCTGGCCACAGCAGCACTGCTCCAGTGTTGGATTTTGACTCCTTGATGCTGTTTATTCCTGGTTATTCCTTGATCCTTCCAGTGTGTCTGGTGGGGAGATTAGGAGCATCCTGTGTTGCAGGACATGGACAGGCAGGCACTCAGAGAGAAAGGGAAACTGGCTGGTGTGGGTGGGGGATGGCTGGACCCAACCAGACCAGTCCAGGACCACAGTGCTACCTGGCATTCCTGTGCCATGAGCTGGGTGTGTGTCCTGGTTCTCCCTACCACTGGACTTTGACAAAGGAGGGTGTCCAGGAGTTCATGGTTTTGATGAAAGGACATGATGGACGCTGACCAGCTCTTCAGTTTCCAGCACTCCGTCCTTGTAAGGTGAGAGCAGATTGTAACAATCATGTCCATGGGATCTATCTGTAAGGGAATTTCTCTTGTTCTTGAACAACTTTTACTGTTAATGTAATCTCCTTGCTTTCCTGGATCTCCTCTCAGCTGCTTCAGCCAGTGTCCAGATGAGGAATTTCCCTTTGTGTGTGTCCAGCAGAGGTGCAGGCTGTGCCCCTTAGCCCTCCTATCCCAGCCCTGTTTGGGATGCTCCATGTCCCATTTGCTGCATGGGACAACAGGTGCTGTTCTGCAGCCACGTGACCTCCTGTGACACCCCAAAACACAGCATACCATGTATTTCATCTGGTCTGATGCATCACAGGGCACTGCAGCTCCTTATTTTTACAGAAGCTTGGTTGAAGTGGGAAGTGACCTTTGGGAATCACCTGGTCACCTGGGTGAAGCTGGGTCACCTGGAGCAGGTTTCCCAGGGCTATGTCCAATGGAATGTGAATATCCCCAAGTGTGGAGAGTCCACAGTGTCTCTGTGTGGCCTGAGACCAGTCACCATCGTAGTAAAAACCCTCTGCTCCACCCCTGGAGGCTGTGGGAGGTCAAAAGCAGGAAAGACTGAAATCCTGCCATGCCAAAGCTCAAGTGATGTGTCCTCCTTGAAAGGGATGAGGCCTCAGTCAGTGGAGATTGCTGACAACCCAAGTACAGATTTAGTGCCTGCTTTGGTCCAGAGAATGTGAACTTTGGGTCAGAGGTGGCTGCTTGGGAACACAGACCTTCACCACCCAGTGGACCATGTCCATTGATCGTCAGTGTATGGTTCTCAGATGTTCAGAGACCATTATTGGTTCCTGAGGTGGAAACCTGTCACTCCTGACCCCTGCACCCTGGTGTGGTACCTGGAACAGTTCCTGCCCCAGTTCCAGGCTGGCAGTGCTGTGGCATCCCTGAGCCTGGAATGGGAATCCTGAGCTTCCCTCAACCCAGGAGGAGATTTTGTAAGCATAGACTTCAAGAAGCTGGCAAGCCAAGCATTAGGGATCACCAGCTTCTGGAAAATTGGATTAACCAGATGTGCTTGACACTGGGTGGTGTTAGGTGCTGTGTGTGTGGGCAGCACCCACATGCAGCAATCAAGCAGAATTTCTAGACCTCCCTTGGGCTAAATCCTGCTTTCCAGCCACTGCTGCACTTGATTTTCTCACAGTACATCCTTGTCTGCTCAGTGTGGAAGCACTGTGGGGTCTCAGGGTCAGTGTTCTGTTAGGGGCTGGGGTTACAGACCCATCTGCCTGCACTGCCTGTCATCAGCACGGTGCTGCATTGAGCTTGAAGAGACTCAGATTTGCTCTTTTGCAAGGAAAAAAAAATGCCTTTGATCCCCACACATCCTGCCATTGGCTGCAGCCTTCATTGGAACCTCCTGAGCCCGGTGTATGAGCAGATACAAGGTTCTGGAATTGTATTTGTTAGATTATTGTTATCCCTAGGAACCAGCTGGGACTTGTCCTCCAGTATGTCTGTAATTGACTTTAGCCTGGATTTGTAATTAATCAAGTGTTCCTTTTGATCAGATGTGTGAAGCTAACACAGCTCTCCTGTGCCACCCCTGCAGGCTGGTGGGTGGGTTTTCCTTCAGTCTGTAAGCTCTTCATGAAACGGAACTTGTCCCGGGATTGACCCCCACAATGGCACTCACATAATTTCGTTCATAAAACCAGAGACACTCTGCTTTGTGCTTTTCCTTCCCTGCACAACTTGCTTTGGGGCACTGCAAATGTGGGAAAGTATAACTTGGAAAAAGGTGGTTGTTGGGGAAAGCCTCTCTCTCGGGGGATGGTGAAAACAAGGATCTACTGTGAGTGTGGTGTACACAATACCCTGGGTACAGCCAAACATGGTTGGAACATACCCCAGTGCAAGATATCCCCAGGAATTCCCCCCAGAGAATATAAATCCTGTTCTATAAAAGGTAGAAATACCTCCCTGCAGAGTGAAGGACATCCCTTCCTGCAAACAGGGGAGGAGGAGGAGGAGCTGTGATTGAGTTGGGGTTGCTGACATCGGGGGGGTAGAATCATGGAATCATTATGGTTGGAAAAGATCTCCAAGATCATTAAGTCCTACAGTTTCCCCAGCACTGCCAAGGCCTACCACTAACCCATGTCCCCAAGTGCCACATCCAGGGATAGTGGCTCTGTCACTGTCCTGGGCAGCTGTGCCAGGCTTGACATGCCTTTTATGAACAAATTTCCCCTACTATCCCACCTAAATCTCCCCTGGCACAACTTAAGGCCGTTTCCTCTTGTCCTGTCCCTTGTACCCTGGGAGCAGAGCCTGACCCTCACCCAGCTCCACCCTCCTGTCAGGGAGCTGTAGAAAGCAAGAAGGTCCCCACTGAACCTCCTTTTCTCCAGGCTGAGTCCCCCAAGCTCCCTCAGCTGCTCCTGGTGCTCCAGACCCTTCCCCAGCTCTTTAATGTCTTGTTATGAGGTGCCTAAAGCTGAACCCAGCATTGGAGGGAATGGGGAAGGCAAATCCTGGCAAATGAAGGAATCTGGAGAATAAATTGGCTGAGGAGAGTGAATTCCAGAGTGTGAAGATGGAGCCATAATTGAGACAGACAGCAAGAGGATCCAACATGAGAGGGGGCGAGGGCTTGGAGGAGGCTGCAGGGATGTGGGGCCAGGAGAGAGTGGGAGAGGAGGTGCTGAGGGAGAAGCATAGGGAGCACCAGGAGACAATACACAAAAATATTGCCGGTGCAAGAGTTGGGCAGGGCAAGTGAGTCCTTGGCAGGTGTTGTGTGCAATGCCAGCCATCCTGTTTCCCCCCTTTTCCCATCCAGCCCAAGCACATCCTTACATTGTTTTGCAGGATTTTGTAGCGTCTCTGTTCCTTTCTGTTCATTTCAGTTGTGTGATTTCATCTTTCTTGTTAAAGACGTGTTTGGGTTTTCTCCCACACACCTCCTCCTCCGTCAGACGTCACCTGCCCTGCCGTACAGCACGGAGCAAGGACACTGTGGGAAAACTGGGGGGGTGAAGCAGGACAGATCAAGGCTGGGTGGTCCTCTTGCTTTTGGGATTGCCCGTTCCCTGCTCCCCAGGCCAGGGGGTTTCCCTGCAGTGCATTCCTGAGCAGAGCAGGAGGAGCGATGACAGCGCAGTGACGCTGCCAGTGATGCTGTGATGGGAGGGGAGGGAGGCTGCAGGAGCGTGCTGAGGAGCACGTCTGCACTGCTGAGCACTGGCTCCTGGGATGGCTGCTGTGCTTGCAGCTACAAAACCTCTGCAGGAGAGCAGACATTCCATAGCACACAACTCCCAGTGCAAGTGGATCCTCTCGCAGACAGCTCCCGTGGCACACAGCTCCCCTGGTACACAGCTCCCGTGGCACACAGCTCCCTGTGGCACACAGCTCCCGTGGCACACAGCTCCTGTGGCACACAGCTCCCATGGCACACAGCTCCCGTGGCACACAGCTCCTCTGGCACACAGCACACATGGCACACAGTTCCCCTGGTACACAGCTCCTGTGGCACAAAGCTCCCATTGGCACACAGCTCCTCTGGCACACAGTTCCTGTGGCACAGAGATCCCGAGGCACACAGCTCCCCTGGTACACAGCTCCCGTGGCACACAGCTCCTGTGGCACACAGCATCTATAGCACACAGCTCCCATGGCACACAGCTCCCGTGGCACACAGCTCCCATGGCACACAGCTCCTCTGGCACACAGCTCTCATGGCGCACAGCACCCATGGCACACAGCTCCTCTGGCACTCGGGTCCTCTGGCACACAGCACCCATGGCACACAGCTCCTGTGGCACACAGCTCCCATGGTACACAGCTCCCGTGGCACTCAGCTCCTGTGGCACACAGCTGTCATGGTACAGACCTCCCACAGCATATTACTGCCACGACACACAGTTCCCACACAGCTCCCAAGGCACAAATCTCCCAAAGCGTTCAACTCCCACAACACAGAGCTCCTACACCACACAGGTCCCACGATGTGCAGCTCCCATGGCACATGGCTGCTCTGGCATAAAGCTCCCACACAGCACCCAAAACAGGCAGCTCCTGCAGCGCAAGGCTCCTATCCCACACAGCTGCTGCAACTCCTACAGCACATGGCTTCTACAGATCCCATGGCACACAGCTCACACAGCACACAGGCTCACGTGCCACGTGGCTCCCATGGCACACAGCTGTCACGTCACACAGCTCTTATGGTAAACAGCTGTCATGGGACAGAGCTCCTCTGGCACACAGCACCAGTGGCACACAGCTCCCCTGGCACACAGCTCCCGTGGCACACAGATCCCATGGCACACAGCTCCTCTGGCACACAGCTCTCATGGCACACAGCTCCTATGGCACATAGCTCTCCTGGCACACAGCTCCCATGGTTCACAGCTCTTATGGCACACAGATTACATGGCACACAGCACCCATGGCACACAGCTCCGCTGGCACACATCTCCTATAGCACACAGCTGTCATGGCACACAGCTGTCATGGCACAGAGCTCCTCTGGCACACAGCACCAGTGGCACACAGCTCCCCTGGCACACAGCTCTCATGGCACACAGCTCTCATGGCACACAGCTCCTATGGCACACAGTTCTCCTGGCACACAGCTCCCCTGGCACACAGCTCTCATGGCACACAGCTCTCATGGCACACAGCTCCTATGGCACACAGTTCTCCTGGCACACAGCTCCCATGGTTCACAGCTCTTATGGCACACAGATCACATGGCACACAGCTCTCATGGCACACAGCTCTCCTGGCACACAGCACCCATGGCAAACAGCTTTCATGGCACACAGCTCTTATGGCACACAGCTCCAGTGGTACACAGCTCTTATGGCACACAGCTCCAGTGGCACACAGCACATCTGGCACACAGCTCTCATGGCACACAGCTCTCATGGCACACAGCTCCCGTGGCACACATCTCCTGTAGCACACAGCTGTCTGGGCACACAGCTCCCGTGGCACACAGCTCCTCTGGCATACAGCTCCCGTGGCATACAGCTCTCATGGCACACATCTCCTATGGCACACAGCTCCTATGGTACACGGCTCCTGTGGCATACAGCTCCCGTGGCACACAGCTCCTGTTGCACACAGCTCCTCTGGCACACAGCAGCCATGGCACACAGATCCTGTGGCACACAGCTCCTATGGCACACAGCTCCCGTGGCACACAGCTCCCAAGCAGCACCTGGAGAGCACAGGGTTAGTTGATGGGGAGGTTCTGGGCTGAACTGTGTGCTGCTGGGGCTGGTCGGAGGCTGTTAGTTGTTCATCCTGCTGGTGGAGGGAGGTCCCCATTCAGGGGTAGCTGTGTTCCCATGCTCCAGGGCTGCATCAGGAACAAGTTTTTTCTGATTTTGATAACAATCAAAAGATAAAGGCTGTGAGTCAGCCTTGGGATGGGGATCATGGAAGAGGGCCCAGCACATGTAACTCACATGCAGGCATGGAGCTGGCTCATCCCTATGTTTGGAGCCATGTGTGCAGGTGTGATGGATGGATGAAACCCTGCCTTGCTGCTGACATCATCTGCAAAACATTTTGGGCTGGACATAAGGAAGAAATGTTATACTATGAGGGTCGTGAGGCCCTGGCACAGGTTGCCCAGAGCAGCTGTGGCTGCCCCATCTTTGGAAATGTTCAAGGCTGGGTTGGACAGGGCTTAGATCAATGTGCTCTAGTGGAAGGTGTCCCTGCCTATGGCAGGGGATTGCAATGAGATGAGCTTTAAGGTCCTTTCTAACCTAAACCACCCTGCAAGTCCATGGCTATATGAAAAGATCCTTGAACAAGTACCCAGCACTGGGAGGTGGATTTTTTCCTCTTTTTGTCCTTTCCCTGAGAATGAGCCGTTTGGATCTCTCAAATTTACAGGACAACTTGTGGGTTTTACCTTCCTTCCAGCTTGGAATTTTGGGCTATCCCATTTCCTTGAGTTAGTGGAGTCTGAGGAAGCTGCCAGACAACCACTATGCAGGGATGATGGCTGCAGCTTACAGTGACTGCAGGTGACAGTGGCTGCAGGGTGTCCTTAAAGCCCTTCCTAGCTACTGTGACCTGCCTGTGTGTTGTGCTCGCTGAGACCTGACAATTTGAAGGAACTGACACAGTTCCCTGCCCTTCAGTCAGTGTTTAAAAATATAAATCACGCCTTTTATTTTTTTTACTTTGTTCTTTTTTTTTTAAGGAAAAAGTCTGGATTCAGCAGGTTCAGGTGTCTGAATACTTTGTTGCGTGCATTTTGAGTCTTTATTTCACTATTGCAGCTTTGGGTACCAACTGCAGCATGTCAAGCTCACTCCCAGCTGAAACTCTGGGAGGTAGGACTACTTCTGGTCAGTTCTTTCTGCCAGTGCTATAAAAAGTTTTCAGCCAGAGGTAATACTTGCTCTTTATCATGGAAATGTGCAACTCTAAAAATAACCTTTCCACAATTCCCCAGCTGGCTCAAAGCCCTGTGTCTCTGTGTCCAAATGGGCTCCCTGTGTGTCACCTTGTGCGGGGGTGAAGGACTTTCCTCCCTCCGGTGCTGCACCCAGTGCCTCCATCAGGCTCTCCTCCCCCATCCTTTGGCACGCTCAGTCATAGGGCACAGACTCACAATTTGAATACAGCATTTTGGATGTGTCTGATTTTGGAAAGAGCTTTGGTGTGTCCTAGGACCAGGGGAGGGATGGGGAAAGTGCCTTAGGATACTGAAATACAGGAATAAAGCTGCCAAAAGCATGAGACTCATGGAGCTGAATGGCCAAAGGCAAGGTCCTGCATCTAGGTTGGGGCAATCCCCAGTGCCAGTAGATGGATGGATGATGAATGGATGGATGATGGATGGACGGATTGATGGATGATGGATGGATGGATGGATGCATGCATGCAGAGAAAGACTGGAGGATTCTGGGGAGTGACAAATGGGACTTGACCCTGCCATGGGTACTGGCAGCACAGAAAGCAAAATGTCTCCTGTGCTCATCCTCAGCAGTGTGGGCAGCAGGGGAGGGAGGGGATGTTCCCCCTCTGCTTCACTCTGCTGGAGCTGCCTCCAGTTCTGGGGTCCCAGCACAGGACAGTGGTGTTGAACTGAGGGTGGAGTCAGGTTGGACATGGGGAAAAAATGTCAGACCATGGGGGGCTGGCACTGGCTGCCCAGAGAACTGTGGTTGCCCCATCCCTGGAAGTGTTTAAGGCCAGATTGGATCAGGCTTGGAGCAATCTGGGATAGTGGAAGGTGTCCCTGCCCCTGGCAGGAGGTTGTACTCGATGATATTTGAAGGTCACTTCCAACCCAAACCACCCTGTGAGTTCATGATCCTGTGATTAAAGCTTGGGACAAAAAGGAATTATTAAATTGCTCCAGACATCTCTGTTTATGAGACCACTTAAAACCCTACAGAATTGCAATTGCTTGTCTGTGATCCCAAATTCAGCCTAGTTGTATTCCTCAGACATGGAAGAAAGATTTGTTTGGATGAAGTATGAAGTATCTTTGTCACAGCCTGGGAGAAGGACCCTTCAAGGGCAGGTCTCACTACCAGGGACACTCATCTGGGTGGTCCTGTCTTGCTCCTTGATATCCAGTGCTCACAGAATAAATTTAAGGCGGTTAATCCTCCCTGAATGTCTCAGTGTTTCTTACCACTTCTCTGTACCTCCTACTGTTGGAGTTTCACTTGCCATGGATTTACATTTGTCTCTTCTCCCATGCATGCTGAGGAGGAGAATATTTTCCCACCCTCTCCCAGTGTCACAGAAACTGGAACTGGGAGTCACAGGGAGCCAGAAAACCCTCCTAGCAGTAGCCTGAAGGACACGTTGAAGTTTTCTTGAGGTACTTAAAGAAGAGCAGAACCTCTCAACCATTTTGGTGCATTAGTAAAGGAAAATTGGGGAATAATGCAGAAAGGACACAAACATATGGGAAACATTTCTCTTTTTTTGGGAAATACAAGATGTATCTTATGCTGATTAAATTCCAACATTCCAGTAGTAAATCAGTTTGTTGCTAAACAGTTGATACCAAAAATAGACACTGCTGGATTCAGGCTGCCTAAAGGTATTGATCTGGAAGTTTTCCAGGAGCTGAGTAAGATGGTGCCTTTGCCATTATTGTTGATTTCCAATAATTTCTGGCACACCTAGTGGGCACTGAGAGCTTGGGAGGTAGAAGAGCATTGATTCTAAAGAGAGAGGGAATGAGCTGGGTAATTATTGACTGATTAAACTGACCTTGCTTCTGAGTAAAATAATGGAGAATTCAGAGTGGGATTCAGTCAGAGCTAAAGAAGGTAAGACAGTGCAGTCAGTGTTGTAAAAATAGAGCTGAGGAGCTTTAGTTGGTACCTGTGCCCTCAGTGTGTGTGGCAAGGCTGGGACAGCTTTGGTCCCTGTGGGCTCCAGCACTGCATCTCAAGTGTCCTGTGTCCATCCTGGAGCTGCCAAGGGTTTGTGTGTGGCTACAGGCAGAACAGGAGCAGGCAGTGGGGCACTGATTTCTCTGGTGCTGCCCTGGAGCTAACAGGATGAATGGAAGGGCTTGGAGGAGAGCCCTAGGGAAGACAGAAGGCCATGGAAAGGGAAGGAGTGTTTGCTCATCAGCCAGCTTATTGTTCCAGGAGAGCAGCTTTGGGAATGATGCTGCAGGGCTGAGAAGCTCTAATAGATGGGCACATTTGCAGCAGGTGGGAACGTCCATCCACAGCCATTTGCTTGCATAAATTTTGCTGTCTTAGTTGGGTGCCCCTCATGAAGGTGGGATGAGTCCATGGAGGTGCAGCCACCTGCCTTCACCCCCACAGCATTCCCTGCATGCTGGGCTTCCATCAGGGCTTTCATCAGATCCATTCCCTGCTTTTATTGAAAGATCTCCTAAACTCCCCCTGCTTTGAGCTGTTGAGCCTTGCTGTTTGCTGCCAGCCCAGTGACCTCCTGCTTTCGCAGCAGCTGTTCCAGTGGAGCTGTAAGCTGCAAAGGCAGTGTGGGATGTGTTGGGCTGAGGATGCTGGAGATGAGCTGTGGGTCTGGGTTTGCTGCTGAGTGTGAGGCAGCAGGCACCAGGAGCCTTCTGCAGGAGGTTCAGCTGATTTTGGGAGCCGTGTTGTTACAGGAGTTGGGTTCAAGCTCATGTCAATGTACAGGCATTCATTATGTCATTTACACAAGACTCTCCTTCATCCCTCAGTGTTAATCGGAAAAAAAAAAAAGAGATCCAACTTTCTCTGAAAACAGAGAAACTGGAGCAAGGCACTGCACCAGCTCTGCTCTGCCACCCTTGCATGTGGTTGTCACCAAACCAAGGCCCTTTGGCCTCATTTGTGCTGTTGAGTTACAAACAGCCAGAAAGTGGCTGCAGAAGAAGCTGCTGTTACCCAGCATTGTACCAGGGCAGGGACCATCCATCAGTGCTGGACACTGTGAATGTGTGGAGTTCTGGGCTTCTCACTCCAATAAAGACATCGAGGGGCTGGAGTGTGCCAGAGGAGGGAATGGAGCTGGGGAAGAGCAGAACAACCAGGAACAGCTGGGGGAGCTGGGGTAACTCTGTCTGGAGAAAAGAAGGCTCAGGGGAGCATTTATTGCTCTCTACAACTCCCTGACAGGAGGGGCAGCGAGGTAGGGATCGGGCTCTGCTCCCAGGGAACAGGGACAAGACAAGAGGAAACAGCCTGAAGTTGTGCCAGAGGAGGTTTAGATTGGATATTAGGAAAAAATTCTTCACTGAAGGAGTGGTTAAGTCTTTTCACAAGACTGTGGTGGAGTCACCATCCCTGGAGGTGTTCAGTTAACAGCTAGATGTGTAGTGCTGTGGTTTAGTGGGCATGGTAGTATTTGGTCAAACGTTCGGCTTGATGATTTTGAATGTCTTTCCCAGCCTTGATGACTCAGTGACTGTGTGGTTAACACAGCACAGCTCTCCTGACATCCTGAGATTGCCCTCCTGTGGGAATTTTCCAGCTCTGAGGCTGGTTTGGAGCAGCAGGAGCAGTCAGAGGAAGGTGATCACAGCATGAGAACATCTCGAAGGTGTTCAGGATAGCTGTCTCAGCAACAGGCTCTGGAAGGGCTGAGCTGGGTTTGGTACCTGAGGATGCCCATGGCCACTGTGGTCTTACAAGTCCATTTATTGATGGAAAACCCCCAGTGTCCAGCCAGTGGCCTCAGACTCCATCCTCAGTGACTGGACTGGCCTGGCAGCCTGTGGGGATCATGCTGGGAGTCCAGAGTTTGGGGAACAGGACCTATCACCACTGGTATCAAATATTATATAAATGCAATTCCACTGATGGTACCAGCTTTTAATTACCTACAAATGTGTTACAGGAGCTCAGTTAAATATCCCATCCCTGGAGGTGTCCAGAACCAGGTTGGGCAGGGTTTGGAGCAGCCTGGTCTAGTTGAAGGTGTCCCATGATGTCCAGAGAGCTATGGTGGCAGTGCCTGCACTTACCTCCCTGTGCCTTCCTGCTCCTCCCTGCTCCTCACTGCTCCTTCCTGCCCCTGCCTGTTCCTCCCTGCTCCTTTCTGCTCCTCCCTGCTCCTTTCTGCTCCTGCCTGTTCCTCCCTGCTCCTCCCTGCCCCTGCCTGTTCCTCCCTGCTCCTTTCTGCTCCTGCCTGTTCCTCTCTGCTCCTCCCTTCTCCTTCCTGCTTCTGCCTCCTCCTCTCTGCTCCTGCGTGCACCTCCCTGCTCCTTTCTGCTCCTCCCTGATCCTTCCTGCTCCTGCCTGCTCCTTTCTGCTCTTCACTGCTCCTTCCTGCTCCTCCCTGCTCCTGCCTGCACCTCCCTGCTCCTTCCTGCTCCTCCCTGTTCCTGCCTCCTCCTCCCTGCTCCTCTCTGCTCCTTCCAGCTCCTGCCTGCTCCTTCCTGCGTGCCTGTTCTTCCCTTCTGCTTCTGCCTACTCCTGCCTGCTCACTCTTGATCCTGTCTGCTCCTTCCTGCTTGTTCCTGCCTGCCTATTCCTGCTTGCTCCTGCCTGCCTATTCCTGCTTGCTCATGCCTGCCTACTCCTGGCTGCTTCTGCCTGCCTGTTCCTGCCTCCTTCCATCTCCTGCCTACCTGCAGTGCTGCCAGCCTGGGCTGAGTGTCTGCTCCCTGTCAGACAGAGGCCTCATTAGCAGTTGACAGAGGGAGGAGAAAGAGTTCATGGCCCTGCCTGCACCCCTCCTACTGCCTGCACTGCCTGGGCTGCCTCCCAGGCAGGGCACAGCAGGCTCTGGGGCTTCTCAGGGCTGTGAGACTCGACCTTGGACCAAAGGCTCCTTCTCCCTCCCAGCAGAGACTGGGGACACGTGGCCATGGGGACAGACATCTCTGCTCTCTGTGTGCTCAGTGCCAGTGGGAATGGAGCAGACATTCTGGGTGGTCTGTGGGCTGTGGGGAGCTTGACTCATCCTCTGAAACATCCCATCTGCCCCCTCAGTGCCACTCTGGCATGAAGTGATACTGGCCATAGCACAGCAATGTTGTGGTACTTCAGCTTCCTGTGGCTGAATGTCACTGGCTGTGAATGGTTAAATAGATCTGGGTGAGTCACTTAAACAGACACGGTGGATGTGAAAATAATTGTCTGGGCAGCCTGTGCCTGCCAGGCCGCCAAGTAATCCTCACACGGCCTGTGACTCAAATCCAGCCAGAAGGAGTGTTCTTCATGCTGCTCAGTTGGAAATATTTTGAGGGAAGGCATCCAGCCCTGTTCCCTGATCCCTCCTTCCATCAGTGTGGTCTTGTGCACTCCCTGAGTGGCCAGCACTGGACTGTTCTCACCACTTGTCCTGTGTGTCCTCAGTGACAGCTTCATAGCAGTGCACAGAATCCACACAGAATCATGATGGACCTTAAAGACCATCTCACATCTCATCTCATCTCATCTCATCTCATCTCATCTCATCTCATCTCATCTCATCTCATCTCATCTCATCTCATCTCATCTCATCTCATCTCAATCATCTCATCTCATCCCCTTGGCACAGGCAGGGACACCTTCCACTAGATCAGGTTGGTCTAAGCCCTGTCCAACTGTCCTTGGACACTTCCAGGATTGGGGCATCCACAGCTGCTCTGGGCACACCCGTGACAGAGAAGAATTTCTCTCCAATATCTAAAGTGTTGCTACCTAAGGGCTATTTCCAGTCCTGGCCACCTCTGGCAGTTACCTGAACGATGGTGGATCACTCTCCTTACTGAAGGGCTGCCATGGCAGCCTGGTCCTTGTCTGCTTGCCCAGCCTGGATGGCTGCAGGGAGTTACTCAGCCCAGGCTGGTTTATTTCTTTATTAAGAAATAATTATTAATTCCTTATTATTACAGTTATTAATTTATTATGAGAACAATTTCTTCTTGTTTATTACTTTCCTATTATTGCAAATTCTTTCAAGAAATTTCTTCATATTGCAATTTCTTATTATTTCTTTATTTCTTATTATTGCAAGTTTTTTTTAAGAATGCGGAAAAAATAATTAGTCACTGAAATAAGAATTTAAATTGAAAATATCCTATTCCTGTCACTGCCTTTGTGCCTGTTGTCCAGCAAATATCCTGGGGTGAAGGATTTCACAGATGTGTTCCTTCTCTCCTTTTCCCAATAGTGCTGGAGCTTGTAGCTCGGGGATGGGAATGTGTACAGCCACCAGAACAACAAGACCTTCCCCCAAAACATTCCCATCATCAGGATTTTCTAATTGTGCCTGTGACTGGCAGCTGGCATCAGAACCATTGACATGAGTCAGTCAATATGCCTCAGCTCTATTAAACGAAGTTTTATTTAATTAAGTCTCAGTCTCATCAAAATCAGAAGGGGGTGTTGAGGTGGCAGAGGGAGAGCTGCACTGGCAAACACGGTTGGGTCCATGGGGCTGTGCCCTGCTCCAGCCCTGCTGCTGTGTGCAGGGATCTGGCACTTCCTAAAGCACAGACTGGTGAGGGGCATGTCTGCACAGCCCGGCTTCTTTCAGGACATGCTGGTTTCTGGGAGAGGAACCTGTATGTCATCACAAATTCACAGGATGCTTTGGGTTTGAAGGGAATTGGAAAGGTTCCCACCATGGACAGGGACACCTTCCTCTGGATGGGGTTGTTCCATCCAGCCTGTCCTTGGACATTCTTGGGATGGAGCAGCCACAGCTGCTCTGGGCAGCCTGTGCCAGGGCCTCACCATCTTCATGAAATTTCTTACCCATGTTTAACTTGACCTCATTCTTGTACCGTTTAACAATTGTGTTGGGGCCCCAGAGCTGGAAGCAGCTGGAAGTCTCAGGAGCGTAAGGGGAGTCCAGCATGGAGCATGAGGTGGCAATGCTCCCAGTCTGGATGCGGTAGTGTTCCCAGTCTGGATTGTGGCAGTTTTTCCAGTCTGGATGTGAGAGTGTTCCCAGTCTGGGGGTGGGAGTGTTCCCAGTCTGGATTGTGGGAGTGCTCCCAGTCTGGATTGTGTGAGTGTTCCCAGTCTGGATGTGGGAGTGTTCCCTGCCTGGATGTGGGAGTTTTCCCAGCCTGGATGTGGGTGTTTTCACAGTCTGAATGTGGGAGTGTTCCCAGTCTGGGAATGGAAATGCTCCCAGTCTGGATTGTGGGAGTGCTCCCAGTCTGGGGATGGGAGTGTTCCCAGTCTGGGGATGGGAGTGCTCCCAGTCTGGATTGTAGAAGTATTCCCAGTCTGGATTGTGGGAGTGTTCCCAGTCTGGATATGGGTGTGTTCCCAGTCTGGGGGTGGGAGTGCTCCCAATATGGGGATGGAGTGTTTCCAGTCAGGGGTTGGAGATTCTGCCACTTAGGGGGTTGAAGTGCTCCCAGCTCAGATCTGTACACTCTGCACGGCAGCAGGTTTTAGTGGTGTCTGCAGCACATCCATGTTTGCTCTCCTCTCTCCCCAGAAACGAAAGAGGAGCTGGAGGAGCTGATGTCTGACATCAAGAAGACGGCGAACAAAGTGCGCTCCAAACTAAAGAGTGAGTGTTGGCTTTTGCTGGAGCTGTGGGGCTCTGCCTGCAGCACTCCTGTGCAAATACTGGAAATACTTTCAGCCTGCAAATGCTCCCAGGGATGAGCATCACCTTCCCTCTCTGCTGCGCCCTCCAGATGCTTTTATTTTCTCATTGTGAATTTGCCTCCCCTTGTGCCCCATTTCCAGAATGGAATTGAGGGAATGGGACCTCGAGCAGCTGGTGGGCTCTGAATAAGTCCTGTGCCACAGCACTGGCAGGGGATGGACACTGGGCACACCCCCAGCTTGGCCAAAGGTTCCGTTCAGGTCTGGGTGAGTGAAGAGGTGCTGCTGTGGGATGTGCTGCAGGATGTGACCTTCACTTTCCACTAGTCATCAATCAATCTCCGAGGTGTGAGAACAAGGTGTCTGTCAGGGTTGTGCTGGAGCACTCAGACAAGCCCAGAATTCCAAGACTGGATCCCAGGGAGTCAGAGAGGATGGCAGGATCTTGGGACAGGAGGCAGGTCATCCCTGGCACCTTGGATTTGCCTGTGGTGGTCTTGGACATCAGTCTGGAGTTTGGTTGACAGTGGTGCAGGGCACCTGGCTGTGTCTGAAGGGTAGGAGAGGAGCTGGTGCTTCTCCCTAGGCAGCAGTGTCCTCACTAATCCCAGGGTTTTGTGGGACTCTCAGCTGTGGAGGACTCAGACATGCCTGGAGCCCTTTATTAGGTAGGTCACCACTGTTGTGGCATGTCCCATGTGTGGGCCAGGAGACCTGTGCCTCTGCTGTTCCCATGCTCCCTTTGTCCTGCTAGCACATGATCTCAACTAGAGCCAGGAAGGAGAGCCAGGGGCCATCTTACCTATTCCACAGTCCAAGGGATCCATTCCTACAGCCCTGGACACTCTGGGATCTCTGTTGATTTGGCCTTAAAACAAAAATCCTTTTTCCATATGTGTTTTGTTCAGTGTTTTGTAAGGGACTTTGAAAGCCTGAAGGATTGTAGGACAGGCTCCTGTTTCCTGCTTCCAGAAAAGCCTCTCTGCTATCATATTTACCTGGAGCAGCACATGACAAGTCCTTGTGCTTTGTCCCAAATTGCGTCATGGCCAGCATGATCAATGACAGAAAACAGTCAGGACTGATAAAAAACAACATCTGCTGACAACAAACTGTCTTCTTCAGGCCAGACATTACTCATGCAGGGGCTAATTGCTAGCTTCTTGGGCAAATGTGATTTTACTAATGATCAGAAATGCCCAGTGTTTGCCAATACCATTCCTTGGGGATGGGGAGAGGTTTGTGATGAGTGTGAAGGAAGCCCAGTTACTGATGAAATATGCTGAGCTGTGCTGGAGGGTGAGGGGCAGCTCCAG
Source organism: Luscinia megarhynchos (assembly GCA_034336665.1). Lineage (NCBI taxonomy): Eukaryota > Metazoa > Chordata > Aves > Passeriformes > Muscicapidae > Luscinia > Luscinia megarhynchos. The sequence continues at coordinate 3,458,578 of CM067581.1, forward strand.
GGAGAGGGGAGCCCCTGCTGCAGGAGGAACCTGTGCTGGGCATGAGAACCTGCTCAGGATGGAAGGTGCTGGGGACAGCTAGGCTCTGAGAGCTGTGGGACATCAGGGGTGGGAATGGGGTCTTCAGCCAGACTCTGGGGATGCACTAGCTCACTGGTGGTGGTTTACATGGAGACGAGTGTCTCTGCAAACTGGCCAGCCTGCTGATGGGAGCTTTTTTCCAGGTTTTGTAAGTCCCTGAAATTAAGTTTTTGAATTAATATGTCCTGAGCTGGCCTTGAGGAGCAGGTTTCATGGAATCCTTGAATTATGGAATGGTTTGAGTTGGAAGAGGCCTTAAAGGTAATCTCATTTCACTCCCTGCCTTGGCCAGGGACACCCACTACACCAGGTTGCTGCAAGCCTTGTTTAACCTGGCCTTTGACTCTTCAGGGATGGGGCAGGATTGCACTGTCCTGCTCTGTGCCAGCCCTCCTGCCCTGCACCCCTGTGACCTCTCCCTTCCCAAAGCACAGTGGGACATGACAGTGCTCCTCCCTTCCCTGATTCACGGGCTTTGGGCAGTGAGCCTTCATGAAAATTATCTTCATAATGAAAGGGGCAGATCTCTGTGCTGCTACATGGTTGCTCAGCACGGTGCAGGGCACTCCTGCCAGCATGGTGGGTACTCCCTGTGCCCGTCCAGACAGCTGGAGGAGGTGCTATTTTTAGGTTCTCTGGAGGAGTCTTGAGGTTTGGTATTTTGCAGAGACACTTCAGCTCTGGGTTTCCTCCTCTTGCCTCTCTGGTGGAAACAGCTCTCCAATTTGTTTGAATACTGGCAATCAGACCTAAGCATCACATTGATTTTATGCGGAAATCCTGGCTCACCAGCCTGGGGTGACAGTGCTGTCATTTCAGCCCCAAATCACAGCCAGTGGCCAGGCACCAGGTGCTTTGCAGTCATGAAACAGGGCTTTGCTGCCAGGCTGAGTGGTGGAGTCAGGATTTGGGAACTGCCCAGTACCAGCTGCTCCTCAATCCAGTCTTTCACAGTCCCTTTGCCAAACATTCCCTTTCCTTTGGTTAAGCACTGGAACAGGCACCCTGGCAAAGTGGTGGAGTCACCATCCCTGGAAGTGTTCAAAAAATGAGTGCATGTGGCATTTGGCAGTGGGTTTAATGGGCTTGAGGTAATCAGTCAGAGGTTGGCTTTGATGATCTTGGAGGTCTTCAACAACCTTAATGATGCAGTGGTTGTTCTCCAGACAGCACAAAGTAATGTGTCCTTGTGCCCTGAGCAGGCATTGAGCAGAGTATCGAACAGGAGGAGGGGCTGAACCGGTCGTCGGCTGACCTGCGGATAAGGAAAACTCAGGTGAGCTCTGCCCCTGGCACCTTCAGGGGAAAGGGGAAATGGCAGCTGAGGGATCCCAGCAAGTGCTGGGAGAGGAGGCCTGTGCTGGGCTATGGATGAATTTCTCTGTTCTCGTGCCCAACCATGCAGAGCTGCTGTGTAACTTTAACCTTCTGGTGATGCTTTGGTGAGAGAAATCCCAGTGGGATGCAGCCATTGCTGCAGCCTGGAATCTGTCCTTGCATCCCTGCAGAGCTGTGTCCTCTGTACTGGGGGATGGGGACATCTCAGAGCCTTGTTCTGCAGCTAAGAATGTGTTTTAGCAAAGGCAACAGGGGCAGCCAGTGCTGCTCTTTATCACCTGATAAAGAACCTGATGGGACCTTTATCACCTGGTCCCGTGTTTGGGGAGTGAAGAACTGCTAGACCTGAATGAAACAAATCCTTTCCCTAACTTGAATTAATTTCTGTTTTATGAGTTCAATCACAAGGTACATTTTGATATGCTTTTTATTTGCTGTGAATATTCAAGTAGGTTTATTTAATGTCTGAAAACCATTTAAAATGCTTTTTTCCAGCCGATTTTGCACAAAACTCCTTCAAAAATCACATGCATATTGTAGACGTGTGGCATGCCCATGGGAACATAAAATAATAATCTGAGAAAATAAACACTGAGTTAAGTAACTTCTTATGCAAAAGAGGTATAGCATGGTGTGCTAGTGAGCAGGAAGGGTGTCACTCAGCACCCAGGCTATATTTGGCTCCAGATCAACATATGTTGATAGTTTTCAGCTGAATGAGAATGAAGTGGATTTTAGGAAAACCAATTTTAGAACAGCAGAAGAGCTGCTTGGATGGCACGTCACATTGTTGCTGGATTTTGAGCTGAGATGCTTGGGAGCTGTTCTGGCCCTGCTCTGGGCCAGCACCTCTTGAGCAGAGGATGGAGCTGGAGCTGCCAGGGGCGTTCATGTGAGCTTGTGGGGGAGAAGGGAGAAGATGAGCTGAGGCTCTCCATAAATACTGTGCTGTTGCTTGCTTAGAATAGCTGCAGAGCCAGTGCAGGCACACCCTGGAGGTGTCTCCAGTGTTGTCTCCTGCAGGGGCTGTGCTGGCTGGGGCTGCTCCAGCTGTGTGAACACCTGCACCAACACAGCTGAGTGCTGGTGATACCAGGCACCTCTGACATTCCCTGTTCCCTCACTGTGCAGAGAATGTCCAGAGATGGGAATAAACCTGGAGAAGGGTCTGGAGCACAAGTCTGATGAGGAGCCGCTGGGAGAGCTCTGTCTGGAGAAAAGGAGGCCCAGGGGAGACCTTCTCACTGTCTACAATGCCCTGACAGGAGGGTGCAGTCAGCTGAGGGTCATGCTCTATGTCCAGGGAACAAGGGACAAGACAAGAGGAAACAGCCTGAAGTTGTGCTAGTGGGGGTTCAGGATGAATTTCTCCGTTGAAAGGATGGTCAGGCATTGGAAGGGGCAGCCCAGGGAGGAGTTGGAGATCCCATCCCTGGAGGTGGCACTCAGTGCTGTCCTCTGGTGGAAAAGGTGGAGATCAGTCACAGATTGGACATGATAATCTTGGAGGTCTTTTCCAGCCTTAATGATTCTGTATTGTGCCTTTGGGCAAGGCTGGGTACTGTTCCCTCAGCCCTGCAGAGTGTTCCCATTGGGTCCAGCCTGTGCCTGGGCAGGGTCTGGCATGGCAGTGGCAGGCAGGGCTCAACCCAGGGCACTGCCATGGCCTCACTTCCAGGCTTTTGAGGCACATGTGGTGCAAGGAGGGTGCTGCCAGCCTCCCGGGGGATCTTCTCAGGAGGCTGTGCTTGGGTAGGGCTGGGTAAGGGGTGCCTCTGGTCCTCTCCCCTGGGAACATGTCACCTGCTGCCACCTGCCCCCCTTGTGCTCTGTCCACTCTCTGAAGCAGCATTTGGACTGGCAGTGCTTTTGGTGCAGTCAGTGCTCAGGCTGAGCCTCCACTCTGTCCTGTCTCTCTCCCAGCACTCCACGCTGTCCCGCAAGTTCGTGGAGGTGATGTCGGAGTACAACGCTACGCAGACTGACTACCGGGAGCGCTGCAAGGGCAGGATCCAGAGGCAGCTGGAGATCAGTGAGTAACCTGCACTGGGGCAGAGCTGGGCTCTGTGTGCCATGCGGACACCCTGCACTGGCTCCCAGTGCATCAGAGCTGTTCCCACTGCTGGGCGGAGCTTCCAGGAGAGTCTGGGAGACACAGCAGGCTGTGGAGTGACTGGGGCACGGCTTCTGTGGGATAGGGACATGGGTGGTGCCTTGGGCAAAGTGCATCCAGCAAGGTACAGCCCAGAATACTGCAGAGAGAGCACAAGGAGAGGAATTGTTTGCCTTTAATTTTTAATTCAGAGAAGCTCATGGGAATTCCTGATTTCTGTGTGTACTTGTCCTTCCTCAGGGTGCTCTTCTTCATCCATGAACTAAGCTAAACATGAAAACAGAGAAGGGAATTCTTGAGATGGGAGCACTCCCTGCTCCTGATGGTCTCCCTTGCACAGGAAAGCAGAAGTCTCAGTGCTGCCCCAGGCACCTCTCTGGGCCCAGGACCTTATGGCTCTTAGCAGTCATTATGTTGTAGCCAAGGGTGGACCTCAGGTGACGCCTCTGAGGCTGGTGACACCTCACCCAGGTGACACTGCTGTGGCACTAAGATCTCTGAGTCATCCAGAGCCCATCACTTCTGAGAATTCCAGTCCTGCCTGTCTGTAAGAACACTCTCCTTATGTTTCTTCTGGGCAGTCAGTTATACCTGCATAGTTTAGAGCAAGGGGATTATCTCCCAGCAAAGAACTGTGTAATTAGGGAAATAATCAAGGGAGAAGTCAGGGCATGCAGAAATTAAAGGAGATTTTGCAAATAATCTCACTCTGAGACATGTTGTGGAGTTTGTGCTGAGAATGGAAGGCTTGAACTTAGGTTGTTTTTTTTTTTTTCCCTAACAACCAATTGGATGCTTTTCTTTCCTCCAGCAACTCACTGTGAATAATGACCGGAGATCTGTGAGTCAATCTCATGTTCTTGGTGGTCACCTGTGGCAATGTGCTTCATTGGCCTGGGAATCTGGGTGCTGTGGGGTGTAGGGATTTCTGTGGAGGGCTAGAAGGAGACAGAGCTGTGCAAGCCTTAATCTTTGTTCAGATTAGTCTTCCTCATGTCTGATACTAGCAGGGCTGGATGGGAAGGCTGACTGACACAAGGCTCAACAAGAGCTTGCCAGTTTGCTGTAAAGCAGGATGTGTCACTGCTCCAGCTGCCTGACTCATCCCTCAGCCAACATCACCCTGCAGTTGACAGCTGAGGAGTGGTTTGTCATGTGAACAGGAATTTAGGGTATCCCTGTGCCTCCCTCTGAGAGAGGAGATTTGGAAGGACTCAGCCATGTCCTTGATTGGATGAGACCTGAAAGAAACCTTACTCTTTTTTCCTACTGGATTTTGGGAGGGCTCTGCTGCTCTGCTTAAATTCTGAAGATATATTGTTATTCTTCTGCTCTGTCCATCCTGCCAAGTTGTCAGTTCCTGACAGAGCCTGATGGGTGCAGGGAAAGGGCTGCTCAGGAGCCCCATGGTGGAATGTGTGGTGTAGGGGAGATGTCCCAGTCCTTTATAGCAAGAGACACTTGTTCTCCTCAGGATGGAGGTGTGGAGGAGTGTGGGAGATAAGTGCATTTCTCATTGCTACAGAGGAGGTGCAGAGATGGGATGGGGCTGTGCTGGGAAGGACACAGTCCTCTGCACAGCCCTTTGCCAAAGCTGGATTCCCCCATCGGGACAGTGGAAAATATCTCCTGGCAAAAAGACTCATCAAAAGGAACTTCTGGTTCCCAGCTTAGGGATGTTTCACCAGGAGTGCTGCCTGGACAGGGACTCTGCTTGGCCTGGGGTGTCCCAGCCAGTGCCTTCAGTGCCATCCCACACAGAACAGAGCTCAGCTGGGATGTCGTGACTGCACATATCTCCACAAAATCCTCAGCTCTTGTTTTCTGCTCAGGAGTCCAAAGATAGAAAGTGCTGGGAGCTCTAACAGAAAAGCTGGAAAATCACTCGAGTTTTCAGAGTGTGAAAGCAGGAACTTCTCACCTGCTCTGGGCAGGCTCCCCAGCACCCAGTGAGTTTCTCCATTCTTACCACATCTGGCTCTGCAAGTAGGACAGTGGCAGAGTTGGTGATGTAGAGTCACTGCCCCAGGCTGAGGCCACCCCCTGGGGCTCCCCACAGCCCTCTCAGGTTCTGTTCCCTTCTCCTTGTGTAGGCCCTGCTGTGTCTGTGTGTGCCAGAGGTTGTGCCTGGCTAACCATCAGCATCACACTGCCCACCAGGGGCATCTCTGAGGGGATGAAGTGGATCTCCCCTCCCCTCCTGCACAGGAGGGGCTGCACAAATGCTGCTTGTTTTAGGGACAGTTTTGTTATGTGCAAAGCCAGACCTGTCTGAGCTGGGTGACAGCCAAGTGGACCAGTCACTCATAGCTGTTACCTCACATGCAGGTGGGCAGGACATTGTTACCCATCTCTCCATGAATTGTATGGATTTGTGTCTAATAAGAGCTTGAAAGCCAGCACCAGGCAGAGGATCCCAGCCTTGGAAAGGTGCACCAGCTGTGGCTCTGCAGGTGCTCCTGCTGCTGGGAGGAGGGATGCTGCCAGTCCAGGGGATGTGCCAGCCTGAGGAGCCCAGCTGAGCCCTTATTTGGCCATGGCATGTTGGACTCCTTCAGCCCTGAGCTAGCTTCCCTATTTATAGACCATCTGCATGCAGAATTGGACAAACTGGCATCCAGTGTCAGCTGGGCTGTGGGACTGAGCTGTGGCACCAGAGGCTTCCCTGGCAGCTTCCCCCACACCCTAACAGGGTTGCTCCTGCCCCATGCCCTGGGAGCTGGTCCATGGGAATGGTCTCTCTGTCCAGCTGGGCATTACAGGGCCCAGGACTGTGCCTGGAGGTGGGAAATCTCCTCAGTGGCTTCTCCTGTCCCAGAGTTTCCAGTGGCTCTGCAGCAGTGTGACCTAGGCACTGTCTCTCACCATTCTCTCCCTGCCAGCTGAGGGCTGAGGTTCCTTCTCCAGCTTCCTCCATGCTCTGGGCTTCTTGTCTCATTGGCAGAGCTGCTTCTCCCCAATAAACTTTAATTGCTAGAGATGCCAAGAGGCAGATATACTCTGGAGCTCTCTGGGGAGGCACAGGTTCAGCTCTCAGGATTTTCCAGAGTTTCACCAAATTTCAGGGCAGGAGTGTTCCCCCAGGCTCTTCTCCCTTGGTGCCACCTTGCAGTGGCTCCATCCTTTCACTCCCATTTTTGGCTGTGCCGTGGCCCTGTGGGAATGTGAGCAGCAGATCAGGCAGCCAGGACACTTTGAGCTGATTGTAGTTGCTGTGGAGGAGCTAATGACAGATCAGGAAGCCAAACCATGAAGCCCAGTTAGGAGGCAGTGCCTGCCTGGGAAGTCTTCTGAGGTACTGCAGGTTGGTTATATTGTTTGGCAGGTGCTGTGCTGGGTGGTGTGGGTGAGATGCAGCCTCCATGCTTTGGCTCAGCTGAGCAGCTGTGGCCCTTGGCCAGGTCAGCACTGCCTGGCTGGGTGTTATTCCATGCAATGCCTTTGCTCTCAACCTTCACCTTGATGCAGCTTTTACCAGCTCTGTGCTGGGAATGAGGCAGCAAGAAGGACAGGGTGAGAACATGTATCCCACATCCCATCCCACCTCTGCCCATCAGAGATGTGGCATCTCCTGGAGCTGATCCCACTGCCCTTGAGGGCTGCCTTGAGGGATTTGGCAGAGCAAGCACTCCATGGACAGCACCTGGCATATTCCTCCTTATCTCTGGGCCAGTGACTACTCAGAGCTGGGCACATCAACAGCGGGGTTTGTAAATTTGTGCTGCTTGGTCCCTTGTTCTCCCTTTCTGGGAGCAGGGCAGTGTCAGCCCAGAGCCAGGAGCCAACAGGCAAGAAAATCTGGCAAGGAGTGTTGTGGGTCATTCTTGATGGGAGTGATGCTCTGTCACTCTAAAACATGTAATGGTGTCTGGAAAAGGGCTGTGGACCCTTCTCAGGGCTAGAGAAGGTGGGGAACTTGATTGATCCTGAGATCCATGAGTACATAGGTGGCAAAGCTCAGGGTTCACATGCATCTGTGACCCCCCTCAGGTTGTTTTTGTGACTCAAAACAGCAGCTTCTCAGGGCTTTGGGGTCATTACCAGGTCATAGTTGTCTAGACCAGCCTCACACAGAACTCCAGCCTCTGCCCACGCATCTGAGAGCTGTGCTCTGCTCTGCCCCATTTCCCCCACTCTAAGGTGCCCTGAGCTCATCCTGGAGGATGCTGTTGTCCTTTTCAGTACCACTGGCTGCAAGGCAGCTTGTCACAGGGGAGCACCTACTGACCTCTGCTCTGCAAGTTTTGGTTTCATCAAGCTTGGTGGAGTCACTTCATGAGCTGTTCCTGCCTGACTGCCCTGTTGGCACTGCTGGGGTGTCACTTGCCCTGTCTCAGGTGACCTGCTCATCCTCCCCACCCCACTGGGCACCCCAATGCCCTGCCCAGCATTTCCATCTGTTTGGCTGTAATTCCATGTGTCCCACATGGCTGCTAGCCCAGGGAAATATACTGCAGTTCATGCAGGGATCAGTGCCAGCCATGGAGTGATCAGCATTTCTCTCCATGTATGGGGTGGGGATGGGAAGGAAAGGACACACGTGGTGTAGGTGAATTGTTTTTAGAGGAGCCGTGGGGCTGGAGGACCCCAGAGACATGGAGAGTTTTGCCACAGGTGAAAGCAGAACCTGGCTTCTGTCACATAGCAGCAGGGCCAAAACTTGTGCTGTCCAGCTGAGCCCAGCATCCTCATGGCATTGAACTGGCTGGGACAGGGCTTGTCAAGAACCTGTTTGTGGCTTCTTCCCATCCCTCCTCCTTCACATACACTATGGCTGCTGCTGGCTGCTGGTCCCTCAGCACTGCTCCCTGCCCAGGTGTGTCCAGGAGGGACAGCTGGGTGTTCCTGTGTGAGCTGAGCCAAGATGGCAGCTTGGTGCCCTTCAAATGAGGAGTGTCAGAGCCAGGCTGTGAGAGGGCAGCCCCCTCAAACTGCCCCTATGCTCTGTTCCACTCCTGGGAAAATTACCATGGAGTCAGCAGAGCCCCGTGGTGAGGCTGTGGGACCTCTGGTGGGGACAGGAGGCTCTTGGCTAACCTGTGTTGTGTGATTGCAGCTGGCAGGACCACCACCAGTGAGGAGCTGGAGGACATGCTGGAGAGTGGCAACCCAGCCATCTTCTCCTCTGGGGTAAGCACTGACAGAAGCTGCAGCTGAGCCATTCCTCTCAGCCAGGGCAGGGCTGGTGGGTGTGCTGCCACAGTGGCCTCAGTGTGGGAGTCATGAGCACAGCCCATGTAGGGGGCCCAGGGGCTCAGCTCTGGCCTGAGGATGCTGTTGGAGCAGAGTCTGAACCCCAGCATCCTGCTGCAAAGTGCCTGCCTTAGGGTGGTTGGAGGGGCTCTGTATCTCCTGCACATCCCTCTCTTGGTGCCCCCAGTCTCAGCGTGGGAGCTGGGTCTGAGCATGGTGTTCAGTGGCCTTATTTTCTCTGCAGATCATCATGGATTCAAACATCACCAAGCAGGCACTGAACGAGATTGAGACACGGCACAGTGAGATCATCAAACTGGAGAACAGCATCCGAGAGCTGCACGACATGTTCATGGACATGGCCATGCTGGTGGAGAGCCAGGTGGGGACAAGGTGCAGCCCAGGGCTCCCCTGAAGGGGTTGGAGGGCAGTGGGGCTCCCTGTGGTAGGTGGCAGGCTGGAGAACACTGCTCCCCTGCCTGGGTGGGTGCTGAGAGGAAAAACCACACCTGGGAGCAGCATGGCTCCAGTGGGGCTGAGCTGGCCTCCCACAGCTGGAGCCTGGCACCCGCAGCTGGGGGGCTGTGTGGGGGGTTGGAGGTTCATTGAGGGTCTCAGGAGGAGGGCAGTGGGTGCTGCCATGCAGGGGGAGATTTCGTCCTTCTCCCTGGAGCAGCAGGCCCAGGTGGGTGAGCTCAGGGTGCCCCTGGCTTTGCTGCCAGCCATGGCACAGTCCCTTCAGCCAGGCTCGTGCTCCTGTGTTTGCTCAACCCCCTTCTTGCCCGCCATGCTGCCATGGCCCGAGGACACGTCGCTGGCAGGTAAAGGCCAAGCCCCTGGTGCTGCATGCTCTGTTCTGCATGGCTGCTCCTGCATGGCTGCTGCTTGCATGGTGCTGGGATGGCCAGTGGCAGGACAGCAAGGGCCACCAGGGCACGGTGGTCCTGTCTGCAATGGGGGACGTGTGTGCCCTGCTCTAAGGACTGGATAGTGCCAGCACCCTTGTCCTGTGGGTGAGAAGCTCGAAGCTGCTGGCACTGGGAATGGAAGGCTAGCAGCTCTGCTCTGCCCCAGGCATGGCACAGGTAGGAAGAAGCAGCAGCAGTTTTACACAAGACAGGAAGCAGCTGGTGGACTCAGTGCTCAGCACCCCTGGGCCCCGGGGTTTGTCCTCCCTCTGCATTAGGTTGAGAAATGAGCATTGCAGAGTTGTTGGCTATGAGCCCTTTGGCTCTGTGGCCTCAATGCCCTCTATGCCATGCAGGAGGACCCGGGCACTCAAATCTCCCACTCCTGCCAACCCTGTGCAGCTGCTGCAGGACTTGGCTGTCTCCCTGCCCTGTCAGGATGGGGCCAAAGGAGGTGAACAAGGCTGGAGTCACACCCACAGGAGTCCCCACTCCCAGCCCACCCCTGCAGCAGGGGCAGAGCGAGACAGGGTCCCTGCAGGGCTCTGCAATCCTTGCTGCCCTTGCTCCAGACCCTCCTGCCTTCAGTGCAGCACCTGTGTGGAATGGAGCAGTGGTCCCTGGTCCCTGCACGTGCATGGTTTTGTGAGCATCCATTGTGGTGCTACTGGTGTTGTCCTTGCTCCCTGCCATGCCTCCTGTTTCAGCAGCATGTGGTGTGGTGCTGGTGTAGATCCTGTTACGGCTTTGATATCACCTGAGTTATTGGACAGGTCAGTGCCAGGACCAGGCTGGGAACTCCCTTGGCCCTCACCCTTGCTTGTCTTTCTGCTGGGATGTGCACAGAGATTCTCTGGGATGGGGCATGCAGTCCATGGACCCCAGGAAACACCCAGTGCCACAGGCAGCTGATGGTGCTTCTCTCCACACAGGGCTGCTGGGTAGGGCAGAATCCAGCCGGAGGCAGGCAGCAGCAGAGCAGGAAGGAGCTCAGCTCTGCATGGGCGTGGGCGCGTGGGCTGTGTCCCCCTGCAGGGAGAGATGATTGACCGCATCGAGTACAACGTGGAGCACTCGGTGGATTACGTGGAGCGCGCCGTGTCCGACACCAAGAAAGCCGTGAAGTACCAGAGCAAAGCCAGGCGGGTGAGTCACGGCCCCTCTGCCCCTGTCTGCACTGCTACACCTCCATCCCAGGCACAGGGCCCAGCTGGCACCTGGCACAGCTCTGCAGGTGACCAGGGACCACATTGTCATACACCACTGAGAGCAGCCCAGGTCCTGAGGGTGGCACAGCTGAGGCAGAGTTCCCAGCACAGACTGTGGGAAAGCTGACAATGAACCATAGGGCAGGGGTGCTGCGTGGGGGGAGGAAAAGGGACAAGGTGAACCCCTGCACCAGGCATGCTGTGAGAGCCACATCCCTTGCAAAAAAAAAGTAGGGAAAGGTCATGGTTCAGCTCAGACCGTGAGCACAATGCCAGCTGTCTGTCCTGGTCCCAGCACCTGGTCCTGTATCACCTTGGGGACCTGAAGGTCACCAGCTCAGCTCTACTAACCCAGGCAGAAGCAGGAGCAGGGGTGTGCTTCCCTGCCCAGCACTGCCAGAGCCCTTCTGGCTTCCAGGGTGCTGCTCGGAGCCCCTGAACAGCAGGTAGAGGAGAACAGCACAGACTGTTCCAAACTCCTGAATCCATCCTGCCCAAATACTCACCATCCCCTCTCCCCTCTCTCCCCGCTGCTACTGGCACACCTGAGCAGAAGAAGATCATGATCATCATCTGCTGTGTGATCCTGGGTATCGTCATCGCCTCCACTTTTGGCGGCATTTTCGGCTAGCCCCGCCCCAGAGGACTGTGTGTGTGACGGACGGAGCCGCGCGTGCCACGGGGCTGCAGCCACAGCAGGGCCGCCCGCGCAGCCCGGAGCCCCTGCAGCATTTCAGTTTCATGCATGGTTGTTTGTGACGCTGTGTGTGCGGTGCGGTGCGTCTGTGTGGAGGGAGCTCCAGCCCCGGGGCGCAGGGGGCGGGCCATGGTGATGGGCGCGAGGGGGACCCTAGGGGGGAACCCGAGTTCTCATCACTGCTCTGGACTGGGGGGCTGCCTGGGACCAGCGGGGGGGGTGCGGACAGAAGTGCCCTCGGGCACTGCTGCTCATCCTGGGATGGACAGTCTGTGTTAGTGACTGCTGAGGAGGGACTGATGACGGCTGTTAGGGCTCCTTGGGTACCCAGTCAGCCTCCCCAGCTTGCCCATCACCTCCAACTCTCATGTCTGTCGGCCGCATCTGTGCTTGCAAACACCTTCCCTTGGGCTGCTTCTCTTCGGGGCCCTTCCCCAGGGGTATGCTCTACCCAGCTCTGCCTGGCCAGTGACTGCGTCTGGCTCTGGGGCTCCATCCCTGCCACTCCTCCGTGGCAGGGCTGTCCCCTCCCTACATGACTCCTCACCCCAGTAGGGTGCCAAAGGCTGGAGGTGCAACTGCAGGTGGTGGGTGCCTCGTGGAGCAGTGTGGAATAAGGAGTTGCTGCTTGGGGCCATCATGGTTGCCTGGGGACAGGAATAGGGCACGTCAGGGCCAGTGCTGCTCCTGGATGCTGGCCTCACAGGGCAGGATGGCAAGGATAGCCTAAGGCCAGTGAATTTCACTAGCTGCTCATCCTGCACCACAGCCTCATGGCAGTGCTCTCAGCTCTGGCACATGGTGGTCCCCTTGCCCACAGGCTGGACTCTGCCCACTGGGGTTTGGGACTGTTGCGATGTCCACAGCCCCTGGCAGGGCTGCTCCAGCCTTGCTTTTTCACACCCAAGGCTGGGGGTTAGAAGCAGTTGGGCTTTCTCCTGTTGTGGTCCCAGGAGCAGCCCTTGCTGCATCCAGCCCCCTGCAGGTGAGGAGCAGCAGCCTTCCTCCTCTTGTATCCCATCAGGCTCTGAACAGGCCAGTGCCTGGCTGCCTGTTTGCCACTCCCTGGCACCCTGCTGCTCCTGGCACCCTTCCCTTCTGCCCAGCCATCCAGTGAGGCACCTGCTCTCAGGGGGTGCTGTGGGACAGCCTGGGTGCTCTGTACCCTCTGCCATGCCCTTGGCAGATGCAGCTGCTGTGGGGTCCAAGCCCACTGGTAGCTCAGGGAGTCCAGTACTGCCATTGCCTGTTTCCCTCAGGCTAGGGACAGGGCTCTGTCCTCACCTTCCTCTGGAGCCCCCAGGGCTCTGGCTGGCCTGTGCACATGCCAAAGTACCACAGAGGAGTCCCACGGTAGGCTAGGCTCACTGCCACGCTGGGACAGGGGCTGGCTGGCTGGTGCTGGTAGCAGAAAAGGGACCCTTGATGGCAGCCAGTATTCCAGCCTTGGGCAGCATCACCTCCCAGCTCCCACCAGCCCCAGGGCAGGGCTGCTCCACAAGCTGCCAGGGTGCTGTGGCTGTGTGTGGTACTCCTGGGTGCAGGGCAAAGGCAGTGGCTGCAGCCATAATGCCACCCCCAGGGCCAGCCCTGCCCAGCAGCAGCCCTGGCACGGCTTCTTCTCTGCCACTGTTACTCGATGTCCCCCCTAAAGCCCCTTGTTGCATGCAGCTGCCCTTGCAAGTGGGTCCAGCCTGGTTCCCCACACTGCCCAGTCCAAGCCCCTCAGGGTACAGCCATGGGAACATCCCAGACCAGAGCCCCCTTCTTTCACAGTCCCACACCAACCCATGTGAGCTCCAGCACTGCGGCCTGCATGCTCTGAAGGGCTTGGGGCACCAGGCCCATGCAGGCAGAGACAGGAGGCAGGCAAGGGCAGGGTCTCTGCTCCAGGGGGACAGGTCTGGCTGCAGGAAGAGGGAGTGGCCTGCTCCTGTCCATCAGCAGCTCCCTGCCACTGCTGTCCCTGCTTACTCTGCCAGGCCAGCAAGAGCCCCAGGGCCCCTCCAGGAAGCAATAACACTGGGCAGGCAGGGAAACCCTCCTCCCAGGCTCCTGCCCTGCAGCCATGCTCCTGCCCTGCATCCATGCCCACTGCTAGCACAAGGTGACTATTTTTTCTTCCAGGCAGCAGCTTTAGTGGCACAAGCTCACCTGACATCAGGGTTGTGGCACCCCTGTCAAGGCACAAGGCCAAGAACTGCACCAGGGGGATTCTTGGCCCTTGCTCCTTGTTGGCACCACCACTGCCAGCAGCCCCCATAGCAGCAGGAATTGGATGGGGCCAGTCAGGGCCACTGGCAATTTGCTGGGATCCCGTGGGCAGCAGCAGTGCTGGGCTCCAAAGCAAGGGAGATGAGGAGCAGGCTGCCACTGCTGCCCCACAGCAGGCTCACACTGTCCTCGCTGTGAGGGGAGGGTGTTTTGGTGCAATAATTACCCCTGCAGTACGGGAAGCCCCATTGAGTTCCTTTTTACCTACCTGTTGTTGCATGTACAGACCAAATCACCAAGTGTGGTTGTGCTTTGGGAAGATGTTTCACCTTTTCTTTCCAGCCCCCAACCTGCACCCGCTTGTCCTTTGGGTTCCACCCCCTCTGTTCCAAGTGCCACCTGCCCTCCCCACGCCGGGAGCGTGTTGATGCAGTATTCCATGAGCAGTGTGGGGCACGCACAGCTTGCACTCGAACTGGGGATTGTTTGGGGTTTTTTTCTTTTGTTTTTTTTTTTTTTTTGTAATTAATGTACTTGAAGGCTTTCTGAGCCCCCCGTGGAGTTCTACTGTTGCTGTACTGTGAGCTAAGTGTCCTTGTTTTCTATGTGGATCTTGACCCTGGCTTGCTCTGTCTCACTGGGCTGGATGACACTGTATGTTGCCTCTCTTCTCCTTCCCTCTCTCCCCACCTGCTAGCATTCCTTTATTCTCCCAAGGCTTTGGGTGCAAAACAGCTTCCCATTTTGTGGAATTTTTATGTAGAATAAACATTTGTAACTGTAAAGCTCTGGGTGGCACCTCTCCTTGTTTCAAGGGAAGGGGTGGGGGGTCCAGTCAGCCCCAGCACCCTGGAAGCACTGAAGCAAACAGTGTGGGCTTGGTGCCAAGCACCAGGACTAAATGGACTCGAATAACACTTGTGCCAGGAGCAACTTTGTCCTCATGGATCTTCACCTTGACAGTGTGGATCCTCTGCAGGCAGAGGGGAAGGTGGCAGGGAATGAGGTACCATATTCCCACTCCTAGCACCAAGGGCAGGACACAGGAGACCAGGAAAAACTTCCAACTCTTTGACTCTTTAGTGAGAAACTGGGTACCACATCCTGGCTTACCTGGAGCTCAGCTGGCTCAGTGCACTTAGGAAGGTAAGTGATGGCACTGCAGACACCCAAGTGACCAGAGCACTGTCTGTACCTTCCCCAGGGAAACGGCTGGAAGATTTGCTATTTGGCAGCACCTGAGCCAGTCTTAGCTTTAGGAGCCACAATGAGCAGTCCCAGCAAGTCCCCAGGTGTGAGGTGCCATCTGTGCCATCCACAGGAGGCTCTCTGGAGGCACCCACATGCCACCTTCTGTGCCAGCAGTGTCCAGAGCAACTCAGAAGTGAGGACGGCGCTTCCGACCTGTGTACTTTGTGTCTGCTCGCACCTCCCTGTGGGAAAAGCAGGAACAGCTCAGCACCACCTGCAGGTCACTTCGGGAGGGGAAGGGAGGTTTGTGACAGGACTTTGGGCAGGTGACAGCAGTGCAGCCTGAGGCAGCAGTCAGCTGAACTCACTTGCCCTGGCGGCGTCTACGCTCCTTCTTCTCCAGGATCCAGTCCCGGCTTTTCTTCACTGACTTGCCCTTGACATTTCTGAACCGTGTCCTGTGGGGAGAGTGGACAGCAGCTGGAGAGGAACTGAGGTGTGGGGGCACATTTCTCTGTCCCTGAGGATTGTCACCCAGAACTGGGTCACAAAAGTAGTGAGTTTCTCTCCCACCACCCTGCTCAAGAGGCTCAGCCAGCACTGGGGCAGGTGGCCAAACTCCAGAGACACTGGAGAAGGAGGTTGATTCCAGCCCTGGCTCAGAGCTGAGGGATCCTGACCCACAACTCCAGCATCCAGCACAGCCCCATGACCCTGTGTCACATCAGCAGCATGCTGCACTCTGGGGTCTCAGGGGATTACAGCCTCATGCACAACTACCTTCCCCTTGTCTGCTCTACTCCAAACCAATAAAGTGAGGCTTCCTACAAAAGTTCCCAGCTCTGCTACTGCCCTCCAAGACCAGACATCCCTTAGACTAAGTGAGCAGAGAACAGCAATGTAAGAGGCAGGAAAACATGGCAGCCACAAGCTCCTGGCAGCCACGACAACTTTCCTCTGATTTTTGTTTAGTCTCTCCCACTGGCTGCAAGAGGGGCTCCTCCCTGCACCACTGCTGTAGGAAAAGACCTGGCCAGCATCAGAAACCCCCAGGCCACAGCTGAGGAGAGCTGAGCAAAGACCTGGACAGAAGGAAAAAGAGAATGCCAGGACTCGGGCACAGCAGCTTGCCTCCACAGCTCCATCATGAGTCCTGTAAACATTCCCTCTCCCACACCACTGGCATCAGCTGGAGAGCCCAGTGCTGGACAGAAAACACTGACTGATTGCTCAGCTACAGCTCTAAGGTAAGCACCTACAGCCCCATGAAAGAGTCCTGGGAACTAACTAGTTTTGTTCCCTGTGTCCAGGCCCTTGAGAAGATAAAGCAGTTCTCTCCTGGGCTGCTTTGAGTTCTCCCTGTCCTTCCCCTCCCATTGCTTCTCACACAGCAGCAGTGTGGTAAAACAGCCCTCAAAGCCCCCCACTCCTTGCTGGGGAGAACCTGCAGCCTGACCCCCGCACGTACCTCTCATTGGTGAACTCTGCCTGGTGTGGCTCTTCACTGGCACACTCGGTACCAAGGCCCTGGAAAGCAAAATTGGGATATTGTGATCTCCTCTGGACCAGGCACAGCTATTCATCAGCCCATCAAAACTATGGGACCTACAAGGGGAAGGACCAGAGCAAGAACAAAGTGATCTGCCAGAACTCATGGCAAAAAGCAGCAGATGTCAGAAAAATGGCTTTAAAGAAGGCAGGGCTACACTGAATATTGGAAGAAATTCTCCCCTGTGAGGGTGGTGAGGCCCTGGCGCAGGATGCTCAGAGAAGCTGTGGCTGCCCCATCTCTGGAAGTGTTCAAGGCCAGGTTGGACAGGACTTGGAACAAAATGAGCTTTATGGTCTCTTCAAACCAAACCAGTCTGTGATTATATGAGAGCAGGGCTTGGTGACTGGCAGAAGATGTATAAATGAAGTGACATCTGCACTCACAGAGCTCTTTGGCTCCCACACTGCCCACAGCTCTTCCACATCATCCAGCAGCCAGGACAGCAGCTCTACTGCCTCATGGAGGCCCTCACCTTTGGCAATGTGCCAGATGTCCCAACGAAGAGACAAAGGAAGAACCTGAAAGAACAAGAATAAGGAGCATGAAAGTGGGATTCAGCATGTGAGTCTGTCCCCAGGCAAGACTGAGATGGTTTATAACAGAGTCAGAGCTAAGCTTTAACCTCTGTCCAGGACTATTTAATGGGAGAGAGAACAGCTCAGGGGGGAAAAAAATAAAAAAAATAATCACTGCTAAACCCAGGTCTCACCCAAACACACACAGAGATCCAGGACTCACTTCTTGGCTTTGGCACTGTTTGGGTAATCAACCACCATTCCTCCTGTAAATCCAGCTCTCATGGCCTGGGCTGTGATGAGCTCCAGCTGGAAAAGCAGCAGGTACAAAGTTAATTAGCAGTCATCTCCCAGGAAAGCCTAAGGGATCTCAGGGAGAAGCACACTTGACTAGACATTCCCAAAATGGAATTCCCTCCTCCTGCTAAGCTCTGTACCCATGTCCTAGTTCTGCAGTACCACCCAGACACCATTTCCCTGCCTCTGTTGGTTCTCCCTGCTCCTCAGTCTAGCCTGGGTTAGCTGGCACAGTGGACACTCTAGAGGGATACTGGGCTGCATTTTCCAGACCCAAGTTAAAGTGCAGTGCTGATGACTACAGCCTGTCTTTAAACCCACACTCACATTGTGTCCCACCACTTTAATTTTAAGGCTCAGCCCAAGACAATCTGTGAAACAACAGAAATTGCACAAGGTATCCTCCTTACAGGTTACTTTTTGGGCTCTTAAAAAAGCTTTAGAAATGTCAGGCAGGAAGAGACATAGCCTTGATATGGAAGAACACAGTGCATTCAGAGCCCCAAACAGTACATGATTTCTATGCCTGAACCCCCTCCTGACTGACTTCTGGGCTGTACCTGCTCTGAGTTCTCGGGGTACAACTGCAGCACAGCTCGGGATCCTCGGGCCTGCAGGAAATAAAGGTGATCACACACTTGTCCCAGTGCAGGACTCTCTGGGTCACCCCATCCCAGCCCCAGACATGAGCTCCCTCCTCCCCAAAACATCTGGGACAAAGCTCCCAGGAGAGCTGCTCAGCCCACAAAGCCAATGAGGCACACGGGGAACACCAGGTATCACAGAATCACGGAACTGTTAAGTTTGGAAAAGACCACTAAGACGATCAAGTCCAACCTTGAGGAGAAGCAGGACTGGGCAAAAAGGCAGTGGGTGCTCCTGCCAGTCCTGCATCAGAGCAGCATTTACTTAGAATAACCCTGAAGCACTAAAAAGCACCAGCAAAGACATAAGAGCAGCAGAGGGCTGGGAGAGGGTGGCACTTACCAGGGCAGTGTAAAGAGTGGAGAAGAATCTATAGAGACGTTTTGGGGGGCTGTGTGACTTCTTGTCAGCATTACAGAGCCACTGCACTGCAGAAATACTGAGAACGAAAATAAGACCCCCAGGAAACTGAGTCACTGGTTCCTTCACAGAGGATGCCACCCCCGTTTGAGCTGAATTCCTGCACTAGGAATTATTTCATTTCCTCTGTGTTGCTTTGCCTTCTGTTTTGCAGTTACACAAACCCCTCTGGAGACTCACTATGCCAAAACTTAACAAGGTGCACAAGTTACAGGACAAAAGCATCACCAAGCATCCCCTCTAATCAGACTGCTCAAATCACAGAATGACAGAATGGTTTGGGTTGGAATGGACCTTAAAGCTCAGCTTGTTCCAGCCCCTACCATGGGCAGGGACACCTCCCACTATCCCAGGTTGCTCCAAGCCCTGTTCAACCTGGCCTTGAAAATTTCTAGACATGGTGCATCCACAGCTTTTCTGGACAATCTGTGCCAGGGCCTCACCACCCTCACAGAGAAGAATTTCTTCTGTGTATCTCACCTAAATTTTCCTCCTTTCAGCTTAAACTCCTTATCCTAGTCCAATCATTACGGTTCCTGATGAGCATTTGAGAGCTCAGCTGTGTCCCTTACCTGGCCAAGCAGGTTTTCCCAATGAACATTCTACACCAGAGCTTTTAGCTCAGCAATGGACAGTCCCTACTTCTTCCCAGCTGTTCTCTAAGCAGGTAAGTCCTTCTGTCCCCTTCATCCCAAAACCAACCATCAAATCCTGGATCCAGGAACTGTCTTTTCTAAGCAATGCCACATACTTTGTCCTCCTCCTTGGTGAAGGTCTCAACCACCCTGACAATATCCCCACTTTTACTTTATTTTCCCCAAGAGAATTCCTAGCTCACCAGCACAAAAGGACAAGCATCACATGGGAAACAGCTGGCACAAGCTGTTTCTTCCTTCCAGAATTTTGGAAGTTTGTCCTGGAGTGATGGAGCCAAGCTGCACAGAGCAAAGAGAGTGGCTGGCAAGGCCAGTTCCTCTCATCTGTGATTTACCACATGAGCACCACGTGTACTATGCAATTCTGTGGGGATCAGGAAAGCTCACCTACATGCGCACTCACCTGATACAGCCATCAAACATGCCAGGCCTGAAGGGAATGCCATGACCCACATCTGCAAGGAGAAGGTCTCCTTCCACCTCCCTCTCCACGGCCACATCTGCACAGAACAGAGCACAGCTCAGGCACTCAGCTCCCACCTTTGGGGCCTCTGAGGGTCTCAGGGGAGGTTGTGCTCACCCAGCATGGCAATGC
The DNA here is from genome assembly GCA_034336665.1 of Luscinia megarhynchos. Classification (NCBI taxonomy): domain Eukaryota; kingdom Metazoa; phylum Chordata; class Aves; order Passeriformes; family Muscicapidae; genus Luscinia; species Luscinia megarhynchos. Next base: position 3,478,201 of record CM067581.1, read on the forward strand.
TGATGTCCATGCCAATCCAGTAGTGACCCTCCTCAGAGATGTAATCCCCACTCAGCCCAGAGCCACAGCTAGAAGAAGGAAGTGCTGGGATCATGGGGCTGGTCTGAGGCTGCTGTCGCCGGACACAACCAACGTTACAGCAGCCTGTCCTTTTCCTTCAGCCCAGTGAGACACTGGTGCTGTGGGATCTGAGTCCCCCCCTGCCCTGTGTCCCCCTCCAGCCCCAGCAGCTCCATGTGCCATGGAACCGGGCAGAGCCCCGCTCACCCCACGTCCAGGAGGAGGCACGGTCGGTCCTGGGGCAGCCCCAGCAGCTCCACAGCACGCTCCGACATCTGCGACTGGATCTCCACCACGCGGGAGCTGAGGCACAGGCAGAGCGTGAGCGATGGGCGGCGACATCCCGCACACTGCGGGGTTTGAACCCGCCCCGCCTCACGGCAGGACCTGAGCACCCCCTGGCCTCCGTCAGGATCTGAACCTCTCCCTCCGCTCCCCGCCCCACCGCTGCCACATGCCGGGGCCGAGTCCCAGGCCCTCACGGCAGGGTCCCGCCACTGCCGGCAGGAACCAGGAGCAGCCCCCCATTCCCGCTGGGTCCCCCGATGTGCCCATGACGAGACCCCTCCCCGCCCCGCAGTCCCGCAGCGCAGTCCCGCCGTACTTCTGGGTGTACTTCCGTGCCTCGGCCTCATCGTAGAACTGCAACGAGAGAGCGGCGGGGCGGTGAGGCCCAGTTTCCCCGCTTCCCCGCATCCCCCGCGTCCCCCGCATCCCTCGCTTCCCCGCTCACCAGCTCGGGCGGCCCGCGATGCTCGGGCCGGCGGCCGCTACCCGCCATGACGCGTTGTGTGACGTCACTGCATCGCGCTGCTTTGACGTCACTGCCCTGGCCCTGTGTGCGAACGTCACCGCTCCGCGTCCGGCTCCTCCTCCCGATGGCGTTAGTGCCCCGCGCCGCGCCCCAGCAGCATGGCGGCGGCGGGCGGGCGCTGATGGCGCCGGCGGTGCTGGCGTGGCTGCGGCGGCTCCTCCCCGCGGCCCCGCCGCCCTCCCGCGCCGCGCACACGGCCGGAGCCGGGCGCCCGCGCCGCGACCTCTATGAGGTGCTGGGCGTCCCGTCCACGGCCACGGCGGCGCAGATCAAGACGGCGTACTACGAGCAGTCGTTCCGGTACCACCCCGACCGCAATGCCGGCAGCGCGGCCGCGGCCGCGCGCTTCGCCGCCGTCAGCGAGGCTTACCGCGTGCTGGGCAGCGCAGCGCTGCGCCGCAAGTACGACCGCGGGCTGCTGAGCGCCGAGGAGCTGCGCACCGCGCCCCGGCCCCCGGGCCGCCCGCCCGACCCGCCGCCCCGAGGGCCCGCCGCCCGCCCCGGGCCCGCGCCCGGCCCGCCGCCCTTCGACTTCGACGCCTTCTACCGCGCGCACTACGGCGAGCAGCTGCAGCGGGAGCAGCTGCTGCGGGCGCGGCGGGAGCAGCTGCGCCTGCGGCGGGAGGAGTCGGCGGCAGAGGGGCGCCTCAGGGTCCTCTCCGATCTCTCGGTCGGGCTGCTCTTCTTCCTGAGTGTTGCCGTCCTCTACGGCCTCAAGTGACAGCGGGACTTGAGCTGTGCCCACACAGCTCCACAGTGTCACCAGGGTCTTGGCAGCGGGCTGGGGGTGAGCCCTGCACTGCCCTTGGCCCACAGTCTGTGTCTGCTGCTCGGGCTGTGACGTGTCACCCTGCCAGTGTGACCTTCAGGAACAGTGTGTGACCAGCAGGCTTCATAGGCTGTGAGCTGCCCCCCTGCCAGCGTGACCTTCAGACACACGGTGTCCTGGCTGTGAGGATGTGACCTCTGTGCCCACAGAATGGGCTGGGCTCTGTTGTCCAGCCTGACCTTGCAGAGGGGTGAAGGAACTCTGCAGGCTCTTGGTGTGCCCCCTCAGCCAATACCACCTGCAGGCACAGTGCCTGGCAAGTAAACACAGTTCCTGGACTCTGGCCTGGGAGGTGTCCCCTCCTTTGGCACAGCTTTGTGACCTTGGTGTGCCCCAGGTGCCTCATGTGAGCTGCAGCAGAGATTAAAGGATCTCAGAGGTGCTGTGTGCTGTGTGTGTTCAGGGCTGTGCTCAGTCATGCTCAGGTGTGGCTCTGGTTTCTGCTGATCCCAGGCCTGCAACCTCTGTGCTGTCACACCTGGTGCTACATCTCTGGGGGGCTTTTGGCATCCAAACTGCACCAGCCTTCTCAGAATGGCAGGTAGAGAAGTTAGATTCAGAACTGTAAAATGAAACTACGGTGGCTCATGCCCTGGTCAGTGTGTGACATTGCCTGGAGGTGCAGGCAAAACACTTTGGTGTCTGAAGTCCTCTGTCCTGTCTAGGGCCTGCCAGGAACTTTACACAAGCCCCTCCCTCTGAGGCTTTTGGCTGTGGTGCACCTGTGAGCACCGAGTGCTATTTTCTGTGTTTTACCTGAGCACCATTTGCACAAGTGTTGTTAAAAACTAAAGATTGTGTTCCTCAGAAACTTTTCTCCTTGGGTGAAGGTTCACCTGTGCTATGCTGCTGCTACCTGGAGGGAGAGAAGCTTCCTGGCAGTGGCCTGAACGTGCCAAAGGCTGTGTGTGTCACTGGGTTTGCTGTCAGTGGGGTGAGCAGGAGCCCAACCCTTGTTACCTCAGAGCCCAAATCCTGGGCTGTGTTTTGTCCCAGCACAAGAATGTTAGAAAGGCATGCCCTGTGGGTTTCTGTAATCCTGTTTGGAGCCTGAGGCAGTGGCACAGCAAGAACCACCATGTCTGCTGTTGTTCAGGATTGCTCTCTGCCTGCTATCAAAAGCCTTGTGCCACTTCCAGCTGCACACTAGAGGCTGCTGCATGCTTGGAGTAAACTCAGCCCAGGGGCAGACTTCCAGGATCCTCACTGGCTGCCAGTCTGTCCCCCTACCTGGGATCACAGTGCTGAAATCATCATGGGAGACTCAGGAGCCTGGAATTCACTGGCTGCAGAGGGAAAGTGTCTGCAGAGACTTGTGGCTCTAGCACTTGCTCTTGCATTTTTATGCTCTTCTTAATTCTGTAAAACAAATCACTCACAAGATCAGAGCTAGCTTTTTTTCTTTTTTTTTTTTTTTGGCAGAATTTGTCATGAAACTTTACTTTCCAGGCTGGAAAAGCTAGTGATGTCCATGGGAAGCAGTGGGCACTAGGGGGCACTTCTCTGGCTCCTACCCAAACACATGCTTTGTGCAGTTCCTGCTGCTGGTTCTTCCTCTTCCTCATCAGGTCTCTGTGATGGATCTTGAACATTAAAGACATCCAGCCATAAATTGGTGGCAAAATAACAAATCTTTCTTTTGGTTGGCCTGGGTGGTAAATATTCCATGCACTTGCTGGAAAGTAGGGGTGAGGGGCAGGCAGGTGTTTCCCATCTTGACTTCAGCCAGTGAAGAAGAGGGCAGGGAGGGGAGTTCTGTTTCCCTTGCTGAGAAGGGTGGGCATGCTGCAGTCAGCAGGGCAGGGTGGCCTCTGGACCACCATGGCCTTCCCTCTGCTGCTGGAGGTCCTGTTTTGTGCTGCCTGACAGCCAGGGGTCGCTGTGCACTGGTGACATCCCCTGTGTTCTGCACTCACCTGCTACTGGACAGAGAAACTAAAACTCTCCAGTGCTGCCTAAGCCTCCCCAGTGTCACCTTTACCCTAGTCAGGCCTGACTGCTTCTCTGTTCTGGGAAGGATTTCAGGAGCTTGAGCAGAAAGTGGCTGGAGCTGTTCCAAATGCACAGACTGCCCAGCAGCTCCCAGCATACCAGTGTTCTGCCCCTTTTTCTCCTTGTGTCAACAGTGTCATTGTATTCTTGTTATTCCCCAGTTGTTTCCTTGATGGAGAGGTGCCAGGAGCAACTGAGTTTTATGCTGCTTTCCTTCAGCACAGCCTGTGTAGATGCGAGGGGTTGATGGTGATAGGAGTGTGAGCTCTACAGGATTGGAAGATCAGCAGAGGATAAAGCTCAGTAATTTCCTGTGTAACACATGTTACTGTGTTACATCTCAGGATGCATCCCTGGGGATACTGGCACACAGAGGGTTGTTCCTGTGAGGACAGGAGCCCACCTTCCTGCAGCTGGGGCAAGGCAGCCATCAGCAGGGGTCACAGCAGGGAGCAGCTTATACTCCCAGGTCCTTTTCCTTGTTTGAGGATGTATCCAGTCCCTACAGCACAGCTCAGTGGCAGACTGCAGTAGCAGCTGTCCACAGCCCTGTACCCACAGGGGGAGGTGAGGTGGGGTGGCAGTGTCAGCTGGGGATGTCACCATGGGCATCCTGAGGTCTTTGCTGGGAGGAGTGTGATGTTCACTGTAGGCATTTCTTCCTTCTCAGTCTCCAGCCCACTGGGGCCATTTTTACACATATCCCAGCACATCCTACCCCTCACTTCCTCGCTCTGTGGCTCCACATTTCACTTCCTGTGAGTGATGTGTCCATGTTGGATGCTTGTCCTTCACTCTCTTACCCCTGGTACCAGGTTTTGCCAGCTGTGTGTCACCAGAAGGAACAGTCCAGGGTGAGTTGCTGGTGGCGCCTCAGCCATCATCCCATGCTGACCCATCCAAGCCTGGACTGCTCTGCCCTGCACCTTGACCCCTTCTGGGTTCTTTGATGTTGCTCATTCCCACCCTTAAATCACCAACAACAGACCAAAATTGGAGTAGTTAACAGCTACTTGGTAATCTGATGTTGTGACATCAAGCTAAGGAAATCTAAGGCTCCAGAAGCTGGATGAAGCCTGATGTCCCAGTGCTGAGGCCTCCCAAGCTCAGTGCAGACCCCATTCCCCACTCCTACCAGCCCCTTTTTGTGGGCTGACACCCCCATAACTGCAGGTTTAGGATGCTGAGCTGCTCCCTTCAGCTGCTGGGGGTGTGGGGTCTTAGTGCCTCATCAGGGCCTCCTGGAGCAGCTGGCCTACTCTTTGGAAAGGAAGGGGTCAAACTTGGCTGCTGGCAGATCTTCAATGGTGCCAGCTGGGCTGGGGGCATGGGGGACAGGAACAGGGAGCTGCAGAGTCCTGAGCAGCAATAAGGGGTGGCCATCAGCCTCTGCACCCAAAAGGAGTGGGTCTGGCAGGAATGGGGATGGGGGACAGCCCCTGGTACAGCCCCAGCCCTCACCTGTGTGGGCAGAACTCTGCCCAGTCCTGCTGCTGGTGGCTCTGCCCTCCCAGGGAAGGGCTGCTATGGTTGGCAGCACCCGAGGATGGGGGCAGCTCCCCCGCCTTCAGCAGCATCCCCTGCAGCCACTCCTTAGTTAATAGAGTTAATTGTTAATGGAGCTCCCTCAGCAGCCCTGGTGCCTGCTCGGGGCCCCAGCTGGGGCACACTGGCACCCCCTTCCTGGCTGCTCCTAGTCCAGGTTTGCATCCCTTTTTCACCCTACTGTCTGGGGGTTGTGGCTCAGGATTTCCTGGGGGAGGGGCGGCACCCCTTTTCTCCCAGCTGTTCTGGCTCTCCTGGGCTGGGGGCTGCTTCTTATCCAGCCTGGCTTTCACAGAGCTGGGGATGGAGGGGCACCCCCAGCTCCCTGCCCAGGTTTGGCTGCACACCAGCTGTCAGAGGGGCTGGGCCCAGCAGAAATGAATGCAGGTGCACACCCAGTGGCAGCCTCTCCTGAGCAGGAGCACCTTTATCCTCCTTCACTTCATTCTGCAGGGACAGGCAGGGAGGGCCACTGTGCAGGCAGGAGGGGCAGAGAGTCAGCTTCTGCCTGTGAGCCAGTGTCCCAGCCTGCCCTGTGCAGAATCTTGTCCCCAGTCCCAGCTGGCTGTGAAGGGCCTGGAGCTGGCAATGGGTAGGCAGATACCCCTCAGTCCCCAGGGATACAGGGGTCACCAGGGTGCAACCCCTGCCAGGATCACCACAACTGGGGTGTCCATTCCCCCACCTGGGGGCCAGCTAGTGTGTGCTCCAAACTGGGCAGGGTGGGAAGAACCTCCCCAGGGCCGGGGCTCGCCTGGCTTGGCAGCTTCCCAAAGGATCCCAAGGTTCCCCACCCTAAAGTGGGGTGGTGGCCAGCTCAGCAGGACCATGGGGTTGCCAGGGCCTGCCCAGTGCTTCCTGAACTGGCCTGGGTGCCTGGGGTGCTGCAGAGCTTCTATGGACAGACAGACAGACAGACCATGGCAGCACAGCTTACCTGTGCTTAGACTGTCACTTGTACTGCTGCAGCTCTCACAGGACACACTCACTTTCCCAGGCTGCAGAGGCAGCTGCTCACCCTGGGAGCCATTCGTGGGGCACAGGGGTGGCTCAGTAGCTGCATGGGGTCAGGGAGATTTGTCCTGGCACAGGACACAGCCTGAGGCTGCCCAGCCCTGGAAGCCATGCAATGCAGGCACTGACTGGGGTTTTTGGGTAGTTTTTGGGTGGCTTGGCTCCTCGTGCACCATCAGTGCCTTGCCTGGTGCCCTGTGGCAGGGCAGTGACAGCTCCATCATTGCCTCTGCTCTGGGCTCTGGTGCACTCAGTGAGCAGAGCCTGACTGGCAAACAAGCCTTTCCTAGACAGGCTGAGCCCAAAGTGGGACTTTCCTAAGTCCCACTTCATGAAACTCCAGATATTCCAGTGACTACCGCCTCCTCATATGCCAATAAAGCCACAGTGGCTGGTCCCCTGTTTACCCTAGGTTTAAACCTGCTTTAACTGGTAATACTGGAATGTTAGCCATAAATGAGGGCGGAAGTTTGGTGTAAGGCCAGGTAGCCTCACTGGGGGAGGGTGATCAGACACTGCAAGCTAATGACCTGAATTTTGGGGTGTTTTGTAGCCTGAACCAGGGCCTTCTGCTGCTTGGGATGATTTCCAAGCAGTCTGCATACCAGTGGCACAATGCAGGTTGGGCAGGCAGTTGGGAAAGAGAGTATGAGAGCACAAGAAGAGTCTGAAACCAGCCCAAAAGCTAACAAGCAGCACAGTGGACATGCCACACCAGGGAGCAAGCACCCCAGGATGCCCAGGAGGCTGCAGCTGGAGGAACCAGGCTGTGCCCTGGACACCACCCCTTGGACTCACCACCCATTGTGTGATACTAAGGAAAGGAACAGAAGAGCCTGGGATGAATCAGGGTGAGAGCTCAGGCACCCTGTCACTTTTTCCAGTGAGGGCTGGTAGAATGGTGCATAAGGAATGACAAAGGGCACAATGGTCCCTGACACAAGAACAGGCTGATGTGACCAGTGGCTGCCAAGCCGTGAGCAAGCCCAGCTGGCCAGGGGGTACAACCCTCATAGGGTGAGGGCTTTGCTGCTGGCAGGAGGCACCTCTGGGCACCAAAAGCCTTCTCCATGTGCAGGGCCAAACCTCTTTTGAGGACAACACACACTCATGGCAGGCCCTGCACCCCTAAGAAGGAGCTCTCAGCTTCCCCAGGGAAGGGATGTCCTGAGCCAAGTGCAAATGAAGGGTCTGGGGGCTCCTCAGGCTGGAGGGCCCTCCTTGGCTGCCAGGCACCTCCCTGTTAACCCTTTCCTCCCTGCCTGTCCCATCCTCCTGTTCACAGCCGGATCCAAAGGGCAGAGAACACATGGAGATGGAAAGAGGCTTTATTTCGGTAGCATGTGGCATACCCTGTGCCCTTTCCCTGCTATCCCTCCCAGCTAAGCCCACTGACATCCTTACAAGCCACCCACCCCCACTTCCTGTCACCATTCCTTTTGCTGGGGATGCAGAGCCCTCCCCCCAGCAGCTCCCCAACTGCAGGACCCTCTACCTGGCCATGGCACCCGCCCCAGCTGAGCACCTCCATCCCTCTGTAAGCACCCACCCTGTGCCTGCCCCACAGACCCTGCAGCCCTCTGGAGCTGTGCCCACACCACCCCCAGCCCCAGGTTCCCTGCACAGCCCCGTGGAGGCACAGGAGCAGGGATACTCCCATCCCTGCCCTACTACCGGTGTGGAGGCTCCTGTTCCTGGTGCTGTGGCTGCTGCCTGTGGCCAGGCTGGGGGCTGAGCAGGGGGATGTGTCCAACGAGGCGCAGGGGAGAGCCCAGGCTGGGAATTTCGGAGCTGGGAGATGCTGGCTGCTGTGCCAGGGCTGGCAGATGGTTCTTAGGAGGAGCAGCCGGCACGGGAAAGGGCACAGCAGCCTCCGAGGGGATGAGAAAGGCGGGCACAAAGCCGTAGGAGAGATCAACGGCTTTGGGGGCTACTCCACTCTGCAACGGGGCGAGGCGGGCTGTTGCCATGCTAGCTGGGGCACCTGGGCACCCCGCAGTGCTCACAGGGTCCCTGCCAACCTGCTCCTTCTGCAGCAGCTCCTGCAGTTTCTCCAGCTGCGTCCGGCAAATATGGGAGTGCGTGCGGCTCTGGCAAAAGGACTCCAGAAAGGACTCGAGGGGCAGCTCCTGGGTCAGGAACTGCTTTATCTGTTCCTGTGGGATGGGCAGGGGGATTAGAAGAAGCACCCCCTGGATCCAGGGCTCTTCTGCAGGCCCTGGCATATGGGATGGGCAGGGGGATTAGAAGGAGCACCCCCTGGATCCAGGGCTCTTCTGCAGGCCCTGGCATATGGGAGGGCAAGGTAAGGAAGGGACAACAGCTCAGGGGTCTCAGCTAACTCACCTCTGACTCTGCTTCGGAGGCATCAAGCTTGGCTTGGAGCTGGCCCAGGGCGCTCTGTGGGCTCCACTTCTCCAGGTAAGTCTCTGTGTCAGAAGGGAATGGGGCTGCCAACCTTCCCCTGGATACCCCCACTGCTGGGGTTGCTGTCTTTCCCATTCCCAAGCATCAGGTCCCCCCTCCTTGCACTGAAACACCCCAAACACATCTCTGGAGCCACCTGCCCACCACGGCTTTCATCCCACCCTGGCACAGGCTGCCCAGAGAAGCTGTGGATGCCTCATCTCTGTAATTGTTCAGGACCAGGTTGGACTGGGCATGAAGCAACCTGGTCTAGGATATGTCCCTGCCCACAGCAGAGGGTGGAATGAGATGAACTATAGGTGCCTTGCAGCCCCAATTATTCTATGATTATATGACTAAGGATTTGCTGTGTCACAGGGAGCATCATCCCCCAGCACCCCTGATCATGACTGAACCATTTCCCTGGAGCAGGTTCAAGAATGCTGAGCCCACCCAGACCATATAAACAGGGGCTGCTCTGGGTGTGCCAGGCTGTGCCTCAGCCCACAGCCTGCACCCCACTCACCCAGGCGCTGCTGCTTGTCCCAGCACGCCTCCAGGATCTCCTGCAGCTCCTGGTACTTGATGGCCAGGGAAGCCTTCCCGTCCTCCAGCCGTGGGCGCAGGGACAAATTCACCTTGGCCTGGGTGCAGTTTGAAGCCAAACACATTTCCCGCTCCAGCTGGAGACTCTGGAACTGTGGGAACGGGATTGGGGCCGTGTGTATCAGCAACGAGAGAAATGGGCAGAACCAGTCAGATCCAGCACCTTGCTGGGTGGGGGTCCGTTTCCATCCGGGGGTGAACCCCTTTTTCTGCATTGTCTCCATCCCTTTGCTTTGCCTGGAAAGAGGGTGCATCCCCGGGAATGGAGCCGGGTTATGCAGCGTGGATAAACCTGGCCGTGGCAAAGCCCAGCGCCGGCTGCCCAGCCCCTCTGCAGGGAAAGGGCTCGGGAGAGCACAGGGATGGCACGGGAGGGAACGCACCCTCCCCTCGCTGCGCACACATCGCCTGCACTCGGGGCACCTGGGGAGGCCGTGCCATCGGGCCGAGAGCGATTCTACAAAAACCTGCAGCGGAGCTGGCACAGCGCGGGGCTCAGCCCGGCTGCGGAAAACGAGACCGGGCTGGAGGGTGGGCGGAGAGCCGGGGCCTCAGCAGACCTGGGGGATGCGGCGGCAGGGGACGGGCTTTGGTGGCCATGGCTTAGGTGGCCATGGCTTTGGTGGCCATGGCTTTGGTAGCCATGCCTTCGGGCCACCAGCACCGGGAGCCTGCGCAGCCGCTCTCGGGATGCCCGAGACGAGGCTCCCCTGCCCCGCCGGACTCTGCGGCTCCTCTGGAGCCCCCGGGTTTACGGTCGGCAGGACCAGGGAGTGTGCGGTGGAGTCGGGGCGGCGGGAGACGCCCGGACCCGCAGTGCCAGGGCAGCTCCACCGTGCGCACCGGGACAGCCCCGGAGCAGCGAGCCCGGGCTCTCCCCCTGCTCCATGCCAGCTCTGCAGCGCCGGCTGCGGGCCCCCCGACCCCCCTGGCCCCCCGGCCCCGGCCGTACCTTCCTGCAGAGGCGGGCGGCGCGCTGCAGCCGCGGCTCGTCCTGCAGCAGAGCGCGGAGCTGCGCCGTGCTCAGCGCCCCGAGCCGGCCCGGGGAGCCGGGCGGCGCCGGCCGGGACATGGGCCGGGAGCGGGGCGGGGACGAGGATGGGGACGGTGATCGGGATGGAGATGGAAATCGGGATCAGGACCGGGACCCCCGCCCCCGCCGTGCGCGCCGCCCCCGCCGGTCTTAAAGGAGCCGCAGCGGAGCGCGGAGCGCTCCCGCACCGCACCGCGCCGCACCTGGCCGGGGACACGCCGCTGCTCTTGTCCGAAACCCTGAAACCGCTGCGCGCAACCCGGACCCGCTGAGAGCACCCGCACCCTCTGTGCGCACCCTGCACTCTGTGTGAGCGTCCTGCACCTGCTGTGCGCATGCTGCACCCGCTGTTCACACCTCGCACCCTCTGTGCACACCCTGCACCCTCTGTGCCAACCCGCATCCTCTGTGCACACCCTGCAGCCGCTGTCCACACCCCGCACCCTCTGTGCTCACCCTGCAGCCGCTGTCCATACCCTGCACCCTCTGTGCTCACCCTGCACCCTCTGTGCACACCCTACACCCTCTGTGCGCAGCTTGCACCCTCTGTGAGCACCCTGCACCCGCTGTGACACCCTACACCCTCTGTGCACACCCCGCACTGTTATATATGTGATTCGTGCTAATTAAATTGTAACAATACTGGCAAAATTGTTGCATTATAAATAATCAAAAATTGTATTTAATTGCTATAAGATAAAAAGAGATAAAGGAAATGGTTCAACAAAAGGAAAAAAAAAGGGAGAAACTCAACATTCAGATGTTAGGGGGGAGGCAGGATATGAAGGGTATAGGCCTAAGAACAAGTGGCTAGAAATAGGCTCCCGACCTTGAATTAGGCTAAATTGGGATAATTCCAAAAAGTTGGTCACTGGAGTGAGACTTCTTGTGGGAATGTATATTTAATTATTTAACTCCAGCCCAGTGTGCCTGCGCTACCTGCGAGGTCAAACAGCGAACACGGAGGAAGACCCAGAGTCATCACCGGAAACAAGACCCCCGAAAGGAGGAGAGACCCCCGACCACAGTGACGCATGCGCAACACAACATAGTGACGTAGAATTTAGGAATAGAAACTAGGAGGAGCTTTCTAGAAGATTCTGTATTAATATGTATTAGTAAACAGTATATAAATGACGGTTTTTAGCTTGACTGATTTGGTACGTGTGGAAGGGAGACTCCCTCCCCGTACCCCCGGTCGGCTTTGCTTATGCATTATTCAACCGAACCATACCACTATTATACTCAAATTGCTGCTAAATTTTGTATTTACTCAAATTTATATATATTCTACTAAATTTTGTATTTACTCATATTTATATAACTCATATGTTTTAATTGTATTCCTTTATAAACAATTGCTATCATTAATAAATTACTGTTAAATTTAACTTTGTTGTTTGATTAATTGGACAAAATCGAACACATCCAATATCCATTTATAACAGCACCCACTGTGAGCACCCCGCACCCGCTGTGCTCACCCCGCACCCTCTGTGCGCACTCTACACTCTCTGTGAACACCCTGCACCCTCTGTGAACACCCTGCACCCTCTGTGCTCACCCTGCACCCGCTGTGCACACCCCTCACCCTCTGTGACACCCCGCACCCCCTGTGCACACCCTGCACCCTCAGTGCACACCCTGCACCACTCTGAGCACCCCGCACCCACTGTGCTCACCCCGCACCCTCTGTGCACACCCCGCACCCTCCGTGCTCACCCTGCACCCTCTGTGCACACCCTGCGCACCCCGCAGCTCTCTGTGCACGTCCCGCACACCCCTGTGTGAGCCCCTCCTGCCACCACCGCAGGCACAGGAGAGGTGGGAGCCCGTCACAGCCGGTCACTGTCACAGCCCGGTGCCCTGTAACCCGCTGGCTCAGGGGAGGTGGCAGCGGAGGGGCTCCCTGCCACTGGGGCTCTCTGTTACTGGGTGTCCTAGGTTACAATGTAAAGATGTGCCCAAAAGTGTGTATTCTGCAGATCATAGGGCCTTTATCACAGTGCAACTGGGTTTAATTTTCTTATGTGCATGAAAAACACTCAAGGATTTCTCTCTCCAGGCTGAGTAACCTGGTTTAGTGGAAGGTGTCCCTACCATGGCCAGGGGTTTGGAATTAGATGGGTTTTAAGGTCCCTTCCAACCCAAACCAGGCTGTGAATCTATGATAAGCCTGAAGACTCCAGTCCTGGCACCTGACGTGGGATTTCTTGGGTCTCAGGAGACAAGATCACAGGTACAGAACAGATATCAGTAGTGAAGAATGAGCTCAAGCAAGCATGTTTATTGGATGCTTTATCAAACACTGCAGAGGGGCTCAGAGTACATGAAATTTGGGGCATGCAGCTTTTTTGCTTTCTGTGAGCTCTGGAGACAGCAAGGAAACTGATGTAACTCCAGGGCTGTGCATCTTCCTCCTACAGAGAAGGTACACGTGGAATACACAAATTTCATAAATGTTTTTTAAATTATTGATTATGCACATAATAACAAGGAATCATTGGCAAGCATAGGGGAATGGAGCATGGAGCTGAGCAGAGGGGAGTCTGCAATTGGAGTGGGGGATTGTAAAGTGGCATTTCACTAAAGCCCTGCTACCCTGGTGCTCCTTGCTCTGCTCCAGAGAGGCTCACACTCTATGGCCATGCAGAGCCTTTGCAGAGTGCCCACTGTGGACAGGAGGAGGAAGGAGCACTAACAATATGAAGCTGGTTTGATGAGGATAAGGGAGGATTTGCAGTTCCCCTTGCACAGGTTACCCCACGTCATGCCACCCTTGTAATTCAGCCGCACGGAGTAACAGGACGAGTACCACCATCCTCCCTCGTAGCTGTAGGCACAGTTCTTGCTGTAGGTGTCCTGATCCCGATCCTTGGTGGAGAATTTCATGTTGTCATGCATGTTGTTGGGGTTGTCCGAGGTCATGGCATCCCCAGCTGTGCCATTGTAGGAGCCCAGCCTGAGCCTGTAGCCCAGGGACTCATCCTCCACGCTGAACAGGTTGTAGTCTGCGAAGCTGAAGGTGTCAGCAGAGTCCTGGATGACAAACCTGACCTGGTAGACCTTCTGCTTGGCGATCTGGTGGATGTACTCGGTGCCCAGCCAGTACTCGTTGCGCACGTTGCCGAAGCCGAACTTGTAGGTGCTCCAGGACTCGGCCCAGGTGACAGGAGTGTCCCTCTGGTTCCTCTGGATGACGGTCCAGCCCCCGTGGGTGACGTTCATCTCGCAGTACACCACTAGGTGGTGCAGCCCCTTGGGCTGGATGATGTACACACCACTGTGGCTGCCACGGGGAATCTCACTGCAGTCCTTCGGCCAGGCTGAGGCTGGAGACAAGAGCTGGCTATTAAACTCCACTAAAAATGTGGCATTTCCTTTATGTCTGCATCCTTTGTACACACATTCCTAGGCTGTATTCCTGCCATGACTGATTTTGATTTACTTACAGGAGTAAATCAAAATCTTCACATGATCAGTGCAGGAGTTGAGCTTCATATCTTCCTAAGACTGGACTCAAACTGATGGGGACACGCTGCAAAAATGTCTGGTGAGACCAAGCCAGGCATCACTGCCACCCAAGGACCCAGGGTTGGTTCAGCCAGTGATTTGCCATCATGAAGATGATGATGTACATGAAAATTATGTACATGAAGATGATGTACATGAAGATGATGTATCACTACAGACAAATGCAAATCTGGGGGACAAAGTCACTTGCTGGTACAGCACAAAGGTTTAGCACCTTGCTCCAGATAGAGGGTGATCATGACATCCATATTTCTAACGATTAAATCAGCCCTTGGGATCTCAACAGGGCAAAGCCATTGCTGTTCTCTGGCCTTACTCAAGTAGCTCTTTAGGGACTTCCTGACTTGTTGGATTTGATTATGGCCTTTCCATGCTCCAGAATGTCCACACCTCACACAACAAACAGCTGAATTTACCTACACAGTGCTGGGAAGGAACATGCCCCACTTCCAGTACCTCTGCCACCAGTCATCCCCACCAGGGAGGTGGAGTAGGACCAGGCAGGACCTGTCTTTGGCCTTATGGGCTAATGTTAACCCAGCCAGTTCAGTAATTCTGTTAGATCCAGTCTTCTCATCAACTGCGTAGTGAAAATAGGAAAATGACTAATCACCACTTCCCAGTAATGAAGCATCACTTTCCAGTTTGGACCTTTCTCTGGAAAATTCCCCATGCAAAAGCACCTGATCAAGTACTGAGCCCAGGGCACAGCTGGTAGCAGAGTCCCCTGAGGTTATGACACCTCTGCAGCCCATCTGGAGATCAGCATGTTCCTGGGAGGGGCCAGTGCACATGTAGGCTATGTCAGAGAGCCCCAGTGAGGCCAGTGCTGGTGGCCAGCAGGCACAGACTCACACTCACCATGGCTGGCGGGCGCACGGTGCGCGATGTCTCTGGCCTGCCGCACGTGTCCATCCCCGTCATCTGCACAACACAGAGACAGCAGTGAGCCTGCAGAGCTGACACGGCATATGCCTGCTTGGAGAGCTCAGTCTTCTCCAGATGTTATTCCAGTTTTTTTCTGTTATTGTTTTTGATTCCAGAGGAATTTACTGATTTCAGACATCAGCAAGCTGGGGGAATTTACACGGTGTTAGAGTGAGGCTGATGCTTTTTTGGTGGAAAAGATTTTGACATACTGTGTAGGGGAAAACCCGTAATGGTGGTGGCAACACTGGGAAGATGGTTGTTAGTGCAGCAGCAGCAGTTAGGAACTTGTGAAGAAGAGGGATTAAAGAGGGGGGGGGAAGAAATGTGAGAGCAGACAGAGGAAAACCAGTTCAGGTGTCAGGAGTTGGGAGAGGTGTCTGCTCAAAAGGGGACTTGAAGGTTGTGCTGGAAGAGAGGTTGTTTAGAATGAGTTAATGCAATTCTTTTGCAAGGAGTCTCTGTATCCACTGAGGGCTGTAAAACAGAGGGATGAGTCGCAGACTCATGGAATCACAAAAGCCATTCCTGTCCCCTCTCTGAAACAGGCAATTAACCCTGCAGCTGCTGCTCTGACGTCCTCAAATCCCTGCTCCCTGCCTCAGTCTCAGCGGGCACTCACGTCTTCCCTTGTGTTTACCCTAAGGCTTTTGCACTCTGTATAAACCCATTCCTGACATAGTCTGCCTGCCAGACTTCTGACTTTCTGAATTTTGATATTGACTCTCTTTTGGACTCCCTTTGACTTTATTTACAACCTGAACCTATGTGGAGTGGGAAACCCTCAAGTGACATGGTCTGGAGGACTTTCCTACCATGGCATTTCCTACCAGCCATATGAAGCTGTTCACTCATATTTGTGCTGTAAGCCATCTGCCTCTGCTCCTGTCTGCCTTCACACCCCATCCCTTTGGAAGCATTCCTTTCCAAATCAAGGCTTTGGAGTACTGGCCTATCCTTTCTGGAATGCCTCTCTGCTCACCCAGCATGCTGCTGATGCTTTCAGAGCACAGTGCTGTAGGTGAGAGATCGCAAAATCATAGAGTATCCCAGGTTGGAAAGAAACCACAAAGGTCATCAAGTCCAATTCCCTGCACAAGACAACCCCAAAATCACACCATGTTCCTGAGGGCACTGTGGAGCCCAGAGCATACATTCTTTCTCTACTCAGACTTGCAGCTCTTGCTGAACTCTTGTCTCAGTCACAGTGCTCCCTGTGCTGGCAGTTTCCTGACAGCTGATCTGGAACCAGCACCAAACACTCGGACTTTGAGCTCTTCTGCTGAGCACACTTCCTCCTCTCTTGGAAGGGAATCAACTCTTTCTGTCCTGCCACAACCCACCCACAGCCCCTGGCTTTTTCCCAAGCATTCCTTCAAGGCTTCCTCATTGTTCCAACACACCCTGGTACCTGCAGGTTACTCTGTGCCATCACCTGGCTGATTGCCCTGTGCCAGTGCCACTGCTTAAACTCTTTGTATTAACTCCATTTATTTCCTCTTTGTGTTGAGGCTTTCCTTGACCTCAGTTCTCCACTGACCTTGTGATTTCCAGAGATGGGAACTGTTTTCCATGTCTCCAAAACACACTGAGAGCATCTTTAACCCTTCTTCTCCAGGGAAGAGCACATGGCCCACGAGACTCTGGGCTTGGTCTTGCTGCCAATGAGGCCAAATTGTCCTTTCTCCTGGGATCCTGTGAGCTCTGAGATTTGGGCTATTCTGTCCCTTATGGACAGAAGAACTTCATGCCATGGAGGAGATGAGGCAGGCAGCAAGCAGAGGGGGACACTAAGGCTACTTTTGTCCCAGTCAGACACTCTCACATCAGTGCTCGTTCCTTCCTTGGTGTGGCAGAGGTGTGGGCAGGCTGCTGAGGATCTGACTGAGCAGGACCTTGCTTGCCTCTCCCTGTTGAGGGGTCATACTCACCGAGCTGGGAGGGCTGTGGGGGAGCATTCAAAATGTCATCCATGGTGCCATTGAGGAGGTACAAGTTTCTTATGTCAACATCAGGAAAAGATGCTGCCAGGGCCAGCAGGCAGGTCAAAAGTAGGAGACAAAGGCACTGGGTAGCTGAAATGGGAAGAGATTGGAAGAAAGAGGTCATGAGTCTTCTATTGGAAAACCACTAATCCCGTTCAGAGTAAAATGGGAAAATGAAACTCTGTGTAGAACTCCCTCAGAGCCTCGAGCCCCATGCAGAAGAGTTCATTTAGATGAGTTGCCATATGCACATTAGAGGAGTCATTAGTGATGGTGCCTGCTGTAGCGGTATTTGAGACCAAAGAAATGCTGAAACCTTGTCCAAACCCAAAGTGTCCATAGTCAGAAATCCCTATAAAACTCAATATTCAGGCCTAGACATAACAACAGAGCGAGGAATCCCCTTGCTTCCCAGCTCCCATGGCACACTCATGGGGGTTGAGCTGGGACTGCCCTGGAGCTGGGGGCAGCAAGACCCTGGGTGGGAACAAGCCCCAGGCAGAGCCTTGTGTGAAAGAAAAGCAGCACAGACCTGCAGGAGTCAGGTCTGGGGTAAATTATGCGCTTTCTCTGATTATGTGGCTACTTCAAGATTTCCATATGTGAACAGCTGGTCTGCTCTGCTCTGGTTCAGAGCACTAGTGAAAACCAGCACACTTTTTGCAGTATTCAACCTAAGTAAAATAACAAAAAGTTTATCATGATTCCTAAAGAGCAGGACATTGTGGAGATCCTGCCCATGGGGAATTCTATTCTGGTAAGACACAGCTCACCTGGCAGATTACCAATATGACCCCCTCTGTTCAAAACCAAACAGAGCCAACACCTATTGCATTTCCCAGGGGTACCTGGGCTTGGCACCATTCTCTGGGATGCCTGAGAAGAAAATGATCATGGATACCAGCCTGGAACCACTGGGTGGAATTGCAGCCACCCTAGAGACCAACACTCCTTTCTGGGAATGCTCAGAGATGTCCCCACATTTGTGCTGGTTACAGATTTACAGCAAACACACTTCAGTCCAACTGATTCACTTCTCAGTTCCTACACAGCATTTGGTGTGTTGATATACTTGTGTTTAAGGACATGATTAAAGATATTTTTCCTTAAGGCCCCCAGGGGAAAAAATGTTCTCCTCGCTGCCAGCCCTTCCCCTGGGACTGGCCATAAAAAGTCTGCACAAGGAGGAGATGTAGGAGGAGGATCAGCCTCTTGTGGGTGTTCTGCGGGGGACAGCAATGTGCTTTTGAGCATCTGACCTCCAGATCTGGGTACCTGTTCAATATCACAGGAAAATCTAAAAAATCCCTTTTCTAGTCTAGAGTATTTAACACTTTCCTTGGACTGAAAATTGCAAAGAATGGTAGATACAAAACCTGAAAAATGGTCCGTGTGGCACTCCAGGGTGACACTGATACAACCTGGACACAGCACAGCATGCAGGCTCCTGCCCCAGCTCCCAGCCCAGGGCAGAGCAGGCACTGACGTGATGGACTCAGCACCAAGAAACCCAGGGTGTGGGGAGGACAGACCCTGCAAAGTGCTGGGGTACCCTGTGACCTGCAGCCACACACAGAGGTGCCATCCCATCCCATCCCATCCCATCCCATCCCATCCCATCCCATCCCATCCCATCCCATCCCATCCCATCCCATCCCATCCCATCCCATCCCATCCCATCCCATCCCATCCCATCCCATCCATCCCACCCCAGACTCACCCATGCTGTCTCTGGACCCTGTGCAGCACAGAGCTGGCTGGTTTGGCCTGCTGCAGGGGTGTCCAGCCTGAAAGTTATAAGGCTGAGCAGGTCGAGGGGTGGAGGCAAGAGACCCAAATTTGTCCTGTGGTTGGCAGCGGGACCAGGGGCTTAGGGCTTATTTGCTCTTCACCATCAAGTGATCAGTCCTTGCACAAAGAAGTCTGTGTGTCCCACGGGTGAAGAGCTTTCTTCAGAGGCAAAGCAAATAATTTGGTGCCAATAAGCAATTGCCTTAAAGTAACCACAGTTCACTGTGCAGTGTTTCCCCAGGCATGACGTTCTTGGGGCATCTCCACAGAGCTCAGCTGGTGAGTAAATACCCCAATGACCTTCACCTCCTGGATGGAAATCAAACACCAGGCATAAATCACTCTCTGCAGAGTTGACATTGAGCTCAGCAGCCCCTGGGAACCCCACAGACCCTCCAGGGAAGAGGCACTCCAGTGTTCCTGGGAAAGTGTGCCCTGAACTTCACAAAGTTCCACTCCAGTGCCTCCTGCCCCCCTGCCCTGCCCCCGTGATGTCCCAGGCACACCAGGGTGGCCCTTGCAGCAATCACAAGGGGGTTTTCGGCATCATGAAATGCCACTGATGTAAAATGGTCTCACTTCAAGCCCCTCTCTGCTCTAGGAGTGCTTACACCATGAATGTCTACAGAAAATGCCAGACCTCCCTTTTCCCAGGGATGGATGCCTGCAGTGTTCTCAGTTAGGAGGGTTCCTGTAGCCCAGCAGCCACCCTGGGCTGCACAGGCAGGGATTTTGTCAGGCTCCTCAGAGCACTGATTGCTTTGGATCCCTCATTGTAAGGCACAGAATGGAGCAAGTCTGGAGGCCACCGGGCTGGTTGGAGTCCTGGAGCTCAGGACATGTCAGGAGAATTGGAGAGAACTGGGTTTGCTCCACCTGGAGAAGAGCAGGCAAAGAAGGGATTTCATTGCTGACATAAACCAATTTACGGGAGGACACAGAGAATATGGAGCCAGATTCTCAAGGAGGTGGGATGAGAAACAATGAATCTAAGCTGGAAGGTGGAAACTCAAGTTAGAAATAGAGGTTTGCTTTAACATGAACTTGATTCAATACTGGGACAGGTGCCCAGAGAGAAGCTGTGGGATTTCTCTTCTTAGAGGTGTTCAAAACTTGACTGGACAAGGACTTGCTTGAGCATGGTTTGTACCAGAGGGTCTCCAGAAGCCTCTCTCAGCCTAAATTGTTCCATCACCCTGTGATTGTGAGACTCTCCTTGGAGGTGCACAGGGTCATGAGAGCCAACACACACAAGGGCAAGGAATGGAAATTAGATTTTAAAAAGATCAGCCTGAGTGTGTTCAAAGATGGAAAAGAACAACAACCTGACATTCAGAACTGACCTAAATGTTCCTGAACAGCTCATTCGAGTTTTCACTGTTTTAGCACTGAGGCAAACCAGAGGCACCCAGAGATCCTCCTGATCCTCATCCACCCTGTGTCTCCAATTCTCTGCACACCCCCCTCACCAGCCCTGAAATCTCAGTTCTGGCCCCACACAGCCCAGCCCAGTTGGGGGATTTGTCCTTTCAGGGTTAAAAGCTGTCATGGCCCTGTCCCACCCAGGACCTTCCCCTGGGCCCCTGAGGTCACTTTAAACTCAGCCCTGACCTCCAGTCCTCATCTGAGCCACAGTGGGAGCACACTGGGGGACTCCAATCCCCTCTCTGTCCACTTTTCCTGGATGGATTTAGACTTACTCTGTGGGTGGTTTATTTCCTGTTGGACTGCTCACATCCCTGCCATGGAATACTTGCAGCCCTGCCCTCTGCCCTGTGTCTCTATCCAGGATCCTGGATGCAGCTGACTGCCTCACACAGAGCCCACCCTCAGCCCTTTCCACTGTGCCAGGAGCTGGCAGGACAAACATCTCCTCCTCAGCTCCCCCCTGGCTCCCAATCTCCCCCAGGCTGTCAGAGGTGACATTGGAGGGTTCAGATGCAGCTTGATCAAAGAATCATAGAATCATTAAGGTTGGAAAAGATCTCTATGATCAGTGAATCCAACTGTCAGTCCAGCATCACTGGGTTCACCAACAAACCATGTCCTCAAGTGTCACATCCACATATTTTCTGAATGTTTCCAGGGATGATGACTCTACTACTGCTCTGGGCAGCCTGTTCCAGTGCTTGGCAACCTTCTCCATGAAGAAACAGCTCCTAATATCTAATCTAAAACTGCCCTGGTGCAACTTGAGGCTATTTTCTTTTGTCCTGTTAATCCAGGAATCCCTTACCAGGGATTCATTATCTTGGAGAGGTCTGGATGCCTCTGTCCATCAAGGCGTGCTTGATTTCCACAGGATGGAAAATTTGGTGGGAACCTCAGCTTGACCCTGGATTGCTGTGAATAGCAGGGGTGAAGCTGTGCCGTGAAAAAAAGTCTGATCAGAAACCAACACAGAAGAAGATGGTAGAAGGGCTAGACCTTTTATTTTCTTAAATTTGACTTGGAAAGGTTATGGAGCTTCCTGGACCCTCTGACAGGAAGAACAGACCCCCTAAAGCCTTTGTCTGGAGAGCATTTTGATCCAGAAAACAGAGAAACTCCTGGGCAACATTTCTGGGACTGAAGGTGGATCTGTAGGGACCCAGCAGGCCAAAGATGGGGATTGGAAAGGAGAGTGGCAAAGGGTCCCATGGACACCAGTTTGATATCTGGAGCCCTTGCTCAGGGCACACTGGGGTGCCAGGGGACACTGGCATGCCAGGGGACCCTGGCTCCAGCCCAGTGACTGATCCCAAATCCTGCCAGGGAAGGGTTAGTGAGCAGGCACCTCTCTTGAGGACCTGTCCTCAGCTTTCCAAGGTTTGCTTGGGACTGGTCACATAGCCCTCTCCCCCTTTGCTATTTTCTCTATATCCTTGAAAAGCTGGGTCTTTCCAATTCACTTTGATCACAGCTCTCCAGATTTTGCTCAAAGTGTGCAATTCACATGTAGTGTTTATTTAGGGACAGTCAATAACTGAAATTTCTCAGCATGGAGGGGGTTATTCTGTACCTCTCTGGCTGGAAGGACATGTGTCCCTCCCCTCAGCTGTGCTGTCATGGGATCTGGAAACGGCTCCAGTCACAACCTGCAAGTGCCTCCTTGTGCCTCTAGAGATGATGAGTGTGAGCACACCTGGGTGTGTGCAGTGCCTATAAAGGCAGCGGGGACCTGGGCATGGCAGGGTGCGCCCCTGGGCTCCTGCTCTGTGCAGCTGTGCTGTCGTGATGGGTGAGTTTCCTGCTCAGGTGCACCTCACTCTGAGTGGTGCTGGGCTCAAATGAGACCTCACAGGGTGAGTATGCAAAGGCACAGAGAATGATGAGCAGGACAGCAGCTGGGATTTTCCCTGGGAGCAGGAGTGGGGCCAGAGCAAAGCACCAAACATCACCCACACTTGGTGCCAGCCTGTGCCTGCCCCAGGCTACCTGTGCCATGAGTTCCAGCATCCTCTGAAGGGAGGTAATGAGGGGACCTTGGTCCTTTCCCGGCTGGAGCAATGCCTGTGGCATGGTGGCTGCTCAGGGATCCTGCCCCAGGAGCTGAGGGAGTGCAGGGTGTAGGGGAGTTGTTTGGGCTGGTACCCCTGTGTGGGCCAGGAAAACTCCTCCTGTCTGCTTGGATGCAGTGCAGCAGGGCCCAGGGTGATGGGCTCTTTCATCCCCAGGACTGCAGGCTGGCACACCCTGGCTGCAGCGGGACCTGCTCCTGCTGCCCACCCTGCTGGCAATGCTGCTCCTCTGTGCCAGTGCTGGCCCAGCCAAGCCAGCCAAGCCCTCTGCTGCCTCTGCCAGCCCCAGGAGAGGTGAGTAGGGGCACCAGGGGGGCACTGGAGGGCCAGGGCAGCACACTCAGGTCTGCTCTGGGCCAGGGAGGGTGGCACAGCACAGGAACTCCTCACACACACAACCCCTGGATTTTACAGCCTGACTCCTGCCAGGTCACCTTCACCCCCTTGGTGGGTCTGTGCTGAAACCAACAGGTTTTTGCCAGACACCATAGCTTGGAAGGATTCCTGTTCCATGTTTGTGAGGCTCAGTTCTAGGAGAGATCCTCCTAGCTATTTGGCTTTTTGTTTAGCTCTTGTTGGATTAGGGACATCCCCTTCCTCCCTTTAAGGGAGGATTATACAACCTGCAAGACCCTTGAGTTCCATGGGTTGAATTGGAATTACCCATAGCAAATTGTCTCCCATGAGAGATGATGAGAGATTTTCCCAAGGAAAACAAATTAGATTTCGAATTAGTTTAGCTAGTAAGTCATGAGACAGATAAATTATAACAAGCTGGGGGAAGAGACCTCTATAAGACCAAGGCAGAACTAAACCTTCTTATCCAATGCCATGAGCCCAGAGAAAACAAATTTTCATTACATCCAGTGGGGCATTTTGGAAACTTCTGGTCCCTGCAAGAGCTGCAGCTCTATATATCAAGGGTATATGGGCCAGACATACTTGGAGGACATAACTGGCAATCCTGGAGATTTTTTCACCCTTCTTTCCTTGGCAAGATGCATTAGAAGGCTCCAAATGAAACAGCAAATCATGAGAAATAGGTTCTGGAGCTCTTACAGAGGCTCAGACACTTTCAGGTTTGCTGAGGATGAGGGAGTGGAAAAGCCACAGACAGAATCACTCCTTTCTGTCCTGTGTCCTCAGTGATCTTCAGCTCTTTGTTGTCCTGATAAGACTGATGGTCCTTGTCTCTCACCCTGTGTTTGCTGCAGCCGCAGGGTTCCCCCCGGACTGCAGCCACCTGCCCCGGGGCAGCGCCAGCGGCGTGTACGTGATCCAGCCGGCGCGCTCGCCCCCGCGCGTGGTCTGGTGCGACATGGACACCGAGGGCAGGGGCTGGACTGTGGTCCAGAGGAACTCCCACGACACTGAGCTCAACTGGAAGCAGTCCTGGACCACCTACAAGTACGGCTTTGGGAACGTGCACAGCGATTACTGGCTGGGCACCGAGTACCTGCACCTGCTGACGCAGCAGGGCACCTACAAGGTGCGCTTTGTGGTGCGCGACAAGGGCAACGTCACCCACTATGCCGAGTACGACATCTTCAGGGTGGAGAGCGAGGCCAGCGGGTACCCCCTGAGGCTGGGCCGCCACTCCGGGGATGGGGACGACTACCTGACCCTCTACCATCCCAAAAAGGGCGGCATTCACGACAACATGAAGTTCAGCACGGTCGATAAGGACCAGGACCAGTACAGCGGGAACTGCGCCAAGAGCTACGGGGGGTGGTGGTACAACAGGTGCCAGAACGTCCTGCTCAACGCCAAGAACTACATTGTCTGGCCAGGCTTCTGTGACAGCGGTGACTGCGCGTCCTCCCTCATTCTGGTCAAACCCACAGATGTGTGCTGAGCACGCCCAGCCCCCAGTAGTGAGGGGGTGCCACCGTCCCCAGCTCAGTGCCCCATTCCCACGCCAGTCCCAGTGCACATCCCGCTCTGCTCACAGCTCCTGCTCCCTCCCCAGCCTAAGCACAGCAGCTCTGGGGCTCAGGAGCTGCTGCCCAGAGCGCTGGTCACACGGGCAGCTCTGTCCAGTGCCATGGTGCTGGCTGGCACTGTGGCACAGGCACTGCTTTGGGGTGGGGGACGTGGCGCCTGTTCCCTTCCCCTGCAGTTGGTGAACCTCGCTTTGCTCTGGCCCTGCTCCCCCTCCGGGCCCTGCACACCCCCAGCTCTGCTATCCGTGGTGGGAAGAATCAGCTGCAATAAACCCTGGAGCCAGACTGTGCTGCCTCATGTCTACCTGCACACAGCTGTGGGGGGATCACTCTGCCCAGTCTTCAGGGTGGCACACCTGGGGGGAAGCAAGTGTGTTAGGCAATATTCCTTTCAATGGCTTGTTCCAGCCACTGCACATGGACTGTGGCTGTAAGGCTACAATTAGCCAACAGGGCCAGCAAAGCCCTGATCAGGCAAAACCCTCACTCACAGTTTGCCCCTGTCCATGACTGGGTGGTTGCAGTGCTGGGAAAGTGAAGAAACCATCACAACCTGGAGTGTGGAGAGGGCAGTGGACTCCCTGAGGGTGTGAGTGATGTGGGTGAGTCAGTCCCATCATTCCTGCTGCAGACAGGGAATGTGTCTGTGAAGTTCCCTTGTGATGGCGGGCAGTTTGAATGTGGGGCTTGAAAGAACCCACAGCTCCTCTCCTCACTCTGTGGAAGGAAAGCTGAGCTCAGGGAAGGTTTGTTGCTCAGAATGCTGAACATGGGAGTCTGAAGCCAAGGTCTGTGACCAAGGTCCCAGGGCACCCAGGAGAGCTATGGCAGTGCATCGCTCCTGAGGAGCTGTTGAGTTCTCAAGGAGAATTCTTTGGCAGCTTTGGAGGCACCTGCAGGTGAGCAGCACTGCTCCATGGCAAGAGGAAGGTACGAGGGTGCTGCTGGTTGAGAAAGGCTCCCAGTTGGAGCTGACTTGAGAATAACACTTCTGGACTAAGAGATATGTCTGCTGGTTTAAAAAGTCATGGTGCTCCAGCCTGGATGCACAGCCTAACAGAAGGGGCAGAGGCTGGACAAAGGCTTGGGGCTCCTGACAAAGAGCATTCCAGCCAGCAGCCAGCCCTGAGTGAGCTGAGCTGCATTCCTGGCTCTCTGTTAGAGAATAGTTGCACTCGATGATCCTTGTGGGTTCCTCCAACTCAGAATATTCTGTGAATCTATGAGTGCAGCCAGTGAGACATCTCCTGCTCTGTTCAGCACTGCTAAACCAACATCTTCCCTCTGCTCAGCATCAGGGACCACATCACAGGTACCGTGTCCACTGCTGAGCTGCCCAGTGCACAAAGTTATCGCTGCACTGGAGCAATTCCATACAGACCCAAGCTGATTCAGAATTTTGAAATTCTGGGGTCCCTGCCATGTCAGTCTGTCTCAGCCCTCACACTGGCCCAGACAGACCAACCATATGGTGCTGTGTGGCCTTGCAGTGCTGTTGTTCCTTTCCACTCTCCCAGTTCCCCCCCAGCATCCACAAGGTTAATGAGGCAGGATGTAAGAGTCCATCTAAAAGCCTCTCGTTTGTTCTGCCCAGCGACCTTCACCTGAGGTCTAAGAAGACCCCTCAAACTGCAGCTGAAAGGCGCTGGCCAGGGATGGGAGAAACGCCAAGTGATTGTTCCAGGTGGTGCTCATTGGACCAGGACTGGTCTCTCATGAGACTGGCTTACCCAACAAGGCTCCCACAGGTGTGAGAACAATGAACTGGTCACAAGGACTGTTGGTGTGCCTGGAGCTTGTCGTGGTGCACTGCTCTCGAGCAGGCTACCTGCTGTAGTGCTCTGTTTCCACCTGTTTCTTGGAGCAACGATCTCCACATACAATAGTCCATAAATCTTCCCACCTTTTGGCCAGAAGCCACTTGCTTTGGAAAAGACTATAAAAACATCCTCAAAAAAAGACCCCCTGAGATCTCCCCGGACGGCAACGGACATCTATTGGCTGGTACCACGAGGGTCGTCTGCCCGTCTTGGTAGCTATAATCCCAACCCCTCTCTTTCTCTCTCTCTCTCTCTCTCTCTCTCTTATTTCCTGTCCCTCTATCGCACTTGGTTGGCATGCATTTCTTGCAAAAGTAAACTGGTTTTGTCCCCTGCTGTATCTTTTGCGCTTTGAGATCCCTAAAAAGAACCTATCAGGACTCTGCACGTAGTGTGGACCCTGACACAGGATGACACTGGCCTGGCTTTCCAGGTCATGGCTGGCAGGGTTGAACTGACCTGATGCTTCCCTCTCACCCTGTGCTTGCAGTTGGCTGTGTGATGTTACATTCCCTTTTTGGAAAATCCCCACCTTGGAATGCAACCCTCTTCTTTAAGTGAAAGTTTTGTCTCTAATTCCTCACTTGAGTTGTATGAAAAAATTTACTTTGAAATCTTTTTCTTACTGCACCAGAAGCCTCAGGTGTGCTTCTGGCAGGAAATGGGCAGCAGTTGCAAGGTGTTCCCAAATAAATGAAGGACACTAGGCAGGTCTGAAAGTGATTTTATTCTGCAGGATGAACACAAACTGCAGCAGGGATGCCCTGGGGACATAGCCTGCCCTGGGCTCAGTATATCTTAGGTTAGGTTAGCTGGTGACAATGGATACTTTTCCGCTGAAAACATCTGTACCCACAAAGCAAAAAGAACATAAGACCATGCTGATCAGGAAGGTTTTAGGTTTCTGAACACAGAGCTCTCTCCAGAAGGAACATGCTTGGATATTGCAGCGTTTATAAAGATGCATTCTAATAGTATTCCCTCCCAAAACCCACCACAGGTGAATGGCCAGAAACAGAGCCAGGAGCTTTGCTACTTTTCAGGACAGGAAGAAAACAAAGCAGTTGTTGATATAGAGGAACAACCCTATTCACCCCCAAGGCCTCATCATCCAACAGGCCCCAGCAAGGCACTGGCCTGGCCATGTGGACAGAAGGGCAGGAGTTCTAGTGGTATGCAGCTGGTTTGATGAGAATGGCCGAGGCTCTGCAGTTCCCCTTGCACAGTTTGCCCCATGTCAGGCCCCCCCTGACGTTTAGCTGTACAGAGTAACAGGCTGAGTACCACCACCCACCCCCATAGCGGGAGGCACAGTTCCCTCTGTAAGTATCCTGATCCTGATCCTTTGTGGAGAACTTCATGTTGTTGTGCACTTTCCTGGGATTGTCTGAGTCCATGGCATCCTCTGCTGTCCCTGAGTGCGCTCCCAGCCTGAGCCTGTAGCCCTGGGACTCATCATCCAAGCTGAACAGGTTGTAGTCTGCGAACTTCATGCTGTTTGCAGCATCCCAGATGACAAACCTGACCTGGTACATCTTCTGCTTGGTGATCTGGTGGATGTACTCATTGCCCAGCCAGAACTCAGTGTGTACATTCCCAAAGCCGTGTTTGTAGGTGCTCCAGGACTCGGCCCAGGTGATGTCCGTGTCCTGCCGGTTCCTCTGGATGACGGTCCAGCCCCCGTCTGCCCCACCCAGCTGGCAGGACACCATGATAGGGTGCAGTCCCACGGGCTGGATGATATACACACCGCTGGGGCTGCCAGCAGGGACCTCACTGCAGTCCCTGGGCCAAGCTGGGGCAGGACAGAGGGGACAGAACAAAACCTGGGCATCAGAACAAGACCTTGGGCAGGAGGAAGTTTCACCTGGCCAGAGCACAGGGGGGATAAGCAGTTTTCCCAGCCCAGGGAAGTCAGTAGGTGAGCATAGGTTGGCCTCAACCCTCTGTTCCTTTTCCATACGGAAGACCAACCGGAGTCAGCCCCATTGAAAGGTCCCAGACTGACTGAGCTATGCTGATATCAGTCCAAGAGACTGAATATGGGCACCAGTGGGCTCCTCTGGGTCTCCTGAAAAAGGGATTGTGACACTACAGCGGGGTCATGCTGGGAGGAAGGTGAAGAGGACCTAGCCCCTGCCTGTGACTAAGGGAACAGGGAAAAATGATCCCTTCAAGCACAAAGCCCCCCTTCCCAGCCTGCACAGTGCATACACACACACACATACACACCCACACACACAGAGACACAGAGCACTGCAGCCTGAGCTAGGAAGACCTTCACCATCCTCCATCTCCAGCAGTGCCAGGGCTAGGGACAGTGCACAGTCCTGACAGTCCTGCCCTACCTGGAGCTGGCTGAACACATGCACACAACACCAGATGCCCACAGGATGTTACCTACTGGTTCTCTTCAGAACACTCGATGAAGTGTTGGAGGGAGATTTCTTGAAGGTGTTTAGGGTCTGTGTGTGCACAGAATGGCCTGGTGCAGCCAAGACAAGCAGGGAAGCAAGGAGCAGAAGACACTGAGCTGGTAGAAGGGGACAAGAAGAAAAGAAGAAACGTGACCATCCTTCCCATGGCGCCAGCATTGCTGTTAATTCGAGCCTGTGAGGTACAGGAGGGCGCCAAGCAGGCTGGGCAGCATCAGCCTGCTCCCTGCAAAGCCTGCTAAAGGTGTAGACAACCTGCCCTTTTCCCCTTTACCTGATGTGGACAAGTAAAACATGGGGCAGTTTGGGGCAGAGCAAAGTACCCAACAGCTGCCTGAGCCCAGTTTCACTCCTGGTGCCTGGAGCAGGCCCTGCCTGGGGTGAGCCAGGAGCCAGGGGATGAGCAGCTGGTGGCCAGTGCCCCTCAAGGGCCCCAGTGCCACTGCTCAGTGTGCAAGAACCAGTGCATGGAGTCCCTCTTCTGAGCTGCCTGAGCTCTGCTCTCCCTTTGCTGGCAAGGAGCCCCCACTGTCCAGCCTGTACTCACCCATTGTTCCCTGTGGAAATGCCCTCTGGAGTGCAGAGCTCTGCAGTGGGGCTGGCACTGAGGCATTTGTAGTGCCCTCTGCACTGGGCGGGCTCAGTGGGTCCTACCCCCTTTCCTGCTGGAAGAGATCAGGATGTTTTCCTGCAAGAAAACACCAGCTGAGGTGGTGAGGAGGTGCCTGTGGTTCTGGATTGCAAAGAAAATAATTCCTGTGCCAGCAAGAATCCTTGGAATGGTCTCTTCTGTGAGTGCTTAGTGATTTGGATGGAATTTTCCCTGGGAACAGCATATTTGCAAACTTTGAAGAGTATTTCTCAGTAAACACTTGAATGCCACAGTCACCAGCCAGAGCAAACACGGGTTTGTCCCTGCCTCCCACCACTCAGCTGGTGGTGCCAGGTCGAGGGGCTTTTGTTTAATCTGTTCCAGTCCAGCCCAACCTGGCTTTGGGTGGGGCAGCAGAGCAGCCCCAAAATTCCCAGGCATCAGAACTGTTGTGGGGCAGTGTTTGGAGCAGCTGCTGGGTTCTACAGCACACAACATGGGCAGAGGGTCATGGTGGAGAGGTCTGTATCTGGGGGAAGCAGGAGAAGTCTTGACTCCCCAGTGGAACACAGTCCTAATCTGTAGGGAAGCAGAGGAAGGGTCTGATGAAAGGTTTCTGTGTCAGATGAGACAGTTGTGGCCTCTGGGCACCGGGTTTGGGAGAGTGGCCATGCAGGATAAGAGGAAAGCAAGGAATGCCCAGGAATGGAGCAAAAACAGGTGGATGGAGGGCAGCAATGGGGATGTGAGCATGTACAGAGGGGATCTAAGCATGCATGGAGGAAAACCAGAGAGGATTGAGAGTGCACAGAGGGATATCATGGTGGAACCCATAGGAACTGAGCACCCACAGAAGGGACAGTGAGATCTGAGCATTGATGGAGGTCAGCAGAGGGAATCTGAGGGCACCTCTTGTGAAAAACAGGGATGTGAACTTGCCAAGGGCAGAAAAGTCAGCACTAAAGAGATGCTGGAAGGACCAAAGAAGATGTAAGTGTTTGAGGAGGGGACAGATGAGGTCTGGGTGTATACAGAGAGAAATGGAGGGCACAAGAGTGTACAAGGGGGAAAATGGCAATGATCTGTTCGTGCAAGGAGAACAATAGAGGGATTCTAAGAGAGCACATCAAGGGAAGCAAAGAGGATATGAAAGCAACTGGATAGGAATGGAGTGCATCTGAGAGTGGTTGCAAGTGTAGAGAATGAGTAAGAGGGGATCCAGAGAAGCACTCAGAGGGAAGAGGGAATTTGGAAACATGCAAAGGTAGGATAGTTTGGTTGAAGGCACTCAGAAAGGATGGCAGGGACAGGCAGTGCACAAAAGTAGTAGATCTGATACAATATCTGGCACGATAAATCTGGCTGTGTTCAATGGGAACTTGTGAGATCACAGATTCCCTGTAGTGCAGTTTGCAAACATGGTCTGGCCCAATTGAATAGGAACTTACACAATCTAGGTTCATAAACAGTGTGGTTTAGGGAAGGATCAGGAAAGCAGATTCAGGACTGTTGGTGATAAATGCACTGAGTGTTAATATATGTGTTATGACAGAAGGGATAGTAACAGGGATCTATTAGCTGTAAATATATATTAACCCAGTTATATATACGTAACTATTGCCAGATCTGCTCCAATGCAGTTGGAGGTGTGAAGCTCAACCAGAGGCATCCCTTCAGGGGAGAAGGAGAGACATTGTCCATCTGCTGATCTCAAGCAAGCAGAGATGCTTCCCCTCTTCTTTTTGCCCTGAAATTCTACTTTGATACCATGATTTTTGGCCAGCTTTGCTGCAGACAGTGTTTCATTGCTGGCCTTTGCTGGAGTCAGGGGCAGCCAAGGGACCCATCCCTTGTATTTTTCAACTAGTTCCATTAATTCTTGACCAACTTAAGGCAGCTCTAAAGCAAGTCTGTCAAGTTACTACCCTCTCCCCCACACTGCACTGTCACCATCACTGACAGCTCTGCAGCTGGGATGTTCACCCAGGGAAAGGAAATGCTGCCCAGTACCCGGTTTAAATGTCTGCAAGCCCAAGAACCCAATATTTCTATCGCAAGCATAATCCAGGTTTTCAGAACTCTGTATTTCTGTTTTAAGACTATTCCCATTCAAAGACCCAGCACAAGAAAAAATAATTGCAGAAATTTTGGTTCTCTGGGGTGGATCCATGTGCTGAAGTCCCCTACACTGAATCCAGGGATTTGGAATCCTCTCTGGTACCCTGATGTCCACGTCTGCGGCAGGTCTGACGGACACAGAGGCATTGCCAGGTGGCCCTGGGAGACAGGAGGAGGAATGGAGAAAGGGGGAGTAGGGAGCACACCCTATTCCCATTAGGGTGTAAATGGGGAGGACAGGGACACATGGGGCATTTGGAGGGCTCAATGGGCAACTGGGGGGTCTTCGGAGCAACTGATGGGCCCAAGGGTGAAGCTGTGGTATCCTGGGGGCAACTGGGGTAACTGACTGTAACTGGTGCCCCCAAAGGGACAGCAAGGGTTCTGGGGAGAACAGGGGAAAGTTGCAGGGTTTCAGGGGCAATTAGGGAATCTTGGGGAAATAAAGGCAGCCTGGAGTGCTACTGGGTGCAAGGGGGAGATTCTGGAATGGGCCAGAGGACAAAGGGAGTCCCAGGAGACATGGAGGGTCCTGTGAATTTAGGAGTGCTGGCAGTCTTTGGCCCACCCTTGGATACCCGGGTCCCCTTGTACTTGCAGGGAATCCCGAGGGACTGAGAATCCAGAGGCTATAAGGGAGCACCATGCTGTTCTGTGAAGAGCTCCAGAAGCATGGGGAATTTCAGAGTGCAGTTCAGCAGGTCAGGAGTACTCACAGCAGCAGCAGAACAAATGCTGTGGAGCCACCAGCCACAGCCAGCCCCAGGGTTGGTATGGTGGGCTGGGATTTCTCAGCATCAAGCGACTGCAGCACAGTGCTGAACACACTCTGCAGCTCTTTCTCTTCCTCCATGCTTCCCTCTGACACTGTAGGGACCCAGACCCCTCAGGTCATGCAGTCCTCCACCCAGGGACCAGCTATCCCTGCAGCTCTTGCTCCAGCCACAGACCTCCCTGTCCCCAGTGACCCAAGCATCTGGGGGACCCTGCTCCACCCACACGCTCCCAGAGGAGTCAGGCCCCAGGGAACACATGCTCTGATCCACCTGTCCACCATGAAGCCAGGTGTCCTGGCACCCTGCTCACCCCCCTTCCCGTGAGCCCAGGTGTCCCAGGTCCTCCTCTGCTCCACACTGCTCCCTGCCCCAGAGCACTCAGGTGTCTGGGCTCACCGTTCAGGTAGAAGAACTTGCGGATAATGGGCTTGGAAGGCTCCCCCAGGTTACAGGCAACAGTTCCTGGAGCAGGCTCCTCAATGGTCAGACTAAAGGGCTTCTCTGGATTCCCATTCACCTTCTTGAACAGTGCCATGTCCTGTGTGCGCAGCTGGGGCATGGGGGACACATCAGCACCACCCAGACCAGCAGGCACACAGAACTGTGCACATGCACACAAAGGCACCTGTGTCCTGCACATCCTTGACATGTCCCCTCCATGCTTCTTGCAATCCTTGCTGGTGCAGGTGCACACACCTCCCATCCCACATGCACCTACAGCCAGGGATGCACAACCAGGGCATACACAAAACTCACGCCCTGCACATGCTGGAAGAACTTCCCTGGGGGTGTGGTGAGGCCCTGTGGAGCAGAGCAACTCATCCCCCACAAGAGCTTATCTGTTGTTTGTTAGCCAGTCAGAGGACTCCAACAGCACAACCTCTCTGTAATGAGTTATTTTTGCTCACCGGGTTAGCACCCAGGTACCAATAAAAATTTTACTGTCAAAGTGAGATGTGGAAGATAAGCTGGATTTCTGACTGACAGCAAGTCCCTCTACACTGTAAAAGTCACAGCAAACTTCTGCAAAGCAGAAAGCTTATATATATTTTCCTGGAAATGTGTGGAGTTTCTCCCATGAATAGGGACACCCATTTCCCAGTTAATCCTCCAGAGGTTGAGTGAAGAAATCTGTGTACATTATTGTTGTTTTGGTGGTAAATTACATTGGGCTCCTATTCAATAATATTTCTTTTGCTAGCTTTAATATAGATTCCTTGACATAGTGCACTGTTCTATGTTATACTGTAATCTACTAAGTTCTTTTAGTTTTATACTGTGTAGTAAGTAATTCTGATTAAGATCTTTCATCTCTTTTGCCTGTTCATTTGTTCAATAAATAATTCATTTTTAGAAATGCATCTGATGTGCCATCATTAGGACTTGTGGGCCAAAATAATTCCTAAGATTTAAACTGTTGCCAAATTCTGAGGCTAAGGAAGGATTTACCTTCATCTGGACCCATCTCTCTGAAAGAGTCAATACACAAAGGAATCCTTTCTGACCCTCAGACTCAGCAGCATGGCTTCTTTAATAAACTTTGTCTGAAGCTTCCACTCTCCCCATGACACCCTGGCATAGGTAAGACATGGCTTCCCCATCCCTGGAAGTGTCCAAGGCCAGGTTGGCTGGGGCTTGGAGCAGCCTGGGACAGTGGAAGGTGTCCCTGTACATGTTCCAGGGGACTGGAATGACAGAAGCTTTGAGGTCTTTTTGAACCCAAACCATCCTGTGATTTTATGATTCTGCATTTGCACACACGGATCTGCAAACCCACAGCCTGCTTCACACGAGCAAGCATCCTGTGTGTGCTTACACAGCTGCTACCTCCAGCCCAGACACTGCTGTGGCAGCACTCACTGTACCTGCAGAGGTCCCTCTCAGAATGTCTGCTCACACCCTTGCAAGACCATGTGCAACTCACATTTGGGACAAACAGCCAGGTGATGGGCGTGCCTGTGGGGATCTTGAAAGGCACGTTGCAGTGCAGCACAATGGTTTCATCTGTGTAGGTCCACAGGTCCTGCACTGGGAGCATTGACAGGCTCATGAGCTCACATCTGCACATGCACTGACAGATGATGGTGCTGTGCTGGCTGCAGGGATGGGCACATGGGCAGGTGTGCTCAGCGTGGGACCATGGGTGAGAAATGCGAGGAATCCCCAGAGATTTTTGTGGTGAAATCCTGTCTTTTGGATCAACTTTGTTCCCTATAATCTCATTACAATACTGAATACACCTCCATCCCAAAAGCTACCTGGCCCCAATGTATGACCACCCTTGCTGAGCACAATTTCTGCATTCTTCTAGCCTAGACCTTTAAAAGCTACGTTAGACCATTTGACCTCTATCAATACCAGAAGTGTAACTGGAGTCACTCAAGTGCCACCAAACATAAAAAATACTACAAAAATAATCTAAGAATGGGAGGAAATTGAGGAAGATTTCCTTATCCTTAACACAACAGTGTGTCATGTCCCCATACCTGGGCAGTCCAGGGCAAACTGACAGTCCACAAAGCGGCAGGTAGCACACTGGAAGACACGGGCCTCTGGCTGGAATCCTGGGAAAGAGAGACTTGGTAGTCCCAGGGAAGTGGGAGATGTACTAGGAGATGGGAGGGCAAGGCAGAGGGACAGGCACTCACCACAGGGTGGGATGCAGGCTGGAACTGGTGGTAAGGAAGCAGCATTAGACTGGGCATCACTGGGGACC
The DNA here is from genome assembly GCA_034336665.1 of Luscinia megarhynchos. Classification (NCBI taxonomy): domain Eukaryota; kingdom Metazoa; phylum Chordata; class Aves; order Passeriformes; family Muscicapidae; genus Luscinia; species Luscinia megarhynchos. Next base: position 3,512,637 of record CM067581.1, read on the forward strand.
CACATCCTTGTAACGAGCTGCCAGGATTCAGCCCTTGGCCAGCCCAGATGGGGTCCCTGGGAGTTTCTCTAGGACAGGGGGTCCCAGGGTGGCCACATACCTTTCTCCAGCTCACTCAGCTTCACCCAGATTGTGTTGACAGCTTCCCGCAGAGACACTCTAAAGGGTTCTGGAGTGTCCCAAATGTCCAGGTAAGACAATGTGCTCTCTCCCTGGTCCCCATAAACATTTCCAGACCCCACAGATCCCTTATACAACTTATTTTGACTCCATATATCTCTCCTGAAGTTATATATATTCCCAAATATCCTCTCAAAACTCCCCAAGAAGCTGTATACCTTGAAACCCATATACTCTCAGGATTCCCCAAATATCCCTTTACAGTTTCCAGACCTTCATATATCTTATATTTCACCTCCACCTCATCCCGCTTCAAGGCCTCCATATCCCACCCCCCTTGCCCCATGTCTCATGTCCCATGTCCTGTCTCACATCCCTCACTGCTCACTATTGCCCTTTTGGTCCTCTATAAAATTCATAGCATCGATGACGATGTCCCGAAGTTCCTCACGCTGTCCTGACCCTAGAATCAGTACAGGGACACAGGAATCAGTACAGGATTAGGGTTGGAGTTTCAGGCATGGGAAAGTCCAGTAAGATCTGGGAGTTTCTGGGGATTCCTGAACAAGATTTAAGGAATACTAGGAAAGGTCAGGTGTCCCTGTGGATTCCTAAGGTCCCAAGTAGGGCCAAGGTGTCCCTGGTATGTCCTTGGTCATAGTTGGGTCATTCTCAGGGTTCCAGCCAGGTTTGGGATTTCTAAAGGTCCTTGGGGGCCAAATCAGGACCAAGAAGACCTTGGCATGGTTCTGAGTCCAGGGTGGGTCCTTAGGGTCCCCAACTTCTTGGGATCCTGCTCAGTGTCATCGTGAGGGCCTTGTCTTAAATGGGAAACCCCAGAGGGCTCTGGAGTGCTGTTCAGATGGGGATGCCCTTTGAGATGGATGTCCCTGGTGGAAAGGAGGGAGCAATCCCTGGGCAGGATCCTTGTTGGGTTTGGTGTTCCCAGGGACTCGTGACATACCCACAGTGACAGAGGCAAGTTGTTTAGCAGCTCTGACAAGGTCTGCAAGGCATATTTTATGTCTGGGGTGTTCAACAGGGAGCCCAGTAACGTAACTGCAGAGCCGTGCCCGCTGAAGGGCGGGCCCAAAGCAGAGCAGGCAGGGATGCACCTCAGGGAGGCAAGACATCAGGACACACAGCCACAAGGCAGGGTTTCTAGGGTGCCAGGGGACTAACATCAGCATCAGGGCCACAAACCACCAGCCCATGACCACAAAGCTTGCACCCAAGTGCCTGTGTTCCCAGGACAAAGGCAGGGTTCCAATGCGGAACCTGGGCGCCTGGGTCGCCAGGGAACCACATAAGGTGGGAGGCCACACTCTAGCCAGCTGCACCGACCTCACACCAGCCAAAGGTGTGGGCAAAACCCAGCAAGGGTTGTGTAAGAGTCATGTTTGAGTAGGAAGAACTGAGCCAGCACAAGGTTACAGCAGCACCTCTGACAAACACAGCTGGGACTATCTGGGACATGGCGTTTATATGTGCGTCCTGAGGAGATTCTTCTGCCTCTCTTCTAAAGTATGTTGAGTAGAGGGACACATACCTGGTGTGATGCAAGATATTAGATCATTCAGCATCTCTAAAACAGAGACAGAGACAAAGACAGAGAAGCTACAAAATATTATCATTAACTACAAAGCAAAAGATTCAGAAAGCAGCTGTGGGTTTTACAGGGACAAGAGGTTCCTGATGCAGGAAGCAACACATGAAAATGTTTGCAGGTGAAAAACAAGCATGAGACTGAAGATTCCTGTGAAACTCCAGTACCACTAGAAGGCAGAAGATGCTGTAAGTGCTGACCCAGCACATGCCAAAGCATTTAATAAATGCAAGTTGCTATTTCCATCCAGCTTGCAAATGTTCACTCTCATCCCTCTCCTGTTGATGAGCACTGAGACAGTGACCCACAGCTGGCAGCCATGGTCACCACACAGAAGTATCAGGTATCTGCTCCAAAGCAGACTCACATTGTGAGGTTTGAAGGGACATGGGGTTCAAACTCCAACACTGGTAAATCCTAAGGTGACTCTCTTGGTTTTGTTCTTGGGATGATTGGGCTGAGAGCCAAGCTGCAGATCCTGTTTCCTCCTCATGAGGAGATTCCAGATTGTATGTGTTTGCTTTTATTGGCTTTACATTAATGACAGGTGCACACTTGAACAATTGCATATTATTAAACTTTTAATGTGTTCCCATCTGAGAAGAGTCTGGTTGTCAGTATTTGACTATTTCTTGCACTGGGGAAGGTGGGTTTGGGGACTGTGGGATATGCGGCAGGTATCTTGTGCCCCAAATTTGGGGCTTTTACTCACTGTCTGTAGAAGAGAGACCAAGAATTCTAGTGTTGTGGTTCTAAACATGGCTTTGGTTTGGGGTGAATGGAAATATGGATGCTTCATGCTGCCCTGTCACAGCATCCTCCCTTTTGGGCTGAGTGGCAGCTCAGCTGGTGGTGTGGTGCTGCCCTGCAGCGAGAGGATGGATACTAGTAGAATTCAGATCCCATCAGTTCCTGTGTGTGAGCATCTCGAGGCAATGGCTCTGCAGTTGCAGTGATGGCAATAACCCACGCAGAGGAGCTTTCTGTCCCTCCAGCTGAAACACAACAAATACCCGAAAGAGCAGCTGATGTGTGGGAGGGATGAGGATCTGCTGTCACAGGGGTTGTGTGTCTGATTCCTGAGGATCTGAATCAGACACAGATCACCGATGATGTGGAATCTCAGCAAGTTTGCAGATGTAATAAATAGCTCCCAAAATATTGTTGCATTTCAAGATCACCTGAAATGAAATTCTGCCAATTAAGACTGTTTTTTCCCCCCACAGAGGTCCTAAGTTGCACCAATCTCTAGGAAAGGCTTCCAGGTGACCTTTCTGCCACTATTTGTAGTCACTGTAGCATCGGTAGCCCACTGGGCACTTTGGCCCTGTCGTGGCCTAAGGATGGCAGAGATCTGAACATAGGGTTGGGCTCCCACAGAGAAACACCTGGAGATGGAGCTGCTGACAGTTCTGGGAGTACTTTGGCAGAGGAGGGATTGTTTTTCACTGCACTCCTGAGCATCCACACTGTTACTGTTCTGGCCAAGAAACTACACTCCTGTGTAACTGGTGACACTGTAGAAATGAGATTTTGGGGGCTTGTTTTAGCTGCATTGAAGGTTGCAAGAGAGAAGAGTTTATGAAAACAAATTAATTTCCACCTTCGCTATCAGAACATCATGGTTTGATGTTCAGGTGTTCTTGTCGGTTTTCACTGTTTGATGCGGGGTCCAAGTGCTTCATAAGTTCTGATCCCCTCTATTTCTTCTGCCAGGAACCAAAATGAGCCAGTGAGGGGAACATCCAAGGCAGTATGAAACACCCCTGCCTCACACTTCTTCCTCCACACTGCACTTCACTCTAAACAGTGCAGCCTTGTATTAATTTTCTGGATATTGGATGTGAATATGGTTTAATGCTTTTGTGAACAGACTGCTAACTCTTCTGCCTCTCTTTCTTTGGGCCAGTTCATTAAGGTATGGAGAAATTCTTTGTCAAATACTTAAAAAAATATCCTTTGCTTAGTCTTTTAAAATCTTACACTCTGATCCACAGCTGGATAATTGTGCAATCAAAACTGTATTTTTAGTAATTTAAGGTGTTTATTGTAAGTTTAAAGTGCATGTATGTTGTGATGCTATCCCAGAAAGAGAATTTCCAAGGCTGGGAAGAGGGAAGGGGAGCACCTTATCAGCCCCAACATAATATTGCAGCAGGACTCCTCTTCAAGACCCAAGGCAGCAGCACTTCAGCACCTGTTTCCCATTTTATATCATCAGTTTTACACTGAAAACTAACAGGTTGTGTTTGTGATAATTGATAAAAGATTCATGTTAATCATAGAAGTTTTGGAGTTTGTATAAAGCAGAATACTTAGATGAGTCATGGACCTAGATAAAGGGAAATATATGATTAAATAATTCTGTTTTAAATCCTCCTGTTATGAATATTATACTTTCTAAATAAGTTGTATCTACTACCAGTTTGCAAAACAAGACTTTCCCACAGCCCCAACAGATTTTTCAAAATCAGATTTCCTGCCTTTGTGTAATCAATTGTGGCCTATCTACTAAGACCAGACTTCCCTAATTCTGCTGTTTTTTATCTACCAAGACCAGATGGCTATCTATGAGACTTGACAAATCCCTCAGAGACTTCACATCACCCAGAGACTTCACGGATGTTTTTTGACCACCACTGCTTACCTGGCAAAATTATGACAGCAAAAAAACAGCAGTTATTGATTACTACGAGAAAACCATACTATAAAGAGAAGCTGCAAACCAAAGTTCGATAGAGCGTGGAGTGGGTGGTGACCCCTCATATTTTCCTCAGCGCTGCATTGCTCCGTTGTCACGGTGTGACTGGGGTTTTGCCAATTTTAATATACCTAATTTCTTTTAGAAATAGGATTTAGGAGGAGAGACAAGGCAGGCTTAAAACTTGAAAGGGTACAAGAAGAAATTTATTAATAACAAGAAAAGAATTCAGAATAAGATTCCTAGATTGTTCCCTCCTCTCCTTTCCTTCATTCCACATTCCTTAACAACATACAGAGAACACTTCAGTCAGTTATCTACTTAAATAATCATTTCAGCTCACTCAAGAGAGAAAAGTCCTGTTTTCGATTTAGGCTTAGGGGGTGTCTTTACCTTCATATCTGTATCCACCCGGGATCTACAGAACCATGAATTTTCCTCTCATTTACACAGTCCTTCCAGAGCCGTTTATGAGTTACAATTCACACATGGGGTACTACTTTTAAAGGCAGGCTGGTGCAAAAAACAAAATTCATCTCCTTCTCTATCAAATGTCTCTGTTCATTCCAGTCCCAAAACAGAGAGCTCAATTTCCCCGAGGCAAAAAGTCGTCTTCTCAAGCACCCCAAACCTGCCCAAGTATATTTCACAGTTTAAAGGAATTTTAGTGAAGTCACAATCCCCTCATATCCCCACAAAAAAGGTTTTCAGCTACTTATCAGTTGCATCTTTTCAATCTCTTCCCATCAGGAACTTTATCTTCATTCTGCTGACTTCTATAGTCTCCATGCTTTATTCCTTCTCATTCAGGGGAGCTCAGGAGATCGAGTATCTTATCCAGGCATAAAGAAGTTAAAATTATATCCAGATCGTGAAGAAGCCACATGGGCAGTTGGAGGCCTCTTCTTTCAGAACGGGGAGGGGAGGGGGGAAGGGAGAGCCTTTGGTGGCTCTCCAAATCCCCTAGCTCGGCCATGCCACATGGAGAGTCGAGCCCAGGCCACTCGGGGCCGCCCAGAGCCATGTGGTCGGGTGCGGGGGGCCGAAACCATGCAGCCGGGCGCCCCACCAAGCCAGGGCCGGGGTTCTGAGCCGAGCCCCCCGCAGATCTGGGGTTGGAGCCCCAGCCAGGGACCCCCACACCTCCGGAGGCCGGAAGCCAAAAGAGAGTAGTTACCTTGATCTACTGTGATTTGTGAAAACGAAATAACTTTTCATTGGTTTCCTGAGCTGTCCATCATCAAATCAGCTCTCTGATTGGTGCCAGCAGCTCACAGGGGAAGCTCCCAGAGACGGGAGAGTCTCTCTCACTCCCCAGCCTCATGGAGCTGTCCCTGAGGCGAATCCACCCCTCCTCCCTAGCACGTGAAACCAACACATCTGTCTATATAAAATAAAGCAATCTAACTTTTGCTCAATATCTAGACGTTTGTTTCTCATTTCTAACAGTGTTGTACAAATGCGTACAGAATAACTGAACGGGCTGTAAGTTACGGACATTTCAGGGAGGTTTTCAGCAGCCAAAGCCGTTGGTGCTGCTGCTGCTCTCGCGGCGCTGTGGGTGGCTCTGAGGCTGTGGGTTGCTGTGGGAGCAGCAGCGGTGCTGCAGAGGCCACGGCCCTGACGATGGAGCCCGGCTGGCACTGCCGGTGCCGCTGGCCTGGTGCCGCTGCAATCCCCGCGGGCAGGTGGTGATGGAGCCCTGCTGGCACTGCCGGCGCTGCTGGCCCGCTGCCACTGTAATCCCCACAGCAGCACTGACGCCGTCTCAGGAGCCACTCGGGCCCCGAGTGTGGCTGTGTCTTCATCTCTGCACCGCCACAGCCCAAGTTCATTTGTCACCTTCCTCCTGCTCTGCCCTTCTCAGGGGCAGCAGCAGGGGCTGGCCCAGCGGGTTTCCTCCCGCAGCGCTCCTGTCAGAGCTGCTTTGCAGCCGGGCACCGCGGCGGGTCCCGCAGCCCGGGGCTGAGCCAGCGGGGCCCTGAGGGGGAACTGGCCATCCCGAGCACGAGCAGCTCCCCAGGGGACAAGGGGACACATGGAGGACAGCCAGGCACCACTTCCCTGTATCCCTGTTCCCACAGAGCAGTGACCTGCCGAGGGGCACTGAGCTGGGCAGCATCAGGCTGCTCCCTGCAAAGCCGGATAAAGGGGTAGACAAGTTGCCATTTCCCCTTTACCTGATGTGGACAAGTCAAATATGGGGCAGTTTGGGGCAGAGCAAAGTACCAAACAGCTGCCTGAGCCCAGTTTCACTCCTGGTGCCTGGAGCAGGCCCTGCCTGGGGTGAGCCAGGAGCCAGGGGATGAGCAACTGGTGCTCTAAGCCAAGCTTTTCCTACCTAGATAAAAACTGAGATTTTGGACACCAAGGTACCTTCTTTCCACTGGATTCCAGAGGAAATCCAGACCTTTCCACATCATCCCTGGACCTTCAGAGGGAAACTGCACCTTCTACAGGAGCACTGCTTCAGCTGAACCACATCTACCACTGCAGGAGGATGCAGCCACCATTGAATGGGACTGCTGCCAACACCCTGACTGACTGACAGGGTGTCACGTTGTATTCTGACTCTGTCAGGGTTAGGATTGTTCTTTGTAACACTGCATTTCTACTTTAATTTTCTAAGAAAAGAACTGTTATTCCTAATTCCCATATCTTTGCCTGAAAGCCCCTTAATTTCAAAATTATAATAATTTGGAGGAAGGGGGTTTACATTCTCCATTTCAAAGAAAAGCTTCTATCTTCATTGGCAGACACCTGTCGTTCAAACTAAGACAATATTGTTGCTACATACTTTAGCAAAGTGCTGACTTCATTCTCCTTTTCCCATACCTCCAATTCTTTTGCCAGTTGGTTCTTGTCTTGGGCTGACAGTATGATACTATATCCTCTGTTGTCTGCTTTATGCCCAGACATGAGTCCTGTAACTTTAAGCTAGGTCCAAGAGAGGGGTGGAAAGCTGGTGGAATTCTTTCGGCGCAGTTTTCACACATCCTCCCCCGGGTTCTCTCAGCTGTGTTGCGCAGCACAGACAGAGGGAGTATATCTTTGCTTTTAGCCAGCTTCTTGTTTGTTAGCTGAGGCAAGAAGTTTTCCTGGGACTGTGGCTTCTTCTCCTGGAACGGTTCAACTCTGCCCCGCTGTGAAACACCAGAACACTGCCAGAAGCTGTGCGCTGCAGCGTGGAGGGGAGGCCCTGGGATGCTGCATCCCAGCGCAGGAGCTCAGGAGGAGCTGAGCCTCACCTGCAGAAACAACCTGAACCCACCAGCTTTCTCCACAGCCAGAAGGTTTTACTATCCAATGCTATGCATTCTTCTCCCCATGCCTGCGTGCACTCTGTGTGAAATTATTCTACTAAAAATATCTCTTCCTAACAAAGGCATTGGGCACTCAGGCACCTACAGAAAATGATGCGTTAACCACTGCCTACCTGTCTTGAATTTTAAGGGTTGGAAAAATAGCATATTTCTGCTCTTCCTGGGGGCACCAGTGAGTATCTTGGCTAAAGGTTCCTTTATGTGTATATAGTAGAGAAGAAGTTGTCCTGCAGATCCCTGTACTTTCTTGCCACACCATAGTGAGTCACGGGTGAAAATCAGAAGGGAATTCATCTTTTCTTTGAACTGCTTGATATGAGTTTTGATGCATCTATAGTTTCAGAATAGCATGTTTTATCCCAAACATAACTAATCTTTGATATTGAATCGATAATTGTCTCTAAGCTGGATTATTTGGATCCCACCAGGGATGGGCAGGAGGGAAATATTGATCCACCATTCCCTGCTGAACATTCTGAGCGTGCCCTCTCTCAGCCTCTTCCCCCATTTTTGCCATTACCACAATTCCTCCACCTGGAGTTAAAAGTGTGTCTAAAACTACCTTAATAAAATCCCTGGGGTTTTGCCTTGAACTCACTGGATTAGGGGATCGGATCATTCGTTTAACCTGAACATCGCTGCCATAGAGCTTTGAGGCTGGAAGGACTAAGGATGAACAGAGTGTGTTTTGGAAAGGGGCAGGCGGGTGTTGAAGGGGAGAACTTTGTTTGTCTTCCCCCACAGCCTTGGGGACATTGGCAGGAGCAGTTTCATTGTGTTCTTTATGGACTGTGCAGCTGATAGAAAACCTGACTTGGAGGAAATGTTGCAAAGGCTTCACCCACAAAGACTCTGCCCTGAACCCCAGAGGAGAAAGGAGTCTGTGCCTCAACAACCCTACAGCTCAGCGAGGTGCTCACGGGAATCCTCCTGCATCTCTGGCCTGAGGAACAGCACCCCACTGCTTCCCTGGCAAAGGCTGATCCCAATGGAGGCTCCAAAGCAGCCCTTGGGTTTGCCGTGCCAAACCACCGAGTACCAATGTCTGTAACCAGGTGAATGCAGCAGGTTTGGTGATTCTTCACATGGACTGAGCTCTGTGGAGCTGCTGACTCTAACCACAGCCTCTGCCCAGGGGCTGCTTTGGGGATCCCTTGCTTGGTGAGGAAACAACCGTAATTGTACCCTTTGGACTTCATCTGGGACTTTGTGGTTGTTCCAGTGCCTTGCCCATGGCGACTCAAACTGACAGTTCTCCACAGCAAAGCCAGGCTTACTACCCACTACACAATGCATGAAGAAACTAAGAACATGAAATGCCACAGAACAGGACACTGACATAGCAGATGAAGAACTGGCTTAGCTGTAACTCAAGTCTTAAACTGATTAAAATAGGCCTCTCCTGTCCTGCCAGGAGATCTTTCAAGCACCTTTCAGTCACTAACGGGGCTCCAAAAGGGCTGGAGAGGGACTTGGCACAACAGCCTCCAATGACAAGACAAGGGGTAACAGCTTCACACTGCAGGATGGCAGGGTTAGATTTGGTTTTGGGAACAAATTCTTCCCTGTGAGGATCATGATGCCTTGGCACAGGTTGCCCAAATAAATTGTGTCTGCCCTATACCTGAAGGTGTCCAGGGCCAGGCTGGATGGGACTTGGAGCAACCAAGTCTAGTGGAAGGGGACTGGAAAGAGGTCCCTTTGATCTTCAAGGTCCCTTCCAACCTAAGCCATTCCATGACTCCATGACTTCATCAGTCTGTGACCCCGTGGCTCCCAGCGTGGGGTGTGGTGCCTGGCAACAGGAATTGTGATGGAGAGAGGCATGAGCAGACAAGCTCCAGTCCTTTGACTGATGGGGAAGGAGGAAGAAGCCTGCAGGCTACCCATCCTTTTTATTGTTGCTTTTCCTCATCCCTGACAGACCCAACTGGGCAGGAAGGCTTGTGACCAACCAGGGACAGAGTGTGTGCAGACATGGAAACATCCCTGGACACACTCAGCCTCTCCCAGCTGCTGGATCTTGCCATTGGGGCACCCGAGAATGGCACTGTGCATTTTGCAGCCATGCGAAAACTGCTGGAGGCCGTGCTGGTGCACCTTGACATACACTACCTGACCACCCAGGAGCCATGGCCAGGCCAGCTCATTGGCCCCTCACTTGCCAATATAGCTGCTGAAGTGAAAGAAATTAAGATGATGTCCGAGGTAAAGGCTCTTGCCAGCCCTCTGTGCGCTCCCCCAGCAGACAGCCCCAACCCCACTTCCTCAGACTGCAGTGCTTGGCACTGCCCTCACTGCCCAGGCAGAGGTTGAGCCCCTGGCAGCTCTTTGCCATCTGGATGGGCTTCAGTACCCCGGCACTGAGCCAGGGGGCAGCAGGTGGCACTGGGACTCTTTCTGCTGACTTGGCTGTGCCATGGGCTGCACCTGGAAGGGTGGGACTCGCTGGGGTGTTGCTGCCCTGGCGATCGCCTCTGACATCCCTTTTTTCCTAGATCATCTCTCAGGGCATGGCAGGAGGCCATAAAACCATGGCAGGAGGCCATGGAGCCATGGAAAAGGCCACGAAGACACTCCGAAAGGACCAGGACAAGGTGAAGTGCTGCTGAGAGCAAATTGTGGGTCTGAGACAGCAGCCAGTGCCCTGGGCTCTGGCCTGGCAGGATGCATAGAGATTGCTTCCCACAGAGCCCTGCCAGCTCCCACAGATACTCCCTAGAGACTGACTCTCACCAACCCTCTCTACTAGGATTCTCTCTACATGGATTTCCGTGAGGAGATAGACAAGATAAAGACAATACAGTCACAAACTACACAGAAGGTTAAGGAGTTGGCTGCCTTGGTGAGCTATGGGGTGATGTCACCTTTGGGTGCTCATGGGGAACTTCAGTGTGGCTCTGTGAGACCAGGGTTTGGAGTGAGGGGCTGGGGGAAGGATGGGGGGCCCTGGGGTTTCTGTGCAGCTGATGTGCCCCCACGCTGGGACAACATGATGTCTCTGCCCTGACTCTACTGTCACTGGCCTTCCCAGATAAAGAAGCTGGAGGAGGACATTAAAAAGCTGAGGGCAGATACAACCAAGTGGAAAGAAGAGAGCAGAAAGGAGATCTCTGAGCAACTTGAGTAAGAGGGCAGAAGTGGGTTTCAAACCCTGCAGGGCTCCCAGGGGGGTGTGGGAACATCCTGGTTTGCAGGCATGGGACAGTGCCAGAGCAGCCCTGCAGGGATAACCCTGCCCTTGTCCCCATCTCGCTGGCCAGGGCTATGCAACAGGAGATGATGCAGGAGCTGCAGAAGATGGAAGAGCAGCAGGAGATGAGGAATTCCATGCTGGAGCAGCTGGTGGCTGAGACAGCCAACCAGCTCAAAAAGCAGGTGAGGTCCTGTGGGGAGGGCTCCCACCACCCACTGGCTGGGTGCAGTAATCCTTGTGGGGTTCCCAGCCGTATTCCCCAACTGGCTGGGTCCACTGGGGCACATAACACGCAGGACTGTTGGTTCCATTCATCCCTTCTTCTGAGCCAATTCCCTCTGTCCTTCCTGCAGCTGGCTGAGATAGGGGAGATAGCATGGACCGTGCAGGCGGAGCAGGAGAGGGTAAAGGCAGAGTGCTCCAGCTGCACCTTCGACATCAATGTGCAACTGGGGGAGCTCCTGCAGCGCTGTGAGAAACTCCAGGAGCAGGTGGACTCCCTGGAGGCACGGCTGATGGCCATGGGCAAGCTCGAGAGGATGAGCCATTGGGGCCAGGTAGGCAGAGGGCAGCATGGGGGGCTGAGGATCCACCAGCTGGACGTGCTGCAGTGTGCGGGAGACACAAAGTGCCCCAAATTGGCCTGGACCAGTGAGTGGCATGGGCAGAAATTAAAGCCTTGATGCAAACGTCCTGTTAACATTGACGGCTTGTGGCCACTGGCTGAGTAATGCCAGTCTGTACCAGTGGAGCATCCAGATCCCCTTTGGTCTGCATCAGATGTTTTTCCTCCTTGGTGCAGGACACAAAGCGGATGCAGCCCAAGCATGCCTCAATTGTACAGATGCAAAAGGACTATGAGAAGCTCAGCTTCATCTCAGGGAGTCTCCAGAAGGACTCACAGGAAAAGCAGAAAGCAATAGAGGTGTGTGGCTGAAACTGCTGTGTATCAGAGCATCCCCCAAACTCAGCTTTTAAACGCAGGCAGAGATCACAAGCGATCTGTCTCCCTTCCCTCCTGCTCACAGCACTGTGCTGGTTCCAAGTCCCTTTCCTCAAGGCTTTTGGGGAGGGGGAGTGGGGTGTGCTCCCTGCTCCTGGGATGTGTGCCCCAGGAGGCAGCTCCAACCCTGCTGTGGTGTCATGGGTTCTTTTCTGTGCTGAAAGATGCTGTTCCAGTCTCTGGAGAAGCTGCAGAAGGAGAAAGCAGATGAGCAGGACATGTTGGCAGCAATAGACGTGGTACAGTCTCAAGGGGCTCCTGTGCCAGCCCAGGGGTTCCTGGGCACGGTGACAAATGCCCCTTGTCCCTTGGGGGCTGGGTGGCAGAACTGGCCTGGGGAAGGGAGGATTTCCTGAGCCTGTGGGGTCCCAAACCCTTCAGATGGTGGGACCAACCTCACTGGGGTGATCAGGGGCCACAGCACCCTGAAAGGGCCATGATGGCCTGGAGGAAGCACTGCTCCCCCTGCCCCTCACACGTGCTGGCCCCTGCCTGCTGTTCCTCAACCCTTTCCCCACTGATCTCCTGCTGTTCCCCTCTGCTAGAAGGCGGACAAAGCTGCTTTGGGCAGCAAAGTCAATTGCAGCCAGCTTGAAGTGAATCTGGAGAGGCTGGATGAGAGGATGCAGGATTTGCAGAGCCAGATTTCAGGCCAGAAGCAGCACTGTAATGAGGTGCAGCAGAAGCTCAGCTTTGTGGAGGAAAGGAAGGTGAGGGTTATCTCGCTCCACACCATGAGAAAATGGCACCTTTGGGACGTGACAGCCTGAGGCAGCATCCCCCTGAGGATCCCCTCCAGGCTTTTCCCTGGAGACTCCACATTGCACCCTGGGGCAGCTGGCTGAGGCTGTGCACTGTTCACAGCTGGATCGCCTGGAGCTGAAGGCTTTCAGTAACCAGATGGTGGAGATGTGGAAGAGAAGCATTTCAGAGCTCGAGAGTAAGATCAAGGAGGATGACACAGCTGCTGGTATTAAGAGGCGAGTTCAATGGAGATTCTGATGGCTTTGGGTCCTGCTCCCTCCACCTGTCCCAGCCACTGCCCATGGCACCCTGCCATGGCACCAATTCAGCTGCTAATTGAGCCATGGGGATGCTGATGAAGCAGCTACACCTACTCCTTCCACCAGCAGCAGGTTCCACACAGGAAAGGAGGCACCAGGAGGGGGCAGCTGCAGGACAGAGGCCTCCCAAAGCAAAACGGGGGTGTGGGTGCAAAGGCTCCCAGAAGCCAGGGTGGGAGATGGCAGCTCCTCCTCCCAGGCAAGGCTGTGGCACGAAGTGTCCCAGAGCTGGGTCGTGCCCTGCCCTCCTGGCCGGGCACATGGGGGATTTGGTGCCCCAGGGGGGCTGAAAGCAGTGCAAGGGTTGGTTGGGATGGTGACAAGGGTTGCTGTGCCCTTCCCCTGGCATCAGCCAGCAGGTTGGGGATGGGGAGGAACAGGCTCAAGAGCCCAGGGTTCACCCTGCAAACGCCCCCTGTGACTCTGGGCAGTGCCAGGCCTGCAGCTGACTGCCGCCAGCGAGCTGCTGCCCGTGTGCTGCAGGGCTGTGGCCCCAGGAGCTCAGCCAGCCTCTCCTCTCCCCCTCCTCAGGCAGCTGCCAGTGCCCTTCTCGTGCCTGTCCTGTGACCGCATGCTCTCCATGCAGGTTCCTGGCCCGTGAGTAGCACCAGAGCATTGGGGGCAGAGGGGCTGCCATGGGGGAACATGGTGCCAGCAGTGACCGCTGTGCTGGGCACAGGGGGGAACAGTGTCTGCTCGGGAGGGTCTGATGTGGGGGAGCCCCCTCTGCAGCCCTGCCCATCAGCACGAGGGTGTGGGCACTCAGCCCAAGGGCTACAGGCAGCAGGATGCCATGGGCTGCAATCCTATGGGTTTGGGAGTGCTGCCTTGAGCAGGCACAGGTTGCTTGTGCCCTGGCACACACCTGTGACTCCTGCCCTCCCCAGGTACCCCGAGACACTCCCGTATTTGCAGCCGCTACCCCCCATCAAGGAGACCCGGCACAGCCAAAGGTAGGGGCTTTGGGGACACACCCCAGTCTCTGGGAGTGCAGGGTAGCACTGCCACAGCAAGGAGGGCCCTGCCCTGTATGGGATGGGCTTTTTCATCCTGCAACAGGTGGACAGGAGCTGATAGGGACATGCCCCTGCCGGCAGCACCCCCAGTGCCCTCCCTGGCACAGCAGTGTCCAGCCTGGGATGTCACAGGGCTGGGCTACTGAGGATCCTCTACCCCTTCCCACAGGGGCTTGATGGTCAATGGCAGTGCCCCCCGTGTGCCTCAGAGCCACGGGGACCATGTCAGCAGCAGTTTCACAGAGCAACCTACTCAGGATTCTCTCCGGAGCAAGGCAGCTCTGCAAGGACTTGTGACCCTCCTCGACAAGGTAGGGATGGTGAAGGTAGGGACATGGCATATGTGATGGAGGCTGGCAGGGTGATGCCAGGGTGAATCTCTACCAGGGAGAGCTGGCTTGGGAGGGTTGTTAGGGAATGCTGAATTCTGACCCACATTGCAGCAGCTGCTCTCTCCTCCCTAGCCCAGAGTGACCCAGCTGCTAGGCCGTGGTGGACACACCCCGAGGGGCCAGAATGACCAGCTTCCTGTGGTGACCAGGGCACAGGATGAGTCAGGTGTAGCTCTGTTAGGGCATGGGGATCAGGGGTAGAAGGGACTGGTTGTCTGCTGGGTCTGCACCTAGTCCCTGGGAGTCTGTGGCCCAGCAGGTGACACTCCTGCTGACCCCTCCTGGGCTGGCAGCTGCCCAAATGGGGACAGCCCCTGGGAAGTGGGTGCTCACCCTTGCCTCCCCCCAGGCCCTGCTGCCTCCCGAGATCAGCGGCCAGGCACAGCCCCCCAGCACATCTCCAGGGCACCGGGGCTCATCCCGCCGCTCCAGCCCCGCCGGGCATCAACAGCCCCCAAATAGCTGGACAGGACTGGAGCCCAGTGCTGCACCTCTCGGCAGAGAGGAAAGGCTGTGGCAATGGCTGTCAGATACAGATTTTCGTTTTATTAAGGTAATAAAAAAGCCTTCAAAAATGCAGGCAGAGCCTTTTCCCGCTGTCACTGAAACCATCAGGACAAATCAAACTGTCTTACACTATTTTTAGTATTACGAATCAGGCATTCCTTTATTCCCAGAACCAGGGTGCATGGGGACAGCTCCACTCAGCATGCACACCCACTCTAAACTTTTCACACTGTATTTTGAGCAAAAAAATTAAAGCTCATTGCCTATAAATTACATCATTTTCTTCTTTAGTTAATATTCTACCTTCCGTTTGTTATTGATTTCTCAATTCTCATGCTTCATCGTTCTCAGATGAAGAATTGCCTGCTCCTGGCAGGCTAGTACTTGCTAATTTTGCCAAGTCATTGGTCTCTGGAACCTATCAAAAGCAGGATAAACATTTACCAAGGAAGGGAATAAAACTACAGTCCATTGAGCTAAGGTTCTGGAAATTAAAGAACTAGGCCAGCTATGCCAACTTTTCTCCTCATTTGCAAAGAAGCCCCAGTTCACCAGGTGGGCAGATAAGTAAACTGTGGGTTCACCAACCAGCTGGGACCACCAAAGAGAATCCCAGGGCAGAAGAACACATATGCTAAGGGGAGGGAATGTCTGTGAATTACTTTGGGGAAATTATTATCATATGTCTCTTTCTTCTGAGAAAAGATATGAATTTGATGTAAAATATAGTATTTAAACAGGGGTTTTTCCTGTACACAGCATGTACACCATGCACAGCAGTCTGTACATCTGGCATTGCAATAGAGAATGCCTAATCCCAAATACTAAAATTAAGGTGTTTCTTACTGATATTTGATAACAATGTTAATTAGTCCACTTCCCTGCCTTTTTATTATTTTTATTTTTTCCCAGAGAGAGTTTTCAGTACACTAAAAGCTGAATTATCTTTGTTAGTTTCTTCTTTATCTCTGGTTTCCACAAATTGTCCTCACAGTCTACAAATTCTGCATTCCTGCTGTCCAGTCATCAGCACCATTTCTCTATCCCAGAATTTGTTTATTGAAGTACATCAAGGTTGGTTTAGCAAAACTCAAAAGTTTTAGTGATTTTTCCAAATGGTGTTCCACTAACAGCAGTTTGTGGAAAACTTGCTACATGCTCCAGTGGAAAACTGCACTGCTTATGATTAATTACAATTATTAAAAGAGTTGATGAAAACAAATAATTGAAATAGTGAATTAGGAAAGTTACATCATTTCCAACAATTCCCCCCTCTGAAAGTGATCTTAATTATTTCTATTACAATTACTTCCACTTAAATAATTGAATAGTTAGAAAGACTTAAGACACTAAAATGCAATAATTACTATTAAACTACTTAATAAAACTTTTTGGCAAAACTTACCATATTTTAAAGCTAGGGCCATTCGATTTTACCAGCATTTTATCTTGGGCTTGGTATTCTGGGGTTACATTTGAAAAGTCAGCAACTATCAGGATGCTTTTCTCTGCCACCTCTTTAGCAACTTTATCTGCCAGTTGGTTTCCTCCATGAATTGATGTATTTCCAAATGGATGAGCTTTACAATACATGAGAGCCACTTTGGCTGGGAACTGAACACTTTCTAGTAGTTGTCTGATAATGTCTCCATTTCTGCCAGGAGATCCTTGTGTTGAAAGGAGCTCTCCTTTGTTCCAGAGAGCTCCATGGGCATGTACTGCTCTGAATGCACATTTAAAATTAGCCCATATGTTTCCTTTCTTCCCCTCAGACAATTCCAAGGTGCCATAGAGGGAGGAGCTCAGCCTTGTGTGCAGAGGTGGTGGGAGCTAATGGGATGGCTTTGATTGGGCCATACTGCACACCCAAATTTCTGCTTTCCTTTGCTCACAAAATTGCTCCCATCTCCCAGCCCCAATCTTCTAGCAGCGTATCTCCTCTGCTGCAGTAAAGCTGCTCAATAATTACAAGACAGTCCTTTTGTGAGGCTTCTTGACTTTCTGGTACAGATTCCAGGAACATGGCTGGGTGCAAGGCAAAGTAGTTGTTTTCAGTTCTACACCATCCTGATCCAACAGGACAACTTGATACTTAAGCATTTGACTTAGGGGCAACCAGTGGCCTCATTTATGTCCTAGAACAGAGGAGACCACGGGTGGAACATAAACAGTTCTTTTCTGGCCCATGATCCATTCTGAACTTCTTGTATTAAAGGGACAGTTGCTGCTACAAGTCAAAGGCAGCCAGGACATCCCTTAACTTAAGCGTTCCAGTTGTTTGGAAGAATATCCTATGGCCCTTCTCCATGTCCCCAATTTCTGAGCTAACACCAGTAGTGCAAGGCGTCAGCATTCATGAACAAACAGCTCCAAAGGTTTGGTCAAGTCAGGTAATCCCTATGCAGGGCTGGCATTAGAGCTCTCTTGGAGTCTGAAAGCCTCTGGCATTCTGGAGTCCACTGCAGCACCTCCTTGGTGTAGCACCTTCTTGGGGGTTTCTCAGGGCCTCATATAAAGGTCTTACACGTAGTCCAGAATCAGGAATGCAGAGCCCACAGCAACCACCCATTCCTAGAAATGTTCTTAACTTACACACAGACCTTGGCTCTGGGGTTTGGCAAATCACCTCCATCCTTTTGGTTCCAAGGCTTTGCTGTCCCTGGGAAATGGTGACCCTCAGATACATTACACACTCTTTGGCAGTTTAGGGCTTCTTCTTGCATACCCTGTAACTGGCTTGTCCCAAAAAGTTCTGTAAACTTAGAGTCATTTCCATGCATGCAGCTTGAGTTCCTGTAGCAATTAAAAGATCACCTACATACTTGTCTTGGGTTGCAATACAGGATGTAGCCAGAAATGTGTATTCTATCCCCATCTGTTGAAGCCGGGTGGGGCAGTGACCCTTATCTCCGTGGCAAATATTATCTGCTAATGGGCCATCTTTAAACCAGCTGGGACAATCATCCTTATCTTTTCCACAACCCATCCTCCCTCTAGGAAAATATAATCTGCTGCTGGCCCATTGAGTCTCACTGTGTGACTGATAAAATTACATCATTCCACTGGGAGATGCTCCACCCAGGGGGAGGAGCCAAGCTTTTCCTACCTAGATAAAAACTGAGATTTTGGACACCAAGATACCTTCTTTCCACTGGATTCCAGAGGAAATCCAGACCTTTCCACATCATCCCTGGACCTTCAGAGGGAAACTGCACCTTCTACAGGAGCACTGCTTCAGCTGAACCACATCTACCACTGCAGGAGGATGCAGCCACCATTGAATGGGACTGCTGCCAACACCCTGACTGACTGACAGGGTGTCACGTTGTATTCTGACTCTGTCAGGGTTAGGATTGTTCTTTGTAACACTGCATTTCTACTTTAATTTTCTAAGAAAAGAACTGTTATTCCTAATTCCCATATCTTTGCCTGAAAGCCCCTTAATTTCAAAATTATAATAATTTGGAGGAAGGGGGTTTACATTCTCCATTTCAAAGAAAAGCTTCTATCTTCATTGGCAGACACCTGTCGTTCAAACTAAGACAATATTGTTGCTACATACTTTAGCAAAGTGCTGACTTCATTCTCCTTTTCCCATACCTCCAATTCTTTTGCCAGTTGGTTCTTGTCTTGGGCTGACAGTATGATACTATATCCTCTGTTGTCTGCTTTATGCCCAGACATGAGTCCTGTAACTTTAAGCTAGGTCCAAGAGAGGGGTGGAAAGCTGGTGGAATTCTTTCGGCGCAGTTTTCACACATCCTCCCCCGGGTTCTCTCAGCTGTGTTGCGCAGCACAGACAGAGGGAGTATATCTTTGCTTTTAGCCAGCTTCTTGTTTGTTAGCTGAGGCAAGAAGTTTTCCTGGGACTGTGGCTTCTTCTCCTGGAACGGTTCAGCTCTGCCCCGCTGTGAAACACCAGAACACTGCCAGAAGCTGTGCGCTGCAGCGTGGAGGGGAGGCCCTGGGATGCTGCATCCCAGCGCAGGAGCTCAGGAGGAGCTGAGCCTCACCTGCAGAAACAACCTGAACCCACCAGCTTTCTCCACAGCCAGAAGGTTTTACTATCCAATGCTATGCATTCTTCTCCCCATGCCTGCGTGAACTCTGTGTGCTAAATAAACAGGTTTTTTTCACTTTCCTCCAAGAAATTCTATTTCTGGGGCGAGGGAGTGCTGAAACCTGGTTTTTTTTAGAGGAGATGTTAATTTCACGATGTTTCCTCCGAACTTGTCTGAAATTGAGACAGTTCTCAAACAGTGTGGGGCCATTTTTGAACCCTAGGGGAAGAATGGTCCACTTTAATTTGGTTTCATGGCCCTTCAAGGAATTTTCCATTCAACGGCACACAAGAGTTGACTTTCAGTTTCAAGGGCGAGGCAAAAAAAAGTATCCTTAACATCCACAACAGTGGACTCATCAGGACTCATCAGATTCCTTAACTGGGATTAAAAGCATCTAAGGACTTGCTACCACTGGGTCTAAGTCTCACACTATTCTACGGACAGCTCTGAGATCTTGTACCTGCCTGTATTCATTAGTGTGTGGTTCCTTTACTGGCAGGAGAGGAGTCCTATATTGTGACCTGCATTGCCTTAGCGATTCATCTTGCAAAATTTGGCAATTTATTCTTCTTACCCTATTCTGGCTTCTAATTTCGAAGAAAAACTTTTCTGCCTATCTAGTTTTCTGTCAGGCCCCAACTGAATCCTTACTGGTTGCACTACTTTTGATTTCCCTGCAATTCCATTGGTCCACACCAACAGAGTGACAGTGTTTTCCACCTCCTCTGGGACTCCTTCTGGGGCATTTGGTTGCATTTTAACTTTATAAAAACCTGAGCCTCCAGGGTTTTATTTCAAAAATACAGAATTGTATTTGCCAATTTTCAAATGTTGTTTGTGAATTTATTCTACTAAAAATATCTCTTCCTAACAAAGGCATTGGGCACCCAGGCATCTACAGAAAATGATGCGTTAACCACTGCCTACCTGTCTTGAATTTTAAGGGTTGGAAAAATAGCATATTTCTGCTCTTCCTGGGGGCACCAGTGAGTATCTTGGCTAAAGGTTCCTTTATGTGTATATAGTAGAGAAGAAGTTGTCCCTATATCCACCAGAAAATCTACCTGTTCACTCCCCAGTGTCAGGGTCACCAGGGTTTCAGCTGGGGATGACTCCCCTGCTTCCCTCCATGCTTCATCTAATGTTAAAAGCCAAGTGGCCTGACTGGGAGGTGCCTGTTTCTTCCAAAGGCTGACTGTGAGAGGCTCCCTCCCTGGGTGCCCTCCATCTCTTGTTCTATAACTCCCTGTCCTGGGTTGATGATTTGACTGACTCCTCACCCTGCCCCCCTTGGCCATGAAGCTGTCTGCTCCCGGGGGAGGGGCCGCCTGGGCTCTGCTCTGCGGAATGGCCTTGGTTTGCCGCGGGCTTGGCTGGGGGGGGGGGGGGGCGGGGCTCGCGCGGCTGCGCGCTTGGCTCTGGCTGCTGCTGCGGGTGGCTATCGCTGCTGTGGTGGTGGCTCGTGGCCTGGTTTGTGAGTTAGCTGGTTTTTTTGCTTGATTTTCTTTTGACTTTATATTGCTTGAATTATTTGGTTTAGCTCGCTGCTGTTTAAGGCTTGCTGGCTATTCCGGCTGTTTTTTTTTCTTTCTCCCTCTCTCCCTTCTCCCCCTCACCCCCTGAGGATTCAGCACCAGCTCCGAAGGAACCCTGCGGCCTGCCTCTGGACACCGGCCAGAGAGGCGTTTCGCCCTTCTAGTGAAGATCGAAGCGTCCAAGTTTCTCTCTCTCTCGGTGAAAACTTTTTTTGTCATCTGGGTCTGTGCTGGAAAGTGTTTCTCTTGTATGTGTTAATAAATAGGTTTTTTCCACTTTTCCCCCTAAGTGAAATTTTTTTTCTTAAGTCCAGTGGGATAAAGAATTGGGGGTTTATTTCCTGGGAAGCGCTTCTGGGGTTTTTTCCCTAAGTTTGTCCAAACTTGGACACTCCCCTTGGGGAGGGAGTTTTGGGTTCAGTAAAGCTGCTAGGAGTTTCCTATTCCTGCTTTCCTTGTTGTTCTCTATGTTATTATACACTTCCCGAACAGTTTCCAATAATCTCTTCAGGTTCCTGGAATCTTCCTCCTCCAGTCTCATTCTAATATCTGGAGCAGATTGCCCCACCAGTAATGCTACTAACTGTAAAGGATCTCCCTTCCTTTCAGGATGCAGATCCCTGTACTTTCTTGCCACACCATAGTGAGTCACGGGTGAAAATCAGAAGGGAATTCATCTTTTCTTTGAACTGCTTGATATGAGTTTTGATGCATCTATAGTTTCAGAATAGCATGTTTTATCCCAAACATAACTAATCTTTGATATTGAATCGATAATTGTCTCTAAGCTGGATTATTTGGATCCCACCAGGGATGGGCAGGAGGGAAATATTGATCCACCATTCCCTGCTGAACATTCTGAGCGTGCCCTCTCTCAGCCTCTTCCCCCATTTTTGCCATTACCACAATTCCTCCACCTGGAGTTAAAAGTGTGTCTAAAACTACCTTAATAAAATCCCTGGGGTTTTGCCTTGAACTCACTGGATTAGGGGATCGGATCATTCGTTTAGCAAAACTGAAAGTTCCCCTGATTTTCCCAATCAAACTCTAATGATACTACTCTGTGAAAAGAACTTTAGCTACCTAAGAGTTGAACTGAGACTGCTGAGAGTTGGCTGAGAGTTGAACTTACACTGCTAAAGATTAATTTTAAAAATTAATTAAAAGTTATAAAATTGCAACCCCCTTAACCTGAACATCGCTGCCATAGAGCTTTGAGGCTGGAAGGACTAAGGATGAACAGAGTGTGTTTTGGAAAGGGGCAGGCGGGTGTTGAAGGGGAGAACTTTGTTTGTCTTCCCCCACAGCCTTGGGGACATTGGCAGGAGCAGTTTCATTGTGTTCTTTATGGACTGTGCAGCTGATAGAAAACCTGACTTGGAGGAAATGTTGCAAAGGCTTCACCCACAAAGACTCTGCCCTGAACCCCAGAGGAGAAAGGAGTCTGTGCCTCAACAACCCTACAGCTCAGCGAGGTGCTCACGGGAATCCTCCTGCATCTCTGGCCTGAGGAACAGCACCCCACTGCTTCCCTGGCAAAGGCTGATCCCAATGGAGGCTCCAAAGCAGCCCTTGGGTTTGCACCAGTGGAGGAACTGGCTTAGATGGAACGCACATCTTAAACAAATGAAAAGCAAAACGAGGCTGTCCTGCCCTGGGAAGACCCTGGAGCACTATTCAGCCAATGAAAAAGACTACAAAAGGGCTGGAGGTGGACTTCACCCTGAGAGTTGGGAGGGACAGGTGGGATATTGGGAAGAAATTCTTTCCTGTGAGGTGGCGATGCCCTGACATAGTTTGCCCAGAGAAGCTGTGTCTGCTGCACTGCTGGAAGTGTCCAAGACCAGGTCAGATGGGGCTTGGAGCAGCCCGGTCTGGTGGCAATGTTCCTTTGCCTGTCCCTGACAGGGTGAAACAAGACAATGGTTGAGGTCCTGCAACCCCAGCTGTTCCATGGCTCCATTGATCCTCCATGGGCTGGGAGCCGCTGGTGCCCAGCAGGGCAGCAGGGGTGTTGCCTGGCAACAGGAGTTGTGATGAAGAGGAGCACGAGCAGCGCAGGCTCCAGTCCTGCAGGGGATGAGGAAGGAGCAAGGAGCTGCTGCTGCTCATCCTTTTCATTGTCGCTTTTGCCTATCGCTGCTACCATCCCTTTGGTTCATTCCTTTCATCATCCCTTTTGCTCTTCCCTGACAAACCCAGCTGGGCAGGAAGGCTTGTGAGCAAGCATGGATGAAGAGACAAGCAACATCCCTGCAGACATGGCAACATCCCTGGAGGCACTCAGCCTCTCCCAGCTGCTGGATCTTGCCATTGGGGCACCCGAGCATGGCACTGTCCATTTTGCAGCCATGCGAAAACTGCTGGAGGCTGTGGTGGTGCACCTGGACTCGCACTACCTGACCACCCAGGAGCCATGGACAGGTCAGCCGAGTGGCCCCTCACTCGCTGATGTAGCTGCTCAAATGAAAGAAATTAAGAAGGAGATAGAAGTCTACAGGTCTGAGGTAAAGGCTCTTGCCAGCCCTCTGTGTGTTCCCCCAGCAGACAGCCCCACCCCACTTCCTCAGACTGCAGTGCTTGGCACTGCCCTCACTGCCCAGGCAGAGGTTGAGCCCCTGGCAGCAGCTCTTTGCCATCTGGATGGGCTTCAGTACCCTGGCACTGAGCCAGGGTGCGACTCTCTGGGGTGTTGCTGCCCTGGCGATCGCCTCTGACATCCCTTTTTTCCTAGATCATCTCTCAGGGCATGGCAGGAGGCCATGAAACCATGGCAGGAGGCCATGAAGCCATGGCAGAGGCCACGAAGACGCCCCGGGAGGATCAGGACAAGGTGAAGTGCTGCTGAGAGCAAGTTGTGGGTCTGAGACAGCAGCCAGTGCCCTGGGCTCTGGCCTGGCAGGATGCATAGAGATTGCTTCCCACAGAGCCCTGCCAGCTCCCACAGATACTCCCTAGAGACTGACTCTCACCAACCCTCTCTACTAGGATTCTCTCTACATGGATTTCCGTGAGGAGATAGACAAGATAAAGACAATACAGTCACAAACTACACAGAAGGTTAAGGAGTTGGCTGCCTTGGTGAGCTATGGGGTGATGTCACCTTTGGGTGCTCATGGGGAACTTCAGTGTGGCTCTGTGAGACCAGGGTTTGGAGTGAGGGGCTGGGGGAAGGATGGGGGGCCCTGGGGTTTCTGTGCAGCTGATGTGCCCCCACGCTGGGACAACATGATGTCTCTGCCCTGAGTCTACTGTCACTGGCCTTCCCAGATAAAGAAGCTGGAGGAGGACATTAAAAAGCTGAGGGCAGATACAACCAAGTGGAAAGAAGAGAGCAGAAAGGAGATCTCTGAGCAACTTGAGTAAGAGGGCAGAAGTGGGTTTCAAACCCTGCAGGGCTCCCAGGGGGTGTGGGAACATCCTGGTTTGCAGGCATGGGACAGTGCCAGAGCAGCCCTGCAGGGATAACCCTGCCCTTGTCCCCATCTCGCTGGCCAGGGCTATGCAACAGGAGATGATGCAGGAGCTGCAGAAGATGGAAGAGCAGCAGGAGATGAGGAATTCCATGCTGGAGCAGCTGGTGGCTGAGACAGCCAACCAGCTCAACGAGCAGGTGAGGTCCTGTGGGGAGGGCTCCCACCACCCACTGGCTGGGTGCAGTAATCCTTGTGGGGTTCCCAGCCGTATTCCCCAACTGGCTGGGTCCACTGGGGCACATAACACGCAGGACTGTTGGTTCCATTCATCCCTTCTTCTGAGCCAATTCCCTCTGTCCTTCCTGCAGCTGGCTGAGATAGGGGAGATAGCATGGACCGTGCAGGCGGAGCAGGAGAGGGTAAAGGCAGAGTGCTCCAGCTGCACCTTCGACATCAATGTGCAACTGGGGGAGCTCCTGCAGCGCTGTGAGAAACTCCAGGAGCAGGTGGACTCCCTGGAGGCACGGCTGATGGCCATGGGCAAGCTCGAGAGGATGAGCCATTGGGGCCAGGTAGGCAGAGGGCAGCATGGGGGGCTGAGGATCCACCAGCTGGACGTGCTGCAGTGTGCGGGAGACACAAAGTGCCCCAAATTGGCCTGGACCAGTGAGTGGCATGGGCAGAAATTAAAGCCTTGATGCAAACGTCCTGTTAACATTGACGGCTTGTGGCCACTGGCTGAGTAATGCCAGTCTGTACCAGTGGAGCATCCAGACCCCCTCTTGCTCAGTACTGCATTTGTTCTTCGCTGTAGAAGGACCAGGGACGGCAGCACAACCTGGAGGCCACGGTTGTACAGATGCAAGTGGACTATGAGAAGATCAGCCTTGCTATCGGACAACCTCCACAAGGACTCTCAAGAAAAGCAGAAAGCAATAGAGGTGTGTGGCTGAAACTGCTGTGTATCAGAGCATCCCCCAAACTCAGCTTTTAAACGCAGGCAGAGATCACAAGCGATCTGTCTCCCTTCCCTCCTGCTCACAGCACTGTGCTGGTTCCAAGTCCCTTTCCTCAAGGCTTTTGGGGAGGGGGAGTGGGGTGTGCTCCCTGTTCCCGGGGTGTGTGCCCCAGGAGGCAGCTCCAACCCTGCTGTGGTGTCATGGGTTCTTTTCTGTGCTGAAAGATGCTGTTCCAGTCTCTGGAGAAGCTGCAGAAGGAGAAAGCAGATGAGCAGGACATGTTGGCAGCAATAGACGTGGTACAGTCTCAAGGGGCTCCTGTGCCAGCCCAGGGGTTCCTGGGCACGGTGACAAATGCCCCTTGTCCCTTGGGGGCTGGGTGGCAGAACTGGCCTGGGGAAGGGAGGATTTCCTGAGCCTGTGGGGTCCCAAACCCTTCAGATGGTGGGACCAACCTCACTGGGGTGATCAGGGGCCACAGCACCCTGAAAGGGCCATGATGGCCTGGAGGAAGCACTGCTCCCCCTGCCCCTCACACGTGCTGGCCCTGCCTGCTGTTCCTCAACCCTTTCCCCACTGATCTCCTGCTGTTCCCCTCTGCTAGAAGGCGGACAAAGCTGCCTTGGGCAGCAAAGTCAATTGCAGCCAGTTTGAAGCAAACCTAGAGAGGCTGGATGAGAGGATGCAGGATTTGCAGAGCCAGATTTCAGACCAGGAGCAGCACTGGAACGAGGTGCAGCAGAAGCTAAGCTTTGTGGAGGAAAGGAAGGTGAGGGTTATCTCACTCCACACCATGAGAAAATGGCACCTTTGGGACGTGACAGCCTGAGGCAGCATCCCCCTGAGGATCCCCTCCAGGCTTTTCCCTGGAGACTCCACATTGCACCCTGGGGCAGCTGGCTGAGGCTGTGCACTGTTCACAGCTGGATCGCCTGGAGCTGAAGGCTTTCAGTAACCAGATGGAGGAGACCTGGAACAGGAACCTTGAAGAACTGGAGAATAGGTTGACGCGTGACAAAGGCGCTGGGATTAGGAAGTGAGTGCGATGGAGATTCTGATGGCTTTGGGGACAGCAATGGTCCTGCTCCCTCCACCTGTCCCAGCCACTGCCCATGGCACCCTGCCATGGCACCAATTCAGCTGCTAATTGAGCCATGGGGATGCTGATGAAGCAGCTACACCTACTCCTTCCACCAGCAGCAGGTTCCACACAGGAAAGGAGGCACCAGGAGGGGGCAGCTGCAGGACAGAGGCCTCCCAAAGCAAAACGGGGGTGTGGGTGCAAAGGCTCCCAGAAGCCAGGGTGGGAGATGGCAGCTCTTCCTCCCAGGCAAGGCTGTGGCACGAAGTGTCCCAGAGCTGGGTCGTGCCCTGCCCTCCTGGCCGGGCACATGGGGGATTTGGTGCCCCAGGGGGGCTGAAAGCAGTGCAAGGGTTGGTTGGGATGGTGACAAGGGTTGCTGTGCCCTTCCCCTGGCATCAGCCAGCAGGTTGGGGATGGGGAGGAACAGGCTCAAGAGCCCAGGGTTCACCCTGCAAACGCCCCCTGTGACTCTGGGCAGTGCCAGGCCGGCAGCTGACTGCCGCCAGCGAGCTGCTGCCCGTGTGCTGCAGGGCTGTGGCCCCAGGAGCTCAGCCAGCCTCTCCTCTCCCCCTCCTCAGGCAGCTGCCAGTGCCCTTCTCGTGCCTGTCCTGTGACCGCATGCTCTCCATGCAGGTTCCTGGCCCGTGAGTAGCACCAGAGCATTGGGGGCAGAGGGGCTGCCATGGGGGAACATGGTGCCAGCAGTGACCGCTGTGCTGGGCACAGGGGGAACAGTGTCTGCTCGGGAGGGTCTGATGTGGGGAGCCCCCTCTGCAGCCCTGCCCATCAGCACGAGGTGTGGGCACTCAGCCCAAGGGCTACAGGCAGCAGGATGCCATGGGCTGCAATCCTATGGGTTTGGGAGTGCTGCCTTGAGCAGGCACAGGTTGCTTGTGCCCTGGCACACACCTGTGACTCCTGCCCTCCCCAGGTACCCCGAGACACTCCCGTATTTGCAGCCGCTGCCCCCCAGCAAGGAGACCCGGCACAGCCAAAGGTAGGGGCTTTGGGGACACATCCCAGTCTCTGGGAGTGTAGGGTGGCCCTGCCACAGTAAGCAGGGCTCTTCCCTGGGCTGGGGCAGAGGACCCTGGAGGGGGCTGGGCAGGGAAGTGGAGCAGAGAGCAGCTGTGGAGGGCCAAGGCTTGCCCCAGGTCTGGGGGGTTTTGCGGCCCCCACTTTCCACTGCTCTGTCAGGCCCACATCTCTGTCCCAAGGTTGCTGAAAGCACATCTGATGAGTTGTGTCTGTTTTCATTCTGAGCTCAGGCATGGTGGGGAGTTGTGTGCCTCCTATAAAAGGAGTTCCCAAAATCAAGGCCTGCAGTTAGGACAGTCCGGCTCCTGCCAGCTGGTTTCCTTTGCAGAAGGACCTGCCATGGCCATGGCCAATGCACCTAGCCCTGGGGAAAGAGCCAGCAGATCCAGCCTGGTGGCATGGGCTTGGGGCTCCTGTAGCAGGTGGACATGAGCTGGGATTGACATGCCCCTGCTGGGAGCACCCCCAGTCTCCTCCCTGGCACAGCAGTGTCCAGCCTGGGATGCCACAAGGCTGGGTGGGCACTCAGGATGCTCTGCCCCTTCCCACAGGACACCGGTGCTCCCTGGCAGTTTCCTCCATGTGCCACAGAGCTATGGGGACTATCAGAGCAGCAGCTCCATGATGCAGCACATCATCGCTTCAGCACAGAAAAGTGCACATGGGCTGTGTCTTCCGGTACTCCAGGACAAGGTAGGGATGCTGTACGTGAGGACACAGAGGGGCTCCATGGCAGTGCTGACTATCCAGGGGCAATCTGTGCCTTCAGTCCCTGGGCAGAGCTGGGTTGGGAGGATTACTGGGGCATGCTGAATCGGGCCCTGCATTGCAGCCAGCTGCTCTCTCCTCCCCAGCCCAGAGTAACCCAGCTGCTGGACAGTAGTGGACAAACCCCGAGGGGCCAGGACGACCAACTTCCTGTGGTGACCAGGGCACAGGATAAGTCAGGTATGGCTCTGTTAGGGCATGGGGGTCAGAGGGGTGATGAGGCTGTGTGTGTGCTGGGTACAGTGTCCGGGGCAAGCAGTGCTCTGTGTACTGAGCTGGGAATGGGAGTTTGGACTCTGGACTGGTTTGTACGGGGCAGAAACAGAATGGAGCAGAGAACGGGCACGTGGGGCAACTGAGCTTGGATCTCCGAGGGTGTCTCACAGCTGCTGCTGACACTCCTGCTGGTCCCATTCTGGGCTGGTAGAGCTGCTCCAGCCAGGGGCTGCCCCCAAGAAATGGGGGCTCACCCTACTCCTCACCCCCAGGCCCTGCCGCCTCTCAGGATCGCCGGCCGGGCACAGCCCCCCGACACATCTCCTGGGCACCTGGGATGGCCCAGCCACTGCAGCCCCGCCGGGCATCAACAGCTCCCCCACTGCTGTACCGGACCTCATCACCCAGTGCTCGATCTGGCACTTCATGTCAAAAGCCAGAAAAGCCCGCAATGACGGCCATTAGAAACATGACACTTAATAAAAACACTTAAAATTACCGGCAGAGCCTTGTCTCACCAGCCTCTCTCTCCCCTGGGCTCCCTGATGCTCCTTAAGCTCCTTGCCCCTGCTGTGGCTCTGCCGCCAGGCCGAGCAGATCGTGCCTGGGCCGGGCCCTGAGGCTGCTGCTGCTGTCGCGGCGCTGCGGATGGCTCTGAGGCTGCGGGCCGCTCTGCGAGCAGCAGCAGCGCTGCAGAGGCCGCCGCCCTGACGATGAAGCCCGGCTGGCACTGCCGGCGCTGCTGGCCTGGTGCCGCTGCAATCCCCACGGCAGTGCTGACGCCGCCTCAGGAGCCGCTCGGGCCCCG
Source organism: Luscinia megarhynchos (assembly GCA_034336665.1). NCBI lineage: Eukaryota > Metazoa > Chordata > Aves > Passeriformes > Muscicapidae > Luscinia > Luscinia megarhynchos. Next base: position 3,541,453 of record CM067581.1, read on the forward strand.
ACCCGCAGCCCCGAGTGCGGCTGTGCTTCATCTTTGCACCGCCACAGCCCAAGCTCGTTTGTCACCTTCCTCCTGCTCTGCCCTTCTCAGGGGCAGCAGCAGGGGCTGGCCCAGCGGGTTTCCTCCCGCAGTGCTCCTGTCAGAGCTGCTTTGCAGCCGGGCACCGCGGGTGTCCTGCCCAGCGCCGGCGGAGCCCTCAGGGGGGACCGGCCATCGCGGGCACGAGCAGCTCCCCAGGGGACATGGGGGGACATGGGGGGCGACATGGGGGAACATGGGGGAACACAGGGGGACATGGGAACACAGGGGGACACATAGGAACACGGGGACATGGGGGCACACATGGGAACATGGGGGGACACATGGGGACACACGGGGACATGGAGGGACACATGGGGACACAGGGGGACAGATGTTGGGTACCGCTTCCCTGTGTTCCCATTCCTGCAGAGCAGTGACCTGTCCAGGGGCTGTGACAGACCTGAGCACAGAGGAATGTCTGTGCTGGGACGGGGGAAAAGATGCTGCAGGTATGTGGTAGAATTCACAACGCCAGAGGTTTATGCCCAAAAAAGAGACTGAGGAGTCCTGTAACTTCAAATACAGTCAGAGCCCATGGGGCAGTTCCCATGCAGACTGTCAGATTGTTGGGGGATGCAGCCCACTTTTAATCCTAATTTCCCAGATGCATCACTCTCTTCCTTCCCTCACTGGCTGAGGTACTCTTACAGACTTCCCAGATCACCTGCTCTACGTTCCAGTCTACTATGCACACTCCCCCTCCCCGGTATTATTTTTCTTTATATACCAAAACACTACTCATATTAAATCTTTTTAGTTTTCCTCTACAATCGGCAATTTAACATACCCTTGGCTGAGGTAAAGTCCATGAAAATTAGTAACATTTTCCAGAACTGATAATTTCTTCCATTACTTCCTATCTCTAAATCACTGTCCCTATCCACAAGCAGATTCACACAGTCTGTAAAGTCACATTCATAGCTTTCACGGGTATGCTTCTCACAGTGTTGTTTGGCTATAAAACCTGGCTGAAAGAATTGCAAATTATGCAAAAGTGGCAGTTATGTAACAGTCAGTGGAACCTTGAGAAGTCAGCAACATGGAAAGGCGGCCCAAGGCAGTTATGGGGCTCTCTGGCCGCCTAAAGTAGAATACGTGACTACTAAACACTTTTATACCATCGTGAGCCGTGCAGGATCAGCCCCGGGCTGATACCCGCGGTGCCCGGCTGCAAAGCAGCTCTGACAGGAGCACTGCGGGAGGAAACCCGCTGGGCCAGCCCCTGCTGCTGCCCCTGAGAAGGGCAGAGCAGGAGGAAGGTGACAAACGAGCTTGGGCTGTGGCGGTGCAAAGATGAAGCACAGCCGCACTCGGGGCTGCGGGTCGGGGCCCGAGCGGCTCCTGAGGCGGCGTCAGCACTGCCGTGGGGATTGCAGCGGCACCAGGCCAGCAGCGCCGGCAGTGCCAGCCGGGCTTCATCGTCAGGGCGGCGGCCTCTGCAGCGCTGCTGCTGCTCGCAGAGCGGCCCGCAGCCTCAGAGCCATCCGCAGCGCCGCGACAGCAGCAGCAGCCTCAGGGCCCGGCCCAGGCACGATCTGCTCGGCCTGGCGGCAGAGCCACAGCAGGGGCAAGGAGCTTAAGGAGCATCAGGGAGCCCAGGGGAGAGAGAGGCTGGTGAGACAAGGCTCTTCCTGTAATTTTAAGTGTTTTTATTAATTTATTACATCTAAAGTGTCATGTTTCTAATAGCCGTCATTGCGGGCTTTTCTGGCTTCTGATAAATTGTCCCAGATCGAGCACTGGGCGCTGGGTTCCGTCCAGCTGGGTGGGGGTTGTTGTTGTCCGGCGGGCCTGGGCCATCCCAGGTGCCCAGGTGTTTTGGGGGGCTGTACCTGCCAAGGGAACCCGTGAGGTGGCAGGGCCTGGGTGTTCAGGAGCAAGATGAACCCCCACTTCCCCCTGGCTGGAGCAGCTCTGCCGGCCCAGAACGGGACCAGCAGGAGTGACCCCTACCTGGCCAGAGACCCACGGGACCAGGGACTGGCCCGACCCACCAGCACACAAGCTCTTGTCCCACACTAGCCATGGCTATTCCCCACCTTACTCCAGCGCCAAGCTCAACTCCCCCATGTGCTACTCCTCCTGCTCCATTCTGCTTCTGTGCCTTCTTACCCGAGACACAAAATACCCATGCCCAGCTTTGCACACAGACCCTATTCGTCCCCCAGCCTGAACCAAGCAGACAATCCGTCCCTTCTCCTCCTTAACCCCCATGCCCTAACAGAGCCACACCTGACTCATCCTGTGCCCTGGTCACCACAGGAACCTGATCATTCCGGCCCCTCGGGATGTGTCCACTACTGTCCAGCAGCTGGGTCACTCTGGGCTGGGGAGGAGAGAGCAGCTGGCTGCAATGCAGGGCCCGATTCAGCATGCCCCAGAAATCCTCCCAACCCAGCTCTGCCCAGGGACTGAAGGCACAGATTGCCCCTGGATAGTCAGCACTGCCATGGAGCCTCAGTCACTCATTTGTTCCACCATCTTCATCATCTCTACCTTGTTGGAGTGTACCAGGAGACGCTGCACCTCTGCACTTGTATGTGGTGAAGCGATGATGTGTTGCATCATGGAGCTGCTGCTCTGATAGTCCCCACAGCTCTGAGGCACACGGGGGACACTGCCATTGACCACCGACCTCCTGTGTGAAGGGGCAGAGCATCCTCAGTAGCCCAGCCCTGTGACATCCCAGGCTGGACACTGCTGTGCCAGGGAGGGCACTGGGGGTGCTGCCGGCAGGGGCATGTCCCTATCAGCTCCTGTCCACCTGTTGCAGGATGAAAAAGCCCATCCCATACAGGGCAGGGCCCTCCTTGCTGTGGCAGTGCTACCCTGCAATCCCAGAGACTGGGATGTGTCCCCAAAGCCCCTACCTTTGGCTGTGCCGGGTCTCCTTGCTGGGGGGCAGCGGCTGCAAATACGGGAGTGTCTCGGGGTACCTGGGGAGGGCAGGAGTCACAGGTGTGTGCCAGGGCACAAGCAACCTGTGCCTGCTCAAGGCAGCACTCCCAAACCCATAGGATTGCAGCCCATGGCATCCTGCTGCCTGTAGCCCTTGGGCTGAGTGCCCACACCCCGTGCTGATGGGCAGGGCTGCAGAGGGGGCTCCCCACATCAGACCCTCCCGAGCAGACACTGTTCCCCCTGTGCCCAGCACAGCGGTCACTGCTGGCACCATGTTCCCCCATGGCAGCCCCTCTGCCCCCAATGCTCTGGTGCTACTCACGGGCCAGGAACCTGCATGGAGAGCATGCGGTCACAGGACAGGCACGAGAAGGGCACTGGCAGCTGCCTGAGGAGGGGGAGAGGAGAGGCTGGCTGAGCTCCTGGGGCCACAGCCCTGCAGCACACGGGCAGCAGCTCGCTGGCGGCAGTCAGCTGCTGGCCTGGCACTGCCCAGAGTCACAGGGGGCGTTTGCAGGGTGAACCCTGGGCTCTTGAGCCTGTTCCTCCCCATCCCCAACCTGCTGGCTGATGCCAGGGGAAGGGCACAGCAACCCTTGTCACCATCCCAACCAACCCTTGCACTGCTTTCAGCCCCCCTGGGGCACCAAATCCCCCATGTGCCCGGCCAGGAGGGCAGGGCACGACCCAGCTCTGGGACACTTCGTGCCACAGCCTTGCCTGGGAGGAGGAGCTGCCATCTCCCACCCTGGCTTCTGGGAGCCTTTGCACCCACACCCCCGTTTTGCTTTGGGAGGCCTCTGTCCTGCAGCTGCCCCCTCCTGGTGCCTCCTTTCCTGTGTGGAACCTGCTGCTGGTGGAAGGAGTAGGTGTAGCTGCTTCATCAGCATCCCCATGGCTCAATTAGCAGCTGAATTGGTGCCATGGGCAGTGGCTGGGACAGGTGGAGGGAGCAGGACCCAAAGCCATCAGAATCTCCATTGCACTTACTTCTTAATCCCAGCACCACTGTCATCTTTCACTCTCTTTTCAAAATCCTCAATGCTTCTGTTCCAAGACTCCTCCAGGCGCTTACGGAAAGCCTTCAGCTCCAGGCGATCCAGCTGTGAACAGTGCACAGCCTCAGCCAGCTGCCCCAGGGTGCAATGTGGAGTCTCCAGGGAAAAGCCTGGAGGGGATCCTCAGGGGGATGCTGCCTCAGGCTGTCACGTCCCAAAGGTGCCATTTTCTCATGGTGTGGAGCGAGATAACCCTCACCTTCTCTTCCATTGCATCACTGAACTTGTGCTGCACCTCGTTCCAGTGCTGCTCCTGGTCTGAAATCTGGCTCTGCAAATCCTGCATCCTCTCATCCAGCTGCCCCATGTTCTCTTCAAACTGGCTGGAATCGACTTTGCTGTCCAAGGCAGCTTTGTCCGCCTTCTAGCAGAGGGGAACAGCAGGAGATCAGTGGGGAAAGGGTTGAGGAACAGCAGGCAGGGGCCAGCACGTGTGAGGGGCAGGGGGAGCAGTGCTTCCTCCAGGCCATCATGGCCCTTTCAGGGTGCTGTGGCCCCTGATCACCCCAGTGAGGTTGGTCCCACCATCTGAAGGGTTTGGGACCCCACAGGCTCAGGAAATCCTCCCTTCCCCAGGCCAGTTCTGCCACCCAGCCCCCAAGGGACAAGGGGCATTTGTCACCGTGCCCAGGAACCCCTGGGCTGGCACAGGAGCCCCTTGAGACTGTACCACGTCTATTGCTGCCAACATGTCCTGCTCATCTGCTTTCTCCTTCTGCAGCTTCTCCAGAGACTGGAACAGCATCTTTCAGCACAGAAAAGAACCCGTGACACCACAGCAGGGTTGGAGCTGCCTCCTGGGGCACACACCCCGGGAACAGGGAGCACACCCCACTCCCCCTCCCCAAAAGCCTTGAGGAAAGGGACTTGGAACCAGCACAGTGCTGTGAGCAGGAGGGAAGGGAGACAGATCGCTTGTGATCTCTGCCTGCGTTTAAAAGCTGAGTTTGGGGGATGCTCTGATACACAGCAGTTTCAGCCACACACCTCTATTGCTTTCTGCTTTTGTTGAGAGTCCTTCTGGAGACTCCCTGAGGCAAAGCTGAGCTTCTCATAGTCCCTCTGAATTTGTACAAACTTGGCTTCCATTTGCTGTGCCAGCTCCTGATCCTGTTGCAGTGATGGAAGAACATAAGGTGCTTACCAAAGGGGGTCTAGCTGCTCCACAGGGACAGACCTGCATTACTCAGCCAGTAGCTGTGAGACCTAAATATCAACAGGACATTTGCAAAAAGGCTTTAATTTCTGTCCTTGCTGCTGAGTGATCCAGGCAAATCTTGAGCAGCTTGGGTCTCTCCCACACTACAGCAAAGCACAGCACAGCATGAGGATGGGGCATGGACCTCCAACATGACCCAGCCAGTGGGTGGTGGGAATCCTCCCCACAGGATCTCACCTGCTCATTCAGCTGGTTGGCTGTCTCAGCCACCAGCTGCTGCAGCATGGCATTCCTCAGCTCCTGCTGCTCCTCCATCTTCTTCAGCTCACGCTTTGTCTCCTGTTGCATAGCCCTGGCCAGCGAGATGGGGACAAGGGCAGGGTTATCCCTGCAGGGCTGCTTTAGCACTGTCCCATGCCTGCAAACCAGGATGTTCCCAGACCCCCTGGGTGCCCTGCAGGGTTTGAAACCCACTTCTGCCCTCTTACTCAAATTTCTGAGAGATCTCCTTGTTAATCTCTTCTTTCCACTTGGCTGTTTCTGCCCTCAGCTTTTTAATGTCCTCCTCCAGCTTCTTTATCTGGGAAGGCCAGTGACAGTAGAGTCAGTGCACAGACATCATGTTGTCCCAGCGTGGGGGCACATCAGCTGCACAGAAACCCCAGGGACCCACACCCCACCCAGTCCTGAGACCTTGACCCCAAACCCTGCTTGTGGAGCCGTTCTGAAGTTCCCCATGAGAGCCCAAAGATGACACCACCCAGCAGCTCACTAAGGCAAGGGCATCCTTTATCTTCTTTATTTCTTCTTCTATGAGGGCCAGTTTAGCCTTTATCTTGTCAATCTCGTCCCGGACATCCTGGACGGCAGCCATGTCCTAGGAGAGAGGTGTGGTGGCAGTGAGCCTCTGGGGAGGGTCACTGGGGACCTGCAAGGCCTTGACCCCTGCCATGGTTTGCAGAGCACTGGGGACAGCACTCAGCCTGACTGGCAAGGCCCTGCAGGCAGCACTCTCCATTCATCTAGGGGGCCAAGGGTACTGAGCCTCCAGCTGGCAGAGCCCAGGGTACTGGCTGCTGTCTCAGACCCACAGAGTGCTCCCAGCAGAAATTCACCTCGTCTCGTGAGTTCTGGATCTTCTTCATGTCCTCTATCAGGCGACGCTGGGCAGTCTTTAAACTTTCTGTCTCCTGAAGATGCCTGGCAGCAGCCATTGCCTAGGAGAAAGCATTGTCAGAGAGAAGACTCTGGACAGTGTGTATGGGGAACATGACCTTCAGAACCACAGTGGTCTGCACAGACCTGTGCCTCCTGCATATTCTTGATGTCCTCAGCCATACGGGAATTTTCTGCCTTTATCCCACCAATGTCATCTTGATGACCCTGTGAAACAGTCAGAGAAACAGGGATGTCAAAGCTCATAGCCAGGGCAGCAACACCCCAAAGAGTCCCGCCCTGCCAGGGGTAGCTCATGGCACAGCCAAGTCAGCAGAAAGAGTCCCAGTGCCACCTGCTGCCCCCTGGCTCAGTGCCAGGGTGCTGAAGCCCATCCAGATGGCAAAGAGCTGCTGCCAGGGGCTCAACCTCTGCCTGGGCAATGAGGGCAGTGCCAAGCACTGCAGTCTGAGGAATGGGGAGGAGCTGTCTGCTGGGGGAGCGCACAGAGGGCTGGCAAGAGCCTTTACCTTAGACTTTTTTTTGTAGTTTTGAATCTCCTTCTTAATTTGTTCCATGCCAGAGGCCATGTCGGCGAGTGAGGGGCCACCCAGCTGGCCTGTCCACGGCTCCTGGGTGGTCAGGTAGTGCACATTCAGGTGCACCAGCACAACCTCCAGCAGTTTTCGTATGGCCAGAAAATGCACAGTGCCACGCTCGGGTGCCCCAATGGCAAGATCCAGGAGCTGGGGGAGGCTGAGTGCCTCCAGGGATGTTGCCATGTCTGCAGGGATGTTGCTTGTCTCTTCATCCATGCTTGCTCACAAGCCTTCCTGCCCAGCTGGGTTTGTCAGGGAAGAGCAAAAGGGATGATGAAAGGAATGAACCAAAGGGATGGTAGCAGCGATAGGCAAAAGCGACAATGAAAAGGATGAGCAGCAGCAGCTCCTTGCTCCTTCCTCATCCCCTGCAGGACTGGAGCCTGCGCTGCTCGTGCTCCTCTTCATCACAACTCCTGTTGCCAGGCAACACCCCTGCTGCCCTGCTGGGCACCAGCGGCTCCCAGCCCATGGAGGATCAATGGAGCCATGGAACGGCTGGGGTTGCAGGACCTCAACCATTGTCTTGTTTCACCCTGTCAGGGACAGGCAAAGGAACATTGCCACCAGACCGGGCTGCTCCAAGCCCCATCTGACCTGGTCTTGGACACTTCCAGCAGTGCAGCAGATACAGCTTCTCTCACAATTGGCCACCTTCAGCCTCTCATAGGCCATGATCTGGTGCTTGAGGTCACCCAGGGCGATGCTGCGGCCATGAAATGTGACCATGTCATAGCTCAGCTTGGATGAGAACTTGTATTGGACGCCTGACATGGCCCTGCAGCCACAGCACAGTCCCTGCTCCCTGGGCAATGCTGGCTTCCAGAGCTGGCCTGGCTGGGGGCACTGGGGCCTCGTGTGCTGTCCACGGGGATCCAGGGCAAACCTGAGTAAGTGCTGACAGACCACCAGGCACCCCCACTGCTCTGTCACCTCATGGAGCCATGGAACCCCTGGAGCTCTCCTCAGAAAAACCACCTGGATGTTCCACATCCAGCTGCCAAGAGAGGCCCTGCACTGGGACTGTTTGGTGGAGAAGGAGCTCAAACAGTGCTCCAGACAAACACCTGGGAGACAGAGCCAAGCACAGCTCTGAGAGTCCAAAGCAGCTGTTTCTACCCACTCTGGGAATAGCACGCATGGGACAGAGTATTCCTTCTGGTCCAGATCACAAACAATTGGATTAAGACCACTTCAGAGTCCCATTTGGGGGTGTTTGGTGTTTTTCTTGGAGTTTTTTGTTGGTTTGGTTGGCTTTTCCCCTGCTAAGCAGACTAGCTCATTGTCCAAGAGCCAGAATGTTACAGGGAAATAAACACTCAAGAAAGTGAGTTCTGGAGTCTGCAATTCTTCCACAATGTTGTGAGAACATCTGTTACAAAAGACAGGTCAAGAAATTCAGATTAAATAAAAGGATGCAAGTTTCAATTCTGAACTGCTGGATTTTTGAAGGGAATTCTTCCTGTACAGAAGGTAAAGTACAGTAGTAAAGTACAGAGGAGGACACACCTTCCCCCTTTTTAGAATAGGTCCCAACCATCCATTTTGCTTTCTCAGCATCATAAAAAAACACCATTACATCATTTTTTTCCTCTGATAGTTAAAAATCCCAGCCTAGAGTACTGTGGGGCAGTACAGACAATGCTGAGGCAGAACAGGCAGTGATGTGTTTCTGTCTGCAGTTTAACAGCCTCACTCATCCTTTGCACTCTGCTCTGAGCTGATTGCTCAGGGCCATCGACCAGGGCTGCTTGTCCATCTGCTGGTTTGCACTGCAGTGTGCAGGGAGCTACTGGAGAGACAAGAGCGTCTTACCCACCTTGAAAAAGGAAAATAATGGGAAATCAGGGATATCTGCATGGACTCTGTTACAACTCTGGGATAAGGCTGCATGGACAGTTTTCATGCTGTTCTCATCAGGTACCTGTATCTTTCTTGGGGCCTTGCTCTGGAACAAAACCAGCACCTCCAAAACTCAGCTGCTCTTGGGAAGAATTTAAAACTTTCAGATAATCTTGGTAGTGGAGAATTTTATACCCAGGGAAAGGAGAAGCCAGGAGCAAGGGGAAGATCATTCCAATCTTTCCCTCTATCTTTAGCAGCTGGCAGTACTTTCCTGTAAAGGAATTACAGCCCCTGGATGCAGGAAGACACAGAAGGAGGAGATGGAAGTTCCCTTGCTATATGGGCAGTGCTGAGCCAGGGCACAGGCCACAGGCAGTCAAGGAAATTCCCAACTGAGATGCTGTACCATGAAAAAAGCACCAAACCCTGGCATAAATCCACCCTGTCCTGCCTCAGGGGTGACAGCATAACTCTGTGATGCTCAGAGCATCTACATGGACACGTTGTGGGAACACAGGGAAGAGAGGCAGGGGGCTGGGGGGGTGGCAGCTTGTCCTGGACTCGTTCACTGCAATCCCCATTTCCATTTCCTCTGAAGCTCTGTGGTAGATGACCTGGAAGGAATGGGGATGACCCAAGCACAGTCTATGCAAAATGAAGGTGGCACTGCTCAAACAAGTATGGATCAGTGCTGAGGTGCAGGGAAGTGGGTCTGGCACAGCACCCTGCAACACTCAGGGCATTGTGGATACGTCAGCAAGGAAACACTTAGATGGAAAATAATAATGGATTAATAAATAGCATGACCACTCTGAGGCCTGGGAGATACTCATTGGCAGGAGCTGCCCAGCCAGGAGATGGTGCTGGGCTTGGCTGTCCCCACAGCCAAGAGCAAATGCCACTGTGCTCCAGCTCAGCTCATCCCAGGGCAGCTCTGCAGCCTCCCAGGCACTTGCAGAGCCCAAACCCAGATGGCTCAAGGTCACTGCTGAGGCTCAGGGCAGAGGGTCAGTGCCCTGTGCCCCTAGCCCCTTCCAGCTCAGGACACTTTGTGCACTGCACAACACCTGAACACGCCCCAGCAGCCCCAGCATGTCCAACTTCAGCCACAGAGTTTATTGTTTAGTAGGAGCTCACCACACCAGCAAGCCAGGACAAGGGGGATGGTACATGAATACAGATGTGGAGGAGTTACACAGACAGATTTGTACAGAGGAAGAAAATGAATCAAATAACAAAATAGACATTAGCAGTCAAAACTTTGTCTTTTTTTTTTTTTTTGTATCATACTAACAAAATCTGATAGCCAAAAAATGACTAAGCTACAAAATTGTAATACATACTGTATGGGTAAAAGGTTATTATCCATTTATACATCTAGTATCATCTTTTCTCTGGTAACTTACAGAAGGTCTATAGGATCTTAGTGTATTAATAGCTCCCTACAGATAGTGCTGAGCTGCTAAAGCTGATGAATAACGGAGTACTGGCATTTTCATTAAGACTTTTACAGTGTCATTTGCATCATTTTGTTTAATGAAACCCTTATGCATCTCTACTGCAGGAGGAGCTGCTGGTGGCTGGGGGGAGGCAGGAGCTCTAAGGCCTTGGCTGGCAGCTTGGCACCTGTCATTCCAGGAGCTGTAACACCCAGGCAGCTTGGTACCAGCATTCCAGCATGGTGCTGCCCCTTGCTCCAGCACTCTGGATGCTGCAGAAGGGACAAAGCCAAAATTCCCAAGCAAGACTGATTCTTTTCCCTTTGGTTTTGAGAGTTAGAGAGGAAATCACTCAATACTAAGTAGTGTCCATTCCAAAAGCTGGTTTTTTTCCACTGGATAAAGGCTCAGCTCTCAGCAGAAAAGCATCACTGTCAGGGTAATGCCTGGTCCTTCCCTGAGCCCAGGGCTCCAGCAGCCTGTCACCTCCTGCTCCCCACCCTGCCCTGCTGCTCTGGGGCTCAGAGGATGCTCAGGACCCACTTCCAGATGGAAAACCAGCACAGCATCCTCAGGCTGGGAGAAAGGCTGGGGAAAGCACAGCCCTCCCTTACCAGTTCTCAGGGATCGAGGTAAGAGCAAGGCTGAAGCCAGAGGGGGAGTGAAGGCACAAACAGGAACCAGCCTGGATCAACAACAGGACAAGGGTGCACCACTGCTCCTGTGCCTCGAGCTCTCTCCCAAAGAACTAAGCCAGTCAGACCAAGTATCATGAAGTACTTTATACACCCCCACACAGGTAAAATTAGCACTTAAACTTACAAATAAATAGAGGGGCTGGGGAATCTCCCCCTTTGTCCTTTCCAAGTTTGTCCTTAGAGTGGTCTCTTTCCACTCAGAAGGGCAGCCAGGGGCTGGTGCCCTGGGGAAGCCTGTGCTAATTTTGGAGGGGAAGTGAGTGAGTCCAACCCCTCCTGGTCCCTTACACAGGGTTGAGCTAAGCCCTCATGAGCACACAACAGCATATCCTGTTGGCATTCTGGATGGTCCTATTTGGGAGCAGCTCCCATGCACCTGCACCCCATTGGGTGGGGGGCTTCAACCCTCAGCCCTGCAACAGTGACCACACAGCCTGCAGAGAGCCAGGCAGTGCCAGCAGCTCCTGGCTGATCCCCAGGGCCATCAGCACTAACTCTGAACCCGTCTGTTCCTGTTCTGCATTGTCTCCCAGGCTAAATGGGAAAAGCCACAGGTCTGAGCTGCTCTCAGGGGATGGGCCCTGGGAAGAGGCAGGAACCAGAGACTCTTCCAACCTGACACCTTTAGATCTCATCAACAGAACCAAATACATGGTCCCCATAGCCACTCCCAGGGGATCCCACTCTGTGCAGAGCCAAAGGGAGGTGGAAAACACACTTGTCTCTGCTGTAGGTGAGGGCAGCTGGTCGCAAGTCACTAGAAGATCCATAACAGAAAATAAATTACGAACCAGAATGGGGCCTCCCTCCTGCAGGTGCCCAGGAAGCCCAGGGGTTCTGTAAGCATGACTTCAAAAGACCATCCAGCCAACAGGAGCATTTTGGGAAACATCATCTCTAAATTCTTTAAAACAGCAGTGAGGTATTCACTCTTGAGAGTTGTAACAAACAAAAATTCCCTCTGGGACTTTCCAAAACCACTCAGATGATGAATACTCAACCAGGAGGGTTTTGGAGACCACTCCTACAATCCCCCGGGAAACTCCCAGAGCTAAGCAGATATGTGGCAATCTTCCTGGTGATTAGAAAGAGCTGAAGAAACACTTCCACAAGGCAGGATGGAATCCTATATGAATTATTTCCAGCCACAATCTGCCTCCTGCTACCACATGCAGATTTCTGCTGTGATTTCTGACCTGCTTTACTTCCCTGAAGTCCCCTTCCTCTCCCATCCTGCTCTGAAGGACAGGAGAGCACCAAACCTGCATCAGGTGAGAAGGATCAAGTATTCAATGTCATTCTCCCCATGGTAAAATTGCAGCCATGAAGCTCAAATCTTTCCCAGGCTGCTTCTGGCTACCCATCCTTCAAAGAAGCAGGAGTCTGGCAACCCACTCAGAAAAAGTGACACAACTTTGTGGGAAATCAGGGCAAAAAGCAATGGAGCTGATGTGCCATCATGTTCACCTGCTGGGGGTCTGGCTCACATCTCCTCTCCCATCTTGTCCTTTCACATCATAGCACAAGAGCTCGTGAAGACTGGAAGAGCTGGGCACTAACAGGGAGAAGCCTGGAAGAATATTACTGTGACTGTTCCCTGTGCTACTGACAAGTGAACCTGAGCTAGGCTCTTTCACACCTTTAAGAGCATGTTTTCACCTTCCTCAGTCCTAATATTGCTTGGGAGCTGTGGTGCAAAGTCAGAGTGAAGCCTTGGGATGAAAGAACAAGATCCTCTGCTGGTACAGACACAAGAGCTGTGTGGACTCCAGTCTTGGATTATCTCTGCTCCAAATACTCACACACAGTATTGCACAGAGGATTGCTGAAGCCATCAAAGGCAGGCTCACAGCAGCACCTCCACCTCATCCATCCTGGCTAGCAGGGATGGGCATCACCCTGAAGAGCCAAGGACACCTCTGGAAAGCACCAGGCAATCTGCAGTTAGCTGTTAAATTAAACAGGCAAGGAGGGAACCATTTGCTCAATTCATCTGTCCCACACTGACTGCCCCCAGCATGGAGCTCCAAGGCCAGTGATGCTGAGATCCAGCATCTGTGGAGTCCTGAGTTCAGAACAGACCCCATGAAGCCCCCAGAAGTGAAGGGCACTGAGCTGGACAGCTGGCTATGGCACAGGACTCTAGCAGGCCTGCTCAGAGATCTCACTGCAGGGCAAAACACCCAGGCAAGGTGTGCCTGACCCCAAACTCAGAGCCACCACAGCTTCCCCAAATGGCAGGGGAGAAGAAACAAAATAAATATCCCTCGGAAACTGGATCATTTCCCATGACATGCTGTAATACAAGAACTAAGTGCAGCCTCTGCTCTAAAACAGTGATGTCTTCCACAAAGGGACGAGGGCAACATGTCCCCAAACCTCACATCATCAGCCCAGCAGGTCTCACTGACTTGTGCAGGTCTTGAGGACACCAGGCTGTGTGGGAGGAAAGGGATGGACCCTGTGGGAAGGGTCCAGCCTATGGGCACATGCTTTGAACAGCACAGGCAAATCCCTGTGCAGCTCCTTGGGGGTTACTGGGACCCACTGACACTTCAGCCACAGGCCAGGGCAGCTGTCATCCAAACCACATCAGTTTTGGGACAAGGACAGTCAAACAATACAAATTCCACAGTCAAAACCAATACAAGTAAGAAACCAAACCCAGAGAGGTCTTTCTTCTCCCTCCTGGAACAATGGCTGTCTTGGAAACTGGACTCTGGGATTGTCCTGATTACATCACTTAGTACATTATAAATATTGTCCTGCTTTAAAGTGAAAATACTGTGTGTGGTCTTTTGGAGGTGCTAAAGCCAGATGTGGTGCTGTTTTTCCTGACTTCGCAGAGGAGCTGATACTGGTGTGAAATGATCCTTCTCACCTCTTCTCTATCAGAGATTCTCCTAGAAGAAAAGAGATCTTGGTAAGCAAAATGAGGACAAGCACAGAGGCTTTTTTGGGAAGAAGCATGGAGTAGAATGCCCACTGCTTTTCCCGGTATGGGCAGATGGAGTCTGCTGTGGGGGGCCAGGACAGCATGTCCCACAAATGCCACCCAGGTGAAGGGCACAGCAGAGATGTGAGGCTGAGCAGGTTCCAGCAGGGGCTGCCAGAAGTGTCACACAGCACTGAGCCACTTCCCCTTTGCACTGCACCCCTCACCACCACCTTCCCCATGGCTTCAAGGGGTTTCTAGTGAGGCTCTCACCACACTTGGGGACTGGAGTGTGCAAAGCCTCTTGCTGTGAGAATGATACAGCCAAACTGTGCTGGCAGAACTACCCCTAGCCAAGTGTGTCCCCACCACAGCAGGCAAGAAACCACATGAAGCAGATACTGTTTTAAACAACATCCTGCTCAGAACTTACCTCTTGCTTGTGGGATTTATCCTGCTGGTGAACCCCGTTAGCAGAGCCAGAATTTCCAACAGTCTGCAATGGAAAACAGACAACACTTACTGAAGAGGGGCACAGATCCTGGTGGTTTTGCTTACAAGCAATGAAATTTGGCAAGACTGTCCTGTCCTTCCTTAGCTGCCCACTCCACACAAAGAAAGGAGGATGCAAAAACCCCACCCCACTTCTGGCAAGAACCTGCCTGCCCTCTGCTCTCTGGCTCAATCCCCACGTGCCTGATTGCATCCCTCTCAGCTACCAAACATCCCCCAGGCTCCTTATGGACACAGACCCACTATTCACCCCAACTCTTAAATACTGAAAAACAAATCCAGCCAGGGGCAGTGTTAGCTGCAAAGCACAGCATACTGAACACCCAGCACTGAAAAGGACATTTGCCATTTCCCATCTCTGGGGACAAGTCTGGCAACCAGGACAGGCTGTTCCATCTTTAGAAAGCACAGGAACTTTAAAACATTAATAATGTTTCTCTACCAGAGTAGAATGGAGCCTTTCAGCTTCCCAATGACAGTACAGCCAGCCCAAGCAAGAGAAGAAAGCATCAGCCTGAAGCCCCAGCATTGCCAATGTTGGGTGCTCAGGCCTTGGCAATCAGAGTCACATCTGCTGGTGAACTGCTGATGGCATTATGGGGAGACAGGACTGCAGGGTTTAAGAGTCCCAGTTTCCATCCTCACTGGGACCACAAAGGTGCAAAATCAACCCTACAGGACAGAGGTTTAGTTTGATCACAAAAACCAGGCAGAAATTCAAACTCAGCTCTGATAAGAGACTGAGCTGTTTGCCAGGCAGTGGATCCTGCCTGGATGGCAAGAACAGTGCTGCTGCCAGGGCTCAGCACTCCACCACAGGTGATTACCTGCCTGTAGCTCACCCATCTGAGCACTGACCAAACAGCTGATATCAAAAATCAGGCTTGAAGTCTGGGCTTAGAACATGCTCACAATAATGAACAAAATGGTGCAATTTGCTTGAAATTAAATAAAAAGTCTCCCAGAGGAATCACTAAAACTCTTCAAGAAAACATCCAAGTGACAAATCCCTGTTATTTCCTGCAAAGCTGTGGGTCAGGCATCTTCCAACACAAAGAGAAGATGAAGATTTTCTTTCTGCCAAGGCAGATAGCTGGGCAACAGCTGCTTCCATCAGAGGAGACAGAAGGTTGGAAGGTGGTGCAGAATGAGTTACATGTGGCTTCTGAGGCAGAACCATCAATTCCCTAACTATTGCAGCAGGATTTGTTTGGACCAGCAATGTCCTCGGCCTGAAAGCCCCTAGGTATAACAGTTCTCCTTCACAAGGGGAAGGGTGAACAGATTTCTAACTGAAACTAGGAAGCTTTGATCCAGACTTCCCTGAAAACAGCACTTTAAAAACCTGACATCAGTAGAAATTTGAAGCCTGCCTTCCCTGTAGTCCTCTGCTTCTTTGCACCTTTGATTGTAGTTGAAGACATAGTGCTATTCTGTCATATCTCTATAATATCTTAAGCATGAATATATCAAGCTAATACCAGGGATATCTTAGCTGACCTCATAAGGTCTGTTCCAATTCACTTCAGGTAAGATCAGTCATTTTCTATAACTGGGGAAGAAATAATTGCCACCTGCACAGCTTCTGGAGATGGGAATGCAAAAGGGAAGATTTCCCTTTCTCAAGAGACTGTACATTAAAGCAAACAGAGAATAACTTTCCCCTCCTGTAGCTGCCAAGAGATAAGGCTGTCATGATGCATTTGCATTTGACACAGCAATTACAGCAGAAGTAACTCTGGAGGTACTGACAGGATTATGATACATCTTGGACTGCCACAAACATGTGATCACAACTCCATCAGTGCTGCCTGGTGCTGGCAGATGCTGCATGCAGGATACAGAGACTTGTGTGCAACATACAGATGTTCAGTGAGCCAGCAGATCTTTCAGGACTGCAGTTTTTACTTTGCACCCTCCCAAGCCCCTTGCTCACACGACTGCAATGCAAAGTGTTTGGTGTATCCAGAAGGAATTGTCAAGGGAGGAGAAGGCTTGAAACCCCCCAGATTACCTAACACAGCATATCTGCACCTGCATCAGTGAAAGAAAACTCTCTGCCCATTCTGTGTCTAGTGGCTTGTTCTGCACTACCCTAAGGTGTCTCCTTGAATGTCAGTTGTAACTCATTATTGCAAGAAAAAGATATTTTTCACCTGAGAATTTAAATGAGCAAGTACAAGAGAAAGAATGGTGCATCTGAGCTCCAAAAGCTACTGCCTATTTGCAGACCCAAGAGAAAATACAGCTAGAAGAGCATTCAAGGACATGAAGCACAAAGCATGGCACAAGGCGCAGGTCACTTTGCAGGAGAAATCAGTCAGGGCTGAGACTCCACAGGTATGAGATGGAAAGGCCAAAATTTGTACCCTTCAGTTTCATAAAGAAGGATGTAAGACAAACAACAGAAGCAGCTTTTCTTTAGGCAGAAGAAACAAAGGGAGATCAGAGGACGTTGGGGAGAGAAGACAGAAACTGCAATGGGAACATTCAGAGCCCATCAGCAATATCACATAAGACACCAAGGTGGTAAGAGAGCTGGTAAGAGAAATGGAAAGTATTTTCCCAGAGTCACCTGCAAAGTTTCTGCTTAGAGATGCACAGATAAACCTCTCAAAGAAGAGGATGTCAGAAACACCTCAACCTTCAAGTTATAAATATGTGCAGCCAGACAATACTGTACAAAGAAGAGTTATTCACAGTGCAATGGCCCCAAAACCCCATGTTTAGCAAGCATTCTCTGGAGCACAGAGATCTGTGATTACCAGCTAGCAGGGATTTTACAGCATTAAGCTTTACCTGACAGAACAAGGCTTTGTCAGGCTGCTCCCAGCACAGAGGGCACCCAGCTGATGGTATCACCCCATGAGCACAGGGCAGGATCCCAGATGGTAGGTGAGGCCCTGCTTGCTGCTGCTGTACTGTGGGAGTCCAGGGTGTTCCCCTGGCTTCTCTGGATGCCTTGGGAGCGGGACAGGAGGCTCAAAGCCCTTGGCACAATGCTCACGACCCCTGTGGGTTTGATTTCAGTCCTTGGAAAAAATTACCATCATTGCAAGAAGAATTACAAGTCACAAAAAATAAGTAGAGTATAAATTAGATTGTTAGAAGGTAGAAAAGTGGATTTTTAGAATTGTTTATGATAAGTAGCTTAGAGCTAAGATGGAAGATTTTGGGCATGGTATCTCTTTTCTTCTTCTTCATGTCATCCATATTCTGAGTTAGGATGGCACTTCTGGATTGGTTTGGGAGAAAACTAGACAGGACAATGTAAGGGTCATGTATTGGAAAGTAATTGTAAACATCAAGTACCTAATTTATAGTATAAAAGGTAAGACCTGCCCTCTGAGAGGCAGTGTGTCTTTGACCAGCGTGCTAGACAGACCTCTGTAACTCAGAGAAAGAATTCCTTAGCTAAGAAAGAATAAACAACCTTGGAAACCTCAGAAAACGGTTTCTGCCTCTTCTTCGGTGCTCAGGCTGGGAAGAACACGAACTCTAAAACCACCGAATGTCCTGCTGTGAGGGATCTCAGGCACAGAGACCCCACAGGCAGTGACACTGTGATATATGATATAATGTAATTCGTGTAAAGTTGTACATAAATGTGGAATGAGCAATGTCTGTATAAATAAAATAATAAAAGCTTGAAAACCGGGAGCTACAAAGGGAGGAACAGTGATTGTTTAATTGCAACACTATACCAACAAAAGCTGAAGAGCTGGGTTAGCAAGACAATAGACCTAGCCCGGTGGAGATGGCTCTGTCCAGGGAATACCCAAACGATAAGAGCCCAATAAGCACCCACAATTAAGATAACCAGAGCCATCAAGAAAAATACATCTGAATGCCCATTTCCAGTAAACCAAAATCTGCAAGTTACATCTCAATTCCATCTTCCTGTAAACCTGAACTTGCCTTTATCAAAATTCATTGTCTCCCAGGATATGGTTTTGTCCAGCCCAAAGCAGTGAAAGAAAACTCCATGAATATGCTGAACGACAAGAGAAGACAAAGACCTCCACTCCAGGCAAGGAAAAACTGTATAAAAACTGGACTAACTAAACCGGGTTTGTGAACATTGGGGGATCTGATGCGATAGAGATCAGATCAGAGTGTGTTCACCCGGTGCCGACCCCGGGCTCGGCGCTGTCCCTTTTTTTGATTGTGGCTCTTGAGGACCGTGTTTTGGTCGCAAAATAAATATCGCTTAGTTTAATCATATTTAATTCGGCTTAATCTCGTTTTTCTCTCTAACAACAGTGTACCTGTGTTTTCTCAGAGGAGAGCCTCATTGCCTCCATCAGCTTCTCCATCTGGTGTCCCTGCTCCAGGGCGTTGCGCAGCACGTCCTCGGTGCTGACCAGGCGCTGCTGCAGCCGGAGCAGCTCCGACTCGCTCGAGGGGTCGATCAGCGAGAAGCGCCGCTGCTCCGACACCGGCCTTCTCCTTGTCCTTGGGGCAGCACAGGGAGAGCAGCAGGATGTTAGTTATAGCAACAATCGCTGCAGAAACTCAGGGTAAAAATCCACATTATGCGTAGGGCCGTGCTGTGATTGCAGCAGCACACACGGGTGTGGCTGTTACAGGCCGAGGGAAAAATCTTGAGGATTTTTCCAGTCTTTCTCAGGCTCAGTTAGGGTTTTTTTCTCAAGCTAGAGACCTTTCTCTAATGTAAACATAAGAGAAAGAATTATAACAAAAGATAAACGCCTGTTGGATCAGTGAGAAAGCCTGGGACAAGAGGTATTTCCTTCTTTTGAAACAATAATCTTAGAAAATTAGGATTTTATTTACCTTGCTGAAAATAATTAAAAGTTAGAAGGGAGTAGTTATCTGAAACTTAAATAATTGATTGTCTGTCATTTTATATTTGCTCAGCTGCGCTTACAATGGGAAAAGATGAAACTAGTGAGCAAACCCAAAGAAACATAGACAATGCAACCAGAAAAGCATTCTTTGAAAAACTAGATTATCCCCAGAAATCATCTGTATTGTCATTGATAAAAAAGGTCAAGAGTTTAGGGTGAGGAAGACTCGCCTTACTTCCTCCTTTTAAGACCCCTCCCCACAAAAACGACCCCAGACCTAATTTAAGAAGTCAATCACGCATGCTTAATAACTATTCAAGCTAATTATCATAGGACGGGGAGGATGGGAGGGGCTGTTATTATGAATATGTATTTGTTTGAATCCTTTGCCAATAAATACTCTGTGATCACCCGTGATTTTGCAGTGGTATTAGAGGATTACCTCACTGCTGCCCAGCGCTGAATAAACACGCACTTTGTAACTTTAAATTGTTAGAGAGTCTTTTGTCCGTCACAGTTGAGTATCGGTATTAGACCAATACTCTTTATTTTGGTAAATCACTTTGACCAATCAATCTTTTCTATTTTGTCTTGCACGAACTCTTTTATTTAAAGCCATGGCTTTCTTCAATAAATTGCTCTTTCTTGCACCCATGCAAGAGGGAGTCATGTTACTGTGTCCTTTCACCGCTCCAGCCCCATAAAGTAACACAGGGGCAGAGCACAGCTCGCATCAAGTGATCAGAAACACAACCAGTTTGTTCCCAGCTGATCAATTCAGATCAATTATTCACATCTCAGCCACTGGAGGACGCTGAGAACACGGGAATTTGAGGACACTGCTTATTCTTGGATCAGAGAATATGTAAAACACGTGGGGTAGCTGAATGACCTTCAGTTTCTCCCACAGACTGTAGCTCTATTTAGCCATGGAACTAAAATCTGTAGGAACAGAAGAACACTGAGAAGGACACAGCAGTCTGCAGCATCCTCAGGGAGAAAACACTGATCTCTGCTCAGGGACAGGACCCACGGAATGGCTGGAGCTGTGTCAGGGGAGGTCTAGGTTGGGTATCAGGGAAAGGTTCTTCCCCCAGAGGGTGCTGGGCACTGCCCAGGCTCCCCAGCGAATGGGCACAGCCCCAAGGCTGCCAGAGCTCCAGGAGCACTTGGGATTGTTGGGGTGTCCTGAGCAGGGCCAGGAGCTGGACTTGATCATCCTTGTGGCTTTTCCAGCTCGGGATATGTTGTGATTGTATGACATATGAATATCTTTGCTGCTTAATGAGGTGCTGCTAAGGCAGGCCACAGCTCAGTCCTTGTCAAGAGAATTCCCATCAGATGCTCAGCAGCATAAAGAAAACACAAAGACCTGGAGCAAGAGTGAAGGGCTCAGACCCTCCTCCCCACTCCCCCTGCAGTACAGAGCCCTCCAGCCTCCAAGCATGCCCAGGAAGGGTTTTAGTGCCCTCACCAGCACAACCAGCTTCTCTCGAAGCCCCTTGATGTCATCTTTGAGCTTCTGTTCCTTCAGGCGCCACTCGGCTTTGTGCACCTCGCGGCTGAGGTCCCGCTCCGGCCCCGGAGAGTGCCGGTTCGCCTCCAGCAGCAAAGCTCTCAGCTCGTTCAGGCTCCTGCAAGCAGCACCGGGCAGGCATGAGGACATCCCAGAGCCCACACATCACCGAGTCCTGCTGTGCTCCCTCCCACCTCTGCTACAGGTCCAAACAAGGCCAACAAGCAAATCCCACCCAACTCTTTTCTTGTCCCACTTTGCAGCTCTGAGACTGGGAGCTGTGCAGGCACTGGGAGCAGGGCAGCAGCCAGTTTGGCTGCCTTGTACATGACTTCATTCAGCTTCCACACGGGAACTTAGCTGTCCTGCAGCTCCTGGCAAGCAGTGAAAGGGAAGTGCCTTTTGAGAATTAGCCTCCAATTCTAACCTAATTCACACATCAGCATCTCTAAAGAAGGGAAAGCAGTGAGCCGGATTTCAACAGTGCAACCCTATATTTCTTCTGGGGGTTCGATTACTGTACCCAGAAGGAACATGAATATACACAGAGCCCCTCTGTTTCCAGCTCTGTCCTCCAGACCTGCACACTGACCTTTCCTTCTTGAGCAGCTCCTGGCTGATCAGAACCAGTTGCCCTGAGGCATCATGTGTTTTCTTGGTCAAGGCTTCCAGTTCTCCTTCCAACCTCTTCTTTTCTTTGAACACTGTATCAGCCTTCTTTTCTGCTGTTTTGCATTTATTTTCCAGAGCTATGAGAAGCAGAGGATTCAGTCCTTTACTTATATTCCTGCTTTTTGCCTTTTTCCAATTCCTAGTCCTAAAAGCACAGACCTGATTAGCTCTTGACTGCCTGTAATTAAGGGGAGATCTTGGAAACAGCACACCCAGCTTGATGAATTCTGCCTCATTAGCTTTACATACAAACAAGCCCAAACCCTCCCTCACAGGACACAAATATCTTGTGCAGTTTGTGTTCAATTCATGAATTAATTTTTACCACCAACAGCCATTCAAAAACCAGCAGCATCATGTTTGACATCAGCCTTTTTCAGCTCTGGGCTCTTGTTCAACACCAGTGCATAGGATAAGCAGGGAAACGTTTCATTCCCACCAACACTGGATTAGGGAAACTTACCACTTACTTGGGCCCTTAGAGTTTCTGTCTGAGTCACCAGGGATGACACCTCTTTGTCTCTTTTACTTAGCTTGTCTTGGAGGTCTGTGGGGGCATGAAAGAACAAGGATTAGAGGGTTGGAAAATGCTTTGGGCAAATTGGGAAGGTGTCAGGGTGCAGTGGGCACTGTGGTGGTGCACCCCTGCTGGCAGAGAAGCAGCAGGAGATATCTCACCACTCCTGGAGGTGGGAGGCACACTGGGAAGTTGTATCAGATAGGGTTAAGAAAGCAACCACAAAGGAGGAGACGGAAAAGGCAATAAAATCTTAACTAAAAAACCCAAAAGGAGCTTTTAGCACATTTCTTTGTGTCATCTCTTACAGTGGAAGGCAGAGACTGTTTCAAAAGACATGTTTTCTGGAACTGATGTATTTTCATGATCAGAACTGTAGATGTGAAGTCTGATGCTTTTGTGGCTGAAATCTGACCTGGCTGATTTCAGTACATCTTTCCAAGGTTTATTCAGTGTGGAAACAATGCACACTTGGACTGAGTGGCCATTTAGAGCAGTGGCTGCTAGACCTAGTTAAGCTCTGCCATCACTAGGCAGGAATTACCTGTCAGTCAGCCAACAATTTTGTGTAGAAACAGAGAATAGCTCGGTTTGGAAGATCATCTTGTTCCACAGCCCTGCTTTGGGCAGGGACATCTTCCACCAGACCAGGCTGCTCCAAGCCCTGTCCAACCTGGACTTGCACAGATGGGGAATGATATGTATGTGTTCTACACAATCCCATATCTGCAAAAACAGACAAGGCTTAGGGACAATGCCTGCCTTGCACTGAGGGCAATGGAAATAGGACAAAATATCTCTGAATCCAGCTCTGCTGTTGCTCAGACTCAGTGTTACAGTTCACCACCCTCTGTGAGGGGCTGAGGGCAATTAGAGTTGAAATACACTTTATACAAGTTTCCTGAGTGTGTAAGTTTCACATTTTGTTAAAAGGATGGATTTGATTTATAGTAAGCTTAATAAAAAGTAATTATCATTATTTGAAGCCATTAATGTCTACATTAATATCTACCATTATAACTCCTCTCCCATGAGCAAATAACAATGTCTGAATTTTACCTGCTGTAAAAATCAGTGATGGGATGGAAATGCACCTATTTCCCCAGATCTGTCTCCAACCTGCACCATCTGCATGGAGTATCTAACACAGGTAAAAACATCCACCCCTGCATATGCTCAGCTTGATTAGAAGGAAAAAACAAATCCAAATAACAAATGTAATCCAGCAAATTTTAACAGATGAAATTACTTCCTAAACCCCTGCCATGCAGCCATCCCTGCAAGAGCACAAAGTTAGAAGAGAAAGTGTATCAGTCATTAGAACAGCGTAAAAATAATAGCTTCATACCTTCCATAGTCTGCTTCACCTTTATCTTTTCTTCTGAAATATCATTAGTCTCAATCATCTGGAATAAATGTAAAATATAAGATATAAACCAACCCTTTACCCAAAGATTCAAGCAAAAGCCAAAGCAGAAGGTATCCCATGTCCAAGTTAGGATGTTTTACATCCTTCCCAAGAGGGAAATAAATGCTTTTTTGAGGAGCCACTTGTCCAGCTGGGTACTACTGAGGCTGACACAACTCACAGCAGAGCACAAAGCAGGATTCCCTTGGGAGGGAGCAGAGCTCAGGTTTTTCCCCACAAGTTCTGGTTCCAGCTCTGCACATGCAGAGGGGTGGGAGAGCTGCTGTCCCTCAGACCAGGCACTTCTGGTCAATCACAGCAAATACCCAACTGCAAATGCTCTCCAGCATGCAGCTTGAGATCTACCAGTCAACGAGCTCCTCAACTTCTGTAGAACCTAGCTGTGCCCAAAGTTATAAAAATATTGATAAATAATCATTTATTAGAGAACTAATGCATTCATAAAAATAATAACAAGCAGATGCCGGGTCCATACAGGGGATTCTGCTTTTTTTCCCATCCTCTTTTCTACATTGCAATGAAAAGCCAGAGAAACAGAGCTTTCAATGCCAAACTTTCTGTGGCAGAGGCCACAACTGAGCCCTGCACACCCCTTCCCATCCAGCAGCTTTTGGTGGGACCTCAGCACATGCCCAGACCCAGCAGCTGCTGTGGCCACTACAGTCAAGAGCCCCAAGGCCAGTTCTCTGAAGTCTGGGCTGTGGGACAAATCAGACAGAAGCATGAGCACCTCCAGAGGAGAAACATGTTCCCTGATGGACTTTTGATAAGGAAAAAACTATTTAACTACTCCTGGGAAGCACAGTTGTTGTTCTCCCTTGGAAGTCCAGATGGTCACAAGACACCTTTGCTTGTTTAAAACACTTGGACAGTGAATACTGCAGTCACTTTAAATTAACTAAGACAATTTTAAATAGAATTTTCCCCATGATACTCAAAAGGTTTCACCCATGCATTTCTTCCCATATTCTCCTGATTTTAATTGACACATAGTTGAAATAATTACTTCAAGACTTCCCTGGTTCTAATCCAATATCAATATTCCCCAGAGCCCTTCCATTTATCTAAAGGGCTCTGGAACAAGCATCCAGCTTCTTCTTTTCCATTTATTCCTGTTTGAATATTGGCTATAATGTGTTACATGTTGTAATAACAACTCCTTTTTCCCAGGGTCCTGTACTTACTGTTCCCAACTGTCCTTAGTAAATGAAACATCCTGGAGTAACCCTTCAAACACTATTAATGCTGGAGATTCCTCCTTGGCCTTTGCCTCTATCGCCCTCAGTGTGCCTATTTCCAAGGTGTGATGTTCTGACTTAGACAACAAGGAATTTATGGGTTTGACTTTGCTCCCTGGAGGTGCAACTGGTTTCAGTGGGCTGTTCATATTGGGAAATTAAACACAGGCATAGAATTCATTTAATTGGTATCTCTGTCTGGAACAGAGACTACATCACCAATGAAATTACAACAAAGTATTCTTAAAATGTGTACATTTCACAGGTTATTTTAATTTTCTGCCTCCCCACAGGATGTAAATTGGGTTTTTCCTCATTTCTCATGCCAAATCCAAACACAAACATGGCCCTGTCCAGTGCCATAAGTAGCAATCTCCCTGCTCACTACAGTGCAGAACCAGCCATGATTCCCTGTGCCATGGACAAGGGCAGGATGATGCATCCTGTAGCAAATAGTAAAAAAAAAAAAAAAAAAAAAAAAGGATGTCTTAAAGACACACAAAGGCCACAGTAATTTGACCCCTTCATATTACTGCTCTTATTTACCCCGGTCTCATGTTCAATCAGGCATTTTGTTTCTCCAGCCTGGTGCCATTCTGACCCTTGATGGCATCTTTTCCACTATAATCCTCAACATCAGCCTTTCCCAGTCTCCCATATGTGCTGTGAAGCCCCTGCCCTGCTGTTGGCACATCCCCACCCCATCCCACAGTTCAGCCATTCACTGTTCCTCTCTTGCTCCAGGTGCTGAGCAAGGCTGACTCTTCCAGCTTATCCTCCTAGCACCCCTAAAGTGCATTGCCCAACAGCACACCAAAACTGCTGCAGCTCCTTGTATCGTAGGAATGATGGTTTTCCAGCTCAGAACACTGCTTGCTCAGGATGAGAGCCCACCCTGACAGCCCTAGTCTGCTGCCACAGCAGCCTCCAAACCCATATGTGGCCCCACTTGCTCCTTTTCCCTAACTGTCCCACTGGCTTTCTAGAGTGGAAGGGCACCTTCAGCATGGAGATGCAGTGCAGAAAGAGCACTGTCAATGCAAGGAAAAAACATCCAGATATTAGAGGCCTCAGAAAACTGCACAAGGCAGCAGCTGAGGAGTTACCAACAGTGATAATAAACAAGCAAAATGACCCCAAAGTCATACATTTGCATGCTGAGAAGGATGCAGGGCCTCCATGGACTGCAGCTTGTTCTCTAAGACAAGCACTTTTTCCTGCAATCTTTGGATTTCCTGTTTGCTGTGGGCTTCTGTTTTCTGTAATGTTTCATAGTCCAACATCTTCTTCTCAGCCAAAGATATCTGCTCTTTCAAGAAAGCTATTGCTTCTGTCTGATCTGTATATTCACCATGAAGTTTCTCCAGTTCATGCACCCTCAGCTCAGCATCTCGACACTTGTCCTTCACATCTTGGAGCTCAAGAAGGTGCTGACTACTTTTGGTTTCCAGTTGCATTTTCCAGTTGCTGTTGCTTTTTTCCACTTCATCTAAAGCCTCCTGCAGCTTCAGTTTGAGACTCTCTTTCTCCTTTATATGGACAGCTGTCTCAATGTCGTGCTTTGCTTTCAGGTTCTCCAACTCAAGCTGGTGCTCCAACTTTATACTCTCCACCACTGCCTTCAGCTCCACAATCTCCTTCTGCTGGCTGTCAGGGCCTGAGTTGAGTGTGGCTTTCAGGTCCTCCAGAGACTTCTGGTGGTCAGAAGCTAACGTGTCCAACTTGGACTTCCAGTTGTCCATGAGCCCCATGTTCTCATTAGTGGCTTGCTGAACTTTATGCTTTAGGTCAACAATCTCCTGCGAGTACTTCTCATTGACAGACTTCAGCTTCTCCATCTCCTGCTGGTACTTCTTTAGTGTCTTTTCGTACTTCTCCTTCAGCTGGCTACTCTCCTTCTGGTGCTCCTTGTTGGCAGACAGCAGCTGATCCCTCAGCCTCAGAGCCTCTGAGTGCAAGCCCAGGCTGTGCTCGGGGCTGTCTGCCTGCTGGGAGCTCTGCAGGCACTGCCGGAGCTCATCCACCTCACTGCGCCGGAGGCTCAGCTCCTCCTCCAGCTGTAGGATCCTGGACTGCTCTGCCACCGTGGTTAGCTGCAAACAACAACAGCACAAGGTCAGTGAACCCCTCACCACTGCATCCTTCCCCTTTAGCAAGCATTCTCCAGTGGAAATAAATCCAAAGGGCATTAGTCAAAGTTCAAATAAAGAGGTGAAGAACACCCAGAACCCTCCAACCTGAGCACAGGGCAACCAGCACCAACATCTCACAGTAATGTCTGTGCCAATTGCAATTTATTTTTCCTAATACAAACCTCTTGCTTTCCACAGAAAAACAGCTTGGAAATAACCCTTGAAATTCACTAGGGAGCAACAGAGGTTTATGAAAAATAATGTCCTGGAAGGGCATTATGTTTCCAGACCAGGCATCTTGCCAGAGGATGCACAGAGGAGATGTGACTGCACATGCAGGAATTTCACAAGCATCAAAACCAGCATTAAGCATATCATGTTTCCTTTATTGCTCAGCAATCCTCAGCCTGCAGACCTCTCTTCTGTAATGGAATTTGTTTACCCTGGTGTAAAAAGGAAAAGGGATTTTTACAAATGAGGACTTGTTAGAATTTATTAGCAAAGTCAAAATAACAAAGGAGGCTAGAGGATGCAAGACAATAAATCTGGACATGGCACACATTGAGCATAAGGGCTATGGATCCATGTTTTGCCACCTGAATGTAACCTGGCAGGGCTGAACTCTCTGCAAGTCACAGGGAGTACAGTGTGCTGCCACTATGGATGGAGAAGAGGATGGAATATTAGAAAAAGGCAAAAGAAAGAAGGAAACTGAGGCAAACTCCAAGAGATCAATTTCACTCCATTTCAATTGCCATTTCCCCAGCAGCCAGCAGCCCAGGAGGCCTGTGGTCATTATTTTACATGGGCACAGGGGGCTTCAGACCATCCAGACCTTTTGGAGACCCTCACATTTGTGTTTTCTCCAGCTCTCAAACCCATTGCTGCTCACTGCAGCAAGTTTGCTGCTTCCCACACCACACCAGCATGAAAAAAGCCCTTTCCACATCTGGCTGCTTTTAGGATTCCTCTGGACAATCTATCCAGCTGCAGGCATGGCCAAGGATCAGAGCTGACCCACCTGCACTCACCAGCACCTTCCACTTCAGATGGCAGCTCCCACAGCTGGCAGGGGGACAGGAATGTTGATTGCAATGTTATTTCCTCTTACAGCATGGGGAGGCCTCGAAGCAGAATGAATTGTGCAGGGTGTGGATATTACTGAGATAAGTTAATTGAAAAATGAATTGTAAGAGCTCATGTGTCAGATGGTGGTGTGGGGCAGAGAAGCAAACTCAATCTGAGAAACAAGCTCCCCACAAGAGAAGCAAAGCTAGAAATCATATCATACTACTATTTCTGGGAAAAAGAGCAAAAAAAAAAAACCAAACAAAAAAACCCAAGGAAGCTTAAGTCCAAGCAAAAATCAATCAACCCCACAAAAACCAAAAGAAAGAAACCCAAAGCAAGGCATCATGAGCACCAGGGCAGTGCAAGCGCTGTGTGCAGGCAGGGCAGTGAGGCTCCATTACCCTGGTATCCTCTAATTCTCTGATGAGTTTCTCAGCCTGTGCCTTCTCAAACAGCAGGCTCTGCTCGAGCTCCCGAATTCGGGCATGCTCCAACTGCGTCTGAGTCTGCTCACACAGAGGGAAAACAGTGGAGATGGGAGCAGGGGAGGGAGGAAGAGAGAGAAAGACAGGGAAAGAGAAGGCTGCAACATCATCTCCAGGGTACAAGACAAGGAAAGGCAGTTCACAACAGGAAGAGAATAAAAACCCAAACAAGGAGGAAAAATCCAGCCAAACAAAAAATGGTCCCTGTGGGATTTTACATGGTACTCGTATAGCTCTTCACAAGAAGATGGAATCTGTGATGGGAAAACATCCTCCTGCATTAGAAACCTGCTTCAGTGTTCTCCTGCATCAGCTGAAGACACTTCCTAAAAAGCAAAGCTCCCACCAGTACAATGCAAAGACATTGCAATGATTCTCCACATCTTTCCTCAACAAGAATCACAAGGTAGACTGAAAAGAGTTGGAAGTTCCCATCCTCTTTCCGTTCTGGAGACAATGTAAATCTTGCACTAAGTGGGAAAAAAACCCCAGGTCATACTGTACATAGCATGTTGTAAACCAAAAAACACACTGCACTGAAGAGATCAGGGAATGGAGATATCAAACTGCTCTACACATCAGTGCTTTGGGTTTGAATAGGCCTGACATGAATTGCAAAGTGATTTTTGTACAGTAACACTCTACTAATTTTGGCACAAGAAAACAGAACTTTTTTGGTTGGCTGGTTTTGGGATTTTTAGTTGGTTGGTTGGTGGTTTCTTTTCAAGATTGTTTTGTTGGTTGTTTTTTGTTTTTTTTTTTTTGACAAATGATTCAACTAAGCACAAGAAGTTCATGAAATTCACCCAAATCCAGGAGCACTGGCTCTGGGCATTGCTTCAGTGCCCTTCACTTTTAAAGCTGAAGTACCACAAAGCTGCACTTGGGGCAAAGTTCAGCACTCCACAGCCGCCACCATAATATCATGTACAATTCCCTATAAATAAAAGAGGAAAGAGACACAGAAGGTGCATGCACACTCTAGTCTTCACATTTTGTTAGCTTACAAGAACTTAATTCCTTTAATTAACTTTAATTTCTTAGAATGAAACATAAATTAATCTATCACATTAAGAAATTAATCAAGGAAAAAGCAAACAAACCTGCTCAGAATAATTTTTAACCCCATTTTTTGCTCCTCATTTTCCATAAAATTATTTGATTTCCCTCTCTTTCTATTGGAGCCAGTTTTAAGGATTTTCTGCCCTTCCCTACAATAAAGCAAGGCTTGGCTAGTTGTGTACAAATGATAGAAATGGAAGTTTATAAAAATCCGTGTTTTATGCTTGCAAAATATCATTGTGCATGTATTCATAGATGATGATGTAACTGCCATTTATATTCAGATGCCTCTTTATTTTATGTGCCTTATTTAACCCCTGAAGGAGGGGAAAAAAGACATGGCCCAAATATTATCAAAACTCCAACTTATGTAACTTCAGTGTAAAAGTTGCCTTACTGCATCCTAATTTTAAAAAAAGTAATTTAATTAATTAAAAAATAATAATTCTGCTCTCTGTAAAGCCCAAAGATTCACATCTTGAGAGAGAACTCCAGGACTGATTTTACTAAGAGGAATAAATATTCCATTGATACCAATTAACTGTGACAGCTCATCAGATATTTGCTACCTGAAGACCTGGCCTATTACAAAACCCATCTCTGGACTTCTCAAAGAGATTCTCTCCAGGCTCCTGAGGTTAACACAAGTGCCCAGTCAAGCTCTCAGTCCCACCTGATATTCTTGCTCAGTATCTATTAATCCTGATATTTTCCAGTTCTGGAAAAACATTTGAAAATAGAGGAAAAAACCAACCAACCA
Source organism: Luscinia megarhynchos (assembly GCA_034336665.1). NCBI lineage: Eukaryota > Metazoa > Chordata > Aves > Passeriformes > Muscicapidae > Luscinia > Luscinia megarhynchos. The sequence goes on from CM067581.1 coordinate 3,571,529, forward strand.
AAAAAACATGGGAAAAATTAGATGAACTGTTTTACAGTCCTTAAATCTTAGATTTACATTCAATCCTGCATTATTTTATGTAAATTATTTTGCTAGTACTAGCCAGTATGAGTCAGAACCTCAAATCCAAGGTTTTCCTGCACTTTGAGGAAGTCTGGATATGAATTTCAGATTGACTTGTAGCTATTAGCTGTAAATTACTGTTCACAAATTATAAACTGACTTGCCACTGGCATTCAAGGCATGCTGCAGAATCCAGGAGATGAGCATGAGTTCCTTGATGAGGATAATATTTCCTGTAAACCATGGTCTTCCACCACAAAAAGTCTTTCCTGAAAGCTTTTCCTACATTTGGTTTTCATCTTCCAAATCACTGCAGCATTAGCTGCCAAAAGTGGGTTGAATTCATAACTACATTTCAAGGCTAAATCCACAGCCCCTCTAGCAGAGATCCAAAACCTTGATCTGTATCTTCAGGCCACCAACACATGTACATTTTTGTTCAACTTGCTTCCAAGGATGCTGTTGGGACAAACCTCAGGGTATTTAGCCAATCCTTCAGCAGGAACCCCAGAGCAGAGAATCTGTTCCTACCATTGACATCATGTCTGTTCCTGGCTGTCAAGTCAAAATAAACACTCCCCTCTGAATACTTGGAAGAGCTGCTGGTATAAGAGAGCTAACAAGACCAGAGGAAAGCAGAGAATGGTCACTGGACTTTGCTTTTGGCTAGTTCAGCTCCAGAGAGGGATGCCAAGGGCTGTGCTTGCAGCTACTGCATGACTTTGTTGTGATTTTACATAACAAATATCAAGGATAACATTTCCCAGTAAACACTGCAACATGAAGGAACACTTATTCTCCTGACTTCCAATAAGAGGTTTTGGGTTTTTTTTTTTCCTCTTAGTTAAGCACCTGCTTCTGGAAAGCTTAACTGTCTCTACAAAAAAACAGGAAAGTGAGAATTAACTCTAGTGAGTCAATCATTCAGTCTGAGCATGTAAATTAGGCAGACAAGATGTAAAGTGGTCCTAGCCAAGCTCTCTGCCAATGCCTGTGCTGGGACTGATGCTGGACTCATGGAGAGCATGCCAGTTCCCTGGATCAGAGGAAATCAAGCATTCCTAAATTATTTGTTCTTTTGTACAGACAAGCATGGAAGTGAGGACAGGACCATAATGTCCTGCTGAAAGCTCCCCACTGCAAAACAATTCCTTCCCAGCCCAAAGGAAAATGAAATCCAAGACTGTGAGTCCCAAACTGAAAATAGGAGCCCTTATCCATAGCATCTGATCATCTTGCTAAGCATGGTGGCTTTAAAAAAAAAAAAAAAATCCAAATATATCATCTGGCCAGCCCTGGTCCCAGAATTACACAGCCAGGCTTAAACACTTGGAGCTTACAGAGGGACAATTCACTGCTCTCAAAGGGAATGATGCATGGATCAACCACCCTTCTCTAAAGCACTGTGGGAAAACTGTCAGCTCAGGGACGAACAGAAATCTGATTTTGCACCCACACAACGGGCAGAAACTGCACTTGCTGTGCTTCTGCAAAGGTCTGCTATCAGGGCACTGCTAATTTGCACCCTGTCAAACATATCCTTCAGCTTCTGGATGAAGAAGACAGGTTTATGCCAACAGCATCACAGCCACAGCAACATAACCATTTCCTAGTTTTCCCATTTTCCTGGGGTTTTATTGCTATGAGTGACAGTGAAGCACAGGAGCAAGGCCCTTGACATTTTCTGGCTGTTCCTAACCTGGCTCTCCACCTAAAGAGATGGAAAACTCCCTTGATTTACATTTGGAGAGCAGAGCCTTGCCTTCACAGAAAGATTTTATTTTCCTTTTTCCCCATGGAAAAGTTTCCCACTCAAAGGCCAACATCACTTCATCCAAACATCACTTCCAGTTTGCACACTGCAACAGCATCACTGAGCAACAGCCCCTCCCAGTGACAGGGTGCCAATCCTAGAGTCAAGCCCACACTCAGGGCAGTGCACTCCCCATGAGGATACCTCAGGGTACACAGCATTTTGGCTGGAATTCAATTGCATCCCATCAGGAGACTGTGTGGCCACTAGATGCTAAGAGCAGGATACCACTGGGACAAAAATTGAACTGTCAATTCATTTCTTGAGTGGAAAAATGCATGTTCCAACATGTTGAGATACAGATTTGAATATGGCTTGGCAATTCAGAGTGATAGATTAACTCCAGGCAGCTCCAAGTGTGAACAGTCATTGGGCACCCCACCAAAGAACAATCCTCACAGTTACACCATGGTGTTCACAGCAGGTCCAAAGCCATCTATAAAGTATTGTTAGAGGGGAGCAAAAGGGGCAGAAGTTACTCAAATGAGGCTCCACATGCAACTTTGGACCCCACATTTTAGCAAAATCATAAGGAATTACCTCCAGATCCCCTTTGGTAATGGATTCTTCCTCCACACGGAACTGCAAGTCCTCCACTTTCCTGGGGAAGGGAAGGACACAAAGAGAGCAATCAGGAACACTCAGCTCAGCACCCTCTGTCTAATCCACTGCACATGAGCCTTTTCACTATTAATCAAGTTTTATGGATTACTGCAACCATCAATGGAGAGGTCATTATCAACAAATGGAAAAGCTGCCTAAAAACTATTGATAAGCTTTTTGTGTTCTAAAACCACCCACCCAATACTAAAAAAAATCATGTCATGGCCTGCAGAATCAAAGTCTGAGAGGAGAGAGACACAGACCACCTTAGGATACAAGCAGCAGAAACTGAGCAGCAAGACCCTTGGAGCAGGAGAGTTACAAGCAGCTTTCCACACAAACATGACCTTTCTGCAAGGTACATCCTCTCAGACACACAACTACTGATCTCTGACACAGGATCCTGAAAACAAGCAAACCACAAGGTTTCACTGGATTATTTAAACCTCATTATCCTGCAGCTGAGCACTGAGCAATTTCTGTGCCAAATGCACAGGGTCCTTACAAAATATTCCAAGGGAATTGGATCCTCTGCCTCCTTGGCAGAGGGTGGGCAGTGTTTAATGTTTCCACAATGTGGAAACTGTGAGCAACCCTGGCAGACAGAAGAGCCTTCCCCAGAGATTGTAGAGGGCAGCCATGCATAAATGCACATAAAACCCCACACACTAACACAGACATGCTGAGGAAACTCTTCTCTTTCTGAAGAGAGAAACCAGTAACAGTAAAAAATATTTCAATTTTCTGCTAGACTCATCCTGCTTTTTCTCTTTACTGATTAAAAAAAAAGGGCTGAGGATGTTTAGCTAGCAGCCAGATGTAAGGATTATGGTTCTGTTACAAATAAAAATAGCTGTGAGTGTACATAACAAACTTCATAAACAAGCTTCCTTGTCTAAACCTCCTCTAATTAGAGGAGGGAGGCCTCTGTTGATATTTAGAGGAAAACTCAGCTGTCTTGGGTTAAAGGCGCTGCTGGGAAAGTCAGCTGCCTACCAGGAGTATGGGGAGATTTATGCATGAAAGAACATTTAATCCACAGGAGGGCCATCACTCAATTTAAATCAACAATGTTTTCAGTTATTTAATACGCAGAAAAGTTTTCTATTCCCACTGAAGAGTTTAATTATATACATGGAGTATATAATCTGGACTAAGAATGACATGCAGATCATCACTCTTCTCCAGAGAGGAAATGATATCTGCACAGATGGGGGCCTCTGGGATGTGGGGAGATGGTGAATCACACACTACAGTAAGGCTGTACTCCAGTTTGGCTTCCCTTCCTCACAAAGAATATCCTCAAGACCAGCCCATCACAAACGTAGGGGAAGAAGGGGTCTTTGTAAATCTAGGTTCTACAGGAGGGTCTGTGCTGGCCCAAGGTGCATGTGCCTGTTTATGATCCAATTTTTATTCCATACTGTGTCCTTAAGCCAAAACCAACTGAAGGCTCTATCACTGTCCACACAGGACTTCATCTCCCTCACATCTATCCAACTCCTGCCTTACCTCTTCTCCTCTTCCAGCTGGTTCAACAGCTCAATTTTCTCCTTCTGCATCCCATCCACCAAGGCTCGTGCTCGCTGGAGGTTTCCTTCTGCCTCTGAGACATACTGGAACAAAAAACAAGCCCAAGACACAAAAGTTAACCAGGTCTGAAGTAGTACAAAGCTGTTAAAGAAAGGGTCAGAACTAGGGAACAGAAAGTTTTGATGATCTGTTTCAGAGGATGGTGTGGTAAGAGCACATTTTCCAAAGAGCTTAGGATTTAGGGATCAAGACAACAAAAACTGCTCTATCTCCAGCAGCTGTAAATGATCCAGTGCCTCTCTGACCTGACCCTTTTGGAGAATCCAGCTCTGATTAGAGTTAAGAACTTTTCATCTTCAAGTTCTGAAAATCTGCTTAGAGATTATCAATGCAATTCAGCCCCAGTCATGAAGCAAGAGATATTTCAGACTTCTGTTAATTAATTTGTTACTGATAATTTCTGGGAAACACAACACACAAGAAGAATGTCAGCTTGCAGTTGATTTCTCAATTTCTCCTGCATTTCTGACAGGCAGGTGTGAGCCACCACATAAACATACAGTGCCATCTCTGCTCCCAGGCTGCTCACTTGGCTTTATAAGCACAAGTAAAGAATTCAGGATAGTAGCAGATGTTGAAGAACCACACACTGACAAACAGCACAAACACAACTTTCTTTAAGCATTTTAATGCATAAAATATCCTCTGTATAAATGCTTGTGGAAAAACCAAAGAAACACCAGCCTAATATGATCAGTCTGTTTTCCTTCCAGATTTCCTGCCTTTATTGATGTTATAAAAACATCCTCTCTGGTGGGAAAGGAGTGGCATATGAACTGAGCTGATGTTCTCAGCACCATAAAGTCACTGCAATGCAGTCACAGCCACAGCCAGATTCAGTGGCTGAGGGGAACAAATCTGCCTTCCACTTGCATTTTAGCATTGAAATGTATTGATCCACCAGAAACAAACTGTCTAATGCCTCTTATCTGGCACTGCCCTTTTCCTGCTCCTGGCAGAGACAGCACATGTGACACTAGGAGAGGGGAGAAAGAGCCTCAGCTCCTAATATTAATTCAGAGCCCAAGTTTCACCCACAGTTGTAACACTATGATCTGACACTTTCAAAGGATATCAAATATTCAGATATTTGAGAGTTGTGATCAAAAGCCATATCACCTCTTACCTGGTCGTGCTGGGCCTTCATGATAGCAATCTCCTTCTCCACCTCACAGATGTGGCTGGTGGCTTTGGCAACCTCTGCCCGCTCCAGGTCTCGCTCTGCCAGCAGCTGTTCAATGTGCTGCTGCTTCTCCTTCAGTGCCTCCTGCAGAGCTGTGGTGCCTGAGATCTTCCTGGCATATCGAGAAGAGGTCTCTGTCAGCTGGGAAAAAAGTTCAACACAGATGGGGTAAAGCTGTGTCCTTCCCAGTATAGAATAGTTGAAGCCCCCTGTAAAATCTGGAATGCTGCTCACCTAATGATTCAGCTGAACAGAGCTGCAGTTCCAGCTCTGGGCCCTACAGGGGAGGTTAAGTCTGAGAAACATCTGGACAATGCTCACAAGCTCAATTGCTCTTCTGCACTGCAATGAAAGCAGCATTTCCCAAAGGACAGAACATGGGGTGGGAACTGGGTCAGGAAAAATTATCATGCATTGTATCATCTGCCTTCTTAGACAGATTTTATTGATGGCCTACACTGATGAAATCCCAGAAAGTGAGCTCAGCTGGGTAGACTGATCTCAAGTGGAGACCAGAATGGGGTTATTTGGTCCACTCCCAGGAATGACAATGCACCCTTGTCCCCAGCCAAGAGTGTTCTGTGGTGACACCACAGCAGAGCCATAACTTTTAATAATATCACTGCTCTGCTTTCTGCCTGCTTGAGCACCTGTCAAAACCCCAGGCATGTGCCCAGGACACTGTCACCCTGCACAGTCACAGCAGGAGCTTTGCACAGCTGGTCAGTGGAGCAGCATGACCATGAGACTGGAAACAGGGTCTTTTTTCTGCAGGGATCCCTTACAAACCTGCTCCTGACAGCAGGACTGAGATTCATCCCACTGCAAAGTGCACTTCAAGCTCTTCAGTGGTCACAGATGCTCAGTGTCCATCACTTGGAGCCGTGTCCATGGAGGGAGCCAATCTGTGGTGTGGGTGACACCATCCCACACTCCATTCCCCTCAGCTCATGAATGGTGAAAGAGCAGCACTGGGAAAAAACCCCAACCCTGCTGCTTTGTGAAGCTGGGTCACAAAGGCAGACTGATGCTGGAGCAGGAGCTACTCACCAGATATCCAGAGGAAATGTGACTTAAAATGGCCCAAAAAGCCTTCAAATCACTCAAAAAATGGCCCAAAACCTCCTGAAATCTGTACTAAAACACCTAAACTCTGCCAAAATTCCAAGGATTGCTGGGAAAAGCATCAGGAAAAATCCAGGAAAAATTGAGCGTAACAAACTAGAAAAATCCCTGAAAATTTGTACAGAGAAAAGCAAAAATCCTCTAAAAATCAAACTGAAAATGGACCAAAAAGTCCTAAAATCTGCACTGGAACACCCCAAACCTGTCAAAATTCCAGGGATTATTTGGAAAAACATCAGTAAAAATCCAGGATAAATCCAGGACAAAGTCAGCCTAAAAAAGCCAGTAAAATCCCTCAAAATTCACATTAAGGAATGCAAAAATCCCCCATACATAGCACAAAAATGGTCAGAAAAACTCTTAACACCTGCACTGGAACACCCCAACCCTGCTGCTTGGTGAAGCTGGGTGACAAAGCAGATGGAGGCTGGAGCAGCAGCTACTCACCAGCCCACTGCGGCTGGGCCTGCCGCCCACCGAGGAGGCCACGGAGCTGACGGAGCTGATGGAGGAGCTGCTGGGGCTGTGGGTCAGGGCTGACACCCCCATGGCCATCCTCTTGCTCTTCTTGGCCTTGGCAGGGCTGGTTGATGGGAACCCGATCCTGATCACCTTGTGGATGGGAGCAAAGAGGCCAAACTTGGGGGGGCACTGAAAATACCTGGAACACAGGAGATGCACTGAGTGAGAAGTGGCAGAGCAGCCATGGCACTGCCAAGCAGCACAAAACCCCAACTCACAGCTCATCTCCAGGTGCTTTGCTGTGGCATTGTTTCCTGTGTAAAAGCAGTTGGATTATTCTCCTTTCCAACTCATAGTGCTGCAATCTCCATGTCTGCATTTGTGGTGTTTTAGCAGGGACACCTCAGCACTAGTTGCTGTGCACGTTGATAAGATGCCAGGAAAGACACAGCCAGTAGCCTGGAGAGCACATATCCCAGAACATAAACACAGCCACAGCACAAGCACTCCTTCCTCACCAACCAATTGGCTGTTCTCTTTACCCTGTGTGTTGGATTGATGTAGTCAGAAATGTGAATTCTGTCCCCATCTGCTGCAGCCGGGTGGGGCAGTGACCCTGATCTCCGTGGCACACATTAGCTGCTAATGGGCCATCTTTAAACCAGCTGGGGCAATCATCTTTATCTTTCCCACAACCCATCCTCCCTCCAGGAAGATATCATCTGCTGCTGGGCCATTGAGTCCCACTGTGTGACTGATAAAATGACATCATCCCACTGGGAGATGCTCCACCCAGGGGGAGGAGCCAAGCATTCCTACCTAATAAAAACTGGGATTTTGGACACCAAGGTACCTTCTTTCCACTGGATTCCAGAGGAAATCCAGACCTTTCCACATCATCCCTGGACCTTCAGAGGGCAAACTGCACCTTCTACAGGAGCACTGCTTCAGCTGAACCACATCTGCCACTGCAGGAGGATGCAGCCACCATTGAATGGGACTGCTGCCAACACCCTGACTGACTGACTGTCAGGTTGTATTCTGACTCTGTCAGGGTTAGGATTGTTCTTTGTAACACTGCATTTCTACTTTAATTTTCTAAGTAAAGAACTGTTATTCCTAATTCCCATATCTTTGCCTGAGAGTCCCTTAATTTCAAAATTACAATAATTTGGAGGAAGGGGGTTTACATTCTCCATTTCAAAGAAAAGCTTCTGCCTTTATTGGCAGACACCTGTCCTTCAAACCAGGACACCCTGCTTTGAAGATAGTGATGTAGTAAAGTGTGTCTGCAGGAAGATGTCACAAGGTGGACAAGGCTATACTATGTGGAGCTCAGCAATAGGACAAGAAGCCATGGTCAGGAAGTTCCAACTAAACATGAGGAAGAACTTCTTCCCTGAAATGACCAAGCCCTGAACAGGCTGCCCAGAGAAGCTGTGGAGTCTCCTACACTGGGGATATTCCAGAACCTTCTGCACACAATACCATGTGCTCAGGGATAACTCTTCCTGAGCAGGAAGGTTGGACTAAATGACCAACTGTGGTCCTCTTCAACCTGATCCACCCTGTGACTCTGTCAAAAAAAAAGATCTAAATCACACAGTTCTGTGTAAATCTTCCACAGTGTAAAAATCTTTCCTACCCAAACAGGAGAACACAACAGCTCAAACCTTTGAGGCCAAAAATACCATTACAGCAAACTCCAGCGTGTGCCACCTCCTTTGGGTGGCAGAGAAACTGTCTCCTCTGCAAACAAACTTGGAAAGATGAAAGCATGGAAAAGGGAGGATCAGATAATTACAGTGCATGGTCTCTTCCACAACTGCAGTGAGCCCAATGATTCTGTCTCTCCAGAGCCCTCTTCCAGAATAAAAATGAGCCACAACTCAGTGTCAAATCCTGGAAACTCCTTCAGGGCCTTGGCTGACCAGCATAAACCAAGGTTCATCTGCTGCTGGCCAGCTGCACTGCTGCAAAATCACCTCCAGCATTGTGTTCCCCACTTTCAGGGGAGCAGCCAACTCAAAAAGCTCCTGTAAGAGCTTTCTCATAGGCTTCCCAGCAAGAATAGAACTAAATACTGGCTCATAAAATAATCTGTCCTGTGCTAATATAAAAAAACAGGTTCTAATGACTGAATTACGTAAATCCAGTTTTACTAGCACTAGTTTTCTCTCTCTCCAGATGTGAGCAGCTGTTTCCCCAACTCCCTTTTATTAAGTGCTGGCAGCCACACAGCTGTGTCACAGGCAGGCCCCTGTGTGCTTGGGAGGCCAGGGAACAGCCTGATCTCCACCCAGATGAGAATTAAATTAATTTTTAAACATCAGCTCAGATCTGTTTCTTTTCTATAACAAACTTTAAACAACCTCAAATCTCTCAGCCTCCTCAACTTCCTGCCAAAACAGGCCCTTGGGTTTGGAAAACCAGCCATACCACAGGCTGGCCTCTTGCAAACCTGCCAAAGCCCTGCTCAGCATCATTTTCCCAAATTCCAGCAGGCACAGGCAGGCCAACAGACCCTTCCACAGCTCTGCCTGGTGTAAGCACAGATTGGTGCTCATGGCTGCACAACAATCTCAAATGTTAATTCCCTTAAAAGTCTCTGACAGCTCTTAGCAAGTGCAAACTTGCATCACTATGCCCGCCCATTCTTTCAGTCCAGATTGAAAGTGGTTGCAATTAACTTTTATAATTCAGAAGCAGGAACTGAGTCCAAACCACTTGGCAGGAAAAAAAAATCTACATGAAAACCAAGAGCTGCTCTCACAGAGTGTGGAGGAGCCCTGTGTTGACATTACAGAGAGGAAACAGGGCAGAGAAGTGGTGGTGTGATGGCAATGCAAACTGCAGGTGGAAAACAGCATAGGAAATGTTGAAATAGATGCAAAAATCTTCAATGTCCAAGACTGACAAACAACGCAAAAGTAAAAGGTCTAGGCAGTTTAGTGAGTAAGGACTCTGACTGGAGCAGAGAGAGAACAGTAAAAAAAGCAGATAACATTTAAATTACTAGAGATGAGTACATGAACTTGCTTGGCTTTGTGGAATTGACACCAAACCAAAGCACACCAGCAGCTCTGTAGTCTCCTGTGCAGACAGGAAGGCAGATGCAGCAAACCTCAATGCAAATCAGCACCATCTGATGTACACAGGGGCTCCCCACAGTGATCCCCTGTCCCCTGGGCAACTGCTACTGATCCACAGCCTGCAGGCAGCTTCCACTGAACAGCCACAGCTGCAGGGAGAGTCCAGCCCTGGGGTCTCCCCTTGATGCACATCCACTCCTGAGCCTGCAGGAAAATCAGTGACCCACCACAAATTTCAGCCAATTCACCAGCTCAAGTGGAGATGCCTGTGACAGCAAAGGTGAGCAATGTCACCAAAAGCTCCATGCTACCTCTGCTGCTTCCACCAGCCTCAGGGCCTTGAGCTGCACTTTTGGCTTCACTCTCCTGCAGCTGCAGCAGGCAGTGCTGGGCTTGCTGGCCAGGCCAGGGATGCTCACTAGATGGCAACCATCAGCAAAGCACAGACTGCAGAGTCCTGGACAGCCTCTGCCCAGGCTGATCCTGCCAGGACAAGACCAGGACAGCCTCAAGAATTCCATGCTGCCACAGCAAACAGGGAAGACTGACTGAGGGGTGCCTACATGCACCAATGGAGTTGGTTTCACTGCTTTAGCTTCTCCAAACCACTACTGTTGAAATAGGCACAAGAAAATCAAAAGGCTGGATGAAGGACAGGCATGGACAATGCTGCAGCCTTGCTCTAACCAGTGTGAAACAAAAGAGAAACCTCTGCAGACAGGGCACACACCAGAACAGCCTCAGCCAAGATGCAGCAGTTTCAGAAGACAGATGACTTCCAAAATTTGGAGTTTCAAAACACAGCAACATGTTAAGAGGATGAGAGGCAGACAGCACTACACTCACACCTGCCTTTCACACCTTCCACATGCACAGAGACAATCAATAATTTCTGAGCACCCTGAAGATTAATCTTCCAGATAGTTCGAATTGTATGATAAAGGAAGCAGGAACTTGCATTCACTCCATTATTTATCCTCTACCATCCTGGTTCTTTTATTTTGAGAACAGGCTGAAACTCAGCCATCTGCTGCCAATCACTTACTGCTTTCTTGCCCTGACATTGAACAAGACAGCTTTTCTCTTCATTTAAATGAAAGCACATGGGTGCTGGACAAAGCAAGGCTGACCCAACACAAGAAACCTTCATTACAGAATCTGAGATCTAACAAGGCAGGAACTCTCAGCTCCTCAGTTTCAAAGTTATAGGTTGGACTTGATGATATCAGAGGTATTTTCCAATTCTGTGAAAGATAAATCTCACCTCTAAAGCCAGACTGCCTTCAAAAGATCCAAGAAACCAACAGTATTTCCCACTCAATGAACTTGTGTAGGACAAGGAATAATTGCACCTGTAGTTGAAGCACGATCAAAGAGCTGCTGTATAATTCAGATTTAACACCACCAAGCTCAAGATCCAAGGCCTGGGTCATTCTGTTAACTAAATTCCACACGAACAGAAAGAGCTTTCAAGCAAGCCTGTGACATATCCCTGCCTAGTTTTATGGGGACTACACAAGGTATTTTTTGGAAAAGAGTGGAGGTGCCTATGGAATCAGAGGTGGTAAAATCAATCAGCAGGCACCTATCACACTACAGAATCAGCACAAGGACAGAAAACAACTACAACTGTTCTTTCCAAATTTCTTTGGAAATTTGTTCCCAGAAAGAACAAAATAAAACATTAAGCTGAGGAGAAAAGAAAGTAAAATCTTTGTCTTTTGTAGCTCTGACAGTGTGACTTATAGCACAAGAAAAAAGTTTATGACAGGAATGTGTGGTAGAAAATAGAGTTAATACAATTAACAGAATCAATTTCTAGCAAAAATTAAATCCCACTGTAAGTTATCTTCTCTCCCTACTTTCTCATGTTTCCTGAAGCCATTCAGGTTCCTCCTTCACAGAAGTGATCTGATCCTGCTTTAAAGTGGCCCAGTGCTGAGGTTTGTATTGATCTCCCTGCAGGGCTATCCAAAAGCCTGAGAGACTCCAAATGAGACTCTTCCTCCCAGCCCACAATGTCTAACCCAACACAGCCCTACCTCTCCTGCCAGGTGTGATGGCATTTGCCCCCCAGCCACCCCAGGAGGTGTGCAGGACTTGGGCTGGGGGTCAGGGCCCACAGTACCTTGTACCAGCAACTGCCCCATCATTCTTGCCCAGGGGCTCATCCAGCTCCACTCCACACCACTCTCCTTTGGCGAAATCCGTCTCTCCCACGTAGCGCACCACTCCTGTCTTCGTCCCCCCGACCTGGCAGAGAGAAATGCTGAGGATTAGAGATGGCAGCACTGACACAAGGGAACTGAAGCTGGGACAGGTATTTAGAGAGGGGAGACAAGACATCTGTATTTTCTGTTTCAGTTCTCACACCAAGCTCTCCCAGCACTAAAGTTGTCTTTCCAATAACTACAAAGTGATTTTGGGACTGCCTGGCTTCAAGATATCAGAGAAAATTTAATGAAAACATATTTCAAGGTGTCAACTAATTGCACCAAGTTACTTGTGAAGCCACAAAGGAGTTTAAACCCTGCAGGCACAGCTCATACCTGCCTTGCCTGGAGAACCATGACTGCACTGCCAGTTTTTCAGCCCTGTGCTCATTCAGCCAACAGTTTGGGCAATGCTGGGACATGATAGCAAGAGGACAGCTGAGCCAGGAAAGCATTCCTTGCTCCTCAGCTTGCTCCCAGGATGTAGAAACTGCCCAAAATAGAGTTGTTCCACTTTTATCTACACTTCCTACAGCAATTCACAGTGCTGACAAACTGCATGGGAGTGGGGCTCAGCTCACTGCCAGGCATCCTCCAGCATAGCTTTCTTCCCCCAGCATGGAGAAATAAGAATAAATCCCACCTTTTTCTCCTGAATTTACACTCAAAGTTCTCAAAGTTTGCAGCTTACTGAGGAGGCTCAAGGAGGGAAGTCAGGAACCTTGGGAGCTGTTTTGATTATTGCTCCAAGAGTTGGCAGCACTGAGCAGCAGCTGCCTCTGCACTAAACACTCCCACTTAGACACTTGGGCTGAGAAAAGGAAGACAGAAAAGAAGGAAAGTGGTTCTAAAGGTTCATACTTCAAGTAAATCAGCATATGGTCCAAGCCTTTTTAGCCTATCTCTGCTAATGCCTAAATTCAAGGAAGAAAGCTTAAAAATAAGTTTAAAATTAAATTGGCAGTTTCATCCTGCAGTTATTAATTTTCTTAATATTAAGCTAAACATAAAAAGGTATCAACAGAGAATTATTTTCCTACAGAAAACAGTGAGAGCCAAATGCAGAAATCTCTGGGTTTGTGTATTCCAGGGTGGGAATGTTAGATTTACCAATTCTAAATCCCTAAAAAAAATGCTTATGCAAAGGAAAAAAGAGTTTCCCAGAATAAAAATAACTGCACCTTTATGGACTAAACAGCACAGTTCTGAACTCTGGGTCCTACCTCAAGTCCTGGGAGGCTGCAGCACACAGCTTGAGTTAGTCCTCTGGAATTTCTCTCACTAGGGATTCAAAGCACTGCTGCCTATGGAAGAAAATCTTTGGGGATGTTCTCTTTGCTACAGGATAGAGTAAAATATTTGCCAGCAGGAAAAGGATCATAAGAAAACATTCGGGTTCTACACTGTGCCCAGGAGTAAAAAGACAACTCAGTTTCAGTATTAGGTACTTGGCAAGTTACTGATTTGAACAGTTGCAGTGAATTCTTCACCTAACACTCACAGTTAAATGCCAGTCCCTATTTTGATTGATTTGAGTTTATACAAATTTAGCCTCTTAATATTACTGCAATGATTTAATGCCACTCTAACACATTTCTTTAGCTGCAAGTTGAACTCAATATAAGTGTAATTAATCTTAATGTCATTCATAGGAACTTACCATTGCTGATGTGCCCTCCAAATTTTATTTTTATTGCTTTAATTCCAGATGTTGAGTCAGATATTTACCAAGCCATATGACCCTGACAGAGTCTCATGCAAGCCTTAAAAAACCAATGAGCTCCCTCCATCAGTGTGACCATGGCATCTACTGCAGGGTCCCACTCTTCCAGCCACACACAGGAGCACTCAGTTCTGTACCCATCACTGTTACATATTTGAGAAAGCTGTTTTCAGCCAAGAAGATAAAAAACTAGCTCTGACCTGATACGCATATTATTTATGCCAGCACCTAAACTGGGCAGTAAGAGTGCAGGCCATGCTTCCACCCAAAACCCCCATGTCAGAGAGGACTCTGAGCACAGAGCAGTCCAAACGTCCCTTGAATAGCCACATGATTCCCTCCTTCCAGAGCAGTGTGTTCTGTTTTCACTTTCCAGCTTTAATTATTCTGCCATCCTCTGTGTGTGTTTTTCTCTCTGTGAAACAAACCCTGTCATTCAGCATCACACTCTCCCCCAAGCCAAGGCTGACACATCTGCTCTCCAAGAGCCTGGGCTCCCCCAGTGCAGTCAGGAGCCAAGGTCAGGCTGTCACACGTGCATGCCAGTGCTTGAGCCTCTTGTTGAATTTCCCATCTTTTGGCAGCCATGCAAAAACTCTGATGGATGGAGGGCCCAGAAAATCCACCCATCTCAGACATGCAGATTTGTTCAGCTAATGCTGCTAAAATAAATAATTCTTTGAAGAAGCCAGTCAGCAGGTTGTGCCTGTGTATGGTCTCATCAGAACAGAATGTTTGATTCTATCAGACCCTTCAATAAATCAGAGGGAGAGGACACAAGGCAGCCAGGGAGGTGAGTAATGGCATGGGAGCCATGTCATGGGAGTCATGGGAGCTCTCAGCTCTCAGCCATCTCTCCTGCCCATGCTGGCTTGGATACCACTATCTATAACCCAGATGTGAACAGCAGCTGAGCATGGATGGCTCCTTTGACACAGAGACCTGAGGATTCCAACCCAGAACATCCCAGCCTGATGTTGGCATCAGTGCCACTCCAATCGATGAGCTCCTCTACAGGGAACTTGTCTACATCTCTCACCTGGTCAGTCACAGCCACACCTTCAACATGCCTGGTGTCTGGAGTGAAGCAAGGACAAAGTGGGGTGGGAAACCCCTCTCTTTGCTAAAGCCTGAGACAGCACAGAATTAACAAGGCTGCCACCAACCTCAGCTCAGACATGTCACAGCTTTTAGAGCTGACAAGTTTCACTCAAAAATTAACAAAACTCCCAGAGCTTTTCCGAGAAGCCTTTAATAGTCACCTTATCAAAACTATTGCTGAGATTATTCATGCCCAAGATAATGGGATTTTGCCAAATATAAAGTGTTATTGCTTTTATAGTTATTTTGGGAAAAACAACAACAAAAACCAAGCATAAAGCAGCTAAAAAGAGCTCTTTCTGGAAGTTTCAAAAACTGGAAACAATATTGATACAGTGATACTAGATTTTTTGTTTTGGAGATTATTTTGACCAGTGTCAACACTCCAAGTATCTCCACTTCAGGTAAAAACATTCATGTTTAAGTTTAAACAAGCACGTGGTAGCCCTTCCTCTTCAGCTGGAATTGAGCAGCCTCTGAGCCACACACCTTGGAGCTCCTGAACATTCAGGTCCAGACTGAAGGTCTCTGCCTCCTTTCTCATGCCTTTAAGCAAAGGCTATCTTGCTGACTGGTCCTTTCCCCAGTGAAGCATCCCAAATAGTTTCAAGGGACAGTCTTGGGCTTTACCTTCCCAACAAAATGAAGGCAAGGATATTTAGCAGGTCTCTATCTACTGCTGAGTCAGCAACATGCAGCCATGGAAGGACATCCACACACCTTCCCTGCTAATTGTAGTATCACATTTTACTGTGCTTTTCCCAACAAAATGGGATCCAGACCAGTATCCCAGGGCTGAAAAGACAATGATGCTAACCCTTCCTGACACTGTCTTCAACAGAGCTAACATATCATTTAAACTATTTACCAAACTAGCAGCAGGACAGATCTCAGTCTGGCTGCTGTGAGCAACACCCCTCCAGCCTATGTTTGCTCTTTGCTCCTCATGGCCCTTGTCATCCCACAGCAGTTTCTTGCTCCAAGCAAGAACCTCTTGGGAGCTGCCCTTATTCTATGGCCTGTGGGCATTGCTCTGCTTACAACACAATCCCATACTGCTCAGGAAGAAGAGAAAAATAAAATTCTCTGTGCCTTTTAGGCCAACAGGGACTGTTCCCAGCCACATCACGCACATTCAGGGGTCAGCAATGGCTGAGACACCTGCCTGATCATATTCCCAAGCAGAAATCCAGAGTTAACACTGTCTTTTCTGTTTAACATTCTAATTTACCCATTTAAATTGATTTTCAAAGCATTTCCACAAGACAGGGCTGCTGACCAGAGGGTGGAGGTGGGAACATCAACTGCCCAGCACACTCTGGTGTGCCTCCTCTGCAGAGCTCCTGGGTCCCAGCAGAGCCCTGAGACTGTCCTGCTGCTCACCTGTGGGAAGAGGAAGGAAGGAAGCAGGGGAGAAGAGTACACACAGGACACTTGCTTCACATTCTAAAGATCTTCAAGTACTTTTGTGTGCAGCACATCAGCTGTCCTGGGTTAGTGTTATGACTACTCCTCTCCCTGAGCCTCTCCCCCCCTCCCTGTCTGCACGGAGCTGCTGCCGCCGTGGCCGTTCCTCCCCCGCCCCGGCGGGCCCACGGCTGCTGGCCTGCTGCTGGCCTGCTGCTTTGGCTGCTGCTGCTGCTGGCCTGCTGCTGCTGCTTTTGCTGCTGCTTTTGCCACTTTGGCTGCCGCTTCTTCCCCTAGCTTTTGCCCCAGCTTCTCCTGCCCCCAGCTGCTCCCTCTTTCCCTCTCCCTTCTTCCCCTCATCCCGAAGATCTGCACCGGCTCCGGACGGAGGGATCTGAACATCAGAGACTGCCTCTGGAAGCCTGCCAAAAGAAGCTTTGCACCCTTCCCAGCAGGGACTGACCGAGCTCGTCCATCCTCGCTCACCTTGGTGAAAACGTTTTGTGTCATCGGGGGATTGTTCTTTCCTGGTGCTGGGAAGTGGTTTTTTTTCCTGTGTGTTTGTTAAAATAAACAAGTTTTTTCCACTTTTTTCCCTTGGAGGAAGTTCTTCCCGAACCCGGTAGTGGGAGGGGGAAGGAGTTCTGGGGGTTTATTTTCCTAGGGGGACTTCTTTGCGAGATATCTCCCGTAAATTTGTCCAAAACCAGGACAAATCTTGGCGCCCAATGTGGGGCACAAGGAAGTGGAAAAAACTTTATTACCTTGTAACTGTATATTGGTATAGATTTATAATGTTTTTTGGGATGGAAGCTGGTATGTGGTTTTGGATACTAGGGTTTTTTGAGGTTTTAATACCTCTCTGGTCTCTGGGGTTATTTTCCTATCCGGAAATAGCTCCAGTACTGTCCCTTATTTGTAGTTTTTATACTAGAGGGATAATGACCAAAATATTTATCGGACTGGGCTTGGTTGCGATGGCTTGTAAGAGGTTTATAAAGATGCTGGAATCGGTTCCAGGGATATCTTCTGGATCCTGGTTATGGATATGCACTCAGTTTGTTAGAGGAGAAGAGGGGGAGGAGGCTTTTCAGCCTTTGCTTTCCTTTGTCTCCTCTGAATTTTTTACATCTTTATTAGAAAATGTGCAGGTTTCCCTGAATACTAAAGAGATTATCTTTCTGATGTTTAATTTAGTAAGCTTTTTATACACTGTTTACAGTTTATATAAAATGAGGGCTGAGATTTCTAGAGGGGCTGGTGTAACTCCTGATTTAGGAGCAAAGCAAAATGTGAAGAGTCCTGAATGGTGTGGGAAATGGCAGGACCTGGGCCAAATGTTAAAGGAATTTTCTGATCCTATAGTTTGGGACTTTCCACAGGAGCAAATTCAAAACCCAGCTGAGGTGGTAAAATATTTGAAAGAGAAGTGCCATGATAACCCTAAGGAAAAAAAGATCACTGCAGTGAGCTGGGCCCTGGCGTATGCTTATCGTAGCCTGTTAGATAGTGTAGGACCACAGACAGCAGACAGGGAACACGGAGATAGATTAGTTACCATCCCAGTGACTCAGGATGTAGTAAACACTCCAGACTTGAGGACAGGGGCGAAATTAGATAATAAGCTTCAACCAATGGCCGTGGCTACTAGCACCAGAAGTGGAAAGTGCACAAAGAAGACCGATCGGCCAGTGGATGATGATGATGAGGATGCAGGAGAAGGACCCTCAACGCCTCCTGATATAAAATCAAGAGTAAAAACAACTAGTGTGAGATCAGAGACTAATAATGAGTCCCTTTCCCTAAAGGATCTTCGTGGTCTGAGGAAGGATTATACGAGACGACCCGATGGGTCCATAATTAGTTGGCTGGTCCGGCTTTGGGATGCGGCAGGCGAGGCTACCATCCTGGATGGCACTGAAGCGAGACACCTGGGATCCCTGTCACATGATCCTGTCATCGATCAGGGAATGATGAGGGAGGCTAACCCTCAAAGCCTCTGGGCACGGGTTTTAGACAGTGTGGCACAAAGATATCTGTGTGCCGATGACCTATATGTGCAACAAACCCGATGGAAAACCATGGAGCAAGGGATCCAACGGCTAAGGGAAATGGCAGTGGCGGAGATCATTTTTTCGGAGGATATAACAACTAGGAATCCGGACCTGGTCCCATGCACACCGGTGATGTGGAGAAAACTTGTGCGACTCGGGCCATCTGAACACACCTCTGCCTTAGCAATACTGAAGCGGGAAGAGGTACATGAGACAGTTCTTGATATGGCTAAGAAGCTTCGAGCCTATGCGGATGCTGTGCATGGCCCAACACATGCCAGAATCACAGCCGTGGAAACATGTTTGCAGAACTTAGAGGACAAGATAGAGGAAAATCATAAGAGGCTCAGGGAGGAGATTAAGGAGGACCTCCTCCAAATTTCAGCAGTGCAAATTAGACGTCCTGGTATCCAACGCAGACATTTCCCCGATGGGGAGAGGAGGTATACTCCTCGAGCCGAGTTGTGGTTTTTCTTGCAGGATTCTGGAGAGAACATGAGGAGATGGGATGGGAAGCCTACGGCTGCTCTGGCACAACGGGTGCGTGATCTGAAGGAAGGCAAGATTGAAAGAGGAAGTTCCGCCAAAAGGAGAGCTGCTCCTGTTTCCCGTAGTCAAAATGCCAAACATGATAATGATAATGACATGTCTGACCCTCTTGAGGGAACTTCTAAGACCTATGCCCCGGAAAGGAAGAATAATCAGGCTTAGAGGGGCCTCTAGCCAGGGTGAGGCGAGGGAGAACCGTGTTTTTTGGACCGTGTGGATTCGGTGGCCTGGCACATCGAAACCACGGAAGTATAAAGCTTTAGTGGATACAGGAGCACAGTGTACGATAATTCCATCAAGATATGTGGGGGAAGAATCCGCTTCTATTGCTGGTGTGACAGGTGGATCGCAGGACATCAGCTTATCCCACTCTGTTATGGGATGATGCCAACAAGAACTTGGTCATCACCTTTACTGGACAAGTGTGGCTGGTTCTGGTTTAAGCTGTAGCTGCAGGCTCTATCCAGCCTGTAAACTGGAGCAACCATCCTTTCCCCTGGGGATAAATGGATGGGTTTATTTCCCCCTCCCCATACTCATCCACCCACTAAAGGATTCTATTTCCACCCAAGCTGAGAGAGGCAGGAGCTGTATTTTCCCATCATACACAGTTTAGCTCTTCCAAGCATTGAAAATCACTGTGCAATAATACTGGATTTACAGAGGGTGCTTTTGGCAAAGGCACAGGCTGTGGGTCCAGCTACTACAGATCACCTGAAATAAGAACCTGTAAATGCAAGGGGGTAAATGTGTGAACTCATGGGAGATCACATGGCCATCACATACTGGGGCTGTGTGCAGCAGCTGGTGGAAGGTGGAGAACTGGCTTGTGGTCAGGTTTATCTGTAAATACAACTTACCTCCATGTGCCATCTGGCCATCAGCAGCTTTATCTGATCAGATAAATACCACGTCATCTGAGAATGCCAGAACTGGCTTTTAGGGTAAGAGGAGAAACAGACAGCCAGTAATTACAGGCCAGCCCTCTGTATGTGAAGCTACAGGAATTTTTATAGTTTCTTTTCATCCAACCACTTATCTTTGTGCCTCCCATCCCCACAGCACAAGTCAGCATTGCACAGCAATGAGTCTGACAGCACTGCGGATGCAAGACATTTCTATGCATTTATCTGTCAGGCACCAGTGAGAAAATAATATCCTAGGGAGGTGGTGTAAGAGGAAAGCCTGGAATTACAGCATCCCCTCCTGGGGATGTCTCAGATACCAAGTCCGCTCATGTCAGTAACACAGTTTGCTGTACAGCCCACTTACAACTCTATTGAACTACAGATACTGCACCCAGCAGACAAGGGCCAGGCAGTGTCTCAGCCCAAATGAATAGTTAGGAGGGTGTGCACAAAGAGCCTCTAAGGGTTCATGTGGCAGCAGGGCAGGGCAGTTGCTTTGGGCTGTTTATTTCCCTCTTTATTTCACTGCATAGAAACAGGATGGTTTCTATGAAACCATCTTCTATCTTATAGAAATGGGATAGAAGGAACCTTAAAGTTCATCTTGTTCCATCCCCTGCCATGGGCACGAACACCTTCCACTACACCAGGTTACTCCAAACCCCATGCAACCTTGCCCTGAACACTGCCAGGGATGGGGCAGCCACAACTTTTCTGGACAACCTGTCCCAGGACCTCACCACCCTCACCAGGAAGAATATTTCCTAATATCAAATCTAACCCTACTCTGTCAGTTTGAAGCCATTCCCCCTTATCCTGACACTATACACTCCTGTAAAAAGCCCCTTTCAATATTATATAGGCATTATTATATAACAATATTATATAGAAAGGGAAGAGCTCTAACTAGGAGCCCTGGATGGTTTTTTGTCCCTTGAATCCTGCAAACAGCTGGAACACTGCACTTCCCAGTGCCTGTTACAAACTTCCACAGGGACAGAGATCCATCCTTCTGCTACATGCTCTTGTCACAACACAGCAATTTCTGGTCTAAAGGATGGAGTCTAACAGGCAATGGAATACCAAGAATCCTGCCTTGATAGAACTACAGAATGGGATCCTTCCTTCTTTTCTGCCTGATTAGCAATAAGGATTGTTTGTTTGTCTGAAAAAGGCCACACAGGAGCATTGCTGCACCTCTAGGTCTCCACAAACTGGGAGAGCTCCAATGGTTAACCAGGAAAATAAAGAGCAGGAATCTTCCTCCGTGGCACCTTGCATGCCTTTCCAGTGTCTCAGGCACTGAAACAGCTCAGGGACTCTGGCAGCAGAGCAGCGAGCTGCCTCTGGCCAAGGAGAAGGGCTTAGGCTGCAATTCTCCTGCCCAGGGAGCTTCTTAGCAAATTACTCCTCACTCAGGAGGTTCAATGCTTTCTGCAGCTCAGGGCTGTGGCAGGGACATGTGGGGGGATACTGAAGAAATAACTTGATTAGTTCATTCATGAGTGCTTTCCATCATTTGCCAGGGACTGCAACACACTGCAGGCAAAGGCAGTTCTCAGCAGACAGACAAGGTAATGAAAGCCACAGGCTCAGGGGGAAGGCCAGGATGCATTTCCAGCAGCCCAGGCAGGCTCCACACAGCCCTGCCCAGCTCAAGGGCTGCTGCACTGACACTCCTTGAGAGTGCTGCTGGTCCAGCATTTGCATTGCCTTTGAAGATCTGCAAGTTCCAGCAAAATCACAAAGCTGCAATCCATCCTGGTGTCTGGGGCAATACCCCTCAGCAACTGAGCCAGCCACTGGATATAACCTGGCCCTTAAACAGTCCTGTTTGTTACTCCATTTCAATGCTGAAGTGCACAATCCCAGTTAGGAAACACAAGCATGGCCGAAGGGCAGAATACCTATTCTAAGAGGATTTTTTTGTTTAAATTATTTTTTATTTAGGCTGACATATAGCAAAACCACCTACTTTCCCCAGTTCTTCAGAAAGCAATAGCATCTAAGGGGAAATGAGTTCAGCTGCTAAGAAGGCCTCTCCACAAAGAATGCAAAATACATCTTCTTAGGCAAAAAACCAAGCAGAAATTCCTCCCAGGCAGAAAATGCTCCAGTGCTCTGTTTCCATCCCTTCTTTCCCTGCAGAAAGGCAATAAGCCAGCCTCACATTAACAGAACTTCAGCAATTATCCCATTTTGGAAACTCCAGTCACTAAAGCAAAGGTTAATTGTCCCACATTTATTTGCAGACTTCAAGAGATGAGTTCTACAATATTAGGGTGGATTTTTCATCTCTTTAATGTAATTCTTACATCTCTGGGAAAAAGCCCGAGTGCCAAAGGCAAATATTATCTAACTCCTCTAATGGAAAACTTCTAATGGAAAGCTGAAAGTCACTTTCTGCAATTGCTGGAGAGTCAGAAAGGGTTTCACAACAAAGTAACTGAAAAGTAAAAATGTCTTCAAGCTATAATGGACTTCATTGAAGTAAAAGAAAGGCACCATGAGGAAATAGCCAGACTACAGAGAGCCAGGTGTCCTGGCCAACCTGGAAGGGTCCCCTGCAACCCTGTGCTCCATCACCACTAAAAATATCCTCCCCCATTTGAAAAGCCTTTGGTGGATCCCACACATCTAAAAGCCACTCTCAAATAGAAATACGCTCTTTCAGAAAAGCAAACATTAAGAGTAATAAAGACAATTAAAACTGTATGAATCCACAGAGGATGAGCAAAGATTTGCTCAAGGAACTTGAGGGAACTCAGGTTAATTCAGAATTATTGTTTATGTATTCTAATACCCAACATGATGAACTGACACCTCCCATAAGTAAAATAAAAGCTGCCAAGCCAAGCACATGTGAATGAACCATAACAGCAATTATTTCTTCTTGTTATTATCTGTTCTTTTCCTGGATCTCTATGACTGTGTGCAAACAATTCCTGATGTTTCTGTAAACTAAGCATTCCTGCTAGAACCAGTGAGAGACTAAGCTTAATCCAGGCTCACTCTTTTGGAGCTATTTATTACACTAACAAGTCACAGCACAAACTTTATCTAATTACATGAGGTGGATAGATTAGCAGGCAGGGAGGACAGGCTTTTAAGGAATGCACCCTCATTGAAAACAAATTTAAAACCCAAACCATTCCCAAAACACAACTCAACAGAAGGCTGGGGAGAGATGCTCCCAGGTTGCACGCTGTGGCTATGCCAAAATTCACTCCACTGAGGTGAGCAGACTGTTCAGGGAACAGGTCCTGTCTCAGAGAACTTATGGTCAGGAGAAGAGAGGGGTAAAACAAGTCTGGAGAACATAATTCCATTTCTTGCCTGGTTCAGCAAGAACACAGCCAGGTTTACCATAGATTTTATATTTTGCAGTTTGCCTTCTTATGACTGCTGCTTCTAAAATCGTAAGTTCTCATCTGGACACTCCCTGCAAGAGGTAAAGCAGAAAATGGGAGCAAATAAACTCATCTAAAGAGCACAGACCCTCAGGTTCATTTCCCCCCACATGTGCTGCTGTAACACACCAACATGAAGCATCAACACCTGTGCAAATAGAGAATGGTGCTGCCACCTCTCCCTGCCCACCCTGTCCTGGGACTGCAAGGACAGCAGCAGCTTTGCTGCCAGTAGGGATAGGGAGGGATGAGCTGCCAACTCTGCTGAAATCAGGAAGCAGACAGACCCTTGAGCAAGTGTCAGCTCCTGTGCACATTTTGGGGAAAACTTGAGAAAATAAAACTCTCAATTCTACAAATCTACATATTCACACTAGGTTTGCTAAGCATCATCCAGTGAGCACAAGCAGAACTAATCTTCACTTTCCCTCCTCTGAAAATAACCATTTTTACATCATTTATATTTTATATAACAAAAATAAAAACTATTGGACAACACAACAACAATCCCAAAAGGACATTTGAGACTGGCTCTGACAGTCCCTGCACACACTCCTGATTCACATTGACTGTAGAGCCAGTTCTACTAAACACCTGCCATTAAACAGATGTCCAGTCTGTCTGCCCTCCCCACAACCACTGCTGTACTGGAACCAGGTGCAAATGAAGCTATCCAGGAGTACATGGATGAATGGGATTCACATTATCCAAAATGTGCAAAGACTGATCCCTCTGCAACCTGTCACAGCTGTTGGTCAGAGCCACATTCACCTTTTAGATCCACAGATATTACTACAGATCTGCTCAAATGCTTGGTTCTTTCAATATCTGATATCGCACTATGTATCACACACACACTAACAAAACTAAACTCTCTTACAGAGCTGCAGGACAGAACCCAGTCCTCCTATCTTTGATATCATTCTTCCCCTTCTCCATCTCCTTTGCTATGACACAAATGACAAACTAGGTGGCAAACTTCCAGTAATCCATTCCTAGTACAAGTGTGGCATTTTGGCTTAGTCATCAGGTACTCTATTCCAAATAATGAAAATAACAACAGAAATCAGATGTGCATAACTCACCCATCACAACCTCTCCCAAAGCCCTGCCATTTTCTAAAAATTACTGGAAGTTCCTTTTTGTACAGAAAAGGCGTTTGTATCACATCTGACGTAAGAAAACTGAACGACCAGAAAGAGTGACAAGCAGGAGAGATTCTTGCAAGTCCTTTCAGATTATGTACAGCAACATGCAACAAGACACTGCTGCAAATTCCTTGAAAGCCCAAATAACACATTCCATTATGGAGTACCATAAGATTAGAACATAATAAATGATTGTGCTTCTATTTCCCTCATATTTCAGTTGTTCTCTCTCTGACATCTTTCTACAGTTCAGGACTTGTCTTGAATACAAGAAGTACTTTGGAACACATGCACAAGTGTGAAAGAGACACACTTTCAGAAGACGCAGCATACCAAATAACAGTGTAGATGTCTGATGCCTGCTTGGCCCAAGCATCTCCCAAGACCACGCTCCATCCCACACCTCAGCACCAACCCTGTCCTCCTTTTGTCTCATCCTGAAGCTGACCAGGAACACTGAGCAGGGAGACAAATCCTTGTCCTTTGCCATTCCAGGGTGTCTTGGGGTGCAATACAGGATGTGGCCAGAAATGCGTATTCTGTCACCATCTGTTGAAGCCGGGTGGGGCAGTGACCCTGATCTCTGTGGCACACATTAGCTGCTAATGGGCCATCTTTAAATCAGCTGGGGCAATCATCTTTATCTTTCCCACAACCCATCCTCCCTCCAGGAAGATATCATCTGCTGCTGGGCCATTGAGTCCCACTGTGTGACTGATAAAATGACATCATCCCACTGGGAGATGCTCCACCCAGGGGGAGGAGCCAAACATTTCCTACCTAAATAAAAACTG
Source organism: Luscinia megarhynchos (assembly GCA_034336665.1). NCBI lineage: Eukaryota > Metazoa > Chordata > Aves > Passeriformes > Muscicapidae > Luscinia > Luscinia megarhynchos. The sequence continues at coordinate 3,596,770 of CM067581.1, forward strand.
AGATTTTGGTCAGCAAGTTACTGTCTTTCCACTGAATTGCAAAGGAAATCCAGACCTTTCCACATCATCCCTGGACCTTCAGAGGAAAACTGCACCTTCTACAGGAGCACTGCTTCAACTGAACCACGTCTGCCACTGCAGGAGGATGCAGCCACCATTGAATGGGACTGCTGCCAACACCCTGACTGACTGATGGGTGTCAGCTTGTATTCTGATTCTGTCAGTGTTTTTGGGATTGTTCTTTATAATACCGTATTTCTATTTTAATTTTCCTAGTAAAGAACTGTTATTCCTAATTCTCATATCTTTGTCTGAGAGCCCCTTAATTTCAAAATTATAATAATTTGGAGGGAGGGGGTTTACATTCTCCATTTCAAAGTGAAGCTCCTGCCTTTACTGGCAGACACCTGCCCTCCAAACCAAGACACAGGGGGACCCCAGGATCCACTCACCAGCACTCGATCCCCGAGCCGTAAGTCCTTCTCCCCTTTTTTCACGGAGCCGCTGTCCGAGAGGTTGGATCCAGACTCGTTGCCGGTTTTCATGGCGCTGTTCAGGACGCTCTCCCGCAGCGGGATCACGCGGCTGGACAGAGGTGGTGTGGCCGTTCCCGAGTGCAGGGACAAGTTCTGAGTGGTCAGCGAGTCCACGGAGGGTGCGTCGCTCCCTGAGCCCTCAGCCACCGGCTGCCGCGTCAGCTTGGACGGGCGCGTGAAAATCCCCTGCAGCGGCTGGCACTCAAAGTAGCGCACTCCTCCCACAGAGCCGTCATTCTTACCCACCGGCTCGTCCAGAACAACCCCTGCCCATTGGCCCGGGGCAAACTGCGTCTCCCCAAGGTACTGGATCACTCCTGGCTTCACTCCGTTCACCCAGACACGTTCGCCCAGCACAAAGTCTCCCAGGAAATCGTCACCCACCTCGGCAACCTTTGAACCCGACTTCTCGGCACTGGTGGTGGACGTGGTACCCTGCTTGTGTAAAGGTGAGCCTGTGAATCAAGGAAAAAGAGGGTTTTGTTATAAGGAGAAATCCTAGAAGGAAGCCAAAACACCAGGAAAAGGTGTTTACAGAGAAGAAACATCTGGGACAACAACTTAGATTGCAGGTATATACCCTGTGAAGATTAAACCTCAGTGACTCCATTCTTTACTTTCCTTGGTGGGAAAGCAGTCTGCAAGAATCTCCATCTGCTGCCCAGTTTCTGCAGGTCTCACACAGAACACATAGAAATGACCCCATATCTTCATCTCCTGTACAATATCTCAGGCCCCTCACAGCCCAAGAGGGGCTACACTTGTGTGTATAAGCTCAACAGCACAGGAGTGCTGGTAAGTGCTTAAGGACAAAAGAGAGCCCAATGAACTGCTGCTTTGAAGAAAGAAGCCAAAGACATCCTTTTATCCCAAAAAATAAATTAAAAAATATTTATTTTTTTAAAGTGTGAGGCACCAATGTTTTAGTACTTGGCACTATCAGAACCCCATTGAGTGTCCCATCAATGGCACCAAGAGCTCCTGTGGGACCGCACAGCAACCTCCACAAATTCCCCATTCTCCCAGCTGCTACTGCACCCTTTGTTGGAGCAAATGTTGCAGCAAGCAGACACCTGAGCTGTGTTCAATATGAACACCATTTCTTTAAACAGGAAGCATCTACAAACCTTCATGCACAGCCTTCCAGGGCCACACAATGTATATGGAACTCAATATAATTGGCAATAAAGAGTGCCCTTTTTGAGCAATTCTCTGCTGTCTGGGGAAGGAACACTGCAGGTGATGCTGGTATTCACTGTTCTGCTCACACTCTCCAGCAGAGTCTTGATCAGCCAAACTCTCCATAATACAAAAGGGGACCCTTAAACACATGACAGGTGCCTGAATGAGAACAGAGTCAACCCAAGCAAACAAGACAACAGTGACCCAAGTCTTGCTGACCCCACTCTCAAACCCTCCCATCACAAACTTTGGGCTTTCAGCCTGGGTCCAGGCAACAAATGACAAGGACACATGAACTTCATTAAAACTCTGAGGGTTAAAGGAGGTTGAGTAAAGCCCTAAAAGAAACCACAACATAAACTGAGGAAATAAGCTTGCAAAATAAGATCCAGCAAGTCACATCCATGGACCTTCAGCCATCCTCAGCTGTCATTAGCCCTGATGTCCCAAGTGTGGTTCTCCAACACAGCTAGTGTAGGGGGTGTTTGCAGGAGACTTGGCCCCAAATATCCTGTGCTCAATGAACTTTCAGCTGAAGTTACTGGCTGCTATCAACCAGAAAAGTCTACAGGAAAAAAATTTTATTTGCTACCAGCGAAGCTGACAGAGGACACCCTGAGCAGCTGCAGAGACAAGCCAAACTTGAGTGCTTATGTGTAATGAACTGTGAAAGTTTTTCAGCCTCAGCCATCACTGCAGCTCAGTCTGCAACACTTCTACAGCTCTTCCACAAGTAATGGGCCTGACAGATCAGGCTCAGCTCCTAGAAAAAGGGAAAACATAAAAGCTCTCAAAGGAAGATACTTCAAAGCTTTGCCAGAGGTCTAGGGAAGAAGAAAGAAAAAGAGCACCAATAGCATAAAGAACTTCGTTTCTGCTAAATCATGTGTGTTGCAGGATCAATTTTGATACTTTGGGTCTTATTAGACTCTAGAATCAACACTTGACAAATTTCTATCACCATCAGTTTTGGGCCCCCTCTGCCTGGTCTGAATCTTATCTGAACAAGAAGAGAGCAGCAATTAAGGTGTGATTGCACTAACTCCTCTCATGAACAGAAGTATCTCCAACCAGCTCACTGGGCTCAGTGGGCTGGAACTGGAACAACTCTTAAGAAGATGAACCAAAGGGGACATGTATAATACATGGGGAATGTTCAAGAAAATCCCATGCTAGGCACAGGAAGGACAGTAAATACTGTCCCCAGCTGTGTGAGTACTGTTCCCAACTGAAAATGTTGGTGGCAACAGAGATCATGGAGCTCCCAGCAGAGCTCAGTCAACCACAAGGAGAACCTTCTCCTGGCTTCTGGACCCTGCCTTGAAGGCTTTCTCAACCTCATGTGTTCATCAAGAAGTTTTGGGGCTTTGGGGCAAATTTCTCGCTTGTGTCACTCTCAATTTTGTAGGACAGTGCACCAAGATGAGCTACATCAGATGGACAACACTACATCCAAGAACCAATTTCACCTTAAAAAAAATTAACCCAAAGACTATAAGGATGCTTTGAGCTTCTGATCTTTACAAAAGACTTTAAATAAAAAGAAGTGTGAAGGAAACAGTGTTCCATCCATCTGAACTATAAAAACAATCATAGGCAGAAAATAAGACCACTGTTGTCATTTCAATGCTTAATAGCACAAGACAGTAAAGCAGATAGAAAAGGAAGTTACATTTTAAGAAGACTCTTAAGTTAAAGAACCAAAGCTGGCTACGGGGTTTATCACCAACAAGGTCTGTGATAGGTAGGAGAATAAATTAAATTAGAAACACAACTTACACCCTGGTTTCATGCAGAGCACCCTAACACACGAAGATCTGACACTGACATGTTTGTGCACATTTATGCACAGTGTCAAGAACAGCCAAACTCAACCTACTGTACTAAAATTTGGGGGGTTCTGCTACTATATTGAGAAGAGATCAAAACTGTTTTTCTAGTCTTACTGGAGCCTCAGTTTCAGCATAGTTCTTGATTTTGTGTGTTAATTAATGGTTAAGATACAGGTCACACTAACGTTCACAAGCACCTCTGCAATGTGGCTGGACCCTTCAGCAGCAAAGCTCAAGCAAAGAAAGGCAGGAAGGCTGCCCAAGGCTGAACAAACATTACAGCAGGATTTCAAATTGCATTTAGACTCACTGCATTTCACTGCAAGAGCAAACAACTTCAAAACTGACTTAGACTAGGAAAAAAATAAAGAACAGTTCATTGATTTCCTGGTGCAACATTGTCTTCCCCCAAAAGCCAAAATATAGTGCAACTTTACACACTTTTGTCCGTTTTAGGTGCCTGTCTGATAGGCAGGTATGCTGAACTACAGTAATTACATCTCAGGAAAACAATCTCATCCCAGGCTCCTGAGTTGTGCAGGCAGAATCATCATTATTCTTGAGCATGAGGTGAATTATTCAAAATACCGGATGTAAATAAGGAACTGCCTGAAGCTTCACCTTGTTTATTATGGCCACAATGTAGAAACTTGTGTTTTACATGGCTTTCATTACCCACACATGAAATAATAACCACAGAGCAGCTAATGGGCTTTTGTGCAGCAGGTTTTCAGAGAAGGCAAGAGTAACCATGATCAAGTTGAACTCGCTTCTCTTGGCTTTTACCAACCCATTAACCAGATGGTCAGCAGCATCCAGGGTAGTCCAAGTAGAGTAAGCTCTGATTCTGCCAGCTATCTGGTCACCAGCCTTTCAGAAGGCAAATGGTAGCAATGAGTAACTCGACTTCAACACCATGAGTATCTTAGGATAGCCCAAAAAGTGAGAGCAGCTGATGGCACTGCTCTCAGAGACCTGACACTGGCATTGCCACTCTCCAAGTACCTCCTACAGCTGAAGGAAAGCCATCCAAGAGGATTACCACAAAAGATTTCTGAGCTTTTCCAGCCTACAGGCACCTGAAGAATTGGTCTATTGGTCTGGGTCACTTGGATTTGCTGTTTTGAAGAAGAAGTCTTCTTGTTCTAGTCAGACTCCCCAGACAAATGTCAAGTTCCAAAAATCTCACTAAGAAAAACGTTCCAAGAAACAGCAAAATAAAGCAAAACAAGATCTCAGGTACGAAATTGAGAAGAGTTATGCAAGAGAAACCCACTAAACAGAACAAACTGGGTACACTCTACCCTGCCAGTACCTGCTGATGCCAACCAAAAAGCCACAGGAACACTCTGAAGGTCACTATCAGGCCTCTAACTCAGCAGCTCACCTGGACGCCAGAGATGAGGAAGGCTCTTGCTGCTTGATCCAAGAGGGTCTGCCTGTGCTGCTCTGTCCAGCACAGACCCCACTTCTAGTCAGGACTTTGACAGCAGCCACTGCCTCCTCCTCTCACTGGGACCAGGCTCCAAGACACAGCAAGCAGGGAGCAGGATCTCTTCCACTCAAGCTTTCCAACTTTACAATCCTATTGTGTTCATTAGCTGGCTCATTCTTTCTGGATTAAATGGGCTTCCTGTAGGTCACAGCTTCCAGGGCTGAACAACAACTCATAAATTGGAGTCACACCGATCATCCAGCACATCTTACCCAGCTCCAAATCTCTGCTTTCCCTTTGGCCTTCACAAAACCTAACATCAACCACCACTATGGCAAACCTGGTGCTTAGAGCTCTTTCTGCAAACTCACCCCCATCAGTTTTAGGCACCCACACTGACAATTTCCTGCCAGCCAAGAGCTGGAGAGGTTAAAAGTTTAACTGAAGTTTCAGCCTGTTCACAGGGCTCTTGTTACCGTGTCAATGAAAGCCGTGTGTCCAAAATCCCTTGAAGCACAGGGGCTTCTGCAAAAAGGGCATGGATTCTTCCAGCTCTTGGAAACTGCTGTAGAAAGGAGTGAACAGAAGCTTTGTGTTATACAGAAGCAAGAAACCCTCCCTCAAGAAAGCTCTGGCAACTGAAGTGGGAGGAAGAGGCACTTGCTCTGCAGCATCAGCAGGAGCAGCTTTCTCTGCAGGATCCCTGACAACGTGCTCAGCCTTGTGCTATGTTAAAGTCCATACACTGAACCCTCCAACCCCTCACTCCCTCCACATCTTCTGACCTCCCACAGCACTCCAGTCGGTCATTTCTCAACACCAGGCAACTGAAACAAAAGGGAAAGGAAACTTGTATCTAAAGGGGAGGAGGGAGAGGAAGGGAAGAGCAGTTTAGTGTGAGAAGCAGGGCACAGTGAGTGTTGCCCGTGCATTTCCTACTCCCTGCAGAACCCTTTTGTAGTCTGGCTGCTCCCAAGACACATGCCAGGCACCACAACTGCCAAAGGACTGCAACAGCCTGTTGTGTTGCCATGGGAATCAGGAGACAAGCATTTAATTGATAAAATGGAGGCACACTAGATTTAAAAGAAAGAGGAAAGGAAAAAAAAACAAAAGCAAAATATAAAAAACCCCACAAAACCACACACACACACAAAAACCCCCCAACCAACCAACAAAACAACAACAAAAAAACCCCAAAACCACAACCAAACGAAAAAGAGAGATTCCACAGTAGCATCTTGTGTCAGGAAGGAAAAATAAATATATTTACAGAAGAGCTTTACAGTGCCCCTAAAAGAGATCTTTTTCCTTTTCTGTTTTAATTTTCAGAGGTTTTTACCCTCAAACATCTCCACATCACAAGACAGACTGACATGCAGCAGAGCTGTCCACCCACACCTGGCTGCATTCCCTCTCCATGGTAATCAATAATCTTCTCATCCACTACCCAGCACTAGAAGGTGCCCAGCAGAACCACCAGTGCCACAAGACTGAATTCACACCACCTGTGGCCCCTGCCATAGATAGCACTAACCTGTGACAGGGCAGCAAGTTCTGCAGTCTGTGAGCATCTCAAAGTACAGCCTTGCAACCAGACTGGTCAAAAAAGCTTTTGGTGCCAGCTCTGCTCCTCCCAGCCAGGCAGGGCTTCAGGACAGTCCTGAGACCAGGGACTGCAATGCCCATTTGAAGCCAAGATTTTGTCAGCTGAAAAACCCTACAGCTGGCCACAGGGGTGCCAGCTAAAAGGAATAACATCTGCTTTTACTGCCACAGGGGCTGTGCAAGAGCCTTGGAGGCATTAGAGCAGCCCAGCTCACTGTTTGGTTCAATGCTCAGGTGATGAGGTGGGGATGAGAGTCAGACACTATCTCTGCTCAGGGCACCAAAAACATCTGTGGTGGGTGATACTCTCCCATCCAACAGCCCAGCACCTCCACTGAGAGCTGGAGGACAGCATGGTCTTGTCCTTACAGCCCCAGAGCTGTCAGCTCCCGATGCAGTGGTTTTTACTCAGCTACTTGCACTGTAGGTAATGTAAGCCTCTCTGTAATGCCATTTCATCTCCAAGCACAACACTGCTGCACCTCACCGATGGAGAGCAGAGCTCATCAGAGCTTCCCCTCAGAGGGGGATAGTCCAGAGCATCTGCTCCCTACCACCTACAGCAGCTAGTCTGCCTGGCAAGAGAGAAGGGAGCACAACCTGCTGCACCTCCAGGAGCTGCCACTTGTGCAAGGAGACAGGGATTCTTCCCTTGGCAGCATCAGCAGCAGCCACACAGGCACAAAGGAGCTCCTGCAGAAGGGCAGTGTCTGCTGCCCCCATATCATTCACTGATGGTGAGGCCCTGCCACATGGAATTTCTAGTTTCCCACATGGGGATTTGAGCTTCTCAAAGCAACCTGGATTACACAAACATGACACTGTTAGCAACCAAGTGAAAGCCAGCCCATTGCCACATCCAAATTCAAATTACTGAGCACAGCAATGAAGTAGCTGCTTTCTGCAAGATTTATCACAGCCCTTTCAAACTGCAGGGAAGAGGTGTCTGACAGAAAAAGCAATACTTTGCAGACAATAGCCAACTGCCTGGCAGCACATTGTGGGAGGAAGGAGCCCCGGAGATTTATGGCTGACTTGGAAACAACGACTGAAAGCTCTGTAAGTTCAAAGCTGAAAAGTTGGGGCTGTGATCTGGCACTCAAGCAAGCTCTGCATCTGGTACCCTAAAAATCCACTGTCCCTGCTGCTCCCAGGAATAATCCCAATGGTGTGGATATTAAGATCTGATACAACTTCAGCATCCCTGTGTTTAGCTCCTTTGAAGAGAGGAGGCATATCCAGAAATAAAATCACAATGAGGAGGAAGATAATAAGAATGAGAATTATGAATGAGAAGCAAAACCAAGTAAGGACTATTGCAAAGATGTCTTGCACTGAATGGAAGGAGATGCCCATTGAGACAAATATTTGCCTCCAGAGAGGCAGTTGGGAAGGGCAGTGAACCTCAAACTGACATCCCAAACAAAGGCTTTCTTATAAAGGTCTCATTCAAGATGCTGACTGGTACAAAATCTGCTCTGCCACAGACACACATTCTTGGTGCCTGCTAGAGATAGGAGGGATGGAGGAGCTGGGGAGGTTACCAGCTATGCTAGATCAAATCCAGTATAATTCTGAAAAGAAACAAACAACAAAACTATATAATTATGTGTGAGGATTTCCATTTTCTTTTCAAATAAACAACAGTACTCAATGAAATATGCAAAGCAGATTGGTTTTGGCAGTACAAGGGAGGCAAGTGACTAAAAGAAAATGCACAAGATTTCTTTCACTGAGGGATAATTACCTTGCAGCATATGGAGGATCTATTCATCTCAAGATTGCAGTCTTAATTTTTATGTAATTATTATTTTTAAAACCATATTCTTTCAACATTCACTTTTCAATACTCTATTTAACATTTTTCAGCCTTAAAACAGGGCCTATATATTACATCTCTGGAGAAGCACCCTCTTTTCACCAAAAAGAATGAAAACAAAAATCCCACAATTTTAACAGCTCTGCAAGTTTAACAAAGATTGGAGCACCCGTATCTTCTTCCTGAGCATGTGCCACCTCTCATCTCTAGAAATAACATTCAGACAAATTTGCAAAACTAGCTTAGTATAGTAAAGTAACCCAGGATGTATTACAAAATAACAGACTCCATTCTTCCTTAAATAAAAAATAAAATCACTTCAACTAAAGAAAGCTTTACTCACTTTATTCACCATAAGTTATTCTGACAAGAAAGCACAGTTTTCCATTCAAGCAAGCCCTTAGCTCTAAAGGCTCACTATGTCCCACTAGCCCCATAACCAAACTGGGTTACCTGGCACAGACCACTGCAAGTAATGAAAGACTTAAGGGCAGAAAGGAACATTAGAAAGCAGCCCAGGGTAACCTATGGGATGGCCCCAAGAGCAGAAACCCCAAGTGGGGAGGGGGAGATACTCACAGGAAAGGGCTACTGCCCAACACAGGGAGTTCCTTCCAGCAGTCTGAGTGTCACACGACCCCCTGTGAATGCCCAGCTCCCACACTTGCAGAGCTGCAGCCACACCATGCATTCAGCTCTCTATAAAACTAGCACAAAGCTGATTTCTTGGAGCCTTTTCTTTCCAAAGCAGCAGGGAGAAGTTTGAGAAGGAGCTCAGCCTGAATCCTCCATGCCCACAAATCCCAGCACACACACGTGCACAGCTGTCTGCCGTGGGAATATGGGAGGCACAAGTGTGGTTTGGGGGCTGCTGTGGTGGAAGTGAAGACAGCTGCTCTCAGTGAGCTGATCCAATGACAAAAAGAAAGAAATGGAGGCAGACACAGGTCTTTAATAAGACATTTATAAACGATTTTCCAGGCAGAACACTGGCACTGAGAGCACAACAGTCTTGGGACTGTTCTGAACTGGAGAAATTTATCTTGAGCACCAAACACTGTAAAGAGCAGCCAAGTAAAGCATAGTACTTTCCCCTCCACCAGAAGAAATACTTGAGCAGCAGGGTTTTGAAATTTCACAGCCTTCTTACATACTGGAATTTTGCTTAGGCATCATTCCCACACAAAACCCACTTGGGTGGACTCTGGGACCATTCCTGCAGCACCAACTGAGATGAGCAGCCAGGCAGTACATTGCTCAAGCAGGTGCACACAGAAAGGCCACTGACTTATTCATTCAGAAATGATAGCATTAGCTCAGTCCCAATCAAATGTAGAGTGGAAGGCACCAAAAAAAGAGCCTGGCTTTGTCTGGAGAGCAATTATTGCTTTCTGATCAGACTGGAGCCAGTTTAGGGGATCCCAGCAGCTCCTTGAACTGGGAACAAGATGCAGGAGAAGTTGCTGTGTGTGCATAACTCAGGGTATTTACTGATGGGGCATAACCTGAGCAGCCATGCACAAGCAGATTGACTGTACCTCTAACAATTCATGGGAAAGAAAAGTTAAATGGCAGGAGACAGTCTAGTTTGGCTCCAGCTTTGGCACAGACTGCCTGTGGGCACAATATTTATTCCAGTTACATACAAGCATTACAACCTCTTGTACATCCTCAGTGCTCAGTGATCTGGTTCCCTCAGTCAGGTCAGATCAGCCCCAGTGCAGTGCAGTATTTCCCTGGTGTGACAGGTGATGAGCTGTGCCACTCATACCTGTGCTCCCACTGCACTTGGAGCCCTGCAGAGGCCCACACTCCCCAGCTCAGGCTTAAAGCATCCTTTATTTGGTGTATTTGTACAACTGGAAGCTGCAAGCTCAGGCAGTGAGTTCTGCTGGCACCATGGAATCTGCCCATGATAAGGGCTAGACATGCAGCAATACTGCACAGCAGTAAGATCTTCCTCATCCCTACTCTCCTGACAGATAACCACTTCTCATTTCTACCTGCTAACCTCAGAAATACTTCTTTGATACAACCACAAGCTTTTCTGTGACTTTCCAATTTTACTTTGCTCTGCTTGCCTCTGGCAGGGGTTGGGATAATCTTCACAGCAACTGTTCTGTACAAGCTGCCAGCCTGCAGCCACAAAAGGTATTTCCTCATGCCCTGTCTGCAGCTACTCTTGAGGAGAGAAGTAGAAAAATTTTACACCTGACATGTAAGAATGAAGGAGTATGCTTTGTTAGCTCCTTATCTGCATGCTGAGGCTGGTTTTCAGTGTGAGCAGCTGTGCTAAGAACAGAGTTTGAACCACTGGGATGGCACCAGCAGACAGACAAGCACTAGGCTTTCTCCCTTGTGTGTAGTTGTCCCCCTTCCTCAGTAGAAATACGACATTAATGCAATTGCAGCATCTCTTTGAGTCATACCTGAAAGAGGGAGATTCCAGGGGCCACCTGCAGCACCCCAGGATCCCAGAGGAACTACAGCAGAGGTAAAGACATCACCTCATAACTGCCAAAAACCCTGGGTACAATCCTGGGACTGCACTGTACTAAACACAGCTCTGATTCATCACTCCATCAGCCATTTATTCCTGCAGCCATACATCCACGCACAGAGCAGGCTACACAGCACACAATTGTACTGATTTTACACAGCCCCATGCTATGCAGAATGCAGTTTGTTGGGCTGGCTCTGCGTTGCCTAATCTAATAAAAAGGATATTTGAGAGCAGATTAACACTGAGTCATCTACTTTATTCCAAATACCTGGCATAAACAGCTAAGTATCCAATACAAAAGGCAATGAGCTGTGCATGAACAGGCATGTCACCTAATTGCAGTGGATATCTTTTCTTTTTTTTTTCTTTTTGAAAGTAAACACGATCATGATCCATATCTGATCCTAAAATACATGAGCTATGATACAAACATTGACCCCCGCAGCAAGTGTTCTCAAACCCAACACATCTAAGCCTCAGTGACCACCAAAAATGACATCTTACACCATTGCAGGGAGTGATGGTGGGCAAAGTGAGCAGCCACCAGGGTGGTGGGAAACGGATGGTGTGAAGTGAGAGATCACAGATAAAGCTCAGGAGTTGATGAGTTGAGCTGCACTGAAGACTGAGCATAGGGCCCCACAGATACCCTGAGCACACACTGTGCCCCCATCTCCAGTACACCTTACTAGGATGAAAGACTCACATGTGGACTATGACTCTCTCTCATGCTGCTTCTTCAGCACTTCATCAGATTATCGGTTTTAGGCTTTTATCTTCTGAACACCCAGCCAGGATGGAGTCAGTCACTGAGGATAATACCCCCAAGCCCTTTTTAGGGTTCAGAATTTTCTCAACATCATGCCACTCTACCTGAAATCCTTCTGTTCAAATCTCCATCAAACCCTTCTAATTTCTGGCAAGATTTTTTTTTTTGTCTGAGCAAATACCTCCAGACAAAATACACTGTAGAAAGTATTTCTGTGATATAAATTATACAAAAGGCTTTTGTTATCTTCAGGGACATGAATACTAAAGAACTGTGCAGATTTAAGTGTGAAATAAGACAATCATGTGCAGGACAGAAACTTACCTTACAGCTCAATGACTGCACACTCTTAGCCAAATTCCAAAGGCACTAATGTTCACAGACACAACACTTCAGTCAATAGACAGGATGAGGGGAAGCAGAGATGGAAGCTGCTGCTCCTGTGACAGGACTGGGAGGACAAAAGGCCAGAAAAATCTGCTGGCCAAGATAACTTCCACTTTCACATCCGACTTACAGGATGGCATGGGCAAGACCTACTTCTTCAAGCTGTATTTTGTGTAAAACATGGGTAATATTGACCTTTGTCACAAGCTTTACAGGAGGTGGTGAGGCATTCAGAGTCGTGAACAGAGAGGTTTCATGTGTGCATAGGAGGCTTAAAATTACAGAAAGTGAGAATGACTTACAGCTCCTGCTTGGTAGGAATTCCTCAAGCAGATTGGGAACACTCCTGCAGCAGAGTTAACACCTGCATAATGCTGCTGTACAATTGGAGCACTGGCAGTGCACTACATCACAAATTTACTCCTGAACCCTGGTTCAAGTTCAGCTTTTAAGAGGTACTCATGGCTAAGCTCATCACTGCCTTCCTCTGAGACCATTTTAAAATCCCCATTCACAAACATTTCCTTTCTCACAAAGAATTCTGCAAACACATCCATGGAGTGAAGTGCTCTGCTGCATCCTCCAGCCCACAATCCAGATGTAGCACACAGGACACACATTTACTGTGCTGGAAAACAGCATTGCCAAACATTGTAGCAGAGAGAATAGAGCAGATGAAGTCACAGACAGCTCAAGTTTGACAACTCTTATTATTTTTAGAGTGATTGTTGTGATAAACATTGTTTTCTTACAGATCTCACTCCTGCATAAAAACCAGTTTCTCTCTTTTAATTTACTTACTAGCATCTTCATTAAAAAGTAAATATCCTACTGAACTTAAAATAAATAGAGAATAATATTTGTATTCTAAATGTTTTAAGGCTTTTGTGGAGATCAAGTCACCTACTTGACTGCTTGCAAGGAAGATGCTCACATGCAGGGTCAGTGTGTGATGGTTAATTCCAACCTATGGCAAATATTATGTACCAATAGTCTGATGCCACTTTAATACTGCAGGCTCTCATCCCAACTCCAGCTACACCAAAGGGACTCTCTCCTTTAATTTCAATGAATATTCGCTCAGGCCTTTAATGATTAATCTGCTATTGCAGGATTAGTGCAATTGTTGGAGGCAGAACACACAGGAGCAGATCCTGCCCCAAAGCTGCATCCCTACTCTGATGGGCATAACCACAACCACAATGATGCTACTGCACACTCACACCAGCCCAGCTGAATAGCATTCAGTTCATTATATTCCAACCTCCATAAGCTGAACATCTGTGGGAAGCAGATTTTCTTTCCCTGCTGTTCTGTGAAGAGCTACAGAGAGAGCAAGAGGGTGTCTGACCTCCATATGTCTTTGGTGTGTGCTCATGCCTCATCCACAATGAACGAGCTGAATATTAGCTACATCAAATCCTTCCAAGATCATTAATCATTAAGACAATTAAAATTAGACTCACAGTTATCTCTGTATGTTACCTGTAAAGTTGATTAAACTAAGATTAATTCAATGCCCTTTTTATATTGCTTGGAATGCACTGAATCACTTCTTGGGAAAGGAATGCCACCAAAGGTACTTCTTCCCTTCAGGAGGGGAACCAGAAAGGGTGAAGGAACCACCACCTTCAAAAATTCCAGTACAAAAGGTATTTCAGAGTGCAGGATGGCAGACAGAGCAGCTCATGAAAGACAGTGTGAGCTGAATACAAGTCCACAACCAACCCAGAACACTTTGGCACAGGATATGCCATGAGGATGGGAACAAATATGCAGGGTTTCCATGACAGAATCTGCGTCCACGTGCAAATGGATTTGTATGGAGGGACAGAACCTCCACACAGCACTTCAGCCAAATCCTCAGCAGCAATGCCCCACACTCAGGCTCTAAAGAACCCTCAGCAGAGCTGTTCCCATGGATGTTGAGGAGCTCCTATGGATGTTGCACTTCCCACTCCTCAGCTGTACCTCAGCCCTGGATCAGCAAAACAGCAACTCTCCTTTGCAGTTTTTCTTGTTCAGCCCTTGAAAACAATCTTGTTTTCTTTCAGATACCTGTTAACTCCTTGACTGCCTGTGCACACCTGGATCCTGCAGCTCTGCCTGCTAATGGATGCTAATCTGCTGCCACTGCAATAGAGGCATTTGATCCTCAACCACCTCACTGGCACTTCAACCACCTGATTCCCCAAGGAAATGATGACACAAAGCCATTAACATAAAGCAAGAGCTAATCAAACTTCACCAATGACACGTTTCCAGCAGGATCACTAATTCAACCCCAGGGCTGAAGCAGGGATTTAATTGAGGACAGCACTCAGATGGGAGCTGACAATACTGATCACTCCATGAGGCCTGATGCAAAACAGCAAAACCAAATGTTTGCTAGAAATAATAGCAGCCTCTGGCCCTGTGATGTGGGGTCTTCTCTCTCAATTCACCAGCACTCAACACTCCAAGTTAATATTAATCAAAAGGCACAAAGCCTTTGAACAGACAAGAATTTTGTCCCTTTGTCTGTGCCAGTCAATCAGCTGCTCTGGACATTGCGATCCTATTTCTTTTGTTGCAAGCAAAACAGTGGTTTAGTGTCTTTAATATTAACTTGAGAATTAGAATTAATAGATTGATACAAAATAGAGAGCCTCAGCAGTTTCTTGCAGCTTTATAAAAAAAAAAAAGCCTGTGTTAAGATGCCACCAAACCATCAATATTTACCTGAGAGCAACCTCCCCAAGCTCTCCCTTATTACTGAGGCATAAATTCCCCAGGAAGAACACCATCTCTCCCTCTGTTTTTTACCACAGAAAATTTTAGAAGCAGCAGAAATTGCTTCTTACTCCTATGCACGCAGCCAATCTAACTTAAAAAACATCCTGAGAAACTCTAGGGGTGAACAACTGATTTCCAACTCAATTTACCAAAATGTTGCTGTTAACACTGTGGCAGATAAATAAAAAGAAATTAAGATTTTCCACCGGGAAAGGCAAGAGCAAGGCAGTAAATGCACAAGAGTGCTAAGGTGGTGGTAAGATTTCAGGTCCTCCAGCAGAATTGATGGAGGTACAGATCAAAAGAGACTTGGCCACAGAATTGATGAGTCTCAAACTAGAAGCAGCCCTCAGAACATAATCACATTTCTAGAAAAGAAATTTAAAAAAAAAATTTAACCCCCTTGTGCAAACTCAGCCCTGGGGCACAGCAGTAACTGTCCTGCAAAAGGGGGCCCAGCACTTAAAAAACTCAACCCATCAGTACTCAAAACCCAAATGCAATTAACTAGGACCTGATACCCAGCTCAGCCTTATCAAACCCTCATTACAGCATATTTTATTTAAATTACACTATGGAGCTAGTCATCCCATTCTTTTTAATGGCCCTGGGAACGTTCCAGTCTGCTTCACTCTTATTTTAACTGAACAAAAGCAACACACAGTTGCCATTATGCCAACATTAATTAGCCATGTGCATTTATTCTTCATCAAAAATAAAGCATGTACACTTATATGAAAACAAGAAGGCATGGCCAGGCTCCCAGCAACATGCTGTACAGTTTAGCTATCAAAGCATAATTTTGGCAATAAAACTAGGTAACTGCTGAAAAACAGTTCTGATATTGTTAGCCATGCCTAAATATGAAATTCATGTGACAGATACTTGCACTTGCCCACTCAGAATAACAGGATCCATCTGTAAAATCCAAGGTCTATGCTGGGTTCTGACTTGATGCACATTAAGTCTCACAGAAAACTTAATAAGTGCGGGCTTTTTTGCCTCCAGCAAAGACTGAAGTCTCAATGCTGCCCAGTTTCACTGTAAATACAAGTATTTCTTTTATCCTCTGTCTTCTGCTAGAATTTTTTAATTGAACAAGAGATTTAAGAACTATAAACAAACACTAGAGCCAGCTGACAGCCACATGAAGTATGAAAGGCAAATTTCTCTTCCAACCACGTTACTCTAACACTACTCTGAGCAGACAAAACCCACTCTGAAATATGAATGCTTCTCTTCCCAGCAGCTTTCACCTGTTCCACCAGCTGGGAGGGCTCTGTGGGCCCATTCATCACAGCTTCCCTTCTCTTTCCATCTTGCAAAAGCAGGCTTTTCCAGGAGGAGAGTGGGAAAGAAACTGAGACATGAGCTTTGTAACAAGAAATCCAAGTATTATATTGAGCCCTTTATCCATCACCCACACCTTTAGCACAGAAACCTCTCTTGAATGTCAGGTAAAGAGCAGTGACTTCCTCCACTTGAGACATGGGAAATAAGCCAACACATTTGTGGGAATCCTCTTCTAAGGCAGCTAGAGATGAATTTTCAGTCTGCTTAAGGAAAATAGTTACTGCAAAGCAGCAGAACTTATTTCTTCTGTTGTTCCAGCTTTATAGGAGAGAAGGGAGGGGGACAGCCAGCATGGACACACCTCAAGGCTCATTTCTTCCAGGAGTCCATGTCAGCTGTCAGTTCCCCACTGACTTTCAGTGGAAATGGCAATTTCCATTTTTTTTAAACAACCCACAACTACAGCAAGCCAAAGTACCTAACCCAGACCACAGAAGCTCTGAAAACTAATGGCTCTGTGAAAGCACCAGCTCTGGCAAGGAGACACAACAACTCCCCACTCAAGGAAAGTTCAAAGATGACATAGAACATTCCATGAGTAGAATTGACTCTGAATCTATTTTCAGAAAAATTCTGATACAGCATGTGTGGCAAGCTGGCTCAGAGTGACTACAGCACATTTGGTCTCTATGGAAACCTACAGCCATGACCTGTGAAATTCTGTGGACATGCATACACAGCATCTCCCGTCTGCACTGACCCTCTTCCTGGTACACAAGATGTGAATTGTCAAGTGTACATGGAAATGAAAATTTTAAAGAGGGATCTCCATGTCTGGGAAAGGAAGAGAAAAATGAGACAGACAAGGGACACCTGACTTTCTACAAAAGTATATGAACAGAGCACTGGGGAAAAGAGAAAGGAGAACTCAAAGCAACTTTGTGTATTCTAGGGTAAGAATAAAGGGAAGTACCTTCACTTGCACTTGTGCAGACAAGATTGACAAACTTATGGGAGGAGAAGAGGATCAAAGCATGAAGATTTTACAAATTCATTTGCATCTAATGGCTTTGCCTTATCTTAGGTACAACTGGAGAATAAGCATCTTCTTAATACACAATCTGAAAGACTCCCATTTGGGGTCTGAGCCAGCCCCAAGCTCCCAGAGCCAAGGAACACTTCAGAGGTAACAGACTGGGCTTGGCTGCAGTTTAATTCTGTGCTTTGTCAGATTTTTGGTTCTCTTCTGCAACTACATTTCAGGATTTTGAAATTTCTATCCTCCACCAAGGTAGCAAATTCATATAGGTCAGAGTTGCAGCTCTGTATTTTGTAACCCAAACCACTCTGGTTTTCTTCCATTAAGCTCCAGAAATGCAAATGTCTCCTCTGGCTTTTCTGGCAAGATGCAGGTAAGTCCAGAAGCAAGGAGTAAAGCAGGAGTTCAGGAGCATGTAATGAGTTTTTGTGGAGCCAGGAAAACCTTGTCAGCCTCCCAGGAAGCACTTTGAGTGCACTGACACAGGTCATAGCTCGTGGTTTCTGCAGGGCTTCTCAAACACCTCACACAGAGACTCCTTCATACAACTTTAAGACCTCATATGAAGTCTAGTGGCCCAGATCTGATTAATCCCAGGAAATTTAATGAAATCCAATTTCCACAGCCATCTACCACCAGATTCTTTGGCTGCAGGCATCCCCAAAACTCACGTCAGTGCCTGCTTTGGCTAAGGTTTCAGTGATGTGGACACTTGGCTCTGGAATAGAATTAAACCACTTTAGCTTTCCCCTACCAAAGGCTGAATCCCATGACTGTGCTGTGCCCCACAGCAGCACAGATGCTGCCGCCCTCAGAGAAGGGCACATAGGCACATTTGGGATGTATATTTTGCTCACAGATTATCTTTGGAAAGGAGAGGAGCAAGAGGCAGCTGGCCAGACTTTTGGAGAGAACTGCAGGAGGAAGAGCAGGTACAGGCCATGCAGGGACACAGAAGTAGCTCTTGAGCAGGACACTGAGTGAGAAGGTGTCAGGGATAACACTACAAACTCAACTACTGTTACACACCCAACCCAAATTGTTAAAGTAACCCCACTGTGCTCAGTTCTCACCTTCCAGGTAGGAAGGGCTCAGTGCTATGATTGCTCCAGCAGCTCCACAATTTCCAAAAGCCTCCAGCACTATCCTGAGAGGCAGAGGAGCAGCAGTACATTTGTCACACAGCACCAACTCACCATCACAGGACCTCTCCCCTTCTCCATGTCCACCTTTCTCCAGGAATAAAATGCAGAACTTCTCCAGCAAAGGTCAGACTCCATTTGGAGCTGCACAGGGCACTTGGCTGACATCCCTTGGTGACAGATGGCTAGAGCTGAACAAGACACAAAGGAACTCCAGCAAACAGGCACTGCATTCAGCCCAGAGGTTGCCTTGACCCTGCCACTGACTGACCCTTTCATACCACAAGACATGCACCAACTGTGCCTACTGAGATGCCACTACAAGGCCTCTGAGGAGAAGCCTCAGATCTTTCCCCTCATTTTGGTGTTTTTCACATGATTAAAAACTGAAAGCAGCTCCATGTCACGTGACAATTATAAATCCAGACTGAAGCACCTTGGGAGAGTCACAATGGGGAGTTATATTGGCACATCACTGGAGTTCAGGTTCATTTCTCAATCACAGCTGAGGGCATGGAGTAACAAAGGGGAAATTCAGAAATACAAACTCAGAAGAGTAACTTCAAAATACACAACCAAAATTTTCCTTTGCCAATTTATGCTTCCCTCTAGCAAAAAAAAATAAAAGGATATTTCAGTATCTTAGATTTGGGTACAAAATAAAGAAATCGGGCTTTCTAATATTAAAACCCATTCACACAAAACTGCAATCCAAAAACTTGTTAATATCCACACACAGGGCCAAGCTTTTAGCAAGGGAAGAGCAGCACCTTTCCAATCCCTATAGTGCTGTATCACACCAGAGGGTCTGGAATTCTGCACATGACCTCAAGCAGTAATTGGCCCCTCAAACAAGGCCTTACAGATGTGCAAAAAGCCAAGTTAGACCTGTGGCTTTTACAATTCTGTTTGGGAAAAGAATTTACAGTGGCAGAGGTTATACACACACTGCTGGTCACTGCAAGAAGAGAGAGCTCAGCTGAAAGAATCCATGAGCAAAGCACAGCCCCTGATGTGTAATAAGGGAGCAGAGCCAGTGGCTCAGCAGCAAGGAAAGTCTGTGAGTGAACATTCTGTGCCTGAATCACCATCCCAGTGTGCCCAAGCTAAACAGGAAACTCAGAGATGGGTATTATTTTGTTTTGATTAAATAATTAACACTTCTGCATTACTCTGACAAGAGACAGCATTGTCTTGTGACCCTCATTTTGCAGCATCATTATCCCATTATCAATTTGTCTGAGCATGCTAAAGCAAATTTTGACAAATATTATCCCCTTGATTAAAAACATTGAGAGGCTTTCCTAATTCTGCTAAATGTTCTATATTTTGGATACTGAAACACACAGCAAAGTTACCAGGCATGTAGGAAGTGGCCTGAATTATAAAGACAAGAGGTTGACAGATCTAAAGAAGCAACCACTGACCTTCTCAAATGAAAGTGTAATATACTGAAAGTACAAGTTTTGCCATCATCCTGATGTGTTCCCCCAGAAAGCAATGAAGCCATGAAAGCCTTCTTTAACAAAGTGAAATGAAAAACATGACAAACAAAACTCCCATCTTCAATATTTACTGAATTATATATAATAAAAAAACAAGCCAATAAGCCAGAAAATTGAATCCTAAGCAAATCACACCCTCAACTGCTCTCAAAGTGTTAATTATACTGATAATGGCAGCCTGCATAGCTTATGTATACACTGGATATGGCTCAACAACAGCAAGGCATGTGTAAGCATGTGAAAGTAAGTCATTATTCAAATCCTAGGGCTTCAAATGTTTCTGTTCAAACAAAGGCACTAATTTGATATAAATAGCACAGGCCAAATCACCTTAAGTGCTCAGTTATTACTCCTACATCTCACAGGCCAATAGCTATGGCTACAGGGCAGTATTTAAGGTCATGGGGGAGGTTCCCATCTGCCTAATTATAGCCCTTCCCATGTCTGTATGGGTACCTCTGCCAGCCCTACACATCAGCAGATCCATCTGTCTCCACCCACTCCACAACTTGCCTGTTTTGTGCATTAATTGGGAGAGGGAGACCACTTATTCACCCTGTTACACTTGTTTTGATCCATCAACCCACACACAGTTGGGGAATTTCACATTCCATGGAACACTGGCTCCACTAGGCCACTGCCTCCAAGCCAGGCAATCAGCTGGGCCAGCTCATGCCCCTGCATGGAGCCCTTACCTTCTTTTGAGCCAGTGGTGACAGCAGCTGCAGTGCTCCCTGATGCCCGTCCCACTGGGCTGGAGTGCTTCCCAGCCCTGCCTGGGATTTTAAGTCCACTTGGTTTCAGCATGATTCCTGTCTCCTGGATCTCAGGCTCCTACTGCCAGTGTCCCAAGAGCTGTCCCAGTGTCACTGGTCAGGCTTCTTGATGATGAACCTCTTCTTCCATTGTCACACACCTGGGAGAGAAGAGCACAAAGAAATCAGATTGAGAATGAGTGGGACAGCATGGACGAGGCTCCCAGAAAGCAGTGCCCAGCCCTCTCCTCACAGCCCTAGAAGAGTCAGAACCTTTCATTTCTTCTGCTATAAAACAAGAGTGATATTGCCCTCATCTCCCATTTTCAAGTTACTTTTTGTTTTTTTCATCAATCTCAAAAGTCCTGGGCCAAAGCTGAAACTTCCTGGAGCCATTAAACAAGAATTTAAATACAGTTTGGGATTTGAGTAACTGAAATGGTTTTGACTGATTTTAAATTCTGTAAAGCCTCAGTTCGCCACCTGCCAAGCCTCTGCTGTGCTGTCAGAACCCTGACAAAAGGCACCACCTTTCATGCACAGCCCCAGTATCATCAGCCTTCAGGGCAGCCTCTCCAAACTGACAGGGGAAGGAAGGATGAACCCAATGTTTGAGATGGGATTTTCAGCTCCTTTCCTTAAAGACAAATCCAAAAACGTATCACAGAAAAAAGAGTATTTGACCCTATGAATTTACAAGAAAATTTGAAAAAAACCCCCAAACTTTCTGAAATTTAAGCATAACTACCAACTATTCATTAGTGAAGTCACAACCCTTTCTTATGTCATTCCCTCCCCAGCAGGCAAATGGAATAAAACCTCCAAATTCCTTGCAAGGATGTTGCATCAACAAGCACAATTTTATGACAAGAAAAGAAAAATAGAGGAAATGACTAAGTTGTTAAAAAAAAAGCAGCAACATTCCTAATGAATAAAGAAAAATAATAAAGAAATTGAGCCTAACAGCCAAAAGGAAGCTGAGGCTGGGAGTCAGCAGGCAAGGATGTGGAGTTAAAGCAGAGTAAGCTAGGTACAGTGCACACTAACAGCAAGGAGAGCAATCCAAGGACCAAGCAGAAACTGGAGACTGCTTCCTGGG
Source organism: Luscinia megarhynchos (assembly GCA_034336665.1). Taxonomy (NCBI): domain Eukaryota; kingdom Metazoa; phylum Chordata; class Aves; order Passeriformes; family Muscicapidae; genus Luscinia; species Luscinia megarhynchos. The sequence continues at coordinate 3,618,449 of CM067581.1, forward strand.
CAAAGGAGGGAGGCAGCAACCCAGAGAATCAGTGCAGCAAAGATCTACAGATGGTACAAGGAGGGAATTGCAATAGTGGGATGGGAAATGATTAAGGCATGAGTAAGGACTTCAACACAGGCTGGGTCAGAGTGAGCACAGGGCTAGGAGGGCTCCAGGAAAAGCTGCAAGCAGACACAGAGGAGGGAAAACCACAAGGAGAATTCCAAAACTGTGATCCCAAGGGCTCACAAATATCTAAAAGTAGAGCAGGAGTCAGTGATCCTACATCAGCTTAAAGGAAGGAGGGATCAGCAGAGACATCCTGGAGAGGGAGCAAAAAACTGAGGGATCAAGGCCTTTTGCCCATGTGCCCACCAAGGTATTCAGCACCTGGGGTAGATTCACACACCTGCAGATATTCACCTCACTCAGAAGTCAGGACTGGCTATGAGAGGCAGGATGCTCCAATCACATCACCCACAGCAGAAATAACAGACAAAAGCAAGAAATTCTTCTTAAAGAAGAGAAAAAACAGCCTTCCTGCAACAGAGCTGGCAAGGAACAGCTGTCAGAGCTGGACAGGAGGCTGCAGCTTCCAGGTCTGTTTAGCATAAAATAGGGAGAAAATGAACTGAATCTGGAGGTGAGAAAAATTGATCAGCCAGGTTCCTTTTATCTGTCAAGCCATCAGATGTGACATCTCCCACCCACTCCATCTCATAGGACACATTTTGCCCAGGGCAGGCTTTGATTGTACAGACCAACTTGATTTCTAGCTCTTCTGCTGGCAGGTGATGTGCTCTACCTGAAATCTCAATCCATCACCTTCAAAGTTTGCCCTTTTCAAAGCATTACTTCACTCCCGAATTTACTCATTACTTGGTCCTACATTTTGGTTACAAGGTTTGATGTTGTACTCAGGATTAAGCAACCTAGGGCTGCTGGTGCTTCCACACAGCTGCTTGAATTAACCAGGAATGTAGATAAGAAGATAAAAATACACAGGGAAGGAAAAAAACAGTCGTAGAAAAGAATTTAAGTAGGAAAGGGTGCCAGAAGAATAAAAGGATTTTACAGTTTTTCAATCTTCTGTTAGAGAGCATCTCTGGATCCTTAACTTTGCAGCCAGCACCACGTAAACTTTAGGGAACAGTGAATTTAGTGTGTTCCTCTGTTTTGCTGCCCATCTTTGAGGAGACAGGATCTTCAGTTCATTCTCTCTCCACATCTCATTATCCCTAAAAATCAGCTGTCCACTCCCATCACAGGATATTGTGATTTTCTGCTTCTTCTCAGGACAACTGGATATTTTTACACTGGGGAGACAAACAAGAGGAAGTGTATTCCCACCACACAAATATTTTTGCCAGAAATCTTTACACAAACACATTTGCTTTCAACACACTAATGTTAAAACCAAATGAACTCCACAAGGCTGCAAATCATGCTCCCCTTGGAACAGAGAGAAGCTTTTATGCTTTTTACCCACCACAACCAGTTCATGGCCACACTTACTAGGGTCACATTAAACAGATTCAAGAACTTGTCTAGTGGTACTAGGAATCAAAGCAGATCTCCTGCCTGGCTGTGCCCACTGCATACCAGCTTATGGGGGGGTCTGACAGGGGCAAACTCACCCATCCAAAGTGTCACTGTCACAAGTGCAGGCTGACCAAAGCTGCCTCAGCACATCCCTGCGCATTCATCACTACACAGCAAATAAGGATGAACTGGAGTCAATTTTACTATAAATGCAGTTTGTCAGTACTACACAGATAAAATTAAATGTCTGGGATGCTTTTAAGGAAGTCTGTGCCTGCTGCTGGGGACAGATACTCCTTCTCTGTCACCAGTTTCTCCCCTCACTTCAACACAAATACATATGAGCAGATTTTTAGGAAGCTCTGAACACTGAGCATGGAGCTCTTCCAAATGATGCCATTAGGTCATCCTCACCACCCAGAGCAACGCTGCCTGAGCCATCCTAGTGCCACATTAGTTCCTGACTGAGTGATGCAGCTTGTATGCTGCAGAAATATCCTTGGCCTGGGACACAGGCCAGTATCTCCACAAGGCACTGTCCTACTCCATTAGAGATAACAACATGCTCTGAGCTCCCATATAGAACCCTCAGCTTCCCAACAAGCTCTATTAGCAGAGCCTTCCTGAAAAACCTGCTCCCAGCTCTTCTAAAAATCTGCTTCCAGCAGTAGAGGCTGAACACAGGAGAATACATGGTGTAAGAAACATATGAGCCATCTCTCTTCCCTGATACTGAAAGCCAGAATAGTCTTTAAGCTCTACCCAGAAACCTCAAGGGAACTGAAAATTTCTATTCTCTACGTTATTTATCACTCCTACTCCCCATATTACCAGCACAAGCTGTACACTTTGCCTTCCTGCAAAACTTCATGGAAATGTGACTTTCTCCAGATACACTGTAAAAAGAAAACCCCATCTGCTCCTCTGGATACCTCAGTGCCACCAGCTCTACTTATTTTGGTTTTGTTCCTTTTACAAGATATGACAACAAGCATTTTCTAAATCCCTGCTAGATTTTTCCTGCAGTCTTCCCATACTGCAATGAATGGTTCTGTCTGTTCCTACAACCAAGCAAAGCATCCCAGGAATGCATAATATTAAACCTGCTCCAAATGACTAAAATATTCACTTCCCTGTCTTTCCACCAGAAAAGGGGACAGCTGAGTGTGAGTCACACAGGCTCAGACTCGCAAAGGGGAACTGTGTCCGGGTGATGTAACGCTGACACTCCGTTCCCCGCTGATGTTTTATGGGCAGAGATGCCAGTGGTGGCTCTAAGAGGAGCAGGGGCGGGGCTGCAGCGCTAAATGTTCGATCTCTGACTCCGCTGCATCGTTCCTCCTCTTCCACTGGGGTTTTTACTACCTTGAAGCAAGAGGTTTTATTCTCTTTCCTTCCCCTAGCCTGGAGGCTGTGCCGGGAATCCTCTCTTTTTGTTTCTTGTTCCCTTGAACTGTTTTTGGCTTGGCTTATTTTTCGGGACCGCCCCGAACCGGAGGCCTCTGGGGAGCTGAACCAACACGAGAAAGGACAGCAGAATCCACCAAGGACATCAAAATCCACCAACTTCGGCTGCTCCGAGAAGGAGACCCAGACCAGAAATTCAACAATTTCCCATCTGCTGTGCTCCGGGCTGCCACATGAACTCCTTTTCCCTTCCCGGACCCCATTTCGCTTTCCAGACCACTCTCTCAGCCCGTAGATTTTTCTTCCCCGGGAATTTTTTGAGTTGTTTTGTGCTATTGTAGAAGGGTAAATTTCTGAGAGTTCATACCCAGCGTTTATTCAATCCTTTTCTGTACCTTGCGGGCACCCTCCTCTCTCTCTCTTTTTTTTTTTAATTTTTATTTTTATTTTTCTTAAATAAACCGCTTTTGGGGTTTTTTTTCCCACTTCCACCCGCTAGCATCAATTTCTCTCATTAGCAGAAAAGGGAGGTACCGAAGCCCTTTTCTCCTTAGAGGAAACACTCACTCCAGAGCGTATTCTCCTGAAATTTCATCTCCAAAGCTGGGACAGGAACTGTTCTCAATTAAGTATAGATGCACAGCCAAGAAATACCTTTCACCAGGAGCAATATATCTGGATATGCCTGGCAGGCATCATGGATAATTGCCTCAGAACAGCACACATTCAAAACAAACAATTGAAGGTGCTTAGAGTCAATTATTTCATAAATGTGAGAGAGAAATAACACAAACCAAGAACTGGAAGAAAAAGTCTTTGGCAGTATAGTTTATCCACAGATCAGTTTCATCCATCCCTCTTACCCTCAGGAAGGCACATGAGTACCCACTTGCCAGATGGAATAACATCCTATCCAGGGTGGGCATAAGTAACAGAGGAAGGAGGAAAGCCCTTATGGGTATCCACAAAATAAGGATCTCCTCACCTCAACTTACTGAGTGCAACAAGTGCAAAACACAAGAACATGTTTCCAGACACCAGACTGAGTTGGCCTGAATCCCATCCTGTGCCTGGTGCTTCCTTCTGGCTGGATTTGGATGTTTACCCAACATGACACCCTGGGCAAGGCACAGGGATTTCACTATAAGAGCAGACTCATGTAGAATTCCAACCAGCTGTATCTGAATACTGCTCTAACAGTTTGATCTAGATTTAGGTTTCTAATTTTCTAAATTTGAAAATTCACATGTTAGAAATTAAATTTGAATTTTTCAGTCAGAGATGGACACACCTTTTCCAGGGATGGGGCCCATAGGAAAAAAAAAAAGGTAAAGAACAGCATTTAATTATTAGACTGAGGGAAATCAGTATTATCATGTTGTCCAAAAGGATAATGATAACAATGCAGAGAAGCAGGACAACACTTATTTTTAAAAATAATTTTGACTTAAGCAAATAATCAGTGACTTCAAAGACAACTTTTTGGATAGGGAAAGGTTAAGTACAGGAAAGTCTCTGTTTTTACCTACTCCCATCTAAGACAACTTTTTGAAACTCAATTGCTTGTGCCATTATTTAAACACTATTCCATCTTTCCTTATGTTCATGCTACAGATGAGGAATACGAGGGTCTGGGATGCAGCACGTTTGCAAATGGAATTTCAGTCCTTTTCAGGGCTATCATATGGCTCAATCTACACAAAGACTCTTGCATTAGCCTCCAAGATTTCTGGGTTTCATCCCCTGATCTCTGTCATTCTCCTCACAATCACTGGGTTTCATCCCCTGACTTCTGTCAGAGCCTCTGGGAGTCTGGATGACAGCAAACCTACCTCAGAGCAGCCTGAGAGCCACCCCTGCTTCCCCTCTGAAAACACACAATTCAGCATCAGGCACTGCAAACCTTCAGAACAGTATGTGAAGCTCAACATCTCCCTGAAAATAAAGTGCTAGAGAAGAAATTTGATCCCCTGATCACTGGAGTTCTGCACTCACCTCAATGAGCACACAGAATAAAGGCAAAAAACTTTCAGAGTCAAATCTGGTATTCCTTTATTAGGCCTTATATAAAACCTTTACTGGCCTAAAGATACTGATTTTTTTTATGCTATTTTGTTTCTTGTTTCTGAGTGTTTGGTTGCATCCACTCCATATTTCCAAGCTTTTCTGCACTTTCCCCACTCCCAGTGAAATGAGATTTTCATCTGGAGTTCTTATTCCTGGATATATTACTGCCAAGTGTCCCATGCTAGGGACAAAAGCAAGTAAAGATTTGGTGCCCCAGGCTCACAACACTGACCATGCTGCAAAGATGGGTTAGGGATTTCAAGAACAGAATTTTGCCTTGAAATCCAAATCCAGGGGCCAGACTTGAAGCGCTCAGGCTTGTGTGAAAGGGACAGGAAATGAATCCGATCAGAGACAGGATATAATAAGGCCAAACTGCAGCTTTGCTAATAAAGACAGATTGTGCTGAGAAGAAAAGGCAATTTTATCTTTTAATTCCTTAAGATGCTCCATCCGATTCAAGGTAATTGTGCCATCGCCTTCGCACTCCTCTGAGGAGTTACTCCTGACAAACCACCAGAAACTCATTTCTGAAGCACGTGGCAGATTAGGAGTAAATCTTTGAACTTAACTGAAGTATAGAGGAAATGAGAGACACTCATTTTTAATTAAGGTCAGACTCCTCTTCCAAGGAAACCTTTTCTTCACCCATAGAGGGAATGGAGACAGAGTACTGCAGGAATGGAAAGGATCTTTCATACATCTCATACTGCTTCCAGTTACATGTAGGGAAAAACAGGGAATACCCTCTGTCAGCCAGCAGGTTTTTTCTCTCTTGCAGTTGGAGAATTCAAAGATTTTCAGCCATAAAGCTCCTTTGTCACTACAGAGTTTCCCTGACAAGTGTGAAGTGTTGTTAACTTCTAGAGGTGTGTTTAATCTTCTTGTTCACTCAAGTTTTGTAATAATTAGCACAGAATGCCAAGGGAAAGCCTAGAGGACTTTTATTTAAAAGCTCAGGTATTTTTAAAACTAATTCTAACATCTATAACAGACTAAACATCCTGTGATTTACATCTAAAACAAGAGTTTTTAAAGGAGCAATGTGAAAAACCCTCCTACTGCACTCTAAAAACCACAATGCAAATCCTGAGGCAGAAATAAAAAGCCAAAGTACATTCAAGGAAGTCATTACATAACCTTTGGAGTAATTTATGGGCTGGATGAGCTTGTGCTCCTTGCTTGTGATACAGCAGATAATAAAAATTCTGTACTAATTGCAGAGCAAAACTATCTCAAATTTGTGGGAAAAATCCTGGACATGGTCTTGGTTCTGCATGAGTTTCTGCTCCCTCGAGTTCAGCCCTGGGGGCAGGGGACAGTGTCCCTGCAGAGATTTATTAGGGCCATGACACCAACGTTGCAGGCTCACACGGGAAGGGAACAGAACGTACACAGAGGTTTCACAGCTGGTGTCCTGCAGGTCAGTTCAGACTTGATTTATCACCACTCAGTTCTATGAGGCTTTGATAAAATCCAAGTTCCCTATTCACAGGAAATCTTTGTCAAAAACAGCATCTGGAAAAGAAACATGAGGAGAGCAAGCCGAGTGCAGGAAACACAATGACATATATATTCCATTATAATGGTTTGGTATTTTCTACTGGAGAAACAATTTCTTTAATTAAATATGATCTATACAACAACCCAGTCATGCTATGCATGCTGTGCAGAGCTACAGAAGGATCTGCATTTTTGGAATGCAGAATTGGAATTTCCTAGCTTTTGACTGCTGATTTAGCATAGCACTAGAGTTCACACTGGCACTTCATCTGCTACTAACTGGAGTTCAGATTAATACATGTATTGTAATTTGTGCCCTTCTATAATATAACCTCTGTCCTGAACTTTGATTATGAAACAAAACCGGGATCTGGGTCCCTTCTGTCCTGATTTTTCCTTTTTACAAGGTAGGCTTAGCCTGTCTAATGGCACTGCAGTGACTGACACTTTAAACTTGCAGATGATCTGGTTAATAAGACTGAGACACAACAAGTTTCTGGTGTACCTTGGGATAAACTCCTCACTGTGCTCCACTAATGCTGTCCAGTGCCTACACACACTCTAAAGTGCCCTAGGAAAAGACCCCATATTCATCCAATCCTTTTTGTGATTGAGACCTGGCCATCCCAGCAGGAACCAACAGAAGCCTTGCCCTGGGCCACTGCAGGTGTTACATCTACTACAGAATCTCCTCAGAACAACCCCAGTGCAACACCAAGGGAAACCTGACCCTGCCTCTCCACAAGCTGCCCAAACCTCAGGCAGGGATGCAGAATAGGAATATGTAACCCTGCCCCTGCTGCAGCCCCTTTCCATTAGTTATGAAACCACTGCACAAGATACTGCTTTCCAAACAGTTTCAGCCTTTGCTGCCCAGGAAACCCCCCACCACTTGCCAGTGCAGATTTATCCAAGCCAACCTTCTGCCCACATTCCTCCTGTGCCCTTTGAACAACTCTGACACCCTCTCATTGTGCCCAGCTCCCAGGAGACAGCTTTGCCCTTTGCCTGCCTTCTCTGTGCCATTCTGAGCAAGCAATGCTTTCATTTGAGAATTCCAGAGATATGAGACTCACCAGCTCCCAGGTCATCTCAGCTGACCTTCTCCAAGCCTCCTTATTTGAATTCAGTCTGTTCCAGACATGGGCAACCCAAAGTGCATGCTGCATCCCATGATGTCTCACCAAGCCAGGGACAAACTTTATGCCAAATACTATGAGCTAATGTAATCTCATTCCTTCAAACAAAGCAACTGCTCCCAAAAGTTTAAAGAATAGCTAACCCACCTTCACACTTGAGCGTTAAGATACAACAGGAGGGAAGCTAAAAAGTAAATACAGACTATAATAGACCCAGGTGGGTTGGAAAGCACCTCTAAAGATCCAACCTGTAATCACCCCATAGCTAAGATACAGCACAGACAGCCAGGACTCCTGTTTCCTTCTTCCTCAGGGGTAACTAATGTCCTTGCTACATACAGAGGGATGGTAACAGCACCAACCTGGCAACTGAGGGGGGCAGAGCAGCAGGTTACACCTCTTGAAAGATCTGAGGTCACCAAACCAAAGACACTCAGCAGCAGCAAACCCACTTTCCCTCTGGGACACCAAGTGCAAACCCCAGTCCTCTCTTCCCACACAAGCATCCTGTTCCCTGTTGCTGTACTGATAGCAAGAGCAATGCTGGACACAGTTGCTCCCAGAAGCACCCTCCTCCTCCTGTCTGCTGATTCACCAGCCCAAACTCAGCCTTCCATTTCAGCAGATGACCTCTGGGCTATGTGCATTCAATTGCTGCTTTCTCCTGAGCCTCTCTACAAACACTGCCAGATCCACACAGCTCCTACCACAACCAGTGGCACAGACAAGGAGAACAGTAATCTGGAGAGTTTGCTTACAGTCACTGTGTGTTAATCATGGAGTTTCTTAATTTACCACCTGTAACTTCACTCATCTCACACGACAGGAGTTTGGACAGCTCATGGATCTTAAAGTACAAGAAGGAACATGTCTTATTCAAATCACACCCCGTCATATTCAAATTACATCCCTATCAATGACCAAAATCACAATTTTGGCAAATTATGATATTGACAGATTGTCCAATTTGATCTGTTATCTCCTCCTGCCACACACATCCTTTTTCCCCACACCTCACACCCTGTCTTGCAAAATCCAATGTTTACTTTGGATTGCACCACAAGGACCCCAGTCAAAGCCTCTGGGCACTAAGTGACAGTGACACCAGAGGATGGCTCCCTAGAATGTCCTACATAGGGAGGTTGAGGATTGCAGTTTCTAGGGAGTGAGAAGATAAAACCCCACCCTATGCAGTCAGATTGTACAGCAGGTGCGGAGATTGAACATGCCCACTCCAGCAGGATGTGTTGGGCTGGCAGGAATAGGAGAGGTTGCCACATCTGGGCCAGGCTGTCAATCCCAGCCTCTTTCCAAGCAGCAGAGACCCAGCAGGAGCTGGAGTGCCCCATGGCCTGGTTTCAATCAGCATCTCCATCCACATACTGCCATGCCACTGAGAAGCAGACACAGAAGTCCATGATGTGCAGATGCCAACAGCCAAAAGGAAAGGGTCTGGATAGACAGAGCAGTGCTAAAAATGCAATTTAATTGTTCGTATCTCTGGAGACAGGAGTGATGAACTCAGTCTGCAGGCAGGTAGGCAGGACAGATGGATCAGCCCACCACACTCCTGGAGTAGCACAGCACTACGTGTTCCAGCTGGAGCTTTGGAGTCACCAGGTGTCCCTGGCTGCTCCTTCACTTCTTACAGAAACTGGCTGTTTCTATACCACTAATGCAGGCAAAGCCACAATGATAATTTTGTACAGAGATCAAGATATCATCTCATCTAGCCAAGCAAGTGCAGTGCCCTTAGAAAAACCAGCTCCCTATATCACAATGCAGAGCAGTGGCACAACATCTCTACACAGGCCTGCCTTTTTGTGCCATATTTTCCATCATTAAATCTCCATTAGGGATGGCTGGTGGATGGGTCATCACCTAAACATGCCAAACTTACCAGCTGGGAAACAAAAGTCCAGAGGCAAAAAAAAAAAGGGCAGTTATCCAAGGTTGCAGACTGACCTGCTCCAATTTGCATAGTAAGGATTTCAGTTATAAAACAAATAGCTAAATGCTAAATATAGCCAAGGAGGAGGCTTTATTCACCAGGGTCAGCTTCATGCTGATAGGAGCCACAGAGGTAGCACAGTACATGATATACAATAGCCAAATATGAGGCTACAAAGCCCATTAAGCAAACACAACTGGAGAGGCCTCTCTTTCTAGGGAGGTTTGTTCCACGGCCAGGATAGTCCCTGCATCCAGGGGAGGCACTTACAGGTCATGAGTGTGAGTGTTCACAAAGGATGGGAAAGTGCTGTTGGTTTCAACAGGCAGCTGCTTTTTGTGCCTGTCAGGCTACTGAAAAGTTTCCAGTACTAATTACAGGGGACAGAAGTTGTCAAAGCATGATGCAACAGATAAACAGGGGGGGAATATGCCAAAGGAAGAAAAAGAACAGATCAGCCAGAGAAATCCTTTGTCAGTGACTGTGTCAGGAGCTGGTGCCTCAGGCTGGAAGCCTTCCCTGCCCCAGCAGAGGATGTGCTGCAAAAGTTCATGCTGCAAAGAAATTGTGTTGGTTTTTATCAGTCAAACACCTTTGTCCTTTGTACAGAAACATGCAGATAGGCAAAGTGACAGTGACAACAACAAAACAAAGGGGAAACATGCACTACAGAAAAGAGTTCAAACTGAGCCAGACTGGCCAGAGAGGCTGTGCAAATTCCTTCATTGCTACAGTATTCTTTGAAAAATAAAAATCTCCCAACTTCTGTCTTGAATGACAGGTGAAGACAGATCCAATCTGGAACAGACAGATGATCAGATGATTTCTTGAAGTTTCTGTGAAATCTTTCCAGTGTAACCAATATCCACGTGGTCTTTACTACACTATGCAAGTTATTCAGTAAAATAAAATAGAATTAATTTCGACCAAGAGCTCTGGCACAGGCTATACAATTTAATTTGTATCATCTTTTTAAAGGAAGCATGTGTGATAGCACAGGAAAAGAATTTATAAGGAGCAAAAAGGGATTTAAAAGTTCCAAAAGGCACATATCCAACATCCCCATAGCATTTCATTCACAAACCTCAGAGGAGGTCAGAATTACAGCACCACTTTTGTACCTGGGAGAAACAGATAGAAATAAAATATTTTTCTCAAGGCTTCTGCAAAAACAGTGGCAGAGATGGCACCACTATCCCCTTGAATATCTAACCCATCAAAGCACTTGGGAAATCCTTCTAAAGTGTTTATTTCATAGACACACAGTATAAATATTTTCAAAAATAATCATTTGGCTTTCACAGGCACAAACAGAGTTATTATCAAGGGAGTTAACAGAAGAATTCAGAGCATAAACTCTCAAAATAAACCAAAGTTTAGATTCTCTTTGTGCTTCAGCAGACAGGGATGAGGAGATGGAGACTCCATGACAGGCTCAGAAACTGCAACATGGAATTTTGCCAGTCTGTGCCACATTCCTCTGCAACTATGCAGGTGAGTGCTCAATACAAATAAATAAATGAAATGAAAATATCACTTAATTTCAGTGCCAGTTCAAGTCAGCATCATATTTAATTCTATTATTCTGAAGAAAAAAAAAAAACGCAACAACCAAAAGGAACAAAAATATGACAAAGCTGGCTTTATTTCTTCACACATCTTTCTTTGCTTATGCTGCATCTGAACCAAGCATGGCTGTTTTATAGACACAGTTTCACTTATTTAGAATAGGATCATAAAAAACTGTACCAGTGTACAGGAATGACTTCCCAGAAGTCTGATGCAGCAAACCTGTCAGTTTGCTGTAGGTTTTATTTAAAAGAGGTTTCAATGGGATCTTTTTTTTTTCAGGAATAGCAGAAAGTATCAGTCACATGCAACAAAGTCATTTTTCCACAACAAGAGCTACTGCACAATCATGTAAGAGCAAGAAATTAAGTCCAGCTATGAGAGAAATGATTTTGCTTTGTCCTGTTCAGCATCAATACTCAACAGAGCATACAGGCTGCTCTCAGTAGAACAGGGAAAGGCTCCAAGAGCACGGGGGTGCTGCAGAAAGGGACTTTGTGCAGTGATACACTGAGAATTCTGTGTGTCTCCATCAGTGTCAGCCATGGAAATGAGCTTCCATGTGGGAGAAGATGGGAAGGACCCACATGGAGTAGACAAGAATAGAGTAGGAACACAAGAAAGACCAAGCCAAATTCCTTACTCTAACCTGGGCTTCTAGAGTGAGCAACTTAATGTGGTCGTTTAAAACAACTGACCAGTAAAACAAAGCCCAAGTCAGGCTGGAGTCTAACATCACCAGTACTATCAAACAAGGCTAAGACCTGAAATTCTACCATAAATACCACAAGAACAGTGATAAAAACAACAGGCAGAGATTGATTACTGGAGGCATTTAAGTCAGCAACAGAGGAAAAAATAGTGTTCTCAATCCATATCAGCAACTTCCTTGGTCCTTCTTGGGCCATTGGAAGACGAAGAGGAAAAGAGTCACATGATATTTATAAAAGGCATCCATGAAAAAATAGATCTCTCTATAAATATCTACAGATATCTCTATAGATAAGTGCACACCATTGTCTAACACAGGCAGTCACATTCAGGTCTAGCTATCCATACCTGGGTTTTCCCAGAGCTTTAAAAGTATCTAAAACTTGCCATGCATTGTGTACTCTCTGCAAAGTAGTACCAACACTGGGGTATGGAACTTGCTTTATATATTGTCTCCTGCCTTCACCAGGATTATAAAACACCCTCCCAAAAAAAAATATATATATATATATATATATATATATAATTTCCCCAAGTCTCATGGACAGAGGCAGCATTTTGATAAATAAAACCAACAGCCTCAATCAGGAGGTGGAACACATGCCTTGATCCATTTTAACCACCCAATAACACAAGAGAAGAATCAGCCTGGATATCCTTACAGCACCACATCCCTTGATAGCAGAAAACCCCCTCTGCATTCTCCATCACTTCTTCTGCCAAACCAAAAAGCACAAGTGAGGATGAAGAGGAAATACACCAGGAAGAGCTCCTTGCTAGAGTAGATTATGGCAGCCTCCAAGCCTTGGCCCCAGTGGATAATACCACCCATACTGATCCTAAGAGCATCTCCTGAAAAAAACCACAAGGTTTCCCATAACTGAGGGCAGCCCCACACAAGTGTTCCTGAGATGAGAGGCTCCAGCACAGCTTCTCCCTTTTGTGCTGCAGTGGCTGGTCCTAATGTTGTCACTTGTGCCGTGTCTCAGAGCTGAGCCTTTGAAGTCCTGTACTCCCAGAGATTTCTGGTAGGCAGTGACAACTTTTGTGAGAACACAGCCATTTGAGCAGACTGCCTCCTTCATAGTCCCTGGCAGGCTGTAACAGCAGGCAGCAATTTCTTAAAATCTCACACCCAACTTTAAGATCAGGAGCTGCACTATGTTCCAAAGCATCACCACATCAGCAATGACAGATCTGTGCTGATTAACAGGAGAGGAATGGAGTTAGCAGGCAGCTGGGCAGAGGCTAAGGCCAACAAGCCTAGCCAGGCACCCCAAATTTATCTCTGTGCACATACAGACCAGTTCTTGAGTTGCAAGTCATCCTCAGGGAAACAATTCTAGCCAGCAGTAAGGGATGGACTGGTGAAACTTGACATCCATTCCAGCAGGATGAGTTTCTGAGACAAGGTTTGTAGGCCTGTGAGACTGATGCTCGACAGAGCAGCAAATAACACTCGGTGCTGACACAGTGCTTTGTCTCCCAGCACTTCCAAAACGCTGCTGCAGCCTGCCTGGATACGGTATAGATAACACCTCAAGCCTCTGCCTCCATCCCTGGATGCTGCCCCAAACACCCTTTGCTGTTTTGTGGCAGGAGATGCGAGGGGCAGAGCCCTGCTGCATCTGCCTGGCTGCTCACAACCTGAGCACCGTGCCAGTGGCAGCAGCTCAGCCCGGGCCTTCCTCAGCAGCACATCTTGCAACAGACAAAACCCCACAGCAGATCCTGCAGGATGTGGTTAATGTCCAGATCTGGATCGTTAACCAAGAAAACCCGAGCGAGGACACTGAGTCCAGCAAACAGTCAAGCTTCCCAAAGACAAAAGACAATTTTCCACCCATTTCAAACCCCAAACTCGCTCGGAACCGAGACACGGAAGCTGACACCCACTCCCACCTCCGTCTCCATGGCATCAGGCCGCTGCCTCGCTGGCCGCTCCACCGCGCCGTTCCGTGCCCCAGGAGCAGCGGCAGCGCCCGCCCCGCACCCTGCCGGGCTCCTCGCCGGCTGAGCACCCCGCAGCCCGAACCCCTCCGAACCCGGGTGCCGCTGCTGCCCGGCCGTGGAGCCCCGCCGGGATGCCGGCCCGCCGAGGATGCTCGCTGCCTTTCCCAGTCCAAGGACAATGTACGGTGCAAGAGGCGCATCCCCGCTGCCCGCGCTCTTCCCGCACCTTCCCCGTCCATCCCTCCTTTGTTGCGGCGCTGGCCGGGCGCTGCCGCCCCTCCCGCTGCCCCACTCACCCTGCAGCTGCCCGGCGGAGCGGGGCAGGGGCTCCCTGGCACCGCAGGATGCCAGCCCGGTCGGCAGCCGCCCTGCCACTCCCTGCGCGGCCGAGCCCCGAGCCGGGAGGAGGGATCTGGGCGGTGGCTCGGCGCGGCGGGGGCGGAGGAGGATGCGGGGCCGGCACCGCCACTCCCTCCGTCCCTCCCGGCTCACGGCCGGGCCCGCACGAACAAAGGGGCCGGTCCGGGGCTGCACCGCGCCGAAATTCTCCTGGTTGCCGGGCCCTGGCGCCTCCCCAAAGCGGTTGGGAGGGTGGAAAGGCGGCGCGGAGGCTCCTCCTGGCTGCCCGCGGCCCCGAGCGCCCCTGCCCTAAAACAATCCTAAAATCACCTTTTGCTCTGCCTCTTTCCCCGCGGCACTGGGAAGGAGGAGCTCTGTAGGCACACCTGAATTTAGGTGACAGCAGTTTTGATTGATATAAGAAGGGAAGGGCAGGAGGAGCTGGCGGTCCTTTCTGTAAAAAAGGAGAGACCCCTAATTAGCCGGGATTTAACGGGGAACGCAGCAAAGAGGACACACCTGCAGCGTTGGGAACTCGTTCATTCAAAGCAAGGATGACCGGGCTGAAGTGGTGACCATCACTTGGCCTTCATCACTTCATTCTATTCCATTCCAGAGCCATGCCTCGCCTGACATTGCAGGGAGATACAACGGAGCAATCCATAGAATCATTTAGGCTGGAAAACCCCTTTAAGCTCATCGAGTCCAGCCATTCCCCCAGCACTGACAGCACTAATCCATGTCCCCAAGTGCTAATTCTACACATCTCTTAAACCCCTCCAGGGATTGTGACTCCACCACTGCCCTAAGCAGCCTGTGCCAGGGCTTCACGGCCTTTTTGGTGAGGAAATTTTCCACAATATACAATCAAAACCTCCCCTGGTGCTATAGAGGCCGTTTTCTCTTGTCCTGTCCCTGTTCCCTGGGAGCAGAGCCTGACCTCCACCTGGCTACACCCTTCTGTCAGGAGATGTGGGGAGTGAGAAGAGCCCCCCTGAACCTCCTTTTCTCCAGTAAAAGGAGCACCCCCAACTACCTCAGCCACTCCTCATCAGACCTGTGTTACAGACCCTTTCCAGCTCTGCTGTGCATATTCCAGCACCTGTCTAGTGCTTGTGCCCTGAAACTGCACCCCTAATTTAGACAGGAGCGGAGGTGCTTTGCACAAGGGCTGTAACTCTACTCAGTATACTTCACCACCTCTACAGACACCCACATCACCCAAGGGGCAGCCCAGGATATTTTGCACATCAGATGCTATGGTGGGATGCCCCAGGATATGCAGAAACAGAATGGGCTCCCACCCACCAGCAATCCTGAGATTTGTTGCTGTGATGCTGCTTTGTTTTGCCTGTGGGACCCCAAAAAAGTAGAGGGGAGATAGAAATGAAGGAGGTGCAGGCACCAAAGCAGAGGAGAACAGAGCTGAGATCAACTGAGCATCATCCAGAATATGAGATTTGACAGCCTGGCTTTAGCAAGATGATCCGGTCCCAGGTGGCAGCTGTAGGCATCCTCATTTTTCATTTTGCAGAGGGGAAGCCAAAGTAAGAAGTGAAATGGCTGGTCCAAGCCAAAAATAGAACCTGAAGCACCTGACTCCAACGCCTCTGCTTCAACTGCTAGTTTGCTGTGTTTCCCTGACATTTTCCTACATCCATGCTCAAGTTCTGTATACAAGATTTTTTGTCTCCTCTCCAATCTGTAGTTGCCTAGGGAGACAGTATGGTGCCAGGAGAAGAGCAAGATGAGAAGGTGGCTATTGAATCAGGCTTGGACTCCAACAGGACTTCTTGCTTCTCCATCCACCTCTACACCTGATTTGCCAGCTCAGTCAGTCCCTATCCTTAGGTCCAAGACTTTTTCCTTATCCAAATGATGATAGAGCAATGATGGTGGGTTCCCTTTGTGAGACTAACAAAAAGCTTACATACGGACATGCATTTGGTAAGGAGGAGTGTAAATTTAAAGCAGTTCTGGAAAAAAAATCCTCTTTAATATTTTCAGGTGCCTCAGGGTAGGATTTCAAATCAGGAATTGCTTAGAAGTTAAACCTCATTTTTTATCAAATGTACAATTTTATGCTTAACCTTATATACACCAATTTGTTCTTAGTACAAATAACTTCCACATAAAAGTTTAAATTACAGCCCCGTGTCTACATGATGACAAAAGTCAGCAGATCTGGGAGGAGAATCAAGCCCACTGGCTTCAATATGATGAAACTAGAAAAAAGCTCACAGCTCTTATAGTCATTTCCTTGAATCATTTTGACAAATCTGCCTCTCAGACTAAACCTTCTCAGGGGAATTTCCAGGGAGAGCAAGAAAGACCATCCAGGGACAGAGCTCTGGCAGTGATGTGGCTGAAGAGCCTGTAGACTTGAATTTGTGTCTTCTATCAAGTGCTCTCCCACAAAGCTGTTGCTCAGCTTTTGTTGTACCTGCTTGTCACAAAGCTTCAGGATGACTATAAATGTTGAAATGCCATCATCCCACAGACACTACTATTTCCCAAGAACCATTTATTTATTCACAGGGGCTTGTGTGCAGGCAAAGAACCCTGCATTAATGTCCCAGACATGGGAGGGCAGAGGAGACACTGAAGTTTCAGCCTATGAAAATGTGAGGACTTGTTAATGTTAGACAGGTGAGCAGAATAATGACTTTAATTAAACCATTATGTTTAGAGAGCTGGGCTATCACATTTGCCTGATAATACTCTCTACTACCCTCTTGTTTTCTGTGATATATATCTTGTTTTGAAAAGTGGCTTCTCATAGATAGGCAAAATTGTCTCCACTTGACTGATCCATTACTGTGATTTGATAAGAATTTGTATTAGCTGTTGGGATCTCTAAAAAATTTCACTGCTGTTTTCTTTTAAATTATTCTGACAAACAGAAGCATTACACAGACAATGTAATGTAAAAACCAAGGGAATACTCATACCTGCATCTAGGGAACCAAAAAAGCTAACATTTTGTGTTTTGCTGTTATCTATATTGTTTAAATAAACACAGCCAAAATGTTCAAGTACCTTTCCATTTTATTCACCAGCATCAGGAGATAAAGCACCTCTCTGCAAAGAGCTGATAAGACACTCAACTTGTCGCATCCCAGTAAGTTACCCACCCTAATGCCCCAATCCGTCACTTATTCCCCAAAGGCAGCAACCTTTTAAACATGACAGTTCACATAAAGGCCACGTGAAGGGGTGACATCAAGACCCCAGACCAACAAGGGCTTCAGAGTTAAATCCCTTCATTCTTTTCCTACCACAGGCCTAGAAATCCCTGCCTATGTACTGTGGGAACTGAGTGGTGACAGAAACTGTATTTGAAAATATCGCACAACTTCATTACTGTCAACTTTCAGTTATGTGATTTCCAGTGCCTCAAAGGTGAAGCCACAATGACAGCATAAGCTCCTGCTCATTCAGGCTGACACTATAAAGAGCCTTCTGCATCTGGGGGCAGAACACGAAATTCCAGCATTGGTGGGAGGAATAAGATTAAAGCAGTGATCTAAAAAAAAGCTGGTTTTTTCCTTTGATTACACAGCTGCTGAAACACCTTCTTATCTTGAGGATCAGTGGCTGCTTTAGGCCTTACTCATTCTAGGCCAAGACTAAAGTTCAGAAACTTCTTATAAACAGTCCTTAAATTAAAATTAAGGTCTTGCATGGTTGCAATGACACAGCCAAGTGGCAATGTTTTCAGGCATTTGTTATCTGACCCAGAGCTACCACAAAGCTTCTAATATCCAGCAGATTCTGTTGTATCTAGATAGGTGAGAAAACCTCTCATCTTCAGACATTTATATGCAAGCCAACTGTCTAGGCTTTCTATCTAATGAGTGCAGAGGAACAGGCACTGGGTAGAACTGCCCTCATCATACTGCAGACACCTGAAATGGATGAATTGCTCTCTAAGATGCTCCCTTCCATCCATTAATTAAAGAGATATCTGAGAATCAGCCAAATGAGGTGTTTAAAGTGTTTTCCTTCCAGAAACACTCAGCACAGCTGATGGTGCTTATTTGGGTATACACAGCTCAGATGTGTGTGCTGGGTGCACTCTTGTCTGAAGGCCTCACTGTGTTCTGTTTCACTGGAAGAAATGAGACTGTTGGCCAGGATTCAACATGAGCAAGATCTGGCTCCAGGACCCTTTAGGGGAGCACATGTGGCTTGTGCAGTGTCCTGGAAAGTGCTTTGTGAAAGGCTTTCTACCAGCTGACTTCTGTGAATTCCTGTATATTTCTTAACATAAAAGGAAGTGTGGGTAGAAATATGTTGAAAGATCATGGCAGTTTGCATTAATTATGAAGCTCAAGAGAAGCTCTTACTGCTTTTTTAGTGTATTTCCTATAGTGAAATCAGTGCATTAGCTGTTACCTAAACTCCAGCCATCAGTATAATTTAATCATTAGCACAGTCTAGTTCCTGTTGTTCTACATTTTAAAAATAAACTACCTTGCTGCAGTAGCAATGATTCCAAGGAATGTGGGACAGCACTCCACACAAATACAAAACAATAAAATGGATCACGCTGCACGGTTGAAGAAATAGTGCCATTTTCATCACAAAGGCTGTTTCCTGCCCAGGAGCCCAAAGGCAAGTGGATGTTCAGAGAAATGCAGCATCCAGGAAGCCTTCTTAAATTCTGACCTCTGATACCATGTTTGCCCAAATGCCCTATGCAAACTCACACTGGCAGCGGAGACCTTGGAATAGCTCTTTTATTAAGTCAGTAGAGTATTGTCAGTCTTTTGTCTGAAGATGAAGCTCCTCTTTACAGATGAAGTAAATGAATCATGGAGAGAAGAAATCTCTGAACATACCTGTTTATTCAGCTGAAACAGAAATATGTTGGTCAATATCTGCATTTCAGAGTCAAATATCTACAAGTAAGCATGGCTGAAAAAAGTAATACAGGGGGATCAGAGCATGACTGAAGGGAGATTTGGCAGTAATAAGCATTTCTTATTCATGAGTGGCAGGGAACAACACAGCAAAAAAACAGAGGTTAAGTAGTAAACAAACCATTCCAGCACAGTACCACATCTTTATTTTCCCTGTTATTGCCCTAAACCTTGTTGCTTGTGTAAATCAAGACTAAAGAGCAGACTGTCCTTTATTTAGTTCATTTTCAAAGATCAGAGCAACTGCCAGTTGCACTTATCCAGGCTGGCATAGAGATAAAAGAGACTTGTAAGCCTCCTGACCTCAAAGGTGAGCAAAAAAACCCTCATTTTGTAGACTTGGAATCAAATTTGAGAGGGATAAGTTTATTGTCCAAAGGCCCCTCTAACACACAGAATCCAGGTAACCGGATCCTGGGCATTATCATGTTCTTCATTCAGTTCATGCACTTCTCTTTATACACATTCAATCCAGAGAAGAAAGGCAGCCTTAGGGCTCCCAGTGTGGTGTCCTATTGATTAGGTGAAGCATAACCTGTTTTATAAACTGCTGGAAATTCTCTGAATAGTTCCATGTGTCCTCTAAGAAGCAGGGAGACAGAAATTCCCCACAATGGGGCACCTCTGCATTTTTCCAGTTGTCAAAGCATCATGGGCATGCCTGCAAACACTCCAATCTTAGTCCCTTTGCATTGCAAAGCAAAATTCCTTCTGCATCAGTATCTTTCATTGGATGTCAAAAAATTATTCCCCTCCATATACCTTTTCTTGTTGTCACCAGTGGTGTCAAGATTTATTGTGTTCTCTGTCGTCAAACAAGTTCTGTAACAAACTGGAGCCAGCCTGTACTTTGTGAGGAAAAAAAACCCAAACTGTTTATTTCCATGTTGTTTGGGCCTTACCACAAAGATTGTTTTAGACCCAAATGAAGCACCAGATGTTTTCTAGCAGAGCTACAGAATGTACTGTGAGAGGCAGAATCCTGTGAGAGGGAGAATTCTGTTTCATTTTCATGAGCTGGAGCATGTTAGAAGATCAAAGCTGAGGAACAGGAGCCAGGATTAAAAAGTTTCCTATCTCTGTCCAAGACTTAAAAAGATTTCAGGATCTCAACCAAAGCTGTGTTTAATGGGGAAGGGAAGGAAATGAGGCTTCAATTTTGACACTTAAGAGAAAAGCCAGGCTTTTAAAATGTCTTCAGCAGGCAGTGCCTGGACGTGGTTTGGATTGCTGCTGTGGTTGTGGGCACTGACCATTGAAACATCCAGTTCAGTTTCTCAGCCTTTAATTCTCCCGAAGAGCAAAATTATCCTTAAAAAGGCTCTGACACTAATTTAACATAGGAAATGCTTTTCCAGAAGCTCCCGAGGCACACAAGAAACAATCTTTGTAAAAACTTGCAGATAAGAAAAACTGGAGCATAAAGGCCCAGAGTCCCATGCAGGATCACCTACAGTCCACTGATTTCCAGTCGCTAAAGCAATCAGTTGGTCCCAAACAGGTTTGTGTAGTGGGTATGATGTAAACCTCACAATAATGAGCTTTGCCAGAGCTGTATGTGAGGTGTGGAAGAGTAGTAATTTTCCTGTGTAAGGCAGAAGGAGTCTGGAAAAGATAGAAGGCTATTAACAGTACAATTATCTGCCCTCTGCTTCCTGCCAAAAAAGGTATGCTTTTAATTAAGGAGAGGTTTCAACCAAAGATCATGTCTGACCTAATTTAAATACCACAGTAATGGGCAGAGCATAAATACACAGCCCAAACCCTCAGCACATCATGTTTCATGCTGATGGAATAGGCTGTTATCCTACCACCAGGAGAGCTGGAGAGCCATCCACTGATCCCTGCTGCCAATTCTCAGTGAGATGGTAAAAGGTTTAAAGAAAATGTTTATGAAAAAGGAGATTATTTCTTTATGCAGAAATATTATGTCCTGTGACAGCAGAGTAGCAAGATGCCCCAGATGACCTCATTCACCAACTGGATATTGCTGCAGTGGTTGCCAGGAGCAAAGGGCAGCCTTGACTCCCAAAAATCCCAGCTTTACTAAAACAGATGTAGAAAGGTTGAGAAAGCTTGATCATTTGCCAAGTGTTCATTTTCATCTTAGAATGTTTATTACAGAAAATCTTTTATAACATGGATTTTGGCCATCAAATACCGTGGTGTAACCCAGATCCAGGAGCTTGCACACACTTCAGTTTCCTGTCAATTTAATTGGATTAATTGCATTACATAAACTACATATGTTCCTGTAAGGATCATTCTGTAGAGCACTGTACAGCAACACATGAGAATTAGATCCTTATCCATTTCTTGGTTTTACTGCTGCTGTAAAATGGAAACTCCCTCCATCTCAAAAACTGCTTTCACAACAGCAAAAGGGAAACAATGATATTGACCTGATCTGCAAAGTGCTTTGAACTCATCAGAATGAATATGGAAGGCACACATTAAAATAGCTAATGCTGCCTTCTCTGTTCCAGTACTGACAGATGAGCTCAATATAATGTACAATAAATACAAAGTTAATAAGTGAAAAAACCCCAAATATAAAGCTAACAAGTGGGAAAATGCAATTAAAGTAAATTATCCTGTGGAATTCAATGCCAGAATATATTAAAGGTAATTAACATAGTTATAGTGCAGCAGTAACAATGTTAATTCTAATTAGAATTTTAAAGTATGTGATGACTCAACTCTTGAAGAAAAGTAAACTTCTCTGAACAGATTCTATGACTGTTGTATATCACATTTAATGTTTGTCTCTCTTTTCTTTGGTAACAGTGGTGGTAACAGTGAGCTTCTCAAAGGGGGTGTTTGCCCAAAGAGGCATCTGCTCTGTTCCAGTCAGTAATTCACCTGTACTTTTCATTTCACATCCTTTCCAATACTTCTAAGAATGTTTGTGCTAACAGAACAGAAATAGCAGGTTACTATCTGAGATGTTTATTCAAGAAGGGAAATAAGATACTAATAGAACCTTTTCCTTTTTTTTTTGTATGCAAACCACCAATATGAATTAAGCCATGTAATGCCCATTTAGCAGTCTAAGAAAAGAGATGAAGATGCTGACAAACTGGGCTTAAAATGTCATGGAAGTAGCTGTCCTCCCAACAGACTGAAATTCATTTATTTGTTGTATCCAGGCAAGTTTGGCAGAGAAACCCACTGCATTCACACCTATGTATCACACCAAAAGCTGCAATTTTTAAGCACACTGTAAATACCAACCCAAAATTTAAACAAATGATTGTACCTTGTTGGGTTTTTTTATTTGCAAGTGAGGTAGATTTAAGAGATTATTAATACTTTCTGACATCAAGGTCATGAAACAAAGCCAAATTGCTCTTCCAGAGAAAATTGTCTTGCAAATTACATACTGCTGTGACTTTCAGGTCCCAGTAACCAAGGAGTTGAAGTCTAACAATTTCCCCACTTAGAATACCCAGCTCATGCAGATCCTTCTTCACAGGGCTGATGTGACTGAAGCCCTGAAGTTGTTTCCATGGAACATAAAGAGAATATTAGAGATAACCCCTGTAAACAGCACTTCAAACTTGCTGAGCAGTTTCACTCTCCCTATCCCCACATTGCAAAAAAACCCATATTGCTATATTTGAAGACTAGTTTGTGTCCCTGGGAGATCTAGAAGTACATAAGCAGGTCAATCTGGGCAGCAGATGAAAAGAAAGTAGAACCTTTTTGGATTCATTCCATCATTGCTGCCTTGGGACTGTGCTGTTTTGAGAGGCATCAAGTGTATGAAAAATCTTATAAGCCTATGTCCCAGAATCAGATAAAAGAGTGAATACTTATCCTCTACCAGTGTGGGCTTGCAGGAGGTGGGTGTCATTCCCAACACAAAACAAGCCGTCCCACAGCAATTCTGCCATTTGTTTTCACAGGATATGTGCCTGGAGACTGCCAAAGCCAAGGGCTCAGCATGGATGTGCTGTCCCCCAGCTTTCCTGAAGTCCCTGATCTCTGCAGCAGAGATCAGGTTGCATCACTTCCCAGCTCCACAAGCTACATCCCACAGCTGGCTGTGGGCTTGTCTCAGTGAGAGAGGTGGTTTTGTCACCCATTGCCATGGAACTCATCCAAGCACTGGGTGCTAGGAAGCACACTGTGCTCCCAGCCTGCTGAGTTCAATGAGGAATCACAGCCCAAATTTAGAAAAAGTCCTAAGTTTAACTCCACCCACAGGAGCCATCTCTGGGAAATCAATTAGATTAATCACACCGTGAAAGTCAATTCCACAGCAGGTGTGCACTGCTGTGCTGTGGCTTGCAGGTGCACAGTTCCCTTATCGGGATCAAGCCTTTCCCAGTGTTGTATTTTTTGAGGTGCAGTAGGGACAGCATAAGCTTTTAGTTTGTAAATCCTTCATTTCTTCAAGAAAGACCCCCTTTGCTGCAGCATAGGATTTTCTAATTACACTCTTGTCTTCTACTCCATTTTCCAGCTGCATAAAGAAGTCAAATACCTTGCTTACACTGACTGATGTATTGGGGAAATAAAGTCTATTGCTGGCAGCTATCTTTTCAATCATTCACTTCCATAAAATTCCAGTTCTAATAAACTGATTTATAACCTACAGTCTAGACCAGGTGAGGTGCATCAAGTTCCTCTGTACACCTTTCACTTGATGTGCATGTGTGCACACAACATGCTGTAGCACTGTATTCTGAGGTTATTTTCTATAAGTGATATTTCCATTCTGAGATGAGATTTACTAAGCACAGTTGGGATTATTACAATGCATTGAAACAAGGGGAGTTCTTAAGGGGCATTTTGCTGCATTCTGGTTGTATTAGGTCAAACCACCCACTCACAGTTAAGCCCAGTGAAGCTTCTGGCTGATAATCTGTACAATCAATCCCATTTTACAGCTGCTGTAGATGCATTTTACAATAAAGATTGTGTTTGCAGCTCTGCATTTCTCTATTCCTCTCCAACAAGTCCCCTACAGTGAAGGAACTCAGTTCAAGTGGCATCTGTGCTCCAGATGAACCTGGAAGGCAGAGAAAGCAACAGCTCAAGCCCAGCTCACATTCACCCTAATGACAGTATGTAATATTTTGTGGCCTTTCAGCACCTTTATCACCTTATGCCATGGCATTTCAGGAGATTTTAAAATAGGAATTCACTGATCAGACAAAAGGGATGTCTCTGAAGAACAGTATAGTCACAGAGGACTTAGAACACATAGTTCATACAGCCCTATTGCTTGGGAAACACCTTGCCTGACTAAGAATCCTCCTCCAATACAGCAATAAACCATATTTTACATTAATAACAACTGAAATACTGAGCAAATGTCTTGAACAACTTTAACAGAAAAGTGGATGAAATAACCAAAAAATTATCAAACATCCATTGTAGAGGTGGAGGAATCTGCATTTAATGTTTAAGGATTAAAAGTAATATTCTTCAAAATCTAAGACCTTTTTCTGAGCTATTGGTCAGCTTGTATTTAACCAAACTTATACAGTGTCATATACAAATACCCTGCATGTACAAACATGTGAATACATGATTATAGACATGCTTATTAATATGCATAAGCCTTGCATAAATATAATTAAGTTAGTCATTAAAGGAGGAAGTCAAATATGCTCAGTATAGGGAATAAAGGTGACATTCTAAGGCCAAACCTCTCTTTTCTTGGGCAAGGCATTTCAAACTTTCCTGGTTTCATTTTTTTGCCACATTTGTATTGGTAGCATCTTTCTTCCAGTAAATGTACTGCCTGGATGAAAGAGGTTTTTTAGCCATTCAGGTAAAGTTTGTATCAAAGTGTCACTGACAAATATGCATGCAGAACTGGAAAGCTAAATACCAGAATAGACTTGGAAACATTTGTGAAAATATATCTATCAAACTGACCTGTTCTTAGCTGATATGAGTACTGAATTTAGGGACTGTCTTAGGAAAATTATTAAGGAGGATCCAGAAATTGTGTGGGAATCAGTCTCAGATCTCAGCTCTGGTACCAGTATAGCACTCAGAAGAAATCCCTGCATGAAAAGCTTTGCTTGGAGCCTGGAAATCCCGAGGGCAAAACAAATTATGTTTAGGGGATAATAGTTCCTAAACCCAGAAAAAATATAGTAAATACTTTTGGTATTTACCCATATGGGTAAGAAAGAAATATTTGGCATCCCTTCACTTCATTCATTAAGACTTCAAAGTAGGAACTCAAGCACAGTAACCAACAGGGTAAATATTATTGTGTCCATATCCTGTCTATTAAATCTGAACAAAGTGCCAAGACAAGAAGAGCTGTAAGAAAAATTAAGCTAATGCAAAAGAATCTTGATAAACTCTTGAAACTGATAGAAAAATCAAGGTGTGATTCAAGGAGCTATGACAAGAGATTGTACAACTCTACATTCATCTGGACAAATAAGAAAACAGTAAGAAAAAAAAGCTGGGGAGAGAAAATGAAGAATTAGCCATGTTCTGAGAAAAAAATAATAAAAATTTTCAGTTCAAACTGAAATGTTTTAATTCCTTACTTACAAACTGCTTGAACTAAGGTATTACAGACTCAGCTCTTCCTCAGTATTGGTTCCAGCTCACACTGCAAGCAGTCACTGGACTAAACTCTCGAGTCCTTTCCTCTCTCCTCTGCTCTTGTCAGTGAGGCCAGAGGCACCAGCAACCACAGCAATGAAAAGCACTGGCAGTGGTTTCCTCCCTTCATGGCTAGGAGAACAGCGCATATTTTATTCATGAAAAACAAGGCCTCTAGAGGTCTAAGCAAAAAAAAAAAAAAAAAAAACCAAAAAAAACCCAAACAAACCAAAAAACAGGAAGCAAATATTTCTTGGGGACAGTTGGTCACAGGCTGGCAAGAATCCAGGACATCAGGAAGAAGGGGCAGGGGTGCAGGATGGAAGCATGAAAGCTGCTTTCCTTCCAGCCTTCCTGCCGTGGTAGGAAGGAGGATCACAAAAGGCAAACTGCACCCAGCATGTCCCTGTGGTGACCCAGGGGGGAACAAAACCTGCTGCTGTCCTGCAGGGGGGTCCTGCAGAGAGTCACTGCCTTCGAGGGGGAATCCAAGATGTGCTGTCAGCACAGATGCATTACAGGATGGGATCCCTCCAAGTTTTAGCTGGGAGCACATAGTACATGCCCCAGCCACTTACACAAGCTCTTGCTTTGAGTCCTTTGGGTAATTCCTTTCCCCACTTTGCCACACTCCACTCATGTCCCAAAATTACATCATTCAAAACACTGTTTTGAAAGTGCCTTCAGAATAAACACTTTATTGGGAAAAGAGATCTCTTCCCACATAGACAGACAGCCCTCTTCCATTTCCTTGTGCCCCCAATAACAGGCCACCCTTATTATCAGTAGAGGAAACAATCCTCTGCAATCCTCTGCTTTCCTGAGATGATGATGTGAAGGTGCAGATGCCATTTGTCATTTCTAGGTGCGTGCAGAGGAACAACCATCAGTTCCTCACAGCTCAAACCCAACATTGGCTGTGCCTCGCCTTAGGAGACTTTCCATCAGCACTGACTGGTTCTGAACTTGAATTAGTTTGCACAGGACACTAACAAGAACTTTCTGAGAAGCCTGAGCTTCTTGTGAATTCTGGAATCTTAAGGAAAAGAAAGATGTTATCCATTACTTTCTGACAGACTTCCTAAAAGACAACACATGCAGAAGAGTTATCTCTTGAAAACTACAGAAGAAATATAGTATTTTACATTAACATGCCTCTTTCATTGCTTTAATTACTGCTTAATAAATTTTAGCCCTCAGAATACCTCCCCTGTAGGGCTGAGCAAATGCGAAACAAGTCCTAGCAGAGCAGTCAGAATGAAAGGAAGGGGAAAAACAAAAAAAAAAAAACCTCATATACATGAGGAGAGGCAGAAAAATGCAGCCTGGGGTGCAGCAGCCAAAATTCTTTTAATAATGTCATCCTTTTATATGCAAGGCTTACCTGGGTAGCAGTAAAATATATGGATTAATAATGACACATGATTTGATTAGATAAAAAGTAAATTTATATTTAAAGTGTTCTTGATAGTATAGGGGTAAGAGAAGGAAGAAATAGTTCTCTATCAGTGCAAGCATCACCTAAGCTTATTGTTGAAGATAGAAATTTTAAAAACAACAAAAACCCCTAAAAATTCATCCTTAAATTAAATCAACAATCCATATGTACAAAATGGTTTCTGATTTCTCCAAGCCAGTTTCAACAGAATCTTTTTTTACCCTGTGACTTGCAGCATCAAAGCTCTGCAAACAACCAAGGACACTGCATCAGTGCATCTTCTATCAACCCAAACACTCTGAGGTGCTCTGTGTGCAAGGAACAAAGGAGACTCATAAAAGGATTTCCCCTCCTGCTACAGATAAAGTTGCTTTGAGGAAGTACAAGTTAAAAAATACAAAAGAAGAGATATAAGTGCTAATGTTTAATTGATCAGGTTAACTCTATTTCTATTAAAACAACATTTACTGATAGAAGATAGGCAACCTGTCTCACTGGGTTCTTACACAGGGGTTAAATGCAACAGTGAAGTGATAAATGATTCTGCTGCTTCAATGAAGCTCTCCCAATACTAAAATTCAGTGCCCTTTCCTGTTGTGTTTATGTTTTAGAAGAAACCACCACCTTACAGTAGGTCAGCAGAAAGAACAACCAGGCTGCAGGGAAATCAGGCATTTTCAGGGAAATGACTAAACACCAGGAGGTTATGCAACGTGTGCTCAAACCTGCAGATGAGTCCCACTTACTCTGCAAGGCATGCTCTCACAGGATCTTTTCACTTGGAAGTGGCACAGCCCAGGTGACTAATGCAAGAAAGAAAAACTTTTTCTCCTCTCCCCCATTTCTCAGACTTCTGTGACAACTGGAAATAATAAACAGCAAATGTCTTAAATTGAAGGATATAGTGAATCTAATTAAGGCTTAATTTAGGGAAACAGCCTTAAATTTAGGGAGTTAGTCCAGGTGAAGGAGAGAATTGATTGCAAGGCTAACAAACAAAGGCTTACCTACACAGGAATGTCCTGTCACAGCTCTTCTAAAAGGAGCTCCTCCCACTCCACCTGTGCAGTGCCAGCTCCTGCAGCACCTGGGTTTTGCTGGACTTTAACCCCATAAACCAGAATACATCTTTACCCAGTAACACAGGACTGTGTCCTTTCATACCCTCCCAGATTAAGGAAATGTTCACAAACCATTTTCTCCTCAGACAATCAACCGCATGTTTTGGTATTTGGTTCCAGACTTCCTAGCCCCAAGTCATCATTTCAATCCCAAACTGATATGCTGCCCCTAAAACAAACCCAAGAGTACAAGTCCTGTTTTGGATTCCTCATCTAGGCAAAACCACACCAAATATTTGGAATAAAAAAATCACCTGTGCACACAGAGATCTAAAGATAATAATTCTTTTTTATTATTTTTGTTAGATTTTTCTCACATTTTCTATCATGAGCACTTTAAATCAAACCAGACTCGACCCTTACCTTAACCTTTTGCTAAATTCATCCTTTATGCTTTAGGAACTGGATGGCTTGGAATAGAGCAGCTCTTTCTTCTGATACTTCTAAATCCATGCTCTGCAGATTTGAGTGAATCTAGAGTTCCAAAGCCTGTTAAATCCTGAACTGTTGATAAACAACAACACTATCGCATTTCCATCTGTGACACGTACAGAATGAATGCAGATGAATGTTAAGATTTATTTTGTTGCATTCAGCCAAACAAGGTCTCTGTTCAAGTTTTGCCCAGCATTTAAAACTAGATACAGCTGAAGTGAGTTGCATAATGTCATGCAGTACTAGCTAGGGGCAGTCAGTGCAGAATGTTCCCAGACTGCTAATGCAAGGAATGAGCACAAGAAAGTACAAACACTGGATGCATTCTGGCAGTATTGTGCCATGGCTACATGGTGTCTGCCCAAAAGTTAAGCAATACTGTAACATTGAAAAGTATAATCCACTTTATATCAAATTTGTTGCAAATTTCTTTTGAAGTTTCTGATAAACATAAATCATGCCAGTCCACATTCCCATTTTTATGGGAAACAGAGACCAAGCATTACATCTGAAAACACAAAGAGTGTGGCACACTGGTAAAAGGAATGGAAACAGATTGTCTACCTCCATTTCAAGCTCTTGGATTGTACCATTCATCAGAGCCTCCAAATCACTCCTCTCGTTCTGCACCAGCTTGGTGACTCTTCAAGCAGAAAGCTCACAGAGCCATTAGGTTCCTCCTTCTTCATTAAGATCCTTCCTTACACAAGGGAGCCCCAGCAAGTACTTGCTCTGCAGGATGCTGTTTGTAACATCTATGTTTGGCTGTAAATTGTACAGAGTCACTTTCTCAGCTTCCTCAGTGAAAAGGGGAAGGCTGTGTCCTCCCTGGAGGCAAACAGAACACTGCTACAGTCACTAATGGTGACATAAGATCCTGACACAGAGGAGAAAATGTGATGCTCCACACCAGCCCCAGATGCAAACAGACAAGTGCTCCCAGGGAGGCTGCACAAGAAAAAAAGCGTGGCAAGCACAAAAGATCATTTTCCCTCTTCTACACTTTCAGCTTCATCAACAGCTGCATTTTGGCATCTAGGAAAAATGTACATATAGAGAATTTACTTGGTTTTGCAGACAAAAGAGGAATTCTAGGACAAAATTAATTCTCTTGGAGGTCATAGGTGAACTGTGTGGCTTTAACCCAGGTGTCCATACTCCCTCTACTGACTAATGCTGTAACCACGTGGCTGGACTTGGGCTGGACACTCGTTGTTTTCTATTACATGCTTAAAGAAATAAAGGAAATTTCAGTCACATTTTCAGTCTTAAGATCCAAAGGGCAAGAGAGTAGGACTGGGTAGTCACTGCTGCTGCATCCTTTTCTTTTAACCTAGTGTAAAGCTCTGGACAAATGCCTCAACATATGCAGAAAAATCATAATAAAGCTTCCCTGGCTTAAAACAGCACTTAAAACCCATTTTTAAAAATATTTTCAGATGCTTATAGAGAAAAAATAGTAAATATGTGCAGCTTTAGAGTCTCCCAGTAGCAATAAGCTGAACTTGATCTTTCCAGCTGCTCTGTCACCATGACCTGTGCCTTGCCTCACTTCCAGCACTATGAATTTCCTAACTGCAGATGTTGGTGGCACACTGCTTAAAATTTTGTGTGGCAGCATTAGAAAGAAGATTTAAAGGCACTTAATGAAAATGTAAAAAGCAATGAGATGCTGCAAATAAAAGTGCTCAGGTAACAGTGAGCAGGTGTCGTGTAGTATTTACCCAGAGTGTGCTGGTGACCTGCTGTTGCTCTGCAGCTCTTGGAGATGCACCAGAGTAAGGATGAGGCAGTGAATGAGGAAATAAACAGGGAGATGGCCATGTGCTGGTGAAGAGAAAATGTGGGACCTCAGCCACAACACTCAGCAGGAAATTTTAAAGGGTACCCATAAAATCAGTTCAGCACAGATGTACCCACAGGGTCACTGTATGGATAAACACATGAAGAATGGACAGGGCTGGTGATGCTCCAAGTTAATTCCTACATATGCTGACAGCATCATCCCATTTTGCTCTAGAGCTCAAGCACAGCAGCTCTGTAGGAATCAGGGCCCCTGCCAGTCTTGAGTGCAGACATATCAGGCCCAGAAAACCTCCTAATACAGTGATGCCCTATTTCATGAAGCACCAGCCCAGCCTCCCTTCTAACAGCCCCACCATTACTTTCACTCCCACTATTTGTTCTAGCCCTGCTCTCTGATTTCATCCTCAGTGACAACATAAAATGGTAGCATGAGAATTCATTCTTCTCTCTCCAGCCCAGCTGTGTGAAAGGGAGAGAGCACAGAGAGGGACCAGGTTGCAGGGGGACTGCGGACTCCACCTGTCTGTGCTCTGTGCCCTACCTGTGACTGTGAAACAGCAGCAGGCTGCAGCTGGAGCTTCAACTGTGGCACTGGGGCCAGCCCAAGGAACTCTGGACTTCTCTTAATGCTGCAATTTAAGGTCTCAGCCCCTGGCCCTCTAGACCTGCAGGAAAACATGCATGAGGGTTAGCCCTAACAGTAAGCTGAACTCACAGATTTAACCCCAAAACAAAACAACAAATAAAAAATTGTTTTCCCCTCCCAAACCACTGCATCTAAGGAATTTTTTCTTACTGAATATTCAGATGCATACTTTTTGCTAACAATTGCCTGAAGTTAGTTTCCTCTCATGCTTTATTTCTCTTGCTTTCTGGGTTTTACCCCTCACATCACCCTTGCTCTTGCTTTTCACTGTCTTCAACTACTGTCTCCCTTTCAGTGTACTCACTAATTTCAATTTTTTGTTCAAACTCCAAACAAGCCACCCTCTCTTTCACCAACCACAGCATGCAAAGCAGCAATTCTTCACCACAACTTCTGCATTTACCCAATTCTCTGACAAAACATGTCATGCTGGGCTTTAGTTTCCCCATGGGGACTAGAGCTTGAGCCCCTTGACTAGAGCTGGTCTGAGAAGAGCTTCCATATGATTTTTAGAAGATCTGTTCCCTACACCTCAAGAATCTGCAGCTGGGACTCCCTTGTTGCTGGGCTGACCACAAGGTCATGATTTATTTCTCTGATGGGGATCTCCACTGCTGGTAATAGATGCTGTTTGAATACACTGAAGACTATCACTCCCATTGCTGAATAAACCAGTAAAAAAGCCTTTCTCTGTACTCCATACTGATTACAAGTACTCAGTAAGCTTTTCTATACATCTTTTGGGGTGTGAAGGGAGAAAAGTCTGAAAGAATAATCTTAAATTCAGGAGTTTTCTCCTTTCAGGATAACACAGTACATCAGCATACACGTGTATTTAGGCATTGTTGATGATACATCAAAAGTTCTGCTATTTCAGCACTGAACTTGGACTTCATTTAACTCTGGATGTATCCTGTGATCTCAACTGTTGGACTACAATAAGAACAATTCAGATTTTGGGACATGATGGGTTTTAAAACTTTCAGCTCACATTTGCCTGTCCACCTGCCCTCTCAATATGGTTGTGCCTTCAATACATACTTGTTCTGTGTTTAATAAACCACTGTGAGAAGCTCCTGCCTATGCTGGGGCTGTACCTCCTTAGGAAACTATGCTCAAAACCACATTTATTTCAACTGATAGCAGAAACACATCATAAAATCTGTCATCAGGCTCTCTGCAACAATTCTTATCACTAGCCTTTCTTATTGTGCTTTGAGTCCTTATCAGCAACAATTCTACACATAGAGTGGTAGAATTAATGCTAGCCAGGAAAATGCTATCTTATCTAGAAGCTGGTACTTCCTAAGAGCAGAGCTACTGTTTAATTTGGCAAGAAATCAAAGCATATCCAGGGTGCTGCACTGAAGGCTGTTATGACCAACAGAATTTCAGTCTCATGTTGGGTTCTGTTGAGCACTGCAGAAAGTTAAATCTAAAGACACGAGTAACAGAGTGAGTTTGAGTATTATAGGAATATAGACTGAATAAAAAAAAAGCCAACTCTCATCCTCATATGCCATATAATTGTGTTGTTACTCAATTATCTTCTTTACCTCCAATGGAGGCAGTTAATCCACTGTTGATGTTAACTCAACTAGCCAGGCACATGAAGGGTGCAGAGCACTTCCAATTTTTTCCTTACATAACAGTTATCCTACAGCCACTAGGAACCACTACAGCTCTAAATAAAAACAATATGCAAAACAAGATTAAAGCACTTACCATAAAAACTCAGATATGAGACTGCACTTGGCAGAACAGAAACTTCACCCTCAAGAGTTTTAGAGTCTTAGGAGAAACTCATTAAGCTCCATCACTGTCAGGCCATAGGCAGAACCAGTTTTACAGGC
Source organism: Luscinia megarhynchos (assembly GCA_034336665.1). Lineage (NCBI taxonomy): Eukaryota > Metazoa > Chordata > Aves > Passeriformes > Muscicapidae > Luscinia > Luscinia megarhynchos. The sequence continues at coordinate 3,651,418 of CM067581.1, forward strand.
TGAAGGCAAATACTCATATGTCAATCTCAAAATACCAATAACAGGCACTGACATTAACACTGGAATACAAATGTTGTCATGAGTAAGAAGTTGCTTCCTCAGAGGAGCATCACTGCTCACACTGAGCTGCAAATATGGTCAGTTCTGAGTTCCTGCCTCACACAAATCTTAAATTAGACACACTTCCCAAGGAATCAAGGCCCAGACTGAAGGACAGATGCTCTGTGCACTGAGCTAACAACCATGTCATTAATTATGTGAAGCATAAACAGAACTGATAGATGTACCAAGGCCCCAGTAACTACTGAGGTTGAAAATGAGTACTGATTTCCAGATTCTAATGCTGTGGATACAACAGCCCAGCTCTCTTTCAGGAGTTGGTGGCATATAGGGGCACCAGTAAGCTTAGCACCATAGCATTTCATCGAAATTATCAATTAAGGAAAAAAAAAAAAAAAGTATTGACTTAGATGGATGAGCCACCTTTATTTAATCTGGAAATGAACATTTTGAATCATAGAATCTCAGAATGGTTTGGGTTGGAAAGGATCTTAAAGCTGATTTCATTCCACCCTCTGCCGTGGGCACACTCTCCAGCAGACAAGATTGCTCCATGCCCATCCAAACTGCCCTTGAACACTCCCAGGAACACGACAGCCATAGCTTCCCTGGGCAACCTCTATACATTATGTGTTTAATAAACAGAGCCAGAATCATCTCCTCGACTATAACATAACTACTTACAGTATTTTGCAATACATCTTCTATTGTTTTCATTTTATGGAGGGGGGAGGAATGAGGTAGATAGAAGAAACAACGTTTTAGACCCCTGAAATGCAAACATGTTATTGTTATCCCAACACGCAGTAGGGCAGAGAACCCAGCGAGCCCGAAGAGACGAGTACGAGCCAAAACAGACGAGTACGAGCCCGAAGAGACGAGTTCGAGCCCGAAAAGCCGAGCTGCCACCCCAATGAGCAACCACAGGACCCGGTAGCCGGCTGGAGAGAGCACACTTCGGCTGCAGAGCGCACGCCCCGGCTGCGGAGAGCACGCCCCGGATGGAAGGAGCACGCCCCGACTGCAGAGTGCACACCCCGGCTGCCTCCCCCGCCCGCCCCGGAGGCGGGCCGAAAGCGTGGCCCTCCCTCCCCTCACGGCGGTGGCGGGGAAACGCGTCAGGAGCAGCAGATGCGCCGCCATGGAGGTGGATGTGGCGGAGGACGAGAAGGCCGAGCCGTCGGCAGGCGAGAAGCGGGGACCCGTCGACCCCGCAGGGACCACGCCCGGAGGCGGCAGCGGCCACTACGAGCTGCCCTGGTGAGCAGAAGCAGCGGGCGAGGGAGCGCGGCCGCCATGACCGCCCAGCAGAGGGAGCGGGGGCGGCGGGGGGGGGGGTGGGGGGGTGGGGGGAGCGAGACGCGCGGTGATTGGTGCAGAGCGGGGGAGGGGGCGGGGCTGTCTGCGGCAGAGCCAATGAGGTCAGGGCGGGGCGCTGTTGGCGGGAAGACGGGGTTGTGGCGGCCGAGGGGACCATGGAGGCCGGACCCGGCCACGTCAGACCTGCAGGTTCAAGGCTGGCCCCAGGTGCCCGCCAGGGTGCAGGAGCTCAGTCTGGCTCGGAATCGGGGACTCTGCCTGCGTCCTGTGACCTGCCCCGTCTGTTGCCGTGGCTGGGAAAGCAGCAGTCACAGAATCACGGAATGTTTTGGCTTGGAAGGGGCCTTAAAGGCCATTTCGTTCCAGCCTCCTGCCGTGCCGTGGACCCCTTCCACTATCCCGGGTTGCTCCAAGCCCTGTCCAACCTGGCCTTGAACACTTCCAGAAGTCAATAGTGAATAGAATCCCATTGCTTTCCTTTATGATGCAGAGAAAGTCAGCCCTGTATTATGTTGACCATAGGACAACACACCAGGGTGGCTTCTCCCCTCAGGCTGAGGCACTGAATTCCTGCTTGAGTTGAGCATTTTTTTTCCCCTTCTTTTGCTTTTTTTATACCAATGGAAATAAAACCTTTCAGGGTGGTACAGCCCTGGCACAGGTTGCCCAGAAAAGCAGTGGTTGCCCCATCCCTAGAAGTGTTCAAGGCCAGATTGGACCTGGAGCCACTTGGTCCTGTGAAAGGTGTCCCTGCCCATGGCAGGAGGCTGCAGTGAGATGAGCTTTAAGGTCCTTTCCAAGCCAGACCATTCTGGAGTTCTCTGAGTCAATGATTAGCATTGTGGAATGCTGTGCTTAGCAGTGGTGGAGACCCTGCGGCACTTGCACTGAAGACATGTCCAGCCATCGTTGTCCTGTGCTCTCTTAACACATTCCTCCTCATCCATCACTCTAAAGTACTATTAAAGCATTACTATTTTTGGGTTTTTTTTTAACAGGGTAGAAAAATACAGACCCATGAAACTGTCCGAAATAGTTGGAAATGAAGATACTGTGACCAGGTTGGAGGTGTGTAGCTGTCCCTGTAGCTTCTTACAAGTTATCTAAAAAACCCCATATTTCTGTGTAGATCAACAGGCTAGTGAAAACACCATTGTGTTTTACATCTGTGCTTGAGTATGTGGAAGAAAGCTTCCTGATTTACTTTGAAAATTACAATTTTTACATGGTATTTGAGTAGTGTGTAAGGAAATATCAATTTCATCAATTGGGGTGGTTAAGTTGACCATTTGATACAGTTCAGAGAATTTGTAGCTGTTACAATAATACTGTTCCAATTAATAAATATAATTTGTATAACAACAGAAAGAAATATAATGGCTTTTTTTAAAAGAAATGTTTGCCATATCAATTCTTTCCTGAAAGTGTCCAAGGTGATGTTGGGTGGGGTTTGGGGCAACCTGGTCTAGTGGAATGTGCCCCTGTCCATGGCAGGGGGTTGGAATGAGATGAGCTTTAAGGTCCCTTCCAATTCTAACTATTCCAGGATTCTGTGATTCTATGACAAATTAATCTGTGAACACAGTATTTGTTAACAGAAAGATTATAATAGCAAGTATATAATTAAAACATGACAAAGAAAGGCAAGAGTACTAAAGACCTCTGGCATGAAGTGCTTTTAAATATTTCCATCTTATTCTAGGGGCTGATTTCTGACAGTTCAGTTAAAAAGACAAACATTAAAGCAGCAAGATTCAAAAAATGAAAATAGGAGGGGGAAAAAAAGAAGCTTGTTTCTGATGCTTAAAATAGAACAGAATTGAAACTATTTGTTCATGTTGTTTTCTTACATAATTTCTTTTTATCATTCTTTCTTAGGTCTTTGCAAAAGAGGGGAATGTACCAAATATTATAATTGCTGTGAGTATTGCTGTGTTGTGCTGTATTTCAGTGTTGGTCCTGGATTTGAAATCTAGCCAGGATGGCCTCCCAGTACAGATTGGCTTTGTGCCTGAGTGTCCTGGTGAGGGAGATGTTGGTTGTGTGGTCTTGGAGCAATGTTCTTGGCAGAATACATGGGGAAACAAGTTTAAATCTACCTCAGGTGCCTGCTGAAACACATCCTGTGCTTCTCCCTGCAGCATATCTCCTCTGTTAGTAGCAGGATCTTGAGCTCAGGCACAGCTTCCAGGCTGTTTTCTCTGCAGTTTCTCTGTTGCAGTCTTTTTTCATGACTGAGGAGATCTGTAGAGAACACAGCTTAGAAACTTATATTAAACTTACCAGCAGTTGTTGCATTGTCACGTTTTTAGGGCCCTCCAGGAACAGGTAAAACCACCAGTATCCTGTGTTTGGCTCGTGCTCTACTTGGTCCTGCATTAAAGGATGCTGTTCTGGAGCTGAATGCCTCAAATGACAGGTGAGAATGAATAAAACTTACCAAACTTTTAATGAAAAAGCAAGTTTCCATTAAAGCCAGGCCAGTTTGATAATGCTATAGTAAGGCCTCTAAGACTTATTTTAGTGCATTCTTTCCAGCTGAAAGTTAGGCAGTCTCTGGTGTTCATCCATCAACACAAATATTATTTCTTGATGTTGTATAAACTTTATAGATACCTTCATATGTGAAAATATAAACAGGTAGAGAGCAGAATCCATAGTGGTACTTTTTTCTCAAATTTATTTGAAAGAGTTAAGCTTCCCACTGCATTCATGAGGATCCTAAGAATGGAAAGTAAACAGGTTGTTTATACTCAAACTCTTCAGTGCTTGGAGTGAGAGAAATTAGGGCTGTAAGGGCAGTTGAGGATTAAAACGTGGGATCAGGGTGTTAGGTGTCTAGAGGACACTGACTGTACTCCAAGGATCAGGCACAAAGGGCTGATTACATTTCCCTGTTTAGACCCATCCTGAAGTATTCTGACATTTCCTGGTGGGTTGTCTGAGCACAATGCACTTTATCTACTCTGTTAGTATCAGTTATAGAAGAACTACAGAGTCACAACGTAATTTTTCTAAATAGAATAAAAAAGTAAAATCTTAATAAAAGTAGGTCTTTGAATGGAATCTCTCTAGGGTTGTGTTGATATGATTCAGTCTATCCAGCTGTTTTTCTTAAACTCTTCTGAGCTACAGCTGGGGCTGTGGATGGAGCTGTGGGAAGAACTGGCAAAGCAATCTTAAATGCTTCTGCCTTTGTTTAGTTATTACCCTTCACTTGTGCTAAACATAAGTCATTTTGTGGTGATACTGCAAGTAAGGTCACTGGCTTTGTGTATATTTATATTGCTACTGTTAAATTATTTTCTTCAAGACCCCCAAAATCACAGATTGTTGGTGTTTGAATCTGAATCAGTTGGACAGTCTGGCTTATTAAAGCATGGTTCCACAACAGTTGTGCTGAAACAGCTGAAGGGACAGGAACAAACCAGTAGGACCAGGAGCACTTCAGCTGCTGTAGCTGCTGAAAAAGATGTATTCTGTATTTTCACCCAACTTATCATGAATCAATTGATTTATTGTTCCAGAGGCATTGATGTTGTAAGAAACAAAATCAAAATGTTTGCCCAGCAAAAGGTCACACTTCCAAAAGGTCGGCATAAAATAATCATCCTCGATGAAGCAGACAGGTATGTTGTGTTTTCTTGACCTCAGCTACTGTGTGAAATGTGCTACATCTCTGCTGTCTGTAGAGCTCCAGTCTGGGACAGTATTGAGTGTTTCTATCAAACTGTTCAAATTAATTTGCCAGGAAATTAATATGGATTGAACAGTGATCTTATGGGAGTGCTCACAGCAAGAAGAGATCATTGCTTAAAAAGTGATGTTAAATATTGATATGGAATGCTCTGGATATGAAACAGAGCAGTTAACTGGAAAGGAGTCCCATCCCTGGGACTGTTCAAGACCAGACTGGACAGGGCTTGGAGCAGCCTGATCTAGTGGAAGGTGTCCCTGTCCATGGCAGGGGACTGGAACTGGGTGAGCTTTAAGGTCCTTTCCAGCCCAAACCATTTTGTGATTCTGTGATTCTTTCTCTTTGGAAAGAGTTTGGCTCATGTAGAGAATTTCTCTGGATGAAAATGGGACATTCTCCTGCCCCATATTGTTAGCAGTGTTCTTCAGAGCATTAATGATTTAATTTTGCGTGTCATGGATGTCATTTTGCATGTTTTGGAGGTCCCATGACTGCCTGCGTTGCAAGGTGGTTTGTACACATGACTGGGAAAAGCTGCTTAGTTTATCAAACCAGAATATTACAAAGCACAGCTTAGTAATCAATGAAGCCTGTATGAAAATAGTTCTTAGGCTGCACCTAGATGTGAGTGAAGGCAAAATCTGTCCTAACTCCTTGTCTCCCCTCAGCATGACAGATGGAGCACAGCAAGCATTGAGAAGAACGATGGAAATTTATTCCAAAACAACGCGCTTCGCACTGGCGTGCAATGCCTCTGACAAAATCATAGGTGAGTGCCGCTGCTTCCTGGGTGTCCATGTCACGTGTTCTCCATGCTGTTGGCTAACTTCCAAGGCAGCTTCCAGAAACACCTTGATCCAGCTTGTTGCAAGAAAGCATGGTACTTGTGAAAAATCAAGCCACCTGTGCTTCAGCTGATAAAAGAGTTTATTTGTGTAGCCAGGGAACCCTCTGAGCAACCACTTTTGATGGATAGTGCTGTATGTGACTGCAGAAGCAAATTTCTCATGCTTTGGCCTTAATCTGCATCCAACTCTGCTGCAGTTTAGGATGTTTTATGTACTGTTTATTGGGTATTGAGCCCTTTCTGTCCTTTCTGAATCATAACTTTATGTTTGCCTATAGGTGAACAAATTGCAGACCTTTAGACTTCTTGTGAAAAAAATAATGTGATAAACATTTATATTCAAAAATCCAGAACAGAGGAAGCTTAGCTTTGTATATATTTTCATATAACTGGGAAAATTCTGGTAGCACATTTGGGCTCAAGGGAAGAACTATAAAAACTGTATGTGCTTAAGGAGAGGCTGTGTTTTGCTTGGAGCTTACATGTCCTTTTTCTTTAAAAGACGTAAGAATTGTTGGAAACTGAAATGAAGACATATGTTCGGTTGTGAGGTTTTTTGAGAAAAAGAGAGAAGCTAATTACACATCTCTGTCCCCAGAACCTATTCAGTCTCGGTGTGCAGTGCTGCGTTACACCAAGCTGACAGATGCACAAATACTTGCCAGGCTACTGAAAATTGTTGAGAAAGAGGATGTCCCGTATACAGATGATGGACTAGAAGCCATTATCTTCACAGCCCAAGGTGATATGAGACAGGTAAAAGGAGAAAGACAATAAAACAAAGGCTTCTATTTAAAGCAAAAAACTTTTGAATTGCAGCTCTCAAGGATTTCTCTCTGGAGAGGTTAAGCAAAGGAAGATGTGACGTGTAGCCCAAGAATAACTAAAGTATTTGGTTTTCTGAGGGTTTAAAATTCTCCTTAAAAGTGAGTTGGTGGATACCAAATTTGTGGGAGGAAATAAAGTCAGCATAAATTTGTGATTTTTTTCCTGTTTAATGGCAAACTGCTTATTTGGCATCATTTCCTGAAGTACATTTCATCCTGAGGAGGGGAGTAAGAAGTAGAGCACTTCAGAAAATAAATAAAGTCTTATTTTTGTTTCACAGGCATTAAACAACTTGCAGTCCACATACTCTGGATTTGGCTTTATAAACAGTGAAAATGTCTTTAAGGTCAGTAACAGCTGAAAACAGTTTTGCCAGAAGTTTAGCCCTCTGGCTGTGTGAGACTCCATTGGACACATAACCCTTTTTGCTTGTTTGTAGACAGCCCTGTGTATGTAGCAGTTACAGCATCAGACTTTAAGTAGCCCATGTGCCTCGTGAAAAGACATCCCTAATGGCACATCTGAGATTTTTGCAGCTCTCAAAGCCCACAAATCCAGTAACTGCTGGGAAATTTCAGTGATAACCTGGGAATCTATTACTTGGGTGTTCTCATTTCATGTGTTGAATCTGCCATGACAGACTATCTGAAAAGTCAGATTACTTAAAATTTAGTCTGTATTATGGAATATTTCTGATTCCACTCCATAGAAGCTTGGTGACAATAACAGAAGTTTAATGCAAGGTCTTCTGATCTTTTAAGTGTAATGCTTCTCTTGGATACAGGTATGTGATGAGCCTCATCCTCTGCTTGTGAAGGAAATGATACAACACTGTGTAAATGCAAATATTGATGAAGCATACAAGGTTGGTTTTCATGTCTTGTGGCAGTATAGTCAGGCATTATTTCTCTGCAAAAATTTTTGTTTGCTTTGAGGAATTCACCACGTTTGTTGTTTTTAAGATAGAGGCAGTACCATGTAGATGAGTTGATAAACTAAATTCCTTTTGGCCAGGAGTTTGTTCAGATAACTCAACAAGCAAAAAAGGAGATTGTAGTGAAATTAATTGCTAGATGCTTGAGGTTAAATCAGCTGATAAGTGCAATTTTAGTAATTATATATAGCTGTTCCAAAAGTGAATATCTTTGACTCACTTTTTGAATAAATGGGGGATTATTCTTGCCTGCACAGATTCTTGCCCACCTGTGGCGCCTTGGATACTCTCCAGAAGATGTCATTGGCAATATCTTCCGTGTGTGTAAGACCTTTCAAATGCCAGAGTACCTGAAACTGGAATTTATCAAGGTTAGTACTAACTCAGCTCCTGATGGGATCTTCTGGGCCTTTTTAAGAACAGGATTTGATCAGGGGCAGCTTCAGGGGTTTCCATTTAAAATTTGTTGTATATTAGCACAAAGAAAGTGCTTCTTGAGTCATTGCTGCTTTCTTTCCCACTGCATCATCAGTTTGTCAGTGAAAAGTCACTTGAAGTTTAGCATCTGAACATCCACAGAAGTGCCAGAAGTCACTTAAGTGATCAGCTAAAATTAATAGCAAATGTAATGCTGTATTTATTAGTTATATCAAAGCCTCAACTCCTTGAAAATGTTTTTCAAGTGCATGCTTGGTTCTAGTCCAATAGATAGTAAAGTATTAAATTAAATTAACAGAGAGTTGACAAACAGTAAGCTGGTGATATGGAATCACTCCTCATATTTGAAAGCTGTCCTCATATGCAGGCACCTTGCTTCTTATAAAGGAAGTGGGGGAATGCCTTTTTTGATTTTAAAAACAAAAGGCATTTTAGTTGGTTTATAGGAGTGGATACATTCTCTGAAGTATGAGTGACTCAAAGCTGGTCTTTGAGCAGTAAGGGATGTGTTCTGTTTAGTCATTAATGAAATATACACAGACTGGGGGAGTAAACAGAAGCCTTGACAATGTCTCTATCACCAGGAGATTGGGTACACTCACATGAAGATTGCAGAAGGTGTGAACTCCCTTTTACAAATGGCTGGGCTGCTGGCCCGGCTGTGCCAGAAGACTGCAGCCCCTGCAGCCAGCTAGGCACCTCCTCAAGCCTGCTGGGAGGAAACCAGGTTTTATGGCAAAAATGTTTCATATTTTTTATTTAGACCAATAAAGCTCTAAAATTTACTTTAACCAATGAAATTATATGTGTTTTATAACCAGGATAGGACTGTGACAGTCCAGAGCAATTAAGGTCTGTCCAGTGCACTAAGCAAAACTGCTTATGTCTGTGGTTTTGAGACCTAAGCAGGAGAAACAAAAATTGTATCCTGTTGTTAGGGATTATACTCCAAGCCGGTCACGAGTGATCTTTCCAAGACCAAGAAAGATATTTTTTTCACACAAAATACAGCATTTACTGAAGAAAAATTGAGACACATTGAGCAAGTGCTGCTTTGTCTCATGGATAGGGAAAGTATTTTCACCAAACATACAAGAGAAATATTACACATTTCTTACTGGTGCTACTATATTTTGGATATTTCTTTATTAAGCTTCAAAAAACTTTACTAAATTCTGAGATACTCTGCATTTATGTTCCCTTTCCTGTCCCTTCTTGTCTAAGTTAGGTAATGTCATAGTTTCGGCCTGTCAAAAAGCTGCAGAATCATGTTTGCCTGTCCAGTTTTGGAAACACCTTGCCGGTGTAGATGGGCAATTAAGTGTGAAATGCAGAGAGAAAGTAAATATAAATTGAATTTGACCACTTGATATGAGATGTGAGACTTGTGTCCCCAAGCAGATACATCTTAATATAATTAACAGAATCACTAGTTTGGAAGACCTTTAAGATCATCGAGTCCAACCCATACCCTAACACCTCAACTAGACCATGGCACCAAGTGCCACATCCAGTGTTTTTTTAAACACATCCAGGGATGGTGACTCCACCACCTCCCTGGGCAGACCATTCCAGTACTTTATCACTCTTTCCATGATAAACTTTTTCCTAATACCCAACCTAAATTTCCCCTGGTGCAGCTTAAGGCTGTGTCCTCTCATTCTGTCAATGCTGCCTGGGGCAAGAGACTGACCCCCACCTGACCACAACCACCATTCAGGGAGTTGTAGAAAGGGATAAGGTTTCCCCTGACCCTTTTCTCCAGGCTCAACACCCCCAGCTCCCTCAGCCATTCCTCACAGGGTTTGTGTTCCCAGCCCCTCTCCAGCCTTGTTGCCTCCTCTGGACGCACTCGAGCATCTCAAAGTCCTTCCTAAACTGAGGGGCCAGAACTGGGCCCAGCACTCAAGGTGTGGCCTCACCAGTGCTGAGTGCAGGGGAAGAATGACCTCCCTGCTCCTGCTGGCCACTGTTCCTGGTCTTCCTGGCCGCCAGGGCACACTGCTGGCTCATGTTCAGTCAGCTGCTGAGCAGTGCCCCCAGGTCCCTTTCAGCCTGGCACTCTGTCCCAGCCTGCAGCAGTGCAGGGGTTGGTGTGGCCAAAGTGCAGGACTCGGCACTTGGACTTGTTAAACTTCATCTTATTGGACTCTGCCCATCTATCCAGCCTGTCCAGATCCCTTTGCAGAGCCCTCCTACCTTCCAACAGGTGGACACATGCTCCCAGCTTGGTGTCATTGCAAATTTACTGGTGGTGAACTCAATACCCTCATCTATGTCATCAGTGAAAATATTGAACAGAACTGGCCCCAGCAAAGAGTCCTGGGGGACACCACTGGTGACTGGTTCCCAGCTGGCTGCAGCACCATTCACCACCACTCTCTGGGCCCGGCCATCCAGCCAGTTCTTAACCCAGCAAAGAGTGCACCTGTCCAAGCCATGGGCTGCAGCTTTTCCAGGGAATGCTGTGGGAGACAGTTCCAATTAAGCATGGTCTGATTACAGCAGTTGCAAAAAAGAGTGCAGAGGTACAAGTTGCTGGTGCTTGCACTGCACTCTGCCCATTTTGTTGATAATTTCCACCCCTAGTGTTCAGTTTCCCACTGCAGCTGTCTCGGTGCCAAATGGATGTTTCCTGGCAGCACCAGTTGGCTTCAGCCTGGGGACTGGTCCTGCATTGAGGCAGGGGCAGGGCACACCCTCCTGTTCTCTAACAAGCCAAAGGGATCACAAGTTTCAGCAACAAGAGCTGGTGGCATCATGACTTTCCCCTCAAGTCTTCCTGCAGCTCCTCTGGCAGAGCCTGCAGACAAACTTTTGTGATTCAGTGTGCAGGAGAGCAAGGGAAAGTGCAGCTGAAGTACAGGGAATGCAGCAAACAGTGCTTGGAATAATGGATGTAATGCTCAAAGTACATTCTTTGTTCACTAGACATGTATTGAACTTGGGCTTTGGTTCCCAGTGAGTTACTATCAGCACAAATTCTATTAAATGCACAACTAATAGTTTAATACTGGGGCTTGAGCTGCCGAGTTCTCTTCAGACACAGCATCACAGCTTTTGTCCCCAAAATTTTAAATAAGGTTACTTTTCCTTTGATTACGCATCACAGCCAGTCTACTCTGTCTTTGCTTTCTCATTAAATGTGTTAATTGCTGAATAGGGAAGGAAGAGCAGTTATGAATGTTTCATAAACCAGCAAACATCGTATTTGGATGGCTCAAGGCCAGTCCTTACCCTGTGGGATGTGCCTGCCCACAGTGATGGTGCCAGTGGAAGGGTGAGGAGCAGGGAGGGTCATGGTTCCTGTTCCCACCTGATTTCAGAGGGTTTCTTCTCAACTGCATTCAGCAGCTGCATTTCACAGCTCCAGTTTGGAGCAGACTCTCCTCTGGGCTAATCTTTTCAGCTCTGCAGGGACATAAACACACTCACTTTTCCTAAGAAGAGGACTAGTATTGATCCCAGAGGCCACCACCACCTCCTGCTCTCCAAAGGCATTTGTTCCCCCTCTGAGCGCAGAGCTGCTGCTTTCCAGCATTCAGCACAGACTCCTCAGGTCCATTTTCAGAGCTGCACCAGCCAGAATTACTTTTCTAAAGCTTCATAAATTGAAAACAGGAAGTGAATTTCTCACCTGACTGCCTACCTAATGTGAAGAGAGAGAGGTGAACCCAGGGGGAGATGTAAGTCTCCTTGCATTAGGTTCAAACAAACAGTGTCTAGCAATTCTGGTTGAGCACCAGAAATCCTTGCACACCTAAAGCCAGTCCTGAAAGGACAGTGTCAGTGAACACACACATCCATATCACTCATTGCAAAGAAAAACTGTGAGGTTGTTCAGAGCAAGACTAATAGCAAACATTGATGAGAGTTCTGAAACAGTCCCTGGATACCTTCCAGTGTAATGAGATGACTGGCTGAGAAGTACTCCAGAAGCTTTACAAAGGTGAGGATTTACCCCCTCACTACAGCTGACTGCTCTGGAGAGCTGCAAAGGGGTATTTGCTCAGACCCCAAGAAGTGAAGATTCTCCACATCCAGTTCTGCCCTGCCTGCTCTGGCTCCACAACTTTCAAACTCAGACTTTGGCAATGGAGGAAACTTGTACCCAGAAAATCTAACTGGTGTAATCTGCCTCCCTGCTTAGTGAGGAGAGCAGTAAATCTTTTATTTTCATGTTGTGACCATGCAGTGACCTAATGCCTAGAACTTTCTGGGAGGTCTCCAGCTGGATGTGTTGCTGTGTGCCAAGGATCTGTCACTGCTGCTAATCTCCTATTCATGAATGGGTCCCTTGGTTGGGAGATGAATCACCAGTGGATAACATCACCAGACATCACTCAGAATGGCTCACCCTTGCAGAGAGCAATCCACAGGCTGCAGCATTTCATGGAAAGTGGGAGCTTCTTCAGGTGCTGAGGATGAATCCCAAGAGTCTCACAGCCCTGGGAGGCACAGGCACAATTCCACTGGCAGCAGCACCCATTGTCTGCCTGGGAGCCTGTGCAGAGACAGCACTGTCTGTGCTTCTGGCTCACAGGGACCCTGCTGCCATGCACCTGTGCAGACTTTTCACAGAGCATTTAACCATGAGGAAACCTGAGGGTGTGAGGAGAGGCTCGGCTGGGGTGAGCAGAAAACCAGGCTGTAGCTCCCTGTCTGTGTGCATCCCTGAAGTGCACTAGATCTTGTCTGTTGTAAAAGTCCTGTGGAAACTTGTAGCGTTTGTAGGAACCACTAGCAAACCTTCTGAGCCAAAGTCCAACCCACGCACTGTTTCAGCTACACCAAAGGTGGGCACCTGTGGTCTGTCTTGGTGATTCTGCTAAAATTAGAGCCAAGTCATTTGCAGCAGGAAGCACCTGACATCCCTTCTCCCACTCCACGGCTCTCTAACCCTTAGCTCCCCTTCCTTGCTTGCTCACCGTGAGTGTGAGCTGTGTTCTTTCCTGAAACACAGTTTTCTGATCTGATTTTGAGGAAGAAGGCTTTTAGTACATTTTCTCCCCATAAGATCCTGCACATCACTCCATATAACCTCATGTCCTCCCATTTCTGTGTCACCTGATCATGCAGACATCTATAATGCAAACCATAGCAAAACACCCCATTTTCTTTGAAAGCTTTTTAGTTTTAATAAATAAGTGTTCCAGAAGTGCTAGAGCTGTGCATCAGGGCTCAGGAGATAGGAATTCTGTTTCTGAGATGATGTTCCAACACTCATATTTCTGAGGCTGGTGTCATGGATCTGAGACTCACAGTTGCTGCTGGTTCTTTGTATCATTATAAAACAGATACTGAAACATGAGGAAAACTGCCATAGACCAACACAGTGAATTGCAAGCCATGGATGAGGCAGGCATTTAATCCTCTTTAGCTTTTGTGAGCAGGTTGGAATCTCATTCAGCTCCAGCCAGCCACTGCTGTTATAAACACAACCTCTGCCTTGCCAGTTCCTCTCATGCAGGAAACTGCTTCTGTAGGAGAGCACAGCAACTAAACCAGAACATAATCCCTAGGCTTAATGCCATGGTGCATGAGTCACCCTGCCAAATTAAGTAGCTGGCTGCATTACTGCTCAGCAAGTTAAGGATTCACGTCATGGCTATAGGAGAAAACATTGCCCAGCCTGGCCATCTTGGAGTGGACATGCAGGGAAATGAGATTGGGATGGGGCTTGCCCGTGGTCGCTGGGGCAGGGTGCTTTCTCCAGTTGCTGGTTTGCAGTTGGATTTCTTTGGGGCTTCAAGCAGTGCATTTCTTCCTTTCTGTAACACCCCTTCTATGTTGCTGCAGGCGTAGTTTGGAGAAGAGGTTTCACTAAGGGGTGGAAATCTCCCCTCTCTCTGTGTGCATGTTCGCTGGGTGTGCTCTTACAGCTCAGCAAAAGATTTCTTCAGACTTTATGCAGAATACTTGAAATGAGAGGAGAAAAAACAGTGAGTCCACTGACATTTAATCCCTGCTTTCAACTTAACTCTGCTACTTGCTACATTTTCTTTCCAGGGACAAACAGTGACATACACTACAAAATGTCCATGTCTAAGCAGTTGTGCTCCTGGAGGATGATCCCTGATCAGAGCAGGAGGCACAAAGGCATCACAAGCCCATTTCTCAATTCAGCTGCCCTTGGTGGAGAACTTCTGCTGGCATTTGTTGGTTGGACATTGAGATTTCAGAATATTACTCTGCTAGCAGAGGCTGCAACAGAGGCATCATTACAATGGCAAAAAGATGCCTGGCAGCAAGATATGGCAGGGTCAGGTTTCCCAGGCTGGGTTTTTCCATGTTCAGCTACATCTGGCAGAAGCAAATGCCCTAGAGTGCTGAATAGGGTGACTGTGCTTTGCATGGTGGGGACAAATCTTAAGTATTCTGCATGGCTTCAGAAATATCCAATTTTGTGGGTCTGCCCAGTGCTGGCGCCTACAGTCTGGGGAATATAAAACCCTACTAAACTAGAGCAGCTTAAGGACAGTCCCATTGGGTCATTGCAGGTGCTCAAGAGAGTAAAAATTCAAAAAGGAGAGTGATACTGGTCCCAGCTGGAGTCCTAGTCCAGTCTGGAGCAGGGTGACTAGCACTAACCAGCACATCATCACTGTCCCTCAGTGTCATGCAACCTTCCTGCAGCTCTGCAGTTTTTTTACTTCATCTGCCTTGAGAAATAATTTATCAGCAGCATCAGCTTGGTGCTGATAATGGGGAAGGATATGTGGTCTTAGCACAGCAGGCAGGGCTCAGCTGAGGGACTCCCTGCTCAGAGCAAGGGGTGCTGGCTGTCCCTGTCCACTGCATGTAGCAGAGCTGTCTGAAGCTGCTCTGGAGCAGTTCAGAGTTCCTGTGCCTATTGGAAGAGGACAGTGCTGGAGCTGGGACATGGACTTGGACAAATCTGCCTCCATGGTCTGTGTTAGCCAGCTTGACATCATCATCAAAGATGAGGCACTGCACAGGGTGGGCTCCTCACACTCCCCCTTTGCCCATGTGGGTGCTGTGCTGGTGCTGCCAGCAAGGGCAGAGCTCCAGCCGAACTCCCTTTGGCATAAACCAAATCCTCCCACCCCTGAAAAAACACCAGAAACCAAATGCTTCCACCCTACATTAATATACCAACCATTTAGTCTTGTTTCTACCTTTGCTCTGACAGCAGGGCAGGGCCTGACACAGGACATGTGTTGATGTAGTCTGGCTCATCTGTCTGCAGGGCTGTAGGTGAGGATGGGAAGCACTTATCAGTGAGTGGGTTGATGTAAAAACACATAGACCACTGGCACACCATGTACTCTGCCAACATTTAGCCTTTGGTGCTGACATGTTTTTGTGCCTAGGCTAAGAAAACTCAGATCAGTGTCAAGGTCTCCTTGAAGAGGCTTCAAAATGGTCACAGAAAATTTGCAAACACTCTGAGCAGCTCTTCAGAGCCAAAATAGGTTTAATCTAGGGAGTGTGCAAACAGGAATCAGTTTGCTTAGACAGCTCTCACACCACAGACACAAAGCTCATAAATACGCAGGTATACACACCCCACTATCCCCCAGGCCAGAACTACCCTCATGCCTCACAAGAAGCCACATGTTAAATTAAACTGTGGTTAAAAGGGTCAGCTTGAGAAATAGGCCCCCTTTTTACAGCAGGAGAGTCAAGGGCTGAGCCACAGGGTGTGTGCACAAACTTCTGTGTCACAGGGGATTGCACTGGAGCAACCTCAAATGTAAGAGAATATAAGATCTGAAGAGCAACATTTTTCTGTAGCACCCCATGGGCAGAGTTTACGCAGAGCCGCCCAAATGGTGGCCTTTGAATATGACAAAGAGCATGTCCCAACAGAGCAGCATTCAGTTACAGGAGTAACTGTAACTGTGTCACAGTTTGCACATTGCCTTGGATATTTATCATGGACAACTGGGGAAAAGATTAACTCAAGACAAGGGTAATGGCTGTGTTGCCCTAGCATGGTCTATACTGGCCTAGTGCACCGGGCACTCTGCTAATGAGCCCCATCCCCAAACAGCAGATAACAGCTGGGAACATACCTTGTCCTTGCTGGAGTTTCCATGTTTGTATTGCCATGCTGTTCTCATAGTCTACAGCGTCACCTGTAACAAGGAAGAGTTTGGACAGGACAATCCTGAACAGCAAATGGGCTAAAAAGGACCTTTGTGAAACCCCCTCCTGCCACTGTGCTGTGCATGTGGCTGAGTTTCCAGCCAGCACAGATCTGCTGATGCTGCCTCATCATTTTTCCAGCCCTGGCCACGTGCCTGGATATCTGCAGGCACAGATGGGGATCAGACAGGTCCCTGCTGCTCCTGCCTCCTCTAATCACTCTACACAAAGCCAGGCAGGAGCAGGGCAGGCTTTAGCAGTGCAGAAAGCATGTGCTAACTCACAGAAGGAAACCTAACTGACTTCCTATTTTGATTGCAACATCCCAGGAGTGATGCTGAAAGCCCTGAAGGGACACTGTGGTCAGTGTCATCCTTCAGCAGCTTCCTGGCTGCAGCCTTCTTGTGCTTGATTTGGTGAGAAACCTGAGCTAGGGGCTAGAACCACAACCATCCTGGCTGAAACAACATTAAAAATCTAGAGATGCAGTCCCCAAAGCTCCTGAATTGCTGCAGAAACCACCAAGTCAGTGGCATCAGGGAGGAGGCATCACCATGTGCATTTTCCTGTGGAAAAGGGAAATGTTCCAGGCCTGCACATCAGCTCCATGGCACAGAGCTGGCAGGAAGAGCTGAGCAGGTTTCTCTGGGTAAGCAGGTTACCACCCTTCTCTGCACGTTGTGTGACACATGAACTGTGACAGCAACACACTCACCTGGATCAGGGCCCTGAGACGCTCCAATGGTGACATTCTCATAGGAATAGGAATCCTCATCTTTCTCTGATGGAGAGAAGAAAGAAGAGTGACAAAGGACCTATGGAAATGTAAGTGACCTGGGAAGATCCCTCAGCACCTGAAGGAGGGAACTGTTTCCCACAGTGAAATGTAGATTAGCTAAAAACTTTAGTCTTTGTGATGGCCTGTGATGACCAAGGGATGGGGTATCCAAGCACAGTGGAATCAGGTGGTCACTCCCACAAGAGCACAAACACCAATGGATTTGGGCTGTTCTGTCTGTAGGCAACAGATGGACTGATGGGTCTTGGACATCCCTCAAATGCCACAGCTCTGCTACACCCTTTTAATTGACATGTGTCTTGGATCCACGCTTGCTTCTGGCCATACACAGTGATGCACAGACCAGCAAGAACAGTCTCACGAGCCCCCTGCAGCCATGGCACAGCCAGGCTGGATGAAGGAACCCACCTTGCTTGCCTGGAGGACTACCACGGGGTGGATGGAAGAGCCTGGTGCAGTTGTAGTAGTGATCCAGAGAGATGGGCTCCCTGTGAGAAGAGCAGCACTGTTATCTCATCCTGCCCAGACAGGCTCCCCAGGCTGAGCTGTGGGAGCACCAGGACAGCACTGGGACCAATATGGCTCCACTCAACCATGCTGGTGGTAGCACAGGGTACTTACACATAGGGATTCTCTTCTTGCAGGCAGCTCTCTGCAAGAACAAGGGTTTGCTGTCAGCACCCCTGAACAGCCACCCCTGGCCACAGCTGGACAAACCCCCCAGCGCCACTACAGCCCACATCCCCAGCAGCCACAAGGCCCTGGCACAGCCCCACAGCCTGTCCACAGCAGAGCCAGATGCCTGAGCAAGGGAGGTAACCCTGATCCACCCCAATCCTGAGAAAGCCCCAGCTCACCACTTCTCATGGACAAGTCCTGCCAGCTGCCAGGGAGATGGGGAATTTGCTCCCTGCCTTGGGAGTGGAGAGCACAGCCCCACACACCAATAATCCTCTTAGGGCAGCACCAGCTCACACTGCCCTGGCAAGGGAGCAGGGGCTGGGGAGCATCCTGCCTGTTAATCAGATCAGTGTGTGTCTTACAAAGCAATTTCTAAATTGACTGAGACAGAGCTCTGCCAGCTGCAGTGCCAGCTGCCCTGTGTGCTTAGTGCCAGCTCCCATCCCCTGGGACCTCCCACCCCTGGGACCTCCCATCCCCTCGGCAGCCTCCCTTCCAAACCCTCAGTCTTACAGCTGCAGCATTTACCTGTCAGGAAATTCTGGTACCTGGACTCATCCCTGCTCCCTGGGGACAAGAGAGGGGCACATTACACATGGACTCCAGCTGAGTGATGGGAGCAGTTTGGCCATGGAGGCACCAAACATTTCAGCACCAGCAGCTCTGCCCCCACTCAGGTCTGAGGTCAGGGGACAGGGCTGCAAGGTTGGACAGTCCAGGGCACAGGAATTGGGACAGCCAGGGGTGATACTTTAAACAATCCATGCCTGTGGCTCTAACCAGGACTGGTCAGCCACAGCAGGATGAGCACCGGGATTTAAACTCAGACCCAGGATAGATCCACATTAAGATGGATGTGGACCTGTTGGAGCAAGTCCAGAGGAGGGAACAAAGATGCTCCAAGGGCTGGAGCCCCCCTGCTCTGGAGAAAGCTAGGGTTGTTCATCCTGGAAAAGAGAAGGCTTTGGGGAGACCTCAGAGACCCTTCTAAAGGCGAGAAGGACTTTGGACAAGGGCTGAGTATGGCAGGGCTGGGAGTAGCAGGACAAGGGGGAATAGCTTTCCACTGACAGCGGATAGGGCTAGGTGGGATATTGGGAAGAGATTTTTCCCTCTGAGGGTGGTGAGGCCTGGCATAGGGTTCCCAGAGCAGCTGTGGCTGCTCCATCCCTGAAAATGTCCAAGGCCAGGTTGGACGGGGCTTGGAGCAACCTAGGCTAGTGGAAGGTGTCCCTGCCCATGGCAGGGGTTGGAACTCCTTTCATATTGCTTTCCATGGGCTTTAAGGTCCCTTCCAGCTCCAGCTGCTCTGTGATTCGCTGTATCTGTCCCAGGAAGCTGCTCACCATATCCAGTGCGATGGGAAGCACTGAGCTCTTCAGTGGCTTTCCTGAAAGAGGGAAAAGAGACCTAAAATCCTGGGTCTGAGCAAACCCTCTCAGCAGTTACACACCACCAGAAGGGCCATCCATGAAACCTCCCTGCAAGGTTATCAAGCACACACATGGAGCTAGGGGAGATTAAGAATTTAGGGTAAAATAACTGTTTGAATATTGCAGCAGAGTTATCATGGCTGTGTAGTTACTGGGGGTTTTGGTGATGGGGAGAAGGGGATTTATCACACCACACTGCTTACAAGTTAATAATGGCCATTTCTTTTCCATGATGTATCTATTCTGTACAGCCACAGCTCACTTTCCTGGGTTTGATTTAATCAGTTGCCAGAAAAATGCAGTCAGACTGAAGAAAATTCAGAAAAAGTCTAAACATACTGTTGACCATCAGTAAGTGAAGCAACCTCATCAAGTTGGAGATGTCCCTGCTCCTTACCAGGGATTTGGACTATATGGCCTTGAAATGTCCCTTGCAACCCAAACTATTCTTTGGTTCTAAATACAGCCCAAGCCATATCTATAGGACCCAGAATGCAATCCCAAATGTTCATGTGTGTTGGGTGAACTTCATTCAACCTTGGCTCTACAGCTAGATTTTATTTGGGTTTTTTCCTACCTTGCTATTGGTATGTCCTCAGGTTCCTTAGTACTTTCCAGCCTTCGGGTTGCAACTGGCAACAACAACAAAATTACTGTGTTAATTATTATGGCAGCAGCAGATATTTCAAAGAGCACAGAACATCCACCAGAGAGGAATCCCTGGGACTGGTAAGCACTTTGCTAATGCATTCTAACATAGCTTCCAAATTGTTCCTTGAATGTTCAAAAATGGTCAAAACAAGAAACAACTAGAGAAAAAGCTGGTGCAGATCACAGAGCTTGCAAACACTCGCTGGAGGAAGCTGCAATCTCAGCTGCTGCCTTATCACCTATTGTCCCCCAAACCCGCTTGATTCGGGGGCCATTCACTCCCTCCACACTGCAAGGTGCAGTGAGGGTTTTGGTCTGGCTGGGATGAAAGGGCTGGAGAGGGGTTAAGGAGCTGGACCAGCAGACTCAGGGCAGGGCAGAGCCATTGCAGACAGGCACATTTCACACGGGCCTGGCAGCTGCTCCTCGTGACATAAAACTCAAAAGGTCAGAGCTGAGCCCACCCTGCTGCAGGAAGCAGTGAAGGGATGATCAGTGAGTCACTCTATCACCCACACCTTCATTTTCACAGTGCACAGCATGGCTCCAGGAGCCCCAGTAGCTGAGGTGTCACTTTTCAACTACAGTGCTTCAGTGAATTATTGTCAATGCAAAGAGCACTTTTTCCCTACAGAATTCACAGACATAGAAGCATCTAAGGTGGCTTGGACAACCCAAGTCTCATCACCTGGCTTCAAGGTGACCCTTGGAATATTATTTTCCCCCTGTTGTGTGCATGCCTCCCTCACAGCACAGGGCAGGAGCCACATGCAATGTTTGTACTCACTGGTGTGGGATCGAATCACCTCAAATCTCTGCTGGCTTTCGAGCCTGGAAAAAACAGCAGCACAACCTTAGCTCAATGCTGGGGTTTATGGCAAGGAAAACAGATACAAGAGAGCTGAGTGGTGAGTGGAGGGCAGGGAGCAGCATGCTGGGCTCCGTGAGGTGCCAAGCTGTGTCACTCAGCATCTGGGACCATCTTCTTTGATCCTTTAAAGAAAAGATGTGGGTTTGGACCACTGGTAGAGCAGCCAATGTCAGCAAGGATTGAAGAAAACATCATTTAGGATAATTCCCATTCTGATGCTTCAGCCACCAAAGGCCAGAAGAACCTTTTCACACACAAAAAAATGGATGTTCTTGCATGAAATGGCTTCAAACCCCACTTCTTCACCTCCACTGCTGCGTCTGCCCCTCCCATCATCCCTTAACATCAACATGAATAAAATATCATTCTCAATAATAACCTATGCCCAGTAACCTCTGTACTTTTTAGTTAATATAACTGCTTTTCAGAGCATGAGAGAATTCAACACATTTTCTACTGCAGGCGTTTCTACACAGGTACTTATTAATTCCAATTTTGGGAATCCTCTCCCCCTTTTTCATTTGGGTTACCCCCTACCCAGCTGGGATTCATGGACTGGTGGGAGAGCTGTCAAAAACCCCAAACATAGAGACAAACCACTTTGCTTGCAAGACACCCAAACCACACCTCTAATAGAGCAAACACCACAAAGCTGAACCCAAACCAGGTATAAATTTCAAGAAGTTGTGACCATTCATCAAGTGATGGATGGAGCCTGTGGGGGATGGAGCCTTCAGTCTACAGTGGATCACTCTGGAGCCTTTCCCCACAGAAACAAAACCCCAACCCCCTGGAGGCCTTTGCAGAGCCCCATTTGCTCCTGTAACAGAGCTGACAACCCAACTTTTCTTTTTTTAACATCATTTACTGTGGTTTGTCTGTTGCTGAAGGAAATAAGGGGGAGTACACAGCATTTCCTTCATTTCTTGTGCTGCAGGTCAGTGGTTGCTCTGGTCCAACCAACACCAGCCAAGGGCAGGGGCTTCTCTGTGAGATAAATAACCTTTCTAGCTCATCTCAGGGCCCAACAGAGCAGGGTAAGAACTTGCTCTTCTCTCCCAGACCTTTTCCAGATAGTTAATGATTCATCCCAGTCAGAGTTTCAGTTTCATTTTGGATTATTCTCTGTAAAGGCATTGCCCCTTCAGCAGCACCTTGGGCTGGGCCACACTGCCCTGTATCCCATCCTGGCATTATTTTATTTTTTATAAACCCAGATTTCAGCTTGGGTCTGGCTCTGGGGCTCACCCTGGATGAGTTGTTTGGGGGAGAAACATGATTGGAAAAACAACTTACTGGCTCCTCTGCTCATTCAACTGTGTCCCCCGTTTGGTAGCTGGAAGACAAGGGAACAAAAAGCTCTTAGAGAGGCTGAGTTGGGAATTAGAGATCAGAAAGGGCAATAAAATAAATTCACAAAACTTCTTCAGCATGTTAGGACGGCGGAGGCAGCAAGCAGCAGTTGCAGGGTTTTGATGAAATTTTTTGAAACTGTATTTAAATTGTGTTTTTTTCTCAAAACCCCACAAAGCAAAGCAGCCAGTCCTGACCCCAAAGAAGGGAAGGGAAGGGAAGGGAAGGGAAGGGAAGGGAAGGGAAGGGAAGGGAAGGGAAGGGAAGGGAAGGGAAGGGAAGGGAAGGGAAGGGAAGGGAAGGGAAGGGAAGGGAAGGGAAGGGAAGGGAAGGGAAGGGAAGGGAAGGGAAGGGAAGGGAAGGGAAGGGAAGGGAAGGGAAGGGAAGGGAAGGGAAGGGAAGGGAAGGGAAGGGAAGGGAAGGGAAGGGAAGGGAAGGGAAGGGAAGGGAAGGGAAGGGAAGGGAAGGGAAGGGAAGGGAAGGGAAGGGGAGGGAACGACTCACCTGGGGAGAGCTGGCACCTGATGCAGAGGCTGACAGCCGCCCCCAGCAGCATCAGAGCTGCAGCTGCCCAGAGCTCCAGCTCTGCCATGGCCCCAAAGCAGCCTGGAACACACAGAGAGGGGACCCCATCAGCTCTGGGGCACATGGGGTGTGGGGACATCCCTCACAGAGCTCTTACATTCACAGAATTTGGGAGAAAATTTCTGAATGAAGTTTTTCTAGGAAATAGATTTAATCAGATTTTTTAAAACTGGTTTGGGGAACTATTTTTTCAGAGAGAAGTGGAAAAAAACCTGTTTGTTTAACAGACAAAGCACTTTTTAAGCACAAAAATGAACAATAATAAGTAATAAAATTTTTTACTGCTCTGAAGAGATGACAAATTTAGAAAAGTTTCTTTTGTGGGTTGCAGCTGAGTTTATTCAGGCTGTTCTCAACCCCTCCAGAGCTGGGAAATGTCACAGCCCAGGTGAGCCACAGGTGTGAGCTCCTGGTGCTCCTCTGGGTTTTCAGTACAGAGCAGGTTCAAACAATTCCAAGAAAAAGTTAAAAAAAACCCAAACAACACAGTCCAGGGAACTTCTCTGCCTCAGGCAGCCAGAAAAACTAACCAAGAGCAAAGGTCTGTGTGAAGGATGTGGGGGAGCAAGGGCACCCCCACAACAACTCTGCACCTCTTCTCTCCCCCTTCACTCCTGAACCAGTGTTAAAGCTGCAGAATTCAATGTCCAACACCAACAGAACAGACAACTGGGGACATAAACATTATAAAGTCACTCTAGGACATTCCCCCAAAAGCCAAGTGCTGTTTGCCCTCCCACCCCACGGAATGTGCTGAGGATGCTGAGGGGCTTTGGGTTTGTATGGCAGGACAGAGGCAATGCTCTGAATTCTGAATTACTCATTCCCAATCCCAAATCCCCCGCCTTCTGCCACAAAACAGCACACAGCCATTCTTTAACTTCTAGAAGAGAGGGCAAAAGGGAGCACTCAGTAATTTCTGAACGCTCAAGACCTTTGCACAATGTGCTGTGGCTCTTTCCTGCAGCTCAGTGACTTCAGTGTTAAATTCCCCACACCTTTTTCTGCATGGAGCTGCCTCAGCCACCCCTCCTTTCCAGGACAGGCTTTCCACAAACAGCAGCTAACATTTTAACAATCAGCATGATTTGGCTTTGACTTCTTCCTTTTAAAATAAAACATCCTACAAATATCACAGAAAGCAGCCTGCAGGCAGAGATGGATCATTTAGCCCATTCCTATTCTCCAGGGTCAGATTTTCTTTAGTTACAGGTTATTTTAATTTATTTTTGTTTTTAATAAACTTTCTTTTTCCCCTAGGGATGGAGACTCTTCAGTGTGCCAAAGGCCATCACTCTGGCTGGCAGGAATCTTTCCTCCTTCAACCTCTCTTATTACAACTTAAGCCTGTATTAAATTGGTGAATGGAGGAGGAAAGATATATTATAGCAATTGATAATTAAAATAACTCAAAATAATGAAACCTCTAAAGCATCTCCAAGAGGCAGCTGAGGAGAGTTGGTGCCTCAATGCTGGTGACTAAAATGCAATGCTGTTGCTTTGTTTGTGGGTTTCCTGGCTTTTTTTCTTTTCTTTTTTTTTTTTTTCTTCTATTTTTTTCTTTAAAGTGAAGGCAAGGCAGAGCTGAAGGCACCTGACAACACTGCCCTGGTTTGTCCCATTCCATGGCAGGTCTCCTTCTCCCTTCTAGAGCCAGTTTTATTTTGGTCACGGGCAGTGAGGCAGCAAAACCTGCCTGCCCCTGACCCCCACTCAGCAGGGACACAAAAAGTGGTATTTTGTGGGGCTGATGAACATGATATGGTGTGTCTCACCCCATCACAGCTTTGTGCCCCAAGAAAACCCCCAAGTCACACCCACACCATCAGCCTGGAGATCATTTGTGCTTCCCAAATACCCAAGCCCATGGAAAACCCTTTCTTTTGGCACAAACCCACTCTGGTAAGGAGCTGACAGAAAGAGATGATGAACAGATTTATGACCAGCAGAGGCTGGAAGCACTTACTCACGGCTAGCAGGATATAAATAAAATATTTAGAAGGCTGAATATGCTTCCCTGAACTCTGCCTGGGGGAGCGGTAGAGGAGAACACAGACTCCAGCCTCGGAGAGCTCTGCACAGAAGGATTGTGCAGCTCATGATTGCCAGCCCTGCTCTAGGATGCTGACAAAAAAACCCCCAAATTTGGGATAAAACTGGCTCCTGTCTGGTCTAGGGGTGACACTTAGATGGTGTTGCAATGCTCTGTTCTGTTCATACACTTCTCTCTTCTCCTTTTGCCTTTTTCCCCTTTTTGTGCTGAGGGAACAAGTACACCCCGAGCACCACGACCCCACAGATCCCTCAGGAGCAGCAGTTCCTGGGAGAGCAGCACCCTGGGCTCTGGGTGCAGCTCTGCTCTCCTTCAGAGGGGGAAGCTCCCCTTCCCAAACAGAGGCTGCTCCTGCTCTGAAATATCCTCAGATATTTATAGCAATCAAGGAGACAGGCTTTTTCTTACTAAAAAAATTTTTGGAAAATTAATGAACTTGCAAAAACTCTCTGTGCCAGGTGTTGTCATAATTTAAGGATTCATCCCTGTAACAAGGCTCACTATGAAGATCCAAAGGAAGGAAAGGTGGTTTTGTCCAAGAAGACTGAAAGGTCTTCTGCTTTTAATTCCACTGAAATGGAGAGCAAGACACTCACTGTCCATCTGCCCAAGAGCAGCACAACAAAGTGAGAAAAACTTTTACATTTAAAGAAGGCAATTCTGGCTTATAAATGAGGGGATATAAGCTGGATTTGCACAGGCTAGAAATAAAATTCCTAATGGATGGAAAGTCTGGAAGAACTTCCCAAAAGCAGCAGAAAAGGCACAAAGCTCACTAAAAAAAAAAATCTGCAAGAGCACTTAAAGTGAACTTTATCTTTTTGCTGAGAAACCAGGAGAGTGAGGAATGTGTTGATGTGGTCTCAGCAATGCCTGGCTTTCCATGAGATAATTTCTGATGAAGACATTTTAGTCCTTTGCAGATGTCAAGCCCACCCCTGAGTTCACATTTCAAGATAAAGATTAAAATAATGTATTTATACTATGTATTTGATTGATCTATCAATCAAAAAATGCCTAAAAGGCAAATATAAACCAGTCGCTTTCTCTCCCCTCCAGAAAGTTTTGTGGTCTGCACCAGTTTGCAGTAAATTAATTCTAATTCAGGCTGGTAGGATGAATCACTGGAATGAAATATGAAGTGGAGAGTGTATTTAAAGACTCACCATATGAAATTCAGCACACTGACTTGTTGAACAGATGTAATATTCAGCTTGACTCAATGTCTCTGACATGTTTAGCAAAAGCAACTCCACTTTCTGTTTGCCTGTGTGGCACAGATTGCCACACAAAGTCCCAACAATTCAGAAATTAAAGTCTCAGACCAAGGAAGCTCCTGTGGCTGAATTACTTCAATGACCAGCACTGAGCCTTCAGAAAATCTCCTTTCCAGAGGTCTGCACATCTCATTTCCTACCAGATTTATCTTAGGAAAGCTGCTGCCATAAAGTCTGGGGTTTTTACAGCTATTCAGGCAGATCAGGCTTTTATACCAACAGATGCATTTCAGTGGAACATATGATAAAAGGGGAAAATTAGAATTGATAAACCAACTTTCACATAGATTATAACTTTGGAAAATGCTTTTTAAAAACCTTGAGTGGAAAATACATAAAACCCCAATCACAACAGGCATGGCAGCACAAGAAGGTAACTCACAGATTTATCTTGTATTTTTCAACTCCCCTGTTCCAGGCAGCATTGAAGCCTCACAACATCATCCACTTCCACTGGGAGCCCAAGGGATGCCATGTTAGCAATCCAGGCAACCCCTGTGTAACTCCAGAACCACAAAAATGAGCCAATCTCATACAAGATTATCCCAAAATTATCCTCTTCTGCTAAATGACCTGCCTCATGGCCCATATTACACTGAACATTGCTCACACGAGAGAAAACGGTTGATAAAACCAAATCTCTTTCTATCTAGAATTAGCTATTTCAAGCACTTACATACAGGAAAATAAATGTATTCATATCCATGATGCCAGTCAGCTCTGAAATCAATGGAAACCCAGGAAGTGCTGTTTGAATCAGCTATTTTTAAGGGCTGGGCTTTGGAGGGGGAGCAGCGTGGGCTGAAGGAGCCAGAAGGACCATGCAGGGTTGGGGGAAGCTCAGCACAGACTGAATCTTCCAGAATATTTTAGAAGATGTGAATGCAGAAATAATGTAATGAAACCCACGCTTCCATCAGCAGATGGACGAGGAAAGGTAAAGAACAGTGCTGTAAAACAGACAATCCAGGCTGGGTGGGATGGACTCAGCACCAGAGGGGTCCAAATGCTGCTGAGAAGACAGAGTTGGTAATTCCTACCTTGGAGCAGCAGTGAGGAGGGAACATCCACCATGTTGCTTTTCAGAGGGGTCTTACAGGGATGACCTTGAACTTCTTTAAAGGGTGGCCAAGGTCTTAAGTGGGGTCTGTGAGCTCAGTGGGACACCCCACTGTCCCCCATGGGACCCCAAGCACCTCCGAGCACTCCCCTCTCCCCATCCCCTCCTCCCTCCCTCCATCACCCACCTTACCCCCAGCCTCAGCTCTCTCCCTGAGCCAGCTGCTGCCTTGGAGCTGGTTCCTCTAGGGCTCGTGAGCAGTTGCTGGTTTCCTGTCCCTGTGAATCACTAACCAAACATCCGCTGCCCGGCCGGGCAGCTCTCACAGCTCTCACTGTGCTGGGATCGGTTCACTGGGGGTCTCTGAATTCTTCAGAGAGAATCTGAGTGCAGGGATTGAATTAAAGCCTGTAGATGGATTGAAGTATATTAAGCTACTTACACATAAGGCAGAGGTGTAAGTTTAATTTTTAGGATAAGTAAGTAAGTCAGTAAGTTTTAGTGTGAGCTCTAATGCTTTTAGTAAGTAAAAGGTTTAGAGGCCAAAGTAGAAGTGTGAGTTCTAGTGAAGATTGAAAAACATACCAGTGTTTTTAGTAGAGGCTCCAGGACCGTAGCTGTAGACAGTACTTAGCCACAATAGAGCTCTAGTAAGAATATTGCTGACATTTTTCAGATAGAACAAGACAGGTCATATGTGTAGTCTATACGTAACCTGGTGTGCTAAGAAACTGGAATTCTAACAGGTTAAGGAGTGGTGGTCTGAGTTTGTGTCTTAGCTTGTTGAGAAGATTCTGTATCAGTGTATGTATTGAGGAGAGTTAGTGCTTTTCTGTCTGCTTTTGTTCACCGTCAACTTCAACACCCAAGAAGAAGAAGAAGAGCTGCTGCAGCAACATCAGCTTTCTGGGACCTTTGACAAGAGCAGCTTCTACTCCTGTTTGGGACTTTATAGCAAAACTTAGCATAGACTTTGATGTCTGTGACTGTGTCTTTTGAGACTGATGTGCTTCTGCAATAACCTTTTAGCAACTATTAGCTGCTTCACTCATTTTAGAAGATAACCCGACAAAGTTGGTGCCCTGAGCACCAGAGGTCATAACCCTACATTTGGTGCCCCATGTCTGGTACCTCTTAACCTCACAACCCACCCAGGGCACCTGGGCTCCTGGGGGAGAGGAAGGGGCTTGGACAGCTTGGAACCACACACAGCACCGAGGTCACTTCCCTTGAGCTTCAGCTGGGGTTGGTGCCCCAAAAAAGTTCAGTTTTCCTTTTAGCAAAAGGAAATAACCCTGCCGGTGGAAGCGGCAGGAAAATCTCGAAGCAGGCACAGCAAACTGCAAGAACTCTCTTAGTTTTTATGGAAAAGATGGTAACAAGTTTCAAAAGCAGCAAATAGCCTGAGGTCACTCTTGCTAATGGCCAAATCTGGAGCTCCTGTCCAGGGCTGTAAGAATAAAACCAGTTTTTATGCCTCAGCATTGGCAGTTTGCATGCAGCAGGCACAATTTCACTGCACTCTTAAAAAAAGTAATT
Organism: Luscinia megarhynchos; assembly: GCA_034336665.1. Lineage (NCBI taxonomy): Eukaryota > Metazoa > Chordata > Aves > Passeriformes > Muscicapidae > Luscinia > Luscinia megarhynchos. Next base: position 3,679,956 of record CM067581.1, read on the forward strand.
CCTCAAATTTTTTGGTGCTTGAATGGAATAAGGAGGGTTCATGAATTCCCTGTTGGAATTTTATGTATTGGCTTAAAGCCCTGTCACATGAAAGAGGGATCCTACTCCAGCGCTAGGGAAGTCACACACACATATAAATGTGTACCAGAGCCACGGGGTGCACAAGCCACAACCAAAAACAAAACACCTCATGCTGCTCTCACTAAGGCTCTACAAAGCCTCTCTTACACGTAAATTATTCAGTAAAGGGAAATTTCGTTATATTTAAATTAGGGCACTCTGAAACTGCCACAACCAGCCACCTACACCCAGCTGTCTGTGCAAGAAGGTGACTCTTCATCATAAAAGTGATTAAGGAGCCAACTGGTTACAATTTTTGCAGCTCTGTGATGAAATTTGGCTATTGAGCTTTCAGAGGAAATGTTACTTCAATGAGATAATTATCCACTGCACGTGCAAATAGACTTTCTCTCTTTCAATTCTAACCTGAGATAAAAAAATAATGCACCTTCCAGAGCCATTCTCAGACAAAGTCTGGGTGCTGAATCCTATCTTGAAATCAGCATAATCTGAAACAAAGATAAAAAGAGACAGACTCAGCTTTTAATTGCTCACAGGGTTTCTGGGTGGTCTCTGTGTAAAGGACATTGCAAAATGTGAAATTGTAACAACACAGAGTTGTTATAAAATTGGCATTTCAAGCAGAGGCCTGAGCGATTCAATAGTTTATTAACAGCTTTCCAGAAGGGTTTTTACATGTTCAAACATAAACTGACAACAGAATTTTTGCAAAACAGTTCTTTATAGCAGAACTGATACTCAAAATATGGTGGAGACATTTACAGTTCATCTTTTGCACCCAAAATCAGTTTCATCAGGAATAGCCACTGCTAGAAAGGTGCCATGTATTTGTTTTCAGGTTCTCTAGCAGGACTCAGCTTCGACTGTGACTCAGTGTTGTGGTGAGGACATGACCCTGCTTGGCTTGGGCTGCACCTCGTGTCAGTCTGTGCCTGCTGGACCAGTCAGTCTCTGCAGAACAGGCAGGAGCTGCTCCTGAGCCCAGGGAGAGCCACCCCAGTGTGACAGAACAGCTCTTGGGCAGAGTGATGCCCTTCAAAGACATCAATCCTTTGAATCCAAGCACCTTGGTTAGAGGGTAATTACTGCAGCAGCACACCCTCTGTGTGATCCTGTCTCCCTTCCTCACATTTCTTCTAAGAAGGACTGGATGTAAAGCTTTAGGATGAGCCCTCACTCTGAGCACTTTCCAGCACAGCCACAGGTTCTGTTCTTCATGAGGCCAGACCAACTCTCCCCCAACACACACAAAAGGACCCCTCAGGCACCAAACCCAGCTTGGGAAACAGGGCTCTACCCTCCTGAAACCCCTCTGCCTCGAGACCTGCTGCTGGAAACAATTTCTGATTTGACAAAAGGTCAAAACCACAGGAGCAGCATTGTTTTTATCAACTGCAATAAGTTACAGAAACACCACATTGTAGTTTCACCACTCATGTTCTTTTCAAAGCTTACTCATTTCAACTTGGGCTTGTTTTCCCCCCATAACATAGCTCCTACTCCTTCAGGCAGGTTCACCAGTTGACCTAACCCACTTTTTCACCTTTAGATACAAAGCTGACAAACTGCAGAGATCGCTTGGGTCCAGAGAACTCATTAGAATCCATCTTCTACCCCACTCAGCTTACCTAGGCCCTAGGAAGCCAAATGCTTGAGGGCTGATTTACATTCTCTCAAATAAAGGTGGGGGCTGCTCAAAGACCAGCTGACTTTCCTTGAATCAAGTGTTGTGACTAACACTGATCAAAAATCAGCAGTGAAACAAGGACTGGAAAGTGGGGCATCATCTAAACCCCCTCTTCTGCACAAACACACCCACTGCTGGAAGGTTTGAGAGAGCTCCAACATGTTTTCCAAGCTCCAAGAGGTTCCAAGCTCACCAGCTTTGCAAGTCAAGCACTGCTGAGCACCAGCATCAAGCCCCTCCTGTTTTGGGACAGAATGAGCACTTGTCTCATCCCAACCACTAATTGGGATTACAATGCATTCCACTGTTTAGCAACATTTTCATAACAGCTCTAACACAAGCCACATCCTGGAGGAAATTTTCTGATGTGCTGAATAGTTTTGTACACAGCCAGAAACGTTTCTCTCTGCTGTAGTGGAATGAGCCTTTCCCCAGGCAAAGGGGAAGTGCTGCCTCCTCCCCTCCCCAGCTGCACGTTGGCTCTCTCTGAGCTGAAACCAAAAGTGGCTCTGTTCCTGCTGAAGGAAAATAAATGCTGCTACCACCCAGTGGAAAGTCCTCTCACAGCCAGGATCCCTGGGTGCTTCACAAAACTTTGACCAACTAAACTTTGCAAAGACTAATCCCAAACATCCCTGTCGTACAAAGCTTCCTGTTCTTATCCTGCTGATTTCATCCTTGTGGACACAATGATTCTTATATTTGAAGACAAAAACCTAGAAGGTTTGAATGCTTTTATTTGAATTTTTATACAGCAATACAAATTATACAGATTCGTTACAGTACAGATTTTGCAGGGGTTTATAGAGGTACTTTGTGAGTTTTTGGTTTATTTAAAAGAAAGAGGCAGATCTTGGGAGCACGGTGACGTGAACAAAACAATCTTGTGGTAGGAAGCAAATCCTGACCACAGGGAACACTAACCTGACTGAAATCTACTGGGTAGAAAAGGTGGTGGTAGCATTCCCAGCAATAACATCCCAAAAACATCAACCCTGGGATACTCTAGAGCTTTACACAGGAACGGTGAGCACACAGGTAAGAGGGCTGTTCCTGTGACAGAGCTGGAAGTCCTCGAAGCCCTTGGATGTACTTTGCTGCAGAGGGGACAGAAATGAGGGAAGCTGGTTTCATACTGAACCCACTGTTGAGCAGGTGATGTCATGGAACAGAGTAATTGCCAATGGAAAAAGAAACAGAAAATGCTTTAGATTTAGTCACTCAAACAGGTACAGTGAGATGAGGAACACGATTTCAGACCTAGTAACGCCGTCATGTGTCCACCAAGACACCACATGTGCCACAGAGCCTCATGGCTCGTGTCTTGTGTCCATTTCAGGTTCCTGTGAGCACACAGGAAAACAGCAGAGCTTCCCTGCAGGTCCTAGTGCACAGAGGGGTTGAACATACAATGTCATCAAGGTATTGCTATTACTAATATGCATCAGGCTTGAGAGGCAAGTGTCTGGCACCGAAGGATTAAAGCCTTTCAGCAAGCAGGGTCAAAAATATGATTACACCATCCTAAATGCTTCTATTCAGTTTGGTTTAATACTGCTACAGCAAGTGCTATCACGAACAACAGAATAAATTACAGATTATATAAATAAAATGTATGCACCAAATAAAAGATGTCTCTCTGCCACTTTCAATACACTTCGTTTCTGCAGTGGGTAAGTGGCATTTAAGAGGAGGGAATCAACTACCAAATGAGAAAATTCCACTCTTAGCTGGAAATCAAATTATTTTTCAGTCACAGAAACTCCCCTTTCTAAAAATTTAAGACAAGCAACACCAACTAAATTGCATCCTGAGAATCCATCCCAGGGGAGCCCTAGAGAAGTACGAAGGTAACTGATTCTACACTAGAATATGCTGGAATAGGCAAGCAGTCCCTTTCCTTCTGAGCCTTTGCACTCCACTGGCAGTGAAACACAGAAACCATCAGACTGTAAAACATAAACAGCAGATATCAAGATGCTCAGTGTTAACAGCTCCTCACCCGTGCTCCTGCTGGGAGTGCAAATAAACCCGAGACAGCTTCTGCACACAGAGAGGGAGTGGGGCTAGTACAGAAATCCTGACTGCACCTTGGAGCCAACCTGACACACAGATTCCAAAACACACCCAGGGGAACAGGGGGTGTCCAGCAAAGTCACTCCAAGCAGATTTGTCCAAAGCAGGCAGCAGGACAAGGGCTGCTCTGCAAGCTGCAACACGGCAACTCTGGTTGAAAAGGTTGCACATACATTCCAAAATTTGCTGGTTTTAGTATTAAATCTTTCCTACAAAGAGGAAGGGTTGCAGTATTACAGGATTTGCTCTAAAATTCTCACAATTTTATCATCTTTACTGAAGACAAGTCAGCAGCCAGTACTACAGGTAGCAAATGCTCCTAACTAGACTATGTATTAAAGTCAGGATTGAAACTGTAACAGTATTCATAAGTTAAAAACATCAGTATCACCCAAAACTAGCCACAGTCATCATTAGCCCTGGGACACCTGTAGAACTTCAGGAATTCATAGCACTAGAGATCTGAGTGTTGGCAGCACATCTCAGGTGAAGCAGTTGCTGCTTTAGGAAGGCCAGTAAGCCACACTCGAGGGCATGGACTCAATGTGACTCTACTATGACCTGTGACTCAACCCATGATCTGAGTGTGTGAACACTCCTGCACCTCTTTCTTCAGCCATCACAACAACCCCGATGGCCACGAGCACAAGAAGCCCTGTCAGAAGTTGCTCCAGGCTTGCACAGCCCAGTGAGGCAGCAACACACCTGTGCCAGCACTGGGTGCTGCCCTGGGGACTGGGATGAGCCCCCCCAAGGGCATTCCTGGACTCAGGAGTTCAGTGGGGATTGGTTTTTGGTGGTTGACAGCAGAGTTTGGCAGCACATTAAATGCTACTGTCCACTGCTGCAGTGTCCAACAGCTCTTCCAGACTCCCACCTTCCCCACTTGCAACCAAACTGGAGTAAGGTGGCAAAGCACTGCCTACAGTAGCAAAGAAAACTTAGTTTCAGTTCTAAAACCTGCCTGCTGCCTTCCTGCCTTCAGTTTTGTTTATTTTTCTAAGTTTAAGCTGGAAGAAAGCACTGTACAGCTACCAGAAATAATAAACATGAATAGCCACAAAGTGAATGATCCATTTGCTATGCTGCTAGTACCTTCTCAGCCTGGGCTTTGCCATGCCAGGCTTAGCTTTAAGCAGCAGATAAAGTTAAGCATCACAGGTTAAACCTCAACTGCTTTTCCTGGTAGATGGGGAGAAAATCTTGCTTTCTCCTACAAAATTTAATTGCTGCATCCATATATTAAATATAGTAAATTACTGTTGACAAAAGCCAGTTTGATAAGCTTCTGTATAGGAAAATGTTCATCCACACAATTTTTGAAGGAGGGAAAGAAAAAGGACTGGATGAGTCTGACCCTGAGCCACATGGGAACCACAGTGTGGAATGCTCCAAAGAAACCAGGTAATGCATGAATATGAAAAATTACTTTTAAAAAACCCTAAAATAATAAAAAAGCAGTAACAAAATGATTTTGGGATCAGGCTGCTTTCACCAGTGGGAAACCCTTAATCAAACCAGTATTAACAGATACAGAAAGACATCTAGAACTAAGATGACCCATTTGCCACCTGCCTCACTCATCAGGGCTCCTTTTCTCCATGCAGTGATGAAATCCCTGCTTCCAGCAGCACCAGCTCGACAGAGCAGCTGTAAGTAAGTATGGCAAGAGCTGCAGGCAACAAATCCTCAACCAGCCCTGCTCTTCCACACTCCAGGCTGCCAGGCAAGACAGCCAGGTACTGGCACACACAGCTCTAGCTCAGGACTGGGACTCTGCTCAAGCCATGGTAAGAGCAGGTTTGAAAGAGAGGCTGGGCTGAGTAGCTGGAAGCAGGAACACTTCCCATCCTTTCAGGCTATGGAAAGCAGTAAAACCAGCAGGGAGGTCAGAGCTCATTTCCTCAATAAAAACATGGCTCTACCTCTTTCAACTTATCCTGCAGTACATTAAAGCACAAACTTCAAAGCCACAGGGCAGCAGCCTCCCTAACCATTATGCCTAGTGGGAAAAGTTTGGAGGAAGCTGACAAAGAGCAGCAGTTGATCCATTTACTACTGTCCCAGCACAAAGCCCACATGAACTGTTCAGCATCACACTCGAAGAACAGATCCTGCCATAGGGCAGCAGCACCCATCTGCAGTACAGCCTGAGCAGCTGCAAGAATCCAAATCCCACCTGGCAGCCTCAGCAATGCACTCAAGTGACACTGAAGCCACAGGACAAAGAAGTTGGGCTCATTTCCACCCACAATTAATTTTTACTTCACTGTTCCAGCACTCTTTAGATTAGATTCCTCCCCTTTATCTTTTCCTCTTCCCCCCCCTTATTTTGTAAGGACAAATTGACACAATATTTGAAAACTGAGGGGGGGAAAAAACAAGGTAGAGTAGACTCAAATAAAGACCAATATTAAATATTACTTAATGTTTTCTTTTATTTAAAAGATCATTCACAAAATACCATATCCATAAATTTATTTTGTTATGAAGCAGAATGTGCTAAGTGTTTGGAATTTTTTTTTTCTCCTTTGTTTTTACATTTAAAAGTCAACTGTCTTGACTAGAAGTGAGTTTTTATATGGGAATTTGTTCTTAAAATCTTTTCCACATTGAAGATGTAAATAGATCAATTATTGGTTTGGAATACAACCACACAAATGCATGTCTGTCTTAAATTAAGTATTAGTGTTAGACAAATGGTTCTTATCTCAGAAGCAGATTAAGTGAAAGGCAGAAAGAAGGAAAGAGCAGTTCTGTAAATTGCTGGGACTCTGACTTACAATGGGAACCTTAGGGAAGAAATTCACTAGCAGTGGTGCTGGTAGTGGGGCAGCCGTGCTTCCAACCTCCTTGTAAGTACTCTGGGGTGCTGGCTGGTTTATCTGAAGGCTCTCAGCACTGGCAATATGGGCCCAAGCTTTTCCCATACACTGGACACGTCCAGACTTCAGTGTGGTAGAACCAGGTTTTAGTTTTAAACATTAATGATTTCTCCTTTTGCTTCAGCCTCCCCTCCCTCCTCCCACACAACACTGACAAACATTTCAAGTGAAGAGAGGTATAGTAACAAAAGATGCTTTTTACCCAAACTTCTACATGAGAATCTATAGCAGAAAGATTTCTAATCTGCCCATTTTCAAAGTATTCTGAAAGCTGAGGTCCTAAAACTGTACCCCACTGGGCAAAGAAATACAGGGGATAGTGACGATCAAATACTGCATGGCAAAGTATACACTCCTTCAACAAAAATAAAAAAGTCAATTTTATTTGTAGAAACTTCATTTAAAAATTTACCAAACATGTAAAACCCAAAAAAGTAAGCAGAAAGAGCCAGTGAGCAGTTGTGCTCAAACAGGCATGGCTTTGCAGCACTAACCTTGAGCTCAGAGTTGTAGTGGCATCATACCATTTGGAAGTCAAGAGCCAGCAGGAAGAGGCTGCTGGCAGAGGCTTTATCCATACTGATTCCACCAGCTATTCACCAGGCTTGTCAGGCAAGGCATCCATTAAATTGACCCTTCCTGGCAACCCATGTCAAAGGGCAGCTGCCCCCCTTAGTTTAATAAGGGGCTCTGCTGTGAACAGCGACTATCACCAATTGTCATAAATGGTATTTCACTACTCGGTTAGAACTGTAAATTTCTGTTCAACTCATCTGGACTCTTCAGTTTTCCTCTTCAGAGTCACAGCAATACAGAATGAGACATGCAAGTCAGAAGAGGAACACTGAGGAAGTAAAAGGAAACAATACAGGGAGATAACTAAGTCTAACCTGTGTTTCTAAAGTAAAACAAACCCAGAAAGGAAAAAGTGAAGCAGCACCTTTGTCCAGAGACCTCCACACTTGTGGAAGCAGCCACACTGCCTTATCTACTGGCAACTGTGCTGCTTGGAAGGAAACAGAAGAGGGAAACTCAGCACAAAGCAGGCACTAGATACAGCAAAGCCAAGAACGTACTAAAAACCACTTGTTAACAGCTGACATGCATTCACAAGCTCTGTGTTTTCGGTTTCAAAGAGGACAAATACCAGATGGCAGGAATGGTAAACTGCAGGGTTGACATTCCAGCAGAGCTAGTCACTCTGTACTGTCTTGCTTTCTCTCCCGCCTCCCCATTCCCTCTCAACCCCAAACTCAGTCGTGTTCTTTTACTACTTCCTCGCGGGGCTTGGCTCCTCCGAAGATGGCAGAGTTTGGATTGGCTACTTGATTGAGGGGAGTATCAACTGTTCGAGGTTTGAGCTGGAGCCGGGGTCGCTGTGCTCTTTCCTCTGCAAGGAAAAACATCCTGCTTGTGAGATCTGGGCAGGGCAGGACTTTAACCTGACAACAAAACCTTTGTGGAGCAGAGCAGATGACACACAGGAGTAGGAGTTTACCTTCCGTTGGCTCTCTGAAGTCCATGGAGGACCCACGAAGGGGAGGCCCATCTCTGAAGCGACCGGTGCCACCGCTCCCCATGGAGGCACCTGGTGGCCGCCGGTCTCCAGGGCGGGTTCCTCTGCCCCGACCTCCCAAGAAGTCATCATCTTTGAATCCTGAAGATGGAAGACAGTGAATTTAAAGAGCATCTTTTGCAACGTTTTTAATCTAGACTTATCTGGATGACTTGAAAACCTTGCTAGTCACCGCTGTCAGTCCAAGGTGATGCACTGAGAGCCTTTGTCTGCAGACAGATTGTTTCACAGAGCTCAGCACCTTCTGGAGGAGCTGTTCAGGTTCCATTTGAAACCAAGCACACTATGCCAAGTTCAGAAAGTGTTTTATCCACTTAGAGGCTTATTGGAGTGTTGGAGAGTGGGTCAAGTGAGGTTAAAATATGAACATTGGCTGCAAGTTCAGTTTGTTAACATCATTAGCTGACTTGAGAGTCAACATTACAAGTACTCAGAGTACTTCCACAGCCAGATCATCACACTGGCTTGAAATCTGCAGGAACAGAGCAAATGGGAAAACAGCTGGGGAATAGCTAAATACACTTATAAAGCAGAATAAAACCCCAGGGCTGTTTAGCTGTACTATAAGCCGACCAGTCACTTACTAAACTAACTTAAGGGCTGGGGGAAAAAAAACAAATCAGACTTTAAACTGACTGCATTTCTTCAGCTTAGGTATCACCAAAAAAAAAAACCAACAAAAAATACCAACCAAAAAAAAACCAAAGAAACCCAAAACTGTCACTGACTAGAGTTTCAGTCTGTACCAGTGACTACCCCTGAGTATCCCTCCAAGCCCCCACTGCCTATATTTCAGTAGGAAGAGGACAGTTCAGGATCTCAGCATATGGGAAGGGAATACACTCAGATTTTCAGAAGCTGCCTGGAAGAGGAAGTTGTTTGGTTCCCAACTGAGATTTTCCTTTTCACTTCAGTATCTGGCAGAGTTGCAGAGCTGTCCCTTACTTCAGTGCCAAACAAGCCACCTTTAAAGATTTGTACAACCTGAGAAGAAAAGCTTCTGTAGCAGCTAAGACTGAAATGCTAAACTTCTGGCTCACGAATCACTCATCCAGTATTGAACAGTCTGAAATGCATCCAACATTTGGAGAAGCTGCCAAAGAAGGTATGAAGCTGTGACACAGAAGGCTTTGCTCCAAAGGCAGGTTAAGCACAGGATGGTAGCAAGCTCCTCTCTCCAGCATCATGCTCCAATCCATGCTGGGGAAGGGCACACTCTGCTTCTCCAACATCGCTCATTCCACTCACACAGAGACCAGACATTGCAAAGTTGTACTTGCCAACATCTCCCCATCAGAAAATGGACCAAACCCAGAGTTCAGAGGACAAAAGCAATTGTGTTAATGCCACCCTGCATTCTAATAGCTGGAACTGACTGGAAGTTAAGAGCAAACCCAGTGGCTTCATCACTACCTTCCACTCAGCAAGCTCACTCACTTGGCTGCAGCTGCATTACCAAAATAGTCTAAAACATCCTACATTTACAAGTGCTTGGGAACACTAATCTGACTGTAGAAAAGTCAGTTACTTCAGGGACACACATATAATGACATCACATCTCCTTGAGAAGATGAAAGCCTCTGCTCTGAGAGAGTATCAAGCTTCCTACATGATCTGTTTCTGCTACTATTCAGAAATTTACTTCGTTGTATGTCTGAGAAATGCTTAAAACAGTCACCTAAAGGCTACACCTGGACAAGAATTCTGTCATTTCATAGAATTTTCTATTAAGACACTTTCCTCTCAAGGCAACAGAAGATTCCCCATGAGGAATCCCACCACAGCTGCAGGATGTCCAAACTTGGCACATACAGTAGATTCAACCAAACCAGTAATGGTGACAAATGAAAATTAGAACATTTCAGTGCCTTTTAGGCTTCCTATCTGTATAAGTGTTAATACTGATACCAGAATTGAAGTCATCTCTGGAATCCCATCCACCTCCTCTGGATTCTCTGGAACCTCCTCCCATTCCTAGGAAAAAAGCCACAATTGTGTTCAAGTCTGAAGCTCTGGGAAAGACTGAGCAAGGGAATACCAAACCAATGTTTCAGTCCTTCAATATTCAAATTATGCTGCTGGAAAATCCTTTTCTTTTGGTACTACCAAGCTCCATTGCACAGGAAAAAACAGTCAGTTTAAGTTAACCAACAATAATTGGTCAGAAAAAATTCTTCAATACACATTCAATGGAAACCTCTGGTGAATCCAGTTCAACAAACTTTCAGCTGCAGGCAGGAATGTTTTTACACTGCAACAAGAGACATACTCCAAAATAAGCACTTATCTACATGTGCTTACTCACTTTCCATACATCATCATAAAATAGTAGCAGATCAGACTGCTGGGCTTATGATTGTCCTCTGCAAGACACAACACGTTATTAGGGGTATTGGTCTCACTTCCTGGGTTAGAAGTGACAACACATCCAGCCTTTGAACACAAAGCACAGCTAAATTTCAGACACCTCAGGAGCAGTAGCAGCAGGTTAGAAGCACATAAATATATACATACAAAATTTCACCTTTCAATATCTTCATGTTCACTTGCATGCTTTGTCTCAACATTAGTCAGCACCAGAAGCCGTAACTATGATCACTATGTTTAAGAAGCTATTCAGAAAAATGGACTCACCTCTGTCATCAGGCCCGCCGCCTTTTCTGAAGCCAAAGCCACCTTTATCCTGTTTCCTGCCTTCTGCTATGTCCACTCGGAGTGATCGGTCACCCAAAAGCTGTTAAATCAAGGGGAGAATTTGTTCAGGATGTATCAGGGCTGCCAAAGAGTTTGAGACCTGTGCTTATCTTTGATTTCACAAATTAATTGCAAATGTACTTACTGCACCATCGTATGTAAGAGCTTCCTTGAGTGACTCCACCTCATCGAACTCTACGTAACAAAATCCTGTAAGAAATAAATCTCAAGTTAATAGCCTTAATAACTTTAAAACGACTTTGTAAGAGGCTGCTCCTCCTGCATGCTTGCTATGAGCTTCCTCCTCTTTTAAACATGAGTTGTGATGTGCATATGGCTCAGAAACCAACCATCATCAACAATGAACACATTTACCTGTAGCTGTTAATGACAGGGCAAATCCTGAAATAGAACTCTGGGCACTCTGTGAATGCCAAGAGTCTAATTCCCTTTTCCACAGGATTCTCATTATATATTAGGTCTGATCTAGGCCTTCAGACAGTTATTCAGCTGAATATTGACACTTCACTTCTAGTGTTTTTAAATAAGAAATTGAAATACTTATGTGGCCAGCAGTGTGATTTTGTGTCATCACATCATTTAGTGGATTTACTCCTTTTCCAAGGCCCTCTGTTATCCAAGGTAAGCCTTTTCCACCCCTCAAAGTAATTTATAAATATAGCTCATTTCCATGAGACAATTTCCATAGCAATTGAATCCGCATCCTCTAAAACCACTGCCTGTTTTCCCCCTGTCTACTAAAAAAAGACAGAGCTAAAGCAATGGGAGTCTTCTGAAGTAAATGAATTATTCAACACTTAAGGTCACAGAACTTAAATGAGTCAGCTCTGGTAGAATTCATACCAGACTTGGTTTGAGAAAGGTTTGAAAGTTCTTTTATGTCAGGGAAATACTAACTCCTCACTCAGGTTACTTTGTATCTCAAGATGATGAAACAGTGACTCTCATTCAAATGATACACTTACATATTAGTGAATAAGCAAACACGCACAAGTGAAGTGCTTTAGACTGAAGTTCCCTTTTAAAGTGTCTTTTCCCTCCTACTAATTTTTCATCTACTACCAAAGAACTCTGAACACTCACCTTTAAATTTGTCTGTTTCCTTGTCTCTGACTAGTCGTACGCTCCTTATGCTGAGATCCTTGAAAATGGCATCTATGTCTCCTTGGACAGTGTTGAAGGGCAGATTTCCCACATATGCTGTGAAAGGGGGTTCTGTGGGCAGCTCTTTATTCCTGCGAGAGCCAAGACCGCCACCACGAGACCTGTTGGGACAAGCACGGTGCCTCTGGAACTGCCCCCCAGCACAGCCCAGTGCAGCCTACAGCACTGCTCAGCTTCAGCTGCACGTCAATTCTCCCACACCTTTGGTTAGTTATCCTGTCCTTCTGCCTGTACCTGCTCCCTGAATTGCTGGCCAACTCCTTTCCAGCATTACCTGATGCAGTACTTCAATGGGAAACTCATTAATGAAGTGATGAATGAACTTCTCAACCCATAATTCACTAAGGAAAGCTACATAAGGTTACCTCTGATGTCCTCTGCTCAAAAACATTACCTCTAAAAAAAGCCATCTTAGAATAGATTTTAAGAATATTTTATGGTGAAGAAAAGTTGTATGGCACAGACTTGTCAGCTTATATCTGGAAATTAAGCTGGATCCAATGGTTTTAATTAAAGAGTATATTACCAACACCCACTCCACAATCATCCAAATTATCTCAGCATCATTTAGCTTAAAAGAAACACCTTTCCCTAAGTCTGAAGCTGTGGCCATAATTGTTGGATATCTGGACTGGAATGCTTTGAACTGAACACAAAATAAATTTGGTTGAACAAGGGGTTCTGAGGCAGAAAACAACCACGTGCTGTCTTGGATGATTTCTTCTTTTGTTTTGTGAATTACAGAGGTAAACTAGGTGGTCTTTTCCTGCCTTGTCCCTCAGTACCAGTTAAACTCTTGGCACTGGGTGCTGAGGAAGTAAATTGTACCTGCTAAATTCTTTACTGTACTAATGTAACACATCTGTGTGAATTTCCTGCAGAGCCCAATCTTCAAAAGATTGGAATTTCTGTACAGAGAGCAAGGTATGTACAAGGCAATCTGAAGTTACAGCTCCTAGACCTGTAGACTGTAGAGTGCCACTTGTTCCAACACCATTTGTCCCACAAAAGCAATCTCTGACCTTCACCTGAGATATCTACTTACTACACTGTCCATCTTCCCTTCATCACCTTCCTTCTACTGGGCTTTACTTCTGTCTTTCCCCTTTCCCTGAGGCCCCCTGTGCATTTAAAACCCACGGTGGAACACAAGTTGTACCAAAGCAGGATTTGCCAATATGACATGGATCAATTAAATTGCTGCAAAGCTCTTCCTAAAATCCAGGAGGTCAAATAATTTTATCATTTCCTTTTATTCTGTCTGGTTGCATGCAGCCAAAAAACCCATTGGGCAAGTAAGGTACTTGACAGTATTTTTTTTCATTCAAGAATAAATATTTTACTACTAATGAATCAGATAATGCATTAAGCTTGAATAAGATTCCTTAACTTTTCCTAGGTGAGCCTGTCATTTGTGCCTTATTTAACAGCTCCATGTAAGAATAATTTATCACCAACACTATCAACAGGCTGCTAAATCTACTTGAATCACAATCTACATCTCTCTAATTAGTGTCCACCCAGGTTTGCATTTTAGCATTTTTGACAATATTTCTCATCTGCCTTTGTCTCATTAACAAGTCAAAAACATACTGGAGAACTAAAGCTGTAATAGCTGTGAATTACTTTAGCCACAAGACTTGAGTTTTAAGGAGGAACTCCAAGAAAGCTGAGTTGCTGTTCTAAATAATCCCACAATATATAGAATCAGTTCCATGTCTTTGTCCTTTTTTATAATCTACAGCATTAGAACAGCTGTTAACATACCATACATTTAACTTGCATGCAAACCAGAAAACCTTAATGTTTACGTCCTACAGGAACATCAGAATTGAGTTTCAAAGGAGCATTCTCTCCTTGCACATATTCTCAGGACATTCCCTGAGCTGCCAGTCACCTCACAGGGAGCTGATTCACCCAAAAACCCGCCCTGGGGCTGAGTCCTCAGTAAAGATACAAATGAGAAGGAGAACAAGGCCTGGAACTACAACTTTCACCAGCAACCTCCATTCAGCTCCATTTGAGCCACTTCTAAAACCACACTCTCAATCTGCAAAAGGATTTTTTGTGCTACAGACAAACCTCCTTCCTACCACAGTGCACCAGGACTGCACATGTGGAAATCCATGTCCTATTGTGCAATCCAGACTGATTTTAAAGTCAGAAAATTAAATAATCTTCTCCAATTTGATATTAAGGCTTTGATTATCAAATACATAACTGTACCTTTGGTATTTTAGTTTTCATTTGAAGAATGGGAATGGCAATAATTAAGTTTCAAACCAAGTTTCTCATGGAACTCAGGTATAACAACACAAAAAGAAACTGTTTCTGTAGTTCCCTACATTTTTTCCAACACTGAAACAGTGAAATAAAAAGGTTGACTGCAGTAACCAAACAATGAGATTGGAAGAAGATTCTCTCATTTGCAACAAAGTAGGACAAAGGTCAAAAAATAATTGAAAACACATCTGAACTAGGCAAACCAGAGTTCTGAATGAGTATCTGCATTTCCCACTCTATTTTGCTTAGACACAATTAGGTAATAATTATGCCATCTTACTGTAAGAATCTGAAAGACATGACTTGATTTCCTTCTCAGAAAACCAAAACAGAAAGCTGAAGAGGAAAGCTTGCTTCTAGCAACACCCCCATAATTAAACTTTGGTGGGCTGAGTTAATGAATTTGGGTAGAAAACAATTAAACTCCCATTTTAAAGCTACTCTTTTGCAAAGTTTACCTATGTCTCCAGAAAATAGCTGCCAGAAATTTAAAATGAAGGATATTTTGAAACCCAGTATTTGAGCTAAATAGCCTTTCACTAGAGATCAAAGCTCAAGATTTACCTTTTGCACAGCACAGAGACAATAGCTTACCTGGGTTCTGACATTAGAGCTTTTCTGGGGCAGCATAAGGATTAGCAGGATAACAGTGTCACCCTCCAAGGCCACAACACTAAATTCAAACCAAATTTATTCAAGCAACCCAGGACACCTCTGGAGTAAGCATCAGATGTCTTCAGCAAAATGCTTACCGAAGCCTAAAAATCAGGAGATATCTTTCAATGCTAGATGGGTAAGATGGGATCCAAGCTGCCAGAAGCATAAGGACTAACTCCTCATTGTCACTGAAGTGTGCAGCACTTCAGCAGGTGAATCTTAACCTTTAGTAGGGTGTCCAGCACTTCAAGCCACACCTAAATAAACAGCCTAGCAGTGAATCAGGAGTGGCAACACTCCCTTTCTTTCAGCTCTGAGAAGCTCTACAGTTTCAGTTTCAACTAGGCCTCAGTATGCTTAACTACAGGTTTTCCTGTCAAATTTTGGGCTCCAAAATACTTTCTAAAAAGCTTATAGTAGGTCTTTTGTCATTTATGTCAGCATCACATTTCCACACCAGGAATAAAGTGACTTCTGCATCCCCTAATATTATGATTCAGCTTTTAGTCAGCATATCACTAAACATCTCAGGTGTAGCAAAATCTCATCTCATCACACCAGTAATATCTTGATGCTCTTCTACCATTATTTTGATGATGAAGAGGAAGAGGCAGGTAACTTATTTGTTAGAACCTGTTGGACACTGATTGCCCACCTGTCACACTGAAATCCTGTGCTCACTCACTGTGTACAGCAGAGGTTATGCAAAATACAACTTCTACAAGAATTACTACTCCTCAGCTGAGTTTACACTATTCCTACAGTCCTAGAGCACCTAAAAATGAACAGGAGCCACTTTAACATGGGATTCTTTAATCAGAACCTTAAAGAACACTAATTTTCATTACACTTCATATATTACAGGACTTCATACCAGACACACAGAGACCTGTTGAACTGTGAATTAGCTATCAGTAACTTAAAAGTGATAATACTAAATTAGATAGAAGTGTACATTGGATTCTAGTAGTATCTGATGTTTAGAACTGCATGTAAGTCAGAATACATACATGTTATCTGTAAAGACATCTACTAATTTGCAGGATGCCTTCAGTTTACCAAGTAAGAATTCACATCTTTCCTTACAGCAAATTTAAGTTCTCTTACTGGAATCTGAATATAAAAATAACATTTTATTTGGCATTTTACTGCTTCACAGAATATGCCTACACTGACTAGGATGCACTGTGCAGCAGTATCTGAATTTATAATGAGTCAAGTACTACTTTAGACTGCTGGCAAGGTTATTTTGTTACAGAATTTTAAAAAATAACAGAAATACGAGTGGTTACATCATCTGTTTGCTCTGGGACATCTCTGAATTAGACACAAAGGATATCAGTGCATGAAAATGAGCTTGAAAAGCTTAAAATGTCAGAGTACTTCCAAAGACAAGAAAAACTTACTGCTGTCCTAACTCCAGCAGCTCCTCCCTGCTGCCTAAAGAGTCTGAAACGAAACCAAGTTATTAATCTAAGAGCAGAAAAGGGCATAAACACTGTTGATCAGGAAATATACCCTGGAAGAATAGATTATACAGTAATACACTTGTGAAAACTTGCTCACAAGACAGTTTATTCCACAGATTTATGCCTATTGTTTTATTTCAGTACACACAGAAACCAGCAACAGCAGCACTCTCCAAAAAAAACCCCAATTGTTTGATTGCACCTTCCTAACCTGACTGAAGACAAACGTCTACTACTGGTTATTGTCTCTGCAGCTCCTCCCCTAAAAATACTCCTCAGTAAAAAGGCCAAGAGAAGCCCGATTCCGAAGGATCAGGGATCTGCAGTCAGCACCCGGAGCCCCGGATAAGGGAGGCCGGCGGCTCCTCGAGCGGAGACACCACAAAGCGCTCCCTCCCATTTCCTCCCGCAGCAGGCACCACAGCGCTGCCCGCTCCCGGGGGCGCCTGGTCCTGCCCCGCTCCAGTCCTTCAGGGACGCTCCCTCCGCTCAGCCCCGAACAAGCTCCTCTCGGCCTTCTTTGGCTCTGGCCCAGCACCTCCCTAAATCCCCCTCCGCTCGCCTCCGGGACGGCGGGAACAGCGACACCCTCTTCCTCCCGCCGCCTCCCGGCGCTGCCGAGCCGCCCGGCCCTAAACGCTGCGGCGAGGGGACGGCCGGGACCCCCAGGAGCGCAGCCCCCGCTCCCGGCACAAAACAGGGCCGCCAGGGCCAGGGAAGGGCACCTCCCCGCCCCAGGGAGGGCGGCCGTGGGGCACAACGAGCACAAACAGCTACCCGAGGCAGCGCCCCCATCCCGCAACCCCCGCCCGCCATCCCTGCGGAGCGGGGCAGGCCGGGTCCTGCGGCCGCGCCCCCCGCCGAACCCGGCCAGGGCTACAGCTCCCCGCTCCCGTCCCAGCTACGGGGGGAGCCCCGAGTGCTGCCCCCGGCTCCGCTTACCCACGGCCGCCGCCGAAGCTGCTGTAGGCCCGGTCGTCGTAGGGATCGAAATCCGCCATCGCCGCCGCGGCCTCGTCCCCGTGCGAGCGTGACAGGACCGCGCCCGAGGACCCCGCAACGCTTATATACGGCGGCGCGCGGGCCGGGGCTGCCCCGCGCGGTGCCTGCCTCCAGCTCCCCGCCCCGACGGGGCTGTTCGCTCTGCTGCCTGCCGGGAGGCGCACCGCGCGGCTCGCTTGCGTCGGCTCTGGGGCGGGATGTGCCTGGGGGTGTTGTTGATGTCTGGTCTGCGATCTGAGCGGGATTTGCCCGCGGCTCTGCCCAGGGATCTGCTTCGGATCTGCCGGAGGCTCTGCCTGGGATCTGCCGGCGGATGTGCCCGGGCTGTGTCGGGGGTCCCCCCGGGGCTCTGCCCGGGCTGGGCTGCGGTAACGCCTGCGGTGAGCGTTGGACCCTCCAGCGCTGATGCAAGCCCAGCCCGCGGCTCTGATTCCGCAAGCATTCCGTTACCGCTGCCGGCAGGGATCACAGAGACCATGGAAATGGATCCTGCTCCAGGTGTCACAGTTATCACAGTGATCACAGGGATGGATCCTTCTCCGGGGTCATTCCCTGCGCTCCCGCGGGCGGCACCGCTGTCTGTCAGGATAGCAGCAACACGCAGAGTTCACCGGGCTGCTGGAGGGTAGTGCTGGATTTTATGGCAAATTGAGACAACGGGCTGTACCCGACAGTTTCACAGTGTCCTTAAAAAATACCACTTGTACCAACTGGTTTGTCTCCATTTGCCAAGCTACAATTTAATGTTTTCTAGTAAAACAAATGACAGATTCTCATACGATAACCAACTATGCCCACACGGCCCCTGCTCCGCCGATCCCGGCTCACTCCTCAGGCTTTGCCCCTCCGTCCCCTTCGGGACAGGGTCCAGCCCGGACCCAACCCTCCCTGCAGAGATGCGAACCGGGTGAGGGAGCCCAGAAGCCCTCGGGGCAGAGGGGGGACGGAGGAGCCCTGCGGAGGAGCGGGGCAGGGGGGCAAAGTGGCGCTGAGGGCAGCGGGGCTGCTGCAAATGTGGAACATACCGAGATTATCTTGAGTTGCAATGGTCTTTAATGTAAGATATTTTTGCATGCTTTTAGCAAGAAAGGAGACCTAACCCGTGGGGCAGGCAGCAGCCAGCATCTCTTACCCAAGGATATTCTGGAACTAATGAGCATTAAGGATGTAGTGAATTCGGATGTTCGTGTATGCCTGTGTATACTTCGCTAACTTAGCAAAAGACTCAAGGTCCATATATCCTATACCTTATCTATGTTCATTATCATTCTACAGACCCTTCCTCTCAGCATGTGTAGAAGTTAGCTGAGATTATGCAATTTGTATATTAGTAATCAATCCGGACAGATGGGCACTACTTGGAAAGTTACTAACTCTGAACTTCTGAGTATAAATAATGGTGTGAGAAGCCCGGTGGGGTGTGCGGGATTTGTGCAACACCACCGAGCACCGCGACTCACGCAACTCTGAAATAATGAATCGATGTGTCCGTCGAGAGTATCACGGTTCGCTTGTGGCAAGCAACCGATTGTGTGGGATGAGGGGGCTGAGGGAGCGGGGTGTGGAGGGAGCGGAGTGTGGAGGGCGGCCATGAGGGGAGCGGGGGCTGAGGGGACAGGAGTGGGGCTGAAGGGCCGGCAAGCGCTGAGGGGAGCGGGGCTGAGAGTAGCGGGGCTGAAGAGCTGAGAGGAGCGCGGCTGAAGGGCCGAGAGGCGCTGAGGAGAGCGGGACTGAAGCGCCGAGAGGAGCGGGAGGCGCTGAGGGGAGCGGCGCTGAAGCACCGAGCCGCCCTTGACGCCCGGACTGAGGTACCGAGGCACTGAGGGCAGCGGCTCAGACTGCGGCCGAGCCCGTCCCGCGGCGGCCGCGCTGCCCCGGAAGAGGCGGAGCGAGCGGGCGGCCCCACGTGCGGCAGCGCTGGCGGCATGGCGGTAATGGAGGAGATGGAGGAGACGGAGCAGATGGAGCAGCGGGGCGGCGGCGCGGCGGTGAGCGACCCCCGCGGGGTGCTGCGCCAGGGCCGCGCCTTCCTCGACTTCTTCTGGGATATCGCTAAGCCGGAGCAGGAGGTGCGGCTGGCGGCCACGGAGAGCCTCCTGCGGCACCTGCGGGAAGGCAAGAAGGTGAGGCGCTGACGGGGCGGTGAGTGCGGGCGGGCAGTGGGTCACACGGAGCATCCCTCCGTCCCTCCGCTCCGCGCGTGGGGCTGGCGGCCGGGCCGCGCTCGGAGCAGCCCGGACACCGCCCAGCTCGGTCTCTCTTGCAGGACGATGAGCTCAAGTACACCCTGAAGCGGCTGGTGGAGGGACTGGGAGCCACCCGCGAGGCCGCCCGCCCTGGCTTCAGCTTGGCCTTGGCGCAGGTCAGTGTTTCCCAGTGCGGATCAGGGTCTCGTTTGCTGTCTGTGCAAGCCTGGAGAGCTCCCTTCTGGCCGCTCCTGTGTGCACGTGGGAGGGAAGGCTCTCACAGTTAACCCTAGTGGTTTTAAATGAGGCTACTTTGCTTTAGAAACTCTTCTTATAAAGTTATGAACTATACCAATATCACAATCATACTACAGAATTCAGTTATGCTTAAGGACCATACTTAATTTACAAACTTCTACCAATTTTTCCATTATTCTGTATTTAGTACTATTACTGCTTCTTAAAACTGTCTTGCTCTTAGTCTGGGTCGGTTG
This sequence comes from Luscinia megarhynchos, assembly GCA_034336665.1. Taxonomy (NCBI): domain Eukaryota; kingdom Metazoa; phylum Chordata; class Aves; order Passeriformes; family Muscicapidae; genus Luscinia; species Luscinia megarhynchos. The sequence goes on from CM067581.1 coordinate 3,700,231, forward strand.
ATGTGGGATATCTGAACATGTCACTTTTTAACAAACACTTCAGTTTTCTTCCTCCCCAATGGTTGAGTGTGTAACATAGCAAAGACTCCCAGCAGCTGGTATCACCAATGGTGTGAGCCCTCATCTCACCTGAGAATTTGAGAAAACAGAAAAGCCTGTGTGTTTCTTGCTTTGATCAGGGCATTGCCCATGACAAAAAGTTTGATTACCTCTGTTACAGGGTTAGGCTGTTTCAGCAAAATGTTCTTATTATTCTGTCATGTACGGGGAAAAACCCTAGAATATCATCTGATATATTTGTGTTTCCATTGAATCCTATAATAGTTTGGATTAGATGGGACCTTAAAAACCATCTTGTTGCACCTCCTGCCATGGGCAGGGACACCTTCCTCTAGACCAGGTTCCTCCAAGTCCCATCCAGCTTTGAACATTTCCAAGGATGGGGCAGCCACAGCTTCTCTGGGTAACCTGCGCCAGGGCCTCACCACCCTTACAGGGAATAATTTCTTCCTAATATCTAACCTAAATTGACCTTCTGTCAATGTGAAGTCATTCCTCCTTGTCCTGGCACTCTGGGACTCCAGAGTCCTTCTGCAGCTCTCTGGGAGCCTCTTTAGGCACTGGAAGAAGCTCTAAGTAATCTTCCTGGAGCCTTCTCCAAGCTGCACAAGCCCAGCTCTCACAGCCTCCTTCGTGTTCTGTACCTCTTTACTGATCTGGTTGTCTTTATTCTGGTCTGATAAAGCAGCATATCTGCTGTGGTGCTGATCAGCTGTTCTGCTCTATTTTAGCTTAACTCAATACAATGTCATGAAATGGAAGAACTGCAAACAGCAAATATCTCTCTCCTCAGGTTTTGCAGGCTTTTGAGGAAATTGCACTGTGCAGCATTTTGGAACAAATAAAAGAAAAACACAATCTGGAAAAAGTGAAAAAAGTAAGTCAACTAATGGCAACATTTGCCAACTGCTACTTTAAATGAATTGTTCTTTGAAGTCTTGGTGTATAGTGTAGCTTTGGGGTTCTTGTTAAAGCAAGTGACTATAATGAAATAACAAATATTTCTAAGAATTGGAAATTGATGACATTGTCATCTGGCCCTGTTTTAGGTGAGATTTGTCAGTGTGATGAAGAGGTACTCTAGAGCAGTTCTTAAACGTTGTGCAGAGAGTTGCTTTTCAGTATGTTCTCTTCCCATGGGGTGGTGTTCAAGGCTGGATCTTCCTGCCATCTTGCTCCACTGATCATGTAGCTGTATGTGAAATCTAGCCTCTCAGGAAAGTAAGTAGATTTTTACCCATTTTCTTTTCTTTTTTTTTTTCCTTTCAGAAACTTGTGAGAAATGCTGCTTTTGGGAATTTTTTTGGAGTTATGGCTCTGTTCCAGTCTGGGCGGCTTGTGAAGGTAATGCTGCTGTCAGGTGTTTCAGTTCTGGTTCTGGGGCTTCTGATGTGGAAAGAGGATTGACAGAGGAAGGTCACTGGGTAATCCATGCAGTGGCACTTGAAGCATCAAGTTCAGTTCATGTCTGCCGTCCATGGACTCTATGTGACTTTTTAATGTCTGTTCCTGAGTAGAACATAGAAACTGTGTCAAATAGTACAGGAGGTTTCTACCTCTGCTGGAAGGAAGGGATCTGTTGTCATACCCAGCTGCAAAACACGATTTTGGAAAAAGCTAAGTGGCCTATCAAGAAATAATTGTGTGTTTATTATTGCCAGTAGGCATAAACATCTAAAGAGTGGATTATTACTTCAGCCTTCAGCTTAATATCTGATATATGTCCTCTGGTTTTGGCTTATCTTTCCTTTCTAGGACCGGAAAGCTCTGCTGGAGAGCATCCAGCTTCTGCAGCAGCTGACAAATTACCAAACACACCTCAGAGATCTCCCACGCAAAACTCTTATTGACATCACCTCTGAGGTACAGGACAGCTGTGGGGCTGGGGGTTGGTGGGGCAGGAGGAAGAGAGAGCTTGGCTTTGGGGTCAGATTTTCCTTTAGTTTGTTCACAGCTGGAAGTTACAGGGGGTGTGGAAGAGTGAGTGTAAACTGGGAGCTGTTCCTGTATTGCCTGTGGGCAGATGCTTGTGTTCTGGGAAGGGTGCTCTGGTTTAGCTGTAGTTGGACTTCATTGTGGACAATCCCACAGCCTGTTGTTTCCCATTTCACTTGCTTGGGTTATGTGTTAGAGCATCTGCTCTTCTGAATAGATGTATGCTGAAAACTTTGAACAGCAAACCACCTTTTTCTATGCACCAAGCCTGGGCCTAAAGTTGAATTTTGGGCTGTTGGGAATGAAATGATGTAGGGATAAGGAATAAAGAGCTCTGAGTGTGTAGTTAAAGAAAATAATTTATTTCCTTTTTTTTTAAAGGGATATTATTTGTAGACATGAAGACTAGCAGTGTCAAATAAAAATAGAAAGTTTCCTTGTCCCTGGGTTGCCTGGCTGTACAGGCAAAGCAGTCAGACAGCAAGAGAACAATTGCAACTGGAGTCAGTTGGCCAGAACTGCTGTCTGATGACAGCATATTGTCCTACTCCCCATGTTTAAGCATCTGGGACTGCCTGGCAGTCATGGACACATCCATTATTTATTTTTTGTTGTGTCACCATGAAGACTATTTCTAGAGTTTCCAGAACACTGCAAGCTTTTAGTAAAATGTCCTCCCATGCAGATATTTTAATGTACTTTCTTCACTGCAAGTTTGTAAAATACTCTCAGATATTTCTTTCATGCTCTCACTCTTGTTCCTGTCTAGGTACCTGAAACTGTGTTTGAGGAGGTCCTGTTTGACATCTTGCAAGGTGACCTGTCTTCAGCCTTCACATCTCCAGAGAACCTGCACCTTTTGCTTGTGGGTATGCAGAAATTCCCTGGTGTTCTGAAACCTAAAAAGCTGAAGAAGCTGTTTGGCTCACCTACTGTTGTAAATAAAGAAAATACTTCTAGGTAAGTTCTTAAATGAGGAGGTTTAAATGAACATTATTTTCCTCTTGACTAGCAGTGAGAGAAATGTGGCTGTGGTTCTGATTCCTGCTTGTATTTGCCACTGCAGGTGCTGCTAAGGGTTAGGTGTTAATTGTTGTACAGGTTCCCAAGTTAAAGTTGTGTCATTTCTCCCAGGAGGCACAGCAGTTCTTGGTTGTGCCTTTCAGCAGGGTGAATTTGGCCTTCAGCAATTCTCTTTCAGGTCAGATCTCTCATATTATTTTATTTCTTCTTCCAGGCTTGTAGAGCTGCTGAAAAGTGCTGCCAAGTCTGAGAAGGAAGACAAGAAATTGCCCAGTGTAGCATTTGATTTGCTACAAGTTGCACTGAAGGAAGGTGCCTTTGAACTGTTCTGGAGTGAAGTTGTGGAGAACGGGCTATTAAAGGAGAAATCAGGACCTGTGAGGTTTGTTTTAACTTACACTGTTGTTTCCCGTGTTATCCTTCTGTTTCTTGACCCAGAGGTTTTGACTTCCATCTCCCTGCATGCTCCTGTGCTCTGCCCCAGACTTCCTCTCTGTCTTACCCCTGTGTGTGGGTTTACTGCTGTGCTTTAGCCTGAGGGAATGTTCTTTGTTCCCACTCAGTTACATGTGCTACCGACTGCTGGGCAGTGCTCTCCCCTTGCTGTCCATGGAGCAGCTGCAGGTGCTTCTCAAAGGGAAGGTGATGCTGCACTATGGAGAACACGTGGTAGCCACTCAGGTAGGTCTTTGAACAAGCTAAAGGCTGTGTCATGAGAACGAGTTGTCTCTGCCCTATCATCTTGTATAAAAAAAGACCTACCTGTAATTGTAGACCTTGAACTCCTACTAAAAGCAAGGTTATTTTATGACTACTGGTTGCAGTGGACTGAGTATAGCCTGTGTTTGATTGTCATTGCCTATTTTAAGGGTATGGAAGCTGTTCAGTGCTGTCCCACCTGCTTTCATTGCTGCTGCCAGGAAAGCTCCAATGATGGGGAAGGCAGAAGAGGGGCAGTCCTCAGCAAATTGACAGTGTCATGTGTTGTCCTTTAACAGTCCCTTTGCTTTTGTGTGTCCAGAAGCTCCTTTTTGTTTATTATTGTGCTGGGTGTTGCATGAACATTAGAAGGCAAAGACAAAAAGGGACAACTCGTGCTTTTGTTTGTTAGTGCTTGTTTCAATAAGCACATCGGAGGTTTAAGCAAAAAATTTATTTGGGGAGCTCCTCTTCCTCTTTCCCTACTGGGAAGCCAGCAAACAACACAATTCTGCAATAAACAGAGGAAAAGTAAAAGGGAAATACTGATAAAAATGGCTTTTACTTGGCTTTTTGTGGTAACACAATCCCCAGCCTCCTTGCGTGTGCCCAAAATTAGTTGTCTCTTGGGAGAGATAGGTCTGTGTCATCTTTTTGTTCTATTATCAGAGCAGCCATAGGAGTATGGGTTTACTCTGCAAATACTGCATACTATGGTGTCTCCCTAAATGGACCAGCTTTCTCCAGGATTTGTCCACTGCCTTAGTTGTTTTCCTGTTTCTAACTTTTAGTGCTTGTTGCACAGTAAATTAGGCTGTGTTCTTCCATGTGCATCAAGACTTTTTGGATTTGGTTTCTGTCTGAAATGTACAAATACCCTGAAGACAATGATACTAAATGGAAGAAGCTCTTAATATTGTTGATGGTGAGAGTGTAGAAAAAATCTTAGTTTGAATTTAAGTCTGGTTTTCAGGTTTGTTTTGTTTTGTTTCTTGACTTAGGTTGTTTGTTTGGAGGAGTAAATGCTGTTACCTTGTACTTCCTGATGGGATTCTAATGATTATTGGAGATGGAACTAGACAAAGCTGGAGTCTGATATTTACTGGCATCCTCCTGATTCCACGTTTTGTTTTTTTTTATCAGCAAGGGAGCAAATAAAGCTGATTTACTTGTCTTGAGAGGTGCTTGATGAACTCCCTGTTGTGTGCTATTAGCCTGTTTACGGTGTCTTTCTTGGAGTTTTTCTCCCAGTTTTCATATTGATGCACAAGTAGAGTTCTCCAATAGTGGAAGCTTGCTAAGTTGTGTTTTCTATGAAATTTCTTTCAGGGATGTTTATGTTATAATTGGATGGATTTGTAGTTAATTACAAGTTTATAGTCCCTTTATTTAAAAGACCGGTGTTCCCTACACTTTCACTTCTGTTTCTCCTCCTGCCAAGTCACTGTATTGAATGTGACAGTAGACCAAAAAACTGTTTTATTAATTTAAAAAAAAAGATGTGTTGAGCTTTTGGAATGAGACCATCTCTTCAAGATTTCTACAGTTAAGCATTCTTTTTTTTTTTTCTAGAGGGAGATTGAACACTGTGGGCTGTTAAAAACCCTAAGGGAATGGGATGCATGGTGGAATGGGACATGTCCTGGTGGTCTCTATGCTGCTGGACAGTGTCCAGAGCCAGCAGCCTGCCAGCTGCATGCCTTGTGGGGTAGTGGCAGGACTGAAGATAAAACTTAGCAGTAAACAGCCACACCTCAGGATATAAGTTTTAGCTTAAACAAATCAAACCCCCCTTTTTTCAGAATGCCTTAATTCTTCTGAGACACCAGGGAGAGGAGGTGGCATTTATTCTAAGCCCTTCAGGTCAGTGGGCTCCAGGGCTGCTAGATGAGACTGGAATTGATGGTGGGGAATTTCCAAATCTAGGGAAATTCTAAGGCAGATGATGTGAGAAATATCCTGGAACTTTCACCCAAAATAAAGAGTTCATCAGCCTGGGAGCTTAGGTGCACTGACCACCACGTGGTCCATCCTGCTGAAGCCTCACTGTTCTGGAAGGTGCAAATGACAGGGTTGATGTTGGTACATGGCAGGATTGTATGGTTGCTTACAGTGGCTGCTACTGTGAGAAGAGAACCATGAGGTGAAATTGATAACTGACTGTAAGCCTTAGGAGAAATATTCAGGCACATGACTTTACTTACTGCAGCTAAATTCTTTCATGTGGTTTACACTGCAAGTGTTCAAGGCCAGGTTGGATGGGCTTGGAGCAATCTGATCTAGTGGAAGTTGTCCCTTCAGGCCCATGGCAGAGGGTTGGGAATGATATGAGCTTTGAGGTCCCTTCCAACCCAGGCCATTCTATGATTCTGATTCTATGATTTATATTTACAGAGCCATTCACACTGAGTGTGAAGTTCCTGAATTGCTTATTTGACTGTGTTTTTCAGTCTCCACAGGGATTTAAGTTTGCTGCAGAAATGGAGGGATATATAGACACATTTCTGAGTGGCTGTGATGACCCAGAGAGGCAGCTGGCTGTGATGATGGGCTTCTCTACCCTTACCAATCAAGGGAAGCCAGTGCTGTTGAGTGCTTCCAAGGTAGTCAGACACCTGCAGGCAATGGCCTTGAAAAAATACATCTGCTGGCTCAAAGACATGTTCCTCAGGCCAGACTTGGACTGTTGTTTAGACTTCTCAAGTAACCGGCAAAAACAGAAGCGGGAAAATGCAGACATGTGAGTACATGGGTATTGCACCTTCCTCTCAACATCTGCTGGTTCCCTTGCCATGAGTTGACAATTGTTTATTTCCTCTGTCTCAGAAAGTTTAGCCCTAGCATCTGACTCTTTTGCTGGAATAAAATTCAATTCGCAAATTCTGCAAGCGTATTGAGAACAGCCAGCCTGCCCAAAGCAGACTGGATCACCAAAAGAGCCTTTTCTTTTTCTAGCCCTGCCAATTGCTTTGGGGAATATATATGTCTCTTGGTTTCCTCTTTCACTGCAGCTACTGAGCTACACTCAGGTCTTTGTAGGAATGTGCCTCTCTTTTATCTGTCTATTAGACACATTGGCATTCAGGCCAGATTATGTGTTACCTGGCACCTATAAACCTCACTCTACTGACTGCAATTCTTGAAGTGCTTTTTGCTCACCTGCAGACTCTGTGGGGTAAATAGATTGCCTTTTGCATAGTAAAAAGCAAACTTGAGAAGATACTCTTCTTTTGTACTTGTTGCTTTGTTGCTACATAACTTTGCCAATTTTAGTGTGAAGCCTCTAAATATCTGAAAGTCACCACTTGGTGCAGTGGGTTGTGCAGTGTGTATTCATGGTGGGCTATGTTCAAACTGCTGATTGTGCCCACCTCTTATTCAAAGACCACAACAGAAGACTGCTCGATTGAGAAAATGGATCATGCACCGGCTGGTTAACATCACTGAAAGTGCAACCAGAAAAGAAGAGAGCGTTGTGATGGACATTGCCAGGTGAGACTGATGTAAAGACACATGTGCTTGGGATAATTATGTGTAGCTCCAACAGCAGTATTCCAGACAAGCTGTCCCCATGACACTGGGCAAATCCAGTAGTGGAAATACTCCATAATAAATCATTTAGGAGACTAGGTTTTGTTTTCAAAATACATTTTGCATGATTGGACTAACATATGTCATAAGTAGTTGGCACTTAAAAATCACATTAGTCCATTTATTTTCAATACATTTTCCATTCCTGCTTGCCTAAACTGTTTGAAGATATTATTTTTAACATTGGGTCATAATAAGTGTTTATCTGTCACTTAAAGTGTCTTGGAGGGTGTGACCCACATCTGATGGCCTTAATGTTGTATTTTGTGGCCTTAAGTGTTGGTGCTTCATTTTCAGGAAATCCTAAGCATTTTTTTTCTCTTCTTTACCCCGTGTATCTTGAGAAAACAGTCTCATGGTAAACAGTGGCTTTTTTTCAGTGCTTGGACTTCCTTGAATGTGGAGCTGTTTGATTTGCACACAATGGGCTGATTTTGCTTTGTTATGACCAGTCTGGGTTTTCATTTTGTTCCTGTTTCTGTCTATCCTAGGTTTTGCTTCTTCCATGCTTTCTTTGTTGCTAAGAAGAAGAATTCCCAGATAGCTGAGGCTAGTGTCCTTCCATCAGAGCCCCTAAATGAACGGGATCACACAGAGACAGAAAACTACTTCTTTGGGTAAGGATTTGATTGCATGCTTTAAGCTTGGAAATTTCTCTTTTTTTTTCCTGAGGATAAGATCAGCTTGTGAACAGCAGGGCAAGAAGTTTGGAATGTAGGCTGCTATTGGAGCATTTCTTTGACTCCAGCACCAGTAAATGGCTTTTTTTTAAGGAAATGGATTTTTCAAATATCCATGTTTTATCTATGGCAAAACTGATGAATATGTGTGAGAGATATGGCAAGTGTGGAGTTGAGCTCATACTGCTTTTTCTCATAATATTCCCATTGCCTCTGTTGCAAGCTGGAAAGGGAAGGACCCAAGAGGGAGGTGCTGGGGTCATGCTAGTGGTTACTGTCCACTCTGTGTGCGAGGTGCTGGTGACTCCACAGCCTTCCCTGTACTAAGGAAGATAGAGTTGATAATGGATGTTTTTAGATTATTGCCAAACCTCAGTAGAAAGAAAGCAGAGGACGTGGTGGGACACAGAGTGAGAAACAGCCAAGATTAATAGTGTCCTGGAGAGCACCAGATGGCTTAGGGCCACCAAGATAATGAGCTCTACACTACTAACTTGGTTACATGTGTGGAGTGAAAGTTGGGCACTGTCAGTCTGGGCTGCAGTGAGTAACCAGAGCTCTGGGATGACAGTGCTTTCCTGGTGAGTATGATTTTGGAAAGTGGGAGCAGGCTATTTGGTTCTTCTGACAGTAACATGGCTGTCTTTCTTTGCAGGTTACTTCAGACATTAAACACCCTGCCTGTTTTGGGGGATACAGCAGAGGCTGCAGCCTTGAGAGAGAAGCACGTCCATGGTGTGACTGCAGATGGGAAGCTGTGGATCTTTCTCCTTGTTGAGTATGCCAACAAGCTGCTCTCCAGTGAGCATGTCAAAGCTGTGAAACCTTTTACCAAGGAACAGAGGGATATCTGGGAGAGGTGAGGCATTTTGGAAACTGGGTGCTGAGTTGGTGAAGTGGGAAAGGTGGGAAAGCCCTGGTCTTGTTTTCTCTTTAGGACAGTAAAAGAGATGTTGTTTTCTCTTTACTTCTTGCTGTTCTAGTTTCTGTAACAGCAATTTCACAGGCACTGGCAGTTCTTGTTCTCCCCTTTTAGTATCCTGCACCCATGGCTGGGTTTCAGAGTGTCTTTCTGGGTTTTTTTTTCACCCCATTTCTTTCTTCCTTCTATGTGTTAACTATGATAGCCATGTCTTTTCTATTTTTGCATCTCCCAAACATAATTGTAACACTCTGCTCATTCTCTTAATAATGCCTGTACAAATGTCTCAATGACTCTTTTCTGAGTTTGATTCCCCATAAAGGTCTAGCCTTGGCTGTGGTATTAGGAATGTAGTCTGTGCACAAGTACAGTTTTTTATAACTTACATTCAGTGAGATAGCATTACTGGGTTAAGATTGTGTACTAAAAGAGTATCCAATGCAAATAAATGAAATGCTAAGTACACAAAACAGTACTATACTTTTAATCATGTTTTTAGTCTGGTCATATGAGATGATTTGCTGTTGTAATTGTGAAAAACTCAGTGAGGTTTCTTTCTTCAGAACACTTCAGTCTGTGAAGAATCTGCAGAAGAAGGGAAACAAATCAAACAGTGCCAAAGTTGGCGCTTTCCAGCAACTTCTGCTTTCAATGGCCATTCATCTTTTCAAGGTAAGATCTCTGATGAAAATTTCTGTAGTATAGAATAGGCTGCTAGCTAGGCTTTCTGAACACCAGGATGAGGAGGGAGTGTCTTTATGTTCAGGGATCCAGCCTCTGGCTTCTGAAAATGGGCAGCTGGCAGCTAATAAACTGTGATTCTTGCACTGCCTGTGGATGTGTAGTGGGCAGAGCTTGGCCTGAACATTAGTTCTGCCCTTGATGATTATTGATGAACTAATGAGTATTAGTTCTGCCCTTGATTTGCTGCTGATTGGAGCAATTTTTACTTAATTACATGGGTTTTTTTCCTGCAAAAGAGTTGTTGTAGTTGATTGTAATATATGTACCTGTTTAGAGTGGTCCTTAGATTTGGAGCACATTCCTTCTGTTGTTGGTAGTAGGGAGTTCTGAGCCTGTTTACTGTCTGCTTGTCATCAAACAGAATCAGTCTGAAACAGTGGATGTTCTGAGTGACCTTCTGAACTGCACAGAGAGGGCATTCAGCAAAGAAGCCAAGAAGAAGAAGAAGACTGGTGAGTCCTACACAAAGAGAGGGAGTGGGATTGTTAGTGGTTTATCAAAGAAAGAAGATGGCAGTTCTGCATTAGTGAAGCACTCTGCACAGGTTCTGGCTTGATGCCCTTACCCCCAGGAGAATCCCTTCTTCATTGTCTTGCTGTGCCATTCTAAGTCTTCTGCTCCAGCTCTCTGTCTGCACTGTCAGTGGGTAGGAAAGGAGGGCTGAGCTCCATTGCTGCACTTGTTTGGGTGAGCACTCCAAGGGGGTTCCTTTTCCTTGAGTCATTGTTCTGTCTGGGCCAGTGGCTGGTGGTGGACTGGTGGTGTGTGCCTGGCAAAACACCCAGCAGGCATGAAACATGTTTCCTTCTTAGCTTGAGTTCTGAGCAAACTAAATGTGTCCTCTGCGTATGCACAGCATGCTTGGAGATGAAGGCCAATCCTTGTTTAGAGCCTGTGGACCCTCCAGGTTGGGACTTGACCAGGAAAAAACTTGGCTTGATCTTTTGATTTCCTCTCTAGCTGTGGTCTTGTTCTCCTGAAATCCGTGTAAATCAGTTTGAGGGCACTGTGAAAATAAAAGCTGTAATGCTTTGGTGGTTTGGTTGGTTGTAGAGCAGGATTCCCAAACTTTTGGACTAAAGGACGAATTTCAAATGCCATCACTTTTCATGGGCTGCTGTGACTTCTGATTTCACTGAAACACTATAAAATGCATATACTTTTGCTGACCATCTGCTGATTGCTTTAATGTGGCCAAGTAGGTGTCATGTGACTTGCAGAACTGCTAATCTAAGTAATGATTTCATAAATAGTAGCTTTTCTTGCCTAGGAAGCCTTTGCAGTGGTCAGAAGACCATTTTAAGCATGTTTCTCCCTGTAGTTTCTCCTTTCGGCCCTCTCATCTGGGTTGCTGAGTGGGTACTTTTAAGAGTCAGCTAGAAGGATAATTTTATTTTTTATTCCTTGGTAAATTTTTCTGTAGTTTCTTACTGATATGCCAGTGCCTCTTCCTGTCATTGTTTGTTTGTTCCTGTGCAGACAACTCGGAGCCAGGATGGGTTGAGGTGATGGTGGAAATCCTTCTCTCCCTCCTTGCCCAGCCCAGCCTCCTCTTGCGGCGCATTTCCAAAAGTGTGTTTGTATCCATATGCCCCAACCTGACTAAGAGGGGCTTGCAGCTGATCCTGGACGTAAGTGAGGCACTACTAGGCCCTTGTACTGTTTGCCTTTCTGTCCCTAACAGATCTATGTGCAAGCATGTCTCAATTTTGGGTTTAATATACAGTCTATTTGATTTAGAAAATCTCCGATGACTGAATTTGAACTGTAGTTTAGAGAGAGTTCAGGCGTTTTTTGTCTTTGTGGGGGAGGAGTTTGATTGTTTTTTTTACAGGAGCCTGAGATCTGCTAACTTTAAGCTGTATTATGTGGCAGTTTTACGATGAAGAAATTCCTGGTTCAGTTTACATAACATTTCTTTTTTCTAGAAAGGTGCTTTTTTCATAGAGGTGCTAAAAATAAGTGACACTAAAAATCTGAATTGGTCATACCACTAAGAAAGGTGATACCTACTGAGAAAATAATATGTGGATTGCAAAGATGGGCTATCAGGTACTATGTGGGGAACCTAATACTTTATTTGTAGTGAATCAAGATGTGCAGTGCCACCAGCCTCTTCAGGTTTCTCCACCTTTTTTGTTACTTACAGAAAGAACGTGGCATGTTAACAAGCAGAAAGTTAATGCCCTTAGTTAAAATTCTGTTATTCAGCTGGTTTACTGTGCTGCAATTTCTATCTGTTGTACACAAGAAATGCTTAAAAACAAAATACTGAAAAAATGCAATTCTCTTATTTTTGTAGGTATTTGACCCTAACCAAGAGGAAAATGAAGAAAGTGCAGTTGTTGTGATGGAAGAATCAAACAAAAGGACCAGATCTGCACAGGACACGGTAACTGTGCCATTGCCAGTGACAAACACTTCATATCCTCAATGTTTAATGTTTCTCCTGAACTGTGTCAATAGATTAACATCATTTCTCTATTTAAGGGAAACAGCTCTCACTCTTAAGATTGATTTTAAAGTTTCAACACACAAATGGCTTGTTGGAAATGCATGCTGAAGTCCCTTGGTGTGTTGTAGGTGTGGCTGGTTGAACAGATGCCTTTCTGAGAAGAAATAGCTGCATCCTGAAATGAGCACAGGCCTCTCCTTTTTGCAGCCACAGACAGAATCATGGCTGTGATGCACAGCCAGCTGGATTCCAGAACTCATGTTTGTTAAGGACTGTAGAGATTCAAGTCATTAAGCATGACAGGCATAAGCAGAGAGGAGGGTCAGATGGGAGCTGTTCCTTGGAAGTTCTCTTTGATACTTATTTAATATGACAGAGAAGTCTGCATTATATTTCACCTTTAGCTCTTGTGGAGACCATTCAGATAATGGTACCCCATTATCTGAACTGTCTGTACTTGGAACTGAGGGCTAGAAGGAAGGCAGGAGGGGAGGGTTGAGGTTTTATTTCTGAGCAGTGACAATCTGAGAATTGACCTGGGCTGGTATGGTGCGCTCAGGAGATGAACTTTTGTTCCTTAGGATGAAGAAGGAAGTGAGGACGCCTCGGATGAAGACAGCACTGACAGTGAAGATGAAGAGACTGAAGAAGTTGATGATAATTTTCGCAGTCAGCTGATGAAAGTTCTTCAAGCAGGGAATACTGAGGTATGTTTTCACTGCCTGCCTTGATAAAGATACCAGGTTGGGATGGTCAGAGATGATCTAGTAACCATCATACTGCCTGAACTCATGCAGTCTTGGCCCTTGCAGCCATCTTTGTATGGCCCTTGAAGCAGCTCAGGGTCTTAGGTGAGCTGTGGGAATAAGTCACTTGTCCTTTTATTTATTGTTCGTATGTCTTGAGCACTTCAGCTTGTTCATTCTAGCCTGACACAGCTTGTGCTATGTATGTTGGCTGGCCTGGGTAGAGGAGTGTTCCCTGAAGGCCACTCTGGAGACTTACTATAGCAGTAATAGAATCTGGTTTAATGATTCCAATAAAGGTTGCAGACATAGCAACATATGAACCTCTTTACTGAAGGAGGAACAGCACAGAGGTCAAAACCTCAGTCTCTTTCCTCTCCTGACCCTCTCTACATGTTATTGCTGTGCAGCCAGATGACCTAATGAGAAATATAAGTGAGATTTCCCATGGATCTGAGCATGTTTTCCCTCCCTACAGTATTATTCTGGGTTAGCTACGTCCCTTCTTGAGTCTGGTCTTGGCACTGGTTCTCTCCTCACTGACTTTTTGAAGTGTATTAGTTGATATATGGGGTTTTCTCTTTTAAAAACAAAAGGGAGGAGATAAGAGTGATGAAGAGCTGGATGATGATGCTATGATGGCTCTTGACAAGAGCATCTCAGCCCTTTTTGCTGAGCAGCAGAAACGGATCCAGGCGAAGAAAGATGAGAAAGACAGAATGCGGAAAGAGAAGATCCTGCGGAGGGATTTCAAGACTAAGGTGGGAGAGTTGTTTGAGAAGACCTCTGGTGAAGTAGCATGTTAGTTGAAGCCTATGCATGCCATGAGCTACCTAACACTAAACAGCTTGGACATTCACATATGTCATGAGCCCCTGGAAGCTGGGACTAGATTGTTCTGGCTTTGTACAGCACCTGGCACAGCACTGTTGTGGTCAGTGATTGGAGTTTCACAGGCCTGTTTGAAAACCAGGATTGTGCTGTCAAAGTGCACTGTGGTTTTCATTTGCTGACATGAAATGCTTAAATTGATAAGATCCTTTCCCACAGCTACCCAAAGATGTCAGGTTTTTTTTTAAACTGGACAAATTTGGTGTTCCTTAAAGAGAAATGCATAAAATTCCTCTGGTCATTTTGCAACATAAGCTTTTTTGGCTTGTTATGTTGGTCAAATCGGAGGGGATTTTGATAAACCCCCTGGTTGGTTGTGATGCTGTAATGCTGAGTTTAGGCCACCTGGTGTCAGTGTGGAACTTCTGGGGCATTCCAGCATCCAGGGACAGCTCTAGCTGCTTCCTGAAATTGGCATCAGGAGTCAGGTTAGCCAAGTCTGGAAAGTAAAGTGAGCCAGTGGCTCTACTGCATTTCCCTTCTGATGCTGTTCTATAAGAAGGCTGATTTTATGCTAATATACTGTCTATAATTCAAGGGGGGCTTGCAGGAGTGAGAGCTGTCAGTCAGTGGTGCTTACAGGGACCTGTGCCAGGTTAGAGTGACTGCAGGTCTGGCCAGGTGACACTGATTCTTGTAACTCTTCTTTCTAAATGGTGTCACTGCATGAAATAGAGTTGGAACCAACAGACAACTCTTAATCTTCAGTTTCAAATTTTAATTTTCAGTTTCTCATGCCCTAACAGTAGAAATGATACCAGAATGTGTACAGATCTCAGCTGTAAATAATTTCCTTCAGCCCCTTCCAGCTGCTCCACAGCCTACTTGTAGGTGCTCTGGGTAAATGCATCTTGTTTCCCTGCCTGCCATACTCCTCACATGGATAACTGTGTTTACAGGTGTTGGATCTGATTGATGTGTTCCTGGTTAAGCAAGCAGAGAACCCCTTGGTGTTTGATATCATTGAGCCCCTGCTTCAGTTGATTGAGCAGTGCATGAGCTCAGACTCTGACAAGCAGGAGGTTGACATTCTCCAGAAAACAGCCAGTATCTTCAAGTGAGTATCCTTAGACCTTCAGATAATAGGCAATGGTTTTTGATAAACAGCTGTGGTATTGGTTGAACACCAGGAGCCGGTCTTTCTAAGGTTGAAGGTAATTGCTGTGCTTAGAGATTGTATACGTTAGATTACCAGCACCACACACATACACAGTGCTTAGTCATAACCTGCAGGAAAGGAATTCGGATCTGGATTTCCTAGGCTAAAGAACTTGAAATGTTTAACATGTTTGCAGGTGGAAGCCTCAAGACCAAACACAGGTATTGCAGGTATGGAGCCATGTCACTGAATACCTCCATGGGCCTCTGACCTCTAAGTCAGACCATGCAACAATGCCCCAGGCTTACAGAGTTCTGTGGCTGGAACAAACTCTCAGCAAGTTATTTCTGAGACAGGCAGAATGCAAATTCTCTGTTCATGGCCAGAAGTGAGGGATGATACCAGCTAGACAGATATAACATAAGGTGGGCCACATGTGCCCTCTGTGCACATTTCTTTACATCCTCAGCACTCTCTAAAGCATTTTCAGTGCTGCACTCTTGCCCCAGTTGAGAAGCAGTTGAGAAGTAACAAGGTTTGAGGTAGTCAGTCCCCTTTGTGGGAGCTCTGAAGGAAAGTTGGTTCTGATGCCTAAACTTGTACTTGAAGGTGAAGAGTGTTACGTGTCCTCACCCTTCCTGCCACAGCCATGTGCTGCCCACAGCTGGCATTGTCTGTTATCACTCACTGTGTTCCGGTTTTGTTCTCACTCACCCTGATAAAGTGATGTGTTGCTGGCCATCTGCTCCCCAGAGCTCTCTGTAGGTAATGGATTTGTTTTTGGGTTTGTTCTAATGCTATGCAGGAACTCGCTGTGCCGCAGCAAGCAGTACTGCAAGAGAGTGGCCTCCCTGCAGGAAGATGTGCATGCTTTAGTGCAGAGACTTGTCAAGAAAGCCTGCAAGCACACCGACTCTGCAGTGGCTCTCTATTACTTCAGGTAAGTGTTCACAAGGAGCATCTCTGCTGATGCTCTGAGATTCCAGCAGCTGAGATGTGTGTTAAGAGGTCTGGGAAGCAAGAGCCTTGCAGAAGATACTAGCATCTGTGTCTTGCATAAGAACTAGTCAGTCCTGGCAGTCTGAAGCATTTTCAAACATGCCTATTTTCTGATTATTACTTTTGTAGCTTCTGTGATACACAAATGGTCTGGTATAACATTGCTGCTGCTGGTAGGAAGTGCTTTCTTGAGGCTTCTTCTGGGAGTAATGCAGTATGTGGGATTCAGAGGGAGATGAGTGTAATTCCCAGTCAACCTGTGATGATTGTTCTTTAAATATGGGATTTACTGTCTCCATGATAGCACAATGAGGTCAATAGTGATCAACTCCTGTACATACCAGTATTTTCTCCTTTCTTCCTGTAGAATACAGGAAAATTAGGATAAGCTAGATATGTATTTGTTAGAAAGATGAATGATCTTGCTGTTCTCTGGTGTAAATAGAAGTGCCATTTACCATCAGGCTCTCTTGTGACATGCAGCCAGTTTCACGAGGACTTTCATACTCAGTCTGGGCTTTTTCAGCTCAAGTGTGTTTGCAATGGGTACCATGTTGCATGGTCAGCCCAGTGCCATTGGACATGGTTGGCTCTGCAGCACATCTCCCCCATGGCTGTGCAGGGACCGTGGTACTTCTGGCAGCATGGGCTGGCTGTGTATGCTGCATGGCTCCTGACAGCTTCCCAGCTGGGGCAGTCCTCAGTGGAGCAGTGCCCAGGAAATACTGCATTTTCCAAAAGCACAGAGGTCTGCATGCTCTCCCAGTGGATACTCCTGAGTTCTGCAGCACATGGCAGCTGAGGCCATGCTGCAGCACTGGCTGAGCTGTGCAGGCTCAGAAATCCTAGGCAAGGTGCAGAGCTCCTCCAGCAGTGCCAATCAAAAGCATGAGCTTGAGGAAACCAGGCTGGTAGTGGGGATATCTGACAGTAGTGACACACAATTAAATGATTCAGCTTCCCAAGATTTCTTTGTCTTTAGGTCTGGCCAGAGTGGGTTAGGCTGAGAGAAGGGACCCTCTCAGATTCTGTAATGACCTTTGCTATAGAGTAAGCTGCCTGTGCTGCTTGGCCTCTGCCCCTAGGTAGCTTCACTGTGGTAACTGCTGTGTTCTCTCCTTTTCTTTTATAGTGCCTCATTATACCTGCTCAGAGTGTTGAAAGGAAACATGTCATCAGCTCTTCCTCCCCCTGAGCCTGAGAAACAGAGTGACAGCAGAGCATGTCAGGTAAGACACCAGGCTGCTCCTGAGCATGTTTTTTGCCAGTAAAGCTGCAGTACCTGGTTCTGCTGAGTGGGCCTTCCTTGTTCATTGTCACTGGGCATGCTGCTTGCAAGTACCTGTCTACATGTTTTCCATAACACTGAAAATTCCCCATCCCTTTCTGGCCCTCACCCTCCTGCCTTTCAGTGCCTGCTTGCCCATAGGCACAGGGGCTGCTGATTCAGTGGATCCAGGATAATGTCCAGAGAAGCCTCATGTTGGGATGCAGTGTTCCACACCTGGCTCTTCAATAACTTCTGTTTGTTTAGATCCATATAGCCTGAGCAGGTCTCAGCTGGTTGCTGTATGTCTGAGATTCTTGTTCCCCACCAGAGGGGGATATTGGAGCATGGACACAGTTTTGGGATTGCTGGATCCCTGATCAGTGCTAGGGTTTGTCTGCTGAGTACCTAGGAGTCCTGAACATAGGTGCTAAGTGTAGATACAGATATTTACATACACCGAAATCTACAGATACAAATAGCTCTTCAGCTGAGAACACATGTGCACAGCCCATCTACTGCAGGATGGGCTTGCAGTGCTCTGTGTACTACTACTCATGCCAGCCACAAACCTAGAGCACAGCCCCCACACTACATGGACTGTGTCCTACTAGGACGCTGTGCTGCCCTTCAGTGACTAGTTCATATGGCTGTCAGTGCCTGGGAGAGCATATTTGGGGCCCACTTGGCTGTTTCATCATGGTTCTGTGTCATATCTCAAGCATGACTAGTTGTTGGAAAAACCTCTTAGAACTGACAAAAATTAGTTTATTCGCTGTTAGTGATTCATTCTTGTATTTCACTGGAAATGTTTTTGTTCTGTTTTCTTCCCTGCAGCTTTTGAACCCAGGTTGTTTGGATGTGGAGAAGGTGGCTGTTATCTATCAGCAGGCACTGACCCAGTTCCTCAGTAAACGGAACAGTCCCCTTACCTTCTCCATGTTCCACGATCTCTTCAAACGCTTCCCAGTGAGTGCTGCTGCCTGTCTGTGCTGTGCTGTCTTCTGCTGGCTCCAAAATATGATTAGAATTCTGGGGAAAGTAGGGAGAGAAACTTCTCTGCTTTATTGCACACTTTTGAAATTGCTGTGAGGTTTCCTTGGATTTTCACATGCTCAGCCTCTAAAACTCAGATTCAGTTTTTATAGGAGCACTGCAGGAGGCCAGGATCTCATTTATGGTTTGGACTGGGATACTGCATCCAGAAAGCAGGTGAACGGCTGCTCTTTAAAACATAGCCTAAGAAACTCTTAATTTTTTACCAGTTTCAAGAAAACATGGATGAGCAAGGTTTGCACAAAGGCAAAACAAGTCGCCTTGTCTGAACAACCAGTAGCTCTGTCCATCTCTGCTCTGACTGCATGCTCAGTTTCTCACTCTTCTTCCAAGAAAGCTGGGGAGTGTCAAAGTCTAATTGGAATCTAATCTCCATGTCTGATATTCAGAGAGCGCAAGTGTCTGAAATGTTTGAGATACTTCCTGCAAGTTTGACCTATGCCTGGGGCTGGTCTCCTCTGTGAGGACAGCCAGTTTTTAAGAAACAGCCCATCTTCAGGGATTTTTGGGTCAGAGCAAGCTAGAGACAGCTGCCAGAAGACCTTTTAGAATTGATGTCTGATGTGAGGGTGGGAGGAGATGTAGGCTTGTGTAACTGGGGGAGGATGCTTTCAGGCTCTGAGGACTCCATCCAGAAGAGTTCCTCTGCTTGCCAGGTCTCTTAGGACACCAGGCCACGATGCCTCGTATGTAAGTTTGAGAAATGGAGGGAGATCAGGGTTGTATGTTGCCCACATGGACAGCAAACTTAAGATCCCATCCTCAGGTTTCTAAAGCCCTTGGATTCCATATGACTGTTCCTTGTAGAATTGTCTTTTAGAATTACCACGTGGCTTTCTAAATACCTCCAGGGGTAGTGACTCAGCCACTTCCCTGAGAAGCCTGTGCCAGTGCCTGACAACCCTTTCAGTGAAGAGGTTTTTCCTTATATCTAATGTAAACCTCCTCCCCTGGTGCAGTTTTAGGCCCTTTCCTTTTCTCCTGTCATTTGTTCCATAGGAGAAGAGACCAACCCATGCCTGGCTACAGTTAAACATGTTCTTCTTTGCCTGGGACTGAGGGTCTGCACAAAGTGAATTGATATTACAAGAAAGTGTTGGCCAGATGCAGACTTTAGTTTTCACTTGCAGGACATAGGGGCTGAAAAATGCTTGCCTGATTTTTCTGGGTGAAGAGTTTTTCTGCTGCTTTTTGTTGTGATCAAGATTTCACTCAGAGCTGGTGTGAACAAAGTTGTTAATTTTCAAATAAACTGTTGCTGTTTTCTGGGCATTTCTCTTTCTCATGTAATTTTCTTCTTACTCAAGAGGCTGTGTAAAATATAGACTATTTTGCTTGAAAAACAAACCTGTCTGTCAGCAAACCACTAATAAGAGACCCTGTCTTTCTTTCTTACAGATCATGTGTAAGCCATTAGTAGATACTCTTGTTGAGTTTATCACAGCAGCAGCCAGGCAACATCAGCAGGTAAGAATGAAAGTAAACAAACAAAGCTGTGTAACAGTCAATCAGAGAAGTCACTTAAACATGGCAGGTCAGATGATTTTTAATATGTTTATAATATGCTTTTAGGGCTGCCCAGTTTTGGAAGTGGCTTCTGAGGGGGCAGAACTTTTGCAAATACTACCTTGCTGCTTCAGGTGTGTGAAGTTGTGGAAGTGCCACACAATATATCCACAACCATGGGGGGTCTTTGGTAGCATCTCCTTTAAAAACTGCCTGCAGCTTTCAGGGTTGAGGCCTGACTGTGATAGGGGTTGACTCCAGTTGTTCATTCCTTTGATTATTTCCTTCTTGGTAAGATGTTCCTCACTATTAATGGATATGCTGTAGACCCTGCCTCCTTGAGGTCAGGTTCTTGAGTCTGTTCTGTGCCTTGCTAGCTGTCCTGCATTTTACAGTCTGTGTGCTGCTGTGTTTAGTTTAAAACCACCTGTACCACAGCTCTGATTTTTGATGGTTGGTTGCCTGTGCCTGACTAACACAAAATTAGTGGAGCCTTATCAATAAAACATTGCAGGGTGAGTGCACAGCTCAGTGTTGCTGGAGCAGGGAATGAGGCCTGTCTGGATTTTCACTGCAGTGGGGGGGCCTTTCACACAGTTAATAACCAAAACCCCTCTAGGCCAGTAGCACTATCTCAAACTTTCCCACCCTCCAGCTGTACCCTGTGTCTGTCCCCTGCAGAAGTGCATCCTAGATTGATCTTTCTGTTTCATAAATAGCTGTTTTATTGTTTCTGATCATTGCAGGGAATGTGAAGGGGTAGGTATGTGTTTGCAGTAGGGCTGCTTTACATTGTCAGTGTAAATTGCAGTTCAGACTGTTTTACCCAGCAGGAATGGCTTTGATTTAAAGAAGACAAGAAAAGAAAAAAGAAAGGGAATTGAGCTCTTAATAATTTCAGTGGATGGTAATAAATGGTAATAAGGATGTGTTACACAAATAACAAAATAATTGTAAGGCACATACTTGATCCCATTTTCAGGCGACCAGAACACCATCCCAAGTAGACAGCTCCATTATGTGGGTATCTTTGCTTCTCCACAGGGAATAGCATTCTCCTTCTACCAGGGCTTCCACAAAGCTGCTGGAGCTTTGTTTGCAGAGTGTGTTTGCCTGTAGAGGGGAGGAGTAGGGGAGGACATGTGGAGTGTGTGGGAGCTGGGTACAGAACATGGATATACTGCTGTTCAAACAAAGGCACATGGAGAGTGAGCTCTGGAAAGCCTGTGGAGCTTGGAGCTGCAGCTTTACATTTTTTTCACAGTGCTTTCTTTTCAGGAAATCTGACCTCCCAGCATCAAATGTCCAGTTTGTCAGGTCTTCAATTAAATTTTCTCACTGGTTCTCAATGCAAATGTGTTTTGGTATCCTAGTGGGTAGCACAGCAGTCAAGCCAGATGGATGTATGTGACAAAGTGATGTGGGTAAAGGAGGGGGGTAATTTCTCCCTGGCAGCCTCTGGGAAAATGAGGTGGAAGGACTCAGCTTCCAAAGGGGCTGTACTAACTCCAGAGTCCTGAAAACACCAAAGGTTTCATGATACTCTGAATTTGGCCAGCCCTGATGACTGAGAAGCAAATAGGGTGGTCTTCCACTTTAAGCCCTGAATACTGGCTTCTAATCATTAAACTAGCCTAGTCCCAGGGACTGGAGGTTTAATTTCTGTTCTAACACTCCTCTTGTTGGTGATTGTTCTGGATATGGCTGCTGCATCTGTATGGACAGCTAATCCCGGAAGGATTCTGACTTCTTGGCTCTGCAGATAGCTTTAGCAGGGTGTTCCCAGGGCCACCCCAGGTGGGAAGAGCCATACTCTGCACAGGAAGGTGGAGGCTCAGCTCTGGGCAGGTGTCTTGTGCTGGCCTGATAATGAACCCTGGAGCTCTGGCCCAGCAGGGCTGTTGGCCACTGTCCCAGCCAGCCTGAGGGAGAAGGAGATGCACCTTCAGGTTGAGCTTTAAGGTGGTTGTGCACAAAATGAAAAGTGATTAATGAAGAGGATGTGAGGAGGCCGTTCCTTCCTCCTCATTTTATTACCTGGGAAGTTTGTGAGAGCAGTAGAGGCAGGGGTCTGTTCCACATCTCCTCTCAGCCAGACTGGTGTCTATGTTTTTAGGGCCTCTAACCAAGATCTTGTGACCACTGGCCTACATGCCTACCTGTTACTTCAAGAAGCCCTGCTCTTGCTGGGGCCTCTAGTGTAAAGTTAAATGTGATCATTAAGTGCCTACCTGGGGTCTGGTCAAGAAACAGCAAACCTGAACTGTGTGTGTGCTGTTGTTCTTGTGCCTGCTGTTGTGCCTGCTGCAGGTCTGTCAAACTCCATTTCTGGGCAGTGGTAACAGAGAAGTTCCTGTAGGAAGTGCAGGAGCCATTCAGGTGCTGCTCAGCTGGCACTGGCTTGAAGAGGAGCAGTCTGGCCTGGGTAACTGGTATGGGGACATGACAAGCCATCACAAGTGGAGCTTGCATTATCCCTTTGAGTTGTCCTGGTGCTAGTGAACTGTGAGAAGTGTCTGGCACAGGTGATCTCACTGGCAGTGTAGTTAGCCAGCAGAATGTGTGTGGTGCTGACAGGATGGGGGAGGCTTGTGCTGCTTCATGGACTAAGGATGTTCCTGTCAGCCTAATGTATTCCACAAGCACTAAACATATTCTCTCAAATTCTGTTTGGAGAAAAACGGGTGTGAGCTAGTGCTCACTTCCTCCTTTCTTAGGACAATTCATTCTTACTGCTGCAGTCATTTTCCAGGAGACCTTGACCTTCAAATTACTTCCTTGTGTCTCTTTCAGTGGGTGTAGTGTTGCTTTTTCAATATGCACAAAAGCTTAGTTTTTTAGTTTGTGCTGATGGAGCATAAACCAGGGATCAAGATGTGTTTAATTTAATGATTATTGCATGACTCAGCTACAAACCAGAACCCTCTTGAGCCTTAGGTGAGGAACGTCTTCCTGGTTTATTTTTAGCTGTATTGGTCTGATGAGCACAGCTACAGTAACATCTAATTCTGTAATTGTGCAGTCCTGGGCTGTCCCTGGGCTGATGCTGTTGCAGCACAGACCCCTGCACTGGTAATTGTGGTCAGACTGCATGTCCTGGTTTGAAGGACAGGTATCTGCCAATAAAGGCAGAAGTTTTCCTTTGAAGTGGAGACCTTAATCCAGTTCCCCCCCCGGGTATTATAAATGTTCGAATTCAAGACCCTGAGGCAAAGATAAGGGGGTAGGAATAACAGCTCCTTTACTAATATATCTAACCTTACAAACAGAAACAACAACAGTTATTAAAACTACCAACAACACAGAAATTATAACTCGGTCCCAGTCCTTTCTTTAGCTGTGGGCACACTCTCTCTGCCCTTGGTCCCGGTGCTGCCGACAGACAAAGCCCGGCAGCTGCAGAGAGGCGGGAGCGCAGGCGGGAGGGGCGGCAGCGGCCACGCCGGTCTCGGGTAGAGCGGCCGGAGCGGCAGCTCCTCGCTCACCGTGTCCGGGTGATCAGCTGTGTCCGCACAGGCAGGAGCTGCAGCGGGGCAGGTGCAGGGCAGGTGATGGCAGAGGGTCTGGCTCTCCTGCGTTCGGCCGCGTGCCTGCAGACGGGGCGTCCTCCTCCCAGCTCGCTGGAAACACGAGTCCCTCCGGAAACACGAGAGCCCCTCCACCAGCCCAGCTCCCACCTACACCCCCCGTCCAGAGCCATTAAAAGTCCTGGGTGCAGCCCAGCCAGCTCCCCCGGCATGACAATGGGAAAAATTCTCCAAATTGACACAGTAATACAAAAACACTCAACCCCCAACACTGCAGTATCCCCCCATTCCCATATATGAGGACTGGATGAGTCCATGAACTAATGTTTCCACCCTAAAAACTCTGTGAGCATGAGGATCAGGTGAAGAGGGAAAAGAAAACGTGTGGCTCGTTGCATTGCAGTACCCAGGTGAGCTGCTGATGCAGACTCCTGCAGGCAGTGGCACCTGCCAGCTCCCAACTGGAAACAGGCTGAAGCCTCTCTGGAAGCCTGTCCTGGAACAGCTGTGCTTTTCCCTGAGAAGTCCAGCCTGTTGACCAGCAGTATTGGAACCAGTTTGGAAATGATCACTAATAAATGAAACATTACTATTGCCAGGAGTAAGGTGTTGTCTCCATCTTGCTCCTGGCAGACAAAATTTCTTCTAGTCTGAAGCTTTTTCCATGGATTTACAAAAATGGTTTCATATTGGGGGTTAGGTTTCTTTCCTTTTGCTCTTCTTACCTTCACAGTTTTTTCCCATAAGTTGCTAAGAAACACTGACTACTGGGCATTAATGAGTACTTAAGAAAACAAACTCAGAAGGAGAGTGTCTGGTGGCATTTTCTCTCATCTGGGGCGTTTCTCTCCGAGGGACAGAGATACCTTGGGATTTTGGGTAGGCAAAGGAGGGCTGGGGCAGCTCCTGGCTCTCACTGCAGCTTCAGGGACACTCTTCCTCTTTGTCTTCTTCATCACCATCTTCTTCGTCTTCTTTGTCTTCTTCTGTGGGATGAGCCTCTCCTCGTGGAAGCAGCCACTGACTTGGGACCTTATTAACCCCTGCCTCAGTAAAAGAGGGCCCTGTCCCCTTGTGCTCGTGCTCAGGGAACCCTGAGCCCCCGTCCCTGCCCTGCTCAGGCTGTGCTGCCCCAGCCCCACCACTCCTCTGCCCTGTTCTAGGTCTTTCTGTTTTTCATTCCCCCAGCCTCTGCCCTGTCAGGACCCGCAGTTCAGGCACTCTCCTCCCCCAGCCCGGGGTTTCTGCTCGTTGCTGCCCTTCCAGCTCGGTGCTGCTCAGAGTCCTGCAGGGCAGGGCACTGAGTGCCTCTCCTCCCTCTGTCCCTCTGGCCTGGCATGGGGTCCCTGGGGCTGTTTTTATTAATACCATTGTTGTTGTTTGTTTGCCTTGTTATACATACTAGTAAAGAACTGCTGTTTCTATCCTCATATTTTTATCTGAGAGCCCCTTAATTTCAAAATTACAGTAATGAGGAAGGAGGAGGTTTACATTCTCCAATCCAATGGGGGCTCCTGCCTTCCCTAGCAGACACCTGCCTTTCAAACAGAGACACATATTCATCCCTTGTTCATTTCCTTTGGGAAAGGCACTAGGAATGTACCCATCAACACAATTGCTAAGAGCCTCTGCAATTACTTTTGCACTGTGGTCACACATCAATTTAAATACATTCCTGCCTTCTTATTTACATTCAAAGCTATACTGATTGAGGATGTTGCAGTAGCTGGAAGCATAATGAGGCTGTATTTGTCCATCAAGTAAGTTTATTTTCTGTGATTTGGCTGGAACTCTGCAGAGTTGATGTAAGTGCAGAGCTGTCATGAAACTAATAAAAGTAATTTTACTTAGTGTGGAAATAAGAATGGGCACTGAGACAAAGTTCAAAATGTCATCTTATGTCATACAGATTCATTAGTATTTCAAAATGTGTTTTTATAAAGCTGTCTGTAACAAGGAACCCTTCAAGATCTATGTAATAGAGAGTGTATTTTAGGTAAGTTGCTAATTAATCTTGGTGCTTTGGCAGTCTCCCCAAAGGGATCCAACATATATAGACATAATTTTACAGAACTGAAACAGGTCTGTGCCAGAGCTGCCATCACCAGAAGAGTAAAATATGATCCCAAAGCCCTGCCAAAGAGGTCTTGGCTGGTTGACAGTTGTCCTTCTGAACAGTTTATGTTCTATGTAAATATCTAAGTTAAAAACTAATTAAACTTTCATACAACAAGAGCAGTAAAAGTGCTGCAAAGCCTCAGAAGCCAGCACCCCTCTGTGTGAGTGTTTGGGAGTATTTCACTTCATGCTGGGGGAGATGAATGGATCCTCCCACTAATGCACCATGCCCTGCCTGTGTGCTCACAGATAGCTTCCAGCAGGTAGCAGACGAAGAGCTTGTTAGGGAACATTTTGCAGAATCTGTTACTAAAGATGAAGCAAAATAAGCCTCCCCAGATAAGAAGCAGTGTCAGTTCAGCTCTACCTCCTTTGCATCAGGAATGAGCAGTGGGCAGGCAGCTGGTGGGAGCTGAGCAATAGGCCCTGAGTGAAAGGCTCCCTTCCTTCAGAGCATCCTCTGAGCCTTGGCACAGGTCAGACACCCTGTGCCTGTGTCCTCTCTAGAGCTGTCACTGCTGGACAGACCTTCAGAAGGTGAACTGTCCACAGGCAGTGAGACCCAACAGATGCAGTGCTGCAGAGACTGTTGCCTGTGGAATCCATCCTTTTCATCTTCCTTTGGTTCAGTATGTATCCTCTCCTCAATAAAAAGACATCGTTTGCAGCTGGAAAATCTACATCAAGCTGACATGTTTTGGCTCCAGTCTGTGTCCTGTTTTTGTTTTCTGTAAGGTGATGGTCAAGGAGAGTTTGTGTTTCGCAAGGTAAAGCTGAGCTATGGGTGGGCTCTTGGGCATTCTTGATCTATTTCATCACCAGCCAGCAAAGCCTTGTGACATGAACTGGCTCTAGATATGTAAACTGTCCACTGAAGGGGAAGCAGTTGAATGCTTAAATGCTTTGCTGGCTCATAGCCAGAGTGCCCTACATATTTGTGTGGAGATTTTTAGTTTCCAGACCTTTAGGATGGTTGTGCATGTGGATTATTGCATCCAAACCTTTTGTTTTTGAGTGTTTCTTGCACTGGGATTGTGCAGAAAAAACATTTTCCTTTGGGGAGCCACAGGACATTGACAGCATCTATAAATAGTCTCTGATGTTCTTTGGAAAGGTGTCTGATGCCACAGCAATACGTCTCCCTGAGGACCTGCTTTCTAAGCTGTGTTTCTCTCTTACTTGTGTAAGATGGTTGAAAATTTAAAAAGGTCTATTTAAATTTTTCAGTGCCCAAAATCCCATGGCACGAATTTTCACTTGTATTTGCACTGAGAACTTGGTGTGCTCATGGTGTATTTCAGTTTAATGTGTGGCCCTGTCACTGAACCTGCAGGGTCTCTTGGCAGCATCATGCATGTTGTGAGCTGTTTATGTTTGTTTATTTTCCCTTCATACAGTTTTTTTTGTTTTGTTGTACTTCTTTGTGCCTTCTAATGGCCTGTCTTTTGCCAGAAGTGTATAGCAGACAGTTGCCTGCATTGCCCCCAAACAAATCCATAGTGATACCAGGCATTAATTGACTGGCACAGAGACACTGCCGTTTTATCTTTATATTCCACCATACTCAGTGTAGCACAAGCAGAACATGAAAAAGCTTCTCTTTGCCTCTTTATTGTGATTCTGGAGATCTAGGCTGTATTTATTCTGCTTACTGCTATCCAGCTGATCGTGTTGATGATCATGTAACAAACCCTCAGTAATGGAGGAAACATTCTAACCTGTTGCTGGGAAGAAGTAAGAAAATTAAAAGGTCACATAAACTTTAATTCTTGCTATAGACACAGCTGCAGGTAAGAGCTGTCCAAGGAGGGAAGTGCTCCAAAGCAGTAACAGCCCTGCGTGTAGGATGGACTTGCTGAGTTAGATTCAAACCATATTGCAGTGATTTTCCAACTCTGAGTAATTTCCTAGCCTACTAAATTAAACTTGCCATCTGACACGTGGAGAGTTGATAGTTTTTAAAGAGAGATTGAACCACCCAAGTGTGTTGTGCTCCGCCTCTCAAACACAGCCCCTCCAACAGTTTTGAGGGGTAGGTGTTTGTGTAGAGAAAATGGGAAAAGTTTGCACAGAGACAAGGTCACTGCCATGTATTTAATAAGGCGTAACAAGCACAGGAGGGGAAGAAGTGGCTGTGGTGTAATAAAATTAGCAACTCTTATATGGACTCAAGATATATTAATGTTGCAAAATAAAAAAATATCAGGATAGAATCCTGTTGAAGTTCTAGGGAAAGATTTATGTTCTCTTTACAGTGAGCTATGGGATCTTGATGTGGGAGTATTCGGAGGTGTGTTGGAAGGGTGTTTTGTTGGCAAGCAGAAAAAGATTAAGGTTTCTACACCACAAAATGAAATGCCAATCTGGGCTCTGCTCACTGACAAGGATGTCCCCAAGTGTTTGTGTATGAAGTGGCAGCTCCATTTTTATTGCAGTATGAGGGTGTGGGAGTAGTGGGGTTTGGCTGCTTCTCTTTCTGCTTTCCCTTGGCACACATTAAAATGCCACTCTGCAGAAGCTGAAGCACAAGAAGGGAGTTCAGGTAGCTCTGCAGGATTTCTCAGCAGCCTCCACACAGAGCAGGGTTTCCAGCCCTGTCCCTCTTCCCAAGGGCACTGTGCCCTCTGTCCTGTCACTGTGTCTCTCTCAGTGGATTCTGCAAAATGAAAAGAGGTCTGCTGGTGAGCATCCAAAACAATGAATCTTCAAAGTTCAACCCAGTACAATTTCCAACTTTTTTTTTCTTTTTTTTTTGCTTAGCAATGCTTTTTATTTCAATATTCCAAGCTAACAATTTTACTGACATGTGAGTACCATTTTTTCATAATGCTTGCAAGCTAAACTTCAGTGGGTGATGTATTGGAATTTTAATTTCTCATTATTTACTGATAAATGTTCTCAAAAGATGAAAACCTTTGTTTTTGCAACATCAAGCGTGGTATCAAGGGCAGCAGCTAAAAGCACACAGTGCCTAGGCAACATGGGCTTTTTTTAAACATGTGCTGCTCTTAAATCTCCTAAATTATTAAATTAGACTTCAGCAAAGTCTCCTTAAATAGGCTGCATTATGCTGTAGCTGCATTCTGAATTGCCTCAAGAAAATCCTGTTTCAGGTCTCTTCTGAATTGAGGGATTTAAAGGAGACAACTGGCTTGGAAAATATTGGGAGGAGCAGTGATGGTGAAGAGGCACCTGGGAGGAGAGTTTTGGTCTTGGTCTTATCAATTAGTAACTTGAGGTGTCAGTGGAGCCTCTTGGTGTTCAACACCACAATATATAAATAATAAATAAAGTTAAATAGAAATTGACAAAATGAAAGCTTTGGGGATGGGTTGGGTTGGTTTGTTTTTGAAGAGGAAAGCCAGAGTTGAAAGAAAGGAGAGTGTACCAGATGATTTCCTGACGGGTTTCTTGGTCATGTTTCTTTGAGCCTCAGATACTGGGGTGTCCTGCAAGTGTCTTTGCTTTGATTTCTTGACAAAAGAACATTTCTTGCTCTGATGTTTAGAGTGAGAAACTTGTAAAAGCAAGGTAGAAATGCTCCAAAATAAACAGTGTCATATTAAGAAACCAAATTGTTTTCAATTATTTTTAAAAATTGTGACTGTATCACTAACTGGGGAGAGAAGAAGGAAAATGAGCATATTTTCTGATTATTATTTTTAATGTGGGGAGGCTGGTTTGCGTTGCACAGAGTCCATTCCTGTTCTTTTCTCCCCTGGTCTCAGTATGTCTCATGGCACCAGTACTCCCCACCAGTATTTGACTTCTGTAACTGGGCATTACTGGAATAGCAAAAAAACATCAGAGCTCATGGATGCTAATCTTTGTTCTACTGCTGATTTATCTTGTGTCCTCTTGGCTCACTTAATAATGGCATCTTTTCATTCCCCAAAAATTTAGACTAATAATATATTGACTTTTTTTTTTTTTGAGCAAAATGTTAAGACTGATTGGCCTTTCTGATATGGTAAGTGGTTACCCCAGGGAGAAATGAATCTATGTGTTGACCAAAGCAGCAGTCACTGTGGATGCAGCAGCAGTCAGTATGGATTGCTGTGTCCCCAGGGTCTGCCTGTTGGCCTCTGTGAAAGAAAAGCACAAGGTTTTCCCCAGCCCTGCATGCTCATCATTTGTTGTATGCCAGTGAAATATTCAGAGCTGCTATCTAATGCCATCAGCCAGGCCTGGCCCAGGGGTCCTGTGTATTAGTTTACATGTTCATTGCTTTGACTGGACAAATGTCCTGCAGACCCTTTATCTGAGACAGGAAACTTGCCAGTGCACCCTAGTATTTAACATACAGGTATCCCCCGAAAAACTGCACTGTCAGATCTCTCTGAGTGTACTGACTCCTCTTTACTCTCTTTAAAATATAGCAGCTTCTCATTTGTATCACTGTGTCTTGTTAGACTGTGGTGACCATAGGAGGAAGCTATAATTGTTCTTTTAATTTTTTTTTTTGCCTCTCCCAGCTGCCAACAGAACAGTGCTGAAGGAGGCAGCTGTGCCTGTGCACACTTGTATTGGGCACAGATGTCCTGCTGCAGTGAGCAGACTCTCCCCCTCTGGTTAGTGAAGTGCAAGTTGAGGCTGTTCGTAGGAGAACCAAGGATTGAAAAAGTCCATTCCTTGGCAGCAGTGAAGAGAATGTGATTTGTAGAGTCCCTGGTTAAACAAAGTAATGATGGTTTAGGGCATGAAGAAACAAACCTGTGTGTGAGTGAGTGCTGTATATATGGTCTGCAGGCTGTATATATAACCTGTCAGGACTGCTAGTCCTGGCATTTCCGCTGTCTCAAGTACATTTAACACTCATCTCTTGTGACTGTGTCAGTGAAATCAATGAGTATCTTTACCTGTAGGGTCTAGACTGACATAACAGGTGCAGCTGCATTATATAAAGGTGGTTTGTGTGAGGTGCAACTCAAGCCACATTTCCAGCCAGATTGAGAAGCAGTGGTTAAAGTGCTTGTCATGCTTCAGGTTGTGGAGGAGGAGGAGGATGTGCCACTGTAACTAATGGGATAAACTTTGTGTTGTCTGGCAAGTCCTCAGTCACAGCAGAATGAAGTGAGCAGCTGGTCTGATCAATGCTGCTCTTCAGAGCCCTGGGAATAGGAGTGGAATCATAACTTAAGTGGTTGCTTAACTTCTCCTTGCTACTGTGTAGAGCAGCACATCTGAGCCACAGGTGAAGAGATTTATGAAGGATAATAAAAATAGAGGAGAGGGGAGTTAGCACGAGGGGTAGGAAGATGGAGATTCCTTTTCAGACAGTTTTGTCTCTGCTTCCAGGGAGCTTTGTTTTTTTCAGAAGGAAGGTAGTAAAACCTGAAACCCAAAAGTAGAGTTTCCAAAGTAGGAACCAAATTCTGATCTAGCTCCACATCCTGTGGTTTTCCTTTACTTGGAGGCACTTTTGCCATGCCTGAGTCTTGGTCTTGAGCCTTTCTCATGGAGATGAGGGATCCAGTTCACCTGCTACTTTAGCAGATGATGAGCAGGTGATTGCTTTTCCATTTTTTCCATTGTTGAGATAGTGACTTGGAAGTTGACCTGCACTGGGAATATGTATGGAAGTATATTCAAACGGTCCCAGGAGGACACACAACCCCTTTTGTTTGCAAATTGCTGTTCTGCAAGAGAGAAGGAGAGGTTTAGGAATAAAAGTTAAACCCACAGAGTTCATTGTGCTCAAGAAGGCCTAAACAGATCTTCTATGTGATGGTGATAGTCAAATGAGCAAAACTTGTCTTGTATGGCAATTATTAGCAATGTGCTAATTATATGTAAGCTGTTGTAAGCTAAGTGGTTTAAAGGTTCCTGCCAGATCTGTGGAAATCTACATTTTTACTGGGAAGGAAGATCAGGTAAAGATGAAGCTGGACTACAATGCAGGTTGGCTTGTTCTAAAGAAGATTGCAAGAGTTTGATGTCATAGGATGTTTGGTGGGAGTATACTGAAATTGCCTGTCTTGTCCAAGGTTGTAAAGTGTGATTTAGGTGTCACTTAAATGCTTTACATGTTGTAATTAACCAGCCTTGCAAAATTTTTCTCATCCATTTGTCTCAGGAACTTAATTTAAGCTATAAAACATCATTTGTTTTCATTACTTTTCAGCACAGAGAATTTTATTCCTGGGCTCGTAAATCTCCTTTTTTTTTTCCAGCAAGACCAGACTGAGGGAGGAACCTGCTTTCAGACCCAGAGCATGATATTTGGAGTACGGTGAAGGTGTAGGAGCAGGGGATGGTGGATGATGACTGGGGTTTCTGCTGAGTTTTTACTTCTGCATTCTCGTATGATCTCTGTTTCTGGAGGCAGAAGGACAGACTAGAAACTGTCATCTGACAGTCTGACAACTTCTGTGCTGGCCAAGTTGTGTCCTGCTTGTGTTCTGCTGGCCTTACACAGCAATCTCACACCTTGCCAGGTGTGGGAATGCATTGAAAAAGCCATTTCAGTAGTCTGAGGACACTGGCTTGTAGCAGGAATTACTGAATTTGCTCCAAAGCCAGGTGATCATACAGGAGATGTTTCCATGGTCTTTGTGGGGAGTGTGAGCTCTCTGACTATGCTTTCAGTCACCATTGTCTAACAGTCCTTACCCAGAAGGTGTGAGCACTTCCCACACTGAAATCTTTTAGCTATTAAATGACAGTCTTGGCTCTACTATTTGTGTATGCCTTGTTTCAGTGGTGGTGAGGAGGGAAAATTAGCTTTTGTTACCAAAAATAGTTTTCTTAAACCACAGCCAGGGCTTTGTCTTATCCTCCCTCCCTGTTGGATTTGAAGTATGTGTGAATCATGTCTGTGTGCACATGCTGTGTGTGAGATACTGCACTTACATCTTGGGGATTGAGGAAAAGTGATTTGGCAAATGTTTCTTAAGTACCTTTGGCTTTAACTTTTTATATCTAAAGCATTCAAGTAAGTTTTGTATGTTTTAAGTAAATAATTGGTGTTTGATGCTTGTTCAGTGAGGAACATCCTGACGTGTTAAGGATCTTGAAGCATAATTTCTTGTTTGTCCTTAAATTTGGAAAGAATCCTGTTCTGTCCCTCTTCTCATCTTCCCCCAATGGAGATGCTCCAAGAGCTGGAGTCCCTCTGCTCTGGAGAGAGGAGAGGAGAGGAGGGGAGAGGGAGAGGGAGAGAGGGAGAGGGAGAGGGAGAGGGAGAGGGAGAGGGAGAGGGAGAGGGAGAGGGAGAGGGAGAGGGAGAGGAGGCTCCAGGGACACCTCAGAGCCTCTTGCAGTGCCTAAAAGTGGCTCCAGGAGAGCTGGAGAGGGACTGGGGACAAGGGATGGGGTGACAGGACAAGGGGGATTGTCTTCCCACTGCCAAAGGACAGGGATAGGTGGGATGTTGGGAAGGAATTCTTCCTGTGAGGGTGGTGAGGCACTGGCACAGGTTGCCCAGAGAAGCTGGCAAGTACTCAAGGTGAGGTTGGACAGGACTTGGAGCAACCTGGGATAGTGGAAGCCTATGGCAGGGGTGGAACAGGATGGGCTTTAAGGTGTCCCATGCAGGCTAAACCATTCCATGACTGTATAGTATACACAGCATCCATGGTATTCACAGCCATTGCCTCTGAACTGCCTGCTGGGAATTTGCTGTGTGGAACAGATTCATTGTGGTGGGTCTTACTGTCCCATCCCTCTCATAATCTGTCCTTTTGAGTAACCTTCAAGGCTTCTAACTTGGACTCAGCTGCCAAACCAATATCAGACTTGTAGCTCTTGGGCTCAGAAATACTCAAATGGATGAATCAAACATGGTTGAGAAATAAGAAGCCATGAAACTCAGGACTGCTCTGTTGGAGCCTTTGTTTCCATCCCACATCCAGTGTGAATGTAAAACTAAAATAGTTTGGCTGTATGAGCAGAAATGGGGCACTTGCTTCATGGCTTTGGATGCTCTTTGTTTTCTTTTTAAAAAAGCTTTAAGAGTAATTGGAAGAGGCTTTTCCTGTGGTGCTCTGGATCTCCTGCTCTGTAGCAGGAAATGACAGATTATTCTCCTGTAACCAATACCACTCTAAGGTGGAGCTTTTGGATTTTGGAGTGGGTTGGTTGGTTTATTTTAAACATGTAATAAATTACAGATAGCCAAGGAATTTATTTCATAGTTTAATTATTTATTAAAATCCAAAGAAAACTTATTTAGAATTTCCCATATTCTTGGCCTCTGTTCTTTTACCCAGCTTTCCTGTGGTAGCATTTGTCATAACTGCAGCATGTGATTTATCGTTTGCAGTCTCAAAGGGCTTGGGAGGAGAGAATTTCTAGAAGTGCAATTATTTTTTGCCATATCCCTGTTGCTGTGGAATAGTCTTAATGCTGAGGATTACACATTGAGAGCTACTGTTTTATGCTGTGTGCTGGCCCTGATTCAGATGTGCTGGCAGGGCAGGCTCTGTGCCAGAAAGGAGACATCAGTGCTCTGAAATACCAGTGGCCTCTCTGGTGATACCAGCTCTATATTTTTGTCTCCTGGATGTCCAAGAGCAATGGAATATTGATACTACTAAAACTCCTGATGCTTCTTCACTTCTAAAAATGTATTTGACTTGCACAAACCTGTAATTTTCCAGGTAAAATGCTTTCTTTATATATATATACACATATATATCTTAAGAAATACATATATATATATACACACACACACATATATATATATAAAGGAAATAAGATGCTCTTGCCACACTGCAAGCCAGGCAAACTTGCTGCCTCTTCCCTGAAAGCTGGAAATGGCTGTCAGGGAATTTGGAAGGATTACTCAGCTGTAGCCTGCAAACTGCTTTGGGATCACCCAGCAGAAGAGTTATGAGAAAACTGAGTTGGGGTTTGGTGTGTCACAGTACAGGCACATCTTAAAGTTCCTGCTTCTCTGATGGTGGCAGTGGTGTCTGCTGATTTTGGGTAGCAGTTTTTTTCACTACACAAGCTACCTCCAGCCAGTATCCTAAACCATATGGGACTGAAAAGTGTTTATTTTTGCATCAGAAACAAGTGTCCTTCTATTAACAGAGTGCTTTTCTTTGGAAAAACAACTCTGAATTTAGGTCATGCCTTCATCTCTTCAGGATTGCAAACAGAATCTCTACAGTATTGCAAAGGCTTATTTGTTTTGTTCTTTTTCTCTTACACAACTGCAGTGATTGAAAACATCTTGATCTGTTCCCTTCCATCCAGCTCACCTGGCTGGTGACTGGGGAAAGTAACTTCTGACCTACTTGTGCTAGATACCTGCTTTCAATAGGAAAACAGTGGCTGGATTGGTAGGGCTATTCCATTAACATATTTAATGGTCAGGCCAGATGTCATGTCCTTCGTGTGCAGAATAAAGTTGGGTTGTAGCAAACTCCACTCACAGTCCTTTTTAGTGTCTGACTAAGGTGGGTGAGCACACCTGGGAATTACCAGCACATCCTGGTTACTGCAGTGAGCACATTGCCTGTTTCAGAAAGAAATCACAACCAATTACACATGGTGTTTTGTGTAATTTTTATAGATAAGAGAGAAATTAACAAAGCTACAGAAAATCTTAGGGTTAGCTCTGCTCTTAATTATTATTTGTTCTCTGCTCCCATATGGACTGATAATGAACCTTTCTGCCTTATTTAGTTTTATGCTTGATAGATGTATGTGGGAGTCTGTATGTGTATCTACTGTGCCTGCTTGAATAGACTTCCCTTGTATTTTATTTTTTTACTATTTTATTGCTTTTACTATTTTATGGTCTTTTCAAAAAGTGACACTAAGGAGAAAATGTTTTGATTAGGCTTCCAGTACACAGGATACACTGCAGCATACAGCTCCCTTTAGAAAAAAGCTCTAATTTGGCTGTCAACTGCTTGTAACTATTCTCACACATTCTCATTTCAGAGACTGTGCATATGGGGGGGATGACAACTCTCTTTTCTGAACTGGACTGGAATTTAGTAGCTGGGACTCTTTGAGTCTTCTGATATTTTTGTCTATTTGTGAAGTGTTGATAATACTTGGCTCTCTCCGTCTTGGCTGTCAGGAACACAACAGCCTTGATCTGGCACTGAGAAAATGCAGAGAATCTTCTGTGATATTCTTGGGGGCAGTATTGTTCTGCCAGCCTCCAAAATTGCCAAATGCTTGTAAGACATTCCAAAATGCCAGTGTTGCTGGGGAGGGCAGGAGGGAGAGAGACAACTAGGTTGTCGAGGGGTTGAGCTCCAGGTCTGTGCTGGATTTTGTGGAAGTACTCTCCAAACTTCAAATTGCTGCTGCTCTGTGATTTGATGGTAAAACATGCAGCTGGTCATGTGTAAAAGACACATCATGAATTTATTAAAGGTAAATGATGAGCTGTGAGAAATGGCAAGGGTTGAAAGTACTGATGCAAAAGATTTGAACTAGGTGGGGTGGCTTGGCTCCTCCTAAGGTGCTCTGTGTGTGGTTTTGTATTTCAAATCTTGATGAAACCTCTGCATCACAGATCTGAACATAGGTAAATTTTGTGACTATTCTCCATTTCTGATAAGATCTTTCTGGATTACTAGTACTGCTGCTACCGTTTGGTGGTGCTCCAGCATTTCCAGTAGTGGCTGGGGATGGGAAGATCCTCATTCCAGGAGATGGCTTCAAAAATCCTCTGAGCAGTCTCATTTTCCTTTTTAGGCTACTTTGATTAAAACTTTGAGTGTTTGCCTTCCCAAAAAGTGGGATGTTTGAAATGGGCAAGAAAGTGGCTTGTGGTATCTGACTAGCCCTCTAAAGCAGGTATGGGGGGATGAACGTTCACTCCCATGTTCATGGATGTCACACCTCTGACAATGTCTGCTTTCAGCTGCATTGTGTCCATGGATTTGAGAAGATAAATCAAGGAAAATGAAATGCAACAGCAGAGCTATTTCTCTGCCACCTCAAGGAAATGGCTCCTGAGGATCTGACTGACTTTGGGTCTCTCCTTACTTATGTAAAGGGCTCATACTCTTAGCCCCCCTTATATTAGGTGATAAAGCAAAGCTTTTTTTGCCTGGTGAAGCTCCTGAAGGTCCTGAAAGTGATTGTTCTTTGAGTCTTCAAAATCCTTTTTGCAATTCTTGTCAAGGACAAGGGACATGGGGAGCTATTCCATGCTTTCCAGCCAGTGGTTTGATGTTTCTCAGCCCTGACAGATTAATTGTGGCTGAAAAGCCATTGCTGAGGACTGCTGCTTTCCAAGGGGATTCAGCTTTGTGCTTCTGGTTGCTGGGTTGTTTTCTCTGGGTACATTTGCCTCTTAAGCAATCTTCTGATGACATTCAGGATCCTTCTTCATGTACTTATGGATGCTGTGAGTGACATGTGATGGTTGCACCACCTTCTGAAGAAAACTTGGTGCCCTCCTGGTTTGGTTTGAATTTACTGAGGTGTCATTCATCAGCAGGAGGATTGAGAATTGTTTTTTATTGGGTTTATCCTTGGAGCAGGATTGAAGAATTTGATTTCAGTTTTGGTTCTGCCCCTGATGTCTTTGGCTGACTCCACTGATGTCAGTCCCTCTCTCTGTGGTTTAACTTTTGCTGTTGAACTGTTCAGTTTGCTGTGAAAGAAAGGCCATACAAAGGTTTATGTTAATAACAGCTCTAGGAACAGAGAAGTTATTGACTCTGGGATGAATATGATAACCTTAAACTACAGCATAGCATGGTACTCATGACCCTGTAGTTATTAGTATCATGTTTACTCTCTGACTGAGATGTTTTTAAGCCAAATTTTATTTCAACCAACAAGTAAATACTTTATTTTTGTTGTTCCAAATGAGAAAAGTTGTTTGTGCTTAGTATTAAATTATTATTGGTTTAAGAAACAATCAGGAAAAAGAATAATGTTGAGTAGAGCAATAGCAGTGTTTTAATTATGTGAAGTTCAAAACATATTTTCACTTTACTGGAATCTAATGCACAGACTGGAGGTGTGAAAGCTCTGGGTGTGACAGAATTACTGAAAAGTCCTAGCACCAGCCAGGATCCTCAGATGATTGGGTGTTCTGACTTCCTTATTTATGTCACACAGAAGGAAATGCTCAGTGGTTTACCTTTTTTTTTTCTTTCTTTTAAAATACTTTTCAATTTTAGTGCCTGCTGAGGAGCAGGTCCCATTCAGGGGCTGTTCTCAGTGCACTGTACGAGTCTCAGGTCTCCAGACCCCCATTACATTGGACAGCTTTGATTTCCTTCCAGTTCTCTTCCTCATTAACTTGCAGTGCTCCTGCCCACTGTTGGCTGGAGCAGTTCCTGAGCAGGCCCTTGTCACTGGTGCCTCTGGAGTTAACCTGAGATACCCCAGGATACCTTCACAGAGCCTTCTCTCTGCTTCACACCCACGTGCAGTGTAAATGTGTTTGTAATTGTCAGAGAAGAGCTGTGCTTGGAAGTCTGTGACCCTGCCTGGACCTTCCAGAGTGAATTACAGACTTTGAGGGTCATGTTCTCTTTGTAATTGCACTGGAGTGACTTTCCACTGCATTTGGTGAAACCATGCAGACGTGCCATAATTTGTTCTGTAAGACACAGGCCTCCCCATAATTACAAGGAAAGCCTGCCTTGAGGATGCTGTTTGGGTGTTCTCTCTCATTGAATGAGCATAAATCTTCTGACATGGTTTCATTGGTTCCCTGCTGCATTTTCACCTTCCAGTAAAGACCAGAATTTCTGTGTGTAATGAAAGCTCTTTCTGTTTGGATAATTCTTTTCACTGGCCGTACTGGTGCAAACTGGAGGTGAGTCTGCAAGGATGTGTGACATTATCTGTTGTGAAACAGATACAGGTGCTGATATTCTCCATGGAGCAGCCTGTGCTCCAGTATCCCATGTGCCCCAGAAGTCTGGAATGTGTTGTGCAGGAAACACAGACCTCCTTGAGCTTGTGGCCTGTTCTGTTTGACTGCCTACGACTCTGGCTGCATCTACTGCTCTCAGGAGTGCCAGGGATTTCTTCTCTTTCCTCACTTTGAATTATTCAGTAAATAGCTCCCTAGAAATGACCCAAGAGTAGTTTTTAGCCTCCTGCTCCATATTTTTCAGGTTGCTGTTTGACCCAAGGGGTCCCTGGAAGCCAGGTTGGGTCTCACCAGGTTGCTTTTGTCCTTGAGGTCTCAGACTTTTAATCTCAATC
Source organism: Luscinia megarhynchos (assembly GCA_034336665.1). Classification (NCBI taxonomy): domain Eukaryota; kingdom Metazoa; phylum Chordata; class Aves; order Passeriformes; family Muscicapidae; genus Luscinia; species Luscinia megarhynchos. Next base: position 3,738,692 of record CM067581.1, read on the forward strand.
ATGTCTTTCATAAGGAGCTTTACAAACTTTGCTAATTTGTTTCCTGTGATATGTCGTTAAAGAACAGCAGCCATTGCTTTCTTTGGATGAGATTAGCTCTTGTAAACCCTTCTGATTTTTGATACTTGTAACTGCATTCAGTTTTGGTCTGTGTGATGGCAGCTAGAGGCAACATTTTCTTTATATGAGTAGAATTTGCTCACTAACTCCGTGCTGCTACAAAAAATTCCCCCTTAAATCCTCTAAGCTATTTGTACTAATCCTCATTACTGTATTTTGTGCATTTCTCTATTTTGCCTTTGACTAATGCTGCATTTTTCTCTCGTACCTACGAAAGCCTAAACATAAGAATTCTGGAATAGAAAATGATATGTAAGAAGATTGCAGATTACTGTTGGTTTTCTATTGGCCATTCTTTTCATTGCTGTATTAATGTAGAGGCTTAATGAGCAAGTTTGACTCCAGGGCGAGGCCAAATGCTGCTCTGAACAGCAGTTCCCATCTAGTATTCCTTTGAAAGGAAGCATTTGCTGTCCTGCCAGCTTCTTTTTTAAATTATTTGTGCCTATTGCTTTGATCAGGCACAGTAAAGGTACAGTCACTCAAAGGTGCTGCCTGAGAACTTGGGGAGACCCACAGTGATGCCCTTTGAGCTACTGCTAAAGCTTGTTTTGGATATTGGTGCCTAAATCTAAAATTGTAATGATCCCTCCACTCCCCTTTGACCTTCTCTTTTATATATGTGCATTCAATCAAAACCCACCACCCTGTCTCCTGGGGGGGTGACTCTGTAACAACCTAGAGAATGATCTCAAACAGCCTTTTGCTGAAGGAGGGCAGGTTTAGGTTGGATATTAGGAAGAAATTCTTCCCTGTGAGGGTGGGGAGGCCCTGACACAGGCTGCCCAGAGCAGCTGTGACTGCCTCATCCCTGGGAGTGTCCAAGGCCAGGCTGGATGCAGTTTTGAGCAACCTGGGATTGTGGAAGGTGTCCCTGTTCTGATCCCTGGCAGGGTGTTGGAATGAGGTGATCTTTAGGGTCCCTTCCAACCCAAATCAGTCTGTGATACACTGGTTTGATGAGGATATGCAGCCTTTGTGAGCTGGCCTCCCAGATGGTGTGTGGAGCTGTTTGCTTCAGCAGGGTATTTACACTGCTGACACCTTCCCTGGTGAGTTTAATGTTCTTCTCTCCCCTTTCTCTTTCAGGCCATGGCCTGTTTGCTTCTCCACAGAGTTCTGCTACTTCATGAACTGAAGTTCTTCATTACAGAGGAGGAGTGGGAGGAATTGATCACCAGAAGCATCAGCCAAGTGACAGAGGTAACAACTTCAACATGTTTGAAGTACAGGTGACACCTCATGGGTGCTGCTTCCATTTGTCTAGTGCCTACCAGGCTGGCAGAACTCTTGTAACACCATTGTGATGTCCCTGGTGCAGTTCAGTGAGGCTGATCCAAGAGACAGAGCTTGAATTTTAGGGAATACACTCATACAGATCAATTTAAGGTTAAAAAAAAAAAAGGAAAACCAAAAAGAACGGAGTGGTATTGTGAACAATAATTTCAGGACATGTCATGCAAGTTCTGTATTGGAAGGAACTTCAGGGCCACAAACATAGAGCTGAGGTGCACTGGACTTTTGACTCCTGGTGCATTGCAGGCCTTCTGGACCAGACTGCCTTGCTAATACTGTCCATCAGGGAAACCTTAAAATACATTAGAAAATAATTTGTACAGAAGAAACGGTGGCAGAAATTGCAGGGCTCCTGAGTCAGTGGCAAGTGCAAATTGTACCTGAGGACAGTGTTTGGGTGCAGCTGTTATGTGGGAGATGGTCTGTGGGACAGGAGGTTGAAGAAGCAAATGCCATTCATTTTTATTCTTGTGGATTGTTGTGGGGGGAACCAAGCAGCCAAATTAATGTTGTGATTTGGTGACTAAACTTGATGACATGGGAGATTCCAGTCTTGGAGTTTCTACGTAACTGTAATAATGACCTCTTTCTAAGGGTAGGTTTCATTACTTACTCAGATGCTGGCTGCATGGTAATTTAGGCCATTCTATAATTTGCTGTATTGAAACAGAACAATTAGATCTGTTTCTTTCTGTCAAGGAGGGACAAAATCTAAACAGGTTCAAAACAAGGAATTTAAAGATGTTGTTTGTAATTCTGGATCCTCAGTTTCATTAAATACTTCTTATTTAAAGATTACATCAGGAATCCAGTGGGTGGAGTTAATTTTGATTTTGTTTTTCACCTACATAAAACACGCCACTCCTCCCAGCCTGGTCATTTCCATGTTTCTCTCTAGCAGCTGAACACATGCAGACCTCAGTGATTCACTGGGAAACCACAAACATTTACAATGCCTTTATGTTCTTGTCAGGGAGAGTTTAGCAACTTGCAACCCATCCAAGATTATAAAGAGCTTTACTATTAAAGTGCCTCTCATTTCTGTGGTCATGTGTGTTTAAAAAACAATTCCTGAGAAATACTGTCAGTTTGTTTGGGTTGTCCAAGGTTTACCCTGTGGGCAGGAGGCCTCCCATACTGTTAAGTGGCAGTGGCATATAGCTGCTGGTTCTCTCTTTTTGGCCTGAAAAAGTCCTGAGATAACATTTTTGCAGACTGCTGTTGTTGTTCATACATGTGGGAGTTCTATCTTCCTTCCTTCTGCTTCCCGCAGGTACTTAACCCAGCTGGTGTGGCTCTGTGGGGCAGAGGCAGCTGCACATTAAATATTGCTCTAGTGACAAGGGGTCAAGGACTTTATATTCCATCTGACGGCTTTGATTCACAGCCAAAGGCTGGCACTTGTGCTGAAAGACTTTCTAAAGCTGCAAAAGGAATTCTGTGTCTTTTTGGTGGTGCAGAAATGCTCACTTCTCTGAGTAAGAGCTATAAATACATGTAGTGGCTCTATGGTGTAATAAAACTATATTCACAGTGTCACTGATCTCTTTTAAAGATAGTAAAAAAAAAACCTCTTGTAGTAGAAGCCAGAGGCTGGGAACTGAGCAAATTTAGAATCTGTAGAAAGCATGTATTTGTCAGAGTCTATTCCACCACTGAAGTAGCTTGCTGAACAGTTTATTAGCCCTGAATCTCCAGGTGGAAGTTGTGTGATTGGCTGACAGAGAAGCTGTCAGCTTCTGACAGGTTGGGTAGAAGTTCCAGGCCTGATGTTGAAGTTATGGGGTGAGTTTTTTTGGGAAGAGCCCTCTGTGTTGCTGCTGTCCTCACAAGCTCCTGCTTAGCTGGAGACTGGGAGGATGTTTGCAGAACTCTGAGTTTCTCCTGCAGCTCAGTCTCATCCCTTTTCTTCTGAGACTTGTTTCCATGGGCCATTCTAGGTCAGCTGTGATTTTAGAGGTGAGTATGTGAGTAGGTGCTGGCAGATGTGGGTGCTTACCTATGAGAACTGGACTGAAAGCCATGGGATGCTGTGGAAAATGATGATATTTATTGCCTTGCCTCTACTTGAAATGTCTCTATTTGTCATTGGCCATTCCTGCCACGGTCCCTCTCAAACAGCTGTTTTAAGAGGAAAAAATGGCAATCGAGAATTTTGTACCTTTCTTTGACCCAGGGAGAGGTTTGCAGCTCTTTAACTGATGTGCGCTTGTGATTCCAGCAGTGATTCCAGTGCTGTTGCTCCCAAGGAGACTGTCACCTGAAGGCTTTGCCATACTCTGTGTCCGCACATTGCAGCTGGGAGGCTGTAGCTCCCCAGGTGCAGGATTGTCCTGGCAGGCTTAAGGCTGTCAGAGAGGAGAAGATATTATCTTCTGGTGTCCACCTGTTTTTCCTGTCTTCCCTCAGGGACTGCACTGCATATCAGCTGAGATCCCTTGGTGAGGAGCATCCTCAGCAGGGAAATCTGGGATGGGTTAGGCAGTGATACAAGCTGGAGCTGGGGAAGGAGCAATGTGAGACAAGTGCAGTCTTGGATATCACTGAATTATGCAGGCAAAGCTGAAAGGCAGATGAGGGAGAATCAACGGCCAGGAACATTAAGTAAAGAGACAGATTCCTGAAATAGCAGCTCTAGCTGCTGCAAGGCAGTGGCCCTTGTGCTTATATAAGCTAACTTGACCTTATTTGTTCCCAAATTGTTTAATGTGCTTATAAAACATAGATCATGGCCATGTTTGCCCTCTCCTTGCTGTCAGTGAGGCAGGTCCAAATGTCCCATGGGGTACTTTGGAGCTGACTTGTTTGTGTGAGAGCCCTGCTTGCTGTTGGTGCTCTTGGCTTGTGCTGCTGGGTCACCTGGGCAGAAAGTGTCATTAACAGCCCTGCACTGCAAAGATGAAGAAACAGAAAAACATCTCTGGCACAGTTTTGGCCTCCCAAATCCTATATAGTTACTTTATGGAAAGCAGAATCTTGCTGCAGTTGTTCAAGTGTGTTCTGACTGGGGATCTGGATGGCTCAGTTGTGCTATAAAGAAAGAGTTGCTTCATCTTGTAAGTGACAGAGCTCACCTTGGGATGCTGGAACATTTGGCAGAAACATCTTCCTCTTGGAGAGCTTTATTCTTTATCAGTTGTTCTCAAAATGCTTTACAAAGGAACTTCAAAGCAGTGAGTTGTTGATGTCATGGAGAAGGTATTTTGCAGAAACCCAAGACATAATGGATTTGGTTTGCTAAAGCAGTTCATCCTGTTTTACAGGTGACACTCCTTGGCTGGGAGCTGAGCCAAGAATCAAACTTGGGGCTCCTGAGACATCTCAGAGACCCTTTTGTGCATGGACAGTCAGACTGTCTCTTAACTTGCTCCAGAACATCCCTGTGTGTTAGACAGTGATCTCTGTCCCACGGTCATCTCTGCTGATTGTTGTGATGCTGCCCCAAATAACAGTGAAGTCACTGCAGAGCCTGACAGGTCCAGTTCCCATTCCACATAAGAAGCTCTCACCCAGTTTTGGTATGGGATTCCTGGGTCCACTAGGGCCCTCACACTCCTTTTTACTCTATCCAGCATCTCTCAATTTGATCTCTCAGTCAAGCATCTCATTTGATATTTCAGTTCTCTGAGTTGTCATTGTAGGCACATTTTGGTGTTTGCTTCCGTTGTTAGATATATTTATGCTTTCTTTTTGTACGTTACAAAATTGCTGTCTTGGCTTTGGAGAGATCTTGAACCTGTACCAATTTTTCAGTTACTCACTGACAGATTCAGGGCAGGAAGTTCCAGGTTCTGAATACATAATTTTATTACCTTTTGTTTTCATCCCTTTCCTAGAGACCAGCTTGCCCTCCTGAACTGAGCTGTTCTGTGTAACTCCCAACTTATGCTGAAGCTCCCAGTTATGATGTGAAAGTCAAAGGGAGTGGAAATAGTCCAGAAAATACATATTTTGATGCTGTGAACTTCAAAATCAAACAGCCCTCAGAAAACTGTTGTTAAAATTGCTTTTTTTGGCTTGAACACAGTAGTTACCTCAGGGTTTCCTTTGTCTTTCTTCTGCAGTAAGTACATCATAGGAAGAGAGAAATTTTACTACTGATTTTCCCTTTGCCTGTTTCGTCAGTGTCATATGGAATGGGCAGAGTAGACAGTGTTCCAGTTGGCTCTTGGAAACCCAGATGGGATCAAGGCATTTGATCTTGCACTGTAAAATTCCTGACAGAATGTAATACTTAGATTCAGTGCAAGAGCAAAGCATCCCCAGTGACCAGTGCTGGAGGCTTTCAGGCAGTTCCACAGGACTCCAGTGAGATGCATTTGATGCCTCCATGCACTTAGGTGCCTGCTTAGGCTTGCACTGGGCAGGCATGAATGTAGACAGGTAGGGAATGGCATGGTCTGGGAAGGGATGGATGGCACAGATAACCCAAGACCTCTTTTCCATATCATGTGGAAGTTAATATGTGCTCCCTGAAGACCACTGTTGTACAGCATTCCAGGTTTTGTTAATATGCTGCTGTTCAGTGAGGGATTTAAAATAACTCTCTGGAGCTCCTGAGAATGTGTAGGAGAGAGAGGGATGTACTGACTGGCCTTCAGTGTAGACATGCCCTTAATTTCTGAAGGGCATCACATTTGATTATCAGTCTCTTAATTTGTAGTGAGATAAATTATTAAAGTGACTTCATCAAATCTCTAAAAAAGCCATCCTTCAATTTTTTTCCTTGAAGATTGCCTGAACCTTTATCTGTCCATCTTTATAAATTCTTAATTCATTGCCCTTTCTCAGCCTCTTTGCTTGCAAAATGAGGCCATAGTGATTTAACTGATATCTTTGACATGCTTTCAGAATACTGGATGTCTCTGTGGAGACTTCCTTTTCCTCTGTTCCCTCAGCTGTCCTGAGTATTTTTTTCTGTGCTGCATTTTCATACGGACTTTGAGGAAAAAAAAAAATCAAGATCATTAAACTTGGGAAAGTGTTGACATTTTCTGTGAGGATGGCTTCTGGATTTTTTGTCTCCTCCCTCTAATAACTGCCAGAATAAACATCACCAAAAATGTCTTTATTTACACCCTTCAGCATGTGGATCTGCTTAGTCTCCTGCCTTCCCTTCTTCTCAGTCAGGGGCAAGCAGAACCTTAGTGGTTCCCACCTTTTGGGAGCATTTCTTGATGACTTGTTTGTGTTAGAGATGCAAGGAAGTTAGTTTTGAACAGTTATACTTTCAGTCTTCAGAAACTTAGTGAGAGAAGATGGTTGGAGGAGGGGCTGTCAGGGCTTCTTTTCTGCCCTTAGGTGCTCTCAGCAACAGCTGCTGTGCTGCTCAGGTGAGTGGTGTGGCAGCCTCTCCTTGTGCACCCGTACATGGGTTTGGAAATGGATGTGGCTCTGTGGATAGATAAAAACTGAAGAGACATACTGCTCTTCCCTCCTCTCTTCTTTGTCTTCCAGGGTTTAGCCCTAGTTCTGGTTTGGGATCTATTGTATAGTGGATATTAACATGAAAGGAAATATTTGGAGTTAGCTTGTCTGGGTTTGGGAAGCTTGTCATAGTTTGTGTGGCATCATGTTACTTGGTCTCTGTGAGATAAGGGGAATGATGTTGGCTTACCTCTTTCCTCTCAGGAGAAGCACAAGCAGAATAACAGGAGAGGCAAGGGGATACTGAGCATACAGAATATTCTGTGTGCTTACACGGGATAGTAACAGGAGCTGTGGGCATACAGAGCACTGCAGTCTTTCAGCTTCTTCTTAACCTCTCAGTAACACAGGCAGGCTCTGCCCTTCCTGAGCCTCACCTGTATGGTGACATGGCAAATCTTGTGCTGTGGCTCAGGAACTGAACACAGCTTGTAGGACCCCAAATGCACTTGCTGGGCCCCTCTAGGTGTGATTCCACCACAGGGACCTGAGCCCCACAGCACCAGCAACATCCCAGGCTGTGCCTCTGCTGTGGGATGCTGTGTGCAGCACAGAGCTGGGGCACAGATGGGATCTCAGCATTCAGAGCTCTGGCACTTCCTCCTTGTGGCTGGGGACATTCTGTGGGGTGGGACCTCTGCTGAGCTCTGCTGCTGGAAAAGAGAACTTTACCTGAGGAGCCCTGGGCTGTCAGTGGTGTAAGGCCATGCAGAGGTGTGGCTGTCTCTGTGTCCAGCCATGAATCCACACATTCATCCATCAGCTTCTGGTCTGCTGTGTGGGAGAGGGGGATGGATGGATGGAGGTAGCACAGAGTGCAGGAAGAATGCAAGTTGGCTGGGCTTCTCCAGCTCTCAGTGGTGGATCTTTCAGGCTGATCTCATGGAGGCATGGCTATTTATTTCAAACAATGGGCTAGGCTGAAGGACATGCTGGGAATGCATAAATATGAAATGGTTTTCAAACTTCCAGCTGGGAGCTGAGCTTGTCTCTGGTGGCAGAGCACTCTGTGGCACTTGAGATGCTGCTGTATCTTGTGAGTCTGGGCTCAGCCTGTCCCCCAGTGGTTCCTGTGAAAGGGGCAGAGGTGCAGGCAGGTGTGGGTGTGGAGGCTTCCAGAAACATGGCATGGCTCCATCTAACAGCATATTGCCATCTCCCCTGGAGGGAGGTTGGGCACTACTTGGGATGCCGACTTTGGCTCTAGGTGCACATACAGCACTTTTGCTGTGTGATGGGTTTCAGGGCAGTTTTGGACTTTGGAACTGAGCTGTGTGGTTATAGCTACCTGCCAGCTCTCTGTCCTACCTGTGTGACTGAATTACTGCAGATATTCACCTCCTGTGCTCTGACTAACTGGTTTTACACTTTGTGAAGATGGGGGAATGCTGTGAAGTGCAATGACACATGGAATGGAGGCTGGATCCTGCAGTAGTTGGGATATATTCATGTGCGATACAGGAATGAGTGATGTAATAAAGCCCACTGATTGCTAAGATGCTGGCAGCGTGCAGTTCTCTTGTGGAAATCTGAGAAGAGAAATTTGGATCCAGGAGTGCCTTCCTCCAGAAACAGCCAGAGGCTTTTGGAAGCAGCATGTCTGACATAACAAGACAAAACCATCTCTGCCAGCTGAATCCACACAGGGTGAGGCAGGAGCTGGATTGCTGTGTTGGCTTCAGGTGAGATGGGAGTTCCAGCTGTGAAAATTACCTCCATAGTTTTTCCTTTTGGAAAATGACCTGCCCAGATCTGCTGGCAGCTCAGATGTACAGAGATGATTAACCATCACAGGTATTGCTGAGCTGGAACTCTAACTGAGAGATCCTGTGAAAATGGGACTGCCTGTTTCTGAAGCAGCACAATAAGAAAAGCAGAAAATGGGAGAAAAGCAACATAAATCAGCAAGTGCTGCCTGTGTAGCTGTTGGATATAAATCATGAGGTCTCTCTGCTTTTAGTATTGTGTAATTGGGTTGTGTGACCCATGCGCTGGGAATGCTTTCAGACACCAGGGAGAGAGGGAGTTGGGCACCTCTGGAGCAGCACATGGCAGAGAATCACAGAATAGGTGGTTAGACAAGTTCTTCTGGGTTTTCCTTTAACTCTCCACCAGTGACCTGTAGTATAGCTGGAAGCAAACTCCTGCTTTGTGCCTCAGTCCTGCTGTGTAGAGCACATCTTTACCAGCCTTGTGCAAGTGTTTGTAATCTGATCTCTGTTCAAGGCTCTCCAAAGGGTGCTGCAGAGGACTGAAACACTACTTCTCTTTTTAAGGCATGTTTGCCATGTGTTTAGTTTGCCATCTATTACATGATAGTCTTTGCTTTGATTTTATGATTGGATTGTGTACATTCCCCATATAAAATCAGGCTAGGCCTGTAAAATGATTGACCCCTGCAATTTGGTGGCAGAGCTGATTTCATCTCTCAGGGGCCTGAGTGAGGGAGCAGAACACAGCATGCAGACAATGGTTGGTACCCTGTATAGCAGGAAGTTTTATAATTACTTGAGATTAAGTTATATAAATTCTTGGGAAGCTGCTTTTGACTTCTGGACCCAGTGCCCATAGAAGAGGCTTTGGATTTCATTCCATGGGAGCCATTTCCTCAGGCTTGCCAGCAGTCCCAGAACAAAGTCAGCTTCTTTTACATAATGAGAGTGAGCATGTTTGTGTTGGTGTCTCATGCTAACACAAATAACACACATCCCATTGAAGCAAATAACACAAATCCTATGGAGGCAAGTGCTCCATTCTGTGTACTCCCTGCTGTTGGGAGGAGGGGAATGAAGCAAAGCCTAATCAGGTTCCATCTCATGGAATGCTAATGGGAGGTGCTCTGAGTGGTGAGATCAAGATCATAACTGACTCTGGGCTGAGCAGCAATTGGGCTCAAGTCTTTAGGGAGACTTGACTGTCTCAACCTACCACATACAGAGGTGGTGGTGGTGGTGGTTTTGTGCTCTATTAGCAAATTTGTTTTACAGCCTTTGTAGCAGAAGGGAAAGGGAGGAGGCATATGTTGAGAAACAGTAAAAATTTACCTGAATCCAGCTTCCTTAAAGCCAATCCTTCTGCTTCTGGGCTAGAGAAAATTGTACAGTCTGTAGGACTGAATTATCTGCTGCTTCTCTGTGGCTTCTTGGCTTCTCCACTCGCCCTCCTTGTTCCTTAGTGTTCTTTGAAGCTGTTTTAAACGGACCCATTTCAGTAGGGAGCTCTTTGTTTGCAGAGCTTCTAAATTGTACCAGTTTGCTTCTGGGTATTTATACTGGTGGAAGTGTGGCTGTGTTTCCAGATTCATGCAAAACACTGCTTTTAATATAGATGTTTGGTCTCTAGACTAGTGATGTTTTCCATCTCCAGCTGGGCCAGCCACTCTTTTCTTTTCACAGGTCTGCACGAATTTGGGTACCCCCCACTAGATGCTTGTCCCAGTTTCCCCAGCACCTGAAAACTTGTGTATTGCTGAAAATCAGCCCCTCAGGTGTTGTTTCAGAGCTACAGGACTTTTCTGTTGACTTCAGTAGGATTTTTTTCAAACGCTTCAAAGCATCAGGGCAGCAAGAACAGGCAGAGCCAAGCTAGCATGATTTAAATGCAGTTGTCTACATCACTCATGGACAGTGAAGAGAAAATGAAATTTATTTTTAACACCTTTTTAATTCTAAAGTGTTTGTATATTGAAAAGATGAAATGACACTTGACTTCTCTTTGGCTCCCTGTCACAGCACTGCCCTGATTCTTCTTGTCCCAAGGAGCTGACAATCCATGCTGATTTTCTCTTAGTGTGAAGTTGTGCACAACTTAACAAAATAAGGATCTCAATCTAATAATCTCTCTGAAAGGTGATTTAACCACAAGGAAGACCATTAGCCTAGCAATATTTTGTTCTTCAAATCACAAAGAAAATATTTATGTAAATCAGCCTTTTTTGTTTATTATTACTGTATTATTAGTGGTAAGCCTAATAAACTGAATGTTCCTGACCTGTGGGGTGTTATATCTTGCATATGAAGATTTTTTTTTTTTCCAATCACACACCCTATATTTGTCTCTCTTTTTACCTGGTAGACTTCAGAGCTGTGGAGCTGTGTGAACCTTGTAGGCTAATGACAGCTCTGGAATAGAGTTGCAGTGCATCTGTCTATATCAGGAGAGAGTAATTACCAAGTTATTGATAGTCAGATGAAGTTGCAGCTCGAATTACAGCCAGCAGAATGGCTTTCTAATACAGGGCTTGAGTGGACCATCCTGAACAGGAAATAACTGTATCTTTATTATTTTAAAAAAGATACTCCCATGGTGTGGAGCCTGTTCAGATAGTGAATAATTTTACTTGAAGGCTGCTCTTTTTGCAGACATGTCATCTTGTCTCCCCACTTTTCATGCTGAAAATGTTCCTTACACTCTTGCTAGGCATCATTATTTTTCTGTTGTGAGTGTTATTACTGAAAGAACTTGCTTTGGGGAATAGATTTCTTATGTCTCTCAGTGTCTGTAAGGATTTTTTCTTTTATTTGCCAACTTTATTCTGTTGTAAATGGAGAATAGTTTGCTGAGTCCTTAAATTCCAATCTGATTGGAATACAGGATGTGTGAGAGAACCACATAGCACTGCTGGGTACAGGTTTGGGGCAGGGACTTCTTAGCCTGAGGAGCTGAGGATGCTGAGCATGGGATGGGCTTTGCCCCTTGGCTGTGCTGAAATGTCCAAATTCCAAGGGAAGGAGGGCTTGGCCACAAGCGCAGCCTGCTCTACGGAAACGGCCTTTGATGGGAGATGCCACTGTCTGCAGCACACTTTCCCTGCAAATCCCATTTGATATCAGTGTGATCTGTGTGGGGTTTGCTGTGCTGAGTGTGTCCACACAGAAACAGAGTGGGGAGGCAAAGGACCATGAAGGACCAGCAGGCAGAGGATCAGTGCTCCTGAGCCACTGGGCTGCCTCTTTGATCCACCTGCCTTTTAATGGCTATTTTCTGCCCTTTTTGTAAATAACTGCCTTTTATTTGACCTATCTTGGGCTTGATTTTCCTCTAAGCCAGACCTTTCAGTGTCTGGGAAACCCTACAGCATATAGAGAGAACAAAGGGTGATTTTTCCCTCAATTACTTCAGTGAACTTAAGTGTGACCAGCCCTGTTATAGGCTGGCACCTGGGATTTCCTGGGCATAAGCATTAATGGATTTTTGCAGTAATGCTTTATGTGTAAATCCCAGCTCCTGAAGCTCAATACCTGTTGTCCATCAGGTGTGTCTAGTCTGGCAGCTTCTTGGCCTTTCCAGGGTGGGCTCAGGGATTACTGTACCTCTTTTTCTCCAGGAAAGCATCTGCAGTTGTGCTTTAGCTTAGAAAGAAACTATGGACAGCAACAAGGTTGTGCTTCTGTAATGCTGCTTCCTCTTATTTTGTCCAGCTGTTTCTTAGTTAAACGGGGTATCAGAAGCTTTCACCAAGTGCCTTCCTGAGCTTTTCCAGAGTTTGGTGGGGACTGTATTCCAGAATTACTTTGCTGAAAGGTGAATCCAGCCATTCATTATCTGTTTTCTGCTTTCTCATTTGAAATGTGATTTGTTTCCCTGTTTAATGTGTGTTTCTTCTCAATCTTCTAATTTAATTTGCAGTGTTTGAAAACAGTTGGAAAACCCATCATGAAGGCTGAGAAAGAGAAAGTTGTCAAGAGCTTGGAGCTGTTGAACTTTCTCCTTAAAACTGTGACAGGGCAGGTGAGTGTGTGACCTAGTATGTGACAAATGGCATCTTTCAAATGTCACACTTGGATTTTGCCATGTGATTGCTACATCCCACCTCATTCCCTACCAAAAGTTCCTCTAGAGGGAATGTCTGGTTGGATCTGAGGGCAGAAGAGCCCTCCTGTCTGAAGGAGTGATCTATAGTCTTTATGAGCTGATCTCCAGAGGATAATCTGTGCAGTGTTCAGCAAACACTTGTGGCATCTGCTTTCTTAGCAGTAGAAATAGAACCTGAGGTACAGCGAGGGTGGGTTTTATCCCAGGTGATTGCTCTTTCCTCTCCAATGAACTCCAAAGATTATGACCAAAACCAGGATTAATAGCTTTAAGAGCAAAAGTGAAGCTTTGTTCTAGGCTTTGTTTTCCCTACTAAAAAATTACTTTTTTGAGCATGCAGAGATTTTCTACAGGTGACAAAATACCTTCCTAATTTGATTGTATTTACTGGAGGAAAACACCACAAGCAGCAGAATTGCTGAAGCCCAGTTTCCTACTGATAAGCCCAGAGCTCAGGCCACAGCCTGTTTCTTTGTGAAGACCTAATAGGAAAGTGGGGAGGAGAGAGATTATTTCCAAGACTCTTGGAGGAGCTAAATAGCCTTTGAGACACCCCTTTCTGCCTGGTTTCACTGAGATTATGCTGTGGGTTACAGAAGAGGGTGCCAGATCTTTAGGAACGAGACTGCACATGCTGCTGCTTTAATCCTGCCTGGGTACAGTCATGTGTCTTCTTTTCCCTGCTCCCAGCCAAGGTTAGGAAAGGAAAGTGAACTGAAGGACCCTCCAGTTCTTTTAATGCCACTGCAGTTCTGTTAGACTCATGCCTCTCATGGCAGAAACTCAACTTTTCAAGCAAACCCTGACGGTGTGGTGTGACTCACCAGTACTTGTACCAAACTGAAGTGGTGCAAACAGACCAAGGCTTGGAGCAGCCAGGCAGGATTGGGAATTGCTGCCCTAGCCTTCCTCTGAGCATGGCTGCTGTGAGTGCCCCCCCCCAAGTTCACTCTGCACATCTCTCCCTGCCTCTTGCAGAAGCTGAATGTGAAGCTGACAGAGGTGGAGAAGGTGCTGCTCTCTCTGAAGCAGCTGGAGGACTTTGGCAATTCCCCACGGCTGGACTCTCTCTACTGGAACGTTATGCGCTGGCTGAACCACACGTACGTCTGCTGGCATCCTGCCCTGGGCCCTGCCTGGGGCTGCCTGCCTGCCTGCTCATGGGGGGGAGGGAGGGGCTGGGGAGAGAAAGGGCATCGAGGCAGCAAGGTCAGGGTGGAGTTTAATGGAGCTCCTTGGTGGGTGGGGTTGAGACACTCATTAATGCTTGTTAGGAATAATTCTGGGTTCATTGTTCTGTGTGCTTACATCCTGGAATTTATTCCTGATGGGAAAGGGTAGTAACACAGCACTGACATGTCTGATGCCTGATCATGGGTTGCCAGAAGAGAAGAAAGCCAGGGCCACAGGCAGGCATTAGCCACTTCCATGGGTAATACTCATCCTCACAGCACTCATCCTCACCCTGTGCTTGCTGCATCTGTCTGGTGCTTCTGCCTGTTCATGGATTGCCTGTCACATGGATCACACTGATCCCTGGTGTGAATTAAGCTGCTCTTGGTTGTTGGCATTCTCTCTGCAGGAAGCCCAAGAAAGAGAAGGCAGCCAGTAAACCCACCCAGGGAGCAGAACTGCTTAAGAAGAAGAGAAAAGGTTTCCTGCCAGAGAGCAAGAAACGCAAGAATCGCAAGAAAGGCGTCCAGGAGAACGGGGTGGGAGCAGGGGAGGATGGAGACCCAGCAGCCCCAGAGGAACAGCCCCTGGGAACACAGAGCCCCAAGCATAAGAAAGGCCTCGTGCCTGGTGGTAGCAAAAAGCATCCAAAAAGAGAGGGCAAGGAGAATGGAGTGGCAAAGGCAGGAGGTGAGAACCTCCCCACTGCCAGTGAAGGAGATGCTGTAGCTGACAAGAAGAAGAAAAGGAAGAGGAAAGACAGAAAAAGAAAAGGTGCTGCAGGTAATGAAGCTGAGCAGGGTCCAGCTGCAAAAAAAACCAAGGGGAGTGTTGTCCAGGAGACCCAGCAGAAGCAAGACAAAGCCAAGAAGAAAAAAAAAGAGAAAAAAACTCCAGTGCTGCAGGAGTAAAAAACTCCCATGGACTCAGCCAAGCCTGGCATGGCTAGTATGGCTCAGTAGACTGTTGAAATATCTTTAATATCTATAGTTTTTATGCTCTCCATGACTTTTAAATAAACCTTCTCTGATGCTGAGCTCTAAAGCTGTGGGTCTGGCTTGTGTGGAGGGCTCAGCTAGAGAACAGAGAGCTTCAGGAGGTTACACACCCTCTAGGCTCTGGCAGTGCCAGAGAATCCTGTCTCCATGATTTCCCAAGGCAGAAGTGACAGTCTGATCTGGATTCCTTGGGGAGTTGGGGTGGGTGTGCTGGCACTGCTGAGTTGGTGATCAAGCCTGAAGTAACTCCTAAAGGCTCATCCCTGTCCTGCCCAGGCCCAGCAGTGCTCACAGCTTTTCCCGTGTGGGAAATGCAGCTTCTGAAATGCCTGGGGTTAAATGGGTTTGTACAGGCAAACTCTGGGGTCAGCTGTTTCCAGATTGACCCTCTGTACTGTCCCTAACTACCATGATGTGGTTTTTCTTGCCTTTTTGCTGCTGGGTGCAGGAGGGGTTATGGCCCCTGTGGTAGTGCAGGCACATCAATAAATCAGTGAAACAATTGAATGGTTGATTGATTGGCCTCTCTGGCAGGCCAGCAGCCTGTGTGCAGCCCTGGAACAGCAGGCCTGCAGCAAACAGTCTGGGAAGGTGACTGCCTGGAATTGCTTCTGCTTATTTATTCCCAGGCTCCTGAGGGCTGGATGCCATCATCCCTTTGGAGAGGGCCAAGTGCTCCCATGCACTGGGTACCTGGTGCAAGTGTTTGAAATGCTGCTCATGCTGTAGTTGCCACTAAAGCCTCCCCTGCTCCTCCCCACCTGCTGAGCACTCTGCTCCTGGATGCCAAAACCTGGGTGTTGATGCCTGGCCCTGACTGCTCTGCAGATCTGAGGGAGCAGTGCTGGTTTAATGCTTGGACCTGATGATCTTGAAGATCTTTTCTAACCCTAGTGATTCTGTGATTCTCTGAAGGCCTCACTACTCCTCTCCCTGCTGCAGAGGAGTTTGGTGCTGGCTCCTGGCAGAAGCTGTTGCAGGCAGAGGGAAGGGCTGGCAGCAGGGCTGTGCCTGTTGTGCCTTCAGCTCTCATCCTGCAGGTGGGTCTGTACCATCAGGCAGAGAGAAGGGCACTGGAAATGTCATCCTGCTTCTGGAAGGGCTGAGAGAAGAGCTGCAAAGGGCTGTGTTTGTCTGTGGCTATTTTATCTGCCTTTGCAATGATTCTCTGCTCAAATGGCACAAAACTCCTGGGAGGCAGCACAGACACTGCAATCCCATTGCAGACCCACAGCTTCCACTTTGCCTGTCCCAGCAATGATCCCACAAGCTGAGCTGCACATCCAGGGTGTGCACTGGCTCCTGTGAGCAGCAGGTGACAGCTGGGGTTTCTGTGCCCACAGTTCAGCAGAGAATTCTCCCTGTGCCTGCCTTTCACCTCCTGCCTGCACAGCTCCTCAGGCTCTCAGGGCAGTTGGGGCCGAGGGCTCTGTGTGTTGCCTTGGAGGACACAACTCTTGTGCAGGCTGGATGAGGAGGGGTTGGCTGGCCCTGGATTCTCCAAGTCAAGAGTCTTTCAATATTGGCACAGATTGGGCAGGAGGTGAAGGGCAGCTCTCCTTATGTCACCCTTGATGACTGCTGGTTTCCTCTGGAGGGTTTGCAAAGGTTCCCAGACAGGATGGAGATCTGGGCTGCAGGTGTGTCACCAGGACACTGCAGATCAGACCTGCAGGACATGGCTGGTTCCTGCTCTCTGTGGTGCTCCCATTCCTGTCTGAGCAATTCAGGGCTGGACTCACCCTGCTGGACCTTTTCTCCCAAGGCACTTATTCATCTGGAGGTGGCTATAGGCTGCTGACTGGAGCAGCTGCTGCTGCAGCCTGAAGAAGAGCTGCATATCTCTGCAGACCTCAGGCAGAATGTGTTGGCAAATTACTGCCAATCCTGTCTCCAGGAAAAAAGGGTCTCTGCTCTAAATGGGGCTGTTGACACTGGGATGCTGCCCTGCCTTTGCCATTTCCTGCTGAAAGCTGGTTCATTGCCTCGTTAAAGCCTCAATCCCAGCTAAGCCCCTCCAGCTGTCCCGGATGATGATTTTTCATGGATTATGCAAATGGGCACGCAGGAGGCAGTAGGTCAGGGCTGTCCTGGTTTCATGGTCCCGAGGGCCTCCAAAGGGGACAAGGGGCTTCAGATCAGAAATGTCTCACTAATGATTTCTTTCTCTCTGTGCCTGTAAGTAGGACATCCTGGGATTTTGTGCCTCTGCTGTGTGGAACCAGAGGAGGAACAGTAGGCAGGTGTGGTGGGAGGGAAGCAGGAGTGAGCTGGGTGAGAGGTTTGTCTCCAGGCAATTTGGGGAGGGAATCTTCACCTGCCTGCAGAGAGAGCAGCTGTAGCACCCAGAGCCACCACGCTGGGCAAGCCCTTGAGGCCGCAGAGCCTGGCTGAGCCACTCTAGGATACCTGCGAGGGTCACTGCAGTGAAGAGTTCGTGTGGATCAGCTTGTCACTGTCGTTTGGAAGGGCAAAGCACGAGGCCAAGGCTGTGCCAGCTGCTGTTTCTAACAGAAGGATGCCCACTGGGTAGTGCCAGCTGTCAGGCTGCAGAGGCTGACTGAGCTCTGCTGTCTGTCCATCGCTGTGTTTGGTCTCCAGGACCTGCAGAGTGGTCAAGGGGAAGAGGGACAGGAGAGCTGCAGGGCACAGTGGGGGTCATGCTGCCCTAACAACTCCTGCCAATTAAATTACCTGACTGTAGGCTGGCTTTGATACACTGCTTATAGAATGCAGTCACTAATCCAACAGGTCAAATTGTGTTTGTCCAGCACATATTTGGGCTTTTTAATAATCACAAAGGTTTCATTTGACTTGATTTCAGTCCTGACTGTTGCTTGACCGTTAGGGCTTTTGACTGAGCTTTGATTTCAGTGAAGCCTTTTCCTCTCTGCTGTCCTGGGCTCAGAGCTCTTTGGTAGGGAGCTCAATGGATGCAAGGGAACAGCCACAGGCCCTGGGCACTGAGCTCAGGGCAGGGATGCAGTGCTGGAGACTGGCCAAAGCCACAGGACAAATCCAGGCACGTGGAGTCCTGTGAGGGTGGGCAAGCCTGGCACAGGGCCCAGAGCAGCTGTGAGTGCCCCATCCCAGGAAGTGTCCAAGGCCAGGCTGGACAAGTCTTTGAGCAACCTGCGATAGTGAAAGGTGTCCCTGCCATGGCAGGGGGTGGAATAGATTGGTCTTTATAGTCCTTGTAGCCCAAACCATTCCATGATTCTATAATTTCTGATATAATATCCTGTATGTCATACAGAGATTTTGCCAGGGACTCTGGGCAATGAGTGCAGTGTTGGAATTGCTCAGGAGAGGTTGCCAGGCAATCAGCACCTCTTTGCACAATGTGATAAACGTAAATGCACCAGTGACAGCAGGGCACTGCAGCACAAAGAACATCAGCTCCTACAGACCAGCAGAGGGTCAGGGGAGTCACCCTGTGCCAGCCCATGAGGCTGGTGTTTGTCAGAGCATGGGTGGCTCTGAGAGCTGTGCAGGCAGTGAGGGGAGGTTTTGTGAAACAGGGATGGGGAGTGAGCAAGTGTGTGGGGGCACACACATAACATACACACACACATAACATACACACACACACACGTAACACACACACACATAACACACATAACACAACACACATAACACACAGACACACACACAACATACACATACACACATAACATACACACACACACGTAACACACACACACACACACACACACACACACACACACACACACACACACACACACGGTTATGGCCCTAATCCAGTGCCAGTGTGGACAGCACACTTGCTAGCAGTAGTTGATGGATGGAAGCTAAAGCTGCTGAGCTGCAAAGCTTATCTATCTGCTGGAACATCAGAATTTGGAAAATTATTCTTAATCGAGTAATTTACAAGAATGATAAACTGAAAACCCCGAAAAGGCCATCAGGGATGATTGTTTTAAGTGACAGAGCCTTTGCTTTTGCAGTTTCCTGGCTTGAACACTTGGCCTGTGCTGAAGGAGAAGGATGCTGAAGGGAGGCAGTGCTGGGTGCTGTGGGAGGCCAGGGCAGCCCCAGACTGCCCTGTGTGTGTGATGGCAGCCCAAGGCTGAATGCAGGGCTCCTGCAGGATGTGCAGGACCAGCCTCTTCACTCCTTTTTTCCACAAGCCACCATCCCGGGAGGTTGGTGGGCATGGCTGCTGCAGGATCCCTGGAGAAGGGCAGCCTTGATGCCCACTGTGGGACCACTTGGGAATTCATTTCCTGCCTTCCTGTGCATATTGCTGAGCACCTGAGCCATGGCTCCCACAGCACCATTGCCATCAGTCCATAAGCCAGGCCCTTCAGCTGTGCTGAGGGGCTGGAGCAGGACCCACCTCTGAGCCGACACTGACTCCTTCCCCCAGCTCTGATCCTGGCTGCAGCCAGCTCAGAGGGAAAAGGAGGCTGTGATACACTACCTTCCCTGCTCCTGGTGTTAGTTCTCAACCAGCTCCAGGCAGGTTGCTGTCCAGTTAAGTTCTTGGCAGCTCTGTGGCTGCTGGAGTTTGGAGCATCCTTATCCCAGGGACCAGCTCTGCAGGCAGCAACCACAGGATGAGTGGCCAAGAGGAGACAGGAGAAAAGGAGCCAGGAGGTACATTTTAAATACTTTTATTTCTTAATTTACATTAAGGTATATATTTGGCTTATCTTTTTTTTATACTCTGAGATTCACAATCAATTGCTTTTAAAAAATAAAATAGTCATTTGCTTCTGAAAGAAATCAGAAAACTATTTTATACTCCTCCCTTGTATAACAAGAAAATAGACTAATACTCCCGTACATCACGTAGTAAAAGTGACTGTAAGTGCTGGTTTACCAGACAATAAAGCAGATGGAGAAGAAAACAAGCATTTGGGGTGGAGCTTGGAAGAACTCTGCTTCCCAGAGCACAGCCAGATGTTTATGGGGTTTAGCCACCCTGACTGTAAGGGGAGAAGCTCCTGGGGCCACCCAGACCTGCTGTGGGAGCGCTGGCAGCAGGAGCCATTGGGCTGCAGCTTGCTGCCTTTTGGGCCACTCTCTCCTTTGGGCAGTTCCCACTGCCTCAGCTTCCCACCCTGGGTACAAACCATCCCACTGCCAGGGCAGGATCAGCTGGGAGTACTTAATGCTTTAAAAAATCCCCTTTATGAAGTGGAGTAGAAGAAAACCCTCATGGATTAACTAAGGGGCAGCTGGAGCCTCCCTGGTGCCTCTGGACACTTGCACAGACCCTGCTGAAAGCAGCAAGGATCTGGAAGAAGCCTGAGCCTCCCTCTCTTAGCCTGACACATGTGGGAGCAGGGATTCAGGGATCACCTGGTGAAGGTAGGACTCATTTCTCACTCCCTTGTTTGCTCTCTTCCCTCTGTCCTTGTTTAAACAGAACCCACACATTTCCTTCATGTGCACAAAGGATAAAACCAGCACTGAGCTCTGACAGGGACTGGAGCCTGTCACAGACAACGACTGCCAGTGACATTACAGAACACTTCAGTTCCCTTTTCGTTGTTGACTCCTGAGAATTAAGGAGAATTCCTAATCTCTGAACCTTAGCAGAAATGTTCCATTTTGTTGACAGTAAATGCTACAACAGAGAGCCTATCAGAAAAGCAATTTAGGAAATGTGGTTAATCTTCTTTGGTCTCTGAGATGAAATGACTGATGGTTGAGTTGTTTTTTGTTTCTTTTTAAACAGCTTAAAAAGGAATTTCTTAATGGGAATCAGCAATTCATGTGCCTTTAAAGCCAAGTGTTTGGCTCTCAGACTACAGGCTGTGTTTCCCCTCTGAGTGTAAATAGTGGCACGAGGTAGGAAGTGAAGCATTGTTGGGATTTGCTTTGCTTTGTTATTTCTAGCACCTGCCTGCTCAGGCACTAGAGGAACACTTCTGGTCTGGTTCTTTAGTCAAGTCTTAGAGCTACTGTTAAGGGATTTCAGGTGACAGAACCCCTGCAGAAGAGTCCTGTGAGGTCTGGGGAAGAGGGAAGGCTCAGGGGATTACAGGAATCCCAGCCTGGGCAGGGACCTGCTGTGGGGTGAGCACCTGGAACTGGAACCATCTCTGCTGCAGTGCTGTGCTCCAGGTCCCAGCACATCCTGGCAAGGAATGGGAGATAAACCCAGCTGACAGTACTGACAGTACCTTCCTGTGCTGCGCAATCCTGGCACAACCAGAACAGCAGCTCCCAGCATGAACTCACATCTAGCCTTGGTTTGACATTTCCTGAGCTGATTTAGTCCTCCTTGGACCCCAAGTGCAGTCACTTGTGAGCCGTGAGCACAAGAATGAGGTGCTTCCACCTGCTCAAGTTGTGCTGAACTGTGAGAGAGAGCTCAGAACAGAGGGAATGGAGCCTGCTGAGCCAGTGCCCTCCCTGTGGCAGTGCCCTCCCTGTGGCAGCCTGGCCCTCTTCAGGACCTGGGCTCCCCTTCCTCCCCCATCCAGCTGACAGAGCATACATTTGGCTTGTGGAGGCCAAGTACAGGAAACAAGACTCAGTGGAATGGCACCATGACATGCTTCTGCATTTGAGTCTAGCCCAGGTCAGGCACTGGCCTTGTCTGAAAGCTCTCAAATGCACCTTTGTATGGGTACAAGTGACACCCCAGTGACAGTGCTCTGGGACAGGCAGGGTGGGATGTGCAGGAACCCAAGCACTCTGAAGGCAGAGTGTCCAGCTGCTTTAGAATATTGACAGGAGAATTAGCATTGACAGTGTGAGTGATATGGAATCATGTAAACAAAGCACGAGGTCACTGCACAGCAATATTGCACTCCAGGCCCAAGGGACAGCCATTCATCCAGGTGGATTTTGGTAGTTTAAAAGCCTATGAACCTCTTAGGAAGGCTAAATGGAGCATATGGAAAACTCTAGAGCCTGTAGGGATTTCTGTCCAACGTTCTTCTGGGCTTTTCCGTGACAACCACCAGCATACCCAGTGCAGTGCAACTCTCTCCTCTGTCTCACTGCTCAGTCCCAGTGACAGATAGGTCACCCACTGGAAGTTTTCCTGTGGTGCCCTTGCAGGCCCTGGCACCAGGGCACTGAGAGGAAGAGAGCTATGGACATTATTCATGTCTGCTATGGTTGCACAGGCAGCTCCAGATTTCAAATGTTTAAATAAAAAATGTTTATCTAAGTATATATATATATATATATATATATAATCTAATGTCTTCAGCAGAGATAAAGCATCTTATAACATATTTAAATAAAAAATAATAATCTGAATCAAACCTTCAGTGTCAAAGAAAAGGTGATGTACAGAACAGGTCCTCAACTAGTGCAGTCTGTGGGAGTGGGAGTGCTGGCAGAGCAGCAGCATTCCATAGGACACCAGCTGCCCTACAAACAGTGTGAACTTCATGGGCTACAACTAAAACCATTTACACAATCTACACTTGCTCACTTGGGCAGCTTTTTCTGGGTCCAGTGGACAGTTGGTTTCCATGCTTGGGGACCCCGTGAATGTCCATGTGTTCCAGAAGTTGCCACATTCCCTGCTCATCTCCTGGTGCCTGACCCTGCAGGCTGGAGCCATGGATTTGGTGCCAGAGAACCCCTCTGGGACGTGGAGCTGAAGGATCCACTGCTATCCAGAACAGAAGGGCTTCGAGGCTGAGACTGGCATGGTGGAAGCAGGAATCCACTGTCATTGCCTTCACTGGCAGCTGCAAACAGGGAATAGAAGGTGGTTATGGATTGGGGATGGGACACCCCAGCTCCTGTGCTACTGGGGGCCAGCTAAGACACTCCTGGTCTCTGTGCAAGCAGGGGGTCGGCAGAACCTGTCCACAGTGGAGGCAGCACTTTGGTATGTGCAGAACCATTTGGAATGGAAACAAATGCACTGAGATCCTGGCCCAGCCTGCTCCAGGAGGTGACAGGCAGGTGTAGCTCCTGTGCAGTGCTCAAGGGCAGCTGTGTGTGACACCACAACTGCTCCTGCTGTGGGCTGAAGCAACTCACACATTAGAGATTCCATTTTTGTAGACATTTTTGTTTTTGCCCTCCTCAGTTTACTGCAGAAGGACTGCCTTGTGCCTGAAATTGTCATTGGAGAAATGCTGTCCCTTGGGGAGCCCAGTTCAGGTGTCAGCCCAGCTCAGGATGCTGCTGCCAAGGCAGAGCAGGCACTGCTGCTGCTCCATGCTGGCTTTAAGGAGCACCTCTCCTCACAGCTGAGGTACCTATCTACCACATCTACCAGCCAACTGCTTCCCTAGATAATGGGGCAAGGATAACCAGTTCTCTCACTCCAAGATTTCCTATGAGAGGGTCTGTGCTCCATGTTATGCAGGAAATTGCCCCTGACCTTAAAAATTAGTGGCTGCTGCATTCCAGAAAAATTCCCCTGTGACGGTGCCCTGGTTACTTTCAACCTGTATAAAACTGGTCCAAAAAAGAGGAAAGTGAAAAACCTTGGTGTGCCCAGGATGTTACTGGCTTACAAAGCAAGTTTCAGCAACAGCACCAAGTATTTCCTCCCAGATTTGCTGATGGCACTTTTTAGAAAAAACCCTCCAACTTTATTAAAAAGCTACTGTTAAATAATACTGGGTAAATACACATCCAGCCCAGAGCCTGCAAACTCCAGGCAGCCCTATGCCCAAATCCACTCCCCTCTGTGGAAATAACACATCTGCTGTGCTAGAGATTGTATTAAATCTCTTCCCTCAAAAGGCCATTCTGAAGTGTCTTATTGAGTTCTGAATTTCTGATTAGTCTTTCAATGCATTTAATTTATGGGAAAGAAATCTCCTCTTCAAAAACTTGCTTTAATTAATTTTGGCTCGAGTAGAATGCTGGGAAGTGTTTATCACTTGTGGCTGTGGGGGAGTGATAAGGACAGCATGAACACAAGGGACAGGGTGGGCAGCAGGAAGGGGAAGGTCCCTGTGGCTCAGAGGTGCTGCCCTGCATCGAGGGCTGCAGGGGGACAGTCCAGCAACAACATGCAGGGTCAGGTGCTGCCAGGAAACACTTTCTGCAGAAAATTTGGATTGTGCCAGAAATGGTGGTTTGGTAGTAGCCCATGTCTGACCCAGAGCAGGACTGCAGGAGGTTTTATGAACACTGAAAGAGTTTAAGTTCTGGCCCGGGACAGTCACACTGCTGGTGGTCAAGGGGACACGGGTAACATGGGCTCTTCTGCTCAAAGAAGGGAGCACCAGGTTCTGGAAACAACTCAATACCACAAAGGACACTTGAGGTGATCTCTGCTTTCCCTGTTCTTGATTTGCTCTGCTTTGGGCTGAGGGTGGCAAAGGTGCAAAGCAGAGCTGGCTGAGGAAACTTCTCTGCAATTCATAAGGAAAGAAATGGGCTGACAGGAGTTTGGAGCAGAGCTGTAGTTTGAAACATACTGCTGGTTTGGGTCACTCACCGTCTCAGACCTTCACAGAGGCTGGTGGCATCACAAGCTGATTCACCCTGGTAAAAAGAAAACAAAAGTGTTGTTGAGAGCTGCATTTAGCAAAGAAGTTGATTCCTAAGAACATACCAGCCTGGTAAATCCAGGTTTTGGTTGTTTAACAGTGTCTAAAGAAGTGGGACATTAATAACTGTCCTGCACAAAATGGTATAAAGCTGAAACCTTGTCACACAGGGGTGCCTGACAGCAGTGCTGACAATGGCTGGAACATGCCAAATAACATTGCTGGCACTAATTGACAAGGATTTGGGAAGGTCCCAAAGGCATCCAGACAGCCACTATTTCCCTAAGCCAGTACAAGATTGTACAGTGGCTGTTGCTCTCCTTCAGCCGGACAGCACAAATGTAAACAGTCATCACTAATAAAGATTGAGTTAAGAAAAAGTGAATTGTCTTTCGGCTTGCAGCCCTGAAGGCCTGCTGTTGTTGCAGCACCTGCTCCTGGGTGATGGACAGTGTCTGGCAGGGACTGCTGTGTCACCAGGCAGGAGCTGTCCTGCAGCTCCTGGGATGAGAGCATGAGGACAGCTCCTGTCTGCTCTGTGGGACCCAGGGACAGCAGCAAGTCCTACCAAGTCCATGCCTTGCACCTGCTGCTTGTCCTTGCACTACACGCCCTGGAGGATTCAACCTTCGTCAGCAGCAGCTCCTCTCCATCCCTCCCACGCTGTTCTTGTTACTCAGGGGCAGGAGTGAGTGCCTTTGATAGTGATGCACAGCAGGGCCCGTGGGAGCTGCCAGAGGTGCCATCCTCGCACTGCAGCCCTTTGGAACTTGCTCTCTCTAGCTCACTGAGCTCAGTGGGAACACCTGGATTCCTACAACACTGGGAAACCCCACCACAGCTCCAGCCCTGGCAGTCTGAGTGCTTCACCCACGGGCTCTCTCAGCAAAAATAAATCTGAGTCACAAAGGGAGAGTATCCACCTGCCAGTGCAGGTCAGCTCTGCTGGGGTTGGGGTTTAGGACTTTTCTTTTTGTTTCTTGAGCTAAAAGAATTTTCTCCTGTATGTGTTGGTAGGAGATAATAACGACTGGGTACTGGAGGGAGTCACGAGAAGCGCCCAGAGCTCAGGGGAAGGGTCCAGCTGGCTGCTTGCTCTTTTTACCTGGGAGATTCTCTGGGAAGGGCAGAGATACCGTGAAAATTGGGCTGGGGAAAAATTAAAAGGCTCTGTTGTTCTCGGCTTTGGAGGAGGAATGTGGAGCAGCTGCTTGGTGAGGGAAATCGCTGCCACTGCCGGAGCCCAGCCCAGAGCTGCTGCTGGTGAGAGCAGCCATTGCACTGAGCCTTATTAACACCCTGCTCGCTATAAAAGGGATTTTCACCATCTGCTGCGGTGCCTCAGGGGAAACCCCAGGATCCCAGAGCACCTTTCCCCTCCCAGGGAGTCTCTCTCGGCCCTGTTCCGAACCGGGCTGCTGCTGCTCACACCCCGCCGTGCCTCTGCCACTGCTGCGGGTTTTTGCTGCACTGCAGCCAACACTCCCTGCCTGCCGGGACAGCACGCAGTTCCAGCTACAGCTGCTGAGTGCCAGCTGCCTCTTGCTACCCAGGGTGAGCTCGTTCCTGCTGTTGCTGCTGCTGCTCCCGAGGTTCCTGGTGTGGGCCCGGGCTCGCCTGCCCCGGGGGGTTTGTGGAGTGAAGCCTCTCCCCCATCCCTTCCCCTCCATCCCTTCCCGCCATCACCGTGTGGGGCCCGGGCCGCGCCACAGCGCTCCCTGGCGGCGCGGGGAGCCACGGCAGCCTGCCCGCCGGGAGCCAGCAGCGCCCCTGCCGGCCGTGTCCGGAACTGCACTGCCAGCGCCCTGCTCTGCAGCCGGGACAGGGCTGCGCTGGGCGCTGCTGCTGTTTGCTTGCCTTGGTGCACATACCAGTGAGGAGCTGCTATTCATTTTCCCATATCTTTGCCTGAAAGACCCTTAATTTCAAAGTTATAATAATTCAGAGGGAAGGAGGTCATGTTTTCCATTCCAACGGAGGTTTCCCCCCTTCCTTAGCAGACACCTGTTTCTTAAAGCAAGACTTCAGCCAGCTTCAGCTAAGAACCAAACTGCCCAGCAGGGGTTTGTACCTCTATCGTCAAAGGCAGGTTCTCTCTGAATCACTGAAATCCTCAGACAGGTGCCCAGGGAACATCACAGAACTGCCACTGCCTGAGGCCCTGTCAGTGACAAATTCTCGGAAAACATCGTTCTTCTTTGGACACATTAAAACTTAGTTGTAGCTTCTCACCACATTTTGTACTTGACCCAGAACACTTTTTTTTTTTCTGCTGAAATGGATTCAAACATGTTCCAGGATAAAGCTGTACTCAGGGGATACCTTCCAAGAAATCTCTGCATCAGGAACTGGTCCAGTCCAACCCACAACTCTTAACTTCACACCAGCCCCACAGATCTCCAAGGTGCATAAAAGCCTCTGTGCTTTTTCTGCCTTTCCAGGCTATAAACTGAAATATTTCTGATGGAAGAACTGGCCCAAGTGTCTTTGCACAAGTCCCATTCTTGCTAACCCCACTGCACTGGAAATCACGTTGTATTGAACATTGGAATTGTGTAGAATACATCAGAGAAAATTACCTGGGAATGTTACAGCCAACTTCAAAAGTAGGAAACAAGCTATGGAATGCCACCAAACTACCACAGAACACTAAAACTCCAGAGGTGTGAGTAAGCCACAATGTTTGAAAGTCCTATCCCTTACCACATCATTCCACATTCCTAGAGGATACAGAATCTACACAGAAAAAGTGACTTTTGCCATGACTTTAGCATAGAGAACTCACATGCACTGCTGACACAACTGCAAATAGACACAACTTTCCTGCTCATGAAACAGTTCAGCCTCCTATGGGATAAAATGCACCACGCTTCTATTTCAACACATTTCTCTCAAGTCCTGCTTTATCTGTTTCACAGATGGGAACAGAGGCCTAGAGGGGCTAATCCTGACGTGCTTGTCGAAGATTTGATGGGGAATTAGACTGCACATGACTTGTGAACCTGCTGGGGAGAGAAATGACTTTCAGGGATCACACAGGAAGGTGATGGGCACAAGAGAGAACTGAAATAGTCCCCAAATTTGGGGCAGTGCCTCCTCAGTCCCTCTGAAGCCCCATGCAGACAGTGGTCACTACCACAACCAATGGCAGTGGGGTTCAGCTTATGGGTCAGGTGGGATTTTGTTTACTTTTTTTAAAGCAAACTTACAAATAATAAATTTTGAACTCTCTTAGGTGGTAAAATGTAGTACATGGGCTTAAAATAACAAGGTTCAAGAGCATCTAAATCCCTCATTAAGTGCCACTTGCCTTTCTAAAACCGATAATCCTACACTGAATGGATCACTGAACATTGGCTCCTAAATTGTTCTGTTTTCTTTGCAGTGTTTTTTTAAGATTGTGAATGTTTTCATTCCTTGAAGAGAGTAGGGTGGGAACCAGTCTGTTATTTCTGGAGGAGGAGGAAACTCACCCAGGCTGCCTTTTACGAACAGGAGCTGTACAACTTTTTGATTTTTTTACAGACTCCTCTAGCAGTTAAAAATGTGGCTGATTCTCTCTAGCTCCATCACTTCCTCTCCTGTCAAACCTAAATATTTCTCCCAGATCCTATCAAGTCATTTCCATGTACTGTTACAGTATCTATAATTCTGAAGTATTTATAAGACTGTCTGTTTAAAATTAAACTACATGCTCTAGAGCTGTTAAATATTTATGCAATGTAAAATGGATCTAATTTCACTGCACCTCAGCCAGTTAGAGACCTGCATGAGGACAAGACAGCCAATTTAAGATAACAGATGACTGGCCAGGATCTTTTACAGGTCAGCTATGCTCTATTTCAGGAATTGGGCAGGATTATTATCTAAATGCCCTGTCCCTTCCAGCCTTGCTGATCCCCAAGCCAGCAGCTAATGGAGATTACAGGTTGTAGTGCAGCCAGCACTTCTGGGCAGTCCCAGGGATTTGAAAAAATTCCTGTGCAAGAACATTCTGCTCCACCCTGGGCCAGTAAGGGGAGAACCCAGAACCCCTGCTCACCTGGAGCTCTGTCTGTGGCATGTGTGTCCTGCTGAGCTCCAGGGATGTGTCACCTCTGTCCCTGAGCTCCAGCCAGGAGCAGAATGGCAGCAAGGAGGACACACCTCAGTGTGCCCAAAGCTCCAAGAGAGGCTGTGCTCACAGAAAGCCTTTGGGAATGCTGCCAGCCTGGTTAATGCCAAGTTTCATGCCTAAATTAAACACCACCTGTATTTCAGTACCCTGCAGCTTTCCCAAAGCCCAGTTTTCTTGCTATCTAAACAAGCCAGACTCTGGCTTTTGTAACTGAGAAGCATATTAGGAAATTACATCCTGGTTTTTACAGCCTGCTGTACTTAACATCACTTAATTTTCACAACCAACAATAAAATGCTTTGGTAGGGTCCTTCTAGCCTGAAAATAACTCAGTTTTTGAGTTATTGAGCAGGAGTGTTTTAGTGTTGAGTTTTTGAGCTGGACCTCATTCAGCAGACAGAAGTACTGGGCTACAGGGGCAGCTGGACCACTGGACTTAGCAGCAATTCCTGACAGTGATTAAGGATCTTTGTCCTTAATTTCAGTGAAGAGAATCCTGTGTTTCTAATGCAATGTGCCATCAAGTGCCTGTTTGAAGCAGTGCTTTAGGGACACGGGGGACCAGTCACTAATGGCAGTCCCCAGCAGACTCTCCTGTCTGAACTTCCTTAGCCATTGGGAGGTTACAAACATCTCCAAAAGGCCTTGTGAACACACTGAAATCTGAAATTTTAGGTGGTGAAAAGTTCATGGCCAGACATCCTTGAAGGGTAATGAGGCTTTATGGCCTTAATCTATGAAAAACAAATCTCTTTTCAAATACAGCCAGTTAGAGGGTGTTTTTTTGGCACGAGTGCAACATCATCCTCCACCTGTGTCTCAGGGATGATGAGCAGCCCAGCCAGATGCAGCAGTCTGAAATTCCAGCTGAAACAGCAGCATTCAAAGCTGATATTGCTGACTGAGACTGGACAAGGAAACCAGGCTAAGGATGGTCATTTGTAGCTCCACACCTGCATGACTTCAGCTGTAAGAGTGAATTTTATCAACTGATCCATGAACACAACAAGGGACTTGCATTGATGCTGCTGTTATCACTGATTTCTGCAGATAACTGATGAAAGAGTTATGTAGCAGGAGAGCTGGAGCAGCCGCTGTAACAAATCAAAGCCACAGCTGTTCTTTAACTATTTTGCTCACTGCAGAAGCCAAAACTCTGTCACACCCTGAGTGCAAACACTGGTCCTCGTCCTGCACCACCTTTTCACCAGACATTTCAGGAGGAGCAAACGCAGCAGACTGGACTCTCCAGTTCAAGTGTGGACCTTTTATGTCCTTCATTATACAGTTTTTGATCAACAGTGCATCAGGTAACTGAGTTAGCCATTGCTGCCCTGCACTGACTAAGCACAGTTCCCATTTTCACCTGCAGCTGGAAGGAGATGGCTTTGGTTCCCTGCTCCACAGCAGTTCTCCTGGGATGCTGAACAAGCTGCCACAGCCTCCAACTCCTCCCCAAAAAAGGCTGCAGAACATTAACCCTCACTACAACCTGTTACCTTCAGTAAAAACTGGAATCAAGGATTGATCCCAGAGAGCAGCTCCTGCTCTGACTGACCTCAAGCTGTTTTGATGGTGAAGTCAGTAATTCTGGGACAAGACGTGATTGATAACATGAATTCCTGCAGAACTTCAGACTCCAAGCAGGCTGCAGCTGGAAACAGTGACTGAAAGGGAAGGAGAGCAACAGTGATAGATCAGCCTAGAGAGCTCCAAGTGAGTGGCACAAGGATGGCACAGATAAAAATAGTCCAAGCACTGAGCTTCCTGATGCATCTGACAGGTTATCCAGCTTGCAGGAACGGGCTGTTGATGGAGCTGAGGGCAGTTTGCTGAAGGAAAATGATGTTAAGAGAACTCTAACAAAATTCAACCAATAATCTGGCACAGGAGGAGTTTGCTTTGGAGCAGGAACAGTGCTCTTATTCCCAACCAGGGAGGGGGCCTGGGGCTTTGTGCACCTGCAGCTCTCCATCCCCAGGCTCACAGAGGAGCTGGGTGTGCATAGCCCTTGCACAGCCATGGGCAGAGCTGCCCTTCCCCAGGTCACAGAGGAGCTGGGTGTGCACAGCCCTTGCACAGCCATGGGCAGAGCTGCCCTTCCCCAGGCTCAGATTTGATCTGGGTGTGCACAGCCCTTGCACAGCCTGGGCAGAGCTGCCCAGAGAGGAGCTGGGTGTGCACAGCCCTTGCACAGCCATTCTCCAGGCTCAGAGAGGAGCTGGGTGTGCATAGCCCTTGCACAGCCATGGGCAGAGCTGCCCTTCCCCAGGTCACAGAGGAGCTGGGTGTGCACAGCCCTTGCAAAGCCTGGGCAGAGCTGCCCTTCTCCAGGCTCAGATTTGATTTGGGTGTGCACAGCCCTTGCACAGCCATGGGCAGAGCTGCCCTTCCCCAGGCTCACACAGGAGCTGGGTGTGCACAGCCCTTGCACAGCCTGGGCAGACCTGCCCTTCCCCAGGCTCAGATTTGATTTGGGTGTGCACAGCCCTTGCACAGCCTGGGCAGAGCTGCCCAGAGAGGAGCTGGGTGTGCACAGCCCTTGCACAGTCCTTCTCCAGGCTCACAGAGGAGCTGGATGTGCACAGCCTTCCTGCAGGCAGAGCTGCCCTCCCCTCTGCATTGCTCTGTCAGTGTGGAGTGAAGCTCTCTGGTGGGAACATGCTCCTCCAGCTGCACTGGAGAAATGAATTGGCTCAAATCCCCTTTTCTTCCTGCATGTCAGTGGGTTTAGCAAACAAAATATGATAATCATGCACAGCAAATGTATTTTCCCCTCTATTTGGTTCAGCCCCTTAAAGCTGCACAGATTGTGAGTATTTTCCATCTGTTCATTTAATCCAGGTGCTGATTTGCCTCCAGAGGCAAAAACATAGGTCAGCTTCACTTTTTCCTCTTTCACACATCTTTACTGAGGAGAAAACTGGCACAAAGGAAAAATCAATAACCTTTCCTGATATTTTCCCAGGCAGCTGCGGCAGGACAGATGTGAAGATGAGCAGTTAACAGCACCAATCAGGCTCCCAAGGACCTGGGTGGAAATGAGCTCCAGAGCTCACCAGCCTGTGGGGGTACTCTGACATGGACCCCTGAAGTCTGTGAAGATGCAGGTCTCAAAACTTTGTGCCTGAGTCTGTCTCTGTAAGTATAATTCTGCCAGATATTGATGGTTCAGTATTGAGGTGGAGGGATTTTTAGTACCACAGAAGATGTGTGTAACAACATACACTTACACCCACTGAAATAAGGGAGAAAAGAGGCAGTGGAGTGCCTCACTTTTGATTAAATGATTGGATAGCAAGGGGGAGAAAACATGACATAAAAAGCAGATAAGAACAAATTAAATCTTAAAATAGAAAATCCTGTAGAACTTCCTGATGGCACTTGATTAAAAACATACTTCTTATCCTCCAAAATAACTGCCTCATGCTATAGCTCTTTTCACCAGCCTCTGAGCTACCAGGTATGGGAAATAACAGAACCATGAAAGGGGTTGGTTTGGAAGGGACCTTGAAGACCATCTCACTCCAA
Source organism: Luscinia megarhynchos (assembly GCA_034336665.1). Classification (NCBI taxonomy): domain Eukaryota; kingdom Metazoa; phylum Chordata; class Aves; order Passeriformes; family Muscicapidae; genus Luscinia; species Luscinia megarhynchos. The sequence goes on from CM067581.1 coordinate 3,770,620, forward strand.
CCCCCTGCCATGGGCAGGGACACATTCCAGTAGACCAGGCTGCTCCAAGCCCTGTCCAACCTGACCTGGAGGCCTCAAGGAAACATCCATCCATGCATTTCACTGCACTGTGACAGTCCTGGCAATCCCCATGTGGCTTGTAAAGGTCTGGCAGAAATTTTGGGAATGACCAAGCTAGAGCACTTAAGACACTCCTTACTGGAGCACTGGAGGTAATACTCCAACAGTCTGTCCCTGTGTCTCTAACGCATGTCATTCAGGCAGTGCTGGGTTTGGCTGGACTAGATTGAATTGAATTTTCCTCCCATTGTTTGGAGTGGGGTTGTGTTTTGGATTAGTGCAGAACATGGGTGATAATATAGAGATGTTTCTGTTATTCCTGAACAGGCCTTGCACAGAACCAATGCCTTTTCTGCTCCTTGTCCTGCCATGCTGGTGAGGAATTGGGTGTCCATGGGAAGCTGAGAGGAGATACAGCCAGGACAGGAGACCCAAACCTATATTCCACATCTTATGATGTTGTGCTCAGTATATTAAGGAGGGGGAAGAATGAGGAATGGAACATGTTTGGAGTGAAGGTGTTTGTCCTTGCATGTAACTTGTGTGTAAAGGGGCCCTGCTGTCCTGGGGGTGGCTGAACACCCACCTGCCATGGCAAGTGGGGAATGAATCCCTTTGTTTTGCTTTGTTTGTGGTGCAGCTTGTGCTTTCCCTATTAAATTGTATTCAACTCACAGGTTTTTCAGTTCTTACCCTTCCAGTTCTACCCAGTGTGCTAGTGGGGCAGGAAGCAAATGGCTGGGAGGAACTTGCTGGGGTTAAAGCCTGGCCCAGGTCAAGGACCCAACCACAAGCAAATTGCTCTAACACAGTCACAGTCACAGTATCTGCCTTGCAGATTACTGCACAAGGAGAGGTCATTGCTGCTGATAATAGCCAATACCTTTGCAAAATCTCTGACATCAAGAAACAGTAGGGCTGAATTTTTCATGATTTCTTCTATTTCCTGGTTTCAGAAATTGTTTCTTGCTTGGAAGGCTGCTGCTTTCTGCTCAGTGCCCCAGTCACCTGTGTGGGATCTGATCAGATTTTGTCTCTGTGCCAGGGCAGCCTTAGCAAAGAATCTGCCTCAGTGAGAATTTAAAATCTCCTCCTGCCAGGCAAAGTCCCTTTAGGCCAAGAATTGCAATGCCAACACCAACTGACATGCTGAGTCCATTGGTAGCAGTGATTTCAGTGCCCCTTGTAGGTTGTGGAAAGTGCCTTCAATCCTGTTTTACAGCTGATGAGCATTTTAGGGACAACATCTGACTTCTTGGGGCTCACAGCAGAGAGTCAGTAGCTAAAACAGCAGGGAAACTCCCAAGTAGCTCTTGATCTGGAGCTCTTGGAAAAATGAGCTTTGGCTTTCCTATGGTATAAGGCACATGGAGAAGTTCCATTCTTGCTATGGGAGAGCACTGATTAGCTAGGAACAGTGCAGGAATATTGCTTTCCTTTCTCTGTGGCACAGGGGATGAACTTGGGAAGGTCAGTCTGGTGGGGAATGGGTGGTTTTGGAGAATCCAGAGCTCTGCCTGCAACCCCCTCTGCCAGCAGCTGCTGCCTCCATCCTTCTGCCTGGGCTAGAGCAAAGTTCCTGCTGCCAACATCCCATTTCAAACATGGTGTAAGGACCACAGCTGAGCTCAAACTGCCTGGGAACAGCCACACTGACCTTGGACACCTCCCCACACGACCTGCAGGAAATCTGCAGCTGACTAAAATGACACAACAAATCAGCAATTGTTCTAGATGTCACTGTTTTCCATCTGCATGACACCAGCAGCTCCCAACTGCAGCAGCAAACCAGCATTTCAGATTCAAGTCCCAAGTTGTTACATTCTTGGTTGTGCTAACTCTGTCTATGGAGTTACAAACATGGCCAATAAGCAGGTGAGAAAACCAACAGCTCTACAAGGAGCTTTTTCAACCAATAATAGAACTGCTGACATTTTAACCACCTCTCCCCTTCATATTCTTAACACGGATTCCAGATAATCCATCTAATAGTCTAATCTTGTTCCATCTGCAGTCTGCAAGTTTTTATCATGCCGGTCTCAGATACTCAAAACTCACTCCTTGCCTCTCTCCTTCCATCACCACAGATCCTCTGCATCTTAATCTGGGCCTTTTCCTGCAAATTCATGTGTTTTCAAAGACTGAGGCTATCTTATCTGGGCTAAACAAGCATTGTGAGTTTCTACTACTGTAGGAAATGTTTAATTATTGTTCTTTTGTAAAGTCAAAACAAATGAAGCAATAATATTCCTCCCCATAAGCAGCTGAGTATCAGCAGTGAGCAAACTGTTCTCAAATATCCCTTTTTGGGAGTTGTTAAAATCCACTTGCAGCTCCTGAAATCCTCAAGTCCAAACTCTGCCTCAATGCAGCACTGATGCATCTCTCTAAAATAAGTGTCCAGCCTCTTAAAACCCCTGTGATACAGCTCCAGCTATTTCAGAGAAGGAATGTTCTTTTTGGCAATGCAAACTACCAGAATGGAGCACACTCAGCATCAATCAGCTGCCACTTTAATACCTGGGAAATGGTTAATGGAGGGGACTCTGGGCTTTGCTGGCAACAACATCAGGTCACCTGGTGGGTCCTTTCTGTCTCCAACTGCTGCCACAGAAAAATGAGAGAAAGGGAGGGCTGACAACTCTGTAAGTCCTTCTCCTGCCCCACATAATAGAATCTGCAAAGCAAAAATAAGGTCAGACACTTTCAAATTGCTGCAATAGGAGAACTGGGAGATAATTTTATATCCAGTTCTACAAAAGGCTAAAAATAAGCCTGATATGAGGCAGAAGAAAGAGCCTGCAAATGGATTATTCTCATTTTTCCTGTAATGCAATTTGAAGATGTGCCATGTTTAAGACAGCAGAAGTGTCTGGACTAGGGATGGTTTTTTTTGTGGATTTTTCTATCTCCTCTGTAAAGAGTATTTTTTTCTAGTGTTTGTACACATCACTTTTAAAATGAAACGTCCACCAGTACTTCTACTCAGCAAGAGCTTCCACATCTGATCAAAGGTGTTAAGAGTAAATTTTTTTCTTATTAAATGTTTAATTTTCATTTTAGGAGAAAATAAATACTTGCTTGAGTTGTTTAAATAACCTGATTCTAACTATGCAAACAAAGGGGTGAACCATTCAGGCTTGCAGGCTCTCAGGTCACTGGCTGAAAACTGAAATCCTTTTGTTCTGAGCAGCTGCATCAGTGCAGCTCAGCTGTTTGTTTCTGCTCTGGCTGCACCAGGGATCCACACTGCAGTTGCATCCTGCTGCCTGATCTGCATTGCTGTATCCTTGGCAAAAATATCCAGCCTCTATCATGCAGAGAGGGGCTGAGCCACTACAGAACTTGGACACCCATCCTAAATATCTTTTCATACCTCTGGAAAAAACCAGAAAATCTGTTTCCAGGTGTAAAACCAGGGATTAAGTTAAAAAAAATAAACAAGTTAAAATAACAAAATCCTTTGAGGAATAGAGTGTCCCACACCTGCACAGGGTGTTTTTTCAGGAAGAATCCAAGTGACTTTAGTTTTCCCTCAGCAGCAGCTGGGAGTGGCCATGGCTGGGGAGAGGGCTGCAGGATCACTGCACTCACTGCCCAGGAAAGGACCCTGATACACACTAATTACAGTGATTTATATCGCAGGTACCCAAAAGTTGTCACAGCTTGGGAAAAGGACTTTTTTGAATCCCTTTTCATAACAAAAAAAGCACATTTTTCCTAATTATCGATGGAGTTTCTAGCAAGTACCAAATGTAGGCTTTTCTTCTGCAGCCCTCCAGAGTGAAGCTTTGCTTGTCCCAGTCCTCTGCACTGTGAGTGGGGAAGGGGATGAGCACAAACCACAGACACAACGCTCAGCAGTGCTGAGCTTTTACTTCCATGGAGTGAAGAACCTGGACTGCTCCCAGCCTTGGAAAGGGCGCTTTGGCAGGGCTGCACAGGTACCTGTGATGGGTTTAAGGATAAAATGCAATTATGAGATTTCTAATAATTCAGAGGGCTCTGCCATGGCAAGACTGTATTGTCTTCCAGATGGTCTAAAATTTAGCTTGGGTCTCACCAATATTCCTCAAGCAGGTAAGAGAATTACAGAGTGCTGATGTTTGGAAATAAAATACAACTGCTTTAACCCTCCTCTGCAGAGGTGCAGAGCAGGAAACAGCAACATAGTCAAGTGATATCACAGAAGGAATTGTAGCTGAGTGGTTTAAAGAACAATTGAAGTACTTATCATTACTAGTGCCTAAGACCTCTTACAGAACCCATTCTTAACTGTTTTCTTTCTCTTATCACTTTGGAATGGTGGGATTAAATTTGTGTTATAAAACTAGTCCCCAAAATGACTGGATTCTTAGCACAGAGAGATGTAGTCTGTCCTGTTCTCTGCTAGAACTACATTTCCTAAAAGCCTCTTTAAGCTGTCAGACTTCTGAAGCAGCATGAAAATGGTAATAAAAAAATTGTGTTTAAAAAAATTGCTATAGAAAGAATTTTTTTCATCAGTGTTTTGTGAACAGCCTTATTAACTGGAATTCCTGTGCTAAAAAAGTACAAAATATGCCAGGAATTGTGACAGTGATAAAAGTAGTGTGAAAGCCTGGAAATTCCTTTTTGAAAGGAAGTATGGTGGAAACTGGAGGAAGCTTTACAGGAAAGAGTTGCTATCCTGGTATCTGCCCTGCCTGGAAGAAGAAATTATTTCTAAGGAAATGCCCAGAGATGGTTACACAAAGAACCAAACAAACACAGAAATCCCAGCAATAAATCCCGGAAGTACATTTCAGAGAAGTGTGGGAACTAAAGCAGGGCCAGCTCAGTTTCCATAGGCTGTGGGCGCAGTGTTCCACTCTCTGTTTCCATGTTGGCTCACTGGAGGGGAGGTGTACTGCCCTGAGCCCTGACCTGGCACTGATGGATGCTTTAATCTCTGGCGGGTGACACCGGTGCTCGTGATTCCTGCAGCTTAATTGATTTCTTTTGGCAAAGCCTGTTTCCAACTCCTGGTGTCTGAGCAGCAGGACTGACTGCAGAGGGAAAACAAGGCATCCTGAAATAGAAATTCCTCTGTACCCTGCAAGTAAGAGGTAGGATGGAAGGGAGGACTGGCCAAAGGTGTGTGATGCCAAGTGCAGATGGACTGACAGGTGGGAGCTGGATGGTGGCTCTGGGGTCCAGCATGGAGTTTTTATCTGCTAATAGCAAAATGCTCTGTTACCTTTCCTCTCACAGGCAAACATGGAGGTACTAACAAAAAAATCCTGCCCCATACATTCTGAGGAGTCACTGAAGCTGCCAGTGGGGGCAGACAGGACCTGGTGAACAGCACAGACCCTGCTGCACATGTCCCCCTCCACAGTTTCCAGCCTTACTTCTGTCTTACTTCACTCTCACTCCTCAGTAACTCGAGTGAAGCTGCACTCCAGGAATCTCACTGCAGGATGCCAGTGTATTTTTAACATAGGAGTGGGTACACTCCAGAAAGAGTACTCTTCCTAGGAGTCCCTTGAGAGAAATTATTTTGTTAACCATTATTTATGACAATTGTTCTCCCCAGTTTGGAACACAAAATATCTGTGACTGATTAATACAAGATTCACAAACGAATGTGAGTCAAGAAAGGGAATGATGCTAGAGGAGAATGAAACAAAACCAGGTTTGACACCTGAGTGTTTTTCTTCTAAGAATGGAGCAGTGGCTGTTTGGGAGGCTGGTTGCTCTGGACATGGATAGAGTTCAACCAGAGCTGCTAAGGGTAGACAGCAACAAAGGAATATTCCCTTTTGTGCAAGAGCAACTCGAGGTGTGAATGTGATCTCCCTCCCATATTAACACTGCTGCAAAAGCTGGGGCTTTGGCAAAATAACTGTTTAAGACACACCAGTGCTGGCAGCCAAGCAGTCACCCAGCTGTGACCTGTGGTGTCTCCTAAGTGAACCAAAACTGTCTTCCTTGAGATCTCCCCTGGAGCTGAGAACAGCTGGATACCACAGTGCCCTGCTCAGCATAAAGGTCCAGGTGGGCTTGACATGCTGAAAAAATGGGAGTGTCCTGGAACTCATCACTGTCTGAATCCTGAGCCCCTCCTTCACCACCTGAGGTGCTACCATGCCACACTGGTAGCACATGTGATGCAAAGGGACACAAATCACCACAGTTAGAAGTGGAACAGGCACTCTCCTCTCTGAACACAGGAAAGACAAGCCCTAAAGCTTTCCTATAATCAGGTGAGCAAAGGAAAATGCCACAGAGGGGGTTTTATCTGCTGCTCTGACATCAAATAGGATTTTTGGCTCCTTGCAGTAAAAAAGCCATCCTGAGCACCCAGAAATTTATATTCATCTTGCTGTGTGTCCAGGTGGTCACTGCCTGGACTGGCATGTACAACTTATGTGCACAAACACAGCACAAGCACAAAACAGGGCTGGAGAGCAGATCCATGGGCTGGAGAGAGAACACAAGCTGGAGAGCAGATGCCACCTTCCTGCCTCATGCCATGCTGGGGAGGCCACCAGAAACAAGTTTAATGTCTTCCCCAAATAATCTGCTGTAAGATTTACCTCTTTTTTTCTCTTCGGAAGTTCTTCCTAGCATCTAATCTCCAACTTCCCTTCCTGCCATTTAAGACCCTTCTATACAGATAACAAACCAGGCACACATGTCACGTCCCCAAAGCCACACTGAAGGACTTCCCATCCTTATGACATGAGGTCTTGTTTTTCCACAATGTTTAAACATCTCATTATAGAGGAACTTCTCCTTTCTTTGATATTTATGTATGCTAGTAAAAGGAAAATGGAAGTGCACTTACAGGGCCACAGAACCATCTGTGGCACTGCTTCCAAATCTCTTTCATCCATCTGATCAGACAGTGAGAAGCAGAAAGTATCACCCAAACTGTTCACACACTTATGTCAGCTCCAAACACCTAATTTTCCTTCTACGTGTACTATATATAGAGTGATATCCCAGGGCCCTCCTCCTTAAGGTAAATCAAGGCTGCCACTCTCCACAGGAGGAAAAGCAAAGGCAACTTACAGTCAACACCAGACTAGTCACCTACCCACATATTGAGCATGACATTACACATAGTAACTCTTATTTTTCAACAATTATGAGAAAGAGACTAACCCCAGAAGTTTGTATGTCATGTGGAAGCGTCTTCTGAATTACTGTAGTTGCCAACCGTGAGATGATCCGAATCGGTTTCTTTACTGAAAAACAGTAGCTTTTTTTTCACCAAGCTGCAAGAAGGGACTGGGAAAGACTCTTTATCATAGCAACCCTTGAGTGCACATGTTCCCACACACTGCTTGCTTCCTCCTTGCCTCATGTTCTTGGCTGCCAGAGGTGTCAGCGGGCTCCAGGGATGGAGGCAGGTGGGTGCAGCCTTGACCACCAAGCTCTGGGGGAGCTCACCTGGCACTCCACCTGTTCCAGCACACAGCAGCCCCTCACCATGGACAGCCTGGGCTGTGACATGCTCAGGCAAGGCTGTAAAGGCTCCCCTCTGAGCCATGTGGCCAACAACTGAGATCCACCAGAGCAGAAGCGTGTAAAGGATGCCCAGCCAGCATGACCCAAGCCCCTGTGCTTCGTGCAGCCTCATGCACTCTGCTGAGCCAGGTTCTCAGCACACAACCCAACATCCTTTACCTGGAAGGGCCAAAGCCAGGGGAAGAGGACAAGCATAATGTTCAAGAGAGCAAACAGGCTGTGGTGCCTCCCCACTCCCAATGGCCAGGCTACTCACTGTTGCTCAGCTTTGGCTCTGTCACTTAGGAAGAAGAGGGCAGTGGCCAGGAAGAACATCCCTCCCAGGACAACAACAAACGGGCAGAGCATCAGCGCGTATCCCAGGCTGAGGAACTCCCACACTGGGGACTCCTTCGTGCTCTGTCGGATCAGGTCGGAGATCTAGGAGAGAGGGGCAAAGAAATTCGTCACTCAGATGGAAAAAAGACACCAAAATAGTGAAGAGAACAGGATTGTTGAAACCACCCACCAAACATGTGTGAGGTTTAAAATGGAACAGTATGTTCTGCAGAAGCTGAGTGTCCCTCACACCCTTCAACCCTCCACACAGGAGCCTGGGCAATTTATGCTCTGAGGCTTGGCAGGGGTTCTGCTCTTGCTGTCACTCTTCTGGCCTGATCTAATATTACTGCCACAGCCTTTCCATGTTCTCCCAGGCTGTGTCAGGGGCAGCATCTGTGGGTGTCTGACCTTGCTGTGCTGCCCAAACACTGGGGAGCCAGCAGGGCTGCACTGCTGTTGCTCAGTGGGTGAGGGAATGATCAATCTTCTGCAATTCCTATCAAGTCCTGCTGACTCCCACACCTGACCTACCTTCAGCAAAGGGAGGTATTAAATTCCATTTCTATGTACTGAGTGGGAAGGGGGGAAGTGTTTTTCAAAGAACAAAAAAAGCAGAAATCCCATCTGATTTGGGGAAGCAGAATTTGAACATGGGGGGTTTATGCCCATGTCTGAGGTATGGGGCTCATTCCTTCTTCCAACCTCCCAAGCTTGAAGTGTTTGTATGCAAGACTCTGTCCCAGGCTCAGACACAGGGCTGTGCTCACACTGCACACCACCACATTTATGGATTAAGGCAATCTGCACCTTCTGACAACCAAAAAGCATCATTACATGAAAGTAAACACAAATTATTTACACCTACACAAAGGAGCAGAAACATGCCACAGCACTATTAATTTTGTTATTAAAAGCTTTTTCTAGAACTCAGTAAAATGTAATGCATGTCTGTAGCTAAAACTACCACATTTTAATATTTACTGCCCAGCAAAGAACTTAACTCTCCATAAATTTAACAGAGAGGTAGCAGCAGTTGAGGTGGGTCTCAAGGCCTTGAGTATTTAAATGTTCAGCTCTGTTTTTATCCATGACCTTTCACTGGGGGAGAAACACTAGTTTACACCAAAAGACTGCAGGGAATTTACAACATAAAATTCTTCTGCTGTGCATACACACAAATCAGCTCCAGAAATAGTCAAAGCTTGTGCAGCAACTTCTGAACTGCCACATTACTGGAAATGGAAAAGCTGGAGTCAAACACAACCTACAGACAAGTTCTGACATTCAAGACTTAAATCTTAACAGTGAAAAGAAGAACTGTCACATGTAGGAGAAATCACCAATTCACACCCTGCAGAGACCTGGAAGGTGAATGTGTATGAGGAGATGCCTCAGCAGAGCCAAGCACAACACAAGCTCCCAGAATGCTGCTCATGGGGACTCAAAAGAACAGGACACTGGTGTGTTTCAGCAGGGACTCTGGGGGTCTCAGTGTGTTTGTGCCCCTCTCACAGCTCAGCCTGGCTCCTGTGCAGGGATGGAAAGGAGGAGCTGCCAGATCAGGGCTGGAGGTGACACTACTGTAGGACATGCACATGTCCTACAGGATGGAGCCCTCTCAAATAAGGACGAGTGAATTAACACTGGAAGAGTGTAACTACAGAAATAATTGAAGGGTTTTAGCCTGATTTCTCTGTTTCATTCCCTGCCTTAGAAAGGATGAGGAAAAAAATTTAGCTTGGGATATAGGAGTGTTCTTGTCCTCTCAAAAATAACTTTATTCACAGAGTAAAACACATGAAGAAAAACGAGTGTTACAATTCTCATGTGAAACTGAATGCAAATAAAGTGGCCATTAGTCTGAGAGATTTATTAAAAAACAGCAACAAGACTTGAGTGTGAAAAGAATGCACCCACAAGAAAGCAGCAGAATGTGCTCTGCACCCAGGAGACAGGGACATCAGTTGGTCATTAATTCCCTTTTGTATCCAGACACCTTAATTCCAAACATTTCCCTTACTCTTCATTATGAACCAGAATTTGGCATCGAGTCAATGTCTCTGTCAGGCTGCAATAGCCAGAATTGAGGATATTCTGAAACAGAAATCTAGACATTCTAAAGCACTTTTCATTTTTGGGAATGGATACAATTATTCTCTAAAAGGACCAGACTATAAATCACTTGACAAGTTGACATAATAAGTCAGCAGCAGAGGATGAAAAGCCATGCATGTGCTCCTGATTACTTTCTGTGTGGATGACATGACATTCTAGGCTAAAAAGCAGCTTTGAAAGTGTAAAGTCTCCAACAAATAAATCTCCCAATGCACTTTGTCCCACACCTTCCCTTCTAATGTATTGTGTTGACCTTTTATAGCAACAAATCATGTTATTATTAAATCTGCTGTATTTTTCATTTTTAACCAAACACATTCTGTAAATGTACAGTTTAGAAAAAAATGCCTTTCCTCCCTTTCAAGGTTATAATTCTTTCCTCCAAGCCTGCTGGTGGTTCCATATAATTCCCTCCCCAGTGTCTTCATCTCTTAACTCAAGAATCTTATCAGGACCCACATATATGTTTTTTCTGCTAACAGTCACCGTTCTCTGTTGTATTGTTCCATTTGGTTACAAACCACCTGCTAAGGCTGGAACTTTGGCATCTCCTCTCAAGAGGACACAGGACATAATTACAGAGCTAGGCTCCAAGAATGACACACCATTTGCCAAATGGTCTGCTCTGTATTGCCAATTTTGGGCTTTCCAGACTCCTCGCAATGCCAGCATCCTGAGCTGGCCAACTGTGATTTGGCAAGACCCAATCAAGAATAATTTTTGGTGTCTTCTCTCTAACATGAGTAACAAACTGCTGCGGCTGTGCCTGGCTGGTGCCAGCTCTGCAGCATGAGTTGTGTGTGGGATTCCTTCCTTTGTTTCTCCAGCTGGGAGGTGAAAATCTTCCAAACACGTATGCAGAATGTGGAGGTGGAAAATCCAGAAGGAAGTCCTGTTGCTGCTCTGCAGTCTAATCACAAGTCTTTGATACCAAGCTGACTGTGAAAGTTCAGGTCTCCTTCCTCACTGAGCACAGAGCTCAGACCAAGAGCAATGACTTTGCTGAACAAAGCCCAGCTTGAGGCGTTTTTGGAGCAGAGTGCGGCCGGCACGTGCTCGGCTGCTAGCAGAGCTTGGATGGAGTCCAGCTGGAGACAGCTCCTGCTTCCACAGAACCAACAGGGCAGCTGCAGAGGCACCATCCCAACCCCAAATCCCAGCTGAGCCTCCACCTGAGTCAGGAGACAGCAGAGGAACAAAGGGAAACTTCATTGTTTTCTTGGGAAGTACACGGTGTGTGCTTTGGAACAGGGGACAGGCCATGGATACAGCAGATGCCAAGCTGGGCTGAAGGCCAAGGAAGGGGTCTGGATTCCATGTTCTATCTCTCCTGAACAGTCTGGGCAGGAAAATTAACTGATTTATTAATTACACAGTGTAATGGCAACAACATCTCTGAAATCACCATTTCATTTCCTCTCTTGTTGCTGAGTCAGTATCTCAATTCCTCTGCAACTGGATTCTCTAAACTCCTGACATTGCCACTTGGGCACAAATGCTGCTACATGAAAGTGTATTTCTGGCACAAAGATCTGATTTTCATGATTACCAGTTTGATACAAGCCAGGTTCTCCCTGGCTGATCACTACAGTACAGTTCCTTAACACAGTATTCCTTGCACCCCCACGAGGGTTTGGGACCCACCCACTCTGAAGTATGAATGTGAAAGGTTTCTCTAATTGCCTAAAAAAAATGGAATATGAATGCAAATGAAGCTGAGAAAGCAAAAATCAGGGATTTTATAAATTAAAGAATTTGCTGGGCCTTGGGGGGAGCAGAAGCATTTACACTGTGCTAAATGGCATGAGGAACACTTTGCAATAAGAGCAAGTAAACCTGGTTTTTTAATGATATTTTCCCCTCCCAGAATGACCAGGCTGCATTAAATACATGGTGTTGCCTTGAAAAAGGCTACAGTAAATTAAGATGCTGCATAGCATAGGGATGCTGCTTGCTATGCCAGGACATGGACTTGGTACATCAGAGCAATATATGCCCCATTTTCCCTGGAAAGGGCTGAAAGTGTCTTTTCTTGAAGCCATTGACTACCTTTCTGGTCTGCCCAGGGATTTTCTAAGTTAAGACTGGACTTCCTCTGATCCCAGAGAGAGAGATGCCTCATACCAAGGGGAATGTGAAGAACTGCCATGACATGGCCCAGGTACATGAACACATAGGATGAGGGCACCCATTCCCATGTAGGAACAGGGCCAGCAACATCCCTGTCCCCACCTCTCCTGGCAGCATGGGCCCCTTTCCTGTGTGTATATCCCACGAAAGCAGAGTGATTCCTTATGTTGAAGAGAATCTGGACACATTCTGAAAAGTGCTCAGCACCATGAAAACTGTCCATATTGGGAGTGTGCAGGATCCTTGGCAGCTCAGAGGAAGAAAACATTTATTTAAGGAGGTTTTTGGTGCACAGAGGAGTGACAGAGCAGATGAGACAGAGCTTGAAATACTCCAGTGCAATAATGACCTCCTTTGGATTTCTGGGCTTTCTCTAATGAGATACTTTCACCTACATTAAACATTTACCAAAAATACTGAGAACCTGTACATCTAACAGTCATGAACACGACAGATGCACAGAACTCGGAAAAAAAACCAAAGCAGGCTGTGAATTCTTGGCACAGAGCATTTTAGAGATGGGAAGTCATTTGGTATTTTATTGGCAGACTTAAATCCTATCTGCTCCTGAGTTATCAGAAGTGGGAAGTTTGTTAGCTCGTTGCAATGAGGAGATCAATCCCTTCAGGACTGGTCTCCAGGTGGTTAATTCTCCTCTTACTTTGCAGCTGACAGCTATGTCAAAGATTTGGCCTTTGCACTATGAAAAAGGTTTTTAATTACTCAGGACCAGAGAAATTCTCAACTTAAAGTTACTGCTTGGAGAAACAGGTAATATGGAGGAGCACAGCAGATGTTCAGACTGGCAAGGCCAAGTTCCATTTTACCCACCACAGTGGGGGTCATAAACAAGCATGAATGTGGGAAAAGATCTATACAGGAGGAATGGTGCCATCAGGGTTACCCCACACCTGCCAAGCAGCTGGGACTTGGTAAAGAAAGCACAATAAAAACCATAAATGTGTATCACATTTTATCTACCAACTCTATCAGCTGATGGGAGATGCTGCTTATACAGACTCATGTGCACTGTATTAGAACATGCTGCAAAAGGCAACAAGACAGAGACCTCTGTTCCATCCTCAGGCCCACAAGAGCAGTAAATAGAGACTGATGCCAGAAGAGTATTTTGCACATTTTTACTACAGGACATTACTGCCTTTTAGACCCCGAGTTCATCTCTTACCCTGCTTTGGCAGGAGAGACAGGACTGTGCAACCACCAGTAAGGGCCATATTTGAGGAATGGCTGCATGGGTCAGACAGGACAGAACAGCCAGACCTGCAGCATCACATCCCAACAATCCACTTTATTGCAATATCCTGTTTTTAAATCAGACAGAAGTGGATTTGACTCCCAATGGGAGTTTTAGTCCAGCAAACTGAACTGGAAAAAGTGTTCTTCCAGATAAGCATGTCCTACTCTGAAGCAAGCCTTAGCATTTTAAACCATAAAATATGAATTTTAAACCATAACACACGAATTTCTGCTTTCTCAGGCAGGCAAGTCTTTACACATACACACTTTCAATACAGATATACTTGGTTAGGTAAACACCTTCAACCAAATTAACACAAAGGCTGTTTCAAACTGGGCCAAGATGCTGTGAAATCTGCACCTCCAGTTATAACTTTCATTAAAAAGTATCTTAATTACTGCATTTACTACAGTTTTTCTTGCTTTGCTCCTAATGAAATGCTGATCTGCCTGCCCTGATATTCTGCACCAGGGATAATTAACACTGCTCTGCTAACTACTTGCTAAAGGAAGGTCATTAGTATTCTTGCAGCTTAAGTAGCTCATTAGATTTATCAACCTGCTCAGGGAAAGCTGGAGAAGGGAGAAGAGTGCCAAGGGTCCCACAGCCCAGCTGGCGTGGAGTGGCTGGAGGTGGTGTCCCTCCAGTAAAACTGGAGCAGCCCAGGAGGGCAGGGAGGATGGGAACCACCATCAGAGGAGCCCAGGGAGAAGGCTTGAGCCCATCAAAAGGTGCTCGTGGAGGAGAGCTATCTCTGTCAGTTTAGAACACCCTCCTCACAGGTGTAAGGATACAGACTGGTTTTCATCCTCAGACCTTATGAACAGCTGCACAGAGAAGATGAGAGAGAGTTTAAGCAGACAGGAGAGCAGGCAGCACCAGGTCAGTGAGGACAGTGTGTGCCCACAACAGCACCAACTCAGCACAGGGAGGGACAGCAGTGCCTGCAGCAGGTCCTGCTGGCAAGGACCAGAAAAGTGCCAAGGTAGAAGAAAATTACAAACTTGGAGGAAGGAAAGAAACAATCCCAAGCCACAGCCTTGAAATAAAAACCCCCTTTTGCTTGTATTCAGATTTCCAGAAGCAGAAGAGCAGTCAGGAAGTGGAGGGGGGCACAACAAGAAGGATGATATAAATCCTGAGCAGGGAAAACAGGTTCACAGATGGACACAGGAGCATGGACTTGAAGTTGAGTTATTTTAAAGATCAAACCAGAATTAGTGATACAAAAAGCTGGAGTTGTGATGCAGCCTGAGAAGAGTTAACTATTTCACAGGCTGCTGTCACCTCCATCCACTTGCTCTTCTGAGTCTGCAATGCTGTCTAGGGCAGCAGTTGAAGACCTTTATCTGTTAATGAACATTAATGGTGGGATTTGGGGCATTTCTCTTAACACTTCTGTGCTCCAGCACTCGTGTCTGCATAGTGGGAGTGTCAAAGACAGAAAAGTACTACACACATTTGGGTGTAAAGCACTCAGCAGGTGAGATTTCACACCAACTGCCTCAAGAATAAAGCATGAGTGACACTGGAGTTGTTAAAAAGGAGTTATTTAAACTCTACAGGTTGGTTATCATAAAGATCTCGAAAAATGTTTCAGCTCTCTAGGAATAAAAGCTCTCATCTACTGAAATACTGCTTATTCTTATTTGGCAATGAATAGGCTGTGCTGATTTACAGTAATTGATCTCAGAGCTTGCCATGTAAAGCTTTATGCAAATTATGCTACCCTAAAGCTGCATTTGCATAACTCCTTTGTAAGTCAGTCTTGAGCCTTTTTACCATAACAGAAATTATCAATATTTAAAGGAACATGAAAAATAGCCACACATATGTGCTCCCTGCCACTTAGCTTTTAAGCACTAATGTGTATTTGCTGCTTTGGGTGGTTTAAGGAGCTGCAGTGCAAGATTTGGAATTGTGTGAGGTTACAGAAAGTCTGAGTGTGACCTTGAGCTCTCAGGACACACCATAGAGCACAGCAGCAATTGCACACCTGAGGCTGTGGCTGATCAGCACCTTCTGTGTTCCACACGGGCATTTTAAGATCAATACAACATTTATTGGTATCCAGCAGAGACATCTGCCTGCCACAGCTTGTCCTACAAGGACAAGGTCACCAGTTCTTTATTAAGAGCATTTTTAGAGGGAATCTCACAATAAATTCGCCAAAACCATGTAGGATTCCAGCCATGTCTGATCAAAGCACTGATCATTTAGTGAGGGGATTTCAGGGGAGACACGGCAGAGCTCCAGGATCCCAGGTGAACCCAAGTGATCAGGAGGCTGAGTTTTACCTGAGCCTACCTGTTACTGCAGCTCACAGAATCATTAAGGTTGGAAAAGACCTCTGAGAGCATCAAGTCCAACCTGTGACTGAATATCACCTTGTAAACCAGACCAGAGCACCAAGTGCCACATCCAGTGGTTCCTTGGACACCTCCAGTGCCTTCTGCTGCTTTCCTTCAAAACCTACCCCCTGCTCTTGGTCTGCCTGTGAAGAGTCTGGAGTCACAGCAATGGGAGTTGATGTCCTCAGGGTGGGGATTCCCAGGACTCTGGCAATCGGGTTCCCAAATTTCCCTTAAATCTAGCAGGAGTAGGTTACTCAGCCCTCACAGACTGCCTGGAAAATCCTGGTTGAAATCTGAGCCCCTTCTGCAACTTGCCCAGGTGGGGTTTCAATGCTGCATGAAGGTCTCCATCCTGCCCTACAGCCGGACAGTTCCTGAGGTTTTCAATACCCAGACCCAGTGCTTGCCTTAGCTCTGGTGCAGAAGTTGGCTGTCCTTTCACTTTAAATAGTATTTGTTTGCCTGTGTTATGTGGAGCTGTAGTTGACCTTTCAGTCCTCGTAGCAGAGGAAGGATGAATCAGCCCAGCCAGAAAAGAGGCTGCACAAAGGGATGCTGGCTCCTTTCATGACATGAGTGCTTCACTCCTCCTCTTCTGCTCAGAGCCATGGACCTGCACCACCTCCTCCCAAATCACAACTGCCCAACAACTGAAGCATTAGAAAAGGATAATTCAAAATAAAAAGGAATATTTTCCCAGTCTAAAGAAAGACTAATGCAGCTATTAAATTGGAGCTATACATATTTCAGCCAAGAATCCTTAAGTAACTCAAAACTTGCTTGATCTCTGAATACCAGGAGAGCAAGGTACATTATTTCTACAACCAAAGACCTTTTATTTTTAATATATGACATTGAAGAGCCCCAGGCAACTTTCAAGAATAACTGCAATCTTTTAGGGTCCTAGCTATTCCTCCTGGACATCCCTCTCCTGTAAGGAAAAGGATGAATATGCAGCAGAGTCACTCAGGCAGCCTGGTCTGCCCCTGTCCTGCCTGCTCCCTTCTCTCCCACATTCCCCACCTGCCCTGCCTGAACCAGCCTCTTCTGCAATTCCTTTGTTCCTGCCACCTTCAAATAACTTCTAAAATAAGATCATTTCTCCCCAGGTACCCAGAACATTGAAGTAAACAAAGAGTTAAGCTAAATTGTGCATTTTTATTCTCTTGAGAGATTTCTCATTACTTTGGTCTTATCAGTCTTATCTCTATCTGCCTTTTCCTGTGCGCTTCAGAGGGCTACAGAGCAGCCATAGCATTGCCACTCAAAAGCAAACGTTTATGTATAATTAAACAGATATACTCACAAAATCAAATATATAAAAATAAATATATATAGCTACACACACTGGTGTCTACAGGATGAACAGATGAGCAATGATGGTTGTAAAAAATAAAAAAGCCCCACAGCACCCAGCAGCCGTGTCTGAGCTTGAAGAGCACATCAAAGTCCTGTCTCTCATGTGATGGGACCACTGAAGATCCCAGTTACACCCCTGGGTAGCAGCACTTTCAATACATCAGGAGCAGGGTCACTTAGGGATTTCTGTGGAAGCTACTATATTTTATAAATTATTATCTGTGATCTCTGAAACTCCATGCATCAAACTCCACGGAAGGAAAAAGACATTGCCTCAATATATCTAGATTTCTCTTCCTCATTACATTTCCCAGGCCTTTTATTTTCAACTGTGAGTGTTCTCTGACTGCCAGATTTTGGAGCTGGGTCTCTTGTTCTGTTTTGCAGTAGGATAATGGTGGCATAGGAAGGGAAATTCCCTGTCAGACCAAGGCCAGCCACTAAAGCAGTCACAGAAAGGAGCCCAAAGTGAACACCCCAGGAAGGAGTACTAATAACAAACTAATAAAAATTCTAATAAAAACCCCTGGTTGGGCACTGCCCAGGCTGCCCAGGGAATGTCATGGCCCCAAGGCCGCCAGAGCTCCAGGAGCATTTGGCACTGACTGAGATTGTTGGTGTGTTTGTGCAGGGCCAGGAGCTGGACTGGATGATCCTTGTCAGTCCCTTCCAGCCCAGAATAATCTATGGTTCTATGATTTACTATCATACAAACCAGGTACAGCTGTGTGCTGCTGCCTACAAACAGGTATTTGGTTTCTGAGGTCAGTTAACAGCTAAACACACACGACTCTCTTCCAACCTAATTTCTATCAGCCCCATGTCCACAACAAGAACACTCTCTCTTTTCAGAGCTGTCTGTGGGTTTTATAAACACCTCAGGATAAAAAGATGTGGAAGCTTCTTTACCAGATCCAAGTAGCCTCCCCTGGTATGAACCGCAGCTCACAACAACCCAACCAGGTAAAAGAAGTTGCACTGCTCTGCAGCACTTCCCATTCTGCTGACAAACACAGGCCTTCCTTCCCAGCAGGGTCTTACTTGGCATTTCAGATGAGCAGCTCAGAAACAAAAGCCAACTCTGCCAGAGCCTGCTGTGAGCACTTACAAATCCAATGAGATAAGGACTGCCAGCATCTCCCAGGAGGTGTGAAGTGAAACTCTGCAAGGCCACGGCGGTCGCACGGCGAGTTGGAATGACCACGTACTGCAAAGGAGGGGAGAGAAACAAAAATGGGTAAAGCAGCTGAAATAAGAACCTGCCCATCTGTCTTGTGCTGCTCAGTTTATGCCCAGGGCAGCACAAAGCAAAGCAGCCACCCCAGACAGAGCCACTGGCCAGCCCATGGCTCAGAACCCTCCCTGCTCTGGAGTTTTCCTGTTGGCAGGTGCAGAGGGAGGAAAGCTCTGCCCACCCTGCTCCATTATCAGCAGTGCTTGGACTATCAGCTTTGCCCAAAAGACACTTTGCTGTTGCTCCTCAGATTGTATTTTGCTTTGCTGGTGAGGAGAATGAAATTGAAAGTTGCTCAACACCATCAGCCTTCCCATCAAGGACTGTGCTGTAACATGGGATATTTGGTTTATTCCATAATAAAAGTTATTTTGCTTCCTAAACCATCAGCAGTCCACATCTGTATGAAAGGTCACGGTCACCCATCCTCCCTTCCCAGTCCATCTCTAGCCACTTTATATTTTCCTCAAAAATTTGTGATTCCGTTTGTGAAAAGTGACAAAGTCATGTTAGGAAAATTTTCCATAGCCAAGATACTGCATTTTGGTCTCCACTCCTCTAATAGGACATGACACCCTTAGCCAGGTCATGCAGAATCAGTCAGATTACACAGGAATATGGAAAACACAAATTACTTCCCCATGAAGGGACTAGAGCTCACAGATAATAAAGCCCTAACCATGGCAGGGGATGAAAAATTAAAAAATAAAAAAAAACCTAGCAACACCTTGTCCTGTGGAATGACCTTAATTTTATAATACACTTTTTAGAGGCAGAAGGAAGTAATTGTCTCTTGCATAAATTGTTAAAGACACTGGCCAAGGACATTTCCATCAAGTCCACATATCCCAGTTTATGAATTGATCCTGTTTTGATTTAAAAGCTGGAAGTAATGAAGAGTTCAATGGGTCTCTAAATCCAAGTGAGCATCGTTTCTGCCTGTAAGCACTGAATCTTACTGTGCCTTTTCCTGTGGCTCTGACAGGAATGACTCTTGTTCAGCTCTTTGGAGACCATGATCCATTTTATTTATCCACTTTCTCTCTGCTGGGCTGCCTTCAGTCTTTCTTTAGAAGCCCTGCCTTGCCAGCATCCTTGCAATCCTTTCCCAAGGTGATTTATTAATTAAATGTGACATTTCAGGACTGGCCCATCCCAGCCAGAGACACACAGAGCTCCTTTACCTGAACTGACTGGCAGGGAGGACTCACTCAGGGCACAGGACTAAAGTACATTAGTGCTTGAACTACTCCTCACAGGGGAGGGGAGTTGCCCTGTCTGCAGTGGAAAGAATTACCATAAAACCAGAAACGAAAGAGCATTGAGAAAATCCACACTAAAAGAGAACTGATGCCTATTTAAAATTATCATGTCATTCCAAGCACAGACAATTCCAAATTACGAGTAAAATTAGATTAAGTGCTTTTCCTCAGGGTTTACTATGTGTGTTCAGATGACCTGCCAGTTCTTTCATCCCTGCTTTGACAAAGCTGCAAATGCACACTGCTAATGCACTTTCATGCCATTTATTAAGCAGACACCCTGTTCAGCTTCTGTTGTACAACACAAGAGCAAGATGTGTTCAGATCCAGAGCAATGCCCAGCTGTGGATGTCAGGCCCTGCCCTCCTTTTGCATCCAGGAACTCAGAACACGACTTGAAGAAAGAAATCCCAAGAGGAAAATTAGCTCTAAACCTCATTAGAGACACAGAAATATGCTGAAGGTCAAGATGTGAACAGTAGGAGAGCCTCACAATTCATTCCCACTCTCTAAAGAGGGAGATGATGGATGCAACCTGGACAGATGAGACAGAAGAAAACAAAAATTAAGAGTGAGTTATTTTTGTTCTTCCCACCTGGCCCAGTTCACACAGGGGCAGTGGAGAGGCATTCTGCAAGAACTCTTTGGGAAAGGGCATCTGAGTAGATAAAGTGAAATTCTACCTAATTCAAGAGTTGTGCATAAATGTGAAACACGAAATTTGAAACCTAAAATATTCTTTCTTTCTGTAAAGTTTATGTTAACCAATCTGGAGAAACAAAACCTGCCTGATTCTGTATTCTACCCATTTTTGTAGCAAAAGGACAAAAGAAATGGCACATTTATTAAAATGTATCACTTTCAGGGAGTGGCAGTGCATTGATGCTAATTAGAGGAAGAAATCTTAATGATACCTGTATCATATGTGTACATGCATATCTAAATATTTATACACATGAATATGCACACGTATATTAGACATAATTTTGCATGTGTAGCTATGTTATACAAAATAGTTTTGCAAGCAGGAGTACAGTTTCCAGCTTAACTGAAGAAGTTATTGATGGTTGAGACACCATGAAGTGCTAAAACTTGGTATATTTGGTCTGGAATTCAAGAGACAAACACCCCCCTAAACGCAAAAACCCAACATGTAGCAAGCAAATGAACATCACCTCCTTGAAAAACATATTGGAAAGAAAAAAAAGAAGCTTAAACCAGCACTTCCAAAACAACAGCAAAAAACCTCCACCCTATCCCTACTTAAAAAAACATTTTGTCCTGATGGACAGGAAGCAGCTGGAAGCAAGCATCTACTGTTCTTGGAAGACAGAAGTAAATTACAACTCTAAATGGGCACTTCAATACTAAAATAGACCTAAATTCAAACCATGCATGGCCTGGTTTGGACATCCCACAGAAACTGGAGGTGGGAGAGCCACAGCAGCCGGGGAGGAAGCCTGTGGGATTGTCCTGGGTCATCACTGATGCCCAGAGGCAGGCAGCACAGAGGATGGGCTGACCAAGCAGCTCTGGAAACCTCTGCTCTTTAAATAGAGGTTCAGAAAGGCCAGGGATTACTGCTGACATCTTCCTGTGAGGGAACCAGCAGGAGTTGGTCAGAAAAAAGTTAATGGGGAAAGCCAAGGAAAGCTCACCCTCCTCCCAGGAAAAGGCCATGTGCCAGAGGTAAGTTCTGATGTTTATTTCTAAGCTAGAAACTCTACTCTCTCAAGCATTCTGCTGCCCTTTCTGGGTCAGGACAGAAGCACCAAAGACAAAGAAAACATGCACTAACACTGTTCCAGCCACTGACAGAAGCTGGAAATAGCCCAGCTGTCCCTGCTGCTCAGAAAAGGGAAAGGCTGGGATCCAGAGAGACCCTCCACAAAAGCCAGGAAGACACTGTCTATAAAAAACACTCCTGAATGAAGTGAAAGGAGGCTGCTGTGGTTCCCAGCACACCATGGAGTAGAACATCTCCTGCAGCCCTTGGACCAGCTGATCCTGGATGGTTTGGAATGGGCTGTGTTCCCTCATTCTCAGGCATTCGTCACCCTGCCTTCAAATCTAACCTGCAGCACTTGGAGTATTGTGTGGAAGCACTCAGACAAGCAACAAGAACCTCTGGAAATGCAATTTATCTTTGGCTATAAAAATAGGGCAGCATTTTGTACTAAATAAATAACTGGGTTTTATTTTTAGGGAAGGTAATCAGAATAAAAGCCACATTCCTACATGCCTATGGCACAGCTGAGCACCAGTCTGTGCCTGCTTCAAGCCTAAAGGAAGACTCTGACTTTACAATTAAACATTAAAGCAGCTCCTTCATGGCAGGTCATGACCATTTAGAAAGAACTAATGTTTTAAAAGAAAACAGAAATATGCAGATCAATTTTTTTGCATGAATGTCAGGACTATGCATAAACTGGAGGATGGCTTTTCTCAGCAAAGACCTAAAGAGACTGTGATTGAAATAGAGGCATTTTAAATTGCTTCGTGGCTCTTACACAAAAAAAATTCCAAGCCCCTGTCCATCATCTCTGTTTTTGAGATATGGTATGGAGGAAAGCCCCAAAGATTCCCACAAAGCCCCACACACTGCACATGTCTCAGTGTTACCCACTTGCCTGCTGCACTGAAGCTCATCCATTATTGCTGTTACAGGGCAGTTTTAATGCTACTTTAGGGTTCTGGTAATTTTAAGGCAAATTTGCAAAGATGGCTGATGAAATCTGTTTCATAATTAGCAAAATCCATACAAAGCCTCCCTCCTTTCCCCAAGCACCATCTGAGCATGTGCCTGGGAGGAGATCTGGAGAGTTCTGCTCAGGAGAGTAAGACCTGTTTTGTACAAATTTGCATTCAGAACAAATCTCAGCCTTTCAGAATCTCAGGCAGTGCAGAACTGCAACACTAGCAGTTTTATTAGAGCCAGCTCTTGGCACCTTGCACTGCAGAAAAGCTGAGAAGCTGGGCTCTGACCCTTCTGCAGGAGGAGCACTGGATGCAATGCAAGCACAAAACTACGAAGAGCCAACTATTAATTGGAAGATAATAAGTAAACATCCTTGTTTTGCTACAGAAATTAAACTTGCAAGACCTCTGGAGGTCCTTAACAAGTTGCCCAATAGGATTCTTAAGCAGTCATGGGATCTGTAAATCTTGGGAAAGCTGTGAGAAATCACCTGGGATGCAGTTTCCAAAAAGTCTCACTCCTGGCATAATGAAATCAGCAAGAACAGTGTTCAGGCAGCAATGAGAGCTTTTATCCATGAAAACAGGGTAATATTTATGTATAAGATGAAAGTGTTGTTAAGCTTACACTAATAATGCTTTTAAACTCCTTCCCAGCCTCAGGCAAGAACAGACACACGTCTGATTACACCAAATAAATAGTAATCAGTAAATTTAATTTGCCAAACATATAAAGTGCATCTGCTAAAGCATTTCCACATCTTTCTCAGGCAATGACTTCCCACCCATCTGTCTGTCAAATGTGGCTGTAGCCTTGGCTCTCAGCTATTGACAGTCTAAGCCCCTCTCATCCCCTGTGTGATCTGTCTGCTTCCAGCCCTATCCTCATTAAGTGATGTTTACATTTATTCCTTTAAAATTTTCACACGTCCATTCATGCTGTTAATGCATCAAGCTGGGCATTATAAATTACACTCAGTTCATTTTCCTAAACAGACCAGAGAAGAGTGAGCTGGAAAGTTGGCAGCAATTACCAAAATAAATTTTTTAACATGGTTTTAGTTTCTTTCCCATGTTTTTGAAAATTGAACTATTATTTCCAATAATTTCTTACGGAACTCTTTTGCACTAAAGCAACATAAATAACTGTAAATGCATCCCTACAAAATGCAACTGACTATAGGCTGCTGGCAAGACAGATGGCAAATTCTATAAAAGCTGTTAAAAAGCTACAGGATATTGAAGTCACATTGAAAAAACCTCCATAATTAAATGGGACAATGATGACAGCCCTAATATCCTTGATATATCAGAGCAGTTGGTTGAAAATATTTTTTGGAGTTACCTTGAGACAGCACAGGTCAAATATTAGGTCTGTCTCTGGCACAGATTTTCTGGAGGACCTTGAACATGTCTGACAGGGTCCTCCCTCCTGACAACTGGGACCACCTCAGCTGAGCCCTCACCTGTGCCAGCCAGTGTTCAGACGGGTATAAAGCAGCTGCTTTTTAATCCTCTCCACTAATTCTGAGTGGAGAGAACTGGGATTGCTCCTAGGAACACCACAGCCAGAGGCAGGATGCGACAGGGAGCTCTGGCAGGAGGCAGGAATTACATATTGTATTGTAATTTCTTCCTCAGCATAGCTGTCTCCAGGCTGCACATCTATGCAAGTGTTGAGATACCACATTATGGATGGCCACAGCAGCCTTGGACTCAGCACAAGCTGCAAAAGGCCATGGAAGTCCCAGGGAAGCCCCAGAGAGCTCTGTCCCACCACAGCTGACCTGGCAGGAGAAATTAAGAGCTATCCAATGCTACCAGAGTACACTGACAGCCTTTGTTTCTCTGTTTCACTCACACTGAGAGGAGTGGATTTAACCACCCCAGCTCTCAAAGCGTTCCCTGCACAAATAAGTGAAAGATGGAAAGTTCATCAGACAATGCAGTGATGGCAACTGCAGAGCTACTTCAAAATATAAACACAACCTTGAACTTCAACATAAACAGAACTTAAGCAGAGGCTTGAAGTCCTTTGCTGAATCAATATATCAACACCATTATCTTTTAATCTCAGAATACTGAGCCAGATTGTTTCCTGGCTGATGTTTGCATAACCAACAAATGCAAGTCAAGGGAGTTTTCTATTGATGCCAGACTGATTATATTTTTAGTTCTGTCAACAAGCTGACAAAAGACCTCAGGAAAGTTCTGTAATGGTTCTGTGCCTTAGTGCCTTTCTTTTCATACAATTTACAACGCCTCCTTCACAACAGAGTTTCAATATTCTGTTTGATGGGCTCTGGTGGAAACCTCTGCAAAATATGCAGAGCTCTTGAACAAATGTCCAGACTATTTCATGTGAAAATGGGGCTGCTGAGGTCAGCCTGCTGATCTGAAAGACTTACAAAGCTCTATGGTGGAGAAAGAATGGAAAATGAAGGTCATGAGTTGAAAAGTCCTTGACACTTTCCTCTTGGACAAGGTGGACATAGTCCAAAAATTCTTTATACTTTCTTTTCCTCTCTGCTCTCCCAGAGGTGGGTTTCTATTGTGTGTGTGATGAATGGTAGGTAGATGGGCTGCCTTTGTGGTCAGAGGAGGGAGGGAGGGACGGAGGGAGGGATTTCC
The DNA here is from genome assembly GCA_034336665.1 of Luscinia megarhynchos. NCBI lineage: Eukaryota > Metazoa > Chordata > Aves > Passeriformes > Muscicapidae > Luscinia > Luscinia megarhynchos. Next base: position 3,795,538 of record CM067581.1, read on the forward strand.
TATTGCAGAACAAAGCTGAGTTATTGATAACAAAGCCCACAAATGTGCTGACTTTTGCAAAATGCTGCCTGAATTCTGAGCATGTGAGGTTTTGCACAAGCATTTAAAATTTTGGGAAATTATTTGAATTCAGAAATGTTGTCCTATCTGGACATCTCTTCCTGGTGCTCAGAAAAAAGAAGAAAAACTATCTTTTTTCTCTCTTTCTCCCTGTGACACTCTTCACTAAGCAAAAAAAATAATAACAAAAACCAGAATAGGCTGAAGTAGGGACTAGGATGTGAAAGAAATTGAGAACTTCAGGTTGTTCTTGCAAGTTGACAAACTTCTCTGAACACAGAAAGATGCTGTTCCAAAGTACACTCACCATTAGTATGTCTGCTGTGATAGCCCAGTTTGAAAACAGAAGTGTTTCTCCGATAAAAATGCAAATCTGTTGTAACAAAACACACAAAAAAGGAGAAGATTTATTCACTTGACATTCAGAGAAAAATAACCTGTCACAAACTTTCTTTTGTTGCTTATTTTTCTCATACCTACACTCCTTGTTGCTGTTGTGGTTTATCCTGACTATAAACAAACCATAGACTTGTACCAGAGCTCTAGAGGCCTGAAATGTTGTTATGGTAAACTAAGTTTATGATCTACAGAGCAGCTAAATTAAAGGCTGACACTTTTGATTTTAGAAGAACATGAAAAACCAGCATGAAGAGACAGCCCCAGGCTTGCATACTTAGAATCATAGAATTGTTGAGGTTGGAAAAGCCCTTTAAGGATCATCAAGTCAAACTTGCACTATTCTTTTCCAAAAACCCAGTTAGAAAAGGCAGGAAAGCCACAACTCCCCAAAGCAGAGCCTTTTCCATTCCTGGGAACCAGGTTATGTGTGCAGCTCTGTGGCAAAAGAGCTGAGGCTCTCTGTAGAGAACTGTGGAGGATCCCTTCCCTCCCCAGCAGCATGACACGGGTAATATCTGTCCAGTCAAGTCTGGAATTAAGGATGGGCTTTGCAACAGCAGTGTCTTGTGAAATATAATCCTTAACTCTATGAAGATGGTCAGCAAGAGACATTAAAAGCCACAGAACTGCAAGAGTGGAGCTGTGATGTGATGTGATGTGACGTTACCACTGCCATCATCTTTCCCAGACACCAGCTGAGGTTGCCTAAACCCCTCAGACCACCCTGTCACCACCAGGAATAATTTGCTTTATTTAGCAAGTCTCATGCACTGATCTACAGAAGCTTCCTCTGTTTCTAAAATTGTCTTTGTTTCCCAGATATCTTGCCTCCCTTTTCCTTTTTTCTGTGGCTGGATCTGCTTCCTCTGTGATGGTGTCACAGCCAGTCACTACAGCCCAGCTGGTCAGTTAGGAAATCTCTATTTCCATTTTCCCACTGCCCACTGGTCTGTCTTGAGATTGGCTCTCACTGGAAATGACAACTGCCAAGGAGAGAACACATCCAATAAACCAAGGTGCTGCCAGGAATTGAAGCCATATGTCCCATGGGTACTGGATACATACTCAGACCTGCTCTGAAATCTGTCCTGCTGCAGCTTTGCAGCTGCTGTTCCTGGGGTTCTGTAACTGGATAGACAAAACTGAGCTTGGGAACGATGGAATCACACTTCTGAATGCAGCACCAATGTGCCCTGCCTGCTCCCAGCACTGCAAACAAGCAATAGCCTTGAGCTGATATGAACTGCACACCTTTAAATTGCTACAGGCAGCAAGAACTTGTTCTTGTGCAGGAATTTAGCACAAGTCCTTTAAATAAATCACTGAAATGCCACAAATTTCAGAGCATACTGGTTCTGAGCTGATGAATGTGTATTTCAACCAATCCATGAAGCATGAGATTAATAGGTGGGTACTGGCAAAAGGAAAAGAGGAACAAGAAGATCAAAAAGTAGGATAGAAGATATTGACATTAAAAAATGTCTGTCCTTCAGCTGCTGCTGGGGGCTTATAGAAATGAGTTCACCCGCTGCAAAGGGCATGTGAGGATATGTGGCAGTTCTGCAGAAGGGAGACTCTGGGGAAGCTCACAGTAAATAGGGCAGCCCCAGAGCAGGTAATTGCTCCTGAAATGCTCACAGTTGTCACTCCTCACACACTTTCTGAAGCTTCATTTTACACTGAGATTTCACCTCCGCTTATACATCTGTTTCTGACTCCAGCTTTGCTGTTTAACATCTCACCATGGCCATTTGGTGTCTGATTGCTCATCTGTGTTTTTCTGTTTAAGTGATCAGTTTAGCCAATTCTGGCTCCCAAAAATTATAAATAAAGTAAGTTTCAGAGTGGACACAGCAGCAGCTCTCACAGCAAATTCTAAGCAGGTTACAAACACTTTCCATGACTGTTTGGAAAGGGTGTATATGTCAATATCTTCATTATTTGTATTTCTCTCTGAAATGGTGGGTAGGACACCCTCATGTACTCCTGAATCCGGAGCATTCTAACTCCAGCTCAGTTCTGGGCAATACTGATGCCTCAGAAGTAGGCAGGTTACGAACATGACAACAGAAAGTCTCTGGGGTTGAGACTAAGATGCTGTAAAAGCCCTCTGGCAAGGTTTTACTCTGGGATTTGCTGTTTCTGCAAGATCATAAAATGTCCTTGAGGAATTCAAATAGATGTTGAAATTGAGGAATTTGGAACAGTATCAAAGGAAGGCAAAGCAGAGCATCTCTCTCCAGTCAATTGAAGATTTAAACAAGTGTAAAATCTGCAGTTGAAATGTCTGAGCAGTGTGAGATGATGATGCCACACATATAATGGGTTTCCAGAGACAGGTTTGAAAACCAAGTTTCAAAGAGTTTATATTTCAGAAAAAGTGGGACTTACAGATATGCAAATTGGTACTTTAAGGAGCTGGATTACAACACACAAATCCACATGCTGCAAGGAAAACTGAGTAAGAAGTGATTGAACTATGCAGCCAAGCAAGATAGTAAAAGAAAGAAATACAGGTGTCTGGGCAGCTAAATGATACAGAATTGTTATTTTAGTTCACCTCGCCAGCCACTTTACCACTGCCAATAATTTACTGCATTAGTATGAAAAGACTGGCTGGTAAAAAGTCGTCTGTCTACTTGCCTCAGATGGGAGTGGCTGCTGCAGAATGGGAATAGCAGCTGCCCTCAGGGATCAAAATCACTTGCAAGAAAGGACTGAGCAGGAGAGAAATAGTCCATGTGTTCAGGAAGAGAGCAGACATAGAAGGGGCAGGGTGATCGTATTAATGGAAATGCAGGTCTTTAAAAAAATAATAAAACCTGTAAAACCAAGAAATTAAAAAGCAAGGGCTTTGCAGGTTCTTGCTGGAGTGCTGAACACTTCATTTAAGCATCAAAACTCTCAAGTGTTAACTAAAGCAGGGAAGGAGATAGTGAGCTGATGACCACAGCTCTCTCTCACAGTGACAGAGAACATCATCTCTTGGGGACCCATTTAGTTGCTTGGAAGTGAGAATTTTAAGGCTCTGAGCCAATGAGGGTTCCAGAAACATTCACTGTCAATTTTTGAACCGTGTGATCCATGACAGAAGCCTAAGGACAGTCACAGTACAGAAGGTTGGCAAATGCCACCATGCTGGGGACAGACATTGCCTTGCCTTTCATAGATACAGAACTCAAGGATGTGAGCCAGGACAAGCTGTCAAGGAAGACATCAGATACAAGAAAATTACCCCATAAATTTTACTGTGCTGTTTCCAGAAGGAGGTTTTATCATGGATTTTGAGATAAGGAAGATAGCCTAGCCCATCATTCTGTCCACAGCCACAGAACACTCTCCCCTTCATTATGGACCAATGAGATTTAAAACAAACAGCAATGAGAAACTGCTACACCATGCAACCTGGCAATGCAGGTCTCCTACTCCTGTTCTCCTTGAAATACAAGGGAATTAAACACTCCGGAAGTCTGCAAGATTGCAACAGCTCTTTGAAGGGCATGGAAAAACATGAGTTTGTGTCAGAAACCTGCCTTGGAAAGCCAATTCAGTATGGCACTGCAACAATAATACCCTGTGCTATGAGACACTGGTAGCTCAAACCTGTAGGATCCCAGAAACTTGGGTTTTTTGAGCTTTCTGTGTTTTCTGACACTGACCCCCAGGAGAACACTGCTTTTGACCTGAGGCCTTGGAGAAGATTTCCAAATTTGAGTGATGGAGTTAAAGTCATGAATGTGTAGTTAAATAGAAGTGTGTGATTTCACATGGAGAAGGGTTTGGAATTTGAAGGTTTTAGGATATAGTAATAGGTGTGGGACAAGATGAAAGATTTTGGGTGTTGTCTCCTTTCTGTCTTCTTCTTCCTTCTTCATGGTTTCAGGTAGCAGTTTTTGGTTGGACAGTCAGTGCTGCACTGAGGGTCACAGGAGTTTGGTTATTGGGTCAAAAATATAAATAATGTAGGTGTTAGTTCTTTATTGGATTGTTTAGCTTTAAAAAACCCTTGTAACTAGCTGGATTCAGCTCCATTTTGCTCACTTTTAGCGAGTGGTGCAGAACTCTCTGTACTTTCAATAAGATTTAATAAACAACCGAGCCCAAACACGAGAAATTTGTCTCCTTCATGTTTTTAATCCTGACTCTGAGTGAAGACAGAAGAAAATGAAGACAAGCCACTAACTAAGTGGTGCAGATAGCACGTTTACACGAACCCAGACCTGCCCTCTCTCTGTGGGCATCAGGTTTCCAGCAGCAGAGTATTTAGGGTTATGGAGAGGCAGTGCTTCTTGCTTCAGCCTAACAGCATCACAAACAGGCTCATATTCCTTATATTCCCTCCATATGCAGCTCTAACTTCCTTTGCAAATCATTGACTCTTTATTAGATTTACTGCTCATCCATAATAAAATAAATTGTTTCTAGGATTGTTTAAATGATACCGTCTATATTTATAACTTAAACAATGCAGAATAGTTATATGGCTATTACAAAAAAAGGAAAAAAAATTAAAATGAGACTAATAGCCACCTCCTGCTGCACAATATTTGAAAACATTTTTCTTGTATTTCCAGCTTAGAAATGGAGTGGTTTCTTTATAAAGAGACTGAACACCACAAGTGAACATATCTGTCACTAGGTCTGAGAAAGGAGAAAATCACAGCTCTGTCTGCACAAAGAGGTGGAAGAGCAGTGAGGGGTGTGATAGCTCAATGAAAGGAGGGTTAATGATTCACTAACCAGTAACAAACACCCTCTCACAGGTTTTCTGAGGTGATCATTTTTCTGCCAGTTCAAAAGTTAGTTCATGATCACAAACCAGAGACCTGAATATTAAATAGCCAGAGGAGTTGTTCTTGGCTCTTAATGATTTTGAACTTCCACTCTTTCTGGTTGTGCTTCCCCATAATTGTGGCAGCTGTTGAGAGACTCAGCAAATAACCAGGCCAGAGCTCAAAATACAGAGAAATGAGGAAGAGCAGTTGGCTGGTTACTTGTAAATGAATTCTCCTTGCTGGGTGAGCATGTGCTGCTGTGTGGAAGTGAAGGCTGGGCTTTCAGAAGGGATCCCACTACTGCAAACATCTCATACTTTCCATTCATAAACTTCTCCCAGGTCTCAGGCTTCTCTCATTCTGACATTAAAAGGGAACCAGAGACTTGTTCAGGGACTGGAGTTTTACTCCCTACTGAAAGCAAGATTCTAGCCTGAGGCTGGATTATTACAGTTGAGCTTTTCCTTTTCCCTTCAGTCTAACTAAAAAAGGGTTGGTTTAGATGAGATCTAAGGAAGGAGATTTTTACAAAGGTGGTAAAGCATTGGTACGTGGCCAAGAGATGGTGGATGCCTCATTCCTGGAAACATTCAAGGCCAGATTGGAGGGGGCTCTCAGCACCTTCTAGTGGAAGGTGCTCCTGCAGGGGGGTTGGATTACATGACCTTCAAAAGTCCCTTCCAACCCAAACCATTCTATTTTTCGATTTGATCTCTTTTTATATAATTCAATTATAAGCACACAGGGAGGGGCTATATTTTAATCTGCATTTGTGCAGCTGTAGGTTCCTGGGCTATGGTAATACAGATAGCAAATTGAAATTACTGAGTAATTAATAGTGACCTGGTGCAATCCACCTAGTTACGGCAATGAATGGTATTGAAAGGGAGCCAAAAGCTTGCCCACAGACAAATTACACTAAAATTGTCATCTGGTACCACTGTAGCTACAATACCCTCTTTGCAAGGGAAGTGCTCCATTTTCCTGTACCAAAACATTTGGTTGCAGCAATAAAGGTGTGGCTTGAGGTGCAGATAGAACAGCCTAAAGGCTGTGGGTTTCCATGGAGCTCTGAATTTTGATTGCAGCAGGGATAAACAGTTGAGATTTCAGGCACACTTAGTGCCAGAATGGCAAGAGGCAAAAAGAAGGACATTCAGAAGGGCAAAGGCAAGAAAACATCCCAGGCTTTGTGCAGGGGACAGTGCGCACAGTGCCATGAGGAGTTTGCTGGGGCTGGCACAGGGAAAGGATTCAACTCACATAGGCTCCCACGATGCTGCTCTTGGCAGCCACGAAGATCAGGCAGATGAAGATGGCTGAGCCCAGCATTCCAACAGCACACACCAGGGGATCGGCTCGCTGCGTCTTGGACCGGCACCACTTGGTGGCTCCTGCCCCTGTGATCACACCCAGGAATCCAGTGAAGCAAGTGATTGCTCCAAAGATCAAACTATTAAAAAAAATGGAAAGAAAGAAAGAAAGAGAGAATATAATTTTTTTTTTGAGCTTTCCCCCAAAGTGTCTTTGGACAAATTATTAGTGTAAACTGACTAATGGAAATTTACACAATTTTTACAATGGCTTTGCAAATTTTAAATAAAACAAATGCTCATGATTTTAGCCCTCTTCTCCTGCAGTTAAGAAAAATACAGCATATGAAATTTATCATTGTACACAGGCTTTGATCCATGGGCAAAGGGGTGCAAAGGGCTCACACTGCTTCCCTGGGTGGAGCTGGGATTCCTACAAAGTGCCCTGAACAGCTAATTATGTATACATAAAACTAATTAATAACCTGTACATTGATCATGTAAGGGGAAATCATGGACAGGCACCCGGAAGCTTCAGGGCAAGGAAACCTATCAAGACTGTTAAATAACAGTGATTTCCAACATACTTTGACTTTATAACTCCTTTCAGGCCACTTCAAAGCAGCATTTTGCTGTTAGGTCACACATTTGAAATGTGTTAATTTCAATTTAAAGGGCCAGGAGAATTCTCTATAGGATATATGGACTTGATTACAGGGTCTTGGGCAACCACATTAGAGAAGCTTGAGGACAGTTCAAAACTGAGGTGTCATCAAGGAGAGGGAACTTCTCTTTGTGAACAGCAGATGGGCAGTCAGACTGAAGCTGTGTGTTTCACTCACTGCATTTTTGTGGAACAGCCTGAGATTGCCTGCTGGACACTCTGGCTGATGGGACTCCACACCACTAACTGCTTTAATTGAGATGTGATTATGTCTGCTAGGCAAGAAGGTATTCCTAATATTATCTCCCCTCATGAGCTACAAAGCAAAAGATCTGACCAATCGTTTTCTAGTATCTTTTATTTACCTGGAGGAATGCTTTTATAGCATTTTCTGGTTTGTGCCACCATTGTAAATCACAAAATGAAGAATTATTTTTCACAGCTTATGAGTTGCAAGTGATATTCCATAACCAGGACTGAAAACCCAAACCACTGTATAACATCAAACACTCCAGCCCAAAGTGTCCCAGATCTCTGGGACATTCTTCAGAAAAACTCAGCACATACAGCAGTTTACAGAGCAATAAAACAGGGAAGTCCTGCCTCACACAGAAACAAAAACCTACAGGATTAGTCCCTGCAGCTTTAGGGGAGCCATTCCAATCTCTGAATTACAGGCACCACTGGGGCTTCCTAACCTGCCAGCTTATTCTGCTGCTATCACAGATGGGTCATAAGAACCCAAATTCTCAACTCTCCAAACATCCTCCTTAGAGGATTTCTCTTGTCTCTTTTCTACTCTGCACTGCAGCCTGGGAACTAAGACAGGGCTGAGGTCACTGCTTCTCCCTTGGTTTGACTTCATGCAATGAAGAAGAGAACTAAAGCCTAGTTTACAATCCCAGCATTTCCTATCATTGTTCAAGGCCCTAGAGGAAATTGCAGACATTCTAGTACCTTGTCCCTGTGGGACTTGCCTGTTTCCTCTGGTAAATAAGCCCCCACCCCCTCTCCCCCTCTGTACAGCAGCCGACTGACTCTCACCTATCTTTGGTGCCACAGGGCTGGGAGCTGCAAGTCTCTGCTGTCTTCTGCACAACCTGTGCTCTGTGAAGATACAGAGGGATCCACATCCCCAGTGCCCCCGTGGCAAAGGAGACAGCTGAGGTGGCCAAGGATGAGAACACATAGCTGCGGCTGTGGAGACAAAGCCAAGAGAAGGTTTAGTGGGGAAAGTGAAAAGCAGGACCCTCAACAGGAGCCAGTGCTGCAGGGACAAAGCCCAGTGTTCCCCCACACTTGCACCTCCCTTTGCCAAGGGGAAGAGGGAACACAACATACAAAGGAAGGGAGAATAAGAAGCATGGAATATTCACAAGTGGTGCTCCACTGAACCCATCCGAGATGCTTCACAGGACTGTTCCACGGGACTGTTTGAGAGGACAGTTAGTATTTGGTCACTAAGACATGATATGTGAATTACAGGGCTTTCACCCTAAATGTCACCTGTGTACTTGGATGAGCAGTTTCACTTCTCCCTCCCCAGCCATGCCACCATGGATGGTTACTACTGGTTACATAAACCACATACATGGTTATTACTTACATAAACTACCAAAAGCAGTGACTTAGAAATAATGATAAATTATCTAACATTGCTTTTCACAGTCCTTTGGCACTGGAGGACAATACCAGGGAGGTATTCTAGACAGAAGCTCTAAAAATGAAGAACATCACAAGTTTCCCATCAGAATTACAAGGTAACCCTGAAATCACAAGTGAAAGTATTTGTACATTCACAGGCCAATTCTTTGGAAGGAAGTGCAGCTGCTTAAGCACTTGTAAGCATGTGAACCTTTATGCACACATACAAGCACCCAAGCACATTCAGTTCTCATGGATTCAGTTTCATGTGGTTGTTTACATGTATTTAAACTTGCCATAGTGCAAGCTTCTGTGTGTTTTTTAATCTTAAATTGCTAGAACTCTCCTTTCCCCCTCAGCAGAATAGCTCTTTTAAAGAAGAAAAAGGATCTAAGTGTCTGAACAACAGTGGCACAACAATTAATACAGGAACACAGCAATTTCTACACTTCAAAAGCCCTGATTTGTGTGAAGTGTGAGCCAAACAAAGCAGACTTTTTCTTATATGTCAGTCTAGGAAAGGTTAGAGCAAAACTTGGAATCCAGCATTGTCACAGCAGTCAATGCCTCATGTAACTGTGATTTTCTTTCCTAGGTCCACAGACTAAACTTCCTGCAACTCCCTGCATGTTGTCACTTTCCAGTCTCACCGTGCTAAACCCAGGCCATTGGATGCTCTGACTAAGCATTAGAGGCAAAACATGGTTTTTACTCGTGCTCTTACTTTCTAATCAATGCTTTCATGTCTCTCAGCCATGAAGTCCGAGCCTTCAGCTGCCCCCCAAGTTGTTCAGCATTTCCTCTTTTGGCAGCAGGCACAAATATCAAGATGAGTGTCCCTGTTATCATTCCTAGGAGTGGAGATACCTGCAAGAAAGGAGCAGGGGATTAGCACAGGAGCCAGGAGGGTTTGCTTTGACTGGTCAGGAAGAAGCAGAATCCATCTGTTTGGTTTCAGTGACTGCTCCTCACAGCCAGTCAGAACCTGTGAGCATCGAGGCATCTGCTCCTTTCCTTCCTCCATGTCATTCCCTGGACTCTCTTATCTCGCTCTGGAAACATGCAGCTTTGAAAGTATTCTGAGTAAGGCAGCCCATTGTGTTAATAAGTACCAAGATTTATCTAAACATGATTCTTCAATGATGTTTAACTCTCTGGAAACCTACTCCCAGCTGGGCTGAGAGACCAGCTGGTTTCTGGATGAGTGCAGAAGCCTTTTAAAGGCAATTAGACCAGCTGAAAGATTTCTGGATGTAGGGAACATGCTGGCTTTGAAAACCTTTGCTTGACATACATCCCTCATCCAGCTAACCCACAATGGCTTGCTGTTCTTAGGCATCTTTCTTAGGTTACCTCAGTACAACAGACCAAGAAACATTGAAAATTCAGGCTGAAAGATAGGAAAACAACACATTCAAGGGCTTGGTTTCCCAGTATCCAATCCTTTCTCCAAGCCCTAGGCAAAAATACAAAGATCCCACAGCATTTTGCAAACTATAAAAACTATTCTTGTTTTGACACTGAAATTCCATTATTGCCAGAATGGAAAATATCTCCATCAGGAAAACAGGAACATGGATTTCACTGAAGAGTCATCTCATCTAGACACGCTACTTAAAAAATAAATTCCTGTTAAAAAAAACCAAAACCTTCCATTATTAATCTGAGAATGGCTTTTACACATGGAGCAGTGTTTCTTGTCCAAAGATGACAAACTCACAATCCTTCTAGGGAAGGAAAGACAAAAGTATTTCAGAAGTTAGAAGGCTGGAAAAATTGCTCATCCAGGAATACATTGAATCCTTATGAAGCATCCTTATGACAGCCGAAGAGAAGACACAGCACTGGTAAAAAATATTGGAAATTCTGTTTTTTCTACAGCCAGAAGTAGAAGTGTCTTGTTGCAAGTCTCTTTGATTTTTATCTAAGAGCTTAAGTACCCACCAGGACAACAGCCATGAACACTCAGTATTGCTGCAGTGAAACACTCACTCTACTGTTAGAGACAAAGCTGCCACTTGTCCACCTGCCCTTCTGTCTTTTTCAGCCCACGAAGTATGGATTACTCCTGACCTCTCTGTATCTGGAGCCCACAGGAGATCACACATGGAAGCATCACCTTGGGGAACCACGTCCACCTTGCAGGAGTGCAATAATTGCCATAGGGATGGAAGCTGCTTTATACTGATGTCTGGATGCTTTCTATCTGTGCTGTGTGACTACAAAGAAATGGTGTCCAAAGCAACCACCGCAGATGTGTGCAGCTCATCAGATTCCCCAGATTTTGTACAGCCAGGGAATCCTGCACCAATGTGTCATTTATAGTGGAAATCATGACCTGGAAGGGGTACAGTCTTGCAGATAGCCTGGATTTCCCAGGGTAACTGTGAATACACCATCTGAAAAGTCCTAGTGATGATCTCTTTTCATAGATTAACCATTTGGGTTTTACAGACAGATATGGGTTTCCCACAAGTGCTCCAGTTAAAGCCCACCAACCAGAGGACAGGCTTTCGGGTTTTCACTCCTTGTGCTGGCCTCTGCTCAAAAATTCACGTTACTCTTAAATATTTCTGCTAATGAGGCAGTATCTTCTTGGCGGGAAGCTTTAGGCTTTTCTGTTTCCACTGCAGGTGCACAGCTGGAAACTGCCCTCCACTCTCCCAGCTACAGATGAACTGTTCATGACGATGTTCCTGGTTTTACTTACCCTGGGCATGGCTTATGTTACAGAGGGCATATTTGCTTCAGATGGGAACCCCTGTATTTCATCACCTACTGTTACAAACAGCGTTGGCCTGAGCTTCATGAGATTCCTGGTCTCCATGAAGTGCCAGAGAATGCACCTCACATGCCACCTACAGTACCAAAGGTCAGAAACCATTCTGCTGGGCCGCTTCCTCTCAGCTCTTTCAAGACATCTTTGTGTGCACAAACTGTTTGTGAGTATGTGATTGGAGTGGATTATCTTTTCAGCCCATTTATCAGGGTCCCAAGAGGTTAAAATAGAAGGAAGCTGACTGTCTCAGGGCAGAAAAACAAGCGGAAACTGGAACAAAGTGTTTTTTCCTTAAAGCCGGAAGCCATTCTCAGAGTTTCTTGACAGCAGGAGACTGAAAGACTGTGGAGTTGATTTAAGGCCAATGCCTCATCTTCCTGTCCCCATCAAGAAGTCAGGATTGATTGATTGATAACAAAGTGATTGGAAAATTCTTGGCCCCAAGCAGGGAAAACACTAAGTCCCACAAGCCAAGCCCACATATCTTTGCTTAGAGAGTGCATCTGCCATGCATTTAAGATCCACAGATGTAATTTCCCATCTTTCACCTCTCAGATATAATAACAGGTTGAGCCACTGTGTGATGGAACTCTTCCTAACACTAATCAGCCAACCAGCTCTCATGAAGATGTGTCATTAAGAGGGACTTACCCGCAGTGCCCAGTGCCAGTCTCCAGCAACCTGCTTCACACTCGACCCAGTGATGTAACCCAAGCCACTGCAAGAAAGGCCAAGATGAGAGTTGGTCAGAGCTTTAAAAGTGCCACAGTCACAGCTGTTCTTAGACAAAGGCAAAGAGAGGCACAACCAACTGTGTGTCCTCAGCTCTTGTCCTACAGGAAGAAATATGGAGATTGAAGCAGATGGTGACTGTGCCTAGCACTGCTGATCTAAAAATGAAAAGATCTGATGGAAATTTGGAAGTTTATAGCTGACCTTTCAATCTAAGAAACAAAGACCTAAAAATCATTTATTTCCCAATTTCATTTCTACATCAGGCCTTTGTGCTAATATAAATATTAAACAATTTTATGTTCAAGCTTTCAGTCTGCCCTTCAAGGACAGACCATATTCCATCATGAGATTTTTTTTCTTGCCACTAAACAGTACTTGGTTCTAATTATGCAGGAAGAGACTATTTTCTATTAGCTTGGAAGACAAACCAAGAAGAACATGAAAGAAGTTTCATGGGAGACCTTCAGCCACATGTAAGACAAAAATTCGTAAGAGACTAAAGGTGAACACAGCCATGTTTCTCTCAACATGAATTGAAGGTAAAATCCCTTTTTCAAAACTGCTGCATGTCATTGAGATTGCCTTGGCTAAAAGTTGCCAGGATTGTAGTGAGACTACTGTGAGCCCCCTCCCTGGACCCACCCCCTTTTATTGAAGAGTCCTCTAAGCTTTGGAGGTTGTCAGCTATAACCTCCCTAAAAGTGGACATTTTACCTAGCCAGGCCTCAAAATCAAACCATGAATCATCACAGACTGGTTTGGGTGGTAAGAGACCTCAAAATTCATCCAGTTCTACCCCTTGCAATGGGCAGGGACACCTTCCACTGTCCCACTGTTGCTCCAAGCCCCATCCAACCTGGCCTTGGACACTGCCAGGGATGGGGCAGACATAGCTGCTCTGGGAATCCGTGCCAGGGCCCCACCACCTTCACAGGGAAGAATTTCTTCCTATTATCCAATCAAAACCTCTTTCAGTTTACAGCCCTTGCTCTATTCTCCATGGCATTGTAATCCATGCTGCTGCTGGATATTGAGATAATGAAGCCCCAGAATCAGGCTCAACAGGATGAATATTTGTAATTTCTTTCTAATTCATTGAATTTTCTATGTGAATACTTGGAATCCTTGGTCCTCTTGGCAAAATATTCTTTTCACCCATTAAGGATCTGTTTCTCTCTTTTTCCTCAAAAAGGATGTTTGTGAGTTTTATACCTCAGGTAAATGCTCCAGCTTGTAAAACGCACCACCAGAAGTTTTTCTCTGAGTTTGGAACATACTGTCCATGTATTCCCTGCTGGAAATGTGCCCATAATGCCCTTCTGCCCAGGATGTTGTCTGGCTCTGGGAATTGGTATGCAAACTATGCAAAGCCAGCTTGCTGACAATCTCACAATAGAGAGTCAGCCATTATTTGAAAAAATAAAAATAAAAATAATGACAGATTCCCTCCCGTCCCAACAATCAGATATTGTGTTGGGCTGATAAAGAAACTCCACTGAAAGAAAAAGTCAGCTAAAATATTTTGATTCCATTTCCACCCCATTGCTGCAAAAAAGTAGGAAAAAAACTAAATAAACCAACAACAAACTTCCCATTAGTTCCCAAAAGTCACACATGAACCAGTAACGGGGCCAAAAAAAAGAATCTAATTCCTGCAACTAATTAGTCACTGCTCACAATATTTTCCTGTCTAAACCATTCCAGCCAAAGTCAAGAACTATCATCATTAGCAATTTCAGATCTGTGTGAGTTTATATAAGAGAAAAGCCAAAACCAGACTGAAGAACTTTTGTGTCACTTACCTGCCCAGAGGAATTGCAAAGTAGAACACAGACAGCATAAGGGTCCTGGTGTTTTTGGTGAACAGGTCTCCAATGATGGTTGGTGCAATAGTGGAGTAACTCGCTTCACCAATGCCAACCAGACCCCGGGAGAGCACAAGGAGCCAGAAATACTGAGAAAAGAAATAGAAACATTAGCAGGTCCCCCCCTTGGCTTTTTTCATTTAGGATGGACAACACTCAGGGAAATACAAATTCATGTGACTGGAAAATTATCCTCCCGTATTTATTTTTAGAATTTCAGAGTTGTTTCATTTGTCTTTTTCCCAGAAGAAAAGGACTATATTTTTGTGAAGATTGACAGGTATGAAAGAAAAGTAATAATAAAACATTTACTCAGTGACATTCAAGAATATATTCTAGAAGAGGCAGAAGACACCCAGTTTGTTCCCAGATCCCAGCTCACTCTTGCTGAGCTGGGAAGGTCTGGGGAGGTGGGTGAGTGTAACAAACCCTGCTCTGGGATCCAGAGACAGCAACTCCTGCCAAGAACAACCCATCCTCCCCAGCATGCCAAGGACAGGTTCTGACTGTGAAATCCAAAAGGCTCTTCAAAGTTGGGAAAGAGTTGAAGCTGCAATCCCCCAAACTAAATCTTCCTTCATTAAAAGCTATGGAATAATGGAACTTGCTTTGAACAGCAGCAGACAGCTCCCAAAACTCTCAGAGGAGACCCAAGCTTTACTGGGAAGCCCAGGAACATCCATGTACTCTGTAAGCAGGACCTGCAGAGAATGGCTCGGGGCCACACAGGGCAGGGGCATGGAGAGGCATTCAGCTGCCCAGGGAAACACCTGCCTTTCTGGGCAAAGGTAGTCCCACAGAATGAGGATATACCTCACATTCAGCACAACACAACCTAAAATGGTCAAAAAGGAATTGTTTGACTAATAGAATTTTCCTAATGGCCCATTTCAAGCAACACTTTTGTGAATTGCAAGGACCTGATTTTCAACCGAAGCTCTTTCACTGCCCCTGCAGTTTTCTGGGCACTGCTGAGTGCAGGCTAAGACACAATGCTTTGATGCCTGAATACCTGATAAATGAGCACAAGCAAACTCTCAGTCATCTAATAAGCTTGAGCTACACCCAGATATAATTGCAGGGGCAGAAATGAACCAGTCAATGCAGAAAGTTGTAAGCACAGAAAAATCTATTTCTACAAGTGTAATCTCTACAAATCCTCAATTTCCTGTCATTATTCTATAGATCATTTGTGAGAAAAACAGCAGGGATTTAAACTGAAGGAAGGGAGGTTTAAATTATATATTAGGAAGGAATTTTTCCCTGTGAAGGTGGTGAAGCCCTGGCACAGGTTGCCCAGAGCAGCTGTGACTGCCCCTGGATCTCTGGAAGTGTTCAAGGGCAGGTTGGACAGGGCTTGGAGCGACCTGGGACAGTGGAAGGTGCCGCTGCCGTGGCAGGGGGTGGAATGGGATGGGCTTTAAGTTCCACCCCCACCCAAACCACTCTGTGATCCCCTGCTTATGATATGTCCTTAACCATGAAAGCACTTTGAGAAAAATGAGCAGTTACCAATTCTCCTTCTTCTGATAGGAAAAAGTCAAGGGAAATGGCTGATTTTGAGCCCTACAGCAAAGCCAAGCCAGAGTACAAGTCTCATTCACAAACATGGAAAACGCCATGCAGACTCCAAGCCACGTGCCTCAGTCATAAATAAATATATCCATCAGCAGACAAAAATCTACCACTGACGTGTTTGCATTGTTTTCCTCACTGTAATCCCTGGTTGAAAAGAGTATTTTGAAGAGTCCAATAGCCACAAAACAAATACTTTCATGTACTCTTCACTTCCTCATATTTTGGTGTGAATTCTGGAGCAATATCCCTTTTCTGCAGGAATACAAGTTCCTTGTTTGCTGGCAGGGTTGTGTGCAGTGCTGCTCACATTCACACACCTCCCAAAAGCTGCGTGCACATAACTCACACATGTGGGTGTGAGAAGAAAAGGGCAGCACTGTGACTCAAGTGATTTAATTGATGGCAATTTCCCAATTCTCAACCACTCCACTGCAGAAATATGCTGGCAGTCACTGCTGCACAGGTAACCAATGTATTTTGAATGAGCAACAGTATTCATAACGTGCTGAAAAGCTTAGTCATGCAGAATTAGAAAGCAGGGAACTGGAGGCTGGTTGTGGTTTCTGAGGAAGTTTAGATCTGGATCACAGAGAGGGTGACAGGCAAAGTGCTCACCTGCTTGGGATGAGCATGGACAATGCTATTTAGACCTGAAGAATGACAAGTTTGTAAATGCACTGGATGTTCCTCAAATTTGAAATACCTCCAGAAAAATGTCACAATTTTGTGCTCACCAGGTGGTATCACTCCCAGTGAAGGCACTGGGTAGGAATTTCCTCCAAACAATGTTGTTAGAAGGTTCCTCTTACAATCCTTGGGCAAAGCAGGAAAACGATGCCAAGTATTTTTGTGGTAAAGTGACTCAGTTTCATCAATACCACAGAATCAGATTCCCAATACAATTAAATTATCTGCAAAATGTAAGACATTCACTCTTCTCTCTCAGTTCCTCCTCAAATCCTCCCCCCTGGCTTATCCCATGCTGACACACTCCAAATATCTGTATAAATTTAAACTATGTTCTTTGAAGCAGTGGTATTCAAACTTAAGTAAGGAGATTTTGACTTCATCTGGGGATAAAAGCAGTTTTAAAAAACATAATCCACATAAAGACCTGAATAGTATTGCCCTTCTGAGATCAGATATTCAGACTATGGATCATGCAGCCATTAAGTTGTGACAACTAGATTAAACATACAAATATCTAAAACAATTCTGGGAATTATTTCCAGTCGGTTCTATACTGTGCCTGGTTTTGGAGCTCCATATCTAGGATTAAAGAGCTACTTCCTGTTCTTACCAGTTCTTTGGTATCTTTGGCTAGCATACACCCTGTTGGAACTCATAAGATAAAATCAATTTGTTAAAATGAGCTGGGACCCCCCCATCTTCCATCTCTAATCAGTCACTCAAAACCTCTATTTTAGTTGTATCTGAAGAGGCACAGCTGGGGAGCTCCCCAAGGCAAAAAGTGGTCCCATCCATGACAGGCCTCATCTTTTTGTTTTTCATATAAGAAGAAAAAAAAATACAAACAACAGCACAACTCTAAAATTCTTATGCTGCTGCTCATTTGGACCACGGGCATTCCATGAACCACACAGAAACTGGTCCTGAAACCACTCTGTATGCAATACAGACAACTGCTATTTTTTGTGTACATTTACACACACACACCCATAGGAACATCCCTTTTCCTCTCCAAGTGTATGTGGACATGACAACTTGCACAAACACATGGCAAAGTCAGATGTTCCACATGCTGAAGAAAATTCTGTTCTCCTCCACAGCTGTAGCAGGACACCTCTGCCATTTCCTCTGCACTGGATTTTCCCCCCACTGCTTTTCCATTTGTGTCCTGCCTCAAGGTTCTCAGGAGTTCAATGAGAGAAAAAGGGCTGACACCAGCTCAATTCTGTAGGTGCTCAAAAGCAGAACAGGCAGCTCAGACTTTAACTGAATTTCACTGTTCCCCAAGCAGAAATTGATATATATTGAAGAAGCTCGTTCCTTTCTATACGACTTGGTAACTCTGCTGTAATTTGTTCATCTGTGCAAGTAGGTTTCTGGCAGGAAAACTGAAAATATCTGAGTCAGCTTTCAGGACCTGAACTAATTCCTTCCCCATAGGTTAAGCCCAGCAACTTCAACACTTATCAACAGTGTCATCCTAAAATGAAATGCTTGAAACTGAAGTTTTTTTTAAACAAGGCTCTATTAGGGCAAACAATTAATTTGTCTTCAATTTTGGAAAGCAGCCATATCAGAGACTGTTTGCACCTCCATGAGGGTGTGCCACTGGGAAGGGACACCTAAGCCACACAGCATGACTTCTATGAGTTCCAGGAGCAATTCAAGATGCAAAAGGGGCTTCCAGTCCCTTTCTCCAACTTGTGTGGCTGGTGGGACACAAGCCAGGGAAGATTCCAGTACACAATAAACCATCAACATATGGAAAGAATGGTGGCTGCAGAGACCCAGAACTGCCACAGCCTTCCTGGGAATTTCCCTTCAAGAGATGACATCACCAGAAATTAATGCATGGAAGAAGCACTCACACCTATGAATGGGAGGTACAAAGGGTCAATGGACATGCTCTCCTCTTCTCATCTCATAAATATATAGAAGGAAAAACACCCTCTAGCCATAAAGCAAAAAAAATCCTCAAAATAAACGTGCTATAGAAGGGGTACAAATCCTTGGGGATATGCCAATAAGGAATAGAAAACTCTACCTACCAACTTCTACATTTCTTAAACTATCAGAAAGCCATAGACAACAAGAGTGACAGATCACGGGATCCAAGGGACCTGGTCTCATTACTGTCACCAGTGTCACCAAACACTAGAAGCTGTGGATGTGACAATCCTTCTAGAATTTATATCTGAAAAAAAAAGCTTTCATGGTTGGAGTTAAGTATTTATAATACAGAACCATTGAATTGTTTAGCTTAGGAAAGACCTCTAAAAACATCAGATCCAACATATAAAATGTATGATGTGGTTTCTATTCACAGCTTCATACTGACTTTACTCTCAATCTCCTGCACACATAAATGTTTGATGGAATAGGACAAATGACTGGCTTTAATCATGTTTGATAAAACCTCCTAATTATACATTTATCCTAGTTGTATAGACCATTCAGGAAGTAATATGTGTTTTAAGAGATCTAACTACAGCTTGAAGTTCTTTCTCCTTTTTTAATTAGTTAACAAAAAGAGTAAAGCCACAGTTCTTTAAAAGATTATCTGCCAGTGGTAAACCTATTATCTGCCAAATATGTGTAGAACTCTGAACCACCAGATTTACTGTCTAAAGAATCATATGATCCTTAAGCTTTGGTAATTAAGTATTTGCATTTGAATGTGGAATAGCTTGTAAGCGTCTCAAAAGAAGCTTAACACATGCTGCTTTCAGATGAAGGACACATGGACTGAGGAGATCCAGAGTCATGAATTCCTGTGTGTGCACAGCACCAATGCAAGCCATGTTTAAAATGCTGTTGCTGGTCTAAAAGAAAGATCTTTTATACTGCTACAGCACCTGCACCTGTACCCTTCCCTGTGTGAGGGTGTTGAGTTAAACTCCTGTGGATAATGCATTTAGCTGATGTAAAAGAGGACTCAGTACTATTAAATTCCTCTTTGAGCTGAGTTTTGACATCTTTTCCTTCTTTTATTATATAAATATTATGCAAAAATCAGGAATATAGAATCAGGGTTTGCATCCTTTAAAAGAAATGTGCATTAAGTCATTCCTACCATGGGCAGCTGGGATTGCCCACACAGAGCCTAAAATGTGGTGAAATGACAATACACTAAGGAGAAAACATTGGGATTGACCTAATTTCCCTGAGCTACACTCCTGTATTTCTCCAGCTGGCTGAGCTTTGCACTAGGCTGCCAGGGTAGCACAGCAGTCACAAGTGATCAGTTGGATAAATCTGTTCAACTGCAGGAGCCAGTTGAACAAAGTAAACTCCACAGGCTCAAATATCAATTCAGGGGCTGCACAACCGTGGATCCCTCTGACAGCCCTCCTTGAGCAGACCCTGCATTTTCTGGCCAGGCAAACACCGCTTCCTCGTCTGCTGCAGTAACTTTCTCCAGTACTTTGCAGGATTGAAATGGTTAATGATGACACACTACACCTTTTGACAAAAGATGCACCATTAACTATGAGGTAAGCCTAACCAGGAACCTGCTCTGAGTACCGGGGTAGTGACTCAGAGCATTGACTCCTGCACAGTCACAGCTCCAATTCCAGCTCATTAGCTGAGAGCCACTGAAGAGCTGAGCACTGGAATGACATTACATATTTGTTTAAACACTAAATGCTCCAGTTCTCTCAGTCCTCCCAGGAATGAGGGCTCACCTTGAAGAATCTGAAAGTTTCCAAGTCAGACAAGGACACTGACATAGCATGAGAGACAAGCAGCCATTAAACATTGAGGCTGATGTTTCAGATTCCATTCTGTGCCTGGATGGATGACAAAGGCCACAGCAGAACAGATAAGCCTAAATACATCTTCCAGCACTGTGCACCCCTAAAGCTTTATGAATTTTGCATATATATAACCAAGGCACCTGGCTTCCATTGGTGAATACAAGTCCTGGGCCCAAATACTTGATGGAAATGCTATGTCAAATCTAGATATGAAACCCAAAGTTACATGCCTCACTTTCTCTAACATTAGTGGTTCTAACTCTTCTCTAATAAAAGCAGAATAAATATTGTAAAGAGCCAGAGAGGGACTACATAGTACTAGTGAATTGCTTCATGGCAATCCTGAAGAACATGTCTTCCTGTCAAGTCCAGCCCACATTTTTAAATAACCGAATATTAATTCCAAATTTTGGCCATTTGGTGTCTTGCCATCTGGGAGATCTTTGAGCAGAAACAAAGGAAGATGAATATCCTTATCTTTATTGACAAGTAATCTTACCTAATCCCTCATGGGAATTGTCAGCCAAGAGACCAAAATACAAACCAGCACGTGGGCAAAACTGTGCACTGAGATGTTTTGTTGATGAGTACTTTTCTCCCCTGTTCAGAGGTTGGCTAAGCACTGGTTTCAGGATTTCCTACAACCAAAGGCAGTGGGTTATGCTCAGTCTCTGGGTGGTACAAAGGGACCAGGAGGGCACATGTTCAGGTGGAGACTAGCTGGAGACAGAATGATGGGTTATCAGCTCTGAGACAATGCTGAGAATTATCAGTGTTTATCTGTTTGCTATAGAGATGCAAGTGCAAGTATTTAGAAGTTCATGCTAGAGTTACCTGTCAGATAAATATAATTATGAACCACCCTTCTCACCTCCACCAAGAGTTCTCCCCTTATCAGCCCTGAGTCCTGCAGGCAGGGCAGCCCAGGGCAGATGCACTGCAGCTGCTGCTGCTTCTGCCATTTGTTCCACTGCAGGGAAGTCATTGGGCTTAGATTCCTCTTTCCTTCCCTCATTGTGTGTGTTGTCACTCACCTACGCCTACTTCTCACTCCCCATCTCTACCATCACAACTATTTGTAAGTCACTACTACACACATTTCCCAGAACTTCTATCACCACTGGATTCTATTTAAGTTCTACAGTTTCCCCCTTCAAACTGAACTCTTGATGCGAAGTCTGTCTTCCATCACCATTGTTAAACTGCTCTTCTCCTTTGCAAGCACTCACAGAATGAGAGAATACCTGAGACTGGAAGGAGTTTGGAGATAGTCTGGTCCATATCCTCTGGTTACAGCAGGATCAACTACAACAAGCTGATCAGGATAATGTCCAATTGAATTTTGAGTATCTCCAAAGATGGAGGAGCCACAGCCATGCTGAACAACTGTTTGATCATCCTCAAAGTAAAATAGTTTCTTCTTATGTTTAAGTGAAATTTCCAGTATTTTAGTTTGTGCCCCTTGCCTCATCTTTTCACTGGGGACCTTTGAGAACAGTCTGGCTCCATCTTTACACCTCTATCAGATATCAATATACACGAAAGCAGCACTATGGGCTCTATGGGACAGAAGCAGTCCTAAAGTGAGGATGTCACTTTGGCAAAGGTAAAGTATTTAAATTCGGTTAAATCCATATGGCAGACACCATCTCACATTTGCTGTGTCTCTGCCACATTCACACCAACCAGGTTTTTCTTCACTCTTTTTCCCTTAAGCCTGCTTGGCATAGAAAGAATACTAGTTTAAATATTTATGTCTGGCACAGGATGCTTCTCTTACCCAAAGATCCTCCCTTCAACTCTGACAAGCAGGTCACTAAAATTTAAGTGCAAATGCCCCAGGCCTTCTTCCTTCAAGTGTTCACAGGTTTTATTCACACATTAGCATTATTTTTATTCACATGTACTTGTTCTACATATGCTGGCTGGAGGTTATAACCGTGTTACAGATGATACTGCTATACCACAACAAGATTTAACAGCCAGCTACTGAGTTACTGAAAGCTTAGTGCACTTTATTAATCACTTTCTCAAGGGTCAATACTGAAACCCTTTGCATTTAGGATGGACTTATACAACAGCTTCTAAAGCAGGTCTCATTCCTCTGCAGCATCCATTTACACTTTGCCAAACGCTTCCAAACTTCAGGTCATTTGGATGCATTAAGTGTCTCATTGATTCTCAGCTCTAAACACCTCACCTTTGAACAATTCCCTTTGGGAAAATTCAGCTGCTACTCAGAGCCCTACAAGGAGAAAAGTGACTACAGCAAGCAGAAAGAGACCAAAATGCATATTTAAATATAAAAATGAGCAAGGGAGATGAGGCCAAGTCCACTCACCTTTCCTTTGACTGTCTCTAGTATTTGTTAATGGCTTTAGTTCTCCCAGGTAGCCTCTTCAAGCACACTTAATTGAATGTGGGAAGTTTTATTTGGGAATGCAGTTAAGATTCTGGTTGATTAAAACATCCTTATTTGATGAGATTTATATTATTATTTAGTATATAAAAATAACCAATAAAGACTCTAAGGTACTCCTTTTTCACTCATCACACTCTTCAATCAGCAGCTAAAGTGTTTAACAACTGCATACCTACAGGGAGGCTCTAAAGTGAAACACCTAATTAAGTGCTCTGGAGATAAAAACAAACCCAAACCACCCTGGAAGTAGCAAGACTCCCACAGCACTTCTTCCACAGAGCTGCTTTGTGCTTCACAGGGTCAAAAATCCGTGGCAAGGTTATCTGAGCTATTTGCAAATGTTGAATGTGAAATTCCCTTTCAAAACTAAAATTGCAGTGTCTAAAATCCAGGTTCCCATCACTCTCCTCCCTCCAAAGCTGTGGCAGTCCTGAGAGAATCCTCTGTAACTTTTCAGTAATTTTTGGGCAGCACAAGAAAAGGGCCAGCTCAATTTCCATTCTCCATCCCATTAGGTAGTCTAATTACAAGACACTGGGTGATGAAGCAAAACCACCAGGTCCAATAAACTGAGCTAAGACAAAGCAGCATTTCAGCTCCCTAATTGAAGGGTTTTTCATTTGATTGACCTGCTCATGGTAAAAAAATACTATGACATGCAAATGGTGGGATTTACATTCTCCTCAGTTTAGTTTCTTGGTCATTAATATTGGTTTAATGGCAGGGTTCTGGGATGCAATCGGGAGGAAGGTGCCAAGGCTGCTCACTCACCAAACCCCATCCAGCAGATGCATCATTGCTGTAAAACAGACCTTAAAGAAAAAGGCTGATGTTCAAATAAATCACAGGGATCATAAAGAGCCCCATGTTCCCAGTGCCTGATAGAAGACAGAGTTAAAACCCTTCTTTTCATCCTTGGCTCGGGTGTAAGGCCCAGAGGAGTCCATGGCCCTTCACATGGCTGAAATAGTGGTCATTTATCCCTGTTACAAAGCCATTACACCAGAATGTATCTTCCAAAACTGTTCCCTTAAGAACACTGATAGTTCTGGGTCGGAAGCAAATGGTTGCTTTTTGTTCCAGATCTGCCAGGTGGGACACACTTACCAGCACTTGCCTCAAATATCTCTGGCATTAGGCACTATCACAGTTTCCTTCCTGAGACGTGCAAACACAGCCATAATCACTAAAATAGGGATTGGAAGAAATACAAGTATTTTTGCAAGTGTGGAAACACTGCAAGGTTCTTGACACACACAGGTTCCCAAATGCAGCTGGAATATGGGGGGGCATCCACTGAACCAAAGGATATTCACAGGTAATAATGGGCTGCTGTGCCCCAGCCACAGATGAGCCACGAGCAAAATCTAAATCCAAGCAATAAAGAGATGCCAGATTTTTCAGAACAAACATTTACAGGCATTAATACCTGGCACTAACAACATCTCCACTTCCAGTGATGTCTACAGAACTGTGTGAGATACAGCCTCTTTAACATGATGGGCTGTCTTGGCTCAAACTCTTTGGTTTGGACTATTTCTTAAGAAAAAAATTAGTTAAATCCATCAGACAGGTTGGATTGGAGATTCTTGGAGAGCACGACCCCATGTCCCTAACCCTGAAGCCATTGCAGAAACTGTGATTTCTCACCACCCTTTGAAAAAAGCTTCTGCCAACTGACTGAGACACCCAGGTGTGAACTCTGCCCTCACTAGATGCATTTTCAAGTGTAGAACAAGTTTTGAGAGTGCACGAAGGACACATTTTAAGGGAATCTCTCAAGGTTCAAATGAAATTAACACAAAGTTACAGTCCCTGCAACTTTTCCCATACTATTGGTTCTGCTGATTCTTGGCATATTTTGCTTTGCATATGCTCAAAAGTCAAGTACACCAGCAGGTCAGCTCTTGCAGGCAACTTTGCTGAAGAGCCAGTTAAATAATTCCAAACTCTGATTTTTGTTCCTGCTTTGTGTTTTCATGCTTCCCTGGCTTGCTGACTCAATCAAGATCCAGAGATCTCCAAGAACCGTGCGAAGGCTGATCTCGCAGAATGTCTGGTCCATATCTGAGAGATGCCTCACTTTTAGCATTAGATTTCCAGAGAGCAAGTGGTGCATCTACCAATTCCTTCTACTTAGGAGCTGCTTTTTATTCATGATGTTCCTTGAACAGTTGTCATGTTCCTTTTTGAAGTGTTATTAATTGACAAGGTTTTGTCGTGTTGTAGCTAAATTTCATTTTTTAAATCCAGCCTATCTGACAAAATGACAACCTATTAAACCACGCTAAACACATTCGGATGTTTTGTGACTATCTTCTCATGAGGCTCCATCACTCATGTTTTCAGACTTGATGATCAGCACCACTCCCAGGGATTTCCAGCTCAAAATCTATTAAGTAGGGTTGAGATTAGTACTCTAATTTAGCTTATCTGAATTGCAAATGCAGTGTTTTGTGTAGCCTGGGAACTTTATACATTTAAAAGAAATGTTAACACTTCAAAAGACTAATTTAGCACCTGGTACTGTAAGACATTTCCCTTCTTCCCACTATTTGCACATGACTTAGAACATAATGGTCCTTTCCCCAGCCTTTATGCACAACCCAGGAGGCCGAAGGCTGCAGAAGCACTTACACTTCCCAAGGAGTGACTGATGCATTAGGATCAGCAGGCAACCAGGAACTCAACCAAAGAAAGGCTCCAATCCATACTTTTGCATCTGAACAGAAGCCAGAGCCTGAATAACACATTCTCTCTCTCCTGCATCCTGTTTATCAGGACAATATGCACAACCTTCAAGAACCACTCTGCTAATAGATTTGTTTCCAGGCCTCCTAATGAGCCTGAACCTGGGATGAACGGATTGTTTTCTTTGTGAGGCATCATTAACCAAACTCTGCTAAAGCATTTTGCTTCCTCCCAGGCTTCAAGAACACCTGCCTCACGTACATCGAGGCTGAACACACATCAGTTTACAGCCTCCAAAAATGGGAACATCTCTGCAGACCCATATCTGGCCATCCCAGATCTTGAAGGCACATGTCCTACACCACCAACTTGGCATCCTCTCTGTGCCCTCAATACACAGCTAGTTGGGAAGTTAATTCCCAAAATCACAGGACCACCCAGGCACTGCAGCAGTTACTTGCTTTGCCTCCTGAACGTTTGACCAAGCCAGACATCCCTCAATGGAAGCCCAGCACACACCCAGGAACCCCACATCAGGAATGACTTGTGTCCCTCAGGCCACAGCATCACTGCAAGGATCCTGTTAGGCTGATAGGAAATTTTACAATTCCTTTCTATTTTAACATTTGTTTGCAAACTTAGATGCAGCACTATTTTTTCTCTTTATTTTTTTCCACACCAACTGATTAAACTCCAGTCTATTTAAGGAGCATTTTTCCTTTCTTCCATTCCTTCAATATTTTGAACAAGGATGAGCTTAAGATACTGTCATAATTATTTATAAAACATAATGCTAAAGCATTATAGAGACTTCCACTTATACAGAGTTAAGAAATAAGACATTATTTGTGTTCCATCAGCATGCCCTGGGGTTAGGCCTCTGCTGCAGCATGACAAGCAGAATATACATTTTAACAGACAACACAAGAAGGAATGTTTCCAAGACACACACAGCCTGGAAATAAAACAACCATGCCTTCTTCCCTCTGCCTCCTCAGCAAATCACTGGCCCAGGTGAGATTTCCTGCTCAGGCTCAACAAAAGCAGGACAGGTGGAATGTTACAAGCAGGCATTGCTTCTACTCCATCCATTAACTTAAATAGCAGATTAACTTTCCTACCCTTCAACCTACAGACCTAAACTTCAACCTACAACCTAAATTCAGCTTTCTGCAAAAAAATGGGCAAACCTATAAAAGTCTTTGGCCTGCAAAAATCTTTCATTGCACCATGCTGCTGTCTTTAAGCATTTCCAGCATCCAATGAAACAGCACCAAATGTGTGTTGATGTAAGGTCTGACTCAATTGCCACAAAAGGTTCCCACAGACTTCCAAAGAAGGAGCTGAATCAGAACCACAATCACAGACCCTGTGATAACAGTTTCAACATCTTCCAGTAACCCAGATAGTAAATAGTGCTCAAACAGGACAGGCAATTACAGGGGGCTGTTGCTGAGACCCTGTGCAAATAAGCACTGAGCTGGGAGCCTGGATGCTCTCCCAGCACAAACCTCTGTCCACCTTCTCCAGAAAACGCCTGAGCTTGGAGGGGCAGATCCGACATTTCAGTGCAACTAATTATCCTCATCCCACTGCCTCTGCAGCAGCACATGGAAATGCAGGTGAGTTCTGATAGGATGGAAACGTCTCCTCTCTCAGCACCCACAGCATCTGATTCAGAAACTGTGTGATTTCAGACCAATAAATGGCCTAAAAGGAAGTGGCAGGGTGCAGGAGGCACATTTACGGACACAGAGCTGCACATAGCTGGGGTGATTTGAGAAATCTGAATAGGAAATGGTGCCAGACTGACCCCACCTGGGGAAGGTGGGATGTGTGGGGTGCATCTTGATGGCTCTCAGGTCTCAGGAGGAAGAGCAAACCCATTCCTGTTCCAGACACCATGCAGATGGGAAATACAACGTGTGGTACAGATATTCCTTATGATAGTTATTGAAGTTCATTTCTCTCATCACAGGAATAAGCTTTCCAAGTAAGCTTTGGAACTGTGCTGTGTCTGTCTCCTGGCAGCCATCACCAGCTGTGTTTTCAATAACTCTTCCCAAATACTTCACAGATACATGGGCACAGATACTGGATGGAAAAAAACCAAAAAATACACTTCAATTTCTGATAACACCTTTGAAAAGCTGCCTCTTCTCATAGATTGGCTTTTTTGGGTCTGATGCTCTGAGAACACCTTAATTTATAGTTTCCCTTGGAAGAGTGTCAGGTAAAAAGAGACAAGGTAGGAATATAAAATCACCAGGAGACAAACACTTGACAGTAATTCTGCACTCTACAACTATTTCATTTATATAAATCTTTTCCCAGTGCTTCCATCCTTGTTTAAATCTGAGGGAACAGCGAGGACCCAAGATTCAAGAGTTCAAATCATTGCACTTGTCTGTGCAAAGGAAGATGTTCTTACAGAAAAACAGTTTTCCATACAGTCTTTGGAATCATCTGTGCTGAAGATGATAGCAGACTTGAGAGATATCCAGAATACCTTATAAGACCAGCTCAGTCAGTGCTCCATTATTAAAGGAATAAGCAATAGTGTGTTTTTTCCTACAGTACACCTCATATAATCTATATGAAAAGATGTGAGATAGTAAAACTTACAGAGCACTGGGAAGAGCACTTGGAAGGAACAGCAGGTGCCCTCTTACTGGCAAATGGCCAAAGAAATGGGGCCTTTCAATTTCCACATGGTGGTGATGCTGGGTTAATGGCTGGACTCAATGAACTCAGAGCTCTTTTCCAGCCTTAACAACTCTATAATTCTAAAAGGGGCTGTGGGAACTCACTCTCTTTAAATCACCTCCTTTCAGACATACAAGAGAGGGACAGTGAAGCAGAATCAGTCCATACAGAATTCCACTCTGCAGTGTAAACAGAGTGAGAGCCCTTGTCCTTTCCCTCTCTTACTGGGATTCTGAGCCACCCAAGCCCAGCACAGCAGCTCCTTCACCTGGCACCCCCTGACCCCAGAGCCCTGGCACAGCAGCTCCACTGTGGAGAGGAGGGAGCTCTGACAGCTGGAAGAAGAGGAGATGCAGATTGCCACATCTGACTTTAGAGAGCAGAGGCAGGGCAGGAGGCTGCAGGTACCTTGTGGTGCAGGGGGCACTAGGGCAGCACAAAGGGCCAGAACTGCAGCTCAGAGTGATTGGGGAGTTAACACCACCCACATAGAGAGCACCAGCACACACGTGACCTCCTTCTGATAAGAGTCCACAGTAGGTAATATTTTTCCTGAGCAGTCTAGAAAAGGCCAAGTGTGCAGAAATCCAAATGCCAACAGCACATGCTTGTCTGCAGGGCTCCTGTGGCACATCAAAGCTGGCAGAACACAGCAGAGTCAACCAGAAGCTGTGGCCATGAACCTCTGCAGTTAGCTCCAGCACCAGGTCTGTGAGAGCCCCAGGGAACTACCTGAGGGAAGGGACTGAATGCACATGCAGCTGACTTCCCAAAGTTGCTGGGAGAATCCCTTTTGCCTATTTTCTACGAGAGAGTTCTGTTCAAAAATAATAGGCCGGAACAGTAGGAGATAAACATTCCAGTAATTCATGGTGACTTCAAAGACAACACTCAGTCTCCTTCTTACATGTAAAATGATGGCTTGGGGATTTTAGTTTTGTTTGTTTATGTTTTTTAAGCTGTGTATTTATCTTGCACAGTGGAACCACAGGCACAGGAGCTGTATGTTTTATATTACAACTTCTGCTGGAGTACTTAAGACTTAAGGTTTTTTTTTCCTATAGTGAATGTGTAGGGGCTGCTTGGATTATGTTTATGTTTTTTAAAATTAACCCAGCTAACCATTTGTTCCGTACTGCACACAGTTTGTTGCTTCTCTTTTAGAAACTCCTTGAAAAACATGCTTTGGAATAAAAATACATTTGGCAAGTCTGAAAGACTTGAGCAAGCACTGCAGAGTAACTGGAACTACACCATGGATGATTTGCTTCCTATTCCAGAGATAAATCAAAATAAAAGGAAAAGAAAACAACACTAAGAGGAATACCTAGCCAGAGGTAAATTGCAGTGGGAGCAAAAAGGCTTTATCATGTTAGCTATATCAAAATCTAAACAAATATTCCTGGTTTACCTTGTCAATTCTTTGCTTTTCCATTTCCCAACTTTCTAGCATGTTCAACTCTGCTGTCTCCCAGCCAACCCACATTACCACAGCCTGCTCTGGCTGTTTATTGGGTACTCTTGGTCTCCCAGCCTGGTGGAGCAGGAGCCTTCACTCATTTGTAACCCAGCACACCTTTTACACTAAAATATGCTTTATTCAAGATATTGACATGGATATTTAAAAGTTCCTCCTTGCTTTAAGATAGCAGTGTCTGCCCACGAGGGAGAGGGGTCCTGATGTCTCAGAGGGTTGTGCTGAGAGGGGCAGGAACTCCAGCACCAAACCCAGGGTTCATCTAAGACAACCTGCTGCTCCAACACCCCAGCTGAGAACATTCATCATGACTAAGACACATGGATATCCAAGCAGATAAAACAGAAACAAACTCTCAGCACGTGTCATGATCACTCCTGATAACCAGGTTGCTTCATATTCACAAAGAGAGAAATGGGGCAATTGGGATTACAGACCCTTTCCAAGGACATCTTGGAATGTAAACCAGCTCAAGGTGATCAGTCACCACATGCAATCAGGCATTGTGCTCATGAAAATGCTATCTAGGGAAATAAACTGGCTACTTATTAAATCAGAGTTTATATTGATATAGAGGAAGACAAACATGTTTTTAGCTTTTGTGTGGTTGGAAACACAACTGGGTAAAGAAACTCCATGAAGATTGTGCACTTGGTTCATTACTTTGGGATATGACTCTACACCACAGAGAAGCCTATTGATTTTTTGTTAATTTATTACAGTTCATGAACTAATAACCAGCAAGTGTTTTCCCCCAAATGCTAGGCAAAGGGCAAAAACAACACAAGAAAGGGTTTTGCAAGTGAAAGTGCCAAAAGGTGTGCTGGTAGGTGCAGACCTGATTTAAAGTCAGGCTTAAAGGGAGAAAATCTCCAAGCAGGTGTTTGTACTTAGAGAATAAAAATTAAGATACATACATTATTTATTGAAGCTTCTATAAATTGAGTTAATCTAGAGATATGTCTAAATATGTACCAACTTTACCTAATTTTAGATTATTGAACATGTGTGTTAATGATTTCTTAATAGAACTTTTATTGTAGGAAGTGCTAAACAGTGTTACAGAGCAGAAAGGTGCAAGTACCAAAGCAAAGGAGGCCTCATGTCTTATCTTTCTATAGAGAAATTCTGTACTAACATAAATTATCAAACCACATTAAAAAGTGAGCTTATCAATATTATCTCAGTCTTACTACTTCTGATTATTTTCTTTAGTTAAATTTATCATTAGCTATTTTTATCCATGGAAGCAGGTGTATTTATGGAATCACTCTGTGATACAGTATTTATTTGGTTTCTTTCTATGATTTGTTTCAAAATTAATTAAAGATCTCATGAACAGTAACCAAACTTTTAAGCATGACTTGTCCTGTTTTTATTTTGCTATGTGTGGAATTCGTGCATTGCTGTTTTCTATCACCACCTATGTGCACTGGAGCCACCCCCAGATTTTGGCCTGATTTTCTTTTTTGTTGCGAGAGACTATTATCTACCTATTTAGTAGTTACCAGCAGATAAGAGATTAATTCTTCATTTATTTGACTGTCATTATTCCATGTTAGGAACCCAGAGATACTGGATAATAAATAACTAATGTTATAAAAAAAGGCAGAGCTCTCTAGGAACTGCCTGCATGACACATGTATCCAACTCCTGATTTATCTGCTGATTTTCAGTCACTTTTTTTAACCCAAGCTGAATAAAATAGCATTTAGACAGTATCTTAGATGAGCTGTTCACTGTACTCCAATCCTTTTGTGCTGTTTTGCCTCGGACACAGTTAATTTTCTTCCCAGTAACTGGTATGGGAACACATTTTAGATTTGTGTTGAGAACAGAGCTGATAACACAGGGATGTTTTTGTTACTGCTGAGCATGTGCTTGTACAGAGTCAAGGTTTTTCCTGCTCCTCACCCCCCCAGTGAAGGGCTGGGGGACACAAGGAATTGGAGAGACACAGCTGACTTCAGCTGACCCCAGGGATGTCCCAGAGCACAGGGCATCAGGCTCAGCACATGCAGTTGTGGGAAGCCAGTAGGACAGATAAGAATGAACATTTCTCTTTCTGTAAATTTGTTTGCACAATAATCTAGTCATTGATTCAAACAACAGCATTTTTCATGGCTTCCTTTAGATGTTCAAATTTTAGCCAGGAACTGACACACTACCAAAGAGCTTTACAAGCTGGGTGCCTTCAGAGTTCACCAGCTCTGGAGCTGCTTTTGGCCTTTGTTAAGCTGTCTCTTTCCATTTGCACTCCAAATTTCAGCTGTGTGGCCGTGCATTCTATTTAATTACACAGTGACAGGATGCATGAGGCACTAGACACTGTCAAAATTTAAAGAAAGGCAATCCCTGAAGACAGTCTGCTACTCCTCCTGAATGGCTGCTGTTTCTTACCTAATTCAGGATTTTTGGTGCTGCCACATAAAGGAGCTCTCTAATGGGCTCAGCCTGTGTCAACTTGCTCCTTCCAGCCCTGGGTTCTCATGTCAGCTTGGATGTGAGAACTTCTCTACTCATAGTAGTTCTACTACTGCTTTTATTGGTGCCAGCAACAAGTTTTTGATACTTCTGCTTTCTGCCCTCCTTCCCAACAAATACATGTAGTGTCTTAAAAGGAAAAAAAATGTTGAGAGAAAAGGGAACATTTTACCCCTCAAATGAATCCTAGGCAACAAAGATCAGGAGGGAAAAAAAAAAAAAAAGCTCTTATCTGATCCTTTTAGCATATCAGGAATTCACCTTGTTCAGTGTGGCACGTCTTCCCAATTAGAGATCAGGCCCCCAACATGGACACCAAAGTGGGAGGGATAACATGGGAAGATGGGAAGATGGATTATTCTTAGGAGCTGCAGCCACTGGGTAGAGAACATCCTTACAGCAGCTGCAACATTTTCCATTATCTCCTGTAGTCAGTAACAGGAGGTGGGCATGAGAACTCTGGATTAATGGCTAAGTCTTGTGGTGGAGTTGAGGATTGCAGGAAAATCAGGATGGGGATTTTTCTAAGTATTAGGGTGGTTTTTGTCAAGATGGTCTTTGGGGCCCAGAGTTAGTACTGATGCATATCCAGGATGACTTAACACAGGTCTGGCTATTTTGATCTTGTCTTTCTTATGACTTTCAAAACATTGGGTTTTGGATTCCAAACATATGCTACTGTACACCCCTGTGTACAAATAACCATACATGTTAATCCCTGAAGTACTTCAGCTAATAAGCCCCAAATCCCTAAACTGAAATTCAACTCTGAAAACATCAGTCCAGTTCCAGTGTTACCCTGCTTCCAGCTGTGGGACCCAGATGACTGCGGGGAGATCAGTGAGAACCTGAGCATAAATATATGTCTGTAACACAAGAAATGTTTATAAGAAGGTCATTGGTTCTCTCTAAAATGCTTCTCTCTTTGGGCTCTGATCAAAGCTGCTTTTGCAGAATGTTATGAGAAACTTTTAGAAAGAAAAAAAAATTAAAAGAGCAAACAAAAAAATCCTTCTTTATTTTAAATGAGACACATTCTTTTTCTGGAAAAGGTGCTTCCTGGCCAAGGGTAACCCAGAACAATTTACTGAGTTAAAGGCTTCCACATTTGGCCATATGCATTTTGCTTTAGAAATGCAGCAACAACCAATCCTGGTGAAAGCCAGACTGACTTGAGTGCCACTGCCTGCTTTAAGTAGAAACTCTCTTCTTTTTAAAAACTGAAGAGCATGTGGGTGGGCAGGATGGAGAAGGGTGGAGAGGTTTAGTCCCTGGTTGTCATTCTTTAGGTGTGACCACAATGCTGCAATCTCTGGAACGCAGCAGGACAGAAAGGATGAGGAATGTCCCTGCCTCCCTTGAGGAAATCAGTCTGATGATGCCAGGAGCTGGGATTTGTCTCTCCAATAATGTTGTCCCCTGCAGCAATTAAATCTCTGCTAAAATGTGATTTAAACAAGAGGATATTTCCCTGCAGAAACTGCCAGATCATTGTTTCCTCCAAATGCCTCTGACAGAAAATTAATGCAGTGAGGAGTCCTCAGAATGGGGCACTGCAACTGTCCTGAGAGCAGGAGAGGGATGCAGAGCTTGACAAAATTAAGTGAGCCTGACAACTCCATCACCAGTTTCCCCAGACAAATCCATCAACAAGTGGAGCTGAAACTGTCTGATCTCCGTGTTATCATCCACCTCCTCTGCCTTGGTGGACAGAAACCAAAGTGCACCTGTAAAACCACTGCTGGAAGCATTCTGTTATTCCACATACCACGAGCAGACGTCCCAACAAAATCCAATGGCTTCAGTTACATATCAGAAGACAAGAGAACCACTGTGTAGCCATGGGTGCATTTTGCCAAGGCTTTTCTAAAGCCTTTTAAAGCTTCTTTAGGATCTCCCTCAAAACAAAGCCCTTATGTCAACAAAAACTCTTGCTTAGACATGCCTCATCTGTTACTTTTTATGAATATGCACGATCAAAGGGTGACAGCTTTCACAGTTAAGCAAACACAGTTCCACAGAGCACACTTCTCCCACAAAAGGTCAGATAACACAACATGTTAAATGTTAAATGCACACAAGAGGGATATGTTCCTCTTGAGCACACCGGCATAGGGAGTTATTTAGGAATATACTGTCCATCTTTTCAGGACACCCTGCAAAGTGCCTTTTCAAAGCTCTTACCTGCTCAGTGATGAAGGAGCTTGAAAAAGTGACAGCTGACCAAAAGAAGATCCCACAGCTGAGAATGATCTTTCTGTTGAACCGGTCACCAAGGTAACCAAAGATTGGCGCTGCAACCATGAAACTACAGATAAAAACTGCAGAAGAGAAAAAGGAAAGAAACCTTTAATAAACATCGGACCAAATTTTCTGCAAGCCAAATCCTCTAGAGAACAGTTCCAAATAATTAGACATTCTGCACTGCTGCCTTGCAGAGTTGTGCAGGCCAATAGGCTTTCTGGAGTCAGTGTTTCCTTAATCAAACAGATTTTTCATTCCCAGAGAAACTTCAGACCAGTGAACTCATGTTACTTGAAAGCACCAGGCCCTCACAGTCAGCTGAGCTCAGATCTGGGGATGGGCAAAACCAGGACTGAATAAATTAAGAGTTTCTGCTTAAATGTTACTGAGAAGGTGGAGGTTGGAAGGAGTTTCAAGCAAACAGAAAACAAGCCAAGGGCTCTTTGTTGGATCTTGCAGCAGAGACCTGAGAGAAATGAGCCACAGAAGCTCAGGTTCTTTCATCCTTCCATCCTTCCTGTTTTAAAGAAATTATGAAACAGTGAGGAAAACCAGTAAACACCACTACCATCCTGCTGACACCAGCCCTGTCTCCTCACTAGGTCCTTTCACCATCATTAAACTTGTCTTTAAACCCATCACTGAGCAACAGCTTCACTAGAACAAAGAGTTTTAACCTACAAAGTCCAAGCAGGCCAGGATTGTTCTCAACTGAAAGATTTCAAGCTCACCCTTTGTACCCTCCAAAACCCCCAATGCATTTAACCTAAGATCTTCTGTCTTGCGGGAATGAGGCTCTTGACAGAACAACTTCTGCAAAATCACCTCAATTCAGAGTTCACTCTTCTGCCCATCTCAAAACAATGTGGCCTGTGAACGTCCTGAGAACACCTGAAATGGGGCATTCAAAGCATGTTCCTGATTAATTTGGATTTTGGCAAAAATTGCCGTGTTTTAAGCTGATTTATACCTGGCTTTTGTCTGTCCACATTAGAGAACTGCATAAGGGCAATGACATGGTATTGGTGTGTTGTATGAGCTCTGACTATAACTGGCTGTCTTGGATTTAGCAAATCCAGGAGGATTTAGCTGGGACACCAGAATATTTAGAGGTGTCTCTTTAGTCACATAATCCTCATTTGTTATCAGGTAGGTCTTGGAGGGCACTGTGGGGTTTTTGGCATAGCCTAACCCCAGCTGTCTATTTTTCATTGTATAAAATGGGGTGGTGATAGAATAGGTTAAAAAAAAAGACAAGAGGAGGACACACTCCCTTTTGGGTGGAATGTGCCCATAAAATTAAAATGGTTAAGACCCAAATAATGAATTTTTCGTGGATGATGATTTGTGACAGTTCAAAAATGTGCAGAATGCTTAACTATGACTTAATGTCTTTTTTTTTTCGTATATTAGGATGTCAAAGCTGCTTTATAAATAACACATATTCATTTGCATCTGTGTTTTGTGACCCATGTGAGTGTATATGTATTTTGCACTGTGATATTTGAACTAAATTACAGGATTACTCTTTTTTACATTTAGAGTAAAATAAATCAAGATAATAGAGAAATGTTAAGTCCTGAAATGCAGCACATGCAACATATCACACATACTTCAATAGTAATGCTATGAATAGTTTTGCTGTTTAGCTCATACATAAACCCTACTGACAGAACTCAGTCCCTGCAACTATCCCAAAATCCTTGTGCAAACAAAGCCTACAAATAAAACTACGAGCAGTGTTTTCATTTCTGTTTTACAGATAAACTAGACCAGAAGTGGCTTACAAATCTCTGCTCAGCAAGGGCACATCTGCACTGGCCCCACTCCAACAAAGCACTTAAGCACATGCTTATATTAGGCACTTTAGAGTCATCAATTCCATGATTAAGTGCTTTCCTGAATTAACACCAAGGGCTTGGCACCTTGCAGAGCTGGTGCAACAACCTGGCACCAAGGATACGTGGCTGTTCATTGGGAATGAGAAGCAGAAAAATGACTGTGACTCGTCCAGACCAGTGTGACCACTGCAATTTGATCTTTCTCTTGGAAGGACACTGCAATTCATTCATCTCAGAATCCCATATTCTGCCATTTTTTATGATGTAAAAAGACACAAAACTTAAAAAGCTTCCAAGGGAAAATTAGAAATATCCAAGTTAGCATCCTACCATTTCAAATATCAAATAACATGGTTAATAAAATGTCAAGCTTTGAGACATGCAGGGTGTGATCCAAAACTCACACTAATCAGTGGGATTATTAGCTTCAATGACCTCTAGCTCATAAATGAAAAGTCTAATTCTGGAATTTGGGCAAAATGCACAAAGCTCCTCTTTCAAATAAAACAAGCCAAAAAAAGAGATTGTCCAATGACTTTCCAATAACATAGATCCTTCTGCTGCTCAAATCCCTTTGGAGGATTTATTTTTGGAAGACTCTTGAGCTGTGAGCTTTGTCAGGGGTAAGCAGCTGACTTGACAGCTCCGCAAGGTGTAAAACGAAAGGACAACAGAGCCAAATAAATAACAGGTAATGGAACACAGCTGTCACAAGAATAAATGCAATTTATATCAGAGAATTTATGACCCAAATATGCATCAGAGCATTGATTGACTCAAATAAATGCAGAGTATGATGGCTCTGTGGTCTGTCAAAAGGATTTGCCTGTTACAGGCATTTCCCATGAATCAATTTTTGCAATTACTCCTGCCACTGACAGCTGAGACTCCTGAATCCCAGCCTGGGCTAGCAGAAAAGAGGTGAACAAAATCAGGACACATTCCCAGGTGGGATGGAAACCTGAGTTACTCTAGAACAGGAGCTGAGGTTCTGTGACAATTAAACACCATGAAGGAGAGATCTCATGCAGAAGACACAAAACTGCAGAACGTTCAGTTGGAGAGAGGGACAGCAGAAACATGTTTGATTTGCAGGCAAGAGGGCTGAGCATAAGGCACAGGGTTGCATTCCAGTAAATTATGCCAGCCTCTTCCTCTCTGGCTTCTCTCCCTTCTTCCACAGCATTTTCTGTTCCTTGCACTCACCTACTCCCAAATTAATAAAACTGAAGTGACACCACAGCAGCTGCTGCTTCAGCTCAACCACAGCCACAAATCTTTTCTATTAGGGCAGCAGTATGACAGAGGTTGGCATTGCATTTTCCTCTTCCCAATCAACAGCTCCTCTTCCCATTTTCACTTAGAGTATTACCAGCTCTTGAAGAGATGTAGAGTGCAAGTCAGGGCAGAGTTAGAAACCCACTGGGATTTAGGATCAGCTACTGTGGAGGCAGTGATGGCACTGGGAGCAGCTGTGGGCAGGTATAGCTCTGGCAGTCCCATTATAGATGTGTACAGCTCATTTCTCCTGGTAAATGACCTCCAGCAGTGCCAGCAAAGGTGGCTCAGTCCCAGCACAGGATGAAGCTGAGATACATTTCTGCAGGAGTAAATTATCATGTGAGCAAAGGATGAATAAACAGACACATAGTGAACACCATCAAGGAGGGAGGTTCTTTTAAGTACAGGTATTTTCAAAAGGAGAACCCATTTGTCTTTATTGCCTCCCTTTGTGGCTTAGCCACTGAAATGCCGACTGTGGTGAGAAGGCAGGAAAAGTGTAATTGCCCAAACTGGCTGGCTTGGTGTCTATTTCTGCCTCTGGATGCCTGTCCCACCCTGTGCAGGTGCATGAGCACTTTCTCAGACAGCACTGCCCAGCTTTTCCTGTGCATGGCTGGAATTACAACAATGTGCAGGATAAAAAAATCTTACACGTCCCACCCAAACACCCACTAGACAAGGAAATCACCCTCCCAACCTCTATTGCTGCTGCAGTACTGCAGCTTCAGCCCTCTTTCAGGATTATGTCCAGAGAGCTGCTATTCAGACCACACTGTCCCCTCTCAAGAGCTGCCTGTGTACCCAGGAGAAAAGTAAATCCCCCAACAGTGGAAGCAAAGGAGATAAGAGAAAGGAACTGTAGACTTTAACAGTCACAAAAAGCTCCTGGCTCTTGGAACTAGATGCCATCACTCTTATTATTCCCTTCTTTCTCTCCAAACAAAAATTTACCAGCTTGACTCTGCAGCTGTTCCCTGAAAAGGCTCTGACGTGACAGCTCTCCACCCTGTGATTCCAAAGACACTTGCGTCCATCTCACTTGCTCTTTTCTTTAGTGGATTTTTGTTAGTGGACTTATCAGCCCAGAGATAACATCAGAGAGGGGCTTTTCCTGCCCCAGGTCATCCACAGAGTGGAATCAAGAAGGAAGAGAGGCAGTGACAGAGGCACATGCAGAGGCTGCTGTTGCTCAGTTCCTGCAAGGTTGAGCGGATCACAGGCACCTCTGAATAAAGGACTTTCTTTTGGTTTTGACTTAGAGCACACAGGGCTTATTTTTTCCTATCAGGAAAAAACGTTAGAAAGGTTCAGGGTCAGGTGAAAATTGCTTTCTCTACACAAAGATGCTCAACAAAAAAACCCATAGTGGGTGTCTTTGAGCTTTGAGTCAGCACAAATCATGTGCGCACATCTAATTGAGTGCTGACAGTGAGTTTGGCTCTGTGGAAGGCAAACTCAGACAGCCTCTGCCTCAAGGGACTGGCATCCACTGAGACACTGCTGAGAATTGTGTGCTGAGAGGTTGATAACATCTTCCCAACAACAAATTTCCAAACAATGAGAACACCTAAACAGGCAGCTTGCCCTGGGATGGGATACTTTATGGGTGTGTACAAGTACAATCCTGGGATTTGGTAGAGCCACTTCTACCCCAGGGACTTTCAGTCATAAGTGCACGTGTTTCTCACCAGTTACCATCTACCTACAATGGTGAACAAAGACTCTCCAACATCCCAACCAGCTCCTCTGTTCCAAAGACATGTTTTTGCAATGCTTCCCTCTTCTAATTTTAAGTTTCTCTATAGTTTTATGCTATAATAATACTTCTCAGCAGATACAACACAGCACATTTAATCACAGTGAGGCATGGGACAATTTAGAAAGAAAGTGAAACATTAATTTCTACTTTAGGGCTAAGGAAATTAAGACACAGGAAAGTGACAGTGACCTGCCAATGATGAACTACAGATATCTGGAACCCACACAGCTCTATTCCAGCTTCAGCAGTGTCCTGTTTATAGGATCATCTCTATGCTGGAGGGATTTCTGAAGGTCTACAACCATAATTTAAACTTGTGTTGTTGTTTTTTTTTCTTACAGCACCATTCAAGCCAAGAAGGAACAAAAATCCTTTCATGCTACTTAACCATTGAACCTGACACAGTGTGGTGATGGTCAAGCATTGCAACAGGTTGCCCAGGGTGGTAATAGAATCACCATCCCTGGAACTGTTCAAAAACTGTAAAGTTGTGACACTAAAGGGCACGGATTAGTGGTGGAGTTGGCAGTTCTGGATTAATGGATGGATTTGATGATTTTAGAGGTCTTCAACCTTACTGATTGTATGACATGACCAAGGTAAAGTTGATACCCAGATTTGGGGCAGTCCAAGGAAACTCAGCAATGTAATTTAAGACATTTATCCTTTGAAGGAGGATGAATTAACACAATTGATTTTAAACAATACCACCCTGCAAAACCATCCTTGTCACAAACTTTGCTATAGGTCCTCTGTTCCATCACTCTGCACACAGGCTTTGTTGTGCTTCATTGCTAATTCAACAGCCAACAGATGGATCATGTTACTGCACTGTGCTGGGTGCAAACACAGGATCACTGGGTTCCAGACTCTCATGCAGACAAGAAACTTCTGACAAGTGTGAGGAGCTTTGAAACACCATCAGTTCCATATGTCATGCAAAGCTGTCACATACTGACAATGTTGAATACAGGAGCATTAAAAAAAAAAATTGCTTGAGAATGCACCAAATCAATTGGAGTAAGGTATACAAAGGTTTGGGTTGGATGTGGTCTGAAACATTTCCCCAGAACAGACCATAGGACAAAATGGAGAATTTAAAAATGCCTTATTGTGTCCTTGTGCTTGTGTTCTCAGCAAGCTGAGCTCAAAAAGACAAAGTGAAAAGTCCTGCACTTCATTCACAACTCAATGCAGTGCCACAGGCTGGGGAAAAGCTGCCCAGTGGGAAAGGATCTGGGTGTACTGGTCAACAGAGGCTGAACACGAGCCCAGGTGTGCTCAGGTGGCCAAGAGGCCAATGGCATCCTGTCAGGAAAAGTGTGGCCAGCAGAACCAGGGACATTGTCCTCCTGTACTGGGCATGGGTGAGGCCACACCTTGAGTGCTGCAGCCAGTTCTGGCCCCTCACTTCAAAAACAACATTGAGGGGCTGGAGCATGTCCAGAGAAGGGCAGCAGAGCTGGGGAAGGGTTCAGCCTGGAGAAAAGGAGGTTCAGGGGGGCCCTTCTGGTTCTCCACAAGTTCCTGACAGGAGGGGGCAGCCAGTGGTGGTTGGACTCTGCTCTCAGGCCACAGGGACAGGACATGAATAAACAGCACCAAACTGTGCCAGGGAAGACTCAGGCTGGACTTCAGGAGGAATTTCTTCACTGAAAGAGTGGTCAGGCATTGGAAGGGGCTTCTCAGGGAGGTGGAGGAGTCCCCATCCCTGTAGATGTTTAAGGATCAACTGGATGTGCACTGGGTGACAAGGTGGGAATGGGTCAAAAGTTGGAAAGAGAGGAGCATAAGTATTTTAAAGGTGTGGCCCTAACTACTGACACAGTCTGTGTTTTCCAGCATGTGTTTCTGTTTCACAGGACACTCCAGATCGTGTTTCCCTCACTGCAGACACCACTAATCAGTATTCAAGCTCCAATCTTGTCTTCTCCATAGGGAGCACATTGCACCATGAGGTTTATGCCTTAGCACAAACTGATACAAAATGTAAACAACATGTTTAGGATGAGTATGTGTGCACACACAGCTGGCACACACATTTACACAGAGAAGGAGGCTGTTGTACAATACCATTCAGTTCCTTTTGCTGAGACAGGGTCAGAACCTGGTACAAAATCACCACTTATGAAGCCAGACATAGCCTGAACACAGCTTGCCTGGCAAGTCCACAGCTCACAGAATAATACACAAGATGCAGTGCTAGGAAGAGTTCAGTACTGATAACTCCTCCCCTTTTCCTCACTGCAGAAACCAGGTTCTTCCAAGGGTTAGTGCCTAGATTCCCAGCAAAGGATATCCTGAAGCTTGCTTTGTTCACCTTACCTAACAACAATAATTGCTTCAGTGGGAATTGCTGGGAAATCCACCCCTTGGAAACAGAAAATGAAATAAGAATATCCAGAAACCCAGCACTCAATTTTTTACCTGCTTTTTTATTAATTTCCTGTATTATGTCCACTGAAGCTGCACTTAAAGATTCAGCCCCTCATATCTTCCTTATTGCTGAAGTCATAAGGAGATAGTTACTCACAGTTATCAATTCACAATCCTTTTATACATCTGAGGTTCAATTCCATCCTGCTGTCCTTGGAATTTTTTTACCTAAGTGTACAGTGTCAAAGCCAGAATTCTACTCTACTCTTTTATCTCTCTGGATGTGCAGCAAATTTACTTGGAGCAGGAGCTAACTTGCTACAAGACTAAATTTTGAACAGACAATATCATTTAAATAGAAAAGAGGAAGCTCCCTACTTCTGCTTTTCATTGTGGGAATTACAGTGATCACACTAGCACTGCTTTAAAGGGATTTGGGCAACCTGAACATCAATAAAACCCTTGTCATGTTCCTAAAGATGTGCTCTGTAAGACAACACAGCAACCCCAAGGAACGGTTCCAGTGTCCAGCTCCCAGTCCATGACTTTCCTTGTGCCTGAGCTGGTTCTTGCCTGACCCTGCAGTGAGTGGCTCTGGGAGAGCAGCAGCCATCCAGCCCTGAGGAGCAGCTTTTGCAATGAAGTAAGAATAGCAGAATGTCTTTTGTGGCTGTGAAAACACTTGAGGAGGAGCAGACATCACCTCTCCTCATCAATTAAAAAAATAATATTCACATCAGGGTCAGTTCCACAATCTGGTTCATCCCACGAAGAAGGAAGAGGAGGCTGTGGCACAGCTGGGTTTCCATGGCAGTGCCATACAAAGCCATGCAGATTACTGCCTAAGACAGCATGGGATTGCTGGCACTTGTTAGCAGAGCCCAGAAAGCTCACTTTTCTGACAGTGTTTAAACCCTGCTTTTGCATTTCTTACTGTTCAGAAGTGATGGATTAAATAAACCAAGGCAAATTCTGCTTTACAGCCACTTCCACTTTGAGTTGTTTTCCTGCAGAATGCTTTCAGTGTGGTTTCATTTAGGCTCCTGACCAAAGCTGATGAAAGGACTCCTTGATTCAGTGGGCATTACAGCTGAGAATTTTGTTGAGATAGAACTGTTTATGACTTCTAATGGTAGCAGAGATCAGAACCTCTTTGCCAATAAAAACACTTCTATACTAGTA
Source organism: Luscinia megarhynchos (assembly GCA_034336665.1). Lineage (NCBI taxonomy): Eukaryota > Metazoa > Chordata > Aves > Passeriformes > Muscicapidae > Luscinia > Luscinia megarhynchos. The sequence continues at coordinate 3,838,264 of CM067581.1, forward strand.
AGTTTACTGCATGCCTGTAATATTAAAGGTTATTACTGGGAAAGGCACAGCAGGCATCAAAAAAAAATTGCCAAAAGGACAAAATAAGTCCTTTTACAGCAAAACATTAAATATCTGGAAAAGGAATAACCAGTGTGGGATATGGAGGAGACCTAACACCATGAGTAGCAAGAAAAAGGGGTAAACTGAATCACCTCCTGTCTGACTGACCAGCCAGGTAGCATCAAATAAGACTGGCAGTTGAAAAGTGCAAATCAAAGCAGATCTTTCATGCACAAAACTTAACTAAACACTGGAATTTTATCACAGGATGCCCCAGGAGCTAAGGGTTTATGTTTTTACCAAACAGGATTGGACAAAAAAACCCTGTAGGAATACAAATTGAAAGGCTGCTAAAGGTAGCTCCTCTTGTTCAGGATGTCCTCAGCCAGCCAGTTGATTTGGTATACCAGGAGCTACCACCATAATCTTGTCCTGTTCTTCCTTTTCTTCCCTATATATGTGATCACAAGTTAAGACTGGCTAATACACCGAAAGGACATGGGGTCTGGAAATTACAACTATTCCCACAGTATTCTGGGAAAAAAAAAAAAAAAAGACAAAACTGCATCTGCATCATTTCCATCAGCTTGATCAGGTAATAACGTATTAACACATCCCTGACCTGCTCCTAAATTATTTCTAAAAGCTGGAATGTGGTTCACAGTTACATTTCTAAAACCACTACTCACTTTGACCCTGTGCATACACAAGGTGCAGTTATGAAGTTCTCAGTCAGAGCTTTGTTCTCTTGCAGTTTCTCCTCCATTTGACTCACCCAGCTCTAAGTTTGAGAACTTTCTGGTCCCCCAGTGCAGCAGGACGTGTCAGCCCTGCCCTGCCTGGCTGCGCTGCTCACACAGTGCGTGACAGGATCAGTCTGCTGTTGTGCAATCAGTTGCAGGGAAAGTTCATTAACTTAGTTAGCCAATTAGGATGGATTTGTATCCATTCTGGTCAATCCTGAATTAGCCATGAGATCCCAGAGGTGCAGAGACTCGTCAATAGCTGTGCAGCACTGCAGCATTGTGAGTGACACAGCTACGACCCAACTGAAATGCACCTAAACCAGTCTTGGCTGCTGTTACACACACAGACAGCAATCACTCCTGGCACTCATGAAAGTCTGCATCTGAACAAACAGCAGTTTTGCTTTTCCCTTTCCATGCAGTTTTCCAGGATGTTCTGCCCACTTGCCATCCCTCTGAGATCCGCAGTCACAAATAAACCTCCAGCTGGGAAGAGGATGCTCCTATTTGCCAGGGGGATGAAACACCTATACCCAGGGCTCACAGCCAGGGAAAGGTGCCTTTAAAAAGCATTTAAATAACCACAAACCCCAAAGGAGCTTTATTTTGTTCTGTTCTCTCCCTCTCCTTGAAGAGCTTTTTCTTTTCCCACTGCAATTATGACTCCAGGCACATGCAAGAGCCACATCTGCAGGAGCCTTCGGAAGCAAAGGTGAGATCTCCTCAAGGAACGGGTCAGACTGTCCCTTGTGCCACTACAGAAGCTTGTGTGACCATCTGGAGAGTAAAATCTGGGGCCTGCTGAGGGCTGAAAACTAATCTTTTGTCTTTTCTGGCAAGTTCCCTGATCCAAGAGAGGCAGCATGAGCTGCCTAGAACTACACCAAGTCCCTTGGGGCAGGGACAGGGATGTGCACCTTTGTCCTCAAAGCCTCTTCAAGCATAGCAGACACTTAAACACACCAAGAAATGACAGCCTAAAGCTGATAATGCAGGATAATCTAAATCTCTTGATCCTTGAAATCTGCACTGAGTACCATGAATTAGATTTAACTAGCAATAAAATGCTTTAAATCTGTTACACTCATAATACAATGATGCTTCATTTGTATCGGGTATAAAGAGAAATAATGTTCCTGGTTCTTAATTTGAGATAGAGAGGAATGACTGTTTTCATCCTAAAATGAGCTTTGCCATCCTTCTTTACAAGAGCACTACTAATCCTGCATCCTTCCTCAACTAACATTTTAATTTCAAATAATTAACTGGAATGCAATAGGAATCTTTCTGTCTCAATCTCAAAACCTCCTTCCTGCAGCAACAGAGAATAGGATAGAGATGAGACACTTATACTGGGTATTACTAATAAATTCCTTGCTACATGTTATTTATCAACAACAGCAGTTTCCTAAGAAAAAAGACAAGAAAAACAAAGCAATAGGAAGTGCTTCCCCTTCTCTTTAGGGCAGAATGAAGAGCTCCTCATGTATTTGTCACAACTTATTGAGGGAGATCATCTTATATATTCTCATCCCACAGCTTTCACACTTAATGTTTGTTTGTGTTTGGTTTTAAAATTAAAATCCTAAATAAATGACTATTCCACAGTGGGAATGCCTTGCTGACCTCTACACACAGCTCTCAATATCTGCTGGTTGCATTTACAAAGAGTTAGAAACTCTGCAGTAGCCAAACTTTCACTTCTCAGACATGGCACAGGCAGCTGGGACACAGGATCACTCACTCACTGGTCCATCACAGAGTGAGGGATTTGGGGGAGGCTGGAGCAGGGATGCTGTTTTTGCCAGAAAGAAACCCTCAGCCATTGCCTTCCCAGGGGGATTTTGGATCTACCAGTCCTTGGCTCACTGCTGGGAGCCAAGCAAATGCTGAGAGGAGTGAGGAAAAGCTCCACCAAAGCCTTGAAATCCACACAGCTCTGCTTTGGGAATGGGGACACAGCTCTTCACTGACATTCTCCCCAGGCTGGCAGTGGGAGTCATTGATTTCTTTTTAATTATTTTTACAGTTCTTTAGGGGGACTGTTATACCATCTACAGTGGGCTTGGCAAAACACATGCTCCCTCTTTGGAAGAGAAAGTGGCCATAATCTCATTTTTATGATGAAATTGGCTGTCAGCACCAATAGCCTCGAGACAGCATCACATCTGGCAGGATACAGGGATGAAATGAGACTTTGCTCTCAATTTTAATGTCTATCATTGGCACCCACCAAAATTGTCCTACTTGGAGTTAAAACTGAAGACATTTCTGCAGATCACAAGCTCCAGAAATTGCTCAGGAAAGCACATAAGCATGGACAAATGGGCAGGAAATGCTCTGGGGTGAATGAGAGACATCCAGGGCACCCCAGATCTTGTTTGGGTCTTATCACCAAGGCACAGGAGCAAAGCACTGATGTCTAGACAAGGAAGGACAAGGAGTCACATTCACAGTGTGTGTTTGGGCATGTGCAGATAAAAGGGTGTCAGAGTTTGGTAGCAAACTCCTTCCACATAATTTTTTGCAAAACTGTTCCCTTTCCATACATCTTCAAGAGTGCTTTTAGCAGATCAGTAAAATGTCATCTTTTAAAATCAATAAAACTCAATAACTTAAGGAATTTATCAATCTGAAGGGAAAAAATACAGATTCATCTCTGTATTACAGCCGACTTCCTTCACAGGGGTCAATTTGCATCTTTCTGAATTTCCAAATGCACTGACCACCCTGCTCTCACACTGCCTGCCTCTAGATACCTGGAGGAAGGCAAATGTTTGTCAAATTAAACTGAATTCTAAAGGATGAAAATATATTATTTCTCATCATGAAAACTTCAAGAGGACGTCTGAAATATCTGATTTTTATTCATTTGCTCTAAGATGCCGCAGTGCCAGCAAGGGGTACTGCTCTTAAAATCCTGCCATCTGCAGCCTTATGCTAATTCACTTTTTTAGGAATAGAAATCACTGTGGAATGGGAATATGCTAAAATTCACAGAAGATATGGATATAAAAGCCATTTTGGGTAATTGCTTTGGTTTGATGCTAACCCAACAACCTAGAATTGTCTTATTTTCCTCAAAGATTTCTCTCCTCCCAGGGCCCTAAGTGCTATTGATAGCTTCACCTTTATTTGCAGAGGAAATACACACATTTCATAACACTGCCCAGCCAATCCTTATTTCTAAAGAGCTGTTCGCTGGTCACAGAGGGAATTTCAGTATTTTCTCCTGCTCAATTACCTAGTTTTTTTAGAGTTGTAAAATGCAGTGTCTTGTGCAATGACAGCTCTCTATATAAGCTACCACCCATCAGACACTTGCCCAAAATCCCACTAACTTTACAGGGGAGATTTCTGTAGTGCTGACTGTGTTTCAATTCTCAGCACCAACACAGAAATAGGAAAAAAAAAAAAAATCATCTCTCAGTGGAATCGCACAGTTTCTCCCTAACAGCCGTGTCCATCTTTCTGCCTAAGGCATTGCCAGTGAATAAATAAGTCCCCCAGTAAAATATCTTTCATGTACCCTCAGGAGACCACTTCATAAGAACACAAGAACAATGACAACAGATCAGAAAACCATGTAGTCCTGCATCCTGTCTGTGACAGGGACAGCAATCAGCTCTTTCCGAGGAAAGTACACAGAATTCCTCCACAGGCAGCTGAATTACTCAGAGGCTGCTTCAGCCCTCCCAACAATTATAATGTGTTATCCACATAAAGATCTGATCTTTTAAGCTCAGGTCTTAACAATATTCCTCGTGACATTCATTTCCACAAGATTTCCACTCTTCCCTGATAGGTTTTTGGAATGCTTTCCAGCAAACTGACCCCTACTGATTGTTTCTGCATTGCGAGGTGAAAAAAAAATCAGAAAAATAGCACCCCACATCCCTTTCAGGACATTCATTATGTTAAGTGATTTTACATTACCCCTCTTATTTTTGACGACAAGCAAATGAAAACTAATAATTTTTGAAACTTCTCCTGTGAGAAGGAAGTGGAGGGTGTATGTGAGAAGATGTGAGTGCAGCAGGGGCCGGGGCTAGCTGGTCTGGGCCAGACATGCTGGCCCAAAGTGTGGTTTTGTGTGTAAATGCACTCTCTGTCTGGTTTCATTATGAATCACAAACCCTCTAGCAGGCAAGGAAGGAACCATTTGCTCTCACTCACCCTGAACCCTGAGCTGATTCTCATTTATTACCCATCATTAAACCCACACAACCATGGACACATTGCTTCGACACAATCACCACCAGCTGCAAGACACAGGGAATAAAATGCTGAACCACTTCCTAGTCTGATTAACGGCACTGTGAGGGTCAGGGAGGAGTCTGAGCCTCCAGACAGCACGATTTACCTTTGGCAGAAAACAAGACTCCAGGCCTCAGCAGTTGTAAAGCTTTCTCCTGTGTTACAGCACACCAGGTAACTCAACCTATTCTCCTCCGAGAGTCTGGCACCTCAACTACATCACAGATATAGATATAAAAAACTATCTACTGATTTATCTACTTAGATACAGATTTATAAATAAAGATATATATTTATTTTAAAATATAACAGGCTTCCCAGACAACCACCAAGCCTCAGTAACAAGAATCACAAACGAGTCAGAAGCACTTTGAAGATGACCTTAGGACATCCAGAATAGCCTCATCTCCCACAGCTTTGTATGTCCAGCAAGCTTTAGAGAGTCTCACCATCATTCAAGCACCAGTGGTCTGAGAACAGCTCAGGGACCATAAATATGTTCTAATTCCTATCCAATGGCACATAATGCCCATCAGCACTTGAATAACTCCCTGCCATGGGACAGAGCCATGGGCAGACCCATCTGTTTTTCCAGATGCCAGTAACTTTTGCATCACAAAGTAAATGGAAAGAAACATCATAATTGACTGTGATTTGCAACTGTATATTGGGGACTAAGCCAGGAGGTGAACAACCAGCAGGCCACAAATAAACACCTACAGTGATGAGCAGCCTTCATCCCACAGTGAAGAGACATCACAGGATGTAGAGAAGCCTCTCACCATTGTAAGTGCTGTTCGACAGAATTATTTGCCAATTCAATGCTGCTTGCAGTATTTAGAGGAGCTCCTGCCCCTTGCTGTTACAAATGCCCATTTAGACAAAGAACAAGTGTTTCACAGTGGCTGTTTGGGGGCCTTCAAAGAGGGACAAATTAGTTTAAGGAAATTGTTGAAATACTGGCATATCCCAGTGTTTAACTTGCCATGGTCTGGAAAGGGATTACAGCTACACCGGAGAATGAATCTCTGTGTGTCTTACAGAATCTCTGTTTTACAGTTGTTATTTCTAAGATTATCACCCATGTATCATTCCTGCCTTGGAAAAATACTCTAATGCCAAGCAGAGCTGCAGTTCCAGGAGCAACTTTGCAATTGAGCTTGCTCCTATGGATAAATGAACATGACATCTGTAGAAGACTCCAGGGTTAATCACACTTTCAATATCCATGGAGTGTGACTGGACCCTGTTTTAAACAATCCCTCAGTTTAGATTTCTTTGGGCCAGTATCTTTCTGGGAGAACAAGTACCACTGGAAAAAAAAGAACATCCTGAAACAAGTACTGCAATGCACAAGGTTTGCAAATGCAATTCCCTCATGCATCATCAATTACATTAATGGAAAAAAGGAAAGGCAATATTTGGTAAATCCAGGGATTGTCAAGGTATTAAAGAAGCCCATTTCAATCAGGTCTAAAAATGTAGAAGGTGAGCCTGATGAGTGACCAGTGGCCCATCTGGTGTTGGTTTGTGCCCAGTGCCTGTTCCACTCCCCTCCCAGGAGACCAGAAATGGCCTGAGGTGCCAGCTGAGCTCTGCTATCAGAGTCCTATTCAGCTGGAACTGAACCTTGGGCTTGGCATGCAGCTGTCAGAAGTTTATTTGCCTGGTGACTAGACAAGAAACGAGTTTCTGGATTATGAATCCAGAAAGAATAAGTTCAGTCAGTACAAAGAAGGAAAATTAACACATCTTTTATATACAATGCAAATATTTTCTCTGCTCAGTGTGTCATAAACTGTCCAAGTCCCTGGGAGGTGTAACATTAGCAGCTGGTAGGAATATCTCACTGGGGAGCTTTTAGTGAAAATTCAATATCCATTGTATAATATCCTATATTATACCTCTCCTGCCATAAAACCTCCTCTATGAGAAAAAAGACAACTTTGAACAATTTGTTTTTCAGTAAAATGTTTGCTCTCTTCACACTTTTTTTTCCCGGAGATATTTTCTTTTAATATTTTCTCTTTGTTTTTCCACCCTCCCCCTCAATATGACATATTTGCTGTATGTACACTCACTAATAATTTTCCCCAGCATCACATCCATGGATTTCAAAGCAGTTGGCAGGCAGCATGACTGCTACATCAGCCAAAAGGTGGAAGTAACTGAAGGCTCTGGGTGAGTAAAGCAGGAATGAATCCATCTATACTTTTATAAGAATGTAAGAATTTTCTAAGAAATGCAACCCAATAACCCTTAGAGACAGCCCCTCTTTCCAGACCTAAGCCACAGAGCTGAGGCAGTCTCAGCTCCCAGAGCTGGAACAGCAGTGGCACCTCAGTGGTGCTCCTGTGAGCCCCTGCCCAGTGACATCGTGGGGAGCAGTGGGATAATGGGAAATGCCAATTTAAAAATAAAGCAGAAGATGGTGAGAACTAAACCGGCAAAAAATATGAGACATTTGCATGCTCCTGTTCTGTAATTTTACTTTCAAGAAGAAAGATAAAGGAGAGTGAAATATCTAGTGAAATATTGCACAGATCTTACCATAGGAACTGTTTACATTAGCCCTTCTGAACTAATACCTATTTTTAGTATCAGGCCTTTAAAAGATTCTTAACTCAATCACTAATTTTGAGCTTTTAATTTACCCTGGGAGCAATTTTTCTGATGGAATTAGCACCACTTCACTTTGATTTGCAGGCACAATTAGTAAGTTAAGCATTTATATATCCTAAACTACACCTGTAAAATGGAAGGCTGCTTTTCAAAAAAGCCCATATGCTCAAATTGAATGGAATTCAGTAAAGCCTTTCTTTTTCTTTTTTTCTTTTTTTTTTTCTTGTTTTTTTTTAAATTGGTGGTAAAGTTATTCTTTAACTCATCCATCTTTCTTAACGTGACTCATTCTATCACAAAGGCTCTTATGAAACAGTCCCTTTCTTTGTCAGATTTTGTCAATGATTTCTACTGCTCAAGAGGTGTGGCCAACAGCACTAAGACAATTTTATTGTTACTTAGACTGCCAGGTAGGTTGGACAAAACCACAGGATATTGCAGACACAAACACAGTGCTGACAACTGATACCATCAATTGCTGAGGTGATCAGGATCACTCACATCCCAGGGTGAGGCAGAGCCAAGGAAAAATGCAGTAACTGTGAATAAGGCAGAATTAAAAACAAAGAATTCAGAGAGTATTTCAAACATCCTTCAAGGAAAACAAAACAAATCCAATCCAACCCCAGACAGACAAATCCTCTGCTGAAAATTTCACTGTGTAACTTTTAGCAAGGTTGGTTTTAACAGACATTCATCAGAGGCTGACAGGGGATCATCCTGCCTCCACAAACTGATGATCCAGACAAAGAAGGGAACAGGCAAATGACACAGAGATGAGAGCACCTTAGCCACCACTGATGGTTGGGGTGTCCTGTGCAAAGGCCAGGAGTTGGACTTCATGATCCTTTGGGTCCCTGCCAACTCAGAACTCTCTATGATTCTATGAACTCATAGAATTTACAATAGAGAAATCAAAGCTCCATCTGTTTTACCTGTGCTGCCTCCCTAATTCACTTACAAGTCTACCCCAATAGTAATTTATTGTAAACATCCATTTAAAGTTTGTGCAGCTCCAAATAAGAGAGCTATTGTAACTCCTTAGTTCTTTAGGGCAACTCTTTGCAGGAAAGGTGTATTACTATTAATGTTCTCACTTCAACATCACTGTCCCACAAGGAAATAAATTAGAAGTGCCTCATCTCCAGTTCAGCTCACCTACAAAGACCAAGGAGAATGATGCAGTAGGAGAATATGTGAAGTAAGTCTTCTGTATACATTAGTGGATAAAAAGTTTGGAAGGAACAAATGGTTAAAATTGTTCAAATGTTTAATTATTAATAACCTAATGTATAACTGAGTGAGGGAATAAAAGACATCAGAACTGAACTTTCCCTGAAACCAAAGCACTTCCCCGTTTGCAGCAGCAATGACCACAAGAATGTGTGTGAACCCCTCCTCTGAGTCATCCCATCAAAGAACTGTTGGTTTTTCACCTGTGACTTAAAAACCTGAGCCTTCCACAGTCATTTGACTACCTTGAAAACAACTGAAGAGAGTTACAGTAAAAAATGTTTATATACATTTACATAACTGTAAATGTACAGTGAATGAGGGAAAGTAATGGATTATGATCAGTAATATTTTCTCTCCAAAACTGGGTTCCCCACATAATTTAAGCAAAAAATAGGTCTTTGCTCTATAATCTTACATTAGCATACAGGAAACATCCCCAAATATGTGCATGGGGGCAAGGGGAGAGCACTGGGAGATTGATTCAACAATACACCATTCATGCAAGTCAGGCTTACTTGTGTTAATTGGAATCCAGTTAAGCAGGCTGCTAACACTACCCAATACCATGAAGAATGTTCACTTTTTACGTAAGCGATGCCCTGGAATTCGTTTGCAAAGCCAGGTACAAGTGTCTATGGATGAGTCATTCCTCCTCAGGTGCATGTGGGTCTTTATATGGGATTCACTGCAGCCCTGCTGACCTGTTCTTGCTTCTGCCATGGCTACAGTTCCCAAAACTGTGGCCCACAACACAACAGCATGTTCTTTCCAACCAGACATGCAGCAATGCTACTTTTATAGAGGTAATAAATCACTATACAAACTTGACTGAAAGGATGCAGAGTGTTCTGGTACACAGCCCAAAAGGTTTAAGAAGCACTGGTTTGGAGGAAAAGTCACCTGCAACTCCAGATAGGACATTAGAGAAGCAAAGCGATTGCATGGACTGGTCCAGGACCTCAACATTGCCACTACTGCAAATACACCCCTGCACTTCCAGAGTCTTCTGGATGCCTGCTGTGTTAAAGCAACCAACCTCAGTGCTCTTCATTCCCAAACAGCCCCTCTGTCGAGACTGTTTGGGTTATTATCCCAGTGATCTCTCTCTCAAATCAGCACCACCTCCCACAGCAATGCTTCCAACAGTACTGCATCACCTTGGGCATCTCCCAGGGGACACAGACCAAGCCTGACCTCTTTATCACCTGATCTCACCCTGCTGTTCACGTTCTCACTACACCCTGCAGAACTGCAGGTTTGTGCTCTAAAAAAACCCAGAGTTCTCCAGGTGTGGGAGACAGGACAAAACCAAAACAACTTTAAAATAAATCTTTTCAGAGAGAGCACTTGAGGCTCCCCTGGGATGAAGCATGTTAAATATATAAAATGTACTATAAATATATAAAATGTACTATAAAAACTAGGTCTATTTTTCTCACCCCCAGTAGAACATCATCTTTACTTAAGATAGAAGTGTTCATAGAAGATCCAGTTTCACTTAAGGTCAAGGCAAAAGAACCCTTCTCTTCTGAGCTAACACCTTTACATTGGGCCCAAGATGTACCAACAGCAACTGACACCATACTGAGACCATACACAAACACTCCCCTGGTCACCACACGTGAAAATTAAACTTACAGGCACAGTGAAAGCAAGAATTAAAGATCAGCAGGTTTTCCATTTACTACCAACAGCTTTTATTGCCACTGAAGAAGGGGAGGAGAAAAGTAACTTACTTATAATGTTTTTGAATATAAGACCACACTTCTCTTCCAGCAACTGGTAGCCATTAAATACATTATAACTGATAATGTAAATGTTCATCTCCCTCTTTCATAATTACAGCTATGGTGGTAATAAAAAAAGTCAAGGGAGCCAGACCAGCCCTTCTAAACTATTTGTGCACAAAACAGTGCAGAAACCAGTTACATGAGACTGCACTGCTGGTACTAAGAGGAAAATGTTGTTTGCAAGTATTACACAATAGCAACAAAAATCCTGTCTTCCACTATACAGTGCTTGAATCAAATTCTGAGGTCTGAGGAACATATGTGGGGGATGGACAGGCTGTGTTAAAAGATGTGGGGACTTTGGGTGGAATAATAACTACTTCTCTAAAATCTGTGGGAAATCTTTCCCCTCGTTATTATAATATATTACAGAAATGAAGACAGCCTTGGCAAGAGGTGCCTGAACTGCAGCCTGAGGGAAAATAGGCCAATTTCTACTGATAGAACAGATGTGCCGCAGGCAGCACAAGTGCAAGTTCCCCTCACAACACCCAGCCCAAGTACCTGAAAGGCCAATAGTGAGGACAAACTTTCCTTGTGCAAAGCAGAAAGACAGGATGGGGAAATTAATTGATACCTTGTCCTACTGGCCATGCAGTATCATAAAGTGAAGATATTAAGGAAGACAAGGCAGTCTGGAGAGTTTCCCTGTTCTAGCAGCCTGCACTCACTTGCTGACACAAACAACAGAAAGACATAATACAACACCAGCTGAAGCACTTCCCTCCTCTCAGCAGGAAGCAAGGACACCTTCCCTTCCTATCCTGACCATTTTATCCCCTCCAAGGAATATTTACTTTGCAATCCAGGGCTGTCCAGTGAGAACACAGGCTGTAAATGGCATTTTTATAGCTCAGTCCTTGGTGCATGGGAATTGGGCTAGGGCACCAACACGTTTTCCTCTGACCTGCTCACTGATTCAAGACAATACTTTCATTCTTGATTGCAGAGGCATTTCCAAATACGTTTAACTGCTTTCATGAATCAGACCCTCAGACTGCCATGACTTCTCAGGATATCAGACAGCATTTAGCATACAGGAAAAAAGGACTGTCTGAACTTGTAAAGGACTTAGGTGGGAAATAATCAAGCCCTGGACTATGTCAACTCATTCCAGTAAAATAAGACCAACCCTTGTCACAACATTAATCAAGGCATATTGAAAGAGCCCTGCTTTCTCTTCTTCACCGCTTAAGCTGACCTTGCTTAATCCCTACATCAGCAGCATCCTACAGAAGGTGGAAAAATGTCAGAGAAAAGAACACAAAGTCAGGTACAGAGGGAGAAATGGGGAGAAAGGTTTTGCTCATTGTTGAATGGACTTGGAGGATCTCCTGGCAGAAAGAGAGCTCCACCTTGTCCTGCCATTTTAAGCACCAGACTGCCAGAGAAGTAAGCTGGATTTAAGAATGCTTATTGTTATTGGAAGCAGAGGAGAAGGCAGTGGGACATGGTGGATCAAACCATTTGCAAGCATTCTATAAGCATTCTGTCTCACCTCCTGGCTTGGACACCTGAGGAACCACCTTCTTGGGAAGTGCTCAGGTGCAGGAAGCCATTCACCCAAAAGGAAAGCTCATGGACTTGAAATAGAAAACAGAAAGTGTTTAGATTATGATTTTCTCTGTTCTAGCAAGAACAGTTAAGCAGGTGCAGTAGGAAGCAAAACGTGAAGATGTAGCTCAGAGCACAGCTGAGGAGAAAGACAACATCTATTGGGGAGAAGCAGATGGTAGAAAAGAAACAAGCAGCACCTGCAGCTCATGTAATATACACATATTCAGGGGTAGCACCTGGAGAATGTGGTCTCTGCATGGAATAAATAAAAATGTTAGAGAGGTACAGCTGCCACCACAAGCCAATGACAAGAAGATGGGAGTCAAAGGGAACTGAATTCATCACATCTAATTTATCCCACCACTGTGCTGCACCCACTACATGGAGACCCCTTCCCAGTGGACATGTTTATAGCTTGGTGGGAACAACCACAGCCCAGCAGAACTGATTGTGTATTTGCAAGGTTGTAACCTACTGCAAGGTTATACACTATATCAGCTCAAGAGGTAGGGCAACAGAGGTAGATAAAAGTTCCCCTTTTCAAATTAACAGAGATTGTAGTTGGAATTGACCCCTACTGGAAAAGTGAGCTCACAACAAGATTTGTGAGAAAGTACCTGGCATTGCTTGGCTTTCTGGGAAACCAGGGGCTGAAAGGCATCTTGGGGGAATGCCCATCTCTCTGCACATGAGGAAAGACAAGTCCTTCAGAGCCCATAGTTATCTATGATTATTCACCTTTAATGAGTCCTTGCAGATCTCTCACCTCCTCACATTTCCTGGCTTGTGACCTTACACTACACTTTTGCCTAGCAGGGTTGTCCTCAAATGACATCTCTGTGGTCTCCCTGAAGACAGACACTTTCCCCCTCTGCATTTCCTTGGAATCCTTGCATTAACCTCCATTTGACACCTCTCAGTTTCCACCTGCAGAAGTCCCTGAGCTGGAACTGTCTGGGTTGGAGGATTGAGGTGCCCAGTAACAAGGACTAAATCTCTGGGTCTAAGCATTAACCTCATTAATTCATTCATTCATAACACTAATGCTGTGTGTTCAGGAACTGGACTGTAGTTCTCATCCTGGCTCTGCCTCAGACCTGTTGTGTCACTTTGGGCAAGTAATTTTTCCCTTCTAGCTTTCTTGGTTTCCCCATCCAGCCTCATAAGCCCTCCTGATATAAAATATCCTGAGATCTTTGAACAACAAACTGTATCATGAGCCAGCCACTGCTGTTATTACAGCTCTTGTGTGCTACAGAGACACAAAAGCAAAATAAATTCAAGGCCGCAGAGTGCAGACAGAGCAATAAAGCACAAAAATTGTAGAAAGAAAGGAAAATAATCTAGTCAAAACCAGAGTACAGCAGTGGGGCATTACTTCCATGGTATAGTCCATATGGAAGAACAACACTCTTTTGAGGAGTTCTACAAATCAGTTGTCCACCTCCTTAGTCTTTGTGTTCCTAGTGGCCTGTAGTTCTGTAGCTGCTCCTACCTAACTGCACACATAGTTAAGATTTTTGTATGATTTGGTTTTTAAATGCATTGACTGACTACAGCTGTACAGCTCAAGTAGGCACAGAGATGCTCTACCACCTTCTGAGCTGAGCCAGGTTTATCTTTTCTCTGCCTGGGAAAAGCAGCCAGCAAGAACTGAAAAGCACAAGAACGCTTGGATGCAGATTATGGGAGGGCAAACTAAACCAATATTTACACAGCTGCATATGCAGTGCTTTAACAAGGAAGATCAGCACACAATTATAGCATCATCTGGAGGTAAGTGAAGCTTACCACAGTTTTATGTGTGTTACTCTAGAATGCTACTGAGCAAGCAGCAGTTGTGCTCCATCTGTCACCGTGTCCTCTGCTGTCACAGGATCCTGGCTGTAGAGACCACCATGGTCTGCTTCCCTCCATTATGGGCGAGTCTGGCTTGTCCTGTGATTTTTCTGTACAGGGAGTTACAATGTCCCTCTAACCAGTTCACATTATCTCTTGGTTAAAGAGCAGCTTATATGTCAGGATTAATATGAAAGAAGACAAAAATTCTATTTGTGTCTGCAATTCCTAAGGAACCAGTAACCTTTGTTTTCCAGACAGCATCAGAAGCTGAGAGTATGGATTGGCTGGCCAGTGATGAGAGGGACAGAGATACCAGAGCAGCTGTGCCTGCAAAGAGTAGGGAGTGGGATGAAGACAGGGTCAAACATTACCCTTGGTAGATTTCTTTTCCCCACTTCCTATTTGGATTTTCAGAACCATTTCCCCCTAAAAATTTGTGCAACCTTGTTTCTCAGTTACAAGGCTTTTAATTATTTTTTTTATTGCCTTTTTGATGAATGATATGAACTGCCAACAAATACTAGATTTCACTCCCCCTCATTAATGCAGTAAATTAATTTAGAACTGATTTAGATGTAGGATTAACAACCTGAGGACTAATCCACTCTTTATTCAGGGGATATAATCAGGATGAACAGTCTTTTGTCTCACACCACTCAATGAGTTAGCAGGACCACCTCATGGAAAGCAAACGATATTTGTGTCTCCACTAGCAAAGGAACTTTTCAGGGTTAAGGCAGAAGAGTGGGAGACACCTGGCTGGCCCCAGCTTTGTTCCAGGCTTCTTCTGCAACCCTGGGCAAGTGCTTTTACACTCTGCACCATTTCCCCTAATTTTAACATTGAGAAGTCGGATTTAGAGAAAAGACAAAAGATTAGAAGCAATGTTTGTGGTGGTTTAGAGCATCATCTTATATTTAACCAGCATTAATGATATCTGGGCCATGGGCCACCTGCCAGCACAGAAACTTGGTAAGCTGGAGTAATAGATTTAATAAGCTTTCTGTTATGTGCCTCTACCCTTATTTACATGTGATGGTGTTTTATTTTCTGAGCACTCTTTTCCTCTGATAGCACTGTGATTAGTACATTATTATCTATATTGCAGGAACAAACTCAAGCCCTCAGTTTTCAGATCAGCAGAGAAACCCAAGAGAAAACACTGCTTTTCTTAAAGCAAGAATTACCTGTTAGAAAATTTGACACACTCAAGAGCAATTCTGCAGTATCTCAGTGATGCTGTTTTCAGATGTCCTGTGTGTTTGCCAGAGAAATAAATAACATAGCTTGCAATTAACAAATGAATATCCTGTTGAAGTTAGCTTTTACTTGCTGTCAATGAATAATCTTCTGAAGCATCTCATCCACTGAATGGATGGAAGGGGAATGAAGATTAAATACATGCAAGTGTCCTTTTCCACCAGAATATTTTCTTAAAAGCACTTTATGTCCAATGATACATTGAGGACCTGTTCCTCTGAGTAGAGTAAATAAATACAAATAATTGCTGTAGGAAAGAATCTGACAGACAACCAGTGCCATTTTGGGCATAACTGATTGATGCTGCTTATAATCAGCGACACTTCTAGAGCTGAAACCTTCTGTTCTGGACACATGCTGCTCACATCAGCTGAGCTGAGCTCTGCTGTCCCACAAGGACAGCATTTTTAAAACATTTAATACAAATTGTTATTAATTATTTGTATTACAACATTACCAAGAAGCTGAAACCACAGATGAGGACCCTGCTGTGCCATGGGCTGCAGGGAATAAAAAAGGAGAGGATATTGCAGTGGTTCACATAGTTTGAAATCAAAGATCAATTGATAGAGCTCCAGTCTTACCTTTAGTGTGATCATAAAGAATGAATGATTTTATACAATTCAATGTTGGCCACAATTTCACAGACAAGCTCCTGACAGGTGTTTGATATTCACTGTGATAGCATGGGAAAACGTGTCTTGCTGGCACACTATTTCAAAACCTAAATTCTCACTTTTTTAGACATGCAATTGTCCCAGTGTGGTTCCCTCAGACAGATGACAGTGACAAGACCGCCAGAGCACCACAAATTTGTGACTCTAATTAATAGTTCTGTAGGAGGTTTTCAAACCAGACTGTTTTCTTTAAATACTGCATTTCTTTAAAACACCGCTACTCCTTTCAACTCTCCATGAGGATCAAACATCTGTCGTGTCTACATGAGACTGGTACTCAGAGTCATCCCCTGCAGCCCAGTGATACAAGCCCTCCTCTAAGCCACCCCAGGACTAGAGCCAGAGAAGCTGGGGTTCTCCTGGGGTTGTTCAGCTCTGCCTAAAGACGTCTGAGACAGGAAAATTCCTGCTCCATTAAAAGGATATCAGAATTGCAATAATCCTTCCTTACACAATAAGAGTGATGTCAGAAGCTAAAAGCACGAAAATTCTAGAGCTGTTTTTAATCCATGAGTTCGCAGTAGTTGTTAGCTTTCCTACAGCTTTCATCTTCAGGTTCTTGCTCCAGTGAGTTTTACATTTTCATGCCACACCATGCTCCCAGGGACTGTCCATTCAGCAGATTCTTCAAGCACTTGAAGGGCAAAATGCATCACACTTATTACCAACCTAAAGAAGTGAACAGGATCCTGCTGTTGGTTTATCATGAGTTTTCTAATTAGGGGAAGTAACCATCTCCTGTTTGAATTTAGGTCTTGTAAATAAAATTATTAGGTTCATTTGCTTTTGGTCCATTCTACACTCAAGTCATTCTGAGACCCAATCTCCTTCCCAACAGCAAATCAAGGGCAAAAAAATCCTCATGTTCATTTAGCTTCCCAGTAGGAATGGATTTATTCACCTTTCTAAGAGTAGATTTCACAACCAGTATTCCCATGCATCATAATGAAGAAATCCGTAGGCACCCATGGGACAAGTGGAATGTTACAAAGCCCAGTGAGAGAAGAAACTCTTTCTTACCTGTCTGTAACAAGCCAGCCCCGCTGTCTTTAACTCCAAAGTGCTGCTGGATGTCTAGTAACACACCTACAAGGAAAACAGAGAACATGCTCAGTACTTTCAGCCTTTGAAAAGCATTCAACTCAAACCTTTTGTGAAGCATCAGCAAAGCTTCAAATTCCAGTTTAAACACATAACTTCTAAAGTTGCATTTTTTCCCCTATACATGTACAGTCAGTAATTTTGAGCTATTACAATGAAAGTAGAGGTGCAACATCAAGCAATGAGCCTGGGAATGAAATCCTGATGAATGGAAACTGGTCGTTCCTTTCTACTTGAATAAGATCAGGTTTTTCTTTTTGTGTGTGGTTTTTTGGTTTTTTTTCATAATCCAAAACTCTTACTTCTGTTATTTCACAGACTACAGGGAAACTGATTCTGCACCTAAAGTGCTTCAAATGGTTTGACAAGACAGATTGAATCCAAGACAAGTTTTAACAAATCTTTGCTGGGAGGAGATATGACAGATTGATAGCAATGATGAAAGGTTTCATATTTAATTAGTTCTGGGGAGTTTTTACTTTCAACACAAATATAACAAATACATTTAAAGTACCTTAGTAAAGGTGGATAAGTGACCAGACACTCAGATTTAAAGCAACTACAAGTAGAACCAAACCTAATCTTCTGTCTTACTTGAACCTCAATATATTAATTGGCACAAGTAAAATTAACAGGTTTTTAAGTACTTACACATTCAACTAGATTTAATATTTTTGTACCAAACATTTTGAAACATGCAGCATCAGGTATATGGGACAGGCATGTTTTTGTAACAAACAGACCAATAGGAAAACCCACAGCAGAGCTGTAATAACTCACTTGGGGACACACAGGTTTGCCAAGCCCTGCATGGTCCAGTGGTCTCAGATGCAGATCCACAGGCTTGAATATTTGTCAGTGGTCTAAATAACCAGCATCTGACTTCCTGGGTCTGGAACAGAGGCTGGTGCTCTCTTTAGATCTGGGACTTCCTTATTTAGACTACTGTCTTCCCCAAACCTGAAGATATGCAAGTTTCTTTTTAAAAACAAGAAAACCATTCTCTAACTACACTGAATATCCACAGAAGTTCACCTCCAGCTCAAATTCTAATCTGAGGCTTTATCCAAAGTCATTTTTCACATCTCTGCAGGTTACAGAAATCACCTGAGCACCAACCTGAATCACTCACCATAAATGTCCTAGCTCTTGGGACTGCCAAGATCACACTAAGTGACAAACACAGAGAGATAAAAGACCCAGAGATAACTACTCCCAGAAAACATGTGGGAGAATGCCAAGGGAACAGTCATAAATTAAAGATACTAAAGGAAAAGAAGAAGATGGAGAGAAGGGGAAAAAAGCAAGAAAGCTCATTTGAGCTATTCTGTACTACTTGTACATCACCCTTTACTCAGGACAGCATTCAGGTGGGCTTTAGGCCTCAATATCTGCCCAGACACATTAGTTCAGCCTCCTGTAATAACTCCCCTTCCCCACTCTCTCATCAGACTATTTAACCCCAGACAGGGGGTAGGGTGGGGAAGGGTGTGAACCTAATTCATGTCTGTCATTACTGATAAAAGAGGGTAGATGCAGAGCCAGGCTCTTCACACTGGTGCCCAGTTAAAGATGCAAAGGGCAATAACTGAAATCTGGGAAATTCCATTTCAACATAAGAAAATTAATTTTTACTCTGAGGAAGGTCAAGCATGGATGTTCAGAGAGGTTGAAGGTTCCCCATCCCTGGAGATATTCAAAACACAACAGGACACAGTGTTCCCCTGGCCTTTTTTTTTCCCCTTTGGAACATTGATGATTACTACAATTTCAAGAGGAATTTCTTTGTGTCCTCTTGGATGGCTGATTTAACTTCATTTACAAAGTGCCCTGGGATTTTTTGACTGTGCTTCCCTGGTTTGCTCCATCAACAATTGAGATACCATTATCCAGGCAGCAACTGATGAACAAAAATTAATTTGCATTTGCCTAGCAAACCCCTCTGTGGTGTAGCTGACTTATCTGCTCCCCTCGGTGTTCCACTCTTCCACGAAACAAAAAAATGTTTCTTGTTCAACCAAACTCAGAAACTTCACTGAGCTTAACCAACTCTGAGCACTTTGTGTTCCAGTACTGCTGGATCCCAAACTGCACAGAAGTGAAATATCCTTCTCATTGCTTGCAGCTGAGCAGGGGGTTGGACTAGATGGAATATATTCCATGAGGGAATACACACAGATGTTGATGGAATACACTGAGATGTTGAGAGCTTCATCTAGCACTCTTAAAGATGGCTCTCCAGCCATCAGCAACATATTCCCAGCCATGACAGAATGCCAAAGAGGCACATTAAACTTCTAAAAGTTATGAGAAGCAGGAGCCTGGGATGTGATGGAAAACAGTCTTTTATGGATTTGCATCAGAAACTAGAACAGAAAGCAGAGGGAATATAATAGTGCCTACACAGAAAAGCAGAGGAGAGTTTCCAGTGTGTGACAAGTAATTTGTCCAGTGACAGTGATTTCACAGTCCTACAGACCATAATTAGTTTTACAAGCTCAAACTCCTATAGCCACAAATGAAATACATTTCAGACACAGACGTGCAGACACTTGGATTAATCCTACAATTTTATCCTGGTGGTGGAGAGGAAAGTGGGTTCTGTGGAGAGTCAGTTCAACAGGACAATGTAGAACCACAATTATAAGTCCTGTGTGACCTGGGAAGAAGGTCTCAGATGATTAAGAGAGATCTGCATGTCTAATTGGCATGGATTTCCTACTCCAAGTTATTTTATATTCTCTTTGGACTACAGGTGTTTTGATTTGGGTTTAGAGCATTAAATTAGAGGCAACAGCAGGCAGATGATGCAACACACCTATGAAGTGATAGTAGTTCTCTGCTGTGAGAGTTTTCCTGCTCAGCCACTCACCTGGGAAGACACTCCTTCTCTCTTAAATTCACTCAGCTCTGTTTCCACCTCCTTGTGGCAGTGAGTCACCCCAGAATTTAATAAGATTTAGGGATACAATTAAGCAATGATAGACCAGGGGAAAATACAGGAAAATGATAGAGCTTTTGACTTTCCCTTCTACTTGTAGATGCTGGGAAGAGAGAGAGCTGGAGCCAGGCTCCAGACAATGACCATATTGCTTGCAGTGCTATGTCTCACAGCACCTGATGCAATCCAAGAGGTGAAGCCACCACACGTAGCTGGCAAGGTCTTTCTTGCATGAAAGCTCATATCTGTGACCCAGGAGGATCTCAAAATAGCCAAGAGCAGCCAGCAGTCACCAGTCTTCCTGAGAACCTCTCTGGAGGGCTTCTGGCCATTTGGGATGTCTGTATGATTACGTGGCACCTTGTGTGCTCCCACCTATCATTTCTTAAGTTCATTCTATATTTTCAGGACTGAGCAAACACACAGAAAACATGGTGCCAATCTCCCAAAGCATCTCAGTGTTGAACCAGATGCTGTTAATGCTGATGTAGATTTGGAACTCAGTGAGATGAAACACAGGCAGCAGCCAGCCAGGAGTGCTTATCAAGATGGGCACAGGGACACCCAGGAAACTGGGTTACTGGGGAACCCAGACAGAAGAGCAAAGACTGGTTACTGCAGCCAACTCTAGGAGACTTTTACCAGGTCTAAAGTCCAAGCAGCTGACAGACACCAAGGCAGTTATCACAAGGCAGTTTTGTGGGAATTGGGCATGAAGACTTTTAGGAGCAATTTGGAGGACAAAAGGTCATGGAGTGCTACAGATAGAGAGGGCCATGCCTGACCTCATCCACTCACAGGTCAGAGGGTTTCTAGGGTACTGCTGATATTTTTACTGACCATTTCATAAGCAGTGATTGTAAAATACCTGATTCTGAGGCTTTGGAATGCAAATCCACATTTAATGGCCCAGGTTATCTCTGTTTTAGGGGAAATCCTTTGGGAAAGCCAAATTTTCCTGGAAGCACATGGTTCACACTTTAAACAGGGAGGTAGGTGGTACAGATGAGGTATGAGGCAAGCTGCTTACCTAGGAAAGTTTTGTGTTCCTAATCTGAGCTACAACAAAACAAAAGCTGCAGGATTCTACATGGGCTCTTCATCAAATATTGCTACCTGTAAACATTGCCACAGTAAGAAACAGTGTCCATAAGCTAAACCACAGTGAAATGACAATTTCAAAGCAAAGAGATATTAGAGCTTCCCTGGGACAGCCCCATTTTCCAGTCACCAAAACAAAACATTATTATTTGCTTTCAAACTGCTTCCAAGGCAGGTGCAAAATACAGAGTTGGCCTGTGCACAGAGTGCAGAGCTACAAAAGTAAAGGCACAGGTTTGCAGCTCACATTCTTTAAATACTGTGTGTGTGCTGCAACACCACTGGCCAACATAACTACTTACTTAAGAAAGCATGTTCATTTTTAAAGGCCTTTTTTAATGGGGAAAAATGATGGTTTTCCACAGGACACAGGATATGTGCCCCAGCACCCTCCCTCCTGCCCCACTGCAGGTCTAGACCTCTCTTTAGGAACCCCAGATTCACACTCTCAGCTCCCTGAGAGCCAGCACAGACTCTGTACTGACAGTACTGTTTGTTCAGTTACCTCTTGCTACCTCTTCCTTATAAAGGCATTTTTTCCCAGACTGTGGTCCATGGCTCTTCCAGGAGCAGCTTCCTCAGGAGGAGGTAGCTAAGAAGGGATAGCCAAGCCCTGGCCTTCTATCCATTAAAGACACAAACTACCTTCCTCCCATCAGGCTCTTCCTCATGCCTGCAGCCATATTCAACCTTCTTCAAATAAAACATCAAGGAGGCAGAGGAGTGGTGCAACACACCTGTCTCTTCAGAGACATGTGAAAAGATTAGGTGGAGAGAAGTTTATTCTGAAGTCTCTGTGATTATATCTTCACTGCAACCCCAAGGTGTAGCAGCAGTTCACACACTGATCCCTGAGCTTCAAACAAGCTGCTTCAGCTCAGCCACCCACCAGCTATTAAACACCAGCGTCACAATTCGAGCCCTATTTAAATATTCAGCTGCAGAAAACCACTGTGGTAGCCCTACTGATATTTGTACCTCAAGATAAATTCCCACTGCTGCCAGAACTAGCAAGTCTAGAATATAAATGCAGTACTACCTTCTTTGGATTGCCATGAAAGCATTCCCTGCCTGCTCTTCAAGTACTGATAAATGCCTGATGACATCTGGCTTGAAAACATTGACAGGAGCTTCCTTAGGACATAAACACCGAATTTCTTTCTGCAAAACTAGTTTCTACTGTTGCATGGCATGACAATACACACCGGCAAAACAGTCTTTGGTTTCGAAATAATGCTGCAGGATTAAAAAGAAACAAAAACAAAACAAACCCAGCAATTAGACAAATCAAAACAAGGGTTTCCTAAGATCTGTTCACACTGGAATGCACGAAACTCGTGACCTAGAAAGCACTGAAGAGCGACTGCCAACTCCCACAGCAGGCCTAGGAAGGGTTTCCCTGAGTAATAGAGTGTTGGGAAGAGACAATCGCAGCAGCTTGAGCTGCTCAGAGTGAGCCAGGGTCTTGATGTCATTCACAGGACGTGAAACAGGAGCTTAAGAACAGAATCAGAGAATATCCTGAGCTGCAAGGAACCCAGAGGGACCACTGAGTCCAGCTCTTGGCCCTGCAGAGACACCCCAACAATCCCACCCTTTGCCTGAGAGTATTGTCCAATACTGGGCAGTCTTGACCACTCCCTGGGGAGCCTGGGCAGTGCCCAGCACCTTCGGGGGGAAGAAGGTTCTCTTGATATCCAGTGTAAACCTCCCCTGACAAAGCTCCAGCCATTTCCTAACAAAACCCCAGAGAAGTGTAAGAGTTCAAAGCCTCCACAGGCACTGAGAGCCTCTCACTCCTGCAGAAGGTGATGATGTGGAGGTTTGTCTCAGAGGATGGTGTTGGACTGCCAGGACACAGCAGAGGAATTGCTGTTCACTCCAAGCAGCATTTGCAGTGGGTTTTTGGAAGGTGCTGTGAGCAGTGCAAAGCACACACTACTGCTTGGGAAATGCAATAGAAATGCCTGTCTGAGGTGACATGCCTTATTCTGAATCAAAACCAATGTTATCCTCAGAGACTCACACCACTTGCCACACCCACTTTTTCCATTCAATGTTTTTGTCATTATTATAGTATCAGCAGGGAAGTATCTGAGCTATTCATTTGTTCATTCATTCCCAAAGGCTACTACTGGCTTTCTTGCATAGCATGTAACAAGTAATTAAGCATCAGGAAAAAAAAAGGAATGTAATTAATCAAGAACATGGAGAAGTATATTAAAAAAACAACTTCTTACTGTGGCAGTAATAAATGATGGTTTCTCTCACACAGCTCAAACTCCACTGTAATGTGGTATGCAAAGTCTGAGCACAGAATTGCCTTCCAGACTGGGAGGAGATAAAAAAAGTTCATCAGGTGTAGAATCGATTAGCACAAGGCATCATTAACACGGGGTCAGGGTGTCTAGGGAAGGCAGCACAGGACAGCCAGTCCTGCTGGGAATAAAAAAACAAACCAAACCATAACAAATAGGAGTTTGAGTGCAACCATGGCTGCCAAATGCTGGGTGCCTCATTGGTAAAACCACACCCAAATCAAATCCTTCATCTCCTTAATAACAGTGTAGGTCTGTTCCCAGGACTATGGCTGGGAAGGATGTCCCTGTCAAATAGGGAGCACAGGATATTTGGCCAGCATGAAACCAAGAGCTGAAATGAATTCCAAAACATGGATGATTTTCCATTTATGACCCGTTGCAACAACAGCTCTCAGCAGTAAGACTTAAAAATGACATGGGCCAAATCTGAGGAGAAGCTCAGAGTGTCACTTCACTCTCCTCTCCACCTGGGACACAGCTCCCTACAAGGAGATCCCTAATTTCACCCCTGCCTCATCTCACTTGCAGACTCCTGCTTAGACTATCTTAATCAGCCTGGCAGCTCCTGCAAGCCAAGGGAAGACTTCAATTAGAGATAAGTTACAAGATTTGGCTCAAAGGACAGACTAAAATGAATTGGCACCTAGACCTGAACTTAAAACCAAACTTATTCATTGACACTTGGAACAGTTCCTTTATGTGGAATGGGAAAAATCAAAAGCTCTTACAAATCTGCAAAACCAGAAACTGAAGGAGTAGCTGAGGTTTATATTAGTCACCTGAATGGATAGGAATCATTAACAGCTTTCAGACAATGCTGGCCAGAGCTTTCTCCCACACCCAGCATGTCTAGCTCAGGACTCAGTTTAGACCAAATTTCTGGGGTTTTTTATCTCATGCAAACACAGACTGAAACACAATCTTTACCAGAGAAAAAAAATACTCCTGGGACATTTTGGATCTAAGCAGCAGCCTCACCAGATTTTCACATCAAAGAGGAGAGCCTCAAAAATAATGTTATTATTTCAATTATTCAAATCTCAGAAAATTCAGATACTTCCCCAATTCACATTCTCCTTGTGGACTCTGTAGCAGAAAAAATTGGGCCTGCCACCAAAAGCTCTACTTGTCTTCTGCCTTTCTAATCTTTAGACAAGACTAACAAGTTGAGCTAATTCATGCAGTGAAACATATCTCAGAGACTTTGTATATGAACTAATTAAAATAAATAAAACCAGTATGGATAATGATAGAGCACATCAAGTGCATATGAATTCAGTCAGTGACTCACTGCTCCCTTGTTTTCCTTATTGGAAAACTTGGCTTATCACCATACCAGGGTGATGATGAGTCAGGGAACTGGCATGAGCCACAAATTGCAAGGAAATTAAAATAAGTATCTATAAAATCTCTTTTTGGAGAGATTTTGGAGATTTTTGCTGGCTTTTTGTGGATGTGGTTGTGGACCTAACAGTTCTAACCTCATGGTTTTCTGACTAGATAGAATCAAGAAAGGAAAGAGGCATTTTTAAGTTCTAGAGATAATACAGAATGACTGGGCTCTTGTTCTCAGAATCAGTTTGATGCCTTTACTTTTATAAAAGTATATATTTTAACCAAAAACATTTGAAGCATATTACCCTATTCTACTGAATGCTTGATACTACTTTATTAAGTAAATAGGTGGGTATTAATCACTTGGACCCAGTCAAAGCACATACAAATATTTTAATAGCACTAAACTGAGAACTAATTTTGTGCATGGCATGAGGGTAACAGTTCTAAACCCAAGTCTATGCAAGCAAAAGCAATTTGCAGCCACCTCACCCAGACAGACCATGAGAACCTGCTCTGTTACACCTTCTGATACACCACCTGTTGGATTTGAGGTTTTCAGGCAGGTTGGGAACACAGATCCCACCAAAAAGTCTGGGCTTTTATATGTATTTCCATGTGTAAGCAGCTGTGTCTCTGGACCTCATTGATATTATCTCACAATAATAAAATTAAATTCCAACTGTTAAACTAAAAAAATAATCAGAGAGAGACAAAAAAAAAAAAAAAGCAAATTTCAAGGTTGTGAAGGTGAAATGTTTTCTAGTTAGTTTTTTTTAGTTTCACACTCTAGCAAGTGAGGGGTTTTTTACCCACTTCCTTTTCTCCTACAGCCATGCGCATTTCTGTGACACAAGAGACGGAAGGAGCAACTGGGGGGTAATTAGTGACTGATGATTTACACCAGATGACAGCTAATTTCTCCAGTTAAAAAGATTTCTATCAAATCTGTAGAAACATGCACTCAGATTGGACATACTTCCAAGTGACTGCATCTCATCTCTCATTTGCATTTTGCGTCTGCTTGGCAATGCCTCAGAGCTATTTTGGAACATTACAAGCTGTCCAGGGCCCACTGGTATATTTTATGTAATTGTAAGGAGCTTCCTATTCTTTTTTCCCACAAAGAATATTTTACAAAATGCAAGGGAGATGCCAGATACAGGGGTACCTCGTGCAGAGCAATCTGCAGAAGAGCAGCAGCCAGGAGCAAAGCAGCATTCCCCATCAGGGAATGTCAGGCAAATTCCAGGCAGGTTTCTGCAGTGTACGACTCAGATTTCTCAGTCAAAGAACAAAACATCCACTGTCATGGTCCTGGACTAACAAAGAGCTCTTATCATCAGCTTCATGCCAGTACAGGGGTGTAAGAGCACATCTTCAGTGCTCCTGTACACTGATTTTCACAAGTGGCTGTGCAATGTTAAAGTCCACTACACAAATCTTCTCTGTAACCTAGATCTGGACAGGGTCATGAGGCTTTAAGTGCACAAGCAGGAAAAGCTGGAATTGTCTATAGCATCTCTTCCACAGATTAAAACCTGGATAAAACTGTGATACAAACTTGGTGCTGCCACCCACTTTTATGACAACAGGAAATCTGTAAAAGAATCCAAAGCTCCACTATTTCAAGTAGCTACCTAAACCTGGTTTAAAATTCCAGATGAAGAAGCTTTTGGACTCAGATAACTTACCCTAACTTTAGTAATCCCAGAATAGACTTTACTCTTAGACATATGCTTTAAACACCCCTGAGACTCTGCTGCTGAACATGGCAGGTAGGTTCATGAATATGTCATCCTGCATAAAGAATCATGGAATGGTTTAGGTTGGAATGGATGTTAAAGCTCATCTTATTCCAAACCCCTGCCATGGGCAGGGACACCTTCCAGTATCCTAGGGTGCTCCAAGATCTGTCCAGCCTGGTCTTGGACACTGCCAGGGATGGGGCAGTCACAGCTGCTCTGGGCAACCTGTGCCACGATCTCCCCACCCTCACACCCTAAATCCCTCTTTAGCTCTCCTGGGGCCCATTTAGGCACAGGAAGGGGCTCTAAGGTCTCCCCTGAGCCTGCTCTTCTTCAGGCTGTACAAGCCAAACTCTCTCAGCCTGTGGTCATAAGAGGGAGGATAAAGCTGCTCCAAGGCCACCATTACACAATGCTTCCTTTCATCCACCTCGTTTCCCTGTTCTCTCTGGAGCACCACCATTAGGACTTTTGGGGTCCCTGATCTGGAGGGCACTGTGATCCCTACAGCAGCTTCTCATATCCAACACACATTCCCTTCCTCCTATTCCTTCTCTCCATCCAGTCCCTCGTTTGGGGAACTCTCCCATCACAAGTGCACTGATCTGCAAGAATCCTACTACCTGCATGATGTAAATAAATCTGAAGGTCCTATTTTATCCTCACATGCTCTGAGGGAGATGTTTTTCCCACAGATGAGGTTGAATGGCGTTACAGTCCTA
Source organism: Luscinia megarhynchos (assembly GCA_034336665.1). Taxonomy (NCBI): domain Eukaryota; kingdom Metazoa; phylum Chordata; class Aves; order Passeriformes; family Muscicapidae; genus Luscinia; species Luscinia megarhynchos. Next base: position 3,865,562 of record CM067581.1, read on the forward strand.
CACACTGCCCATGTTGGCTCCTGGAACCACCCTGAGCTTTCTGCCACAAGCATTTACAGCAGCCACTCAAGAGTTCTAACCATGGCATTTTTAAATTTATGTATGAGTGGAAATACTGCCCCATCACTCCAACTTCTCCAACAGATTAAAACACCTTGTCCTGAGCACAAAGCAATGTGACACTCCTCACATGCATTTATCTCCCACAGAAACATACTGAGTGTTTTTATTTCATTCTGGGTCCTGGTCAAGCTGTGCCAGGTCACTACTGTGCAAAGTGTACAACTGCCCATTAGTTATTCTAAGCAAAGTCTTTAAATTCATCTCACTGACAAAGCAAGTGGCTTTGTACAGGTAATTAGTAAGAGCACACAGGTATTCAAAGATCTGTGTAGGGCACAAAAGCTTGTTAAGGAACCCACAGCTTTACCCACAGCACTATTACAGAAAATAAACCAGCTTTGGAGCTATCACAGGAGATACTGAAATGCATCGGTCTAGCTTCTTAAAATGATCTAGTAAAGAATTTACTATGTTCTACAATAAGTCCACAGCTGATTTAGCAAAAATCTGTGGATAAAACCTTATACCTGCATGAGAGTGTGTACTCAGATGAGAATAGGGGACACTAAATTAAGCATGACAGCGAGGGCTTCTCCAGAACTGCAAGGAGTCAGATGTGTGGGCATGTCACTACAGAGAGACCAGGAAGTCCTCACAGCACACAAAGGGCTTGTCCTGGTTTTTTGTTTTGTTTTGCTTTGTTTTTTTCTTAATAGAATGCTTTATTCAGTGCAAGTTGCAGCAGTTTCTGGAGCTAAAATACCTTTCACAGCAGGGTTTTTTATTTTGCCACTCTGCATTGCCACAGGACCTTCATGAGAAGTGCTGTGGCAACAGGACAGCGATGCACACTCCTAGATGGCAGAGCAAAACTTGAATTCAGCCCTGAATTAGGAGACAGAGCTGCCCTGTTCTCAATCCTGACACTACATCACTATTTAACCTTGGGTATGTTCCTTGATCATGCAGAATTTTAGAGTCTGCATTAGCCTAATGAAGATAATAACAATAATCATATGTGTCACAGATACAGTTTGGCTTGGTTATTATGTTCTCATGAAGTGCTTGGAAGAGCCCCAGATGAAAGGGAAATTAGGAGAAGGAAGATTAATTATAAGATGTACATCCCAAATAAAAACCAGACAGGAACATTGATGTTGTTGTTATTAGGGAAGAGTCTGTCTGATTTAGGCCAGCTTTTATTTCTTTGTTGGTAAAGCAGATCCATTTAAACCACTTTCCAAGTTCACATTTTATTTGTAGATGGTGGGTGGGTGATAAAGGCTGCTGAGCTTCTGATACAGCAGATATAAAGGCTTTTGATTGAAGGTCTGATTTCACAGTAACCACTGTCTGTGATATGACAGGCCTTCCTATGTTTTTACTGTTGTGAAACAAAACAAGGAACCAAAAGTTTACTGCCGCTCTGAAGGAAAGACCAGGATTGAAGAAAAGAAAACATTTCCTGTGGCTAAACACACCATAGTGAGCATAGTCATAGTGGGAAACATTACATCAAAATTGTATTAGCAAGCACTTGGGTATTTAACAAAAATTTGTGCAAATGGAAACATCTTCTCTACAGTGATTTTGTTTCAGGAAGTACCAAGTATTTCTCGTTTAGGTTGGTATCTTTGCCTGTTACATCTGAGCAGCACAGCCCAGAAGGAGACCCAAGCATTTCCCCAAGCCTCAGCCTGGGCTGCTCTCCCCTGGAGCTGCCTTCCTCTGCCACAGATCAAACCTTGTTCCTCCTGCAGCATGCTAAGGACATCCCAGAGATCCCAGAATCACTGAGGATGGAAAAGATGTCCCAGACCATGGAATCCAACCTGTGCCTGATTCCCACCTTGTCACTCAGCCCAGAGCACAGAGTGCCAGCTTGGACACCTTCAGGGATGGGGACTCCGTCACCTCCCTGGGCAGCTCCTTCCAACACCTGACCACCCTTTCCATGGGGAATTTCCTCCTGATGTCCAACCTGAGTCTCCCCTGCTGCAACCTAAGGCTGTTTCCTCTTATCCTGTTCCTGTTCCCTGGGAGAAGAGCTCCACCCTCCCCTGGCTGTCCCCTCCTGTCAGGGAGTTGTGCAGAGCAAGAAGGTTCCCCTGAGTCTCCTTTTCTCCAGGCTGAGCCCCTTTCCCAGCTCTCTAAGCCATTCCTCACATGATTCACTCTCCAGACCCTTCCCCAGCTCCATTGCTCTTCTCTAGACATGCTGCAGCCCCTCAATGAATGACAAATTCACCATCACCCAGTGACAAATACAATTCCAACTCTAACTTCATTGTGATACCAAATTTCATGAAATGTCCCTTGGGGTATTCAGTAATGAATTGCTTAAAAAATAGATGAGTACAGGAACCTGGGAAAAAAATTAATAATTGCACATTCTTTCCAGGACACACAAACTCCTTGCTTTCACCTTGCATAGAAAGTTTTCATGCTTGAAAAAAAATAGGGTGGTATTGAACCCTTCATTTCTCAAGAGACAGATTTTTGAAAATTGCTGTCAGCAAGTCACCTACACCTTAATTTGTGATAATTAACAATGCAGTAGAAGAAATAAAGGACATAGCCTCCACTTATTTCAGGAGACACTGCAATACAGCTAAAGGAGTTTCACTCCTTAACTATAAACAACAAAAGGCTCTAATTTGTTCAGCTTCTGCTCATGAAATGTACATTAATTCCTTAATGACAGGTGCACCTTGGAGTCAGGACAGCTAATCACTAGATCAGGAGTTAACCACAGCACAGGGCTCAGAGAAGCCCACATCTTTTTCAAAGAAAGCCTTGGCAAGATCCCACAAGCCAGTTCACAGAAAGTTTATAGCAAATGGTTATTTCCTAAAAGTGGAGCTAATGATCCCTGTTTTTCTATGGCTTTCTATTTGAGACAGCAACCTCCAAGCTTTTTCAGAGGTGGTGGATATTCAAAATCTTTTGCCTTTGTAGTTTCTCTCACATTTCAAACATTAAGCTCATGTTACAGGGATTCCCTCCTTTCCCTGGCTCCAAATGTCCATGAAACCTCCAGCAGTATTGTGTTCCTTCAAGTGTGGTCAAAATGGCCGATGGATTAAAACAGTTAGGGGTGAGGAGAATAATGAGTAATCCAGAGAAAGACCAACTTACAAAATACTCTCTATTTAAAAGAAACTGCTTCCATTGCAATTCATGTCTCCATTTATTGGAATTGATGAAGTTCTTTTATTTTCTATTCCACATTCTCTCCCACAGTGACTTTCCTGTTTCAGAGCAGCCATCTGCATTACAGGTCCAGAGTCAGCCCTAGCAGCTTCTCCTCTCCATACAGAAGCAGTATTAGCCCACTGCATCTGTAAACTTGGAAATGTGTGCATTATCCCTTGTCTCTTACAACTCTCTCTTTTGTTAATCAACACTGTCAGTCATTTAGTAAGATGAAACACCACAGAACTTTGGTGGCAGTTGGCTTTTGGGGTAGTCCCTAATGCCCTTTCCTTATCTCAGGATGTTATGTAAGAAGTAGAAAGCTGTTAAATCTTCAGAGATAATCAAGATCAGTCAGAGGTGCTGAACACGAGGGACTAACACTGAAAGAAAGCAAACAATCTTTCCCTGCCTACCCACACCCTTCTTTTGCACAGAAATACCTAAACAGCTGAAGAGGTGGGTCAGGAGGAATATGCTTAGCCACCAAATGGAACACAAAAGGCAGAGCTTTGATGAAGAAGCATGTTGTTGTCCTGTGAACATTCTTTCTCACTGAGAGAAGAAAAAGAAAAATCCATTTCAAAAGTAAAAGGTAACTCAGTCCTAAATCTGGACAGTCAGTAATCCACACACAGGTCCTGCACTTCAGTCACTGGTATCAAAGGCACTTCATTCAGGAAACACACCAATCCTTTCATTCATTTATTCTTGAGTTAGACATTAAGCAGAAAATAAAACACCTGAGTTGTATGCCCATTAGAATGCTGCATAATATAGAGGGGAGGAAATAAAATCAGTGCCAGTCTGAAAGGGAAAACCAGCCTCAGTACTGTTTGGGTATTGAAGGCAATGCTCACTATTACAAAATGCTAGTGTGGTCAGTAAAGTTACAGTAAATGAGGATTCAGGAAGTATTGCAAACTATGAGCACTGAGATTGATACAATCAGATAAAGTGATTGCTGGATATAGAAAACCCTGTATCAAGCATTCTGCTGTGGGGCATGCATGTTGGAGGTGCAGAGCAGGCTTAAGATCTTGCCTAAGTGTGGCATGTCCCACAGACTTTATCCTGCTCCTGACACTGGCTGGAATCATGCCAGTTTGCTGGGCTGTAGAGCACCTGCTGACCACTGCTCACATCTGTCCCTCTGTGGTGAGTGAGGAGTTTGCTCAGGAGAGGAGAGCAAAACACACCATGGTGCAGCTACAGGTGCCACTGAACATGTTGGAGCACATATGGGCGGCAGGAAAATTCACGGGGACTTGACAAGATAGACAGGTGAGCTGCCCCAGCATAAAAAGCTATTTTCAAACAGGCCAAAGCCAAGCTAGTGAGGGTGCTTTCAAGTCAGTCCAAGTCAGAGCCAGCAGATAGGTGTGCAGGTCTGAACAGGCAGCCAGGTGCCCCCAGGAAGGATGCACTCTACCAAGGCAGTGCAGCATTCCTCAGCAGCCTCCGCACTGCAATGGTTTGTTCAGCCGGGGCCCCAGCAGCAGTTTGTTCTGTAAGCTCTCCTCTGCAAGGTATTGGGGATGATGGAAATGAAAACAAGAGAAAATCAATCTTTTTATTAATTCAGAAAGATGTAATTCATGACTCATAGCGAGCTTGTATAAATAATGACATTGTTTAAATCTTATTTGTAATTATACTTAAAGCCAGAGACTTTCAAAGCTGCACTGAGAGTAAGGCATCCAACAGTCTAATTTATTGTTATTTTAAGCAGATACTGTATGCCCAAATTCCCTTGGCAGATTATATCTCAGCTTAAGTGTTTTGCTAGAGGTAATTTTCACATATTCATGACAGCAGCAATGAGAGGAAGGAAATCAAACAAAAGAGAATTCCATCCATGTCATCCAATTTCTTCCTCTCTCTGGCAAGCCTGGAAGTGCTTTGTGTATGACTGAGAAGCTGCACATTCCCTGTGTTCCACCTAGTTTGGCAGGGAAGAGAAAGTGGAAGTGAGAAAGGACTAAACACAAGTGGTTTGGGAAAGGAAACAAACCAATAGGCTTTCTTTATCTGCCATGCAATCTTAGAAAAATGAAAAACTGCCCTTTGTGCTACTTCTCATTCTATGAGGCACCTGTTCATTTATTACAGCAATGGTAATAAGGAACACAAACTCACAAGTAGATCACCTTGAAAATCTTGTTCATACTTCTTCAGACTCCTGCAATCCCCAACCATGGACTTGAATTTAATAAGGATCAAAAAATATGTATAGAAAACTGGAAGTTACCAAGGGGAAAATAATTTGTGCTAATTCATATATAAACATGGAACAGCAATCTGCCTAGGAAATGAGTCTTATTAACACCTCACTTGAAATATCCATGGCTTGCTTGGAGGGCACCTGCTGATCCTCAAGGAGATTGATGCAGTTTTGAGGACCTGTCATATAGCTGGTTAATCTGGAAAAGTTGGACAGAGAGCAAAAATGGTTGGAGAAGTGCCAACATGCATCTACTGCTTTTAAATACTTATCACAGTGCTGCACTTGCTGCATGAAATCCAAGAGGTAGCAAACACATGGAAAATTATCAGCCCCCGCTAATATATATAACTGCTAGCAGCCACAAAGATCACAGTCACCCATTTATTCAGTACAGAAGTTGGGTTGAGAAAGAATTCATCTTTCCTCCAGACACTGTTTTAACCAAGAAAAAATTCTACATGTATGTATAATCAAATCCTAAAATCCTGTATTTACTAGGACTGTGGGATATATATTATATATTCAGAAAAATTATACCCTAGATCAGTTTAATTTTTTTCTTTCCCTGCTACTAGGAATCTGAGCTTCTCCTCCCAAAATGAAGAAACCTGACTTTCATGTCAACTCAAATTCCCATGCAATGGATATCATTCTTGTTTTGTCTCCTGCTCACTTTGCTCCCACTTTGTGATGGAACTGACACTGAGGAATCAGAGCTGCTCCTTGCACGCTGAAACTGAAACCAAATAGAGCAGGTTTTCCTTCTGTGTTCAGAAACATGACCAACAGTTTGACTTTTATATGGCCATTATTTAAAAACACACTCATAACCTTTTCCAACCTGGAACTTTCAGTTTCTTTCTTGACTTAGCTGTGTCCCTATCAGTGTCTGCTGCAGGTAAGAAAATACAGCTTGATATCCTCAATGGCAGAGACTGAAAAATCTCTTGTAATTAATGCATTTTAAATGGCCTATAATTTCAGAGAACACAATAAATTCACCTCTTCACGTGAGGGCACAAACTGCTCTTCCCTCTCTTCTGATATGCTAAGGGCCAGAGGAGGACTGCAGATATTGAGAGACAATAGACATTAGATATTAAAAATTAAAGTGTTAGAAATGACAAAGACATTTATCAAATGCAGACACACTCCATCCTACTCTTACCTTCTTTTTTGTATAATTTCCATCTTTTTATATTGTTATTAATGCCATTTTTGGGGAGAGGGAAGGAAAAATTATTCACTTCAAGCACACCACCCTAGGATACTGCAAAAAGAAAAGATTGCATAAAACATCTATAGACATAAGGTTCCTGCTGTGTGCTGGAGGCAGAATATATCACCATTCAGCTAAATGGTGCAATAGAGACGTGGAGAAAAACTACAGAAATTGCTTTGAAAACAAAAACAAAAAACTGCTTTCCTGGAGCTATCATCAGGTTTGCTTGTCAGATGGGATGCTTTTTTTTTTCTATGCTCCATTCAAATGCAAAGAAAATGCTTGAAGAAAATTGCTAGTTCTGATATTTACACCCTTCACATACACAGCTGGAATGAGATTTCTGCCATGGTGGAGCAACAGCATCAACAAAATAGTCTAAGCCTAATGGCAGTCACACTGCAAGCACTATTTAAACATATGCAAAGGATTTCTTGATTCCCTGCTACATATTTTCTAGTAAACTTCATGCTTATATAATTTTTAAGTACTTATTTTTACAGCAAATGCTAGGAAAATGAGCCAACTCATGTAAGATGAGTTTGAAAGTAGAACTGGAGGGAGGAGGTTAATAAAGGTAGATGGAGTGATGTGTAGATATGGGACGTGGGGACATGGTGACCTTGGCAGTGCTGGGAATACTGTTAGACTTGATCTTAAAGGTCTTTTCCAATTGAAACAATTCTATAATTCACTGAGAAACCTCCCTACTTCAGCAAGGAAAGCAGAAGCTTCACAGAAGTTCCACCTAAGGCAAATCTTTCCTGAGTCACCAGCAAACATTTGTTGTGTTTTAGTTTCCATCTGACAGCAGCACATGCTCTGCCTCATGCCATGGCTTTCCAAGGAAACACAGAATCAACCCCAATTTTTAGGGAAGTAGGATTTAAGAAATGCCATCTCTTGTGAGATTTGGCATTCTTTTTAAAACAGCTGTTTCTGAATGCTTAAGACTAAGCTCTACAAACCCACATGATTGTACAAAAAATCTCCCAAAGAGGAAAAAAACAGGCTCCAAATCCAGAACACAACTCTGTCACATACAAAAGCTATTTATCTCTAAGTTTTATAGCAAAATTGAAAGGTCTACTATACCGGCCACAGTTGTGGCAATTATTATCTGTAGGGTGTAAATTTCCATCAGACATCAGCACCATAGCTTTTCTTTTTTTGCAAACATAAAAATGATGATTCCTGACACAAAAATCTTGCTCAGACATAAAACAAGGCCGCAGATTAATAGAGACAAAAATGAAAGGAGAATACAAGAAAACATGTATAATTTCTGTCCCTCTGACAGGTATCCAAAGATTTAGGTTGGATATCAAGAAATGCCTTCACTGAAAATGTTGTCCAGCCCTGGCACAGCTGCCCAGGGCAGTGCTGGAGTCACCATCCCTGGAGGGGTTTAACAGATGTGAGGATATAGCACATGGGGACTTGGGGCAGTGGTGGCCTGGGTAGTGCTGGGAATGGTTGGACTCTATCTTGGAGATTTTTCCCAACCTAAAGGAATCTGTGATTCTATGCTGATCAACTCAAGGCTCTTTTTTATAATATAACTGCTGCAAAACTAACAGCATCCATAGAGCTACAAGTAAATAAAATCCTCTGCCTTTTGCTTTGTTAACAAAATCCTACCATGCCTTAAGGATGTTGTCTGGGGTTTTGCCCTCCACAAAAATTTAATTGCCTAATCTTTCTTATCCCATCAGCACAATGTCCCAGTATTTTGCTTATCAGCTGCTTATTCCCAGAAACCTGCCCTGCCCTGATCCTCTTACTGCTGCTCCCCAAGTCACCTGCCAAAGCAACTACTTGTGTGGCCATGCCCAGAGCAGAGAGGGAGCAAAATCACCTGGAAGGGAAAGGGAAGAGAAAGGGGGATGGATGTTATTGCATTACTTTCCCCTCCCTACAGAAAGCAATTACTGATTTGCCTTATATTGCATATTGCAGTCCAGAAAGCCTTCAGAAATGACCAAACACATTATTCCAGTTGAAGCATGTCCTAATCCTCACCTCCATTGCTCCAGCTAGATACAGGCTGGTTCCAGAGCCTCCTAAAGTGCTCTGAGTTGTATCAAATTTTCTCTTCAAGGTCTTTATACCAACTGATATGTTCTGAAACAGATCAATTTCTGTCAAAGTATGGGTATTTAAAAGCCCTCCATTGACATATTTTTATTTACAGCCCTTGCCCTCTTTCTCTCTTTCACATACACACACACTCTCAGAATAAGCAAGGAAAGCTTCCTGTTTTAATGCACAGTTCCATCAGTTGCAAACAAGAGGTGTGAAAGGAAATTAGGCATGCAAGTCAGCTCATTCACAAATTAAGTGCCTATTACTTGCAGGAGCACTGGAAGGCCCTGCCAAATAACAGGAGGTGAACAGCAGTGCTTTTCTAGCAGCCTGGAAACAACTGGAGCAGGTAGATGACAGATACCTCCATTTCTCTGAGAAGTCATTTCAGGATTGACTCCTCCTGGTTGCTGTTCCTACTTTCCAGGCACAAGGTAGACATGGGCATCATCACTAACACTACAGTATAAATGATAAACAGCTAACTTACAGGGCCACCGTGAGTACTGACTATTCAGGAGTTTTATGTGCCAGAGAGCCTTGCTGTGCTAGAGAGGGTGTGCTTAGTTATCCCAGGGCATAGGGCAGGTCTGAAAAATGGCCTCTCTGGAAGAAGGGCCACCTGTGTATTCCATGTGTGCCTGCCGAAGGACCCTGACCTGGTTGAGCCTCCCCTCTGTCCCTTTCATCCTTGCTGTCCTGCTGCCAGTCCCACTGCCAGCATGCAGCAACTGAAGAGCAGAGACTTCATGCAATAGGATCTGATCTGTGGGCTCTCTGGTAATACAAACAGCAACACTTCATGGCAGTGCCCAAAACCAAGCTTGAGCTCTCTGTCCCTTCATCCATTTATTGTAACACAAGAAAATAAAGTAGTAAAATCTAGATGTCAGTTGCACAATATAAACACTCTGCAACTGTCCTGTAGTCACACTAAAGTGAATAGACCTCAGTTATTTTCTTTAAAAACTTGACATTACTCAACTTTGATCAAGATATGCATATCGTTTCCTTTCTGAAGCTTTTCAATCCAAAATAAACATTCCCCTTTCACAATTAAATGTCTTTATAGAAACCAACTACCAACATTTCACAGCACATTTGAAAAATAGATGCTTGCAGCCTATCAAGTAAAGCATTTTGCTTAAATTACATACTGTTCTTTCATGAAATTCCAGCATGTGGTTTTGCCTTCTCTCTATCCCTGGAACAAAAGAACACTGTAGGCCCATATTCTGCTTCACATTAATCAACATAAAACCCCATTAGTTTCTGGAGGAGCAGATAAAGATGGTCAGCCTTATCACTGAGGGCTGCCAAGGGCAGAGAGAGTGAGGTAAAGAAAAGCAGTGAAGGAATCCATGCCTATAGCCATGGCACAGGTGACCTGTGTGCTAAGCTGAGCTCCAGTCCCCTGACACAACCAGCACAGTGCCCTTAACTGCAGTTCCTAAGTGTAGACGGACACAGTACATAATTACTGTATAACCAAAACCTTTCCTGGGCATTTCAGATTCAAGATACATCCATGATTACTTTAGTAAGCATCAAGACTCCAGCAAAGTGTAGAGCTGAGCAGAAAAGTAAAAATACCAAGAGCTGAAAGTATCTTTGTACTTTGAGACTGAGTTCCATCCACAGCTTCAGTTACCTCATAAGCCCGTGATGTTCTAACTAGTTGGTTAATTGCATTTACTTGTCATGTCCTCTTACTTGAGAGATCCATACTAAGGCTATAGTCATAACAACAGGGGATGCCAAGAGGATAAAACTGATGTAAAAAGCAAACAACAAAGAGTAAGGTTAAATTTCTTTGGACTCCTAAAAAAACCCCAAACCCAACAAAAAAAACCCCAACAAAACCAAGATGAAACCCAACCAAAATGATGAAAACCAGATCAAAGTGCAACTCATATCCATCTCTCCTTTCATCTCATCATTTCAAGTTCTGGGATTTGATAAAAAATGATTCATTTTAGTCTTTCAGTTTATGACATAACAGTTAAACATATGGCATAAAATAGAGACTGGGTGCTAGCTGAACCTCAAAGCATATAGCTAATGATTTCAAACCAGCCAACGGCTCATAGCAATAGCTGATCCTTCTAGCAGCTGACAGGAATTAAAGAGCAGGGCACATTATGTGGAAAATTCTTGGATTTTCCATAACAAATGCCTCAGAATTGTTCCCACAGTATCTTGATCTGACATATTGAAGTATTGCAGAAGAGGACAGCCTGTTTCTCCAGCACACCCTTCTGCTGGATGGTTGCACTGCTTTCCAAAGGGTACAAATTTACAGCTAACACACAACCCTGCTGCTGTCTCCACACTCACAGCAGGCACCTCCTGCACCCCTGCTCATCTTCACTGCCTTCCCAGGGCCTTCTGTCCCAGTAAACCCAGAGCTGCTCATCCTCCCTGCAAGGCAGGAGCCTCCACTTCCACCAAACAGAGAAAAACCACGCTGAAGAGTTTAAAGTGTGCACAATTCCAGTTCAGAAAGAGAGAGCTGCCCATGGCAAACATTTCCAAAGGCAAAATTACAGCATGTGGGAATTACAGATCTGCCGACAAACCAGCAATTTGTGAGGAATTCAAGTCACCAGAAGCAACAAATTAGGACCACAACGCTAACAAAATTAGACACAGTCTCCTTTTAACCTCATCTCTATTTTAAGAGCTTTTTTTTTTAAATAAAAAGAGGGGTTGTATTTATTTTGTTGTTAGAGTTTCCATGAAATTGGTCTGAGGCTGTTTAAGAACAATGTTTCTCCATCATTTACTCTCTTTATCGTAGCATGTGTAAAATTATGCCCATGCCTGTACACGGAGGTTTCTCTCAGTCATTTAACAGTGACAGAGTCACCCAGCAAAGATAAAATTCAGTAGCCACATGAAAATTTCCATCATCTTTGCAAACATGCTGCTTGACTGGAGTCTGGTTGGGATTTTTTTTTTTTAGGTTCCCTTGCATTCTTCAGTCTTCTCCCAACTGGGGACACTAGTAGAGTCAAAAGGCAGCTCCTTCCCAATGTGGCTCTCACTCATCTACATGTCAATAGACTGAACTATAGAAAAACAAAACAAGAACCAAGCCAATTTCCACCCATTCCACTCAATAACAATAAAATCACACAACAGCATCTTTAAAGACATGGCTGTTCACTTGGATAATTACTCTAACAGCCCACCTAAGCATGGCCTCAGCTCTGTCCCCAATGGAGAGACCAAGACCTGAAGGAGAAGGAGGAAACAGCTCATCTGCTGAACACAATGTTCGGAAATGTGAGGTGAACATTCCTCGCTACAGCAAGATAAATGTTCCCACCCCAGCACAAAGAAAGAGTTCAAATTTCATATATTTTCTATTGTTTGAGCTTGCTTGTACATAAGCAACTACATTTAGCAATTACCAATGGGAGAGACTGAGCAGCTAAAAAAGATTATCATGTTTTTAATGCAACAGCAGAATCAACGAGGGAGGCTGCACTCTGTTCAGTTCCACTCCTGTTCTCCAGTTCCAGCAGAGAGCCACCCTTCCAGGGGTACTGTTACCTGTAACACTTACTCATGGGATGTGCATCATCTGCTGCACAAATGAAAATTATCCATCACAAGAAAAGTTATTCTTAGTGGGGGAGCTGCAGCAATGAACTCCAAAGGAAGCCAAACACCACCATTTAGTGCTTAGCCTAAGCAGGGCTCTTATAAACATCCCCTGTGCTCATCCTGTCTCACTGGTCTTCAGTGGTAGAAAGAGAGTGGATACAGATCTGTAGGGAACCAAAGAATTCTGGATTGAAACAAGCCAGTACTTTGAAACATAAAATATTTCAATGAGATGGCTTGGTGACATAAGGAAATACCCTGTAAGTAGCGATGGAGGCAGTGGTTTTGGACTGGTTTGACTCCAAGGAGTTCATCAGGCAGTGAAGAGCACAGAGGGAGGACTTGTGCAGCCCTGGCAAGTCTGACAGCCTGCTGCTGCTCCACACTCATGTGCTGCTGCATCTCCACCCTGCCCAGACAGCAGCTGCTGTGGCTGGCACAGGGTCCTGCACAGGGAAAGGGCAGCAGTTTGTACTCCTGGGAAGGCACAATGCCCAAGGAGCTCAACAGAAACAGCAAGAAAGGCTTTACCCACCTACAAAGGGTTTCAAAGAGAAGTCTGCAGTGTTGTATGAGTGAATGCTCCAGCTCGAATGACACAGCATCCTCAGAGTTATCACTGCCCTTTGTGTTTAACACAAACCTCCTAACACTGCCTGCTCTAGCTTTCATTATATGATCTGAAAGCACTCTTCTACTGGACCCTCAGAAAGATAACGCAGAGTATTTATGGACAAAGACAAGCTTTAGAAGGCTGGCAAGGAATAAAGTGTCCTTAAAACTATTAATTGGGATGGAAGGAACAGGGAACGCTCATCAGGACAGGCTGCTGGCACAGGAGGTCACAGCAGCAGCCAGACACGGCAGGTGCAGGCAATGAAATCTGTGTGCACATTCTGGAGGGACAGCTTCAAACAGAGCTGCTCTTCTCTGCTGTGGCTGCTGCTGCTGCTGCTTAATTTGATTCTGTGAAGTGAGAGCTGGGGGGAGGGAGGGAAGGGAAGGGAAGCAGAGGCAGGAGCCAGGACCCTCTGGGCACCCATGGGGAAGGCACTGGGTGCCTGCAGCTGTGGTCTCAGCACAGGGGTCTGAGCAGGATCCCCGTGAAATTACAGGGGCACCAGACAGCTGACACGGCACGAGCCTCTGGGAGACAAAAAATGCCTTGCTTTCCTCTCAGCAAACCACATGCTGCATAGCAATTTGGACTGGAAAGATGCTATTCTGGATTTAAAGGGAAACGAATATGTTAAAAGGCACAGGTCACAGAGCAGGAGGGTCTGGAGTCGCTGTGTGAGCATCCCTCACACACTGTGACACTTGGTCCCTAACACTTGTATGTGCTTCATTCTTCCAGCCTTCCACCAACCAAGTCTTTCACTACCTGGCTTTTTAACAACTGCCAAGAGACTCTTTTGTAAGATAATCCTAACTTAAAATTATTCAAAGTGTGCTCTTGCATCCCTCTAGCCCCTGAAATCTTACAGAAGAACCCTGGGTCTGTTCCTTCAAAAGACAAAACAATCCAGTCTCTACTGAATTCTGGGCTAAAAGGAAAAAAAACCCAAGGCAAAAAAATCCAGAGTCTAGAATCAGTCCTCCAGACTAAGCGCAAGAATATTACTAAAGAAGAAAAATTGTTCTTGTTGGGATATTTTAGGTACAAGATATTTTAAAATCTACCTTAAAATTGTTATGACATTACCTACCAGAGTCTAATTATACTTTCATAATTATATGTATTAATATCTAAAGTGTGTAATTACAAAGGAGCCCATATATTTTAGAAACACCATACTTATAAACCCTTTTTTAAAAAAATAACTCCCTGCATGACTACAAGAGCTTTATTTTAGTTCTTCTGTCTTGATGACTCAATACTAGCAGAGGAAACTAGAGTCCATGTGTATGAATGGAAGCTGCAAACAGGGATCTTCAATATTATGTCAAAGGCATTGATCAAAAAAAACCACCAAAACTTTGTTCCTGCAGAATAAAAGAAACACCAGAGAACAGTGGAGAAATAAAAATAAAATAAAATAAAATAAAATAAAATAAAATAAAATAAAATAAAATAAAATAAAATAAAATAAAATAAAATAAAATAAAATAAAATAAAATAAAATATTATTAATAATAAATTTTCTTCTTAACAGCTTCCTTTATTAAAGCAAAATCTTTTATGCATTTGTTTTAATCTACAAAGAGAACTGGAGCATTGAAAAATAGAGGTCTTGCCAGCCAAATGGGTGATTAATAGAATTTACAAACATCTTAATTATCAGATCAGTGATACAAATCTAATAACTAGTGGTGCCCACACCATGGCTGAGCCTACCTGTTGTTTTCTGGCAGCCTCTGGACAGAGACCACAGGCAGAACATCTATGGCTGCCTGGACAATCCCAGCTCTCCCACTGCTGGACTCATGCTGTACACACAAAGCTCTTCTGCAGGTAGCAATGGCCCAGGAAACCTCTCCCACTCAGGACTGAAGTGGTCTGTGCTTCAATTGCACAGGTCTGAGTGAATTAAACCAAACATCATCAGGACACAAAGCCTAGTAATTTCTAAATGGTGATGAACGTATTTTCCATCCACTTAGGAAATGAGATGGGTGGTATAATAGAGCTTGACTAAATATTTAAATAGAAAATGTTAAATTCTGATTCAGATTTTATTGCATGTGCTTACAGACAGAGACCTTTCTCCAGCCACTCACATAACTTCTGGTTTTATTCAAACATCAGCTCCACTTCCAATTTATTCTTGTTAAGTGGCTTTCAGCAATGCAAGTGATTTAAATGCACACTTGAGAGGCAAATGTAAGCTTGCAATAAGGTGCAGTTTGACATTTAAACCATTACATATTTTTGAACACAATATGACTACAGAAGCATTACTAATTTTGGCCACTTCCAAACAGAAGTTTAAAAAGCACAATGAAATGCAGACCAAAAGGGATTTACCTCTCTCTTTTCCAGCAACTGTTGCAACTCTCTTGATTCACAGTTCAAAAACTTGAAAATTTTGGTAGCTTTGTAGTAACTAAAGTACTCCCACTTCACCTTAAATAGCTGACAAAAATGTGCCTTAATACCACATGCATCTCAATACACCTTTAAGAATAAACATCATTTTAACTTGACTTGAAAAAGTGGTTTAGCTTCTAGGCGTGTCGCTTCTCTGATGCCCCCAACTCCAGCAGCTTAAGAGCACTATCCAAAACTTAAATCATGGCAGGTCTGCCTTCATGGGTGTTAAAGCACATATGAAACAGTGGACAACCTTCCAAAACTGGTCTCAGCTTACAAAATAACTAAGCAATATTTATTTATGCCCAGCTGGAATTGCCAACATGTAAGAGGCGAAAATTTTGACTACTTAAAAATATGCGTTTCATGAAGAAAGTAGCAAGTGACCCTAAACTTTAGCAGACCCACCAGGACCCTGCTATAATGAAGTAGGCAAGAGAACTCATTAATTTTATTGCTTTTGCTGTGCTTCTGTACAGTTCAAGGTACAGCTCAGAGCAGAAAAGCACACAGCAGAACATGCTGGGGAGGTGTTGCTAACTGCTTCTGAGCATCCAGCATCTTTATACATGTAAAAAGGAGATGAAATAACCACAGAGGTAAAGGAAATAAAGTTGGGTATTTGTTCAATGACTAAGAAATGCTGTTGGAGAGAAGGACAAGGAGAAGAGCAGGAGATATACTCACTGTGTGGGGCACCAGTGGCTGAATGCCCAGTGGCTCCCAACAACCTCATGTTCTGACCAGTGGCTCAAGGTTTTTCATTAGGGATTGAGTAATTGCTTGTGCAGTTTGTATGTAAGTGCAGATGAGCAAAAGCACCATGATTCCCCTCATTTACAGGGAAAAAAAAAAATCTTCCTTGTCTTAATATCAGTTGGGAATAAAACAGGCAAACACCACATATTAACTGATCATCAGAAGCTTGGAAACCTCAGCACATTGTCCTTATAGTCAAAAATCAATGACTAGAAGCCAACATTGGCATTTTCTGTACCTTGTTATAGGAAAGTCACCATAGAGAGAATAATATTTGTCCTTCCAAGCACTATTACTGAGGTACTTTGTTTGGTATTTCTGAGTTACAAATTCCTAAAAAATTGCAAAGGAAAAAAAAAGTTTCATATCCTAATACTATTACATTAAATAATTTTTGTCCTCTGTCTTCTCTTCCCCATGAGAAAATGAACTAACACATCCAAGATGGAGCTGATCAGGAACTGTCAGTTTTAATCAGAGCACCGTAGCTGTCAGTCACTAGTGGCCCTTGGGTATTTTGTTTCCTGAATATATAAAAGATTGTTATCCTGAAAGTTAGTCAGCATTTCTGGCTGCTAGATGGAAATAAGACTATTAGAAATATTTTAACACTGGTATAACTGCAGCAGAATTTGAGTTCTAATAGCTCAGCACACCAACACAGGCAATGACCCCTCTTTATGAGCCACACTGGTGCAATAGAAATAATTTTTCCTTACTGCATAGTTTGCACAGTTGGTATTTATTAATAGTGTTGCAATTCTGTATTAATTATTATTTAGTACTAAGAACACGCCTGAAACTGCACAAAAATTAGTGCCTGGCCCAAAGTGCTTAAGCAGCTGTGATTCAGCATCCCATAAGCAACATTTCATCCACCAACCTGCTCAGGGACTAAAGCCTGGACAGCAGTGGCACTTGGTCAGCTGATGTCACATCAAATTATTTACATCCTACAGCTTGGGACAGCCAAGCCCCAGTGGGTCTGGCTGGGGCAGAGTTTACAAGCACCAGTCTGTTGGAAAAAAACACCCAACACTGAAGGCAAGGTGAAAATGAGAATACAGCATCTTATGCAAAATTATTAGAAAATAAATCCTGTCATAGTCTCCCATTTTCAAATGAAAAGTCCCACTGAAGAGGAAAAGAGCAAGAGCACACAGTGATTTGTATAGTGCCCACCTGGTAGGAAAGCTGTACTAAAGCAGCTGCCTAAGCGAGGATTAAAAGCAAAACTTCCAAAGTCATTGGAACAAATCATGAAATGCAAATATGACAGGCAGAGAGAAGTGAAATTGCAAATCAACAACAGGGCAAGACCCCCACCTCCCTCCCCTTTCTGATCCATACTGCTTTGTTGGCAAACCCTCCTGAAGGATCTATTCTCTGAAATGAGAATATGCAGAGAGCACAGATCAGCAAATCTCAGGACAGACAGGGGAATCAGAGTCAACTTTCAGGCAGGTTTAATCCAGGCCCTGCAGACCTCACACAGACACGAGTCCTGTTGCCACTGTCAGTTCACCCATTTTTGTTGTTTTCCATGTTGCCAAGAACACAGAGATGTGTTCTAAGACAATAACGACATGTTACTAATACAAATAAAGAAAATAGGAAGCTATGAAACAAATAATTAACTGTGATCTGTTATTTACATAATTATTGGCAGAAGCCTGAACAAGGAGTAAGATGGATTACTGCAGTTTTGGTTCAATGCAGCCTTAAAATAAAGAAATTAAACAAAAAAAATCATCACATGCCAAGGCTGAAAGGATTTTCATTCCAGCATGGGGTTCTCTCACTCTGCCAGCCAAGCTCCAAGCTATTACTGCAGCTATTCTCCAGATAAACACTGATCTTTTCCCCCTGCTCTTCTGTTCAGCTACTGCAGTTGCTGGCCACCAGCAGAAGCATAAGAAATGTATTTTAAAAAAACTCAAAACAAAGAAACAAGAAATGTCTACAGGAAATAATATTGCTGACCAACAACATAATCCTGGTATTTCATATTGCTCAAGCCTGAACTCAGGACAGGCAAGGCATAAATCCTAGTTTTTCTTCTGTGTTTCTCTCCCCTCTCTAAAGCTAAAATTGCTCTGTGATTTCAGTTGTGGCAGGAGACCAGTTCTGGAGAAGGAGGATTGATTCTTATCCCCTCAAAACCTGAAGTACAGAAGAGGTGGGAGCAGCTACGTTGCTCTCACAACGTGCTCCATTGCTGCCTAGAAGGTTCAGCCTGACAGAAGAATTCTGTTCCTTACTCTGTCATTTTATAATAGTGAGAGATAACGTGGTGGTTCCAGCCATGGCTTGTGCAGAGGCTTCCATGAAACACAGCACCATGAAGAGTGCAAAGAGCCACCAGAGCATCCTGAACAGCTCCTTCAAGAGCCTTCCAGAAGAAACCTTCAGCCACTCCTGACTGGTGACAGGTCCAAAGTCATGAACACAAGTGGGAAGGATTCTACATCCCTTTAGTCAGCCAGGATCCCTGGCATCTCCATCCTCCTGATGTTGTATATACTGTTGTAAAACCAGGAGCACAGATATTAGTGCTCCATCCCTTTCACTTCCTTTCCCTGTAATCCTACAGAAATAGCTGGGTTACATCAGACAAAAACACACACAAAATAACAATGAAAACAGATGTCTCAAGAAAAGAAAAATCATGCATGAGATGCCTGCTGTGCTCAGCAGTTCAGCAGTTCTAGGTAGGGCACTCGTCTAGTCAATGAATGCACGGTGAGAAATTTTACAGCACCAAAGTCACAGGGGGCTTCTAGGAGTTAAAAACTCAGTAATAATGACTGGGGGATTGTTGTTTGGTTTGGGTTGTTTGGGGGTTTCTCTTATTTTGCCCCTACCTGTCTCAGATTTGCCTCTTGATTTTCAGACCAAGAATTTCAGACCAGTTCACCAAAAATGCAATTTACAGGAGAGGTCCATGCCAAGATCTGTACTCAAACTTCTCTGGAAACCATGAGGTGTTGTTCACCTCACTTATACCTCTCTGGGCTCTGAGCCCAAGCCCATTTTGTTCAGCTCCCATTAACTTCCGTGGCCCCTTAGGCACTTCACAGGTTCTTTGTAGAACTCATTTTGTACACACATTATTTTTTCTAGAACACTCATCACCCTACATCCATAGTGCTAACTTCCACACAACTCTCTCAGCCATAAGGGATGTTATCCATTTCCAACAGACATCTTCATCTTTTTTCCTGTGACGCTTATCATGTTCGGAAGATGCTGTTTATAAATTCTTTTTGAAAGCTGCCCTTTTCTTCAAATCCCTCCTCACCACTCGGCTATACTGCTGTGTTGGTTTTACGTGGTAAGGGGGATGGGTGGTTTCACCTCAGGGATGGCTCCATGAGGTGGGGAGTGGGAGGCACTCTCCCGTCTCTGGAAGCTTCCCCTGTGAGCTGCTGGCACCAATCAGAGAGCTGATTTGGTGATGGACAGCTCGGGAAACCAATGAAAAAGTTATTTCGCTTTCACAAATCACAATTGCATCGAGTTGATTCTCTCTTTCGGTTCCCGGCCTCCGGAGGGTGGGAGGCCCGGCTGGGGGCTCCGGCCCGGCTCCAGGCTCGGTCTGAGGTCCGGCCCGGCACCCCGGCTCTGTGGGGGGCCCGGCTCGGAACCCCGGCCCCGGGCTCGGCGGGGGGAAGCCCGGCCTGGCCTGGCCCGGCCCGGCACTGGCTCTGCGGGGAGCCCCTGGCTTGGGGGCCCCCGGGCTCCGCATGGCCCCAGCACCGGCCACATGGCCCCAGCACCAGCCGCATGGCCCCGGCACCGGCCACATGGCCCCGGCCCTGCTGGCTGGGCTCGGCTCGCCTTTCCACGTGGCAGAGAAAGAACTCCCGCTGCCCACGTTTGTTTCTTTGCAATCTGGATACAATTGTAACTTCTTTATGCCTGGATGGAATCCTGGACCTCCTGAGTTCCCCTGAATGAGAAGAAATGAAGCATGGAGACTACAGAAGTCAGCAGGATGAAGACAAAGTTCCTGGTGGGAAGAGATTGAAAAGATGCAAGTAGCTGAAAACCTTTTTTGTGGGCTGTGGGGATTGTGACTTCACTAAAGTTCCTTTAAACTGTGGAAAATACATGGGGAGTTGAAATATTTGAGAAAAGAATCCTTTGCCCCGAGGGAATGGGGGTCTCTGTTCTGGAACTGGAATATGAACAGAGACATTTGATAGAGAAGCCAATGAAGAGAATTCTGTGTTTTTGCAGCCTGCCTTTAGAGGTGGTACCCCATGTGTGCATCGTAACCCATAACATGGCTCTGGAAGGACTGTGTAAATGGGAGGAAAATTCATAGTCCTGTGGTTCTCAGACGGACGCAGACTGTGAAGGTGAAGACACCCCCTAAGCCATAACCAGAAAAGGGACTTTTCTCTCTGAAGTAAACTGAACTGATTATTTAAGTGTATAGCTGACTGAAGTGATCTCTCTGTATGTTGGTTGGTAAGAAATGTGGAATGAAGGGGGAGGAGGGAACAATCTAGGAATTTTATCCTGAATTCTAATTCCTTTTTTTTGTATTATTAATAAATTTCTTCTTGTACCTTTTTAAGTTTTGAGCCTGCCTTGTCTCTACTCCTGGGTCCTGTCTCAAAAAGAAATTAAATATATTAAGGTTGGCAAACCCAAGTCACACCGTGACAACTGCCCACCAAAAAGCCACATCTGCTCATCTTCCTGGGTCCCTCTCACTGAGCAATGCTGTCTCCTGTGCCCCTCTGACTGTCCATTCTTGGCCTACGGCTCTCCGATATATCTTGGAGATATGGAGATAGATGTGGATATTAAGTACTTTGGGTACACCACCATATTCCACAGAGGATACACAACAATGTCCTGGTCTATAATATACATCAAGCAATGATGATGCAAACGAGCAACTCAGAAGAGTTCTGATCTCTGGAGTTTCTAATTTTTATCTGTCAAATAAAATCATGGTTTCCCATGGAATCTCCTGAAGAGGTACCAGGAGCTTTTCCTAGTTATAAGGAACCTCAAGGCCTTTACAGCCTTATTTGACATAGGTGATACATTATAACACCTCTCAACCACGAGGTCCTCAGCAATTGAAATGCCAAGCAAGAGCTATGGTATTTTCTATTACAGGAAAAGTCACCAGTTTTTAACAATATCTGTTAAAATTTAAAACCCACCATGCTATATGCTTATTTACATCTCATGCACAGCATACCAGAAAAAAATGTTCATAGTTATTCCCATTTATTATACAAATTGAGTAATAGAATTTAACCTTATTGAAGCTTGGTATGGTATTTGAGAAGGAATGATTACAGATTTCCCACACTTTTGACCAGAGAAGCTTTATCATAAAGCTTCTGGTATTGACAGTCACAGAGATAAGGCAACTAATAAGATCATTACATTATTCTTTAGAACACACTCAATATTTATGAGTATATTAACTCCATGTAATAAAGGCCACATTCTCTGGCTGTGATGACTTGGATGCTTTGGGGATAAAATTAATCAACATGCATGGAAGAGGATCTCAGAGTAAAACAGGAAAATCTGCACATAATAACAAAGATAGTTAGTAAAACCTACAGCACAAGGAAGAAAAAAACCACTATGATTAAACATAATAAGACTTCACTTGAAATGTAAAATACTCTGGAACAAATCCTGCAAACTTGCATAAGAATCTGCAAACAGGAAGCAGCAGCCTTTGCAATAAAGCCCATTACACAGGAAAGACAGAACACTAGAGAACAAGATGCTATGGCACAGAACCTGTCATTATGCTGCAGAGCATTTTCTGTCTCCAGTTTTTGAAGTGCGTGAGGTTCAAGTCTAACTTCTGCTCCCAAAGCAGGACTTGTTGAATTTTGAGTCAGTAGTAGATCCCTGCTGCCCACGTAAAACACTGTCATCCTTTCACAAACTCTCACATGTGTGAGCTGGCTGCACTGCTGGCTCAAGTGCACTCAGTGTTATTTTCTAATATTTTCCAGCATTACAGTCCTTCCAGAGCTGTGTCCTGGGTGCTTGCACTGCCTCTTAATACTTCCCTCCCTGAAGCTATAAGCACTGAGCATAGCCTTGATAGAAGGGGAGAAGGGGCTCTTTTTATCCCATTCCATGTCAATTCTCTGACTCCATTCACTAAGAAACACTCAATGGGGCACTATGTTATTATCAGAAATGTGAGCTTACAAGTAAAAAGAAGCAGTTTTGGCTCACAACCTCTTGAATGTCTTTGCACTTGAGAGTTAGTGCTGAACCTTTCCTAACCCTTCAGCTGGAGTCTGTATTACGTAGTTGTAAACTTGACTTTCAACTTTCAGTGATCATTTGAATGTATGTATCTTCAAAGAATGGCATTTGATTTGCAACTACGTGTTCTAATGAGAGGCTAATTAACACAAATGCAGTTATTAGCAAGTTGCAGACATTTAAAGGACAGAAACAGCAGACCAAAGTCTGTGACGTGCTGTGTGACGGACAGAGAACCTCAAGGATGAACTGATACCAGCCAAGGCTCTGCCACTAACTCCATTACCACAGGCAAATCACCAACACTCTGCAACTTGGTTTCCCCTTCTGTAGTGGGATAGTGAGGCTCATTTACTTTGCTGGGTAGTTCTGCAGCTTAATTAAATCATTACCTTTAAATTAAAGCACTACAGAAATGCCAGGAAGTAGCATCTGAATTAGAAGGTGGAGGTGACACCCTAATGAAGCAAGACTATTTTCATCGTCAACAGCAGGCACAGTAAAAGGTCACCCATGGTGTAATTGTGAAACCACATTCCAAGCTTCTGAAGGCAAGATGACTTTTCCCAAAACTACATTAAGGAAGAAGATATATCCCAGCATAATGGGATGGCTGAAAATCTGCAGTTTCACAGGAAATCTACAATGGTTTCATTACTTTTGTTTTCCCCTTGTCCTTACTTGTTTGCTATCCTAATAGCAGTGAAATATCACAGCTTTTGAAAGAATGTTTTTTCCACAGGCAACAGTTTTCAGTATGATCAAAAACCCATTAAGAAAATTGCAGAGGATCATTTCCCTTCAAACTGGTAATGCTCAGTACTGATTGAGTTTCCAATCTTTTCTTTACAAGAGCCATAGTAAAGGCATTCACACTTTTTGTCTGGGATAGTTTCTCCCAAATATCAGTATATTCCAACAAACTCCACACACACTGGATATTTCCAACTCTTCGTAAACATAAGGACCTTATTGAAATACCCACCACTGGTGTGCAGACTCTTTATTTTCAAGTGTTGGAAGAAACTTGTTCTTAAACCTTAAGAAACAGGCCAGTCCTCCATGGAGGCTCATTTTCATCATGTATTCCCAAAAAAGCTGCTAACTTAGTGTCAGATGTGAAGCTGTGTATGCCCTGTATCTTGGAAACTGCACTTAAGCTCTGTCCCAGATACCAAAAAGGCATTTCCCATCATAAACTCATTTAGTTCATACTGGGAAATCATTAAACCAAAACCAGGAAAACAGGCAGCTACTTCCTTGTGTGTTGCACTTGAAAAAAAGATTACCCAAAACCAACTCATTATACATAATGTTTATGTGTCCAGAGTGTAAACACCAAGAAGTAACACATTTGCTGTTTGCTTTGTAGCAATGGAAAAGCTTTTACTTTTAAGGGCAAGATGTGCTATAGGACAGATCAGCCTAGTTCTTTCTATTACATAAGATATTCTTGCATTGACTGGATACAAACTTACAGTTTCTGTGAGGATATGTTAGAAAATAGTGGAAGATACTCAGGAAATTACATCTGGAAATAACTCTGTATATGACTTTTTTCTCCCCAATAAAAAAATGCATACTTGTATATACTTGTTTTATATATATTTGGTTTTTTCTTACACTTTTTGGAAGATTAAAATGACTGCAACCAAGTTCTCAAGTAAGACAGAAGATGTACTTGAAGTATTGTGCCCATACAGCTGGATACTCTGCTTATGTCTGTCTGTCTGCTGCCTGCTAATTGCTTTTGAGGCCACTGACCTGCCTTTGACTAAATTTGACAGCACGAAGAAATCCCAAAGCTTCCAACACTTTCATTTTAAAAAAATGGTTGGGTAGATGCAAGACTCTTATAAGACAAGAAGAGAAAGGCTAATGACAAAGGTCAACTATTATTTGACATCAGAGAATCCACAGCAGGGATCACCCTAGAGACAAATCCTCAGGAGCCAGTTTTCATTGGTACTGCTGCTCTTCTAACACTTGTTTCAAATAGAGCTGGAACCAGAAATTCATTCCAGTTCTCATAACAGTCCATTTGCCTTAGGTAAATCATAATTTCTGATGCTACTTCCCCTGCCATAAACGTGGCTGGTGTTAAAATCCCTTATGTTGTTGCAACAATTCATATTTGAAATGCACTTTGAAGGTCTGGAGAGTTGTATTTACTAATTATTACCTGTCTTGAGACATGAGCTGAATATTCAAAGTGCTAGCTTGATTCATCTGCAAGTGCACATCACATAAGCATGTGGTATGCACTAAGACTCAAAATACAAAAGTAAAGATTACTTTTAGAGAAGACTTTATAATCAAGTCAGTTTTGAGCTCAAAACATATAATTTTTATTACCACAACTCTTCCATTACACTGGATTTAAATTATTTCATGTTTTAGATTAGCACTTTATATAACACCAGTTTGAAAAGTAAATACCAATTGACAGAAGACAAAAAGCCCATGCAAAGTTTGATTCTGTCCCCAAAGGCAAGTCTGATGTCTGAAATCTTAAACCTTTGATATCAAGCTGAATGTTAATAGATAAGTTCCACAGGGCAGTTATTGAGCAAAGTAACATCAGAGCTTGTCCTAGAAATGCGAGCAGTCACAGCACTGGCTTTGGCAATGCCACATTACAATATGGCAGGCATTTTTGTCTTCTGCTCGTTCAGGCACCTTCCAGCCTTTCTAGAAAAGAAGATACTTTCAGTTCTTGCAGGCAGAAAAATCAAATGGCAAAGGTCTCAGTGGAAGTGCTAGAGCAAATAGGTGAACTAGATGTGACTTTTTTTTTTTAAGAATGCATGAGGGGGGGGAATAGCTTCCTAAAAAAGAAGCTTTCCATGCATTAAAGTTGCTTTGTAGTAAAACTTTACTTAGAGAGGTCCCTATTTGAGGGCAAGGGAGCACACTACAATTTCCTTCAATAATAACAGGTTAACCTTGTATCTTCAAGCTTTCTTCTGTAACAGAATGACTACCAGTCGAGTACTCAATATCTCCCAACACTGGCCTTTACATTTCCTGAAGGAACAAGCCACATCTAAAAAGAAAAGCAAAGAAACCACAACGGTGCCAGCTAAATTTTCCTTTTAATCCTGCCCATCTTCATACTCCAGACAAAATAAATACAGCCTGGCCAACTTATTCTGACAACAGTGACTTAGATTTATGTCCTTTGCTATCACTGCCCTACAAACATATATTATTTTAATGTAGTATAAACAAATATCAGATTTGCTTAACACCACATTGAGTCCTAGTCATTAAAACATATATATGCATAGAGAAAAATTTATACATGCACAAACCCCTTTGTAAGCTCTGAAGATAAAATTATCAGTATTGCCAAACAGAGAATATGTATTATATTCTAATGACATGAGACAGTTGATTACCAACAAGCCTACTTCATTTCTAATTAGAAAAAGTTCAGTGATGATCTTCTTCCCTGCTGTTATTGCCTGACAAGAATAAACAAGGAGTTCTCTCTAGGGATGGTACAGTAAACATCCAAACAGACATTTGCTTTGGAGCTGAGCTTCACGGTAGTAGTAAGTACTGAGGAACATAGTGGTTCATACAGAAACAGCTGGTTACACATCCACCAGTGAGTGCACGATTTTAAGTGTTTACCTCAAGAAAACCGAGCTTTGCAAAGTGCACTGCAGCTGCCTAGCTGCTCCTCCTGCGCCCGCTCCTGCCAGCTCTGCTGTCACCTGCTCGGGAGTTCTGCAGGGAAGGGACCCTCCTTGGCACAGGGCTGAAGGGCAGCCGGGCGTTCCAGGCTGGACGCTCTCCGCAGAAACAAAGCAAAGCGGATTTGCTTCGTTGCGATTCTCACCCAAGGACAGACCGCGCTCGATGCCTGTCTCCCCCCGCTCGGCAGCTCTGTGTCTCCCCGGCCGCAGCTGCACCTGTCGCCCGCAGCGTTTCCCCCGTGCGGGATCGATATCGCGTCTGCCATCACCCCCGAACCTCGCCAGGCGCCCTCCGCTCTGCTCCGACCGCGCTGCGGCCACCACTCCCTCCCGAACCCATCGAGCACCCATTCCGCCATCCAGACAAACAAAGGGCGCTCCTCTTATTTTCGACAAAATTCAGACAAACTAGAGAACAATACCGGACCGGCCGCACAATGGGCACCGGCCGCGCCGCATCCCTCACGCCATCCCTCCTCTCCAGCCCCGGCACGGCGGGCGAGCCCCGCTGACTGAGCCCGGGACAGCCCTGAGGACGGCGGCTGCACCGTGCCCGGGAAGGGCTGAGCCCGGCAGCGGGGGATGCCTCACAGCCGCGGGGTGCGCTCACCTGCCACCGTGTACCGGTCCAGGTAGTTGAGCACGTTGCCCACACTGAGGATGCCGGCGGCCGCTACCCGGGCCCGGCCGAGGGTCGGCGCCTTGCGGAGGGCGGCGGGGCGGTCGGGGTGCTTGACGGCCGCCGGGGGGTTCATCCTGCCCGACAGGGTCTGCACCTCGCCCTCGGCACCCCGGCCGCAGCAGCTCCGCTCGCCGTCCTCCTCCTCCTCCTCGTCGCCAGCTCGGAGCCGCCCGCCGCAGCCCGGGCTGCTGCCGGAGGAGCCGTCGCTTTCCAGGCACATCATGGGCTGCGGGAGGGAATCTCGGCGTGCGGGAGCCCGGGCGGGGAGACGGACGGACAGGCGGACGGACGGACGGACGGACGGAGAAAGCGAGCGGAGCGCGCTCAGCGCCGCATCCTACGGTCCCCGCGAGCCTGCCCCGGACGCCCGGCTCGCTCTGACAGCCGGGTGGGGCGGGGCTGCCGGGGCGGGGCCCGTGGAACGCCCCGCCCCTGCCCGCACCCCGCCCCGCCCCGCCGGCCGTGCGCGCCGCGCCCCGCCCCGCCCCGCCCCGCCAGCCCCGAGGGGTCCGTGAGCCCGGCCCGGGACCGCCCCTCAGCCGCCCTTGAACAGGCCCTTACGGGTGTCCCCTCAGCCGAGCTCTACACCGCCCCTCCAGCCGTCCCCGGACCAGCCCGTGGGGGTGTCCCCTCAGCCCGCCTCAGGGCGCCTCCTCACCCCTCCTCAGACTGGCCCCGAGATCCCGTCAGCCGCTTCAGATCGCCACCTCATCTGTTTTCAGTGTGGCCCTGAGGGTGTCCCTTCAGCACACCCCAGGTGTCCTGAGGGAATCCCTCTACCCAGTCGGGAGCGGCTCCTCCCTCAGCCCGCCTCAGCCCGCTATGATAGGCGATTCCTCAGAAAGCTCAGTTCTGTTCTGAGGGGATCCCCACAACCCAGCCCAGCCCGGGCATGAGGAGGTTTTCCCTCTGCCCGCTTCAGCTAAGCCCTCAGGTGGTCCCCTCAGCCCGCTTGTGAGGAGATTCCCCCTCAGCTCACCTCAGACCCAGCTATGAGAAGGTTCCCCCTCAGCCTGAGAGAGGCCGGGTCTTACCTACCCAGCATCACCAGCAGAGAGGGTCATGTAATGCATTTCCTTTATCTACCTTCAGCACTGCTAAACGAGCTTCAAACACATGGGTGGGCGGAAGTGTGGAGGTAGCTGAAAAAAACCCCACCAAACAAAACCAATGGCTCCAGTACTACCAGCTTGTACCCAACAATGAACACTATGTGGGCTGTGCAGGCCCACCCTCAGATGTGGGTTTTAAGAATAAATCTGTACAAAATTCTCCTTGCCTGTCCTGAGTGCCCACAGCTGTCTCCAGGCACATGGGAAGGGACAGTGTGATGCAGGGCGAGGGCTCGCTGGGATGTGCCACCGACCTCACAACTTCCTGCTTGGCCCCAGATGATTTTCCTACTGCACAGAAGTTGCTTCAGGAAAAACACACATCTTCAAAGGAAGTAAAATTGCTCTGGAGTTCTCCCCCACTGCAAACAGTTCCATCCCGCTCCCTATAAAGTTCCACCTTTGAGCTAAGAACGGCCAAGAAACATTTAATTTCAAAAGGAGAATCTTCAAAGAGATAAAAGTGTTCACAACCAGAGTGGCTCCAGCCTGTCATACCTGTCATAAAACTACAAAAGGTAACTAAAACCAGAAAAATAAAAAGACTGCTGGAGAGCCAATGCATGTCCAAGAACAGCATGTTACAATTTCAGATTTCTCTCAGTTTGTTGATCTTACCTAAGAAAATGTGTTGTGATTAAAGCCTTTGTCTCTCGGATATTTAAACAAATCCTCACTGCCTTTCTCTGAGGAACGCAGAGCTGCTTGCAGCACAGCATGTGTTTGTGCTCAGCATACCTGGCTGTGTCACACCCTGCCCACCAATGACACTGGATTTAGACTATGCCAGAAACCTGGTGAGATACCACCAACGTAACCCTCAGGATGCTACCAGAGAAAAGGGCACTTTTAGGTGAGTCAGCTGCAATTCAGCTGCTTGTGCAACACTGCTGAGGAAAGGAGCAAACACCCTTTCCGGTGATAGGTGGCATTCCCACATAGTGAGAGGTGATATTTTAACATTGGGAACGGATCTGCACAGGTGTTCCAGAGTTCATTTCAGTAACAGAAACAGCATAACTGGTTTAATGATAATGTTCAGGTTGACTTTTTGAAGTCTAGGGGATCTGTTTTTGCTCCATAGCAGCATCTGCAGTTCAGATGTGACTATATTGGAACAGTTATATTGACATGTTCCCACTAATTTCGGAATTCTAGTGATGTACTTGATAAGTGACAGTGCTCACATGTTATATAGCCCAAAAGGAAACACAAAAAACAAACCAAACAAACAAAAAAACAAACCAAATGTGCTGGTTTGCATGAGAGGGTCGCCCTGAGAGGAGGAGCGTGGGGCACGGAAACACAGGAGGGCTGTTTCCTCTGTGGGAGCTTCCTCTCTGTGCTGTGGGAACCAATCGGAGGGCTGACTTGGTGGTTGACAGCCCGGGTAACCAATTAAAAAGTTATTTCACTTTCATAAATTACACCGGTAAAGTTAATTTGTCTCTTTTTACTTCTGTCCAGGAAGCAGGTAACAACTGGCCTGGCCCTCCCCATGCGGCCTCGCGGGGCAGGGGTGGGGGAGCCCACCGAGGCCTCCCCTGTTTTCAGCTCGGGGCCCTGATGGCCAGGGGAAAGGGAAATCTTTGCTAAGATCCTAGTTTCCTCCAGCGTGGCCACAGTTCAGCCGGGGCCCTGCCGCCATCTTAAAGGCAGCCAGGGGGATGAGAAGCCCCCAGCCGCCCACGCAGCTTGGGGAAGTGCAGCTGGGCTCTGTTCCAGCCGAGCCCCCCTCCCGTATTTGCTTGCTGGACTTTGCAGTTTCATCCAGCCTCTTCTACACAGGCGGTGCAGCCCAAAGCCGTGGCACAGTTTCCAGGATGGGATGACCTGGCTTCCTTCACCTTCTGGGTGCAATTTTAACCTTTCTAATGTTCAGATAAGACTGCAGATCTCCTGAGCTCCCCTGAACGAGAAGAATAAAGCAGGGAGTATACTGAAGTCAGTGAAGTAGGAGCTAAGTTTCCAGATGGAAAGACATTGAAGAGATGCCACGGATAAGTTAGCTGAAAAACCTTTTTTGTGGGCTGCGGGGGGACTGGACTACACTGAAATTTCCTTTAAATTGTGGAAAACTACTTGGGGGGATTGAAGTGCTTGAAAAAAAAAAAATTCTTTTGCTCCAAGGGAATGGGGCTCTTTGTTCTGGAGACTGGAAAGATGGACAGACATTTGATGGAAAAAGAGATAAAGAGAATTTTTGTCTTTGAACAGCTTGCCATTAAAAGTAATACCCCATGTGTGTGGCATAACCCATAACACAGCTCTAGAAAGACTGTGAAGATGGGAGGAAGTTCACAATTTGCAAATTTTCCCAGGGCAGATGCAAATTGTGAAAGTGAAGACGCCCCCTATGCCTAAGCCAAAAAAGGAACTATTCCCTCTAGAATGAACTGAAATTATTATTTAAGTGGAAAACTGACTGAAGTGTTCTCTGTATGTTGTTGTTAAGAAATACAGAAGGTGGCGGGGGGAGGAGGGAATGATCTGGGAATCTTCTGAATTTCTTATTTTTTCTGTGTTATTAATAAATTTCTTCTATATACCCTTTTAAGTTTTAGGCCTGCCTTGTCTTTGCTCCTAAATCCCATCTCTAAAAGAAATTAAATATATTAAAATTGACAAACACAAATCAAACCAAGACACCAAACAAAACCAACAGAAAATGGCAAAACTGAAAAGAAGAAAAGGAAAGAAAAAAGAAAAAGAAGAAAATAAGAAAAAGTGGGGGAAAAGTGAAATGGCTTCACAAGGACCATATGGCTTGCCCATCAGAGGAGGCAAATCTCATGTTTTTTTTTAACCTATCAGACATATCAAGCACAAAACACAGCTGCACTGCAGGTTCAAGGAGCTCCACAGAGAGCAGCCAAATTGTCCAGGAGCCCTCAGGGGCAAATGGTCTGCTCCACAGTCTATTCTACTCTCTGCTATTAAACTCTCATAGTCTGTTTTCTCACTGCTTGGTCTACCCCAGGCTCTGCACACAGAAAACAATGTTCAGAAGATGTCAATGAAATAAAAGTAGGGTGAAATTAAAGACCTTAGTCTTTTGAGTCAGATGGTTCTCCTGAAAGAAGCTAAGAAAGTACAGGTTTTTTAAGGAGCAGGTGTTTAATTTCATTTTTTCTTTTCATTTAACCAGTATCAAGCACACAAACACAACTAACACTGGAGCCACGGTGGTTTAATGCACATTAGAATAACTGCCTAGGAAGACTAGGGAGTGACTTCTCCAAATCTCCTCAATCCAGGAAATCCCCAAGAAAAAAAAATAATCCCAAATACCAATTTACTACTAAAGCACAACATATATGGTCCAAAGTTCAGGCAGACTTCTGATGGCCATTGAACATGGAGCAAAGCAGGACCAAGCTGAAGGAGCATGCAAGAGCATCCTTCTATTTCTGATGCAGAGAGAAGTTTCAGCTCAGAGACAACCACAGATACAGCACAAAGACATTGGTTGGGCAGTGAGTTGTGTGGACACACAGGGTCTTATAGCCAGCCCTAACACCTAACTGTAAATGGAAAACTCACAGGCAAACACAGAAGATAGATGCCAGTGCATCCGTATCACGGGATTTATGTAAAGGGAAAGCACAGGGAACTGGAAAAAGTGTAATAGAATGGTCTTTACTGGCAGGATGAATCATATAACTGAACTGCTTTTAAGAGGAACAGCATAGACTCTAGCTCAGCTCAGAGACATTGCTGGGCTTGGCTGTTCCAGGGTGTTGAGAGGCAGGTTGATTACACTCTGCAAGTTCTAACTTGGGGAGAAAAATGCCAGTTTTAAAAGCTCTAATCAATGGGGGAAAGGCATAGCAAGAACCAGAACAATGCTGAGAGCTGAAGTTAGAAAAATTATAATGAATCATCTGCTTTACATTTGTTACAGAGTGATTATCCTCTGGAATAAAATACTAAAGAAGGAGTGTATTCTACTTCTCCTTTATGTCCTCTGATCCAGGTTTGATTACCTTTCTAGAAAGTGCACTCTTGAATTCAACATGAGCTGTTGCACTCCCTGCAGAGAGAATGGGCTGTAATTTGATGATACAGGAGGTCAGGCTAGATGGGTTAAAGTCCTAGCCCTGAAGATAATCAGTTCTTACTCTGCTTACCAAGCATGCATTTTCTGCACTTACCTCGGTCATTAGATTGATCTGGGAACAACCCCTAGGAAAGCACACGACAACAACCTAGTCTTGAAATGGTGACTGCAAAACAGGAGTGTCCGCATAGCCCAGGTGATAAAGATGGAGAGCATCCTCCTAGGACTGGGGATACTGTTTTGTCTAAAAGCTAGGAATCTCCCTTAGACTGCAATCACTACCCAGAGCTATGTGGATACATTGAAAAGCAAGGCTGAACTCAGCTAGCTCATCTTCCTGCTTCTTCCACATTTTGCACATCATCTCTGCTCCAGAATGAGCCCTGGCCAGTTCCTGCAGAATCTAGCTACCAGGCATTAGTAGGGCTGAGAGAATTAGCAGCCTTGCTGGTCTCTGAAAGCCCCTCAGCCCATACCCCATGGCTGCCTGGTCCCAGTGACCACAAACAAGATGCTGTGTGGGTGAGACCAAAGCAAACCAGGCACTAGTCCTGTGCTGAGGGAACGTGCAGGCATCTGGCATTTCCAGCTGAGGAAAGAACAGACTCACTTGTTAGTAGCCCTGCTCTCTCTCAGGGCTGTCAAGAGAGTGTATACCTTCAGGGATTATTTTCTTCCTTTCAGTATTTTGTTAGTATCTTAAAAGCTTGAAAATGTTTATTTTAGTTTCTCCTAGTCAGCACTTACTGATTTTTCCTGATCTCCAGACTTCTAGAGAGGGTCAGTATGAGCAGAAGTGCTTCTGTTTGACAACAGAACTTATCTTTGAGGAAATAAATCCCCATTTGCCAGTTCAGCAACATTAACTTCAGTGACATAGTCCAGTAGCTGATCCAGGGGCTGTTCCTGACCTGCAGGAAGCTTATGACCAGACTCCCACCTTCTCTCCCAAGGGAACATGGCTGTTTGCAGAGAAGAATGGGGACTTGGAGACCACCTGTGGAAGGCAAAACCCAGATGTGATCTCTGTTGATAAGCAGGCTGGACCTTACCTAGTTTAAGCAGTTACTACAGGCTGAGGAACTGGACCATCAAGACAACATCACAACATTGCCCTTTTGGAAATAATGGAAATTAACCTAACTTGTTTCAAGTCCAGCTTTCTTCTTCAGATAATAAAAATCTTGGGGGGGAAAAAAAACATTTTTTATCTTCAGAAAGTCACAGCAATCTCTAAATCAGAACTGTCAAAGCGCTGGAGTCTCCCTGAAGTAATACTTTGCTAAAATGTACACCAGTGTAGCCACTGCCATTATCAGGAGCAGTAACTGCATATGAGAGTCTAATATGTTCAACTGTAAATAATTCTGACTCAATGCTATTATTGTCCTTTTCCTGTGTTTTGCTTTATCTGATTCAAAATAAAGACTCAAACATCGACACACAGAGACAGACACACAGCTTCTCACTTAAGAGAAACAGAGCTAAACAGATTACTACACTACAGGATCACAAACCCCAGATTTTGGGTTATCCAGATATAAGCCTTAAACTGACCAAATTCCATGAAAAGTCATATCATCAAGTCATGAAGGCTGTGAGGGCAAAACACAGGACAATGGCATAACTATCTCTAGCACTGTGCATTCTTGGGCTTCAAACAGATTGCAGTTCTGCAGAACAAGAATCACAACCCTGCAATTACACACCTACATTCCCATTGTGATCATGGTTGTCGCATGACTTCTTTTTTCTTCACTAATTTCTCAGCTGAATTAACCTGTGTTACTGACACTTGATACTACACAGTAGCATTTACAAGCTCATCCAGCTCAGAGGTTTCTTGTGAGAGATGGTGTACCAGGGAGCCATGACAAGGATCAGACAGCTCTCCCAAAGCAGGGGAGGGCGATATACATTAGCACATATCTCCATGTTTTCCAGCAGTCACTCTCCCAGACAGGCTCTCTACTCTAAACTACGTCTGGATCTTGCTGTTTAATGCATTCAGTGCTCATTGATCTGAATAACCTTCTGGTCATCATCCATTTCCCTCCACATTCACATGTGACATGTCTCACTGAGGAGAGCTCTGGACACTG
Source organism: Luscinia megarhynchos (assembly GCA_034336665.1). Taxonomy (NCBI): domain Eukaryota; kingdom Metazoa; phylum Chordata; class Aves; order Passeriformes; family Muscicapidae; genus Luscinia; species Luscinia megarhynchos. The sequence goes on from CM067581.1 coordinate 3,899,686, forward strand.
ACCATGGCACCTCCAGAATATTTTCATTAAGCAAAGATACAAACAGTACCCCAAGATACATAGAAGTTTTAAAATCTCTCAGAAGCCAAATTAGACTTAATATTGAAAGTGTAGCAGTGCTTTAATTCCTTGAATTCAACAGAAACATGATGGAGGCAAAAACAGTGAATTGAAAGAAAAATCTATGAACAGAAGCTGGCATTCCCAGGCCCAGTTCTGATCCTCACACTGTTTTGTTTGAAAAGATAAATTGGATGCAGAAGAAGCTGTGTTTCCATGAAAACATTTAGCTTTTGCAACAATAGAAGCAGCTGCTCTCACCCTCCACTACAATTCTACATAAATGCTGGACTATTTGTTTGTGAATTTTTGAGTTACAACATTTGTGTAGTGTTCCAGGCTGCCTTGCATAGAATAGCTCATGCCAACCAAAACCAAATTAAAGGAAAAAAACCCAAAAAAGCCCTACACCAAAAAAACCCCAAGCATTCCAAACAGCCCTCTTCTCTCCACTTCCAGAGGCAGTTGGTACAGAAGGCGAACACTGCCACTGTCCTTTGTGATTTCTTGACAAATGGCCTTTGATGTTCAGGTTTGTTGAATCCCATGATCCATCTCTAGAAGTCCTGGCCTTCATTAGACTCAGAGGAATCTTAATGCTCCAAATAAATGGAGTTTGTGGTGTCACCTCAAGTCCCAGCAGGGACTACAATTACTAGTATGCCACATTTTTGGCAAGTTTTGTTCTGCTTGAATGAAGGATGTAGACTCTGAACTTCTGCCTCTGCCCACTGGAGGAGTTGGATTCTACAGATGATAAGATGCATCTTTGCCTTTAGTCCCACTTCTCAGAACAGCCAAATACTTGAGGTCTGATTAACTAGCATTTAAGAACCCAGTGTGGAATGGATAGCTACAGAAATAGCATTCTTGCACTACCCCAGCATTTTAGGAAGAGACTGCCAGATCCATGCGGTAGCAGAGGAATCCTAAAACAATAAGGACAGACCCAGCAGTTACCAATTCATAAACAGCTTCCTGGCATCTTACAAAAGGGCTCAAGCCAGGAGAAGGGGATTCTTGCAAAAACATTAACAGAAATGGTTCCACTGCTTTGCTTTTGCATGAGGACAGGTAAAAGACGCAGTGACAGAGAGTGGAACAGGCTGGAACTGTACAGCTCTAACTGTGTAGTTTACTCAATCAGGTTGACTTAACTCATTTCAAGATCAAATTTCCTCAAGCAACTTTGAAAATTCTGAATTAACACTAGCAGCTCTAATTAGGACTGAGCATTCATTGCCCCAGACATTGTCACAAATATTGCAAGCCCAGTCTCATAACATAATGTGCATTATGGTAGTACATCATCAGGGTCACTTGAATGTATAGGCTTTAACCAGACTGAAGCATTTTCAGTTCAATTAAATACATCTATAACCTTATCACCCAAAGGGTCCATCTGGGCTTTCTGAAGAGGGGATTATTTTTTTTCACAATTAGTAATTTTCATGCCTTTTCAGCATTTACAGTGAAGCCATTTGGTTTACAATAGGATATTGGGAATTCAACCTTCTAGACTACCAGCAATTCCATCCTGAGACTGAATGGTTGCCTACAATTCTGTGGGACAGGATTTGACAACCAGGTAGATAGGATGGAAGGAACCAGCAGCTGTTCATAGTGCTTCAACACTTACTCAAGCTCTGAAGTCCACACTGGTGACTGATTAACTTGATCAAACAGAACAGAACATGCAGGGCTTACTTCACTGGTGGGTTGCCCTGCCCAGCGTGTAAAGAGACCAAGAACATCTGTCAAAGAGCTCTTTGTGTATCACAGCAAACTCTATACCACAAGCATTAAAATAAAAAACGAAAGGAAAAGAAAGGCAGTCCTTCTTCAAAGCCAAAGTGCTACTCCAAATTTAGAAAGCTGAGCTAGATTTCTACTCAAGGTAGCAGTGGTTGCAGGTACTAGTAAGATGCTTTGAAGGAATCACGGTTTGAATGTAGTCAGGATCAGGGGATTTAAGAGCAATGTGAGAAAGAACATCCAAATTATTATCAAATCATTCATGCCTTAAAAGGAAAGAGAAAGAATGAGGTTCTCAATCCATTGCCTAGCTAAAGTAGTATAGGGTAAGGGGTAGGTACACTTGAACTTAAATCTTATAGAATGGAGAGATAAGGGAAAGAAAAATAATTAGATACATACTAAGTAAAGGGATGTGTGCTGCCAATTACAAAGATACCTGCAACTCTGGACATTATTATTATTTCTTAGTGCAAATAATCCTGTATCCTAATAAGAGAAGCTTTAAATTAGGCTTCATTTTTGACACCAGAGGGAACTGACCACATACCTAAATGTTGGTTGTGATTTGTGTAGGTGTGCTTTTACTTGGGTCATCTTTCTTGTATGCAAACAGAATGTAGCCATTGAGTGCTTGGTGTTTTTACAGGAACTGCTTCTCAAAGCTGAAACAATCATGAGCCCAGTTAGTCAAGAGAAGGGTTAGAGAACTGTAACAGTCTAGAAAGTCACCTACTGAGAGAGAGGCTACAGAGAACATACTATTACTGTAGAAAGGACACATTTTGATAACTTGGAATATAAAAATAAAAACAAGTTGATAATAAAGCAAAAGGACACAGATATTCTGTAAGCAATATTTGTGTTTTCCAGTCTGTTTTAACACAAGAGCAGTGCTGACAGCACACTACCTCCTCATTAGCTCATGGGATAGAGCTGTCAGCAGTACACCAGGCTGCAGGTTGAAGCTACAGAGGCCTAGACAGAACTTCACAGGTTGTAAAAACAGCTGGATGAGGGTGCTCTGATCTGCTGACACGAGACTTGCTGATAACTGTTCACAGGGAGAATTTCCAAGAGCCTGGAAGGATGCTCATGTTGTGTGCCAATATTTTAAACAGAAATGTTGGCCTGCCAGCCAGGCATCAGTCCTGAGTGAAATAGCATAATGGCTGACTTGATTAATAGAAAAACAGGGGAATCCATATAATTAGTACCAACAAACAAGTGTTTATCAGAAGGTAGAACTTGCCAATTGAATTTGATTTTTATTTTAAAGGGATCAAAAGTTTCCTTGCATACTGAAAGGTATCAGTTTCACTGGGCTGGACTCTTGCACACTTCACTTGATATTTTGTGACATGCTGATCAGGGAACTGTGGCAGCTGAGACCATGACACATTAAATGAATTAAACCTGGCTATACAACAAGTCACACAATAGAAGTGGGGACATTTTACTAAATATAATTCTGAAGGAGTTCCTCAGGAACTTCTGCTCTGTTTTCTTTATACATTGTTAGAAACAAGGGAGGACACAATCAACAACCACGTCCTAATGGTGTAGCTTTTATTAAATGAGGGCAGCAGAGCTCACTGCTGGAATGATGTGAGCTGCTTGGCAGGTTGGAATGTTTTAGTGTCTAAGAACATAGATCTGAGTCTCACAGCCAAAGGATCCTGCTTTGGAAAGCAGTCCCTTTGGAAAGGTGACTAGGCTGACAACAAGGATCCCAAAGTTCAAGAGTTCCCAGCACAGAGCTGTAGGGAAATGGGCCCTCAGCACTGAACAGGCAGCAAGAGCTGTCACTGTTCAATTGCAGTGTCACATCTACCCCAGACACAGAAAGTGCAGCTTTGTTGACTGCCACTCAGGAAAGCTATTGATAAACAGAAGAGCACTCAGGAAACAGCTGCAAGGAAGATGAAGGGGCTGGGAATGATGTTTGATAACAACAGATTCAAGAAGCACACATGGGTTTGAATTTCTTAGGCCAATGGCTGATTTGCACAGGGTTTTGTGTGTGTACAGTGGAAGATTAATTCCATTGTTACAGTTATCTGGGAGTTTATTGCTCCCATGTTACATCTTCTTGTGGGGATTCTTTCCCTTTCCCAGAAGCAGAGAGGTGGGACTTCTGAGTTCTTTTACAAAGTGCAGTTTATCTTTCTTATCTTCTACAGGGGCAGAAAGGGTAAGTTCGTCTTGCAGATGTTCACAGCATGGCTCAGAAGTCACAAGACTTATAGTTACAACGTCTTTAAAGGGCTTTTCAACCAATAAAACACTGCCAACAAAGATATTTATGTTTCTAATCCAATACAAAGATTTTTCATCTAATTACAGTGTAACCTTTCTCAGCCAATCCTGTGCTAACACGTAGATTTACTCTAAAGCCATCCTGTCACCTTTATACCTACTTTATTCTTTCTGTATCTTAAACTTTACAGTTAAACTTTTTTCTGCTTATCTCTACGTTAAGCTTTAAATCTACATTCTTACTTCTAACACCTAAACTTGGAAGCTTCTTCCAATACCTCGGTTCAAATCCTATGTTATTTTCCAGGCTTTAATTTACAGGCCCAATGTTTTGAGAGTTTCTTGCATTCTGAATTCCAGCAGTTATCTATGTGACAAAACTGTAAAAAGGCCCTGACCAGCTGAATACAAACAGCAAACAAGGCACATGTTTATTAGTAATGAGGATAATTAGCTGGAGCAATTCACCAGCAATTGTAGCTATTCTACTTCACCAAAAATTATTCAAGTCAAAATTAGATATTTTTCTGAAAACCTGTGGAGTTCAAACAGGAACAAAATTTACAGAAATCTACAGCTAAAACATAGAGGTTTTTAGATCAAATAGGCAGAAATGGTCTCATCTGCTCCAATAACCTGTTTTTAAATAGAGTCAGATTCAAATATATATATGCATATGGATATATATGAGTATGTCCATACACACACATATGTATAAAATAAGAATAAATCTTAGGGCAAGTGTTTCTGTTTGTTCAAATGCTTTTTTCTTTCTGAGCAAGTGCAAAGATGGAAGCAAGGGCTTTAACTGCAGTGGCAAGTGATGCTGCTGAAGAGCATAAATGCCAACTCTTCTTATCACTTGTCTATTTCTATGCTCATTGCTGCAAAGCCTAATGAATCACAATTGATATGTGGCAAGAGGGCAAGGTTTGTAAACTTTGCTAAATTACAGAGAATTACAAAGAACAAAGCTAGAGGGCATTACTTAAGTGCTTGAGTCTCAAGAATAGAACAAATTTCTCAGGGTTGCTGTTTCCAACTAGCTCTTTTTAGCACGTAATTCTTCTAAGATGTATATCAGTGTAGCTACTGCTCATTTTAGCTGCTGGAGCAGCTCAAACCTCATCCTGGAATGTAACCTGCAGCAAGACCAGTCACACAACCATGCAGGCCAGGTAAAAGGATCAAGGTAAATGATATCTGCACATGTAGCACTGGGAACCGTCCCTGCTGTTCAGGGACATCTGCCTGAAAACTTGCAAGAACCCTCCTTCTCTTCAAAGCACCACATCCCAGACACAGTTAAGGTAATGCAGCCTCTGACAGAGCAGTTCTTGCCACACTGCAGTTCACTGCTGGGCATTGACTGGCAGACAACTTCACGGGAAAGAGGGCTGGGCTGTATATTGGGAAACACCCACTTGGGCAGGAAGAATATTGTAAAGTTTCCAACCTGCATCATTTCCTAAAGTGACTCAAGCAGCAGTATTCACACAGATGTATCCTATGCCTTATTTTACAAATTCCACACATTCCTCAGTATAGTTGTAAAGAACATTCAAAATAAAACCTTTGCAAGCAAGGTCCATGTCTTGCAATGGAGGATCTGGTTCAATACAACTGTAGTTTATGTTTTCCTACCACTCATAAACTGCACAAACTACCATCAGCAGTTCCTTTAACTAATTAAAGCCAGGTTGTAGCATCAGGAAACCTATTCTTGGCTCCAAGGGGATGATGATGTAGGGATGTGTTGTTTAAAAATACATATATTCAACACTAGTTCCCAGGCAGGTCTAAAAGCATTGCAGAAAATGTGTATTGGCCTGAAAGTTACCCTGTTGTCCCAAAACACAGAGGTGAATGGCCTTTGGCAAACATTGGTGGAGATAACCAGATTCCACCTGAGTGCCACTTCTAAAAAAATAGTTCCGTTTCCTGCCACCTAGAACAAAATTATCTGCTGATGGCACCTGGTGCTTTTAATGTCAACTTTTTTAGCTGTCTCTGCATTATCCTTTCCATTAAACATGGGGCTGGAAAGGCCTTCCAGACCTCCATTTCCTAGAATAAGTTTTTTCTTTCCACAGCACCTGTTTGGAGACTCTTTTAAAGTCTCCCTGTTTTGAGGGTTATAGGTATTTATCTTGTGTCAAGACCAAGTTTATGCCTGCCCCAGTCATACCCTTTTCTCTTTGACTAATGCTATTCTTTGGTTTAAATATATTTCTCTTCCTGTTATTCATTCCTGTTGTGTATTTATGGATGATAGACTCTTTCTTTCTCTCATCAAGGGGGCTTCTAGGGCTAATGGGAAATTAATAACCTTTTTCTGCACTTGTTTCAGAGCTAAGTACCTGCAAAGCTAGTTACAACTTCATTCCTGCTTTGTACAATGCATTAATAACCCCTCATCCTGCCCTGATTACAAGGACTGCAATTGCATTTTTCCAGCCTGGCAGGTCAGATCCAGACTTTGACTGGCTCTCCCATCCTTCTCCCCCATCTGATTACACTTACATGCCACGTCCAGCAGAAATTTCTCTTGATCTGTGGACTCATAGTCACATGTTTTGTATTGGTGAATTGTATCCATTTCAATTCCATTCCATTTTAAAATTCTCCATGAAAGCAAACCAATACAAATATTAAATAATATCACACGTATTGCTATGAACATCATTACTCTCTACCCTCATCTCCTTTTCATGCTGCCTGGTCTGTCTCCTCCATCTCTATGGTTCTATTCTCAGAGGACAAGTCTGTTCAATCACTTTTTTGCTGCTGTATTCCAGTTCTTTCAGAATGCTGGCATGAAAAGCCCTGTGCTTGGGTAAGATCCTGGTAGTAATTGGACAACAGCTGACAAAGAAATTCTACACCTTTATCCATATTCATGTTGGTTTCCCTAATCAGTTCTCCCTTTGAAACAGAAAATCTGAATAGCAAACCTACTTTTGTTTATCCTTACAGTTAATGAATATAGAATCAATCTATGATCACCTCAGCTAGCATGTTCTTCAGCAACCTCTTTATCATATCATTAACACTTGGAAGAATCATACGTGAAGTCGTATCATCCTTTGTTGATTCAGGCATATTTTGATGAGGAAGATCTATTAGATATTATATCCAGGGCTATCTGACCTCACATTGATGAGCATTTGCTCTCCAGTCCATTATCTGGGAGGTTTGTCTTTGTGCAGTAGTCCCCAGGAATATATGCCTTTTTAATTGTCCTGGTTTGAAGGACAGGTGTCTGCCAATAAAGGCAGAAGTTTTCCTTTGAAGTAGGGACCTTAATCTACTCCTCCCCAAGTATTATAAACTTTTGAATCCAAGACTCTGAGGCAAAGATAAGGGGGTAGGAATAACAGCTCCTTTACTAATATATCTAACCTTACAAACAGAAACAACAACAGTTATTAAAACTACCAACAACACAGAAATTATAACTCGGTCCCAGTCCTTTCTTTAGCTGTGGGCACACTCTCTCTGCCCTTGGTCCCCGTGCTGCCGACAGACAAAGCCCGGCAGCTGCAGAGAGGCGGGAGCGCAGGCGGGAGGGGCGGCAGCGGCCACGCCGGTCTCGGGTAGAGCGGCCGGAGCGGCAGCTCCTCGCTCACCGTCTGTGTCCGGGTGATCAGCTGTGTCCGCACAGGCAGGAGCTGCAGCGGGGCAGGTGCAGGGCAGGTGATGGCAGAGGGTCTGGCTCTCCTGCGTTCGGCCGCGTGCCTGCAGACGGGGCGTCCTCCTCCGAGCTCACCGGAAACACGAGTCCCTCCTCTGGAAGCATGAGAGCCCCTCCACCAGCCCAGCTCTCACCTACCCCTTTTGTCCAGAGTCTTCAAAAGTTCTGGGTGTAACCCGGCCAGCTCCATTGGCATGATAATGGGAAAAATTCTTTAAATTGACACAGTAATGGAAAAACACTCAACCCCCAACATTAATAACACCACAAAGAATTTACCCAGATACCATTCTGATAAAAGAGAGAAGCCTTCTACCACCAACAGGCAGTTGGACAGTTGCAGTCCTTCATGGTTCCTTACCACCTGCCTTGTCCTGAGCAAAAGATAAAAAGGGGACCAGTGTGGATACTGGTGAAAGCCAGGGAAAGAAGCAGCTTGGATTTTCTCAGGCTGCTCAAGGAAAACATAAGAGGAGGAATCATAACCATGATTAAGCACCTGCTGGATGTGTGAGAAGGCATGTTTACCAGGGGTGTCACCTGTCTTGCACCAATGAAATCACTTGCTACCAAGATCTACTCTATAAGTGTGATTTGTTTCTTTAATGAAGGGCTTTTTACTTCTCTTCTGCATGAAGGAAGTATTGTTGCTGCATCCATTTCACTACTCTCCTAGCCCAACAGCAACAGACCAGTTGTCATGTTTTGAATTTTCTGGATAATACGGATGGATTTCAGAGAAGTAATTTAGACAAAATCTGGGTTACAAAGAATATTGAGAAGTTTGTAACCTCACCACAGAGTCAACTGTTTATCCTAAGAACAAACAAATAATAGGGCACCTGCTATTAGTTCTGTTTGCACAAGTGTTATATTGTGCCTCAGCCAGACACCAGCCTGAAGGGAATAGCTGGGAAAGCTGATTTTGTTATTCATTCACAAAACATTTTTCTCCCATTACGAAAAAATAGTCTCAGTGATACTCTCGAATCTGAATCTCCAGCTTTTGCTTATAAAAGCAAAACCAAGGCCTTGGAAATACTACTATTGAAAAAAGCTGCCACATCTTTCTCTCTGAAGAAGCCACAATTTGTTAAACTGTGAAGTCTTTCACAATACACAAGCCACAGAACTTTTATCACCACAAACCAGCTGCCCTTTGATACCACATGAATGTGTTGTGGGTTTTCTCTTCTATACAAGTATTTTTAGCATTTGGGTTTTCCCTGATTTTTGGTGGACTGCACTCCCTGAGGAATAGGTGGTGGAATGAAATGAACATTCTCACATCTGAGCACCAAGAGAATATCTCTGCCCTCTGCAGGAAGCCCATGGAGAGGTGTGCCATAAAAACATCACTAAGGAACTGACTTAAGTTGCAGCTTTCCTCCCAAGCACTTGGAAACATCCTCCTGCCACACAAACATGGCAGAGCTGATTTACAGCTTGTTTGGGTATCACAGGTAGGAGCTGATTTACTTTTGTCAGTTATCAGCAAGAGGGTGAGAAAAACTAGTTTAAAGGAGGCAAAACCTGGGCTGACTCCAGGCTGTAAGAATGCTCTGCTCATCTAACCAGCTCACCAGAGAGGTGTGGTTTTGGCACAGCACTGGGGGAAAATTATACCAGATAAATAAATGCAGTTCTGACAGATTCCATTCCTGTCCCTTCACAAGCTGCTTCACTTCCTTTGTTCCTCCATTCAATAGGCAAGGTGGCCTCTAAGAGATCAGACTGACTGTTTTCGTGGAAACAAGTAAAAAAATGAGGCATTTAAAAATAAATTAGTAGTGTCCCTTTCAAGGTCCAGTAAAATATCTACAGGTCCAAACAAACGTCTATGGATTATACCTGTACAACTTCCTCATGCTGACAATCTCCAGCTTATCTGTGAGCATTTCCAAAGGGAACTCAATGTCTGTAATCATCTTTAAAGTGATGCAGAAATGCTCAGGCATCCAGTCAGTCCCAATATGAGTCTGGGTGGGCAGTGGGTTACTCTGCTGGGCTCCAAGGAGTCTGAGCAGCTGGAAAACAAGTGAGTAGTAAAGATTCCCCCACAAACAGATACAGCAGGAGTTCCCATAAATACTGTGTAGTGGCTATGGAGGCACCCCAGTGGCATTTTAATTCCTTACACAGGAAATCCAAGACTAGAGGATAATTTCTTCCAGAATCATCTAAGTTTGTAGATGCAGAAAGAAGGGATCCCTTCAGAAAGGGCATACCAGCAGCCTGACTTGTCCTTCTGGTCCTTGAGAGTGGGAAAGAGCTTCAGGTCAGGTGTTCTACAATGGGAATGGATCTACTCAAGTGTCAGGGCTCAAACAAACATACAGCTACAATGGCATGGTCTGGGAACAAATCAAAGCAAGCTACTTCCGTGGGACTTGTTGCAAGGACAACACATTTTATAGCTACAGATTTATATGCAGAAGCAAAGAAGTAGACAGGAGTTCTAGTTAAAATATTTGAATGCTTAATAAAAGAAATTGCAGGAGAATCACACAGTGTTTTGGATGGAGCAGTATCCCCTCAGGAAATGAGCCATGAGAGCTGCTCCAGGGTCCCAGTGGAGGAGTGCCATCCTCCTGGCATGCAGAGGAAGGGGCAAGGTCCCACCCCGTGGGTGTTTGAGGTAGAACAAACCCAACAGCACAAATATTTCTGTCATTGCAGCATTTTTACCTCACTGAGCAATCTGGTAGCACTTCCAGATTCTTCAAATTGCTGTGAGGCATCCAACTAATTTTCTATGCTTTTCTCAGAACCGAGTTCATACTGCAAGTCTGGAAACAGAGCTAGACTCTACCAGGTCTGTGCTGCCCGGGGTCAAGTCTTCTCCTCACACCTCCCATTAAGCACATTACAAGAAAGCACAAGAACGTGCTCCTGTTTCCTAGGGGCAGCAGGACTTTGGCATAGCTTGCAAAACACTTTGGATGTTTCTCATAGCAGGTGCAACAGAAGCATTATTTACCACTATATTTCCTGGCATCTTTCCTAAATCTTCCACGGAGCAGATGGAGAATGAGCAGCACTAATGCTGAGCTGTGGGTGCCATCATTCACACATGCCTAATACTCCTCTGAGTAGCAATCACTACTTTCAGTGCAGAAAAGTGGGCTTACCATCACTACTGCAAGAGGCAGAGCCCTTGCTCAGCAATCCAGAAAACACTGTTCACAGGTGCTCCCTGTCACCTGGAAGGGGCTCCTTGCTGCCACGAGCTCAGAGAGACCAGGGCTCAGTTACAACACCGCAGCAGTGGTGAGGAAAAATATGTGAAGTATTTTCCTGCACCCCCAGGGGACAGGTCACAGTCCTATCAGCATGAAGCAAGAGAAAGAGGGGGAGAAGGCTTTGAGTATTGTAATCAAACCACCTCGTAGGACAAAGGAAATGCTCTGTTTCTTGCAGAACTGTGAGAAGCCACAAATGTCAAATCCCCTGTGATGCTTCCCCTCCTTTTGTTTGGCAGCTCCCGGGAGGCTGAGCACGCGTCCTGTGCCTGATCCAGGAGCTCTGTGCTCAGCTGGGAGGGCAGCAGCAGGAGCAGAGCACACCTTCCCCGGGAATGTTCCCTGGGTGCAGCCCTGCACTGCCCTCCTGGCTGTGCTCAGCCTGCAACACAAATAAGCTTTTCCTGGATCAGCCCAAATGTCTTCTGTCAGAGCAAATACAAGGGGGGAAATACTCAAAGAAATTTGGAAGTATTTGTATGGTGAAGCCTATTACACCAGCTCAGTCACAGCAGTTTAAATGCATATCCTGGTGAACACTGGCATTCCTTTCCCATGCTTACTGGGTTCCCAAAGCTAACACCCTGCAGTTTTCTGGACCCACTGATTTTGGTGTGCCATCCCAACTAGGCAGGCAAAGAGAATATCAGTCACCTCCATTTGAGCCTCATTGTCTCGAAGGAAAACTGTGGGAGCAAACACCTATCTGGCCTTGAGAAAGGCCAATGCAAGATCTGTTCATATTCCCTCCTTCCTTTCCCTCTTTGCCTCATACCAGCCTCTGAAGGCTCGGGTGACAAAGGGACCTCCTGCAGGGAGGGGTGGGACAGGGACAGGGCACAGCCAGGTCCTGCATTCCTGTATAACCACACCACGGTGCCTGCTCCTTCTGAGGGCAGGCAGCCCCCTCTCCTGGTGAAGAGTAACCTGCAAATCCAGCTTACCTACGGATAGAATTCCACAAGGACCAAATTTCCCAGTCCCATGGGAGTTCATCTGACAAGCACAGACTCACTTCTCTGCATTTAACCAACAATCTCTGGAAAAAAGGCAAAAATAGGAAAAAATTAGAAGACAGTATGTAGTAAACCTTCCACCAAAACCAGATAGCCCTCACCCTGCTGTTCAACCAGGCCAGGTTAGTTTACAAATATTCCTTCTAGGTGAAGGAAATACTTGGAGATAATAGAGGTGGTGAGTTATCTGCATTTCAGTCAGCCTTGCTGAATGGTGGGGCCCCATTCTTCACACACATACACAGTGAAAAACTACAAACTATCACTGCCACATATGGCCTGTGTGAACTGAGAAAACACAAGGTGCAGTAGGAATCCTCACATGGCAGATGGGGGCTGTGGCACAGAGCAATTAGATGACATCCTAAAGGTGTCACTGTAAGTCTGCAACACAGCCAAGGACTGAATAAAGATGTCAAATACCAGTGACACCCCTGTGTTTTCCTCAGGGGACTATCTAAAAATCAAGGCTATAAAAATTCACCTAGGTGATATAGGCATGGAAAAATATATCCCCTGGCAATTTCTATCCCTGTCTCCATTTTTCAGAAGCTCTCCCTGTCCATCCCTCCCCTGACCTCTAGTGGCTTAGGCTCTCTTCAAAGAGAAGCCTTTCTAAACTGAAGTGCCAAGTGACTCTGCTAGTTTTGGCCCAGTAAAATGCAGTCTTTCTCTACTGAGAATAAGTGTATAAATAGGAACTGAATGCTAACCACCTCCAAATGACATTTGGAACATGCAGAGTTTGAACTAGACAAGCTTGGTTTGCTTTTACTATTTGTAAGCCTGCTCCTGTAGAAAGCAAAGGAGGCTTTTCAGAGGAAATATTAACCTTGGCTTAGCCTTTCCTAAGCTCAAGCATGTGCAGGTTTCTAAGGGATTTGTCTGTTCTTTCTGCAGACTAAACATGGGAGGGAAAGACTAGAGAAGGTGCCTTACAAACCCAGATAACACAGGGACAGGAGAAGCTGGGACAGCCTCCCCAGAGATGGGCACCAGCACAGCAATGGTCACTTAAAACCTCATGTTCTGTAACCCAGATGTGCTTATCTAGGAAAGATTCTTGTGCAGGTAAATGGGTAAAAACATGGCATGCTTTAATTTTGGGTGGAGGGTGCTGCAGACGCACAAAATCCTGTTGGCTTCTGCAGGGGTGTGCAGGATACTTTATGAAGTCTGGATACTTTATGAAGTACTAAGATTAAAGCAGAACATGCCTAATATCCAGTTTCTTTGCTGAATTAATGCAATGTTTATAAATACAGCTACAAGATCATTGTGCCTTAGCAATCAAAACTATGTGGCACAAATATGGACATGCCAATGTGTGGGAAAGATTACAGAAGAAATTGATTCTACGTTTTCTAACTAGGAATAATTCCAGATAGTCAATGGCTCATAAGTTGCTATTGACTTAGAAATGGATTTCCCATAATCTCCTTGCACAGAGGATGTAGTAAAGAGCAAGAGAAAAGTGAGGAAAGGAATCTGGGAAAGATGTGTTATTGCTCAGGAAAAGACAAAGAATGTCTTCCCTGTATTTTTAACTCCAAGGACCTGTTCTCCTTCCCAGCTTCAAGTCTGGAATTTCAGCCGAAAAAGCAGATCCCAGACTACCTTCAGAGCTCTTCCAGGTGATGTCTAAAACATTGAGATATCAGCAGGAGTCCCTGCATGCACTTGTCAGTAATGCTAGGAATAAAACCATTTGCAGGATTGAGATCCGCTTATGAATGGAAAGAGAATAAAAATTTTCCCTAAATTTCTTTGCAATCAGTTTTTTGAACTCTCCCTGATCCTGGCATTACACAGGGTTCCTGGAGGTGAGTAGGAATTATCTCCCACTACAAGATACATTTTCTGATATCAGAATAAAAGATACATGGGTGGAAGCTGGTGCAACAGACATGCAGTTTGCTTTGAGCTGGACATTAGTCACACACCTGCAGAACATCCAGGTGTCACACAGGACTTGGCAGGTACCACTGAATATCACATATGTAAAAAATAAATCATCCAAGGTGAGGCCAGAGAGTGCATGGGGGAGCACAAAGTATTCCAGCTTTCCTACAGAAATTACAAAAATAGAAGTGTTGGTTAAAACTGTTGGTTTTACAACAATGCATTTTATTAGTTTGCCTTCATCCATGAACTTTCCTAGAAGAGATTGTTACTTTCAACTTTCTCCTAGCCAGCCCATTGAGATGGGTGAGAGCCACTATATTGTCTTCAAAGCTAAAGCTGTCTTCCTCACAAATTGATCCTCAGCCCAGGTTTGCAGAGTGGAAGCCAAGCCAGAGGCATTGAGGCATTTCCAGCTGCCCTTGTTCAGATCTCTTTATGCTGTGACCATCCCAGAACTTTCCCTGGCTCTTGGATTGAGAGCTACAGAAATTTGGAACTGCCCATCAGTCCCCATTCCCTCTCAGAACTGCCCTGTATCTCATGCAGAAATTCTGAGATTTACTTGCCTGTTCCTAAAACTCATCCTGCCCTGGTTTGTGGTTGCAGGGCTGGTTTGGCCATATGTGCTTTTTGAATTTCTGCTACTTTTTTTTTCCCTCAAGACACTGCTTTGAAGCAACTAAAATTATTTGTTTGGGTTAAAGGTAATATCAATTGATTATATTTCTTTTTAGATATCTGTGATTCTAGTGAGGGATGGATAGCAATGTCACAGCTCTAAGGGCCACTCATTGACACATGGCCCAGCTGCCAGATCCACTCCCTGCTGTATCCACAGTACTCACATCACACACCCCTCCAGGGCAGGCCCAAAATTTGACCACAAAGCATCCTAAGAACACAAAAAGGGTCAGGTCACTGCAGGGGCCTTTGGTCTCTGAGGAGACACTGCTGAACAAGCAGTCCCAGGCCAGCCCAAGGACATTTTGTGCTATGGGGGAGATAAGCTTCAATGCTATCAGTTAAGGGGACATTAAAATTTGTTTCTAACTTGAAACTGATAATCAGTTTAACCTTGAATATTCAGGACACATCACCCACACCTACAGGAGTTCAGCATCACTCACAGCAGTGGCCTTTGCAGGAGATTTAGGGTGTGTCTGTACATATTTAACAAGCAGAAGATATCTTGATTTCACAATGAAGATCTACAGAATTAGATCAGTAAGATTTCATCAGTATAAATTACTATAGAGACCCAGAGTCTGATCCAGTCATCACATCTGCAAAGACTCCCACTGGTCTCATTTTTAAAATCAGAGATGTTCCCTGAAACTTTAGCTAGGGATTTTCCTAAGTGCTCCTAATGGGAGAACATATCAGTCCAGTCATTAATGCTTTAGAAAATACCACTTCTTACGTGCCATTGCATTTTGTTACCAAAGCTCAGCCCCATTTTCTTACTGTTCTTTACACAGGGTTCATGACCTTTGCCATGCCTGTGGCGTGATTCTGGAGCTGTCCTTTGCAGGGCAGGAGCTGGGCTTTGCTAAGCCTTGTTGAGTCCTTTCTGACCCAGAGCATTCTGTGACTGTCCCCTAGCTGCTGTCCAGCTCACACTTTTGGGTGTACTTCCCCTCACAAGCACCCAGGGACATCAGTGTCCCCACTGGTGAGCATGCTGAGCACATCTCTGCTGTACTGGGGCGGGATTGAGGTGCCTTGGAAACTGAGAACAGGGTTTGAGAGACTCAGCACTAGGGTTTCTCCAAGTCCTAGGTAAGTCACCTTTATTATTTTTCTGCTATAATTTCTCAAAACAAAAAGGAAAGAATCTTGGAGGAAAGCCTACTGAGTCTGTTGGGGAGTTTTCCAGGAGGAGCTTGCTGTCAGCTGGGATGCCATTGTGGGGATGCTGCTGTTCTTACACATGTACAGCTCTGCAGCACAGAAACACAGAAGGAGACCAGCACACAGAATTAAGAATGTAGAAACAATTTTCTCCTCACTTGTCTTTCTCCTGGGGGATTCTTGTTTAGATCCATTTTGTCATGATTGTTTTGGAGTTTAATGCTAATAAGAATAAATTAAATTGCAATCTTGATATTCCCTCTGATATCATAATGGATATGTGTAAATAATTTGAAGGAAATAATCTTTTTTTACAGCACTTTCTCATGAAATAAACCAATGAAGGGAGAACCATTCACACACTGGTGTTGATCATTCATGCTCCAGAGCGGTGCTCATTCTATACCAGAAGACCCTGGACTAGATTGCATTCTCATTAGTGTTATTTTACATCCCAGGCTTCCAAAGACTGGATTTGGGATGTCTTCCAGCAAATGAAGAGATTCCCCATGGTCCCTTTGAAGTGGTACAGAGTGATTATTTTTCTTTTTGTTTTGATAAGACAGGTTACTCCAGGTATGCTGCCAGTTCCAGTTCATTTCTCTTTTACCATCTGTTTCTGGCCAGACACTCTGGATTTTTATGACTCATAGTTAATGCAACTGGGAGCCTCTCCTTGCCTATTGTCCCCTTTCTTTCTGTCCTGATCAAGTGGTAGTGGAAAGGGAGAGGAGAATGATGCTGTTATCCACAGGATGCCTTGAGTTACCATCACTTAATAGTCTGCATCAACACATGCTGATATAACAGTTATTAACACAATGGTTGTATTTCAACAAGTGTACCTGTTCATGAAGTACTTTTGAGTGCCCCTCAATTTTGTTGCTCATAGTCCACAACCTTCCCACAACACAGGAGCTTCTTTACATTTACAGTTGATGCATAAAGTGGAATCATCATCAACACAGAGGAGACCTAAACAAATGTTCCGTTTTTACAGTACTCAAGCCAGGATATCTTTGACACAGAAACCAACTCCATGGCATGATTTTCTGTACTAAGGAAGGATGGTTGCAAGGATCCAAAGAATTATTAGGCCAACAGAAAAGTATCATATTAAAAAAAAAGAAAAATGATGTGAAACAAGGCTACTGGATCAACACAAGTGCTGAAAAAACGCTGGGATATTCCACTCATAGATGGAACATCAGCCACTGAGGGAAAAAAAAGTGAAAAGAAGCAAATAAAAGGAAAAAGTATGGCTACATTTACTGGGAGAAAACAGCTCCTGTAGCAATTCAATTCCAGCTTCTCTACAGCACATTTTCACCCACTAAAGATAAACAGAAACATTGCCATCAAAGAGCTTTACTCTGAAAGAAAGTGTGCAGAGAGCTGCTGGTGTGACAGCAGATTTCTCCTGGCATTTTGTTTTGATTTCTTCTGTGTACTTAGTGACAGATCTGACATCTCCTCCTCAAGAAGTTTCCACATAACAATGCAAAAAAAAAAAAAAAAAAAGAAGAGTCAAATTTACTGTTTGTTATGGATTTCTGTTTTGGGGTGTTTTTGTTTGGTTTTTTTTTTCTGCTGACAATAAGAAACTATTTAGCAAAGCCAGTTGCAAGTCATAAAGCCCATATATTTAACTCCAAAAGGCACAGGTAATATTGCAAGGTTCTTAATTCTTTTGTGGGAAGTCACAGCATGGATGCAACTACCTTGTATGCTGACAATGACATCTTACCCTGGACAGTCACAGCATTCCAGACTTCCAAATTCCCTCACCACTGCCCAGCAATAGGATTCTCTTAACATCCGTGCAGTTTTGCTATAAAATGAAAAACACAATTTACACAGCAAGAAATATTGATCTTTTTTAGGAAAATCCTTCAAGTCTAGCTAATGGCATTTAATTAGATGGGCAGAGGGAAGGCAAAAGTAGTAGTCTGCACTGGGAGAAGACAACAGAGGATTCCTGCCTGGGACAGGGAATAAGAACAGTGTGAGGACAGTTGTCTTTTTGCTATTCTGATGGAAAGGGCAGTGGGCAGTAGGGAGAAATGTCAATGAAGAGGAACTGCCTGGCAGACAAAAGCTCTAGAGCCTGTGCTGGGGTTACTTGTGGTTCCCTGGTCAGAAGGACTCTGCCCTTCACAGGAGAAGTGAATTAGGAAAAAAATAGAAAGGGAAACCATAGTTTGCTCTGAAGGCTAAGGCAGGAACAATCCTCTTTTGCTATGAAAGGAGCATTGGACTAGCAAGAGTTCCTCAGCCAGGCACAATGCAGAGATTTGCAGAGGACATGCTGTGGGAGCTAATCAGGGGTTTGTTAAAATATTTATGTGCACTAAATAAAATATCAAGTGGTATAAATACATCTCTGTCCCAGTTCACTCTGCCCTGTCAGGAGAGCACCACAGTCTCTACACAGCTTCACAAGGGGATTCTTCTGCATAGCACTGAGCTTCAATCCTCAGCTCTCTGACCTCTGACAGACACATGAGACATCAATCACATTTTGGTGTTTCTCTGCACATCAGTCCCTGTTAAAGTCCTATGATTGCTTCTTGGTTTATGCTATTTTGTAGCTCTTTGCTTTAAATTCACCATTATAAACCAACCATGTAGAGCCTAACAATAAACATCTCTTCAATTCTCTGGTTCCACACAGTGGGGCTTACAAAAGCAGGATAACACAGCTCTGCAGCAGGGTTTGCTTGGTCTCTTACCAGATGAAGGTCAATGCACATTAAGTAACAGTAGGTACCAGTGTCCAGCTGCTCCATTTACCCCTGTGCCAAGGCTGTGCCATCACAGTCTCGGTGCACACAGGTGGGATTCACCTCTCCTGTGCAGTCTGACAAGCAGCTGCTGGGATCCACAGCTTCTGACACATCACATCAGTTCTTTTTGCAGCCCCACTTGTGAAGAGGGGCCAAAGCAAGGTTACACCAGCTCTTACAGGTCCCTCTTGGGCACAGTTGCCACATGTCCAGCCTTTTACAGTCCCTTCCCCCTTCTCTGGCCCCTTAGGGCACTTTCTGTGCCCTGTCTGGGGGCAGCTCTCCTTACCAGGCAGGAAACACAAGTTGTTAATACATCCTTCCTGCAGAAAGCTCTCCTTGCCCCTTCCCCAGGATGGAAGGCATTGTGAGTTAACAGTTCACTTCCACCAGGATCCTTTAGAATTTTTCAAACACAGGTTATTTTAGGGTTCTAAAACAATTATTGTTTAGTTTCTTTTATGCAGTCTGGAAAGGTCTGGGCCGACCTGCATCCTCAGAACACACTGTCCTCTTTCTCCAATGCTGTGCCTTCTTTGGCACGCCTGAAATTCCAGCAAAGTCCAGAGTTCTCTGTCATGATGTTCTAGCAGTGGCCACCATCTGTCCCTTAGGACCAAGAGACTTCCACCCACACAGAGTGAAGCCTAGGCATGTTTTCATAAACATGTTGGGGCAGAATGGCAGCTTCTGGACACTTTCACATAAGCTCCATCCCTGTGAAGCACATCCCAAAGTGTCTGTCCTTGCAGGAGGAGGGGAAATGAGCTGAGTTCACATGAAGATGACTCAGCTCTTTCTTGCTAGAAATTGCTGTCAGAGCCCATGATGCTCTGTTGATTTTTGCCTTTTTCTTTTATACATTCTCTGTATTCTTTACACATATATTTGTAGCTCTGTAGTTTATTATTATAACTTAGCTTCAGTATTTTCCTAGGCAGAAAGACAAAACACATTCCAAGACCCCTATCCTATCTTGGTTCTCCTTAGAAACCAAGGTTGAGACCAGCTCCTCAAGACATATTTTATAACCAAAGTTTAGTCCCCATCTGAGGGGAGAGGTTTAGAAGGTACTGAAACTGGGGGCATGACTTCACTGAGTGTGCTTCTAGTTGGGGACTCTTGCTAATTTGCAAAATCTATAAAAATTACAAGTTATGGAGGGGTGCATCTTTGACATTTTCCACCCGATAAATTGTGCACCTAAGGGTCCTTATATAAAGGTAACCCCTTTTTATCACCCTAACTGTGTTTGGCTTGTAATTCTGGGACCAGAGAAAAAAGAATCACCCATTTATGATTTATGAACTGTGTCAGTTCTACTGGAGGAAGGATTAAAGCCCATAGGATCAATACTATATGGAGATACAAACCCCACTGAAATGGGTCAGTGTTTGAAGGGCTAATAGTACAGCTGGCAGAAAGAATATCACTTTCAAGCTAATGCATTACACTTCTGTAACTCCACCTGGTTAGTTTGGACAATACAGTCCCAGTTCTTAAATATCTGCAGAAGTGTCATTCACCAGGAGGAGTGGCTGTTTTGATTCACTTTGATGCACTGTCATCTGACTTCTCCAAGACACAAACATGATGCAGGGTGAGCTGCAAATTGACTTAAGTCTCTAGATAAACTGCAAGTTTAAGATTGGAAAAATAAGAAAAAGGCCATTAAATAGTCAGGAAGTTATTTTGTTTGGTGCCCATGCAGTTTGACATCCTGATTAGATGAAGGCAAAAGCAAGTCCTACAAGGTGCCAGGCAAAATCTCCTGGATGTGATCGCTTATGAAACCAGGGGTGATACAGCACAATGTTGGACTCTTTGTAGGTTATCCAGCTCCAGAGCAGTGAAGAACACCTCTGGCCATCTTCTTCCTCACATCCCAGTACCTGGGAGAAAAGGAAGCTGCAAGGACATTTGACATCTCAAAGATTCCTGTGAAATAACTCCCATTTGTAGTAAGTCAGCTTTGCACAGCTCTGTATGCTCAGGCTGGGCTGCATTACATTTGCATGAAGCACATCTTTCTCCAAAGCAGATCATTGCCCTTCACAGCACAGTTGGCACTTGAGCCAGCAATACCTGAATATCTCTTCTAGACTGTGATGCCTCCTCACTTTGCTCATCTTCCTGCTAAATAAATTGCAAAGGGAAGAATCTCTCACTTTGATTTCTCTGAAGGTACGATCTGAACTCTTTTTGTTATTGTAACTAAATTCTAGAGCCCTGCAAATTGGTTACCATGCTTTAAAGCATGAAGATGAATCTGTACTGACTCTTACTTCCAAATCAATTCCTCTCAGCTGTTATTGCTTCTGGCTACATCAAAGTTAGGGTAGAAGCACCCACCCAGCCCAGTCCTTGACTCAGCTTGTAGGACTGTGCTAACCCCAGAGCCAAACTCACTGATGCTGGGCTGCCAGAGAGGCTGGAAGGGCTGTAAGGCACTGCAGAACTCCCCCCAAACACCTCAAGCCCAGTGCACAAACCTGCATTTTTAGAATCTGAATCAACCCTGGCCAATGCTGTGCTAACAGCAGAGGACTGTTACTGAACTACCACTACAGCTTTAATTCTGGAGTAGACAGAAATGGTACAATCAACCTACAGGACCCACTGGGGACTTTGTGCTCCAAACTGGTCTCACTTGGTCATTGCTGAGCAGCACCTGGAGAGCAGAAGAATTTCACTTCAGCTTAGGAAATCCTGCTACCCCTGGAATCGATGGCACCTGTGACTTCCATGGATGCTGCTGCCAAGTGTTTTGAGCGTTACACCCTCCCACCTCACTTAGACTAGTTGGAAGGGTATATTATTTCTTTGCACCTTTGTCCCTGAACATCTGAAGCCAGAGCCAAAATCTATGTTATAGAATGAAAAAGGTGCCTCATCAGTACTGGCTCAAGTTGGCTTTTAGGGGAGATTTAAATACAAGCTCACAACCAGCTGAGTCCTCCTCTGAGCTCTGAGGTGAATTTCTGAAACCCCTGAGAGGATTTTATCCAGGGTCTATTAGCCATTGTACAGCAGGAGGTACATTATCATGGAAAAACAACTCCAAGGAAATAGCTCAGATTTACAGTGCAACTGAACAGAATGGGAAATTAAGTAGTCCCAGGTGAAGCCTGAGTAAGTTCCTTGTAACAGGAAGCAGAAAAAAAAAACAACTGAGTGAAAACTGAACAGGAATGGCTCCAGGGAGGTGTGCATGTCTTTCACTCATTTTTCTATTTAATATTTAGAATTGTATATTTTATCCAATTTTTTACCCTATTCCTATGGGTGTACAACAAATAGGCTTTAACATACATAGATAGAAATAGAAATGCACTTGCAAATAATATTGCACACATATAGAAAATTACAACCTTCTAAGTAAAAATTCTTTACCAAAGTATTTATGTGCTGTTGTTTATAAGTTTTTACTATTGTGAAATACTACAAATTATCATCATGTGTGTAGATCATGGTCCTGCAGTGTCATGAGGATGTAATGCTAAATGCTTATGAATATTGAAAACTCAGTGAATTGAGAATTCTGGGTGACAAAACTCTGGAGCAAAAACCAGCAGGGAAAAAAGAGGGAGAGGGACAGCTAACTAACCAACCAAACCAAAAAGCCAGAAAGATACAGGATTTAGTGTAGCAGTCAAAATAAAATAAATATAAAATGAGAACAATACCAAGCATGTACCACATTGTACACTAAAGATTACATTACATGACTGAGGAAATACTGTGAAATACTGCCAAGAGCTCTTTACCCTTCCTGGGGTGCCATCAGCATTCTTGAGAAAGGTTCAAGTGGAAATCCCCTCCCTTGGGAGAAAGCAGCAGGAGCACCCATATTGTGACCCTGCTCTGGGGAGCTGCTGCTCTCAGCCCAGGCAGGGAGGGGAAATCTCTGTGTGTTTCTTTCCTTTTCCATCTCCCAGAGCTCACTGGTGACTCCTAAACTGGTGCAGATCTAAAATCCCCTGCACTGGCAGGAGAGTCAGCAGCACTGATCTCTGCTTGCCTAGAAAACAAGTTTCTCTGCAAGTTTTTAGGGCTGCAGCTATGAAAAAAAAATACCCTCCAGGGCAAAGCAGACTGACTAAACCCAGGTGCATGTAACCAAAGTGGCTCAGTGCAAAGGCATAACCCTTGATTTCTCGGTGCAAGGCAAAGTGTGGCCCAAGTGTCTCTTCCTATAAAGGAAATGTGGGAGCTGGGCAAACCTGCAGTGTGTCTGTGCCAGAGGGGAGAGCCCTACTCAGGGCCAGGGAAGCCAGGCAGGAGCACGAGGCACCTCTTCATCCAAATTCCTGTAAGGAAAATTAATCCACAGACACCAGAGGCTTATGTCCAAAAAGGAGACAGAGGAGTCCTTTTTGCTTTAGTCGAATAAAGGGAGAAGCCATGGGGCATTCCCCTGGGGTCTCTCAAATTTTTGGAGGACACAGCCTCCTTTTTATCCCAATTTCCTGGCCGCTTTTCCCTCTCTCTTTCCCCACTGGCTGAGGTACTTGAGAGGCACAGACTGCCCAGAACACCTGATACCTGAGATTCCCCTCTAATGTATAACCCTCCTTTTTAATTTTTAATTCTTATAGAATTCACAGTTTTCCTCTGTTGCTTCTTTCATCTTCTGTTACCCAATTTCATTTACCAGCAAACTTACAGTTTGTTTGTAAAGGCAAATCTCTTTTCCCATTCATTAATCAGTGTAATCCCTTACATTGTTTCTTTTATCTCTTGGTGCTAACCTTATCTACCAGCAGATCTATAGCTTGTTTGTACAGACAAATTCGACATTCTTCTCACTCCTGTTCTGCCATTGGGGGTGGAGGCTCCCTCCATGGGAAGGAGCAGCTTCAAACACAGAGTGGCACAAGCCAAGAGCACAGAGCCCTGTGTGACAGTCCCAGATGCAGCAGAAACAGGACTTTTGGACAGCAAACTAATATGATTATGTAGAAGCTGATTTATTGCTTAC
Organism: Luscinia megarhynchos; assembly: GCA_034336665.1. Lineage (NCBI taxonomy): Eukaryota > Metazoa > Chordata > Aves > Passeriformes > Muscicapidae > Luscinia > Luscinia megarhynchos. The sequence continues at coordinate 3,923,235 of CM067581.1, forward strand.
TTTTTAGTTTTAGTTATATATTTTAAGACTACTGTTAATGTGATTACACTTTTTTTGATTGGTGGTTTTATGTTGTTTACGCCCTTTGTTCGAGCTTCTTAGATGTGATGGTTGGTGGTTGTTTAAAGTTTTGCTGCTCACTTTTAATTTGGGTTTTTTAATTTTGGTATTTTGTATTTTAGCTTTTTTTTTCTTTTGATTTAGTACAGTTTATTTTTTAGTGGCTTTGAAGGGTTTTAACAAGTTGTTGAAAAACACTTAAAAATGGCTTTTTTGTGCACTTGTTATAAACACTGGTTTAAACTAAGTAATATATAGGAAACAGCTAAGCATGTGAAGAAACAGTAAAATATGCAGAAAAACAACTAGGCAGTAAAACATGGAAAAAGCAGCTAAATATAGTTTGGCTGGTGCACACAATACAGAGCAAGGCCTGGACTTGTTCAGACTTGTCTACTGTGGCTAAACTTGTTCAGTATTAATACACCCAGAAAGGGTCCAGTGCTCCCAGTGAGTTTGTGGAGATGCCTATTGAGGGATGAGCTGGTATTGCACCTGCTTTAGGTCACAGATTCTTCCCCAGGTTCTCTGCATTTCTAAAGCCAAGTTCTGTAAGTGGACACATTCTCACTGTTGCTATTGCACTATAATTTGCTACAAACCATTAAAAACAAACCCATTACAAGTTATGTACATGCATAATATATTAAATTCCTCCATTGCATCTTCATGATCTTGCATGTTATCTATCCTGCTTCTCTTAGATAATTTGAATTTGTATAAGAATATTATAATATATAAGAATATTTTTCATCCTCCAACAATTTTTCTCTGCCTAATACTAAACCACTAATGCATCTGGGGTCCCAAGATGTAGTTGATGTGTGCATTGAAACAAATTTACCCAAGGCAAAAATCAAACTTTTTGATCTGCACACCATATAGAATCTCATTTGCAGTGCCAACTACATAAAGTTAAATACAACAGAGACATTTTTTTCCCAAGTCTGTGCTCCAAACCTCACTGCACTCATTGCTCCAATTCCAAGTTCCGTCCAAGGCAGCAAGCAAACCCTGCACAATTGTCCTCTGGAAATAAGCTCAGTTGTATTTAGAGCAAGGAAGGTACCTCTGGGATGAACATCCTTAGCTGGATGGAGCAGCAGTGCCTCTGTGTATTAGTAGAGAGGCTGGTTGTGAAAAGAAGCCTGATTTGTAATGTGATTGTGTTTGTGAAAATGCTCACTGCAAGTGCTGCTTATGTGTGCTGACCCTTTAAATGGAATTACTGACTATGATTACAGCTCAGATTGGTAATATCTTGTGTTTATCCTTCAGGAAAATAATCAAGAACAGAAAACTAGATGGAATTGTGTCTTCTTACTGAACTAAAAAGTAGTCTGCTGTGGGCTGACATAAAATGCTTCTATACATTAACTAACTCACCAATGGAATTCTGGGTGGCAAAAGAATTAACAGGCATTAAGGAAAAACAGTGGATCTGTATAGGCTAAAGTAAATCCCTCCTGAGTAACCAGAACAGTGTCTAGGCCAACAAACCCACCATAGTTTTCCTTTTTACTGGGGTAAAATCAGATTATTTGGCAGAAAAGCTGAACGAGTCCATTCACACCGAGGGTTCCCTCATAGATGGAGCATTGTTTGGATCCCAGCACATCCACAACTGTCACTGGGCAATGACAGCCTCTTGGAGAAGCCATCCTTTGGGTGGAGTTCAGGTGGACCCTACTCCCTGCCAGCCTGAACAAGCTGTGGTGCTGCATTACACACATGAGGCTGCACCTTGTACAGTAGTGATGAACATTAACACTGCAGATTTACACGTAGGGATGTCCCAGAGAGCCTCTGGCAGAAGTCCCCTGTGTCTCTGCTGAGATTGTTTTGCTTTAAATGTGAGATACCCAAGAGTCTCCTGCCTTGCCTCTGCCAACTGGGATCCTCCAGGGATGCCAACATTTAAAGGAACTGTAAGCAGACAAAAAAGCAGAATGTCTGATTCAAAACATGTCCCTATGACAGCACAGATTACTCTCATTTTTTTACTCATTTTCTCTCATTTTACTCTCATCCCATTCTGGTGCTTTGCTGCAAGTCACAGAACTTCCTCAGCACAAGGAAGGGCTCTGATAAACAGCTCCTCACATGTGGTTCCCAGTACTGTATTGCTGTCAGTAAAAGTCTGAAGTGCTTCTGTATCACAACATTTAGCCTGTCAGATTAATGATGCCCTTAATGCTCTGAAATTCTTAGGAGACAGCAAGGACTAACTTAAAAATAAGCACAATGGGAGTTAATTTCTGCAGCATGAAAATATTGCCTTGAATTGTAGTTCCACACACATTGCAGGTATTCTCAAATGCTTGGGGTTGCTCATCATGGCAAAGTATCTCCATATAGCAGATAAGCAGCAGCTGAAATGGAAGAACTTGGCTGCTCATGGGCTTTGCAAATCAGGGCAGTGGTACAAAATGAGGATACCTAGATAATGAATTTCCTGTTCAAAGTTCGGAGTATCCCAGTTCCAAAGAAAGAACCCCTCCTACAGAACTGCTTCCAAGAAACCTTGAGTGAATCACCCTCAGACACACCTTGTCCAGGGTATAAGACATATTCTGAAGAAGTTCTAAAACCCACATTATTAATGACAGAAAATGAAGCTTTATTGAAGTCTTTTTCCATTGGTCTCTCCCTGTGAGACTTTATCCTGGATCCCAAGGTGTTTCCTATTAGACACCCATTTAAGCACTGCAAAAATCACTGAGAAAACCCAGGAGGAACTCCTTGGACCACATCTTTCAGATGTTTAAAATGGCCTAGTTTAGTTTGGAATCCCTAGAAGGATGGATGGGGCCACTCTAAAACATCAATAGTACAGTCTCTCTGTCATTTAAGCAATTACTTCATTTCTCTTGCTACTGTCTGGAAAATAAATCCTTCAGCAATGATTGACCTGAGCTTTGTGATGTATCAGTCAGGACTTCAATCCTGTTGTTTTTTCCCTCAGACTTTACCTTGCTGCTCTGCCTATCAGAGCCAAGATTTATCCCAGAGGTCATTGTTTTAATCACCATTTTTAAATGTCTATGAATGGAAAACACTCCATCAAGTGTCAGGGCTTTTTTCTCTCATTTTTTTCTATTTTAATAAACTGATGTTCTGTTTCTTTAGTAGATTTAGTTCTCACCAGTGCTTAATTCTTACTCATTTGTTAAGTCTAATTAGTCAGTATTCAAATGTGCCATGCATTAATTTGGTCACTGCTCAAATCTCACACAGATTTCATAAGAAAACGGATTATTTGAATTTTAAACACAGTCTATTCCACCAATTCTGACATATCAAGCAAACTCACAAGCCATTAGGGCCATAAAATGCCAGCTGACCTAACAGCCTGCAACAGTACAGCGTGAAAGAGCTGTTTGCATTATTAACTGATGCTCTGAAGTGAGAGCTACACATACTGATCCTATGTAATTTGATTTCTCCAGGATTTGGGTGAAGTCCAGATAGTTGGCTACTTCAGCCTCAGTGCAGAGCTGTTGGCCATTAGACACAGAAGCAGAGCCTCGAGATTCCCAGAGCCACATCCTGCCTGCTTCACCTGTTTAATATGATAATGAAGTCATTTTAGCTAATGGGCTTTAAATACGTCTTTTAGGGTAGTCTAGACAACTCCTTAGCACTGTCATCAGAGCAAGAAGGGATTTCCGTATTTCTGTGCCAATTTGTGTTGGAGAAAAGACAGGCTGATCAGAGCTTGAGGCAATCAGTTAAAGACAAGCCTAAGCCCCCACTCCTCTCACTGCTGGGTGCTGCTGTCAAGTGTACCAAGGGTTTTGCCTTCACTCAGAACACTCCAATTCTGCTTTTAGAGCTGAGGGATACACCAGCATTTCCAGGTTCCCCCCCTGCCTCTGGCACACGAATCTGTGGCCATCAGCTTGTCTAGACAGGGATGTTGGGGTGGTAGCTGGGCTATTGATGTTAGCATAGGAAAAGGAAAGTGCATTTGAACACAAATGTTAAAGTCTGCTCTGCCTCTGCTAATGCACTTGGGTGGCACAGTGCAGACACTGTCCCTTCAGCCAGTCTAGACACGGCCACAAGGACTCTGGGATCAGGGCTGAGCATTCAACCTGCATTTCCTTGAAATGCAATAGCTTTGTTGTAATTCAGCACGACAGCACCTTCCAAACTCAGCCACCTGTGAAATAAATGTTTCAGGGTTCAAATCAGGGTTAGCCTGACTCCTTTGGCAACACTTCCTCCTCCAAATAAGTGCAGAAATTACAGGAGAAAAGCAAGTCCACCCAAACCATGGCAACAATCCAGGACAAGGATGATTAATAAAATCACCTTTAGGTGAAAAAACACAGGACTGCCGAGATCTTTGCAAGTAACAAGCTCTGAAATTCCACCACTGAAGCTTCCATAAGGCAGCAGTGTTCAGAAGTGTGGTAGTATCCTCACACTGGGCAACAGCAAATGAAAGGGAAACCATCCAGCTCTACCTCTCTACACATGGTCAGGAAAAAAAAAAGACAAGAGCAAAGTGGGGTTGTTTGGCTGCCAGAGTTTTTAAGCATCTCTGACTTGATAGTTCTTCTCAAAATAAACGTGGGACCAGCTAGAGAAGGGAGTTGGCAAATCATCCACAAAACCTTTCACAACACTGCCCTGGCAATGGGATCAGTTCCATCTATCAGCCTGATGTGAAGACTGATGACCTTCTCCAGGTTCTATGGACCCAGATATGAGCAAATAAAAAGAGTTCTCTTTTTTTCCAATAGTGAAATTGCACATACATATGAGAAATTAGGGGTGGGAGAGAGAAATTTTCACAGTGGGGAGGGGTAGAGACAGATTTGCTTGGGGATAAATGAGGTTTTTCAGGTGCATAGAAAGAGCCTGTAGCTTTTGATTGAAGACCTTTCCAGCCCAAATGAAGTATTTTACTTTGCCTTTGTATGACGCAAGACTTATACAACTTAATTTTTTTTCCCATTTCAAACTTTATATTTCTCAAGTAAAAGTCAGTTTTTCAACTGGCAGTCTTAGGGCAAAATGCTTTGGTATTTCAAAAGTGCTGTGTTTTATCCTTTTGAGTTAAAATTATTTGCCAACTGCTTCAAAGGCTGGCACAACTGGTCAGGCATGTAGTGCTGAGCAGAGCCACCATGTTTCTTGTTGCAGTCCCAGTCATCTGGGATTAAGGCACAATGCAGCATGGGCACATCCTTTGTATTCATGTCTGATAACATTTTCTAAGTTATCAAGGACTTTGAACACTCAGTATCTAAGGACAGTCTTGCAATTTCTGGTTTGGTCTGTTTTAAAGCTTCTGATCAGCACAACAGGACTAAGAACTTGAATTTAAGGGGAATGACAAAGAATGGCTAAAGCTCACTGTGTTTGAATGCACCCCATTGTGTCTTTACAGTCCAGGATTTTCCACAACTGTCTTTCCAGCACAGTCTTTTTCTGCATATAATTGAGGTAGTAAGTGGCAAAGAAGAATGTGAAGAGCTCTGTCCAATCACTGCAGCAGAAATTAAACTAAAGCTATTGTATCACAGGCCACTGGATTTTCTTCCCTCAGGTGCTGGATGCAAACATTTCAGTAATGAGTGAAAGCCCAACTTCTGTTCCCAAGGAGAGAAAACACCAAGGGTTTGGTGGTTATTTCCATGGACAGTGCCAAGCCAGCAGAGCCATCACCTTGTTGTGTTGCTGTACCTGACTCAGAGCAGCTTTGCACCGACCCAGATGATGGGACTGGAGGCGAGTCACTGAGTTACTGCACCTTGCAGAGCTCTGTGTTCACTCATCTGGGCAGGGCTGAGGCACAGCCCACAGCTTTCCCCTCAGCACCACTCTGAGCTGTCCCTGGATCACTTTCCCCATAAACTGGAGGGGAAAATGCACCTTTCAGGGCAGAAGAGAGACTTGAGAGAAGTTATTGGGAGCCTGTGAAATGCACAGCATGCAATTCTGTGAGCAGCTGCTCAGGAGCCCCTACAGCCCTTGCAGGACACCTCCACAGTGATGGGCTGGCCCAGAGCCTCTCTGCTGCTGCTGCCACCAACACCCAGCCCTGCACTGCCACCACCCCTGTGCCCGAGGAGCAGCTCATCAGCATCACAATCACACCAGCCTTCAGGAATAGCAGCTTTCCCTTCACTCTCTGACTATCAAGAAGCATTTGGAAATGCTGATAGAAGAAAAAGGGGGAAAAATCTTTCCCTTCAGAACAGTCCCAGCAGGAGCCTTCTGTGTCTCCCTCTGAGAAGAATTGATTTAAGTGTTACACTTAAAGACTGGGGAACCACACAGTGCAGCAGGCAGATGCAACAAGCAACACCCTCCATAACTCAGACACTTCCAAGTTCCATGCTGATCCCAATGCTGCAGAAGATCTGCCTGTCAATGCATCCCCCACCCAAACCCCATCTGGGAAGCCTGTGGGAAGCAAAGGCAGGCAGTGAATTTGACTGTCACTCACTCAGACAAATCAGTGCCAAAAGGAGTCCAGAGTTTAGATTTGTAAACTGCTTTCTCTGTGTCACCAAAACCCACTTTTCAAGCAAGACTTGCCAAGGTTTCAAATCTTAACCAAACTATCAATCTAAATGATGAAATTGGAAAAAGATATGGAAGAAATATTATAAAGCACAAAGCCATTCTACCACATAGGCAGATGAGGCCACAGGTATAGGAAATAACACTTTGCTGTCTAAAGTGGAAAAATGATCAGCTATGGGAAGTGTTTTTCAATTGAAGATCAAGTTTCCATTACCCTTGTCATTCATAGGTCGAAGTCATCAAAACTCCACAGCAAAAAGGAAAGAGATGCACCTGTGCTACCAGAGAGTGAAGGATGAGGACAAAGATAGAAAATCAGAGACAGAGAGGCCTTTTGACATTCCTCAGGAGAGAAAGGCTTTTCCATGGATTTAAATTAAAACTGTGCAGAGAGCACTTTGCTGGTAAGCAAAGACGGACTGCTGCCATTAGCATGAACAACTTGTCTGACACATTTTGTCTGTGACCTTTTGCTGTGACAGGGAAGGCAGAACCTCGCCAGATTGTTGTGGCTAAAAAATTATAAATCACCAGAAGAGTGGTGAAACGAAGTAATTTAAAACATTTTTTAAAATCACTTCCCATTAAGGATTCAACACCAACACATATTTCCTTTATAGAAACAGGGAAAAGTTTCTTTTTGCTCAACTTAACATATTGGATTTGTGTGGTAAGGTTTTGGTAGCAGGGGTACAGGATGGCTTCTGTGAGAAGCTGCCAGAGTGTTACTGTGTCTGAAGGAGCCAACACCAGCGCTGGCCAAGGCTCACATTCAGCATGGCATTTCACCCAACACATTTGATACCAGCAAAGGGCATCGGATGTCTCTGATCCATACTGCTTCTATATTGCACTGAGCAGCAGAGCAGGACAGTGGAGGGTGCAGGCCTGGCCAGGAACAATGACTCCTCTGGATTTTCCATGACCTTCCCACCCTTTGGACTCTATGGCAGCTGTTGACTTAGCAAGCCAGCCACTGCCAGGGTTGAACACTGCCAGGTACCAGAAGGATTTACATTCTCAAGCTAACTGCTTTCTCTTCCATAACAACAGCAGCATTATCTCCCACATGGAATTTGCCCAGCAATCCAGCCTGGCTCTAACACTGTATCCTGTATGTGACAGTACACCATCCCATTGCCAAAACACTCCCTAACCCCTCCACCATGCTTAATGATGAATGAAGCACTAAATTTGTTCTCAGTAGTTATACACTTCAGGCAGATACTGTGTGACATGAGAGATGAGGGTATATTGAACTTGTACCAGGCCACAGCTTTCCCTTGTTTGCAGGGCCAGGTGTGTGATAGTGTCCAGCACACACCACATCAGTGTGATTTAATGGAGTTCCCATCACTGTGGTGCAATCTTGGACTGCAGTCTCTCCCCCAGAGAGGGGAGCAGAGACAGGCTCAGATAAGCATGTATCAGAAGGAAACAGGAGTATTTCCACCAACTTTATTCTTGAAATGTGTGTGAAGATATAAACACTTGGTGTTCTGGAGGAGCTGTTCCTTAGGGAATCAGGTTCCTCTCCAGCTTTCAGCCTGCTTCCTGCTGGAGCAGTTTGCTCCATTCATATCTGATTCTGTTCCTTTCAGGGCAGCACTGGGAATATTCCCTCTGAAGTGAGGAAGTGATGAGCACAAGCTCTGGGTAGAGGCTTGAGTCCATAAGCCCAGCAGGCACTGTCTGCCAGCAGCAAGTGGCACCCCCAGAGAGGGGCTTGGCTGGAGAACAGTCCTGACCATCACTATCAAGGTCTCATGCAAAACCCCAGGATCACAGCCACAGAGCCTGAGGAAGGCACAAGTTTAACAGTAATGAGAGAAAAGCTCAGCACTCTCCAGATGTTCCAGTGCTCTGGAAGTCAAAGATTAAAAAAAACCCAAATACCTGCAATGTATTAGAAGTTGAATGTATGAGCAGCAATGAATTGGAAGTGTTAGTTCAACTGAGTTTTCTGTGACACTGAAGTCAATCATCAGTGCATGACAAATTACCAGCAACTCTAGATCGTTAATTCTCCTTAAGGTCTCAAATGTCCATGGGTAATGGATGTGAACCCAGATCCACTTTATGCAGGGGTTGAGACCAGCTTTCACCCATATGCTAATCTCAGAAAGCTAAACCAAAAAACTATAGAAATTTTTTTACTAAATCCAACAGACAAATCCACATGAATGATGTGCTCAGCTGTGCTGTATGACCCCCTCTCTTCCCAAGCAGAGCTTTTCAATAGCAGTGAAGATTCCTGAAGTCTAATTAATTTCTTTTAATTAATAATATGTTGTCCAGCAAATAACATTTAAAGCTGATGTCAGACACTGGAGTTGTTTGGATTGCTTCTGAAACGGCCTCCTGCAGTAGAGTCCAGTATTTTGGCAGTCAGCAGTACCAGGTATTACATGAGAGCTCAGAAATCAGTTCTTTCCTGTGATCTCATCCCCTGATGAACAAACCCATTAATTAACCAAGTAGTGCAATTGGCTCACTCCTGTAGCAGCACCACTCACTGATTGTGTGAAGAAAGCTGCTGCAGAGAGGATGAGTCCATTAAAGAAAGAGAAAACTGGCCTGCAATCTTTCAGGGAGATTATACAACTGCATCACAATTAAATTGACATTAATCCAATTCTCATTTCACTGTTGGCCCACAAAAGCTCATGTGTGATGTGGAATGGTCTCTTTACATTCCAACCAAAGTCTGGAATATAAATTCAATTTTTATTTTGTCTTTGGTCTAACCTTAGAAGAAGTCTGTAAAAGTCATTCTTTCAGGTTGTAATTCACTGGTGGTGTCCTGAGGCACCAGCCTGGGTCGATCCCCTTCCCTGCCAGGTGCTGGGGTCACTCCTATGAGCTGGCTGGTGCCACTGCTCTGCTCTCCAAGAACTTCAGCCACAGACAGCCACTTGTTTCTTTCCTGTGCACTGGAGATCACTGTGAGACCTTCCAGCTCCCTTCCCCAGCCACAGGTTTGTGTCAGCAGGGACTTTCCACAAGTCCTAAAGCTGAACAAAGGCCTGGAGAGTAGTGTGGCTGCAGCCCTCACTCCTGGCACACACAGCAGTGGCTCTGCAGGGCTGCTCTCTGCAGCTTCTCCTCACGTGCTCTGGAGTTCACAGCACAGCCTGGTGTCTTGGGGTGCAATACAGGATGTGGCCAGAAATGTGTATTCTGTCACCATCTGTTGAAGCCGGGTGGGGCAGTGACCCTGATCTCCTGGCACATATTATCTGCTAATGGGCCATCTTTAAACCAGCTGGGGCAATCATCTTTTATCTTTTCCACAACCCATCCTCCCTCCAGGAAGCTATCATCTGCTGCTGGGCCATTGAATCTCACTGTGTGACTGATAAAATTACATCATCCCACTGGGAGATGCTCCAGCCAGGGGAGGAGCCAAGCCTTTCCCACCCAGATAAAAACTGAGATTTTGGACACCAAGGTACCTTCTTTCCACTGGATTCCAGAGGAAAGCCAGACCTTTCCACATCATCCCTGGACCTTCAGAGGAAAACTGCACCTTCTACAGGAGCACTGCTCCAGCTGAACCACGTCTGCCACTGCAGGAGGATGCAGCCACCATTGAATGGGACTGCTGCCAACACCCTGACTGACTGACGGGTGTCAGCTTGGATTCTGACTCTGGCAGTGTTTTGGGATTGTTCTTTGTAATACTGTATTTCTATTTTAATTTTCCTAGTAAAGAACTGTTATTCCTAATTCACCCCTATCTTTGCCTAAGAGCCCCTTAATTTCAAAATTATAATAATTTGGAGGGAGGGGGTTTACATTCTCCATTTCAAAGAGAAGCTTCTATCTTTATTGGCAGACACTGGTCCCTCAAACCAGGACACCTGGGCAGTGAGAAACAGCACTGGCAGCTCCCTCAGCGTGGCAGGAAGCTGGCGAGGTGGGCACCAGCCCTCACCCCAGCCTGGATGAAGGTGCCACCTCAACTGCCATGGGGGGAGCGATCCCAGCTCTTTCCAGGAGCCAGCAGCTCCTGCTTTGCCCTGCTTTTGAAACCAGTGCGAATGTGACCAGCAGGGAGTTGTCAAACCTTCAGTATTTAATTTGGGGCACTATGATAAGACCCAAAATGAAGCTGGATCCAGGGCAAAGTAATTAAAAACATGACTGGGGAATGGTCCTACTCGCATCTGCCTCAGGCATCTTAATCTGCCGCAGAAACACGTCAGCATTCTCCCTGTGGGACTGAGTATGAGCGACCCTCCTCAGCAGCACATGATTGCAGACTTTGAAGTTACAGAAGCTACTTGAATGCCAGAGGGAATCTTTTGTTCATCCTGATGGCATTCACCGCAGGGATTATCGATAGGAACGCAAATGAGGTGAGCATGGGTGCAGTGGCAGTTTGTAATCTATTCTGATTTCTTTACATCACCTCCCTGCTCGGAACAGCGCTGCTGCCTCTATCCACTGCCTGATAACAGCAGCAGCTTTCGTCTTCTGTTGTAATCTACATAGTGGTTAAAAATTACTTTTTAGCAATTACCTGACATAAATTTTAGAAGTTTGGATTTGTTGTTGTATTCAACCAGCTGATTAAAGCTGCAGAGTCAGAGCCCCACAGTGCCCTGGGCTCCTGTTGGACTTGGAGTGATCTTTCCTTTCAATAGCCTGAGCAATAGCAGAATATTCATGTAGGTTGTCTCTGATGAAGGCTCAGGCTAACAGCCCAGGCTGTTAGCTCCAGCTCAAATCTTTACCAGGCTGAGGACTTTTCTCAAAAATAAACAAAAAAATCCCACAAAAAAATCCCCCCAAAACCCCAAAACAAAACAAAAAACCGAACCCCCCCCCAAAAATCCCAACCCAACATAAATTAACACCTGTTTTTGATCACAAAGCCGTACATGTGATACATGATGTTTTACAGAAAACATATTTTCAAAGAAGTATTATCTTCTTAGACCAATGAGCCTTTTCTATTCTGTATTACACAAACTATCCTATATAAGTACGATGGCCTTTCAATAAACTGCTTCTTCTACTGCTTTAAAAAAAGCCGTGTGTGTGTGTGTGTGTGTGTATTATTCACTGCTCCTAACCAGACAGTGACAGGTTGTCCATACAGAACCAAAACTAAAATTCATTCCTGGTAATTCTGTCTGGAGAGGACCTGCCTCACACAAACCATAGGACACTCCACAGCTGAAGCCCTTTCTACCAAAACAGTATCAGACCTCTTTGCAAACTCTACACAAGTGCAATGATTAGAACAGGGAGCATTGTCTATCCCCACTAAGCAAGAAAAACACAATAAACTTGGCAGCTTTTTTTAAAAAAATCCAGGAATACTGGATCCTAGCACATTTCCCCAGCCAGCAGCATCTTCCCTCTTGCTGTTCAGTGACAGCACACACAGAGTCCATCAGCTGGTGCATGGGGGAATTATTAGGAAAAGCTGTTGCAAGGGTGATTTCAACCTAAAGTAGAATGCTGTGTAATCTTCAGATACCTGTTATTAGTCCTTATTAGAGAAAGAAGAGCCTCTCAGTGATCACTAACACAGCAAGATGTAACAGAGCTGACAGGGCTGACTCTCAGTGCAGTCAGCAGAGCCCAGCACATTCACCAGCCCCTCCACAGTGCTCCACAATGGGCAATCACATCCCAGCTCTTTGTCCAGGTGCACAGGTGACCCAGAGCTTATGGGACTAGGAAAAAACCCTATTTTATTTTTATGTTATCTGGTTCACGCCCTGCCCACCCTTCAAGGGCCTTGCTGTCACTCAGAAATGAAAGCATTTTGATGTGTGTGAGCTTCATTACAGAAAATCATGCTCAGAGCAAGTCTGTGGTAAACCACATGGAAAAAAATTATCTGCAGAAGAAGAGATTCCCAAAGCACTCCAGCCAGCCCTGCAATTATTTGACAGCTAGTTTGGGGAGAAAATGGAGCTAAACAAAGGCTGCAGCATGTGCACTGCTCTCACTTACAGCACCAGTTACATGTTACAGAAAATGGGCCTGTCAGCCAAACAGGGATTTCAGGCAATATCTTAATTCCCCAAAACAGTCTATTGACAGTGATTTACATGTGACAGGAAGGCTCCCGAGCAGATGGAAAGCTGGCAAGCTTTTTGGAGAGCTGCAGTCCAAGGAAGATTGCCACTGAATGCTCCAACAGTTCTATAGAGCAGAGACAAACTAAATATGCAAACTGTAAATGTAATTAAAAGGACTGGAGGGATTGGTTGGGGAGGGAGAATGAGAAGGGCTTGAAAGGTATATGTGGAAATATTTAGGCTAACATGTGGGATTTGTATGACAACATTAGGAAGGATGACTATCAGACAAAGAATAAATTTATGGGGAAATCCACAAGGCTGTTTACTAATGCTCCTGGTACACTTAACTAAGATAATGAAAAGCTATTAGCTAACATGCCATTTAAGGAGAAAAGATTATAGGAAACAGCCTAGCATCAGCAAAGAATAAATTGGTCCAATATACATTTTATGAGTAAGTCTCACAAAGGATGCACTGCAAGCCACAGACCCAATACACAGACACACAATCTTGCTTTGCCACTCCCACACTTGCTTGGGTTCTGCATTTTTAGATCTCCCAGTTCAGCACTGACATCATAATTTCTCATGAGATATTAGGACTTGTGTCCTCAGAGTCAGCATTTAGTCCTGTCCCTTAGGAACTCATATTCCAATTTCCACATGTGCCAGTGGGAGGAGGGCTGGAGCAGCCATCCTGAGGGCCTGGTAACCCCTACATCACAGTGTGTGCCTCAGGGCACAGCCCAGGTACCACTGTGCCTGGCACAGCAGCTCTGGTGTGACACCAGCTGCAGGGGAATGGTCCAGCCCAGGGACACTCAAGGTGCTCTGCAAACCCCCAGCATGTCCAGACAGACCAGTTACAGGTGGAGGTGCTGTCATTTACAGCACATAGATGACAAAAAAATTGCCCCTCGCAGAGTTTCCTCTTTCAGCTGGCAAAAGACAAACTGACTTTGTGCCATTCTGGGAAACATATCAGTTGTCCTCTGCACCATCCTGCTCCTTGGGGATCACATTTACAGTACACAGAGTACAGAACTAAGTGCAGCCATGTCTGACTCCCAGTCCCCTGGCTAAAGGGAATCTCTCTGAGCCCCCTGCAAGCAGGGACAAACAAACATCAGAGGGAAAGGGGCAGAAACCCTGGGGCTGTGGAGGTTAACAGGAAGCACCAGTAAGGTCACCCCCAGCACGACAGGCATTTAATCCACAGGCTTTGTATTCCAGATGGAGCACATGCAGACCAACAACATTCAAAGCACAGTTAACAACCAAAAACTTACCAGCACCACCACTGAATCCCTTCAGTATCTTCTTGTAGCTGGAGAGATGCATTTCCTGACAGAGGCTTTATTCTTTTCCCTCCCATTTGTTCCATCTTACACCTTCTGTCTCACACAGTGGGCCAAGAGCTCAGAGCCCTTTGATTTCCTGCTTCTCTGTGGATACTGAAATCTGATGCTTCAGGGGGTTTTGTATATCTAAAACCAGCCCTAAGCCTCCCAACACGCACCTACTGCTGGAGGCTTGAGTTAGTGAGATCCTGAGTGCGCCACACCAGAAATGTTTCCTGAGAGGATCAGCTGCAGTAGTGTATTTGTGATCTACAATAAACCCCTTACAGCTAAGGCAGAGATGCCCACAGGGAGTAACAAAAAGCCCAACTAAAACACTGTGACCTCTTACAAGACTTAGAAAACTGCCTGTACTTGAGACAAGACAGAAATAAAGTTGCAGGGGTCAAATTTAAAATGAGAGAACATTTGGTTGTTATTAAAGGCATCATCAGCATCATTAGGCACCTGTAGCATTTATGGCACCTATAAAGTGGCAAATAAGGCTGTTTGAGCACCTGTGCCTTTATAACCCATTCCAAATTTAGCATTTGATAAGACAGAGTGTTTGATAGAATTTTGAAATAGGAGTAATGTAAGTGCAACATAATGTGATTAATGTACTAAATACAGGCAAAGTACATTGCCCAGGTTTACAAGTATATAAAATATGTAAAATATGTATTAAATATATGTATTAAAAAGCTGCATCTTTGGTTTCAGCAGTTTTTCTGCAAATTCAATGCTGAATACCCTGAATACTCCAGCTACTCCCTACTAAGCCAGAGAGACTGGGATGCTGCAATGGTTGGGGTGTGGATGTCAGTGACCAGAGCTTAACATCCCTCTTCTGGTTTCTGCTGTAAAACCAAAATGTAGCATTATTTTTGTGGAACTTTTTGGAGGTAACATCCAATCAAATGACACATTTAATGTGTCTCTGTCTGGCAGCACTCTGAGAAACTGTTTTAAGGAGAATGTCCTGTACTAAATGCACTGTAATAAACACAGTGAGTCTCTCAGTTGGAGCTTCTCAGTGACACAGGGAATCCAGAGCTGCCACTCCAGCAGGGGCAGGTCAGGAGTTACACCACACCTTTGTCACCGAGGTGAGGAATTCTGACCCTGGAGAGCCCCAGACAGAGAGTCTCACGCAGAGATGTTAAAATATTATTCCCCTTGGCTTGCTGGGAGTGTGTAGCTCTTTCCCTCCCTTACAGCCAGGTCAGTGTCTTTAAAAGCAGGTGGATATATTTGCCTTGTGTCATTTCAAGCCTTTTAACCATAGAACAGAACAAGGCTATTTTATAAAGCAGGGTGCTGAGTGACACTGGGCTTGGTCAGTTTCCCAGCAGACACAAGGGTATTTACACACTCCAGCACCTGTGGAAAAGGCACTTCATTCCTGTTTCCACTTAGGTAATTCACTTTGTCCTTCAGATCATTACATGTATTTCTAAAATTAATCAACACATGTCCTTTACTGTATATTTTATCCTGTAATTCAGAAAATGGGCTTGTTGCCATTGAAGCTGCTCTACAAAATACTCCTAAAGCTGATTTTCACCAGATGCGACTTTTTAGGAGCAGGAGCTGTGCTGGGCCAATAGACCCTTCTCTGTGTTCCCTGTGTCCCTGCTTTGTCACAGAGAGACAGATGGCCCATCTGAGCACCACCAAGAAGTAAGAGTTTGCTTTGCTCCAGCTCCAGCTGTTTGGAAGCAACAGTCAAGAGTCAGCTCCATCTATCTCCCCGCAGTTAATGGGATCAGATTTTCCCAGCTCCTCTGCACAGTACCTCCATCCTGTAGGAATGCTGGCCTTCCCTTCCTCTGAAGAGACAAAATGTACTGGAACACTCAGGATGTCTTTAGGTAGCTCCTGGGGATTATTCAATGAATTTTCCAGTGGTTAAACCCATATTCTTCTTCTATGTGTCAAGTCATTATATGTGTCAGAGTCATTTAAAATGAGATCCTGCACCTTGTTCAACCAGACCATGACAATATAAAATAACTGAAAGTTAGTCTCAAACTGTACATCATTGCTATGTATCAGCAGTTTTTGCAGATATTAACAAAAATCCTGTTTTCACTGAAATTTTGCAGCATCCTCAGTCAGGGGAGATGAAGGAGTAGATTTATCAGATCAGAGAAGAATTAGTCTCTTGCCTCAATCAGGGACTAGCTGGAGTTACTTCAGGAAAAAATGAAAGAAACTGTTCAGGGTTTAAAGTTACTGCCTAATTTTAGATTAAAACACTTCCCTGAGGATCTTTAAAACAACCTTCATTCATGTCAGGGATTTTTTTGGTTTTGTTGCCCACCGAAAACCTTTGGAAATGTTTACTTGCAGTGAACACAGCACTGCTGGGCCATAGGAAGGTTTCCCATGCGTACAGCAGGTACAGATGTATTTTACTGCTCAAGTACCACTGGCTCAAGTCAAGCTGGAGTCCCAGTATCTCCTCAGGACTGTGTTTTGTATGTGTACATGTTAAATATCAGACTGCAATGTTTTATGTACCCATAAATTATAATGCAACCAGTAACAGACATTGAACAACGTCCTGATTTTATAAACAGACATAAATTGTCTCCAAAATTCCTACCTCACTTCAAAAAGCAGTGTCACAGACATCACAGCCAAACCCAGTCCATGGTTAGCACAAGGTGTGAAGGAAAACAGTGTTTGGCAGCAATCATAACATTCCTCATTGTTACCTGTAAGCATCAGAGGAATAGAAAGTGCTTTGATCTGAGAAAGAGGCAGTGCAGGATTCCAGGTAGAGTTTAGCATAAATTTATTTAATTAAAAGTTTCATTAACCTGAATTGCTTTGCATCTCATTAGCTTCAGACATTCTGGTTTAGCATATGTTCACCTTCTTCCACTTTTGCACTCCTTGCTCCCTTGTCAGATGGTTCCTGAGTGCTTTGCTATACACCAGCAGTAGCTTCCACCACCACTTCTGGATGCTGCTCTGGTAAAACACACTGATTCTGGAAATACTTCAGCTGGCACTAAAGCCTTCCAAGGGAAAGCTGAAAGCAGCATTCCTCTTGGCTACAGAAAATTGATTTTTCTGAATTCCACATTTATTTGCCATTCTGGAGAGAGTTCCTCATGACACAGGATCTAGTCAAGAAAAATTGGTGAAACCTCCATGTCCTGCAGCCCCAGAGATCACACACTCCAGGACAGAGGCCATCAGACCTTTGTCCTGGCATTCCTGTGTGAAAGCCAACAGTTTCCCACCTGACTAAAGCACATCTTTTACTCAGACATGTGGCAGCCCCATTCCTTCTTTCTGTAGATCCCTCTAATCCAAATTCCTCTCCTTTGATTTTCCCATCTTCAGCTTTCTGCTTGTTACAGTCGCAACTTCCTATACCACTTCCCTACTTTCAGGTTATAGCACTCTAAGCATTTTAAATTTCTTCCAGGGCTCTCTCCTGAGAACACTCACTTGTTTTCTGCTGCTTTAGGCTGCAAGAACTGAGCATTTGAAGTCTTTACTTTGGTGTCCATGAAGGTCTGACCTTGGAGATGGCACTGAGGGCTCCTCACTGACACATCCTTGCACTGGTTGCTGTTACCACAATGCCCTTCAGAACTGTCTTGAGAACATGAAAAAGATAAACTGAAGAAATCTAGAGAAAAGTCAGCACTTAAATGCTGAAATGAAATCCCATGAAATAGTGATGGCTCAGGTAGTTCATCTCAACTTGTTGGAGTACACTCCTCTAGTTCTAAAAGGAATAGCAAGAGAATTGAAATCTCACCTGATCTGGCAACACTATCAGTGAATACCATTTGGCATATTTTAAATTAGCATTTTTATTATCAGCATCAGCTCTGAAACCCTCTTAAAACCTTTCTAAACAGATCTGTGCAGAGCACCTTAAAAGTACACCACAATGCAAGGCTGGATTACAGTTGCATGAGTTCCCCTCCCTACCAGGTGTGAGCAGTTTCCTGAATGGCACTAAAATTCCATTGCTCCTCTAATCTATGTTAGGAAAAGTGCTGTAAATCCAAGGGCACCACAGCCAGGGACAAGCCTAAGGGACACTGTGAACCTGTGAGCTCTGGACACCCCTCAGAAGGAAGCACTGAGCAGGGAAGAAACAACCTGAGAGTTCAGTCAGGTTCAAATCCCAGCTCTACCTAACCAAGAAACTTCTCTGGGCTTTACTACCATTAAAAACAACCCTACAGGTGACACTGTTCCCTCTCAGTAAAATACTGCCCAGCTGGGGCTTTTTTGGTTACTTACAAGTGAATTGAATATTATACTCTTCCTTCCCTCCCATTTAGCTCTTTTTCCAAGAGACACAATTTCAAAAGATGGGAGAAAACTGCAACACTGGTGCCAAACTCCTCCTGTTGGTCTCTTCAGAAGCTGAGAACTGCTGGCACTAGCCCAGGAAAAGCAACAAAGAACAGGAGGAGTTTGGAGAGCAGCTAGACTTGCAAACCTCAGAGCACTGTAGAATAAACCCAACACAAAACAGAAAGATGATTGGCAGGGATGGGATGACTCTGCTGCTAGAAATGAAAGTGCTGTGCATAATCAGGCACCTCTGACCCGGGAAAACATTGACTTCATTTGCAGCACAAAACTGATTGCAGATGGTATTTGGGGAGGGGAACCCAGCTATTCACTTTGCTTTCCCCTCACCAGAAAAATTCATTTCCTCTGTACTGTTGAGCAATGAAATGCACCTGATTGGATCTGCTGAGACAGCTGCACATAAAAGACCTGGAATGAAAAATTATAGAGTCCATGGGGCTGATGCTAAAAGTAATCCTATTAAAACAGTGGGCTGAAGGGGAAATGCACATATAACTCCTATTTTAATAAAGAATTAAAACAAATCCCTTAAAGGAACAAATCTATTTTGACATTTCTTTGAAATCCTAATGAGATTGTTGCTGAATTGGCTGCTGGAGAACAGGGTGGAGTAAAGCTTGACTGGGGAGCAAATGCAAACAGCTCAGACTGCCCCTGTGGCAACCTCCATTGCCTTCAGCATGTCCATGTCTGACACACACAGCCCCTTGCTGGAGCTCAGGTGTCACAGCCACTCTGACAGATGCTGCCTCTGAACAAAGTAGTTTTAACACTGGCTTTCCAGGGCCATTAGAAATAAATAAAGTCCAGAGGTAAGGAGGAGCAAGAGGATGCATTTGGATTTTTTTTCTTGCACCTCCCCAACATCACTAGAGGGCAGATGTTTGTCATATCAGGAAACAAAATGGGGGAAGGAGTAGGAAGCTCAGCTTGGGTTTAAGGCAGGTTTGCCTCAAGAAGCAACAGACACTTACTTGTAGTTAAAGAAGTCTGTTTTGGAATTGTTGGGATAACAGAAAAGCCAATCATTTGTTAAAGTAGACCCATCCCATTGCCACACTTCTTCTCTAGCTCTCTGCTAGATCTCTCTTCACCTAAACAGGCTATTCTTTTTTGGTCAAACATTTTCATTTTATGGAACATCAGCAGATGGGACTCTTCCCCCTTTCCTCCCATACTTTGCCCTTTAAAAGAGAGAGAAGTTCCTCAATTAAGTTGGCAAAACCAGCCAATCCCAGTAAGCATGACAATTTTCTTCTCCCCCAGACATAGACCGTTGATTTCTTAAAAGTCACTGGTGTTAACACTTCAGTAATAGAATCACAGAATAGGCTGGGTTGGAAGGGACACGTTCCACTAGACCAGGCTGCTCCAAGCCCTGTCCAACCTAGCCTTGAAACTTCCAGGGATGAGGCAGCCACATCCTCCCTGGACAAGTCCTATTGTTCTGTCATCCTCATCTTTCCAAGAGCCCTTGGAGCCTCTGGTGAAGTGCAGCAGAGAACATTCACTGGAGATTGCTCCAAGTCACAGAGCTGGGAGCTGTGTTTAACCACACAAACATTGAAGGGGAAGGCAGCTGCCATGCCAATAACTGCACCTGCTCCATGGCCAAGGTGCTCCCACTTGCACTTGGAGATGGTGATGAATCACATTGATTCACACGCCCTCAGAGGAGGACAAGATCACACAGTGTGGGCAGGTCAGTAGGGTACAGATACCCATATCCAGTACCCAAGGGAAACAATTCTAAAATTAGAACTGCAGTTTTCTTTAGGAGCACATCAGGAAGGTAGCTCTGTCTTCCATGACTTCCAGGCAAATGAAGGGCCAAAGAAAAACAATTTCCTTGCTCAGGAGCTTACCATACAATTCTCATTGAATTGTTATTGCCAAATTAATTGGAAGGACAACTCAGAGAGACTACAGGTTTACAGGGGCTTTTGTGTCAAAAATCAGATCATAAACATGGTTTTCTTGGATAAAAGATTGCCTAAACACTACCCAGCTGCCACTGAGCATCCCCTTGCTGAACATCTTGTAACTCCTAATACATAACCCAGATAATATGTTTACTACAAGAAGAACTGGATTGGTAACCAGCACTTTTCATCTCTCCTATTCCCTGCTGTGCTCACACCCACACACCCCTCTGACACCTGGTTCTCTCCCTGCAATGCTTCTAAAAGTCAGTGATGGGGACTCTGCTCCTTTCTACATGATCTATATTTTATTCCACGTTTCTCCAAATGCATTGAAGAAAAATTTTTTCACCTGGTTTACTGCAGAAATATTCTCAGCAAGAACTCAGGATTCTGTTTCAGTTCATATCCTCCCTTACAGCTCTGCCTGCTCCCACCTCTGCCATACCAGTTCCAGTGAGATCTTCTCTGCCCTGGGTTATCAATATACACAAAAATGAAATTTAGGCACTGAAAACCTGCCATGACAAAAGGCTGTGCAGAAGTTGACAGCTGCTTTATATATCAGACCAAAGACTGAGCAACACTCTCAGACCTGCATTTCTCAAAGTGATGTTTTCATTAAGCAGGATATTTTCCTTTCTTTCCCTGAAGAGAATGCCTACAACCAAGATTTCAAAACCAATAATTAAACCTTTAGGCAAATGGCCTGAACTTCTTCAGTGTTGATCACACAGTGACTTAGCCTTCCTTCGTTAGGAACTGAGGAATGCAAGACTCTTGGGAAACCAAGAATGAAAAAAAAAAAAAAAGAGAGGCCCTTCCTAGGGTACATGCTGGTAGAATTAAACAGGTAGCTTGAAGTCAGCACTTTCAAAAATTATTCTCTCCATCCTTTAACATCAGTTTCAAGCCTACTGCCCAACACATTTGATAAAGCAAATTATACCTACATACATGAAGGCATAAATTTATCTCTGAATTAAATTTAAAATAATTTTTCACAATAATATAGGAAAAATATTAACTGTCGGAAAAGACCTACCAGAGTGTGTGAGCAGATAAAGTCAGACCTTGGTGCCACAGTGTGAGCTGAGTCCTGGGCAGGTTGGGTTTCTTCACTGCACGGACTCCTGGTTTTAGGGAGACAGAGTTTGGTTGTGTTTGTGTTTTGGTTGTTTCCCAAACCTGCTCCAACTCCCTTGGCAAGGTCAGGCCTGCTGGGATACACACACATTCCAAATCTGGGCACTTCTAACAGGGCATTTACAAAGCACCTTCCTACAACTGGATTTGACAGCATGTACATTAATCTCTCCAATTACAGCCATTTGACTCTTGCAGGGTATGTAGGTAATTTACATACTAATAACAAAACTATTAAGAAACATGAAATTACACAAAGTGACACTCACACAATTTTTATCAGCTACACAGCATCAGGATCAAGAGCTTCCTCATATTAACCTTTCTTTCCCTTATAAGCCAAAAGCTTTCTAAGAACATTTCATAGGCTTTATTGGATTACAATGAGGGTAATTATAGCACTGAGATGAATCCAGTGGCTCTCTTGTAATGGAATACAGCCAGTTTCAGCTACTTGAATGCCAGCCTGACTTGGCAGGGCCCCATAGACCCTGTTCTTTCTGGTTTTTTGCCTATTCCAAGGGATGGAGTGACAGCTTCCCAGTCCCAGGCACCCTCACAGGCAGAATGGGAGAACCCAGTGCTTCCAGAGGATGCCTGAAGAATGAACAGTGTTTGCAAACCAGCAGAAGGATCTCTCAAGAAAACTTTTGCCATAAAGGTTTGGGGATAACAGAGTACTTTTAGCTTTCTTCGTTATTTCAGAATTTATTTCAACAGACACTGCAAGTGCATTGTATCGTGGGGAAGGAAAAGAAAAAGCAGAGGTGATGAATCTACTTCTAAAAAACCCCTAAAATCAGCTACAGCTTAAATATGGGTGATTGGGCCTTTCTGCACTCATATGATGCTATTGTCAGGTGGAGAGTGTATATCTCCTTTAGCTTACTTTCCATACAGGAATTCTACAGATTCTAAGCCAAGAGGACATATATACCTAATGGTAAAGGCACCAGGTGAACTCCAGTCACTGGGCAGTGCAGGACTGCAAGGGGAGACAAGTGCAGGGGAGAGGAACAAGACATACTTCAGCCAACTATTCTGAAATAGAATATGGGGGGAAACACCAATTTTCACTGCTGGAATACTGACACAGGGCACCTGTGCAGGTGCTGGATTTTTCAGTGGAAGTTAGGAATGAGCTAGTAAAAAATCAGCCACCAGGGCTGGTACAACTCTGAGTAGTCATAACTGACCCAGGCTCAGCAGAGGCCCTTAAGAACCCTCCCCTGAGCCTTTTCCCCCCACTTTTGACACTCATGGCTACATCAGCAGCATTATAAAGTTCATAGATGTTCTGCAAAACAGTCTGTAAAAGAAATTTCAGCTGGAGAAGTAATGAGGGCAAAGAGGAATAAACCACAAATCTGTTGCCTGGGAGGCCAAGCTCTGCCATCTGCACCTTCAGCCACAGCACAGCAAGTTCCTGAGGTGCTGTGAAATCCCTTCCAGAGCAGAGCACAGGGCTACTGGTTTGGGAAGGAGAGAAAAAGTTACATGAAACATCTCTGGCAATTAAATTCTGCTGACAGCAATGTCACACCACATTACTAGTGGAAGAAGTGAACCCTCTGGACAAGTGGTTACACAATCTGGTATTGTGACTTAGACATGTCCTGCCCACTGGACATCTTTACAGGCATTTGGCAGAACCTAGAAATATTCACAGTTCTGAAGGCAATCTTTATGCAAAGCAGAGCTCTAAAACTTGTTTAAAAAATATCCACACAAACAGCAAAAAAGGTCAGCTGTCCCTGCTTTGGGAATGAGGGAAGAGGAGGAAAAGATCAGAAGGATTACTTGAATGGACTTACAAAATCCCACCTTGTGGAGCTGTTCCAAAGTGCCTCTTACTTACTATTTTGATTGGAAAGAGCAAAGAACAAATATTAAGGGTAGGAGGAGAATATACAAACAATTACAGACAATATACATTTTGTCAACTTGTTTGATTATCATTCAGTTGCTGCAAGGGACAGATTCCCTGCAGCAGGAATGCTGCAAAACAATCTCAATAACCAGCAGCTTCCAGCAGCAGCTCTTTCCAATGTAAGCAGAGCAGCTGATTTTATAAATTTATTTAAAGCCCTCCATTTTTCTCTTACTTGTACTTAATTGAAACCATAGAAAACAACTGATACTTCAGTTGAGGCCTGAAAACTTCAATTCCTTCACTGCCCATGTGCCAGGACTCTTCCTGACTCTTCCTGACTTTCCCTAAGGCAGGTTGTTGGTGGCATGTAAAGACTGTAATATCTGAAATAGCTACAGTGCATCACAGACCCCTCCAGTACTAAGGTAACCCCTCCATGCAGAATTTAGTGACACCTACTAAGAAGAAAAATCAAGATATGCAGAAAAGGTTAAAAAATTCTACTCTTCAAACAAATCCTAGTGAGGAAGTTCCATCTTCAAGAGACAGGACCAAGCAGCTGATGGAAACAGCTTCTCTGCCGTGGAGGCAGAGGCTCCCTGGGCTGTTCCATGGCCTCTGCCACAGCTCTCAGTGAGACAGGACAGGGCAGCTCCAGGGAGTCCAGGCACAGTGCAGATTATCCAGTTGTTAGTCCTGCTAAATGCAGGGAAAAAAAACCAAACCCAAAAATAGACATCCTTTGCCAATAAATTGCAATGAAAAAAGAGAGGCATTCAAAAAGATAGGATGACTAGTCAGTGTGATCGTGCTCATTTCTAGGCACTGACTTTCAGAAGGAGATTGGAGTAGGAGTAGGAAGGAGTTTGCCATGGACTGCTTGTACCATATACAGAACAGCACTTGGCATCTCTTGCTCATATGTCAAATATGTGCCTGCACAGTGTGCCAGATGCAGCTTCTGGTGAATTTTTAAAGAGGAATTTAATGCTGACATAACAAAAGTGATAAATTGCTCAACTTTTTGCAGGGCAAATCCTGAATGTACTGATAGAGAAGCACATGGAGCTGCTGAAATTCCTGCCATGGCTGAAGCACTCAGGACCTTAGCAAGCTTATGCTTTCATATCCAATAGCAAAAATCCCTTCTTGGATATAGGGTCTCTGGGACCACAGGAGGTTCCAAAAGGTCAGTGGTATAATGGCCATGGCTAGTTTTTACAACCGGAAAAAGTTGCTCAATCTTTCAGAATACGAACTTCTATTTTAAAGATCATTATTACACTCTTATTGAGTATCACAAAGTTTCTCTGTTATTTCCCACAATGGTCACATTTCACTACCTAGGTTTAAGTCAGATTTCAGAACATTAGGCAGACAGAAGAACAAAAACCTGCAGTAGCTGAATTATGCTATTTACAGTGACGTTAGACATTCACAGTCCTTACAGGAATATTGTGCTTTATGATCCTTATGATTTACTGGGAGAATCATGCAAGATTCACAACACTTTACAATTCACTTGCCAATATCTTCCTCAGGCTTTGGCTTTAAGGTGCTACTGGGAACTAAGCCAGGACAAATAGTGGAAGTTTGCCACACTGGCCTGTTTGGTACCTGGCATGATATTGTGACAACAGATACCACATCCCAAATTCCCTTCTCTTTGGAGATAAGAGTTCAAATGGACAGTTACATTTAAGTGGTTTTACAGGTACTACTGCCCTCTCATGAGAGGAGATACTTACCCAAGGCCTGAGGATACAGTGAAGAGCCTCAAAGTATTAGGAAGAGGCATACCATTAAGATATTATAAAATTATCACAATCCTCCAGTCTGGAATCTGACATGACTTTGATAGTTTTTGCTTCTCTTGGTCATTTTAGACAACTTAAAACACTCTTTTTACTGTCTATATTTCTCAAATTCTACAGGCAAATCTCATCCTGCTGAGAACTCATAGGCCTCTCTAATCTCCAGGAGATGTTGTGCCTCAAAAGCTCCTGCCTTGCTGAGGTCAGCAGTCATGCTGGTGACATGACAGCTCTGTAAAACACCCTCTGGAGCTCCCCAGCCCCACAGAGGGCAAGGGGAGTTGCCATATGCCAATGCATGAGCAATTTTTGACTTGCAGTCAAAAGCATCCAAAAGAGTCAGTATGCAGGATTCTCTGCCATATGGAGGAATTGTGATTTGGCCTTTTCCCCAGCTGTATCTCATTAAGCAAAAAGGAAAGAAAAAAGGGAGGACGTCGTTTTCTTCTGTGCAAGTCTCGCCCGAGAGTTCATCTTCCTTTGAAGGACAGTTCATTGCTGGTACCTGGAAAACCAAGGCAGAGCAGGAGACTGTAAGAATCCAGGTGCTTGGGGACAGGCTCTGACCAATCCAAAAGTTTTTTTCTAAGTCTTTTACACTTTGAACATGATTTCTTTCAGGGAAGAGGGAGAAGTGCTACAGAGAGACAGGACTGGTTCTACAGGGCTGAGAAAGATTAGAATAAAAAAAGAACCTCATGTTCCATGAAGTCTGCAGGGATACATTACAGCAAAGGATGTTATTTCCATGTACTGCAGCATTTTGCACTAACAGCAATTTTGCTTGTGAGCTCTGTGGTCTGTTTTGCTCAATGTGGAAGGTTTGATTCATCTGACATTTTGCTGGGATTTTGCCCTTATCTTTTCTATACAGCCTAACATGGCGTTACCATAAGGCAGACATTAACATGGTTTAATGTTACAGAGACAATAACCGTGTCTGGTGTCCAAACTGGTGACCACAGCTGGATTTCAAAGTTATAAAGACACACCTGGATTTCAAAGTTATAAAGACACAGACACCTCAGAGCCTCTGTGCTTCTTCCCGATCTTCCTCAATGTAGAAAGATGTCAGGAGGAAGAAGGCTCCTCCAAGGACCCCAACAAAGGCACAGGTGACAAAGCTGTACTGCATGCTCCTGAAACTCCACTGCAGCGATGGCACATTCCTGGCCTGGACAGCGTTGGAGATCTGGGGAGGGAACAAGGCTGCCATTAATCTGGAGTAACACCTCCATCCTCTCCTGCTTTAAACAGACTGTTTCCAGGGTGGGCCTTGAAAGGAATGAAAGAGGCAGACAGCAGAGAGTCTGCTCCCAAAGTATGTCAAACCTAGTACCCAGCACACCTGTGCTCCACCGCTCTCCAGCTTCCAAATGGTCAAGAAATCTCATGCTGTTTTACACCTTCAGTGCCTCCAGTCACAAGGGCAGGAAGCATATTTTACCATTTGCTAGCCCATCTCCAGATTGCCAGCACAGGATGGGCATTTGGCACTGACCTTTAGCATTTCTTGATCCTATTCAGTAGCTTTCTGTCTCCCTTATTGGCATCCAGTAGATAGAAACAGGGGGTCAAGCAGCAATACAGGCACAAGCAACAACACTCATAAGAGAGGGAAAAGATGGAAATTAACCTAAGACAAGAGTGGGATCTGCTTTTGACCCAAAAGGCATTTGAGGAGTTATGGAGTGACATTGTGAGTAGGTGGGAGGAAGAAAATACCAGGCAGGTGCTTTTTGTATTCGTGGGAGAATGAGGTTGTGAAGGCTATAAATGACACACATGAATTTTATTTTTATAGACAGAAGGAAAATCTGATTTCCAGAAACTCAGTAAGATTCAACACTTAACCCAGGAACTTGAAATCTCTTCTTAGCATAAACAAAAAGATAAATGGTGAAAGCAGTCATTTTTATTCCCACATTTGTTCTTGGTGGTTAGAATACACTATGTGACTTGAAATGCATAAATATGAGACTCTTCAACCTCTTCTATGATTATTTATGACAGTTTAGGAAGATAAGAGGAAGATCAACTCTAAATGGGTACCTAGGGACTACAGCAAGCATAATGGCCACAATACAAACCTAATGCATTTAATTTTAAAATGCTTAGTGAAAAAATCTCTGGAGTGCAGAGGGAAGAAAAACAGGCTGTGAAAAAGAAAATTCCCTGATTCTTCAGCCAGATTTTAAGCTAAAAGATTGGCTGAAGCAGGCTAGAAAACACTATAAGGACATGAAAACAGAAGATTTGGTGTTTAACCAACAGTCATGGGAAGTGTTGGTGTATGGGTTCACAGAACTTTCCAGAGGACAATGTGGGTACTCAGTCCACTGGAATCCACCTGGACACACAGTGGTTTTAGCGTTTATTGCCTCTCTTCTGTGTGAAGTTACAAAGTTGTCTAAGATGAATCTCATCTGGATAGGCTTTTTCTGTCTTCACTCTTTTTGATGAGCTGCTCTGCAGGTCCTGCACCCAGTGGCAGGCAGAATGCAACACAAAGCCTCAGTTCTGCCTGTGCCCCAAAGAGGGCAAGGATAGTGGGCAAAGAGGCATAGTCAGTTTAATCTTTCAGGCAGAAAGCTTAAATCAATTGATTGGTCAAAGGGAGAATGAACAAGACATAGTTCAGCTTTTGGGGTACCTCCCATTTTTGCATCCCATTTCAGCCATTTTTCACAGGGATGTTGGTTGTTGTGTTCCCACACACATATACAGTCAGGTAAGTGTGAGAGCAGGAGTTTCCTAACACCAACAAGTGAAGTGGTTTCTTCATTTGCCAAAAAAAGAAGTCAGCAGGGAAATCTCCTCAGGGAGAGAGGCTCTCTTCTCTGCCAGACAGATTACATAGTTGAGACTCTGGGTTTCACCAGTTTGAGGACAAGGAGAACCTCCTGTGTGGCTGGACCATAAGCAGCTGTGCAGGTGTTGCTCACTCAGGATTGCTGGCCCTGTCTAACCCTGACAGTTAACATAGGGTGAACTTCTTTAAATAAATTTTCATATAGACTAAACTTTAAATGAACAACAAGGACTCAATCTCCCATGTCAAGTAAAGCAGGAAACTCAGAATGGGTGCTTTGTTAGCTACTGTGTCTTAAAATGAATGAAGGAAGGAAATGAGACTGACAGATATAGTCCCCTGGAACTAAAATGAATGAATTGCACAGACAAAGCAGTATGAGACTGATTTATGCAGAAGCACCTAAGATCAAGTAAATGTAGGAAGGGCAGAGAAATCAGGTCTCAAGGAATGTGGGAATTCAGGGTTAAGGTGATTTGAGACCAGAGCTTTAAAGGTCAAGTAGTATCTAAAGACAACATTGCACACTTCTGTTCTGATTTTCAAGAGACCATTGACTAATTGCAAGGTTTCAAACTTCAGGATTTGAACTAAGACTTGGGTTTTAACACATTGAATTAATTTCCATGAAACTCCTCATAAACTTCGCAGAATGTGCTTAAATCCCACGACACTGTCTTTGCAAGAATGTATGCCTCTAAAAATATATGAGTTTGCAAATTTAAAATAAATTTCTACACAGTGCATAGAACTACTCACACCTACAAGCAGTGTCACAGGACCAAGTGCTTCATGCAAGTAAAAATGTTTAGAAAAATGTCTCTGTATCCTAGAAATTGAGTAATCTCTGGTTTTGGACCAGGTAGTGCCTATGATTCTGTGAGTGTCTGTATTTCAGTTTCTAGATGTTTCACCCTAAGGAAAGCTCAATTAGGAGAGAATTCACTTACAATCCCAATGAGGTATGGGCTGCCTGCATCTCCCAGCAAATGGCTCACCAAAATCTGCAGGGCAATGGCTGTGGACTGTCGCCTCGGTGCCACCACGTACTGAAACAAAGCACAGCCCATGGAGAGGGAACATTAACACAGAGAACTTCAGGAGTGTCCAGCTGCCTCTAGAATATCCCAGAGACATCCATAGAGCAACTTTTATGTATTTCATATTCAAACATTGTTTACAACTTTGGAGACAGAAAAGTTATTCTGAGCAAAAAGGTACACTTTATCATTCAGTCAGGATCTTCCTTTGTCTTCAGCATGTTTTGCTAAGGGAAAAAACATTCAAGAAAGGAAGATAAGGAGAAAATAACAATAAAGTAGCTAAACTATTACTTCCATGCTTCCATACACAGCTCAGAGCAGCTTTTACAGATCCATTTGGCCGTGCAACCAATAGAAGCCTCCAGCCAGTATCCCTTGCAGTCACGATGTGCTAATAAGGATTCAGGACTGACAATCTCTCAGCAAAATATCTTATGACCTGTGTCAGCAGGCCTGGTCTAGACTGCTAGGGGAAAGTGGGGTACCTGGAACCTGGAGGAGCTGTAAAGCATGTCAGCTGAGACCTTACAGACCCCTTGAAGACTGAAGGTGAGGACCCAACCTGCCAGACCAGAAAGTGGCTGGTGATGTTTGGATGGTACTGCCTGTAACTGAGACACAAGATGCTGTAGTAACAACACCTCACACTGATTTTTGTTTTTCAGTGCGCACAGTTTAAATAACAAGTTGGAGAAGATGGGGTGCACATCCAGAACATGGCAAAGTATCACATAGATTATAACTATTTTGTCAAATGAAATACAGTCATTTAGGGGTAATAAGAGCTTTATGCCTGTGCTACTGAAGATCAACCGTGCCTGAAGAAGCCTTTCAATAATACATTTAATGCAAAAAGCATTCCCAGTCAGAATGCTTCATAAGCAATTTCCAACCTTTATACCTTTGTTTTCCAACCACTTGCTCGTATCAGAAACAAAATGCTTAATATTTTCTCAGTCCTGTAATCCACAATTTGGGGGCTTTCTCTTGAAACTCACCTAAATGTCACTAAGTACATCTCACACACTAATTAATAGAGTGATTGGTGTTTTACCAAGGGACAGACTCTAGGTATATAATCTATACTGTGGCTCTATCACTGCCTTCAAGGAAACATTTACATGCATTATAAGTCGGGTTTAAAACTAAAAAAGACTCTGCTCTCACATTTAATTTAGACTTTTGGTCCTGCTTACCACATACTGCAACCAGTTTCAGTAAAGAACCAGAGAACACTGGCAGTGCCCCTCTTAGGCACTTGGTCTCAACCTTGGATGCACAAATCACACTTAAACCAGTATTTCTGCACCAGTAAGAGAGCTCTGAGCAGCTGGATTAGAACAGACAAGCTCCTTCCTTTCTTTGCACACGTGCAGCTAATGCATAACCTGCTCCATTCCTAGTTCCTCCAAAGTAGACATTTCTAAGCATGGATAGAATATTTATTTTTCATTAGGAATATTTAGGTAGAGTGCTTCAACAATAGTACATATTAAACCAGGGATGCTTTGGAGTTCTTTCCAGAGTTACAGAAAACCACTGTGATGTCAGGTTGCCACAACATTTCATCCAGTCCCCAGACAGTGTAAGAGCAGAGTGATGTGTTCTGAAAATCCTTGTCACCTGTGGGATGAAGGAACAATCCAACAGCTCCTTCTCACTAAGGCCAAAGCACACTATGGCCTAGGCTGAGGATGTGCAGTCTACCCACATTTTTTTTCTCTCAGAACCTGCCTGGATGATGAGCATGCACACTTTGTGAACAGGCTTTCTTGTACAGAGACAAAAAAAGTACAGTAGAAAACTCTGAGCTTGGAAGCAGATCTGGTTATGACAGAGTGCACTAGACTGGAGACTGTCAGCTCTTGGCTCTCCGAGGTTTTCATGTCATCTGTCCTAGACTCAAATTTCTTTCATGGATAATGATAGGCTGTGTTTGAGAAATGCAAATCAAATATTGTTATGCACTTAATATATCATTGGCATTGCAAGCATGAGGAAAGCTAAATGTACTTTGGCTCTCCCAGTGCCTTGCACCACTTCCTTACTACCTTTATTTAATATCCCATATCTGCAACTACAAGAGATGGAACAAAACTGTAACAAAAATACAAGAGAAGGATGGGATGTTTCCTATAGTTTCAGGGCTCATACAAACTCTGCCTGTGCTATTACACAGGTTCTTCTGCACAACAAAAACTATACTCAAGGGCTCAAGGCACTGTGGAATTCACTAGGAAAAGAAGAAACAAAAGACACCTTCCCCCAGGGACTGTGAAGTAGCCATGGGGTCTTGCCTGGCCACAGTGACTGCCCAGGACTCCACAAGGTCCCACTGTGCAGGAGTGGAGGTGACACCCTGCACACTCCTCCTGTGAGGAGACCCAGCCCAGATGCTGGACAGAGAAACAGGCGTCCCAAACAGGTACAGTTTGCAGATCCCTTGTGCTGCCTCTGGAAGTTTCAGAGACCGCCCCTGCAAAATCTGCCACAGACCTGTAGCTAAAAAAGCAGATGGAACACACAGACTGCTGAACACTTCTGTACCTCTGATGGCACTTCCAAAGACAGAAACACATTGGTAGCCTTCCCAAACCCCTCCAGTTCCAGCATCTCCTACACTACTGGCTGCCAAAAACCTAAAACACAGAGTTCCATAACCTCACAGATGGCAAACATGTTTCATAAGGAATACTCAAAGTAAAGCCTCCTGGTAAACCAGCAAGGCAGCTACAGCTCTTCTTCACTTGCACATTATGACTGCATTTGTACAGTAGACACTTCTGTGTTTACACTGAATAGGAGGCACAAAGGTGGTTACATGCAATGCCTCTTGATGCAGCAGCCACAAAGGGAGGAAGTCCTTATCATTCAGTCAGCGTCTTCCTTCGTCTTCAGCTCCACAGGTTGCAGGAGAAATTAATTCCTAGCTACATTGTCTGGCTAGTAGCGCCATGTGGGAAGAAAGAAAAGTCATTTTCATGGTTAAATAAGAACATGCATTAGCAAATCTAGCTACATTATCAGAAATCCTATCAGTTCACATAGGAAACAATGCTGAAAGAGAAATTACTGCTGTTATCAATGGCACCCTTCAGCCAATATAACAGCAGTAATACACTGAACTCATGGGGTTTCAACAGGATGAAACACAACTCCCAAGATTGCTACTGAATGTGCAGACATCTACAAATTCAGCTCAATTCCAGCATTTTTCTGATAAAACAATTAGTAGCATTTAGAATTCAAGAGATCCAAGCTAAAGCACATTTGTGGTAATAAACTTGATGTCTGTTCCCAGCAGAATACAGCATCACAGAGCTCTGCTACAGCAAACTTCTCACCTCCCCACTTGTTGCCAATTGACAGAATATTGCTGGCAACTGATCCCACAATATTCTAAAAGAAATAGAAGTTAGGGATGTTGGTCACCTGGGAGACAAGAACTTCCTTCTCTTCTAGATTTACAGAGATCCAGGATATGGCAATGGTGCTCCCCACAGATTTTCTGCAGGATGCAATGTGATGCAGCATTCCCTAAGAAAACGGAGACTGGAATGATGGAACTGAACAAAATCCCTTCACAGGCTTCATAGTTTGGATTCAGGAAGGAGGTGTAAGAAAGAGCTGATAGTTACCATCTGCATCGCTCTCCTCACCATGTATCACCATGTGTGACCATTACCTAATTCAGTGATGTCACCTTCCCCTTGAACAGTGACAGAGGACAGAATGAAAATGCAGATGTAGGATTTCAAAGAAAAGTAAATTAAAACTTAAAATTTAGAAAAGTTGGTTCCTCAACTCATGTAAAAATGATGGCAATGGTATTTATACTTGCTTCTGGTGCAAAAAAAAAACCAAAACAATTATTTCAAAATAAACTGAAATAGAAGATAAATAAAAATGTCAGTCTGGACCAGTGGTAGTTTTTCTGCACCTGTTCACTGCTGCAAGGCTTCAGCTCTTTTCTCATAGGATAATTGTTTCTGACCATTCTGTGAAAGTCAAACAAGAATCAAAACCCTCTTGACTGCTGGCTGAGATTTTAAGCAAGCAGCCAATTGGCTAATGCTGACTGCATTATTTACTATTTTATTAAAATTCCAGAGTGTAGAAAACTGACATGTAGAGAGCAGCACCGTGAAAGAGAACATAATGCACAGTCAGTGTCAGCAGGACTTTGCTGAAGACCCATGAAATGTAAGTAGTTCCATTCTTTCATGTCAATCAGAATGTAAAGAAAGGTTCTTCAGCTATGAAATACAAAGATAAACTCATGTCAAGGCAAGATCAGGCAGTGGAAAGAGAGTTCTGTAGTGCTTCAAAGCTGGCCCCTTTGGTCACTAGAGAGTGCTCAGCATTTGGCAATATACTTTTTCATCCTTTTACAGACACTGTAACAGAGATACTTTTATCTCTGCTCAGTTTGTCCACTACTTGGGTTCAGTTAGCCAGTACAGATACCAAGTTGTATATCTGAGCAACTCAGACCACAGTGCCAGAGACCTCAGGGGTAAACTTCCAGCTCCTGTGATTTCAAGGAACAGTGACCTGTGTTCCACTGGAGACACAGGCCCGCAAGGCTTTTTCCTGTGAACTGCTACTGTGTATCACTGCATGTTGTGCTACACATGAAGACATTCACTGTGGTTCTTATATGAAACATTTATTATGACCCTCGAGTTTGCAGCAGCAATCTGCAAATAGATTTCAGCTCCCTTAGAATGAAACACTATTAAATAAAATGGGAAATGTTCATGTGACTCCTGCTTGGGAAGAAACAGTCAAAGATCTCTGCTCTGCTGTCCCTTAACTTTGTCCTGATGGCTTTACACAATTTCCCCACTTTCAGAGCCACCTGCAGTAGCATTGTGCCTGCACCACACTTGTAGGAACAGTCCCTGTCTCACAGGGAGATTTCTGCTCAAAATATTTGGGTTACCATCACATACACAGTTTTTCAGCACAGGGATCCCAAAGTAGAGTTTGGGCCCCTTGGGTGATCTGGCACTCTACTCCTCATAGAAAAGGGCAGTGTCAATTTAAATATGTCTTATTTATATTTTTGTCTTATGCCCATGGGTAGCAACAAAAGAATTTTCAATCATATAAATAACTTTGGTATTTAAATCAGCTTTCTGCAGTCTGACTATCAGATATGAGCATTGCTTTGTTTATTGCATTGATAAACCATATTCAACTTATTCATGTAATGGATTATTTTTAAAAAATCATATAAACTACTTGATAAGACTATAATGATCTATGTAGTTCAGCAATCATAGTATCTGCCACAGACATCTATTAGTGACTGTGGAGCTACAACCTAAATGAAAGGTTGCCAAATTTTTATTGAGAGTAAAAACTCAAGTAAAATGACTAACTCTAAAAACCTCTGAAATGATAAAAAGAAGCTTGTCATCACAGTCTAGACAAACTGTGCTTCAAGATGTGTGCTTTTCACATCACTCCTTTCTAAAGAAATTACTGATGACAGAATCCAAATGAAATCATGCACTGCTATTCCTTGGCTTGTGGTGTCAGTCCTGGAATTCCCAAGAAGCCCTCAGAAATCACTGCTGATCTGATGCTCTGGCCATAAGTAGCACCACTTATGAATTGGACTTGCAAGAGCTGGAATTCATCTGCACTGTATTCTGAACAAAGGAAACTTGCTAATAGTTCATGGACAATCAACTTTGTCTCATTTGGATCATCCCCCAAACCTCTGGAAAACAAATAGAAAATCTAATTATAGACACAAAATGACCTTGTTTCTGGTGCAGATCATTTTCTAGCAGACAACACAGAGCTGTACAGAAGCCCAAAATACTATGGGCAGCACTAGAGAGTGCCACGTGCATGAGTTCCATCCAAATCAGGACATCTTCCTGGGATTATAACAGCTTGGACTACTGCACCAGCACACCCTTATTGCCACTGGCATCCTTGCCCAGCCAGTACACTGTGGCAGTGATTCCAAGCAGGATACCAATAAGGGGATTCTCTGTAGGAGTTCATTCATCTCTCCCCAGAAAGCCACCAAGATGCAGGCTTAGGAACAATATTACATTGACAAAATACTTGAAATAAAGAAATAGTTTCATGAGCACTTACCAGCAGTATATCTGTCACAACAGCCCAGTTTACAGACAAAAATAGTTCTCCAAATGCAATAAAAATCTGCAAAACAGAAAAAGGCTGTGACTATACTATACTATACTGCACTGTACTATACTATACTATACTATACTATACTATACTATACTATACTATACTATACTATACTATACTATACTATACTATACTATACATTGCATTGCCCTTCAATATTGTGAAGATGAGGCAGGCTCACTGACTGTGCTTATTTAGGTAAGAGTTGTCCTACACACCCATTACTTCTAAATTAGACACCTCTGTCTATGCTTACAAATACTAAAATCATCTTAAAGGTGGGGAAAGGAACCAAAGAAGGTTTTTGAGTCAAAAATCCTCAGCAGAAGAGCCAAAATAAGAAACATATACCACCCTCCCAAATTAACTGCTATGAACTACTGAATCCAAGAAGACAAAAGCAAGATCCATGGAAGAGAAACATTCAGCACAGGTTTACAAAGTGCACAGGGATGCAAATGAAGCCAAATGAACACCTCTGTGCCGGTACAAGTACTCTTAAGGGCTCCTTCAGAGAGAGAACTTCCAAAATGGAATGGATTCCAAGGAGCAGGCAGTCTCAAATCTTGGTGTCCTGTGGGAAATCCCTAATCCATCACAGATGGAGACTCAGCCATGAGGAAAAGGGGTAGGGAACTGAACAGTTCTTACAGCTGTGGTCTCAGAAATATTAACCCTTTCAGCCAGCCCTGGACACAGATTGGAGCAGCCTGCCCCGACTAAGCAAGACTTGAGGAAAGCACTAAAATTACACCATTGAGGTGGAGCAGTGCTAGAAAGCAGAATCTCTTCATAAACACAGGCCATAAAGTCACATGGTACCTGACACATTATTTTTATCTACTAATCAGACTGATGGCACATTGTTACAACAGGTGCCAGCGTTGTGTTTGGTAAGGTCTTGGCCAAGATGTTGTCTCTGGTTGATGCAAACTCAGTCTAGGAAAGGCACAGTGACAAACTCAGATGTTTTTGGAGGGGTGGCTTACATTCTCCTAAGGAAAAGTAGACCTAGGATATCTACAGATATCCTGTAAGTAATAGATATAGATAATAGACCTAGGATATCCATACATTCTGTGGTTCTTGTCTGTTCTGTTCATTTGTTTTCTTCTCCAAACCAGTTTGGGGAAGAAAGCTCCTTGAAGCATGAGATACTGAGTATAGACCATTACCCAGACATCTTTTCCTTCACAATGCTTTTGATTGGGTATAAGGAGCAACTTCTTCCCTCTGAGGGTGGTGAGGACACAGCACAGGATGCCCAGAGAAGCTGGGGCTGCCCCATCCCTGGAACTGTTCAAGGCCAGGTTGAACAGGGCTTAGAGCAACCTGGGATAGTGGAAGGTGTCCCTGCCCATGGCAGGGGAGTGGAACTAGATGAGCTTTCAGGTCCCTTCCAACCCAAAACACTGATTCTATGATTCTAATAAAAGGTATATTTTGGTAGCTCCAACCAAATATATTGATTCATTCATCTAACACAGACTGGCAAATTAAACTGTTGTTCTCTACCTTTAATGAAAAAAAAAATCCTCTGAGGAGCACACTAAGAGTGGAGCTATGTGGGACTCTGAGAAGCAGAAAAAGACAATGGCTAATTTTTCTGGGCACTCAGATCCCCACTCTGGGATCCAAAAATAATCTTCAATTTCACATTTTGCTTTGTGTACACACTCAGACAGGCAAATCCACTTGTGTTTTCTCTTTGTGTAAAGGTATTTTTCCACAGGCATACACATTCCTGAGGAGTCAGAAGGAAAACCTCTTTGAACAAGCTTTATTCTTAGAAGCAAAAAACCTGCAAAAGTGCCCTTTTGCAGAGAACTGTTGATTACTGTAATTTACTTTACTTGGATCCTCTTATTTATGTTAATCATGGTGCTTTTGGCTGTGGAGCCACGGGAAAAAAAGCACCGGAGTCTTTCCCTAGCTGTTACCAGATTAGAGTTGAAATAGGGTGTACATTCAGTTCCCTCTTACAGGGATTTTTTGGTCATTCCTAG
Source organism: Luscinia megarhynchos (assembly GCA_034336665.1). Classification (NCBI taxonomy): domain Eukaryota; kingdom Metazoa; phylum Chordata; class Aves; order Passeriformes; family Muscicapidae; genus Luscinia; species Luscinia megarhynchos. The sequence continues at coordinate 3,960,371 of CM067581.1, forward strand.
CACGTTTCTGTTTTCCCCTTTACTGAGAATGGGATTTAAGTGATTTATACTTTAGTTTGCATTGCCAAAAACTTGACTTTGAAGATCAGCTAGTGATCTGGGGTTTTGAAGATGAGGGCTAAATGATTCTTTGCAACAACAGTGTGTATTGTACAGTCCCAACTACACCAACTTTTAAGTATTCAGAGAGCAAAAATAAATAAGAATACTAAATTAGCCACAAAGCATTAAAAATTAACATAAGATTGAGACTTGCTTTAACTAGATTTTTGCATAAGGGACATGTTTCAATGCAGTCAAATGCATAGTTACTATTCTCTTCTTCTGTGTGGGCACTCTGTAGGACCTGAGGCCCAGTTTTTGTGCTCTGTCTGTCCTTTATACTGTACCAAGGACTGCCCAGCATGGCTCTCACAGGACAGACCTCAGCTATGGGAGCATCAGAACCCAGAGTTTACCTGGATACCTTGTCACAAGTCACTGAAACCTCTTGATGGTCTCAAAGACTGCAAAGAATTCTGCAAAAGCCACCCCTCACCTCATCCCCCTTCCCATTCTGCCCAGGATGGCAAAAGACATTTGGCTAATTGTCACTTACAAAAGTGGAAAGGATGTTTGTCTGGGCCACCATCAGAGCTATGTAGAGACACAGGGCAGAAATGAACATGCTTGTGGCACAGATCAGAGGATCAGCTTTGTTGTTTATCTTCCTTAATCGTCTTGCAGCTTCTGCCCCAGCAATAATACCCAAGATTCCTGTCCCGATGGTGATACCTCCAAACATTAGGCTGGTGACAAAGCAAAGGATTCAGCTGAGCATAGTGAGACTGTACTGTGGAAAAATAAATGGTGTTAGCTTGTACCTGTAGTTTCAGAGAAATTTTAATAGGGAAGTTGAATTTTATTCCACTTGATGTAAGCCTCCCACTTCTTCTAAATGGGTGCAATCCCAAGCCTCAGCTGAAGCTGTGGCTTTGCAACAGTGGCTGTATCCTGTGGAGAAGATATTTTCCCATTTACAGAGCAGGTTTATGCACCCAGGCTCAAGGAGGGCTCTGCTCAGTACAATCTGGCTTGGACATGCTGTGATTTACAGGAGTCATCGTGGTTACCCTGTGAATCAATCTAGCTAGTCATCCCTGAAACACAGATGGAGTAACCCTGTATCACAATCTGCTGCCTTGGAAGAGATCCTAGCACGTGGAATGATACACATCTAAATTACAGCCCTCTGGTTAGCACAGCTGAGATGAGGCACTCCTCTGACGATGGGAAACACCTACCACTTCCCAGAAGAGTTCAAAGAATACTGAGTAGGTAACCACTGCCAGGTCCACGTAGCATTTTCTGAACACAGAGTTTCCAATACCATTCAGTTTTGTGTGTCTGCAAATGCAAATGTGCTCTTCAGGAGCCATTAAAAGAACATGTCTGAATAGTTTAGAAGATTCAGCTTCCAAAGGGACTTTCATGTGTGGTTTTGTCTCTGTCCCAGTGAGACTCTCCAATGACAAAGCCAGTCTCTTGCACAAGATCAGTGGTGCTACTGCATCGTAATTCTCTGAAGGCAAGCAGGGACAGGACCAATGTGTTCTCAGCACAAGCACTTCTGAATATTTTAGAGTGCTACATGGTAAGTTCTGGACATTTTCCTGAGCTTTTTCTAACTGCAAAACAAAGTAACCAACTGGGATATGTTCTGTTCCTTTAAACTACAGCACATCCACTTCTTAATTTCTTCCTGGCTGATTAGGAAGAACTCAATAATTCCACAAGAAATAAAAAAGGGATTGCTATGCAAGATAACAAACTTTAAGCAAATTTGTACTCTCCCTGCAAGTTCTTCAGGATTCTTTGACTTGATAGTGATATTATAGATTGTCACTCGACAGAAAAATCTCAGATTTGTTCAAGAGAGGCAAGTTCCAAGGTGACATTAGTTGATTGAAGAATTCATGGAATTGTGTTTAGAATATTCATGTATTGTAAACTGTAGTTGAAATAAACCTCCAGCTGGAATAAAAGAGAACAGCAAACACTAAATCGAAGCACAGTTCAGTTGACAGGGAGTAGGAAAGTACAGAAGCCTAGTACTGGGGAAAAGTTCCTATGGGATCAAAATTTTAGGGTCTGAGAATGCTTGCTTATCTCTCTGATCCGTTCAAAAGTGTTTGCACAAAGACCTGAAAAAAAACTTCACACTGCCTATTTATCAACCTTGAAAGGATTGAGACTTGAGTCAGTTGTGGAGGCATTTGAGTCTGTGTTTCCAAGGAATGTAAGTGACACAGTCCTGATCCTTAAACAAAGTCTGAAACTGCTGAACAGCCAGAGGGGAAAACATCTTTAAAGCATCCCTGGGCAGGTCTGTTAAAGTGCAGCTCAGTTCTTCCAGCACCATCAGGTCTGACATAGTAGTTTATATTCTGTTTCTTTACATCCCCTTGGAATAACAGTCCAAAAACAGCCTTATATTACTTCTGGCATGAGCTTATGCCAAGGTTATATTAAAAGCATCCTATGAGAAGCAGTACATGAGGTTAAACGATCAGATGCTCTGTTTCACTTCCCTGGAGACAATGTCTGCTCTAACAACACTACCATGGAATAATAATTCAGAAGTGGATTAGAAAACAAACTAGAGGCCAACACCTTCAACTTAACAAAGGAAGTACTTAAACTGCATCTGTGAAGAGATGCAGCCAAACATCTTTAACTGTTCAGCTTCCCTCATCTGCCTACCCCAAGCCAGACTGCTGTGTTTCACTCCCTTCCCAGTACTGTTCATTGATAAGTAATATGCCACTGGTGGCATCCATGGAAGGACAATTCATTTCCCATTGAAGGATTTTGGGATGACTCTTCAATCCATCTGGTTTTGCTACAACTCAGAAATCACTTTTGAGTAGACTCAGTTATTCCGTTGCAGAAAAACAGGAAAATCCCATTAGCAGAGGGCACATTCAAGGTGTGATTACTGCTTTTCCCTTTAATTGTCCTTACTGGAAAGGCCATGCAATAAGCACTTAGCTCTTGGAAATCCATTACAAAAGCAGAGACTGAAACAAGACTCGGATACCTCCCAGAGAAAGGGATACTTGCATGGAGACCACTGACAGGGAGTCAGTCCCAATCACTGTTACTATTATCACTGTTACGACGGACACTGTGAAGACTCATGAGGAACATTGCATAGATGTTTGTATTCTGGACTACACACTGTGAAGAAAAACTTTTCTTCCTTGGTGGGGAAAAGAGATCTCCAAAAAGGTGTGTTATGACTACTTCAAAATGTTCTACTAGTGTAAATTCCAATTCTCATACAATATTTTGTACTATTTATGAATCTTCATTGGTCTGGACATGCTCTGTAAGCAGACCTCTGCTGGCAGCTATTCACAAGATCCTGGTTTGATGTGATGATATGAGACTTCATCAAAATCAACAAGCTTTCCTGAAGCTGGGAGCCACAATGAACTCACCAAGATGGTAGGGATTATAAAACCAGAATAAGAAGAAGATAATAGGCAAGTTGCTAAAACATAGGATTTAAATATACTTAAATGGGTATTTAAATAGCTTAGAATGCACAGTCATTTGTCAACTAAAAACTCCTTGCTAAAGCTGCTCCTTTTCCCCCTCAAGTGTTGCTATTACTGCTTCTTCACATTTTACTTAAATAAGGCTGGCATCATATTTCCAGTTAACTGAGTGCTTATAAACAAACAAACAAGGGGAGTGTCTCAGATACCTGGAAGCAATTTGACATTCACAGCCCATTGCCTTCACAAGAAGTGCTCAGTCACATCCTCCCTTTTGCCTTTGCAAACAAGCTGTGATTGAGCATTGTGCAGTGTTTCCAGGTATGCTCCCACAGGCACAGCTCACCTGTTAGATGAATTGCACGATTCTTGGAGGCATGGTGGGACAATGCCCTGGACAACCTGAGCTCTGTACAGAAACAGTGGCATCCACACTCCCAGGGCTCCAGTGACAAAGGCCATGGCAGTCAGACCCAGGGAGGAACAGACAAAACTACAGCTGAAAGTCAAAAGAAAACAACTGAGAGATATTAGAAAGAATGGTGTGTGAGGAAAAAGGGAAAACCTACCTGCAACACCCAGGATCTCAAGCAATATCAAAACAATTCATTCAGACATCTTGTAATCAAAATCCACTCCCTTGAATATCTGAACTCTGATCAGGCTTTATTATGAAATTCAACAATAAAGCACTAATTAGAGCAAAGGGTATGACCTACTGATTTAATGTAAAATCCTGGTCTCTTGCAGATTTCATGCCAATTTCTGCCAAAACAATTGCTGTGAATTTTTTGATAGCAGAAGTAAAACAATAGCAAGTGAGCAAGAATTTAATGGCTTAGTAGCTAAAGGAAAGGGTTCTATGTGCAAGTCTAAATGCCTCAGGTTTTAAGTTGTTTCTGTAATCAGTATAAATGACAGTAACATCTGGGTCTTCTGAACTGTGAAGTTGCAGTGGCTGAAGTACTCCTTAACTCTACCTGAGTGAGTAAAAATAGACTCAACCTCCACAGCAGTTTCAGACAAAAGCAGAAGCATTTTTGAAAACTGTCCAAACCTTGTCTCCTCCTTGCCCTATTCTAGGAGAAAATTAAGTTTTTGCCAGACTCTAGTTCAGGAGGAAGCCCCCTTTGAGGTCAATAGGGATGCATGAAATCTTAAGACTGCTGCAAATGATCAGGTGACCAACAAACTAGAGGATTTGTTAAGAAATTATCCTAATTCTGCCTTTTCTAAAGAGAAAGTTCTCTTGGACTTGATTAAAAGTGGAACCACTTAGTTTTTTGGCAATATGTCTTTATGCTTTGGAAATCAATTGCCCAAGGAAAAGAAAATGGGAATCAATTGCTAAAAGAAAAGAAAATTAAAATACAGTTTTACACTGGAACGTCTCTGTAGGAAAGTAACTTTGGAAATAGTCTAGTTGTTGAAATGTCAGAAAGGTTCATTTTTGATTCAGGATTTTTTTTTTTTAATTCACTTCAGGATGCAGATCTACAAATTGTGATACTACGAAACTGTACCTGCTGTTTAGGATGTATAGAGGATGCAGATTTAGTGGGCAGTCAGAAAACGCTGGATTGTCTGGAAGAACACTCCAAAGACAACCAAGGTCCCAGGCAAGCAGATCTTTAAAGGAAAAGCGTTGGCTGGGGAAGCAGCCTGCAGGCAGCGGCAGTGAAGCCGGCTCTGGCGCAGCTGCACAGCGGCACCTGCTGTTCCTGCTGTTCCCAGCCCCGCTCCCGCTCCTCGTCCTGCCCGGCACAGCCTCACCGCCAGACTGCGGGCTCACAGCAGCGAGGGACCTGCTCCGCTCTCCAGTTTTGTGGTTAAAACAAGATGTCATCTGCCACAGCTCAGCCCATCAAAACACATGGACTTTATAAACCATATTGGGGTCCCACAAACTCTGACCTCATGCACAGCAGGCTCCCAAATACCACGGAGTGCCTGAGACATGCTAATCCAACCTTCCTCAGGTGCTAAGAATTACAAAAGAATTTACACCAGAAAATTATGCACTTTTACCAATCTAGCTTCCGTAGGGAAGGGAAAATTTAGTAGGAAGTAGAGCTTTAGATTTAAATAGGAGCAAACTGCCATCATAACTTCACCCCCCTTCCCCTCCTCAAAATGGGAGGATATAAGAAGCAAAAAAGTTTTCTTATCTCTTTTGTAGCATACCTGTAAAAAAGTGGAAGATTTTTACTAAGGGTGTTTCCATCCTCTTGTAAACAGCATGTGGCTCAAAGGAGTGAAGCAGGATTCAATGGACACATTCTTTATAATGGAATGGTGACTCCTCAACAGAGGCAACCTTTGTAGCTCAAACTACTTACTTCTGGACAAGTGATCCCACATCTTGACACCAAGTAGTCTTGGCAGTTCTGTGCACATCTGGCTTCTCATCTGGCATCTCTCTTCGTATAGTGGCGGAGATACTCCGTGCTCGGTGTGCTGCTGTCCTTCTCTGGATCCTATGAGGGACCAGTAGAATCAGGAGAAGCAGTGCCAGTCCTCCCATGCAAGGAGTTACCTGCAGACACAAGGTTGGTTAGATCAAAGATTCCTGTTTTCTTCTAGCAAGAGCTCAACAGCAATTCCAGTTGTGTTAGAACCACTATCAGAAAATTGCAGGTGTGCTCAGAAATAGATGTGTGCTGGTTTAGGTCATATTTGTAAAGAAAACAAGTGACTTTGGTGACTTTGAAGGAAAGACAATAGATCCTCCCTCCCCATCATACAGATACATGATCACACGTCCCTCTGATTTTGAAGAAAAACATGTGAAGAAAGAAAACTGTACTGTAGTATTCTAGCCACAAACACAACAATCACTGATGCAATCACCAGTGTTACCTGAATAACATCAGTGTTACTTCAGTAAATATTCTGTCCCGTTCACCTGCATGTGCTAGCTGATTTTGTATACAAGGCATGAGGCTCTGACAAATTGCTTCCAAAGCACTGGGTGTCTCAGTGAGAGACATCATGATGACATGACCAGAACAGAAGAGGTTATTTTCTTGAAACCCTCAAATAACAGAAGTTGTTCCCAACAGCATTCCAGAAAACTGGTGCTATCAGTATAATGATCATTTTACCTTCAAATTCCTCTGTTTGAGGAAGTCTTGGTGCAGTAACAGCCATTCCAAATGTGCCCTCAGGTAAGAGGAACATCAGCACTTGCTCTGGCTGGTGTACAATTTCACCTACACCTATCAAGCTAGGCAGAAATCCTGCAGGAACTAAACACCATGTTCCTGACCTGTCAGAGGGTAGAAAGTCCTCCCACTGGTCACCTTTAACAGTGAACATAAAGAATTCAAATCCCAGTGATGATTTTGATGTTATGGTGAATAGAAGTTAGTGACTCACCCTGAATGCCCAGTGCCAGTCACCTGTGCTTTCTGCCACACCAGCTGCCAGAATATAACCACAGCCACTGTAAGCAACAGAAAGGAATCATCAGTAAGCACTGGCTGATTTGGATGGCTGAAATGACGTATCTTGCCAGCTAAGGAGAACACATAGAAGTGTTCTGTCATAGTTTCCCAACAGGGATAAACAAAAATAACCCTCATGGTCTGTGTCAGTCTGCTTGCCAGCCAGTATTAAAAAGAGTCTAACCTCCTCAGAGAGTTGAGATGATGACAGTAATGTCCCAGATTCCCCTTGGAATACATATTCTGTAGAATGACGCTGCAAACCCGGATCAAAGAGCCCATAAAACATTTTATTACCTACTCCCTTCTGTGCTAGTCACAGGAATTATGCCCTGCAGGAATTTCTTTAGTTTTGTTCTGCCTTCTGGGCCCAGCCTTGGCTGCCTGCTCTGATACAGAGTATGCCTCTAAACCATTTGAAAAGCCCTACTCCACCTTTTCTTCAGGCACAATGTCAATTTAACTAAAAGAACAGAGGAGTACCAATTCTTCGTTGGGAGACATTAAATGGAGTGTTCTTGAAAACTCTGTCAAGTAAACGAATATCTAAAAGCTTTTGCCTTCCAAAACACAGAAATAAATTACATACTCTCATGCACATATTTCTTTTAGAATTGGTTCAATATTTTACTCAAAGCCAGAGTTTCTAGAGTCTAGATTCTCCCTAAAAATGTTAGGGGAAAAAAGCGAATTTTTTTCAAGGTAAGTAGAGAAATACACCTAATCAGCTCTATTCAAACTTGCTAAGGAAGTGACAAATCCCTTTGCAAGACCCAATGCAGGAATACATCAAAATAAACCTGATTAGGGCTCAGGATATATTGAATTGCAGGTGTGGTCAGACAGAATTTCAAAAGGCCACTGCAAGAAAACCAACCTTCCGACTGGAATGAAGATGTAGAAGATAGATAACACTGTGGTCCTTTTTCCTTCCTCAAACAAGTCTGCAATGATGGTAGGTGCTATAGTGGAGTAACTGGCAGAGCCAATGCCAACCAGTCCTCGTGAAAGAACAAATATCCTGTAGTGCTGCAGGGAAAAGACATATTGTAATAAAAAAAGAAAAAAAGACCATGCAAGAAAGAAAGCTTACTGTTAAAGAGGGGCATTTTAGTGGATGAAATCTACCAGAGGAAATCAGAATTGAACTGTCTTTTGCCTGTGTCTGTATTCACTCACACCTGCTCCCCTCACTGCTCAGCTTTCTCTTTCTGCACAGTGACTTCTTAGAGTGACACTCAGAGGGAATTTCAGGACAGCGTGGATAGAGCATGTGTAACCAAGAAGCTGCCACTCTGTAAGGTCATAAACAGCAAATATTCAAGACAAAAATAAAATGCCACCCATCACAACAACAATGTGTGGGTTCTCTATGACCTAGGCTGGACTCCAGCAACCTACAAGGCATTTCTGCATGGAATATTTAGTCCAGGCTTAAGGCTTGAGAAATGAGTGGTCACTGATGCTTTTCCAAATGTGATTAGAGAAGGACTATCAGGCTCTGCAAGATGTCTGCAGGTTATTTTCATGGCACCCTCTAAAAAAGCAACATACCGACTCAGTGATGAATGAGCTCCCTAAGGTGACACCAGACCAGAAGAAAATCCCAGCTCCAAGGATGATTTTCCTGTTGTAGCGATCTCCGAGGTATCCAAAGATGGGGGCGGCCAGCATGTAACACAAGGTGAAGACTGAAAATCCAACAATGAACAAAGACAATATTCTTTTAATTATTTTTGTCATATGTACTGCTCATCCCTCAGATAAAATAACCAGATAAACTCAGGTAATTTTTAGGGCAGGGACAAAAGGCAGGCTGACTTTGTAGGACTAGGAGGGGGATTGATATTTGGAAAAAGACAAATGCAGACTCAAAATACCTATACAACAATAAAATGTATGTGAATTACTCAACTTCTGTGTTTCTTGAGAAACATTTCATTTTTTGTGATTCACATACTGTGGGATTTTTGAAGGACCCAACTCTAGTCTGACTTTCAGTTTTGCATTTGGTCAGCCTGCCCACAAGTGGAAGTGAGCAATACCACACACAAGGAGGAACAACAAGAGGTAAGTTACTGGACTGTGTTTTAGGAGCAGACCACAGAGGGGCAAGGCAAAGCAAATTATCTGAACTGAGGAGATTTTATTACCTGTTTGCAATAGACCTGTCTCCCCATCACTAAGCCCGAAGTATTTCTGTATATCCAACAGGATCCCTGCAACAGAGGCAGACAGTGAATGACAGCAAAGTACCCTGCTCATTCCTCCTAACTGCCAAGTCAGAAACAGGGCTTGCAAGAACTGCAGCACATTTAGTTTTTAGTTCAGATGTAAGCCATTACTCTACCACAAGCACAAGATGCACAGAAAATTAAAAATTCTTATCACTATATATAAAATTAATGATCTTTCACTATAAGGGTTTCATTAGAGTCAGTTTACCCACTGTTTCAACACACTGAAGTCAGCAGACAAATAAGGGGAAGAGCTTGTTTTCCGTGGTGCAAACGCTGTCAAAGCCTGTGAGCAAAACTATCCGGAAACCACAGCTCTGTAACCAACAGCTGCCAGTTTACCTCTGAGCAGAGACTCACACCTCCCCTTCCTCCCTTTCCTGTTAGCTGATACCTATCAACGTGGTCGCACACTTGGACAGCCAAAATCAATTGCACTGTTGCAAGAATTCTGCAGTGGCACTGAATTCTAGCAGGTGAACAGTGTATTGCTGTGGTATAAACTGCAGCTTACAGACTCCCTCATGGCCCAGGAGTCATAGAACTAAGTCAAAAGTGGTTTAGTGACATAGTGTAATTAGAGGAGATGTTTCAAAGGCCTGGGCACTATCCCCACCTCTGCTCTTGAATTGTTACTTGCCCTGAAGGTACCTCACTCACAAGAGCATGTAGGGAAAATTTTAAGCTCTTAGTAGATGCAGGAGCCCCTGAATAGTTCAAAGCCTGGAATGAGCCAAATGGCTTCTTGATCTTAATCCTCCCAAGGGGATACCCTTCTGGCATCCAAGTCCTTTCTTGAAGATATTTTCATCCTCTTCTGTCCCCTGCCCTTCTCCAAGGAAAGTTACTTCACAACAAAATGCATACACAATTTTTCACTAACACCTTTGCAGTGTCATTCAACATGCACTCCTACTTGCTTCCTTCCCTCTTGTGTTGTTAAAAAGTAATCAAAAAAACCAAGCTCAAACTCTTAAACCCGCTACACTCTTCATTTTTAAACATACTGACTGAATGTCCTACATTTCTGAATGGTCTAAGTAGCAAAATAATTACTTTCTGCACTGTAACAAGGTATTAATTCCAAATTCAATAACCCATCCTTCGTGTTTTTTCAAGGTTTTAAAACATTTCTCTTTTCCAGGCCACTCAGAAGTAAAATATAGCAAGCTCACAACAAATGTTTCCCCTATTTTCTAAATCAGATCCCTGGAAGTATGGTAGATGGTTAGGAGTAATACTAAATAGAAGAATTTACAGAGACCACAATTCATATGGGAGAAAAAGCCCATAGCTTCCCTCAAGTTTACTATAAGTAACTCTTGACTGTCTTCACCTAGGGAAAAAAATGGTTTAAAAATCATATGTTGGAGGAAGGATATTACTTATTAGACAACAAGTCATAACTTCGGTAGGGGAAGGCTTAAGGAAGTGGGGCTCTATTCTTTATGCACAATCATCTTCCACTTTTCATTGCAGAAATCACACAACTGCCAGCAGCTCACAAGGAAGTTAAGCCTCCCCTAAGCAAGCTAACATGGATAACAAAGTCATCACAAAGATGACAGGTTTTGAACTTGTAATAGAGGGAATAGCATCAGTATTCTTCAGATAAATGAATGCCATATAGAATTTGCTAGATGAAAAGAAGGCCTTGTAAACTGCTGTGTACAGTAAAGAGAAGCTCCTTAGTCAAATCTCTGCAGAATCCAGACACAAAAATGGACCAGTTGCTCTGTATGCAAAAGTCTGTTTACAAGAGACCTAGATTTATAAGTATTATTTTATTTTTATAAGTATCCAACTAAATATTAATATCTAACAAATCACTTCTAGGTCTTTCCAGATTTATAATTGAAAGTTTCATTAAGTGTATGATAAACAGGCTAAAGCAAATAAATGAGGAAAAGAAAAAAGACATATAGCATAGCCTTACTTTAGAAACATTTGTAGAGTTTAGAAACATCTGTAGAGCTGTTAAGAAGTTAAATTTCTTTTTCTTTAGAAGAGGAAAATGGGTTCTCACCTGGCACAATGAACCAATCAATGAAATTTATTAAATTCCCAAAGCACAGCACGGCAACTACCAGGCAATCCCTCTTTGTGGAACTGTTCCTTGACACAGACACTGATGGACATTGTGTCCCATCTGCTGCAGCAGCTCCATAATCCTGTCCCTCAAGCTGTGGCTGGAGCAGCAAGTCTGTGTCTTCATGTTCTTGCATGTTTCCAGAACAGACACTCAGCAGGGATGATGAAGCATTTCCTCACTCAAAATTGATGTGTTGGGGCTATGAGGAACTTCAATCACTACGGTCATTTCCGGGGCTGAAGCACAGCCACTAAGAACTGAAATGAAATGTTCCTTGTGGTCAGAAGAACTTACAAAGAAAAAAGCTGCAGTGCTGTGTTTTGCAAAAGTGCTGAAGCCCATGTCCTTGAAGACAAGGAAAAGTAAATGTAAACAAAAGCAAAGTAATCCGTTGTGCACCCAAGAAATAAAACAACTCTGCAGTGATCTCATAGAAACTACAAGTGCAAAAATATTTGTTGTCAGTGAGCTGCCAGAGCTAAAACCAGTCTTTCTAGAGAAGAAAGGGAAAGAGAGAAAGAAAAAGAGAAAGAGAAAGAGAAGGAGAAAGAGAAAGAGAGATAGAAAGAAAAAAAAGAACACAATCAGCCTTTAAAACAGGGCTGTGTCTTCCCCTTCCTTCCCCAAAAAACAGGTCCAAAAGGGTAGGCGGAGAGAGCACAGAAACGTATTCTTGTTCTTTTGGCACATTTAGATGCCTTTATCTGTCTTCTTTATTCTGTCTACTCACATTTTTAGAAGTATTCAGTCACATGTCTTTTGAATGACTTTGTGGATTACCCACTTCAGAAGCTCATTTATTTTTTGCACCCTGTTAAGAAAATTTAAAGTAAAAACTACCAGCAAACTCCAAGAGTTTAAGAGTGAGGCAGCTAAATTGAATAAGGACTGCTTATGGTTTATGACTCATGCCTGAAGACACAGATCTGTGGTTGGGCTTTTTTTAAGAACTGGGTATTTCACACTTTAGACTAAGTGAAAAACAAAATAGCACCTATCATTCTCGGCCCTTTTGCAAAATGCTGACTCCTTTGCTTCCACGTGCTCAACACGAGTATTTAATTCTATCTTCTCTTTCTTTTATCTCCCTTTTTCTCTGCCATAGACCTCAGAATGTTCTCTGAGCAACACCACTGTATCTGTACTATCGCAGTGCTAGCTAAACCAGCGAAGTCAAGAGTTCCTTGGAAGCTCTTGGAAGCAATAAATAACCAACACGATTCTGCAGGAATTAAGAGTTTTATCTCCAAGCCCCGCCGTGGACAAAGGGAAATCAGAAGCACCTATTTCCATTACACGACATCATTTACATTACAGTTTGCACGAGTGGGAGCGGGCGGTGGCAGCGCCTCGGTGCTGCCGCTGGGTGCCGCCGCCGCCCCGCCCGCCCCCATCGCGGCTCCGAGTTCCGGATCCCCGCCCGGGCTCCGGATCCCAGCCCGAGCTCCGCATCCCCGCCCGGGCTCCGGATCCTTGCCCGCGAAGATTTTCCGTGCCTGATGCCCAGACACAGCTCAGACCTTGTAAGGAAGGCCTCACGGGGCAGCTCATCGGGGTTTAACTCTCACTTTGGATAGTTTAAATGTCTCTTGATCCAAGCGCCCTCGGACTAGCCTATATTGCTCTGAACTGACATTTACTGCTGGACCTGTTGTTTTGAGATGGCCAAAAGCAGGTCTCTAACTATAACTGCTATGGCAAGAACACATTCTGCTTTTCTCCTGATTTCCTTTTTGCCCTTCGTTAAAGTTTCCAGATACCACTTGATACTTTTTGTTGCTGTACTACCTGGCCACTGGTGCCATCACCTCTGCCTACACATCCCCCTTCTCCCTTCTCTCCATGTCACAAGCCACGTTCTTCCACCCACTCTGGGTTTCAGTGCTGGTACAAATCTGCAGTGGTTTTTAAAAGGGCTCCTGTGACTTTGCCTTCCTCTGTCAGCTCCTATAGCCATCATTCCTTGATAGCCACCCTGTCTTAACTGCATGCTTGTCCTGTTCTCCACTTCAATTGTCATGTTTGTCCAGACCACACTGCACCTAAAACTTCTACCAAAAGCTTGTGTCAAGTCACTTTTGCATTGTGGGCATATAGAATGCCACTATATAATACAAGTCAACTTCTGTTAGGCAAGATCACAGCTCACTTCTTTATAGCAAATTAATTTTTTTCCTTATTTGTTCTGTCAGTCAGGCAGTCCCTTTCTTGGAACAAAGTGTAGTGTTTGCCTCCACAGCTTACCCTGTCGGTGCTAGGTGCCCATGCAATATAAAAAGCAGCTTTTTATCCCTGTCATACTCCTTCAGAAGCTCTGTTCTCTTGGTGGTTCATTTGAGCACGAGATCTCAGAGCTGTGCCATGCAGTTAAGCCCTCCCATAAGAGCAGCAAGTTAGGACCTCTTTATTCTCATGGTTGGCACTAGTCCAGACACAGAGCAACGTATTTCTTTACACCATTTGGAATCTGGCTGTGGTACTGAAAGTTGTTTTCATGGCTGAACCTGACAGAGGCAACTGAGACCTCCCAGATGAACGGAGACGTTTGGTGATAGGCTGGTTGGCTGATCCTCAGCAAATGTGCCATGCCTGAATCCCAACAGGACGGCTTACACACAACTGATGGGAGAGCTTCTGGCTTTCCCTGAAAGGATTTCCAAGTATTTACTACAAAATGCCTTTCAATGTATTTATTTATCCAAATAACCTCTAATGGTGGATGCTACCACATCCGTGAACAGCTCTGGAGGTTTGCCAGAGCTTTCCAGAAAGCTACATCAGAAGGGGCATTAATAGTGAACTAAGATGTCAGAAAGATATAAATTGAAAATATTTTGTTATCCTGATTGACTCCAAACTATTTCCATACATGTGAAAAAAAAAGAAGCTCGTGGCTTATTAAGCCACTGAATAGCAAACAGCAATAAAATCTGTGAAAAACTACATATGAAAATAATATTCACTGTTGACTAGATCAAACAATACTGATTTTAGGAAGAAAGAAATGAGCTGCTTTTGGTATCTCTCTCATGCACTACCCAGACAGAGAACATAAAGTAACCAAAAGAAAATACATACTTATGTGTATTTGCTAATATATATTTAATTGCTGCAATATAGTTGCATACCAACTAACAAGCATGCATTTAATGCAGAACATATAAGATTGGTCTGCATTTTGAGGTGTATTTTAGGCCTGTTGTGATGGAAGCAAATTCATAAATCATGAGATTCTGCAAATAGTTGACACTGGATTGGTGCAAAACTTAATAATTTCAGTGTCTGACAAGAACAAAATTGAAATTTAACATCATTCTGGTAGACAGACAGCTCAATAAATGCGTGTCCAGACCCACCTGAAATATTCCACTCCAAGGAGATTCAAAGACGATTATAGTGACTGCAAAAGAGCTGCAGAGTGACATTCAGGTCATTCAGGTAAAAGGCTGAGGGGGTTTAAGGTTTGTCACTGCTTGTACCAAGGCTGCACAATAGCTCACTTTGGGTTTGAACCCAGTCTGCAGTGCTAAAATACAAAGACAGACTTGGACTGAGACATGAACACCTGGGTTGCACATCTAGAGGGGGAGCAGCTTGACAGTTTAAACCAAGTGACCAGCCTGACAGCAGGGCAGGCAACTCAAGAAATGTCATCATGTCTAAAAGTAGCGTAATTTTCAGTTACAGATTTATTACTGAATCAACACTTGATCCTGTTCTCATAAAAGCCCATGTTACAAAACTTCAGAGATGACTCATCTACTAACGTGTATATTTTTCTTGCCTTTCAGCCCTCCAGACTGATGCACATTTGCCAAGCTGTTATTGCCTTGGAACACAGAGCTGAGACGGAGGAAGCCCAAGCACTCTCCTTCTGAAGGAAGTTTGAGAAATTCGGCACCTGTACTTTGTTGAATCTGCTCTATCTCTGGGTGGTGCTTGCAGCTACATTAGCCATGATTAACACTCAGGTAGCATCTGTTGGAGATATTTAGTATTTTAGCATGAAATTTAATACCTGAACAATCAAAACTAAATTGCCAACAGTTTTTCTTCACCTTTACAGGCAGAACTACATGTGTGAGCCATTATTTAATTTGAGTCTCTGTCCGTGTCTTGTGGAACAAATATGCAACAATAGCCTCAACCATCCAGACTACCAATCTTTATAGTAGTCCACTACTACCAAAAACTTCAAGAAAACCAGCTGGACCACCTGATCCACTATATACTTAATTGGAAACTATCTGCTAGGAAGATTCTCATTCTGTGAGTTTCAATAAATGCTACAATTTTAGTCACCACATCCTTTTTACCTCCTCACCCTGAGTTTCCATCTAAAATGCTTTCTTTCTTGTTGCTTGAGTAATAGCACAAAACCCAGGGTGGCTTCAATGGAACATATTCTAGCCTTGTTATAGCAGCAAATAAAATTTACACACACTAAATTATAAAACCTCCTATTTCATTATCACTGATAAATAAGCTCTATAGAACTCCTTACTTCCTGGAATGCAGATCATGCTTTTGGTTGGGTAGGGAAGCTAGTTCAGACTCTTCTCCTTCATCTTTTAAATTAGGAAACAAACTGCAGCTTTACAAAAGAAATTTCTTGGGGTGCTTACCTAGATAACTTATCTCACAGGTGACATTCTCCTTGGTTGTATCCATATAATTCTGTCCCAAAAGGTACAGCAGAAGAAGTTACAGTTCCAGCACATAATCACAGAGCAGCAAAAGATGAATACACAATTTTATTACTGCTTCCTTCTTCTTCTCTGGGAAAACAAAAGCAAAAACCCCCTTTGCAAATGAGAACATTTTGCATTAACATCAGACAAAGGAAAAAGATGCATATGGCTGGAACAGAGCTGCCTCTTCTAGCTGAGATTTAGTCAAGCACAGAGTAGCTCAAGGAGGTCAAAAGAAGTGAGAATTATAGTAACTGTGCACCAAAGATACTATTTCACCCACCAGTTTATCTGCTTTGGCCTTTACCATTTTTTTAGCTCAAGCTTATCTTCATTGGTGTAGCTGATAAATGAATTCCTTGCATTTTGGGATTCTGGATGCTTCTGACACAATTATAGCAGAAAAGGGCTGTGACATGTGCTTGGATTCTGGAAGAAAACTGTGGAATTAAATGTCTATTTAACCTATGTTTTGACCTTTCTACCACAGTAAAACGTTCATCCCCAGAAGAACCATTAGTTGACCACTGCAGTCTTCACTGTGATACACAAGAGTCCTCTTCATTAAGACCAAAGCAGATAAAAGCCATTTATTATAAGAAATGACAAATGGACAAGCATTGACAAAACAAAAATGTAGGCCTTTCCCTAAGAGGCCTCTCTCTCTCTCCAGCCTCACTACCTCCAACCTGAAAGGGAAGAACTGCAGTGGACACAGTACTATAATCACTGTGGAGAATGTTAAGGTCAGGGTTAACTAAAAATTCAAATAAATATTAATTTAAAATAAAAACAATCTAGTTAAGAATTGAGAATGTCTTTATTTCACAGAAATAAATCCTACACAAAGAGATTTACTGTCACTCTCAGTGTTTTCAGTAAGGTAAAGTGAGGCTGGATTTACCCTTTTGGGAAAGGCAGGTATGTGAATTCACTATAGCAATGCTTAACTGATAACACTGTGAAACAAATTCTGCCAGCAACAAAGGAAAAGCTTGGTCATTTTTAAGCACTAACCCTAGGATGCTGATTTTTATGACATTTGTTATGCAAATATTTGGAAGTCCTTAAAGTTATAATTCAATTTAGATAGGGAATTTGGATTAAAATATATCTATGCTGTCACTGATAGGTACTCACCTTAGGCAGAGGGCAGCTCCCAGCCCAACAAGAGAACAAATGGAGAAAGTGGCCAGAGTCACTCTGTTCCTGGGCATCTTCTGTCTAATTTTAATCCTCTAGAGATAAAAAAGTCTGTAAAAATCTTTACCAGTCAAACATCTACTTTTAATGAAGCAAATTTTTGTAAAAAAAAAATCCATGAACATGGAGCAAAAAAATATAAAGTATTAAAAGGATTGTCTATCAGTTATAATGGTAACCTGACAAGAACTCCTTGCTCTGCTACTAAATTTCTTTGCTAAAGAAAAGGGACCTCAAGCCTGCAGTCCTACAGCAAATGGTACCATAAATAATTTAAAGGGAGAAAGAAAACAATAAACATTAAAACTTTGAAACACTTGCACAGTTCTACTTAACATCTGATTCTTGTTAAATAATGTACAAGATGTTTTCAGGCTTCAGCACTTGGTTGTTGAAGCTCTGGTTTGCATACAATGTTCTTTACACAATATAAAACCACAATAATAAAATTACTATATTAATCATTTATTAATTATTTAGCAATATTAAACTTAAAAGCTAGAAATTAAATATCTTTCTATTAATTTAATTCACAATCTCCTTCCACTTACTCTTTATACCAGAAATTTTACCTACTCTGAAGATGGTCCCAGGATGTCTTATACATAAAATGATAAAGTATATGAATAAACTCTGGCCTTTCTTTTTCCTGGAGCCATGCTGGCATTTGCACATTTTACACACTTTTGATAAAGTATAAGAACACAGAATCTCAGACTTCTAATAAAATAATTTTATTCTCCTGATTTTAGAAGCTACTTTTGCTTAAGACAAGTTCAGCACCAGTGGAAGAACTACTATCTCTTTATTCCTATGAGCCAGCAAGCAGCAGAGTCTCTTTTCATACTTCAAAGTACCTTTTTGGATACTGGTCATAATAGAGCATTTGTATCAACTTCAACTGGTACATTTGCTTGAAAAAAAGTGTTATGAGATTTATTATTGTAAATCCTGAAGTTAAATGAAGCTGAGAAGAGGCTTTGTTTCAAAGTCCAGAATGATGGTTGCAGGAGTTTAACAGGCAGTCATGGAAGAACTGCAACCACTCAATTTTCCAAACTATCAAAAAAAAAAAAAAAATCTTTACCTTCCAACAAGGCTTATGTCAATAGAGTATCTTCTGACTTAGTTAATTAAAATGCTTCCTTAAGAAATTATTTAAAAGCACAGAATAAGGACAGTGTAAATCAACAAAATGATTAATCTGTTCAAAAAGCCAAATATAACTGAAGCCACCTGTGTTTTCACTGCCTCCATTCCTCTTCCCCCTTTTCTCCTCCTCCAAGTTCTTAGTCCTGACAGAAAACAAAGCAGTCCTACACAGCCACACACTGAAATCACCAGACTCCACAAGTCCAAGCTGTTCATCCTTTTGTCCACCCACCTGTTTCCACACAGACCTGCTTGGTGCTCCCAGGCTCTGCTTTGCCTTTGGCCTTCAGGTGAAATTAAATTCAGCTCCAGCGTTCCCGTGTATAATATAAGAATTGTGCTTGTATAATGCTTCAGCAGAGGCAAATATTGTATTATATGATAACACTACAGCCCATGGATGGCTGGACTTACACTCTCTTAGCCTATTTTGCTTCCTGGAGGAGTCTAATCCTCACGTAACATCTCTAAGTGCATCCACATTAAGGGATTTGGCACTTGGGCTGTGCAGTCCAGGTCGTGCTGCTCGTGCTCTCACAGAGCCCTCGTGCAGGTGACATTTGTATTCACTGCTCCTTTCATCTCTGGGCAATTTCTATCCAACCACTCCCTGGTTGCAAACAGATTTCCTTCCCTTTTGTGCACTGCACTGATTTTGTACTCGCAAAGGCACCAGAATGTGTCAGGTACAAATATGAGCATATCTCAAAGAACTGCAAATTTACCGTTCCAAGAAAAGTAACTTTCTTTCCAAGCTTTTTGTATACCTCATAATCTGCAATTTCCAGCCACAATTTGAGGTAAGAGTCATCAACTGGGACACATTTTGCAAAATTAATTTTTGGGATATATTTTATAAAATGTAAGCAAAAGTAAAGAATTTATCAGGTTAAAAGGAAAAACAACTCTTAAAGTGTAATTCTTTATTTTAAACCAAGTATGTCTGTTCTTTTAAAAACAGCCCTATCTAAAATAAAATGCGAAATAAGGGCAGCCCACACACCATGAAATCCAGCATCACAAAGTACAGAATATACCAGTAGTTCAGGCTTGCTGCAGAAATTTCAGAGAAAGTCAAAACACCGAACTGGTGGGTGTTACTGAGTAAGTGGCTGGAAATAGCATGTGGAGTGCTGAACCAGCTCCTTACAGCAGAGCTTCATCTGCAGGTGCAGAAAGAAATTTCTTCATCTGAGTTTATTCAACAAGTTCATTTTGATGCCTGGTTCATTAAAAGATGGGAACCAAACAAGGATTTGGAAAAGGAACCCAGTTTGATTTTTCCTTTTGATTTTTCCTTTGTGCAAAATGAAGGTGTGGGATGCTTAGCTCTAACCTGTGGGAGGATGAGATCTGGTTCTAGGAATATCTTGGTAGCAGGGGGAGCTAAAACCAAATTTTCATTTCTCATTTGTAATTATTCTTTTGTGCATTTTAACCAAACCCCAGAAAATGTAAATTAACAGAAAGAACAGTTAAAAGCTCACAGCATCTAATAAAAAAAAATAGTACTTCATGGATTACAGAACAAAATCAGAAATTTGAAAAACCTGTGCTCACATATCTGAAATCAATGACTCCAGTTCTACTGACTGTCAAAAAGTAACATCATGCCAAGCACATGGAATCTATTTAAGAATGCAATTAAAAATTATAAATATAAAATAAATTATGTAAATTAGTATTTCCAGCTTGCCATTTTAAATCATGAATCAAGTATTTAACTCTCTTGTTTAAGGCAACAATAGAAAAAGGAAGTAGTGAAAACAGTATTTTAACTTCTGGCATCAAATTTACATGCAAATAATCATTCTCAAGTATATGTCCTTGTTTCAAGAAAGAATTCTGATATTTATTTTCTTCCAGTAACACGCCAGCATTTCAGAAAAGGCAAATTAATTATGACCTGCCTTATATTTCACATCCTTGTGTTTGTTCCAAGGATTGAACACTGACACAGCAGTGGATCTCATGATTGCTTTCCATCAGGTATATTAAACTGATTTTCAATTAGTCCAGGCCTTCAGGTTACAGAGCAAAGATTTCTTCCACTCAATTCTTTAGAAATATGAGTTAGAAAATTGCAACTTTCACTTTAGTTTAACCCTCCCCATAACTATGTTGGATATAAGACAGTCTTTCATCATTAACTTCTGCTGCTTTTGTTTGCAGATTTATTTTGATGTTGTTTTTTACTACTAATTAGGAAAGGAATCTAATTCTGAAGAAATTATGCCCATGTTGTGTAAAGTGAGCACCTCTAAGGGGTCATTTTACCCTCTCCTA
The DNA here is from genome assembly GCA_034336665.1 of Luscinia megarhynchos. Classification (NCBI taxonomy): domain Eukaryota; kingdom Metazoa; phylum Chordata; class Aves; order Passeriformes; family Muscicapidae; genus Luscinia; species Luscinia megarhynchos. The sequence continues at coordinate 3,981,020 of CM067581.1, forward strand.
CCACTAATGACTTGGCATGTCTCTGTTTCCCAGCTGAGAACGCTATCAGTCTAAGTAATAGTTTAAGCTTATACAAATAAAGTTTGGAACAAGGTCATTCTGGTTTACCCACGTCTTAAACAGCACCTTTCTGCCAAAAGCCTGAATCAACAACACCATAAGAATCCATAAGGATTTCCTGCAGTTCCAGAGACTGTTTTACCACAAGTCTGTGTTCCAGGTCAGCCTTTCCAGGCATCAGTTCCTGTCAAGCCTGATTCATACCAGAAATCTTACCAAAAGTGAGGTCAGAACACTTTGTTTAGGTGTCACCCTTCAGTGAACAATTTAGTCTACATCTACATCTGCTCTTCTTGGCTCAAGCAATCATTGTCCATGCTTCATGCCGCAACTAAAGCCTTTATCAATGGTCAGTGACCTAGAGGGAATACTGCTGGATTTATTATGGAATGACAGCCAGACACATGGTGAGGTTTGAACATTAGGGTCATTGTGGCTTCATTTATCAGAGAATATAAGTCAGGACTAGCTCCTATTTCTGGCTCCAGGGCTTGCTCTGGTATCTTGGGCAAGAAAATTTAGCACTATGGACTCATGTCCATCCAGACTATTTGGACTGGTAGGGAAGAATGGAGATTCTTACCTCTGCAGGAGATCACCAACCCAGCAGGACCCTGATCTGAGCTGGAGAAGCTGAGCACTGCTACAACACATGTAAATATTTTCATCATGCCCTGCATGGAGGCAAGTTCTGAAGAGTTGCATTAGAGCAGCTGCAGCAATTCCTGTACCAGGCTTCTCTCTGTTTGCCATGCTAGTGAGTCACTGGTCCATATTTTTCCAGGAAATCACACTTCTTCACACACACCCACTTCCAGTGAAACGTGAGCCCAACAACATTTGAGTAACAGTTAAACTTTTGAACCTGTTCTGTAGGACTAGCCTTGAACTCAGCACAAATACTTGAGGCCAGACTGATGTGTTCAGCCCAAGTTCAGTCCCAACTTTATTTATAGGTCACACCAGATTGGGAACAAAACAGCTTTAGTCCTTGTTTTGCTCTTATTCAAGCCAGCAAGGAGCTATGAATCAAACAAAAAATACAATGAATTGCTATCTCCTTTTTCCCAATTTCTCTCTTCACAAGGAGTTTTCAGAGCATTTTTCTTTATGATGCATATCCATGGTAATGGCCAACTGCTACCTCTAAATACAATATATGAAAAAATACCTTAGATTTTACTACTCACAAGTAAACTCAGTCAAGGCTTATTCAAAAAAGAGATTCCTTAGAGCAAACTACTGATGTGTCAATAAACGCACAGGAAAACCAAGTGCTAGGGGGTAGACAGGAACACAGAACTGCTCAGCAAACTGATATTATTTCCTGGCGACAACTTGGATCTGGAACATAAGCCTTTAAAACACTTAGCCTTTACTGTTTGCTAGATAAAACCTGCAAGAAACCCAAGCCTGCAAATGTTATAAAGGACATATAAAAGGTCCCTTTTTGCCTAACAGGAACTGTTTTTAAGCCTAAAAACTGATACTTCACAATGCTACCATTTAAAATGTCTGTTCACTGACTCTAGCTTGTAAAATTAGAGGAGCCTTGCAGAACATGGTACAGGGAGCTGTGTCTATCCTACCATCAGCTTTCTGAGTTGGCCAAGAAGCTGAAGTAGGGGAGCAGATAATGTTTAGTGTGAATCCACCTGGAAGACTCTACAGAACAGAAACTATCTACTAGTGTAATCTGTGATTTATGTTGTGAAGGAGAAACTGGGGAGAAAGTAAATAAAATGCATATTCAAGAAAAGTAAGATGCTGAATGTGAAGCTTTGATCGTTTTTAAGGTGATAGAAAAAGTGCCAGGATTTCCTATTCTAATAATGAGATGAATTATTATGATAATATACCCTTGCCAAGGGAAAGATTAGTGCAGTAAGGGCCATAGCAAATGGCTGTCAGAGCTGAACAGTCATTATACCAGAAATGGTCTCAGAAAAGAGAAAGTAATCTAAATTCTTATTGCCCTTCCACTCAATGCAGAGATGGGAAAGATGGCTGCAGAGAGGCTGTATGCCAGGGACAGTAAAACAAATTCAAAAAAACAATCTCACCTATTTTGAAATTTTTTCCTCAAATTGGTGCATGTTGCCTCAACAAACAGTAGGACAAGGTGTTTGTGCATAGGCAGTACAGAAAGTAGATATTAACAGAATAAAACATCACTTCATCTAGCAGGGAAAGGCTTCTCCCTCTTTTCAGACAGCTTGGTGTGTTTAAGGGCAGGCAACATGAGATGAGAGCCAAGAGAGTTCCCCTCTGCTGTGGCATGACAGCTCCATTTTCTTGATGGGATTCCACAGAGTCTTTACTGCTGCAAGGAAACACTAAACTGGTTTATGCCTCGGTCCCACACCTGCTCTCACCACCGTGGCCATGTTGGACATTCTGCAGCTGCACAGAAGGTGATTCCACAGAGCACTTCCAACTGCCAATGTTTCCCATAATGAAACATACTACTTTTATAAACTAGGGTTGAATTTGTTGCCAGAATAAAGGAATCCAGATAATTTGTGCCAGCATAAACCAAATCCTTTCTTTTCCAACCTACAGTCTCCTATGTTCCTTACAAGGAAAATCTTACACAGAGTATAGGAGAGCACAGAAAACTTCCTTTCTTAAGCCAGATAATTGACACCAAGTGACCTAATGCTGAACAATACAGAATGATTTTGATTAACAGAATGCAATAGAAATAGAGTTGTTTCATATAACCTTTCAGTATTCAGTGCTGTAGTTAGGTCCTCTATTAATAGAACTGTCAGAAAGTGTACTCATGCCTGAACTGACATCAGGTACAGAAAGTTGAGCAAGTGAATTTAGTGCTGGCTTAACTGACATTGTGAACAAAGCTCACTTTTTATTCTTGAAAGAGAAATACCATCCACAATAGTGTCACTTCCCATCAACATGCCTGAATTCCAATCTGGGTAACTGTCTCTTAGCATAATAAGTTTACAAAATGCACTTGCACATGGATAGCCTCCTATGGATAGATTGTTTTTTAAGATTGAATGAACCTGACTGAAGCAATACAAAATACAAATACAAAATGCAAAATACATTTAGGAATTAGTCAGCCTACTAAGGAGAAAGGCTTTCACAAAGATTTTCTTTTTGGCTAAGGACATATGAGATGAATTTCAGTAATGGTATCATACACTATGGGATGTCTTCTGTCATCCCAGTTTAATCATTGAAAAGGACACAGATTTAATCAGAACTGCAAGAATACCTGGGAATAGTATTCTGATTAATTGTACTAGCACAGTCATGAAACTCTCAGACTATACTGGGCCTTCCAAAGTGGAGCACAGGAAATGATGTTACCATTGCTCATTCTCTTTTCTTTTGTTGCAAACCAGTTTTGGTGTTGACGACATAATGCCTTTGCGGTAAACAAAATAAAATAAAATTCCTTTTTATAAAGTATTTGAACATTTTGGCAAACTTATACAGTATAAATCGTCTTTGTAGTAATTTACTTCTGTGACAGAGAAGGGAGTTTCCTGCTTTCTATCGCTGGTAATAATGCTTCATCCAATTAGCCAGAAACTGCATATACTTGAGAACTGAAGTGTAAAATTAGGGAATCCAATGAAATATTTAAATCTAGAGGAGCAGAGCAGCCCATATGTTTTATTTTAGAATTCCACACACCTATTTATCACACTATATTTTTCACAGTCAACATGTGAGTCTACAGACAATTTGTACTTTTGTCAGGCTGCTCCTGGTGATTTACCTAGTTCCTTGGGATTAACTATCTTAATTTTTAGCTCTTTCCCTCTGCAGTGCCTGTCCTCAGACTTGTAGTCATCCTTCAAAAGGCCTTTTTCTGAAGGTTTTTGCTGGAGATCCAAACCTGAGCCAACGTTCCCCTTCAGGGATACACTGATTCAGGAAACCCCCTTCACCTCATAAGTGTAAGGGCTGATTTAGGCCTTTTACCTCCTTTTTCTTCCCTGGGCACATCCTCAGTGCATAGCAGAGTGCTCCAAAGCATCCCCATCACACATACAGACAAAAATGTACATTTTGCAGCAATCCTGTGTGAGCAACTTTTACCTGGCAGCTGGTAACTCTTTTAACCTGTTTTGTTTAGCTGCTCTTTCTAGCTGCTCCTCAAAACCTCCTGTATTTAGCGGGCTGGAAGGTGGCAGCAGCCTGAAGGCCAGCAGGGCTCTGAGCACAGACTCTGTTGTTATATCTGACAGTCCTGTGCAGCCTGCTGGTGAGGGCACATGTGCCTCAGAGGCTGCTGAACCTCAGCAGAACCTCCTCTGTCCCAGTCTGCTCCAAACCCCTGTCCTTGGCCTTGGACACTTCAGAGATCCAGGGGCAGCCACAGCTTCTCCGGGCAACTTGTGGCAGGGCATCACCACCCTCAAAAGGAAACATTCCTTCCTAATAATGTCCCTCATGAGGGCCTTTGCAGATCCCAGAATTGTTAGGATTGGAAGGGCTCTCTGGAGATCACCCAGCCTAACTCCTTGCCAAGGCAGGGGCACCTGGAGCAGGTGACACAGGAAAGTCTAGGTGAGTTTGGTATTTCTCCAAAGAGAGAGACTCCCATGCCCTCCCTGGACAAGTCTGTCTTAGTGCTCTACCACACTCACATACATAAGTTTTTCCTCAAGTTGAGGTGGAACTTGCTGTGCTTTAGTTTATGTCTCTCGATGTCCTTCGTGCGGAGATTCCCCTCATGAAGCACTCTCCCTTCCTCCTCGCTAACTCAGGCTCGACTCGGTAAGGGGAGGCAGGGACCTTCCCAACATGGCGGCGGAGCACGGCTCCCCGCCCTCAGCCGCTCTCAAGATGGCGGCGCGGAAGGGCCGGCGGCCGGCCCGGGTGCGCCTGCGCGGCCCCGAGTGCGGTGAAATTCCTGGCGGGGGGAGCGGGAGGTGGCGGCGTTGAGGGCTCGGAGTAGGAGGCGGAGGGCGGCTCGGAGCCACGGCCGCGCTGCCCTGCCCGGGACCCTGCGTGCTGTGGCGGCCGGCACCGAGCCAGACCCCCGGCGGGCGCGGAGCGGACGGGCTGAGGGACGCTCGCCGCCACCTCTCGCAGCGCCAGGAGCCGCGCCGTCCCCGCCGCCGCTGGGACTCCCTCCCCGGGCAGAGCGGGGGAGAATGACGGAGCTCCAGTCCGCCTTGCTACTGCGGAGACAACTAGCAGGTATCTGGGCCGGCAGCGAAGGAAGGAAGGGAGGGCGGCGGGTGATCCGCCGCGGGGGAGCAGCGGCCGGGCGGCCTCGGAGGGGCCGCGGCCCGCAGCGGGGGAAGGAAGGGGCGCCGGCTCGGGTAGGGGGCGGGCGTGCGTGTGTGTGTGAGGGGGAAGGGGAGGTTACGGCCCCCCCTCGCCGTGCTGTGCCCAGCCGGGAGCCGAGGGAACTAGGCCGAGCGGGGGAGGGGGAGCCTGACCGGCGATTGCTGCCAGGGAAGCCGGGGGAGGGGAACGGGACCGGCACGGTGGGGGAGCGTCCCCTCGGCTGCCCCCGTCCCGCCAGGGCAGCGCGGGGTGGCGCCGGCCGCGCTTGTCGGCCCCCCAGCCCCCGGTACCAAGCCTGGAGGACTCCTCCTCCTCTCCCCTTGCGGTCCCGTCTCCCTGAGGCGGGGGGAAAGCCGAGCCGGAGCTCGTCCCGCAGCGCGGGGGATTCGTGCGGGCTGATGTTGGGGGGTGTTTCTGAGGCGCCGGGAAGAAGGAGGATTGTTCCCCCACCCCCGGAATGAGGCATTCCAGGCCCAGGCTGACTCCACACACTCGCACCCCTTCCCGCGGGGACCTGCGGTACCCTCGTCCCGCCTCCCCTCGCCGGCTCCCCCTCACCTCCCGTGCCCGGGAGGGGGAGGCCGCTGGCCCCTTTGTTGTCAGGAGAAGCGCCGGGGGCTCCGCAGGCACCGGCGGGGGGGAGATGACCGGGCAGCAGCGGCTGCGGGCGGGGGAGCGGGTGGAAGCCGCTGCGGGGGGGACCCGTGGGGAGGGACGGGGGGGTCCGCCGGGGGCGAGAGGGCGGGACGGGCGCGGGGGAGGAGGAGTTGGGGAGCGGCCTGGGGGGCGGACGCGGCCTGGGTGCTGCGGCCGGGCCGGCGGCCGAGGGGAGCGGGATGTCAGCGGGGTGTCAGACGGGCTCGGTGTCGCCGCGCCCCCTCCCTTTGTCCCCGGGCGGGCGGCCGAGCTGGCCCGGCCCGGCCCCGCCGAGGGGCCCCGCATGCGCGGAGCCGCACAATGCGGCTCCATGTGTGCGCTGCCACACTTAAAGGGAAACGAGCCGGCAGCGCTCTCTTCTCCCTCCCTCCCCCATTTGCACATGTTCGCCGCATCCTCTGCCTGCTGGGCGATCCACTCAAGGAAGCACACGGGTCTGCGCGGTATCTTGGGAGAATCGGGTCGCCTTTTTCGTCCCTTACGTAAAAATTGCTTCGTACCCACTTCAGGAAATGTGTGCCAGGTGTACCTAAAGTCGGGCAATTCCAGCTCTGGCTGGAGTTGGCCGAGTAGCCGTACACGGGGACAGGGTCACTGGGTGGCACAGGAATTCCCGGAGGCGGATTTTGGCCCCAGACTTCAGTTAATATCGTTGGAAGCCTAAGGGTGGAAAGCAGCATTGTTAGCAGTAAGGAGATGAGGTTGCATAACCGGGTATAGCGAACAGGATGGTGTGTTTGTGCATCTCCAGCGCTGTTTTCTGGCTTTGGTTGATGATCAGTTTGAGAAACTTCAATATCGTTAACTACTAGCACAGAATGTTTTACCCCTTTAAGGTGAAGCTCTTAAAATTTAAAAAAATCTCATACTGTGGCTAAAAATCGCATACTGTGGCCTTAGTCCTGAACATCAGCACGCACCTGTTAATGCCCTGGTAACTGCTGAAGTTATTAGTGGCACTCAGTGAGGTGTCTGCACTTTCAGATAAGCTAATAACGCCTCGGTATGGGCTTACTGCAGGAGCTCCATACTTAGTGTGACGTGAAGCTTCTCTCTCGTGTATATGATCCTTTAAGAAAAACAACAGTGTAGAATAGCAGCTTTCTAACTTGATTTTTAAAAAGCATTTGCTAACCTAGAATGCTTCAGCTGTCTGGAATTTCTCTTTTAATCTACTAATTGTGCTTCACAAAAGAAAGTTGAACATTTATTTGAAGTCTCTTGATAATAAGTATTCTGCTTCTATGGTGTATTTTTTTTTTTTGTCTTATGAGGTCTTAAGACCTTGTGTAAGCAGACTGATTGGATATGTAAGTATATTTGTAGAGTACTAAATCTAGGGGTTAACTTCTGTGTAACTTTCTGCTCTTTCTTATCGGAAGGCTTTATGTGTACTAGTGAGCTTTTCTAGTTATTACTGATTCAACTCTACCACCTGCAGCCATTTTCTTGCACCATGCAGATACTGTGGGGGTTTTGTGTTTTAAGTAGTATCAATACCTTTGGTATCCCTTTACATGTGCTAAAAGAAATTGAAACCATATTAAAAGTGACTTGGAGTGTGCATGAAGTATGGTGAGCATTGAAGAAGAGTCCTGAACTCTTCAAAAGTCCTATGTGGGATAACTGACCTGAGAAAGTTATCACATATGGAAGAAACTGTTTTCTATGTGACATCTGAACTTAGCTGGCACTGGACTGATACTGGTTTTTCTGGTGTCAGGCTGCTTGAAGTCGTAGTGCAGAGGCTAAGCTTCATGATCTTCCTTCCCTACTGCTGACTGTCTTCCAAGTCTTACCTGCTCCAAGGTGTCCCTTCGTTAATACCCACACTGTTTCTTCTACCTCAAACTAAAAGTCGCCACTCTGGTGGTATTTGCCCTGGTGAGACTGATACTCAGTCTCTGCTCCATGCAGCTTTTCCCTATATCAAGTGTGGTGAGTCACAAACTTGTACCTGGTGGTTGGGTTTTGGATATGAGTTAGCTGATGTAAGTTAGTTTAAATTGCATTAGATCACGCACTTGTGCTTCAGTAATGACAAGAGATCTGAAGTTGAAGGAAGAAGTCCAGAAATGAAGAGATGGAAGTGAGAATCTGAAACTTGTACAATGGTGATGCAGTTGAGGAATATAAAAATACTTTAATGATGAGACCCTGGATATCTCTTTTAAATGCCCAGAAGAAAAAAACAATGGCAGGAGGAGGGAGGAATGTTAAACAGTAGTTCTCAGAGTGGCTACCTGTTTGGTCCCCCGTGTGCTTTGGTTCTTAATTATGGGGAAAGAAGGTGTCTGGCACGGAGCACTTTAATGAGCTGTTTTAATTCCTAAGTACTTTGTCAAAGTACAGGTCAGCTGATGAGGCTGCTGGTTGTCAGTGAGGTGTAAAACAACGGGTCTTACCAAACAACAACAGAGCAAAACTTGACAACATAACCTGAAGTTGCTCCAACGACTGTATAAAGGCAGCCTTTTTTTTTTTCTTTTTTTTTTTTTTTTCTTTTTTTGTAAAGCAAGCTGGCTTGTAACTTGAGCAGGGAGCTGGTACCACAGCACCGTGTACAGCATGCTTGTGTGCTTCAGTGGCATGTTCTGGATGCTGATAATCCTCAGAGAGAAGGGACATTCAATGACAGTCACAAAATATAAACTTCAAGTTACATGTGGGTGTGGGTTATTTTTTAATCTCCTAAATTTTAAGTGGCTTCACAGTGCCTTTGCAAATGAAATACTGAGCTGGATCCTTAGGAACTAAGCATAGTAGCTGTTTTTATATTGACATGTGCTCACTCCCATTTAAGCACAAGAACGATTCAAGGTAGTAAAAACTTCGGGTAGTTTTTATGTTTTTGAGTTTTTTGGGGTTGCTTTTTTTTTTACTTGAATCTTCAGGAAGTGATAAGTTGGGATCTCTTAAAAGCAAAGCCATTTAAAAAGGGTAGCCTAGGTAGAGCTGGAAGATCAGATATCTATGTATATCTGTAAAATTAAATGCTGTTCCCTCTAAAATCAACTTACTTGTAAGCTGTAGCAGCTTTTGGAAATATCTTAAAATTCTGACATATTTGTTCTGGTTTTTTTTTTTGAGAGAGGGGCACTTTGTGCATTGATAACAATGTAAAGTAGAAGCCATGTCCATTTCTTTCAGGCAGAGTTCAGGAAAAACTAAGAGAAAGAAGTTCCCTTGAACTTAAAAAAAAATCTATGGTAAGTATGTAGATTGGTGTAGCACTGGGTTAGAAGAGTTCACCCCTCAGGGGAGCTAGTGAAGGATAAACTGTTCTTTTTACAGCCCCAAAACTTCATGCTCTTTAAAAAGAGATGCAGACAACAGGGTGTAAAGCTTCTCTTCCAGTCTCCAGAGCTGTCAAGCCCAAAGGTTTTACAGACTGAGGTATGTCTCTGAATACTTTTATTTCATCTTTCTGCCAAATTCTTGCTGACACAGGGACTTCAGAGTAAGCAGACTTGTCTAGTTCAACCAGCAAAATCACATAGGGAGGACGCAGTTAAATCAGTAGCACACAGTGGAACTAGAAGTGCGAGTCCTCTTTAACATAAACAGGGAACATTGGAAGTGGGAATAACCATGCCTCTGTTGGCTCAAGTTGAGCTGGGTTGTAAATAATCTCCAATTTAGGATACAGAAAAAGCCACACTAATGCTATTCTTAAACATGAGAAACATGACATTATTTCAGTTTAAAGTGTATACAGCTTCTATTTCAAAGCAGAAATGTCTAATTAAAAACTAACAAGTTGGAAAACTGTATTAAATACTTAATGTGACAGTTAAACAGTTTTTACTTTCTTCTGTGGAAAAATATTGCTGTGTAATGTTGAGCTAGTTGAATTTTTGTCAATTAGGACTTTATGAAAAAACCTATTTGAGTAGTGAACAGAGGGAATTGCACAGTGAAGATCAATTTATACATCAAAGCTGAAGTATATATTTCTGGGGTGGCTGGTGTATAAGAAACCTTTGTTTACAGTTGTGCCCTGGATTACAGTCAGTTTGTCTGATAGTCATTTGAGTGGCACTGATGTGAAGTATTAATTTGATACTATTTGTGTTTGACCTGTTACCTCTTCATTCGTGAAGGTCTGTTCATATGGACAGTAATATTCTAAATAAATAGGGCTCCAAGGTTCTACACATGTAAAACTTAGCATTTTAAAGTGGTCCTGAAGTTCTAAACACCTTTGCATATTTTTTTAGAAGGCTCATGTTTTTAGATAACCTTCAATTTTTTGGTCTGATGCTTTTTGGGGTACTTAGGTGCAATATGAGTGTAGCAGTCACCTTAAACCCCTGGCAGCATAGGGCTGTTACGGCAGATGGATAATCCTGCTTCTTGTGAGGCTGTGCTGACAGAATTATCAAAGCTCCCTTTCTCAAGATGACTTTGTAGACAATATCATTGCTAAAACACAGGCCTTGCTCAGACTACAGTCGCTACAACAGCACAAGCAGCCTGAATTTCTGTTGCACTGTAAATAGCATGATAAATGTGACTAATGTCAAACTTTGCCTGCTACGTGTTAGTTTTCCACGTGCTTCTCTTGCAGAAATCATCTGAACTTTGCATCCTCAAAGAAAAGAGTATTTATAAGAGCAGTCACCAGCAAAATTTCAGGAGTGCTGGCAGTTTTGGAAAGTGAGGTTTAGCTAAACTACAGAATGGAAGGGCTTGATGACTCAACCACTTGCTCAAACAGAATGAAGAAATAACCTGCTTCATCAAGGAGTCACTGCCTTGGCTCTGCCTAGGTCAGCTTACTAATCTTTCAGGGAAAGAACCAGACTTACCATGAACTCCGAGTTCTTTCCTTCTCTGCTCCCCCCAAACAAGGCATTGTAAGTTACACCGAAGGCAGTAGAGTGATTTATTCCTGTTTTGTTTGAGAATAGTGGAATGGGAGAACATTGCTGGAGATCTTCTGAAGTAAGGAGCAAAATTAATACCATTTGAGAAAATACTTTCATCAAAATTTATGCTTTGTTGGTAAGAGCTTCATTTGGACATGTTAAATCATGCAAAACCAACTAAAATGTCTTAACTTGTGTCATTGATACTGATTCCCTCTTGAGCAGTGTAGTTATTTGCTGCAAACTAAGGATTTCTTGATTTGTTCTCTCTCTATATATATTTGTTTAAGAGAAACTGATCAGGATAAATCAAGTAGAGTGAATGGTCTTCAGATGAAACCATATGTAATTATAACTGATTCTGCTTTAACTTTTCTGTATATCGTTGAGATTTCTTTTTAATGCAAGGCAGACTTGGAACAATATGTGCGTATTCAATAAATACGGGGTTACTTGGTCCCTTCTGTGGTTGGTACAAGTTGGTTTTTAGTTCCCCCAAAGCCCTATGTTAAACAGTTTGAAAATAAATGACCTTTGTAGATGAAACTTGTTTGCCTCATGTAGGCATTCTGCTAAATTTTCTTCCTGTAGTGTGTTTAATCTACTTCTGTTTTGATGTAAAATACAACAGTTTGTTCCCAGCATAGAGATGGGGTTCTAATGAAGTGGAACTGATCTGAAAGGTGGCTGCTGTTCTGAAAGCAAGAACTAACCAAATACTAAAATGATTGTGCAGATTTGGGTGCCTGGAAAAAGGAGAGCAGGTGGCTTGTGTGAGGAGGAGGGCATGTGACTCCTGAAACTCTCCTGTCAACTTTTTGTTCCAGTGTGTGAGAACAGAATCTGGACAGCACTTCACATGCAGGCCTTTGCTCTCACCAAGCTGCATCTGCTCTGTGCTTCACTTTTCAGTGGTGTGTGTATATCTGTCAGTGTCTGGTCTTGATGAGATCTTTCACTTACAGTCTCTAGCAGGCTTGAGCTTTAGGCCACCCTAAAGTGTAAATGCTCATACTTGCTTTTCTTTCCTACTCTCAAGTCCAAGGCATATCAGCTGGAGCAGAGATCAGATATCCACACCTTGTAAGAACACTAAGTATAGCAATCTAATTGAAATGGGGTTCCACAAAAATAACTGCTCTCCTGGACAGAAATGTTAGCAGTTTTGTGTGAGTTTAGAATAATGATAAAGACTTTTTGATAGAAACCCTCTGTAAAGGTTTTCACAGTCTCTCTGTGTATGGATTGTTAAGGGAAATGTATTTCTGTGCTGTCATCATAAACCTCATAGGTCAAGCTGGCTGTTTTTTTAGCTGACTGGCATTTGGTGCTGATCTAGAAGATGGTGCTGTCAGGAGTCATTTAAAGAAATGTCTTAAAACAATTCTAAATAACAATTTGGATCAAGTTAGGATATGCAAACCTGTTATTCATATTATAAGCAGGAGAGAAAACAAGCTGGAAAATTGTCCTTGACTTGCACAATAACTTAGATGTTAACATCTCCCTATTGCGTAGGCATGCCATAGAGACTTTTCAGTGGATTTCTAATGGTGTCCTGTTTTTGTCTGTGAACCATACACATCCTAGAACCCTTATGCAGCAGTGTTGTTCCATGATTAATGTGTATGTGACTGCTCAGAAGATACTTGGATGGAACTTTTTTCCCTTATCTTTAGTCTGTTGGTAATTAGCTTTCAAGAAGTTAATCAACTTCTCGTGTCCGTGGTAAACTCAGCTACATTAGTGGCACCTAGAAAGACACCTGTCTTGCCAAATTCCAGCACTTGTGTGCTGTAAGTATCTGAAACTTGTAGTGTCCTCTGTAGGCGAGAGAAATAAGTGTGTGTAGAGTGTGATTCATCTGACCTGTTTTTGACACCTGCCTTGGGATGACATAATTATGGTGTCTCAGAATCTACTTACCCTGATAAAATCTCTTGAATACAGCTGAGGATGACCATCTCAAGTGCAGACACATGTAGATACCCATTGAATGCTTGTCTAACTCTTAAGAGTGGAAGCAGGCATCAGACATGGAGGACAAAGTGGAGGTGGCATTTCTGTTACACTGGGTGTGATAGATGAATGTGGTTCTGTGCTGCAGGTGACTCTGTGGGCAAAACATTGAATATTCCCTGGTGACATAATTGCTTCCTTTTACATGTGGGTTTCCAAATCAGGGTTCTTCCAATTCTTTTTACTATCCTTGTTTTTCCCTTCCTTATAACACTTCCCCTCAAAATTCAGAACTTAGTGAGCATGGTTTTTTGTGGTCTTTTAATAGACCTTATTCAATCTCCATTTTAACCTGGGTGGTGCAGCTGTGCTGGATTCTGGTCTGATGGGATACACAGCATACTTCTAGTAGTCTAGTCAAAGAAAGCTGTTCAGGAAACATTTTGTCTTGCTTTCTAGGAAAGTTACATGACTGATGATAACTTGAACATATATTGTGGACTTACTGCTGAGAACCTTAATTCTGGTAGCATAACTTTCCAAACAATGCTATGGCATTCAAAGGTTTTCATCAGATGAGTATGCTTTGTATTTCCAGTGATTCAGACAGGAAAGTAATTTGAACACCCCATTTGTTTTGAAAGAAAAGATTTGTGGGCTTAGTAGGCACAATGTGGTCCACAGTAACTTAAGTTGCCGAGTTTAGATATTTGCTTAATGGCAAATGCATTGAGGGAGGGGGAAGCAGACTTTCCTTCTGTAGTGTGGGATGGTGGGAAAGGATTGGCTTGAGTGTGTGTACAGAGAAGGGTCCATGTATGAGGACTGTTGAAAGGAAATGCCTCAAAATATGTTGTGAGTGTTCTTGCCTGTCTTTAGAGCTCAGGTGAAATGGTGCATGGGAACAGACAGTGGGCTGGGTAAACTGGGCTGCCAGTTAAATCACTTGCTGGGTATCTGTGCTCTAGGTGACACAAAGAGCTGGTTTTGTGGGAGACGAATCTAAAGGAGCATTCACAGTGTCTGCTGATATCACCTCCATGGATTTAAGGGATTATGGGGACCTCCATAAGAACCAAGGCAGTACCAAAGATCTGCAAGCTCCTGTAGGACTCAGTTTTTTCCACTACATAGCTAACCTGACCTTCCAATTGTCTGTCTCCAGGTGTGCCATGACTTCTGTGACCATGGAGCTACAGAATATACAGAATCAAGAAACTCAATTTTTAGCTTAATTCTAAAATAATGTGATACCTTACTCATGAAATAATTCTAATCTCTATTTATTCAGTTTTCTCTGGTACCTTAATCCTCATACCTGTAGTGGCAGTTTTAGCAACTTTGGGCTAGTGCTACTCTCCACTTGTTTGCAAAGCTGAGCTGTGGTCATGGCTAGGAATTTGACTGGGAATAAAACCAAAAATCAAACATGAAACCTCCAACCTTGTCCTCTGTCCTTTCAAAATCTGCTTCAGTGTGCAAATCTAAGGAAGATTTCACAGGTATAGCTGAGGCCATGGCAAGTGAAACAGTACACAAAGGTGCATAGCACTGTTCTGAGATGCAGCTTGCCTGTTAGTGCTAATTGTGCAGCCTTTCTTGCAAATCTTCTGAGCTCAGTGAATTTGATTTCTAGAAGTCTGAAATGCTGCCCTTATTAAGAAAGAGTGATGTGTGGAGCACTGGACATTAGTTGCCAGGCTAAAGTCAGACCTATAGCTTCTGTTGAAATTGGTTGAATTGGTTGGTAGAGTCTCTGCTTAAGACAGGTTTGTCTTTACTATTTTAGTCTCCCTTCAAAATAATTTCAGTGTCCTTCAGAGACTTAATCTGTTCTAAGTGTTGTCTGTTACTCCCACAGTGGCTATCAGGTGTGTGTGCATATTTTGTGCTACGTTTTGTCTGAACTTCTTGGATGAGCTTCTGCAGCAAGACAGAACATGATGAAAGCAGATTAAATGGAGCGCTTGGGGAATACATCTCCACATAGAGATCATGTTGCTTTATCATAATCTCAGCCCTAGTTCTCTAAAATCTGGGATGTACAGCTGGGTCTTGCAGGCAGCAAAGTTTTGGAAATCCTAGCTGACCTCAATGAAGTAATAGGACTATTTTGAAGTCACAGTGTGAGGTACAGAAAAGAAGAGTCTAGAATGAAGGTTTTCAGTGTGAACAGTTGTTAGAAGCTCCTGGACTGGTGCTGAGCCTCACAAAAAGCAAGGAAGCAAGTCTAAGGTGCAGCAGATGGAAAGTGCTGATATGGCCTGCTTGCTCTAAGAGCTGTGTAAACCAGCTAGATGGTTTATCCAGAAGGGCTTGGGCTCCCTAGTCTGTTTTTCTGTTGTTTTTCTATCCACTGGCTGCACAAAACTTAAACACTGTGTAACTCACTAAAGAGGCTGCTATTAAAAAAAATATAGGAGGTCATATATTTGAAAGCTTTGTACTGTAATGTAGCTTAAAACACTCAGAATTCATATGCAGTGGCTGGCTGGGTGAGACATGAGGCTGAAAAGTTTGGATGCCATACATAGCTGTTCCATGGAGCTATGGAGCTCGTTCTGCTTAGTAATTTTTGTTGACGCTGTTTTGCTTTGGGAGTGGTGTGGTGAAGTCTCTTGGCTTATATAAAGGTAGTTTCAGTGAATGTGGGAACATCAGTAGCTTGATGTAAACTAAACACTGAAACTGGAAGTGCAGCCCATGGTACTGTGTTGGCTCAAGTCTAAGGCAGTGGTAACTTAGTTCTGCTTTAGTAAGAGCTAAAGGGAGACAGTGTGTTGTGTGGCAGATCATGTGGAAAGGGAGCCATGGGGCTTTAAAATCTGTTCTGGATTTAAACATCTCTGTTGGATTATGGGCCTTTAGTCTTCCTCACCTCCCAAATCAGGTATTGGATTTAATCCCAAATTCAGGACTGGGATTAAAGGAACTGAATGTCTAATTTTTAATCAGACACTGGATTCTGTTCCAAGTATGTTGCTGCTTGGCAGCTGTCCAGGTGTGTGCTGCTTTGGCTGTCAGCTGCTGCTTGGTCTGCAAAGGGCTCTACCTGAAACTGCTTCTAGACTGAGTGTATTTTTTTTCTTTTGCTGGGTAGAAAAATGCCTATTATATTAAATAATCAGAAATGCAAAGATATATTGTCAAAAACGCTAAACCACAGACTTTAATATATAGTAGTTGCAAGTAAATGACATTTAGTTAGGCATGAACATGATGGAAATATGTTAATGTACTGTTAATGTATGTAATGTAATGTATGTTTAAAAAGTATAGCGTATCTTTAGGTGATCAAGAAATCTCAAAGCTGTTGGAAAAATAATGTGGAAGGATCCAATTCTTCAATTCTTCTGTGTCTGGCTTCTCTGCTTTTCCAGGACTTCCAGGGCAGTTCTCAGCAGGGCTTTGTAGGGGATCTGCACTGAGCTTGTTGGGAACTGAATCCTTTGCTTTATCCACGTGTTTTTGTAGGGAGCTCGTGTTCAGGCTGCAAGCAGTTAAGTGCTGTGGTGGGTGGGGACTGGCAGGCTCAGGGAGCAGGTGTCCCCTGCCCCGGGTGCAGTCGGTGTCACTCGGTGGCTGGGCAGTGACAGTGACACCGGCCTGGCAGCAGCCCTGTGTCACTGAGCTGTGTGTGTGTGTTCCTTTCGTGCCCTGCCTGCATTGCTATTCCTTTGGGATTTTGGTGCATGGATTTCACTACTGTGTGAGGCTCAGCTAGTGAAGAGAGAGGCAAGAGACAGGTGGTTCCACTGGTTAACTTTCCTGATACACAGCACTGACTATATCTAGGGAAAAAAAACAAAGCCAAACAAACCTTGGGCCTTGGCGTTTACAGGTTTTAATGAGTAGCAGCTATTGGCTATCCATGGTGAAGCAGCCAAGGATGATGCTTTTCATGTCTCAGTGCAGAACTTTCCTGAGACTTCCTTTTTTGTCTGCCTGCAAGCCATGTTGTTTAGTTTAACATAAATAATCTGGATAGAAGAGCTCGTTTTTAAATTGCTGTGGGTAATTCTGCATACCTCTCATGGAGAAGCTGTATGAGCTTATATTCATTGTTTTTCCTCAGAGTATTTCTGCAATCAGCAGCTGTTTGAGATATGCTTCAATACTGCTGTCATGGAAGGAAAATAACCTTTTCACAAGCTGAGACTGATGCCACCTCCTGTAAAAGAAGTAATGTGCTCATTAGCTTTATAGGCAACATCCACTAAGCAAACTGCTTTAACTGAAGGTTTTTGTTAATAATTGTCCCTTTCATACAGTTTACAGATGTTCTATGTTAAATGAAGTTGGCATCCAGGAATCTTACTCCTACTCACAAGTTCTCTTGCAATATAATGCTACATGGTCCTCGGTGTGAGTTGGAATGTAAGAGCTGTCTTTCTTTGGGAATAAATACATGAAAAATGTTTTGAACTACTTAGGAATAAAGTTGTTTGAGGCTGAGACAGGTGTAGAAAGAAATTGAAATAGCACACATTAAGAAATAGAGAAAAAATTGTATATTGGCTTTGGAATTAATGTGGCGTATTTAAATAGAGAGAAACATTCTGAATTTTTTCCGTCTTAAGTTCTGGCAGCCTTTAAAGTCTTATCAGTGAGCAGTGATAACTTGCAAACAATAAAGAAGCTAAATGTGAGCAGTTTGAGTTACAGCAGTTCACACAGAACTCTGCACAAATCCTTTTGTCTCTGTGAAAATGCAGAAATGGTGGGACTTGGGTTTCACAGGCTTCAGTTCAAGTTTGAAAGTCTTAGGTGAGATAGAATGCAAATACTAGGTTTCACTGACTTCTGTAGTTACTATGGTGGGTGTTCTGTATTGCAGTACTAATAATATCTGAAAGGATGATGTAAATGTCCTGAACAGAGATGGCTTTTTTCACAAGCAATAGGTAATTTTTTAAAATGAAATCCTGCTTGATAAAGCAGGTTATATTCAGCTACTGGTGTGGTGGAACTTCTAATAGACCATGCTGAAGAAATGTTTTTCTTAAGGAGGTAGTAAGGGACTGGTGAAGCTCTGTTTTAGTGTGAGATGCTCACCTAGGCTATCTGCCCTTTCAGCCAAGGTTAAGTAGTTACTCAAGCTTGTGCAGCTGTTTCCAGAAAATTTCATACATGCCAGGATCTGAAAACTGATTTGCTTAGATGAGGCATTGCCATGCGATGGGTTAGAGCTTTTGGGTTAGAGGTTTATATCTTGATTATAGAGTCTGTGATGTTGCCTTTTCTTTCAGGCATTGTCTGGAAAAAACATTGGGCTCGGTACCCAAATCTTTGTCTTGTACCTTGTGGATTGGATGGCTCACCTCACCTCCTGATGACACCCTTCTGAGTAGCTCCTAGGAAAACCCCTTTCACTGTGTTCCTTGGGATTTTAGAATTGAGTCATCTTTGTGGATAAGTTTGACTAAATTAGTAATGGCCAAAGTTGATGTTCCTGCCCTCTTTCGAACCTTGGTCCTTTATATGAACTGAGCACTTTGTTTTCCCAGTGTGGACTTAGACTCCTCTGTGTAGGAGGAATTGATTCTTCTTTCCTTTTTCAGCCAAACTTCAAATGGTTCAGAACTTAGCTGGCCACCAGTGATTACAAACTTATGGGTAAATCAGTTTGGACTTAATGGCACTTTTTTTTTCCAGAGAGGTACAAGGTTCCCACTTGAAGTTCCCCTGCGTGTACCTGAGGGGCATTATAAGGCTCTCTGAACTTAAGTCTTACAGCTTTTAGGTTTACAAAACAGAAATATGTAGACAAACTGTGCTGTGAAACAGAACAATGAGGACTGTATAGAGTCTGATGGGTTATAAAATAAGTATGGTTGGTTTTTTTTATTTTCTTTTTTTTTTTTTTTTGTCTTTTGGGTTTTTTTTTTTCCCCACAGTAACTACCATTCTTAATTTAATTACTCGCCAGGTGAAAGAATTAACTTCTTTCCCGCTTCCTGTATGCTAAGTACCCAAGATCTGTCAGGACTTTGTATGTACTGTTGGAAATGCTGGATGAAGAATTCAAATTTAGCATAAATATGGCATTTAATGTAATTTCTGACCTGAAGATGTCAGTTAATAGATGTTCTCACCTTCCTACCCTCACCACTGCACTGTAGGCAAAACTCATTTGAAGTGTTTGATTGCAAATCTTACAATTTTTTTTTTCCTGGAGCAGGTTGAAAACAGAAGTTCAGTGGAGTCTAGACCTAGCTGTGACCTGTGTGTAGCTATTTCCAGAGAAGCCTCTATCTGGCAGTAACTATATGAAGTAGCCTATAACATAATTCATACAGCATTTAGAACATTCTATTGCTTATCACTGATGGAAAAAACTGTGAAGCAAAAGGAAGAAATAAAATACCTGAACAGCATAGCAGCTTATCTTCTATGTTCTCTTGTACTAGTTCAAAATATAATAAATCATTGTCTCCAGAATTCACTGGCACGGGTCTCAAATGCTTTCAGAGTCTGAGAAAAAAAATTTGAAGTAGAATGTTACTTTTAAATAAGAACATAATGTGACTTTGGTCTTCTGTTAACATTTTCTAGAGTTAAAGGCAGACTGTAGTTTAAGCTGGCTCCTTGGGGTTCTTGTAAAGCTTTTTTATTATTAGAAAGCCTGTTTCCTGACTTAAACACTTGGGATGTAGTTTAGGAGACCATGTCACATAGCTGTGTGTTGTTCTGGCCCTTCTGCTCATGTTGCACTTAGAGTTTTGGGGTCAGGCATGGTCCCAGCTCTGGCAGAAGTGTTTGTGTTGGGGTCTGAGTGACCCACTCAGGCCGTAAGTCCATGTACCAAATGTGGGGTCTTTGGTCATGTATGGACACAGGAGCAAAACCAGCAGATGTGTATTATAGACACCTAAAGTTACTCTTAAATTCTTTTTCCTACACAGAGCTCAACAAAAATCCAGTGGAAGGCTTTTCAGCGGGCTTAATAGATGACAATGATCTTTATCGATGGGAAGTCCTTATTATTGGTCCTCCAGATACACTATAGTAAGTACTGATACTTATACAGAAACTTAAGTGAACTCGGATTTACTAGTTCTAGTTTGCTCCTACTGAATAGAAGCTAACGAAAACCTTTGTGCTAAATTAGGTAATGCTCTTCTGTTGCTAACAGAATACGTGTAAATAGCTGTATTTGCTATGTAGAAGTTCTAAACTGCTTTGCTCCCTTGGGAAAAGGCAACACTGATCTCTTTGTACTTGTATGGAAAAGAAAAAGAATAGGTACACTTAGAGGCAGATTCTGTTTTCTTTCATATTCAAATAAGGCAGATAAAATCCACTGTTTACTGTTGCTGCTGGGAGGCTGTAGTTCAGCTGATAGTACTATGTTAAACCTTTACAATTTCCTGCTTGGGAAGGTAGGAAAGTATGCGATTCAAGTGGGATGTAGTTGGAGGAAACAGCAGCAGGCCATAGAATTAACTTCAAATCCTGTCAGTTTGAGATGGGAGAACTTTCAAGTGTGGCCTTGAGTACCTCGGGGGGTGATCATCTACTCCAGTTTCTAGGAAAAGGTTCTGTGCCCAGGAGAGATCAGTTTAAAGTGTACTCCTGAAGATGAACTCTGTTCTCTTCATTAAGCTGTTGTAGTGCTAAACTACTGAGACAAAAAGCCTAGTGACATTTACTTGAGGTCAGTTTTGGTTGCAGCATAAAGTTCTGTATGTCTGTCAGTAGACTTGGAATAAGTATTTAAACCCAGTAATTAAATTGCTTGGCTTTTCCTCAAGCTCACTGCACTGTGGTTCTCATGTCTTGCATGAAATGGTTTCTCCAGCTTCTGCTGACCTTTTCTGAACAGTCTTGTGGTTCTGTTATATTCTCATGGCTATTTTATAAATATTGTCAATAAAAAAATGCTGGTTCTAATTAATTGTCATCTTAGGTGTTAAAAGTTGCAATAGTGGTTTTTAACTCCACTTTTATAGGGTCCTGAGCTTTTTTTTTTTTTTTTTTTTTTTTTTTTTTTGAGGCTTTTAGGGAAGAAACTCTTCTGTTCCAGTCCCCATTTGCTGTTTTTCAGGGTAGTATTATACTGAATCCTTCTTTCCTTGGACTGTTTGATAAGGATGGTCATATATAATAGTTTACCTTAAACAATTTTCAGATGTCAGTCTCATTCCTGGTCTCAT
Organism: Luscinia megarhynchos; assembly: GCA_034336665.1. Classification (NCBI taxonomy): domain Eukaryota; kingdom Metazoa; phylum Chordata; class Aves; order Passeriformes; family Muscicapidae; genus Luscinia; species Luscinia megarhynchos. Next base: position 4,002,000 of record CM067581.1, read on the forward strand.
TTCATTTATTCTGAGTTTACTTGAAAAAACATTAGACTTAGTGCATTACTCTACTGAGAGAAGCCCTTTCATCAGGAATAGTGCTAAAAATGTCATTGATCTCCCTTAATTGACAACTGTATTTCATTAACTGATATCTAATGCATATCCACTTTAAAACCTCTGTTTATATGCAGTTGATATGGGGCAACCAGGGGTGCCTATTACAGCCCAGTAGCTTCAGGATCTGCTTCTTTAAAAAGGGAAAGAAGGACTTTTTCAGTTTAAAAAAAAAAAAAAGGGGGTTTGACTGGTTTGGGGCTATCAACAAATTCAATCTAGCCCTCCTTTGTCTTGATATTATGGATGTTAAAATAGTGTTTCTGGAATTCTTACCTCTCCTGGGATGAAGGATTCTTTGGAAACTGCCTGCCTTTTCTAAAACTTTTGAAAAATAAAGGCTGTGGGTTCAAATCCCCTCAGCTGCTTTACAGAGCCAAGTAACTTAAAGACAGTGCTTTTTGGGGTTATTTTTTGGTTTGTTTCGTTGGGGTTTGGTGTTTGGTTTTGTTTTTTTTTTTTGAGGCACCTGCTGCAATTGCACCTCTTTGGTTAGTGGTGGTAAAACATATTTTTCTCAGTAGCCAGTGCACTTTAGAGACTCCTGCTCCTTTACAAATACAGGAAAATAATTGCACTGAACAGTTTTGTGTTCACCAGTTCTTTTGTCTGTGTGGCTGCTGAGGAGTAGCTTGTCACTGTGCATCTCATGCTGTCTTCTTTGGAGGTTTATATTGCAGCTTGTATTCTGCTTTGCAATTGCAATTCCAAATTTTGTTACAACCTTCAGTTAGAAGAAATGACAGTAGCAGGACAAATGTTATTTTATTGACATTAGCCAAGTATTCCATCCATAAACCTTTCCATCTAATACAGGCCTTCCCATTTTTCAAAAGGTACTATTCATGGCCTGTAACTCCACATAAAACCTGGATGTCTCTTGTTTATTATTGTTTTCCAGTTGAGTGGGTAACTAATGCAGAACACCTCACTGTCATGCCTGAGTCACTTTAGCTTAGTGTTGATAAGGTGGCATTCGAAATCTTTTTACATTTAATGCTCTAGACACAGCCAGAACTTTCTGCAGTTTTTCCCTGGGGCTCCCTGCTGGAGACTGAGATCACAAAATTAGGACTAAGGTCTCTTAACAGAGGAAAATGGGTGTCTGCTGAGCTGGACTTGAGAAAGGCAGTTATTGGCAATACCTTTTTTTTTCCTGTTAATAAATGTACTGGGAAGAAAAAATGTAAGTTGTGATTCCAGATGGTAAATTCCTTGGCAGTTTTTTGAATTTTTTTTCCCCTCACCCCCATGGTTTTTCCCTCTGGAACATCATCATAGTTCTAGAAAAGATCATGTTGGGGAACTAGCAGTATCTTGTGAAAGAATCTTCTCAATGTAGAAACTCTTAACATTGCATATGGAAGTGTTGATACTGTTAATTACCAACACTATGTTAAGTTGTATGAGGTGTAAACTTGGAACATCAGTAAGTTCCAATCTTCAGCTTAAGCTTACAAGAAACTCGACTAAGATATTTTTGATTCCCCAGTGAAGGTGGTGTTTTCAAGGCTCATCTTACTTTTCCAAAAGACTACCCACTGAGGCCGCCAAAAATGAAATTCATCACAGAAATCTGGCATCCGAATGGTAAGAAATGTCAAAGTTTCAATTTCTTCTTACAGTTCAGAACTAAAATGCAGTCAAGACAGATATATTTCTGTTCATATTAGAAATATGAAACTCTGCTTTTACTTTGACATCTTCACTTAATAGAGGAGTAATAACAATGGCAGGGTGTGAAAATTACTTCAAGAGTATTTTATGCTCTCAGAGCAGCACTACTGAGAGCATAAAATACTCTTAAAGTATTTTCAGAAGCTATTCAGAGTAGATTCTTGCATTCTTGTTTTAGGATTGTTCAGGTATTTTTTTCTTAAGTTTTTTTCTGAAGTGCAAAATTTTAGTCTGAGGAGAAACTTGACTTCTATAGCTGCCTTTTGTTATATCTTCAAGTATTTCATCTTGCTTTTACTGACTTGGCAGTTCAGTATAGAAGGCCCAAGGTTGTCCTCGTCTAGTGAAGCAAAGAAAATCTTTTAGTCCCTCTAAAGGAGACTTCTAATGTCTCACCTGTGGACTGGTGGAGATTGGATGGGAACGTAAAATAAAGTGGAAGATGGTTTTACTGGGAAAGAGAAATGTTCTTCAGCCTCAGGAACTGTAGATGTTGAAAGGTGGGAGGAGACAGTGCTCCCATCAAAAGGACAGGGAATATTTTAATGCTGTGTCAGTTCAGCTCTGGAAATATCAGAGTACTTGTCAGGCACTTTCTAATTCCAGCAGTTTAAATCATATTGCAGTATGTTCCAGTAATATCCAGCTGATGCTGTTGCTGTGGAAAAAAAGTCACTCTCAAGTTTGCTGAACTTAACAGAAAAAGCTGTAGTGGAAGCCTGTCTAAATAAATAGTCTTGAGAGTTGCAGCATGATGTTACACCGAGTCCTGCTTCCCCATGTGCCCTCTCTGTCAGGAGTCCAAGCACATTCAGACTTCCACCAAGCCCTGTTTATTACAGTTTAAGTTCTCCAATAGTTAATTAGTTTCCTTCTTTATAAAGTGTCTTCGCTAACGTGTTTCAGACTAGCTGGAATGAAGACGAACAGTTCCATGAGTGTCCTGAAGAAATGCCAGCACGTTGTTCATGACTGAAATATGCCTTGTTCTATTTTGTAGTTGACAAGAACGGTGATGTCTGCATTTCAATTCTTCATGAGCCTGGAGAAGACAAATATGGCTATGAAAAACCTGAGGAACGCTGGCTTCCCATTCACACAGTGGAAACGATAATGATTAGTGTTATTTCTATGCTGGCAGATCCCAATGGTGATTCTCCTGCTAATGTTGATGCAGCGGTAAGACTTTCCTTGGTCTGCCAATTGGCTTCAATGTAGAAACCTTGCAATGGAGTTCTGTTTCTAGTTTAGCAAACAGTAACTTTGGGATGAACCTTTTCTGTCACAGGCTAAGGCTGCCATTGTGTTGGGAAAAGCAGTCATGTTGTCAGATGGAACTACTAATTAGCCTTGGGAAGTTTTTTTCACTTCTCTAGAACAGTCTTCCTGTCCCATGGATTAGAGCAGTAGGTTTGACTGTGTAGGTCTGTGCTCTGAGAAGATACTCCAAGGCTTTACTGGGCATCTCATCTTCAACTGAACAGGGAGGATTGTCCCAGACTAGACTGACTAGCTCAGGAGTGAGGAAAAATGATCTGATTTACAGTCAGAGACCAGGGTGATTCTGCAGGTGTGAGATGCAAGTGTTTGATGCAGCACAGTGTTCTGGAGAATGGCCTGTGCTGTGTGTGTGTATAAACAAAGCTATCAGCTCTCCAGAAGAGCTGTTTTAGAGCAGAATATAACAGTGAGACTGAGAAATGTTTCTGGTGGGGGGAGAGAAAAAAGTCTGTTCTGGAAGGGCATAGAAGGACAGACTTCAGGCCCTGCTCATCTGACATAACACTGACATGCCCTTGAATTGCAGTTCAGCTGTGAGTGTTGTCTTCTCACAAAAGAAAACTTTAACTGTGGGAGTGAGGAAGAAGGAGATGGGAATTGTGAGATTCAGAGTTTTGTAAAGGAATGTTAACTGGCTCTGTCAGCCAAACTATAGCTTCCCAAAGTGGGTGGGAGTTTAGTAGTTTCCTGGAGCCTTTGATCTGCTATGTTGTGAGTATTTTCAAAGGCGGTTGAGCTCTGTTGAAAAATCATCATGAGAACAGACATGTGGAACAAATTTAATGGGAAGAAAACAGAAAACAAAAAGTTGTAGTGAACAACTTCCTTATTTTACCTTTTTGTGTCATGTTACTGGTGGAAAACCGACACCCAGGAAATATGGACATTTCCTGCTGAGAGCACTGGGAGGAGCAAGTTATTAATGAAATACTAAAAGTGCAGTAAGAATTCCTCAAACTCTTGTATGTTGACTGTAGCTGGCCTAACCCTGGAGAAAGCACATGCTTTTAGCTGTGCTTGTCACCTTCCTGACATCAGACTTTTTGTATTGTGCCCCACTCTGACAAGTACTTCAGGAGTGAGTTTTTTATTATTTTGCATTTCTTCTTGACAGAAAATTAATTTGCTTTAGGGCGAATGTCAGAAATGAAAATGGCTTTTTCTAGCCCAGCATGAAAGAACAAAAAAATGCAAATTTGACTGTGAAAATAGCAGTGAGGCATCACTTTGAGTGCTAGAAACTATTTTTCTGCCTGCAGCATTACATGTTTCAAGGAACTTTTAAAGTGCTGCTTGAGCAGTTGGCTTCTCCTGCTGGATTGTATATCTCTTCATATTAGCAGAAAACATACTTATCAGGGTAATAATAAAGAGTCAGCAGCTCCTGTGTTTATTACAGCAATAAAATTTAGGAGTTACTATAAGATACTTTGTCTGCTGTCATTAGTTTCTGCTTTTAAGTGAGTCTAGTGAATAAGGTGTTACAGGCAGTTCACAAGATTATAAGAGCAGGGGATGTACCTGCTTTCAGGAAAAATGAACTATGCATGTTGGAGTACTGTCTCTTGGAGTGGGAGAAAAATGAGGGTCAGGAACCTGAATAGATATTTTGAAAAGCAAATAGAACAGTTCATGACCTAAAATTAGATTTTTGGAGATTCAGCTGTCAAATTGGAAACTCTGCTTGCTGTTCAATTCTGAACAATTCATAGAACTACAAATCTAAAAAGTAGAAACAAAAACGAAGGCTCTGAAGCTCAGAGGGCACAAATTCAATGCTTTTCTTGGCCTTAAGCCATCTTGTGTAAGCTGTCCTGTGTTCCAGTCCAAGGATCCAAATGTTTGCTGCATGAATTGCTGAAAAAGAACAAACTAATTAGTAGCCTTATTTGTGCTTTCATAGGAAGGTTAAGACATGCTGGGCTCTCCATTGTGCTGATGGTTTAAGTGAGCTTGGAGGTGATGGGTGTTAAGGTATGCCATTTATCACTCAGATGTACTACAACCGTCACCCCAATCGGGGGTGAAAAGGTGTTCTGTGCTAGATTGCCTCAGGTGGAACAATGTGGGGGTTTTCAACCCCTTCCCTCACCCCTGCAGTAAGAATATATTGTTTGTATCAGAAACTAAGAACTGTAGAACTTCATGAAATAAGGCGTTCTTTATGTTTTCCCCACTTCTGATTGGAAGGCAGTATCCAGCACATCAATCTTAACCACAGCTGATGCTCCTGTGCTTTCATCTGAGCTCACTGTGAGCCTGGCACAAAACAAACGTGGCTGCACTTTCTCATGTAGGTTTTTGTGATACCTTGATGTGTGCATCTCTGGGTTCAGACCTCCCTCTTACCTATCTTCCTGCTCATCTTTATCTTGGCTCTTCATCTCTGCAGTTCTGAAATCAGATCCCTGTCACAGACCAGCCAGCCTTGTAGGTGAGCTGAGTATTCTCCTAAGGTCTCTCTCACAGAGCCAATATCTTACAGCCATATCTAACTAGGTGGTGTTTGCTTTTGAAGGACACTGCTGTGCCTCTTCTGCATACTGTGACTTCTGTATTTCTGTCCTGAAGTGTCCTGGCTAGATTGAAGGGAACTGAAATGGCCTTAAGAAAAAAAATCTCAAGAGTAACTGCTGGCTCCAGAGTATTTGTGTGCCTTTTTCACCACTGCAGTTAAAGAAACTATCTCTAATACATAACAGCTTGTGGTCTACAGGTTGAGTTTGCTGCTACTTTGCAGGCTGAAGCAAATAGATTTTAGCACAGACAATGTGAAATACTGGTAAGCCACCAGGTTAGTCTTGGAGAGTGCCCGAAATCCAAGGGGAAAAATCACATCCTTGTTGTCTTGTGAGCAGCTGACACAGAAACCCAGAGCAAACTTTCAAAAGTTCTGAATATCACAGGTTTTCAGTAAGTAGCACAATGATTGTAAGCAAATTTAGGTGTTGACTAGATGGCTAATATCTGAAAACATAAACACCAAGAGTCTTCCTAGAGCTTGTACAACTCCTTGTTGTAGGACTGACATCTGAAAGCTGTCTATTCAATTACAGAAAGAATGGAGAGAAGACAGAAATGGAGAATTTAAAAGAAAAGTTGCCCGCTGTGTAAGAAAAAGCCAAGAAACTGCTTTTGAGTGACACTTATTCAGCAGCTAGTAGCTTCACTTTTTTCAGGGTAAGTATCCTTCTCAAGACAAGTCAGTTACGTGAGTTGAGGATTTCCTGCTTAAGTGTTGCTGAACTATTTTTCTCCCCCTCGAAAGCATAAAGAAACCCCCAAACCATTCTTCTCAGCTGCATGATCTCAGTGGAATTCTTTGGCTGTATGCAGTATTAAAGACTAAAAGAATTTAAGTGCACTTGACAGCCCATTCTGCCAAAATTGGGGAACTTCTCTTTTATTCTTGTGTTTTATGCTGTTCATAAGTTGAACTTCTCTTTATCAGAATTCATCCTGCTTTATTAATGGCACTTAGAGATTACTGGAGCTGTAATAGAAGGGGGTGATAATTCCTTGATATTCATTATTGTGAAGAACACTTACTAGAATCTTAAAAGCATCTTAAAAGTCTTGCTATCTCAGGAGTTGTGGATTATCTTGCAGATGTTGGTGGCATGTTGCACATAGCAATTAAATGAGACTTCAGTGAGGTTGTCAGGAACCACTCAGAAGGGTTTGTTTCAGGTATCTATAGAAGTTTTAACAAAAATTCTCCTGGCACAGCAGAAAGCATCAAATTGAGATATTACCTGTCAATAATACCAAGAAAGGTTGTGTTCTCTTCAGCAGCCTAAAAAACATCTTTGGTGAGGAAGGCTTGGGAATAGCTTCATAAAAACAGCTGTGTTCTACTTGGAAACTGAACTGTGACATATCTGAGAGCTTGGACAAGTTTTGACCTGAGAGTGGCTGATGTGATAGTTGCATTTTTTGCCACCCTGTTAAAGAGTCTCTGACTCAAGATACTTGAATTTACACAATCCCATCCCAGTTTTAATGGGACTTTTTTTTTCCTAATAACCTCTCATAGAAAGCTTTGTATTAAAGCATGGCCCTTTAATCCCTGGCCTTTGGTCACTTTATCTTGGGTATGCCAAGGAAAAACTTCCTCCATGAGCTAATAATTTCCCACTCTTACTTTTCAAAGCAAAACAGAACTTCACATTGAAGCTGCCTTTTCTTAATGATTGGTTTGGCAGATAAACTGCCTCGACCCATTTGGCTGGCAAACCCCAAATCCATATTTACTTGTTATCTACAGCATACATAACTCACAGGGTCAGAAATATGGCACTGTATGTAGTTCAGAGGGGTTGTACAGACCAGAGTAGTTCACTACATTCTTCTGGGTAGGTTTTTTTAATGACAGTTGTACAGGAGAGAGTTCCTTTCTTACCCTTTTGTAAATATTGGGGGGTTGGGGGAGGGCTCCATCTGTGACATTCGTTCTGCAGTCCTTTTTTGCAGAAATGCTTTGATTGAAAGGAACTTTCTCCAGTATGGATTAATCACAAAAAATGCTTAATATTGATCAAAAGACTAAGCAAAGGAACAGAGTCTTGTACAACTGCCTATGACTGGAGTGCAAGAATTGTTAATGCAACTGACTTTTTTTTTCCTCTCTTGGAGCAAGGGAGTAACTGTAACACTCCAGAGTATCCTTAATTAACCTCAGCTCTGTTGCCATGTTGAACTTAGCCATAGTGAAACAATGCTCTTGACAAATATTTTAAGTAATTGGCTGTGTTGCTTTTTTGGAAGGCAAAAGCTTTTCTAAGTCTGATGACTCCTCCCAAGTGAGTGCTGGGCAGGGAATTGGATGAGAAGGGGCCACAGCTTGTTTCAAACCAGCCCAGTGTGACTGGGGGCTGTGGTGTCAGTAGTTGCTAAGCACTGCTGTGCCATTTGTTCCTACTGTTCATAGTAAGTAATGCACAGACTTTTCAGTGATAAACCTGCAGTGTTTAGCCCTATATGTGAATAATCAAAACTTTACACACTGTGCACTCAACAAGCAACACAAGTTACAGGAGCCAGAAAGTCTGATAATTGAGCTTGGATACACAGTGTGCTGAACTAACTCCAGTCTTTCTCAGGTGATCAGTTTGGATTTATCCATCTTCTGTTCAGAGGTATGTGAAGCTCTTGAACAAGTATTAGTTATCTTCTTGAGCTTGAAAAACTAATTAACATCTTGAAAATAATTGAGGATGAGGAGGGGTTTTATTTTAACACTGTGATTTCTTTACAGGTCTCCAATTGAGAAACATGGCACTGTTTTTTTTCCTGCACTCTACCCACCTATTGCTGGACTTCTGTTGTTACAAGTTGGCAAACACTGGCTGGAACTGGGCTGCAATAAAACATGCCAGTTATCAATGCTGACAAGAGCCTAACAAGTGCCAACACAAGATGATTACGCATTTTGAAATCTAATGAACTGCTTTAACCTTCAGGAAGAATTGTAAAGATGTGTACATAGCACAACATGATCCGGATAATATATATACTGTTCATGTACATCCACAAATACACATTGTACCAAATAATGCTGTCTGTAGTTAGGGATAGAATTGTGTAAATTCTAAAGATTTTAGCAGGTTTTTTTCTCTCCCTATTCATTGTTTCCTGAGTTAAAAAACAAAAACAAACAACAACTTGTGAAGCATGTCAAAACCAATTAGGATACTAAGTTGGTTTTTTTGGTTTTGTTTTTTTCCCCTCCCACTTAAATTTTCCTTTGACCCACCGAGGCTTAATTAAAATTTCTTGCTTATTAAAGTTCAGTATCTCTTTTTTTTTTTTTGGTTTTTGGAAATGTGGTCCCTTTTATTTCCCCCATCAGAACTTAAAATTTTCCTAATTAAACCCTGAAAGGATTTGCTATCAATTACTTGTGTCTTCTTTTATGACCTTTGTAGTCTCAAAGGTGCTTTTTTTTCCTTCACACCCCTTTTTAAAACCCAATTATTCATCCTTCTTGAATTTGGTATAGCAATAAAACTGGCCATGGAGCACCCTTGAGCAGCCTGATGGATTTTTAACTTCCAAGGACTTGAGTGCTTTCACTTGGAAGTTTGGTTGACTAATAAGTTAGCCCAAGATAAGAATGAGCTGCTTTTTATGGGTGAAAATTTTGGTTTGCCTTTTTCATTGCCTATTTGTGGGGTGGGGTGTGTGTGGGGGAGGCTTGTTTTTTCTCAAGGTTGAGTTCAAGCATGCACATCTGTAGGCTTTCAAATGACTAACTTCTGGGTTTGGTATCAAAAATAGTTTCCCTCCTTTACTCTCTCCTGTGGCCCTTCATCTGCTTTGCCTTCTACTTCAGAGTTTTCCTCACCTAATGTACAAAGAAAATGGCGATGTATATTTTCATGTAATTTGATTTTTGGAATTCTGTCACCTTCTGTAGTGAGTTCTTCCAAAATATAATTTTTTCCAATAATAATGTGTCAAACTGGCTGTCTTGAGTATTGCAGGAGCAAGGGTACCTGTAACTGGAGCACAACTTACCTGAACATCAACAATACAACACTAGCAAACACTTGAGGAATTGGACATTCTGCTTCATCCTGAATAAGGAAAGAGCAAACAAAATACACAACTTTATCCCTGTTGTAACCATCTTTGGCCCTCTAGTGAGCAAATACTAATCTCAGAGTATCTGCTCACAAGAGTTTTTAAGCCTTTGACCAAAGAAACTTTATAGAAGAACTTGAAACTGCTCAACTCTTTTACCACAGCATAACCCATTAAAATACAGCAAGAGTTCCAGTGTCAGAGAGTCTGCTCTTAATAAGCCTTCAGTCCTGACTTGCTGGCTGGACTTCATTTTATGTTGCTGAAAGGTACGTATTGCAGGTTTGATGAGGGGGGCTGGAAGGAGGTGACAGTTCTTAGAGGCAAGGCAACCCTTGGGGACAAAAAGGCATTTAGTGTAAGAAGACTTACAGGGAAAGGCACTACTTCCTCCTGTAGGTGGGTTAGATAAACAGGTATATTTGATACCTACATTTATATATTTGGAAGTGAATTATCTTGTGAAATGAATTTGTTAAATTTGCTTTTAAATGGCTGGGTTGCTCTTGCAGCCAGGCAGGTGCATGCAGTCCTTAATCCCCCAGACACCAGAGCTGATTTGAGTTCCTGTTGGAGCACTTGTCCAAAAGGACAAAGAGCAGGTTTCTTTCCCATCAGCTGACTACTTTTCCACTGAAAGTTGGGACTGTGCAGAATTTCAGTGCCATGGTGTCATTCTTTCCATTAAAGAAAAGGCCGGAAAAAAGCTGATCTTCTTAAACCTAGCAGTGGACTTACTACCCTTCATTTTCCACAGTGTATCTAGACCTGAGGCAGTTCAAGGTATTTGCTGCTTTCAGCAAGTTCAATGGTGGGCTCTGTTTTGTCTTCCACAGTAACACAGTTCACCATGGATTCACCTGTAATTTCACAAAATGGTTCAAAGCTTTATGTCTCTTTATGTGCTCTCCAGAACTGCTGTTCGTTTGTAATTTAGGGGGTAGGCCTGGAAATTTTTGTCTTGCTTCAGTGGTATGGAAGAACTGCGAATTCCACAGCACTGCTCATTCCCCTCTTTGTAAATACAGATATATATTTGGCTTACCCAGTGGGTTTGTGATCCCACCTGACCCAGATAGTCCCCAGGGAGGAGTGACACCGTGGGATGCTGTTAAGATCTACAAGCTGCAGGTATGGCTAATGTCCAGGGACTGAATGAAAGAGGCAGCTCAGGGTCTGGTGCCAAGTGTCCAGGTTGTAGGAAGCCTCTAGCAGGCATGGAAATGGCCTATTTCACTTTTCTGTGATCACAGTTGGCTCGCTTTCTTCCTGCCCCACACTGAAAGGGGCACTGGTGGAAAGCTGTTAGTGATGAAACCAGATAGGAACACCACTGAGGAGCTGCAGCATTGACAAGCAGGGTGAGGATTCTTGGTGAACAAAGAAGTAAAGCAGCACTCTCAGTTTTTCTTGTACAAGACTTTATATCTGATTTGGTTCGGGCAGGCTCTTTGCATCCTGGCTGCTCAGTTGACACTGTAGGTTCTCCAGGGGTTTATTCTGGCTGAGGGTTTGAGCTGATTTTTGCCCCAACACAGTTTGCCCTGCATTTCAGATATCACTGCATCACTGGGAGAAAATGAAAAGCATCAAATACTAATGAGTATCTAATTAGTGTGGCCATCTTAACTCCTTTTTTCTGTTTTTCCATGCTGCACCAGAGAAGATCCCTAAAACTCAGTACTGTCAACTGTCACTCTAAAATACCTTCTGCTGCAGTGCCTGAAAACACTTACTGGACCTCGATGACCAATAAGCAGAGCACATGAATTCTGAGGTGCTTAGAAATGCATTTTGGGCTTTGGTAGGACGATGTAGGGTGGACTGCACTGTGTCTGTACCATCTGGTGCACTGCTCTTGGTGCAGTGCCATCACTGCACACAGAGCAGCAGCGTGAGTCCCTGCAGAAGCAGCACGAGTGATTCTAAACCAAATCAGAAGCTGCTTGGGGTTTAGAGACACTGTTGTACAACAACCTCCTGCCCAGGCAAATCCCTAGAGGAGATTACAATTCCCTTGATGCAAAACATAGCAGTGGTTTGAAATCTGATCCCTGTTGTTACTGAGAAATTAAACTAAATCACAGTTCCTCAGACGATCGATAGAAGCACCATGAGCAGTGAGGTAATTTGCTATACAGCACTATCATATACAGCTGTCATCAAGCTGTGCAAAATGAGACAGGTTCTTTCTGGCATGTCTAGAAAACTACAGTTTGTGGCCCTCCTGGGCCCAGCTCAGGATTTGCTGTTTTATCCAACACCAAAATAAATACAATGCAGAACAACTTTTAGAAGGTCACTTCATGGTGGAGTCCAGAAAAATTATGTCTGTAAAACAATACTGTGCATAAAGTCTTCAAACGTTTAATTGAAAGTTGGTCCTCAAAGCAAGCAACAAATTTACTGTTGGACCAGCATCGAGTATTTGGCATTTCTGTTGCATCTAAGCAGGAGTGATTATGAGCAATGACAACAGCCGAGGGGGCAGCTATGTTGTATAGGGCTAGGAAAATTACCGTTATTGATACTTGGTCATTGCCTGTCGACTTGCAACCACTTTTCACCCGCCGGGCACCAATGCAATGTCCAGGGAGCACAGATTCAGTGTGCAGGACTGCTGGCTCTGAAACAAAAGCAGGAATTGAAGTGACGAGGAGCCCCCATGCCCTCGCTGTGGTTACTGCAGCCGTGCGGACACTGCCTGGGCAGAAGGCGCTTTCCGGGCTCGGCACGGCGTTGCGGGGCAGGTGAGCGGAGCTGATGCACAGCTGCGTTTGTCCCGCTGCTGGCTGGGTCTTTCCAGCCTTGCTCAGCCGTGCCAGTCGCCGCCGTGCTGCTCACCGCCAACCCAGCGCTCCGGCCGGATCTCCGGGCGCCTTCTGCACCAGGACAGCGCAACCCCGTGCCGGCTCCGCCGGGCCGGCACTGCCTCCCGCCGGCCGAGGGGCGGGGAGGAGCCGCGGGATAACTCGGGATAACTCGGGAAAAAGCGGGATAATTCGAGATAACGCGGGAGAAGGCGGGATACCGCGGAGCGAGCGGGTCCCGCCCAGCCGCGCGGCCGGTGGCGGCGCTGTCGCGCTGCTCTCGCGAGAGCCGCCGTCCGCCCCGGCGCCAGCGCACAGCGGTCTCGCGAGAGCTGCGGCGCCGGAGCCAACATGGCGGAAGGTGAGGGGGGGAAGCTCGACTGAGGGGCCGGGCGGAGCCGGGGGCCGCGGGCACCGGGGGTCTGCGCTGCTCGCGGGGCACCGCAGTGTGCGGCTTCCGCCGCTCTCCCGGGCGGGACGGGCTCGGCCCTGTCCGCGGCGTGTGGGACGGGCCGCCCCCGAGGTGAGCGGGAGATGGCGGGGACTGCGGGCGGACACCCCGGGCGGGGCCGGCCTGGCGCGGCAGGAGGGGCCGTGGGGTGGCTGTGGGCGGTGGGAGCCGACTGGGAATCCCGCCGAGCCGTCCCCGGGCGGTGGGTCGGGGGGCCGCAGGGGCTCCCGCCCGGCTCGCGGGGCTCATCCCGGCGCCGTGTGGGGCTCATCCCGCCGTGCCCTGCCCCAGGCACCGCGGGCAGCGCCTTTCCCTGGAGCAGGGCGGGCTGCCGGTGCTGCAGCCTCCCCGTCACTTGTGCCGGAGTGCTTTTCTCAGGTTCGGGTGAGATCTGCAGAGCTCCTTGGGTGCTGCTGTTTTGCCTGAAGACTGTCAATTACACCATTCAAATTAATTTAATCTTTTAGTGGGATTTGGAAAAAAAAAAAAAACCGCTTGGATTTTTACAGTTATACTCTTTTCTGCAAGACAAGCTTCCTCTTTTTCTTGGAGGAAACTGACTGGGCAAATGGAGCTAAAATGCTCCAAGTTACAAAGGAAGTGAAGTTAGAGTCGTGAAAGCAGAGCCTTCAACTCTTGAAGTGCAGCTCTTGGACAGTGGAGAAATTTTAGGAGCATTGACTAAGATGGAGCAGATGCTGCTGGACTGGCATGCATCACTTGAAAGGATGCTGCAGTCAAGCTGGTTTGATAGTCCTTAGAGAAATGCCTAAATTCTTGTGTGCTGAAATACCACTGCTTCATATGTAGCTGACAGTCTCTTATGCTTGCTTTTAAGCCTTGGTGACCCAGTTCTGGAGGGCTTTAGATGTCCAAGCTTGCTTCAGGTAGTGAAACTTTCCCCAATGAGACCTTCAAGGATGTGAGGCTCTGGCTCAGGGTCCTCCTTTGTAGAATTAACCAGCAACTGATACAAGGAAGCTCTGTTTCAGACAATCTGTTCTTCTCGAGACTCTTCCCTGACTTAAGTAGTTCTCTGGTCTTTTAGCTGAAAAAAGCATGTGACCAATGAATGATCCTGTGTGAACAGGAATAACAAGCTGAAGTTGTCACCCTCTGAGTTCCTCAGGATGTGCTGGAAGAGGGGCTCATTTTCTCCCTGCAAAGGAGATACCTGCAGCCACACTTTTCTTATTAAGAGCTATAGTTGAGTCAGCTGAAAAATGAAGGCCTATAAAGGAAGGGAACTTGTCAAATTGTGGTTATTAGCTCAGAAGCCATATGCTTTTTCTCATAAGGAAGTGTTGCCTCTGTCTAGAAAAATCCTGCATCAGATTTATTGCAACTGCTGCCTGCAGATTGACTGAATGTCTTAGTAAGACAAGAGCCAAGTTTGTAATCTGGGTTCTGTACTGCTAATGCCAGAGGTTTACATGCAGGTCTGGGTAAAAACTGTTGGATTAATGTTTGAGTGCAAAGAGGCAGTAGCTGTGGAGCTTTGGCGTGGTGGCAGGGTAAAGATCAGAAGTGAGGAGGAGCAAGAAAGCAGTGACTTGTATGTCTTTGGGGAGATAAGGGTCAGAGTGTGGAGCAGTGGAGGGGGTAAGGAAATAATTTGGTTTTCTGAAATATTTCACTCAGGTCCACTTTGTAGGTAAATAAAGTTTGTCTGTATGGCTTCTGGGGCTGCTTTTCATGGGTGGAATGGGCTGTGTGATGGGTTCCACTCGATCCTCCCTCTAGTTTGTGCTGTCTCCTCATTGCCTTTTGCCTCCCTAATTGCATTCACCTGTCTGTTTGCTCCCGAGTACTTCTGTGCCTTCTCATAAGAAAATGACAGTAGCCTTTCCTGAAATCCTCTTCAAAGTCTTTGATATGGAATATAAACTTCTACCAGTTCATGAGATGATGATTAACCTGCCAGAAAGCTGTTAATCAGAGCTGCTCTTACTTACCTGGACTGTGGCTCAGAAGAAGAGGCATTTTGTGTTTTCCACTCTGCTGAACCCAGGCATCCTCTTCACTGAGGTGTTTGGATTGCTGTTCAGCCAGAGGCTTACTGGGATCTTACTGAGCCTGTCCTTTCAGTGTCTTGAGACAAGGACCATTATTAAGTGTGTATGTGACTGCAGTAATTGTGCATTTTATCTGTTCACTCTTTAAGTGAGCAGTTTATAGGGAAAATGGAGGCTTTGCTCTTGTGCTGTAAATGTTGATTAACTGGATATTGAGAACTCTCTTGAATGTGTATTTGAAATGTGCTGTAAGATCAAGTACTGTCCTCAAGCGTAGCTATTATTCAACATATGCAGATTGTCATGTAGAATAAGAGAAACTCTGCATTTTACAATGCTTGTAATTGGTACAGTAAGCAAATAGATAGAAGGACTGTCAGTCCTTCTCACTGAGTTTGCAGGAAGCATATGGTGTCAATCTGAAAACAAGAGTTCTCAGTGCTTTGGTTCTCTGAGGTACTTTCACTGCTAGTAGGGATTGTCTGGGATTGCCCTGAAAGCAACAGTAACCAGCTGGACTGTTGGTCATGCACAAAGCTTCAGCTACTGCTGTTTGGGGGTTTAAGGCAGTTTTGCATTGTATCCTAGTGATCCCGGGCTAATTTGGAGCTAGTGAGCTGATTTAGGTGAAATGACGGAATTTACAATGTTACCTCAGGAACGGATTATTTATTCCCACCTTTGCACTCTGTGGTTTGACTGGAAGATGCAGTATTTCTGTAAGGCGGTGCATGCAATGAGCTTCATTAGGCAGCTCCTTATTCCTAGCATTTGAACTTGCATGCCATCTAAAAATCTCACTGGATGAACAGTGGTGCTGTTCATACACTAATTTTTGGTGCAGTTCTCGGTGTCTTTTGCTCTGGGCTCCTGCCAGACTCCTGCTCTCCCTGCTGTAGCAGTAGGACTTGCTTTGTGCCCCCCCAACACAATCCTTATGGAGAAATAAGGAAGGAGTAGTTGCTGAAGGGACATGTCCTTCTAGTTCTAAAACTGCATTCAACTTCTCAGAAAGACTGACCACAGCAGGATTTCAAACCTCCCTGAGGCTTGGTGCGGTGCTGATGGCACAATTCTGAAATCAGAGTATATTTCAGTAGAACAGGAAAGATATCCCAAAGGAGATGGTATCTGTGAAATTTTAAAGGATGAAGCTAACAAAAAGGCTGTTGACAGAAGTACCTGCCAAACCTGCTATGTAGTATTAACTGAAAAATAAAATGGGTTATGTTGCTTCTTGTTTATCCATTACAATAGTTGCTAAACTTAAAAGACTTAAGAGGAAGCATTTGCTGCAGGGTCCATAGAGGACAGGCTAAACAAGGTGTTCTGTCTGCAGCAGAGCCAGACTGATGCTCTGCCCTGGGGACCTGTGTCAGAGCAAGGCCAAGGTCAGCTGTTCTGTTGAACTTCTCTACAGAAGCAAGAAGAAAACACTGATCAACAGAGCTCAGTTTCTCATTGTTTGTGCTAGTGATATTTTGTAAATATTTTAGAGAAGTCATTGAAATATGAATTCCTGGCTAGTAGGGAGTAAGCTTGTAGGAACTTTCCCACCTAAAATCACTGGTTAGCTTCCAGATTTGTCCTCCCTGCACCCTCTTATTTTAGGACTGGTTTGGGATTTGGCCTTACTGGCAAAATCAACTTAATGATAGAAGAAACAAATGAAGCACTGTGATTAATAGCAAACATATAGTTTTTGCAACTAATCCATAAATAAACACTCATAAGTTGGATTGGTTTTAAATACCTGTACAGATGTTTCCTTCCAACAGTGAAGTATAGAGGTTTTGAGTTCACTGAAAAACTTAACCCCAGCGTGTTGTGACTGGTTAAGTGTGGTGGAAAAATGGGTTCTGCAGTGGGGTGGAAATACCTGTTCAAGGCTCAGATTGCCAGGTGCTGTCACTTTGCTGATCATGAGCTGAAATGGCCATCATGGACTTGACTCCATTTGTGATGCCTCACCAGTGGAGTGTCTCCAGTGGAGGAGTGTGTGTGCCAGCAGGAAGTAGTTTTATATACTTGTGACTGGCCTTTAGCATGTAGGTTCTGGGGACAATCTGTTTTCCACTCTCGCCATTTTTTGGGGAATTTCTTTGCTGACAGG
The DNA here is from genome assembly GCA_034336665.1 of Luscinia megarhynchos. Lineage (NCBI taxonomy): Eukaryota > Metazoa > Chordata > Aves > Passeriformes > Muscicapidae > Luscinia > Luscinia megarhynchos. The sequence goes on from CM067581.1 coordinate 4,019,031, forward strand.
TTGAGGAGTTCTAAACACGTCAGTTAAATACTCTGAGGTAGATATGGTACATCAGCAACTGTTCTAATGCTCACTTGTGAGCAAAGTCAAACAGCATCAAAACTAGACTGCAAAAATGGATGAGAACCAAAGACTTAGTCCTCTGCCTCACTATAATTCCCACAGAAATGGACTCCCATGGCTTTAGGAACTTTATGGCATTCCTGACCAAACAGAATTCAGAACTTTCTTTGTAAGTGGCTTTTATCACCGTGTTATGATTTTTCAGTGTTTTTAGGAAGATGACACAAAATAGAGGGTTTAATTCTGGGAGTGAGATGCTCAGGTGTTTGGAAGAGGAGAGACTCTCCTTGGAGTGTTGTAATTAAACAACATGTGTGATCTGAGGGTTAAGTTACCCTCAGATGCCAGACAAAGATGTGCATGTCTCAGCCTTGCAGTAACACTGTGTGCCTTGCAGAGGAGGTGGCCAAGCTGGAAAAGCACCTGATGCTCCTCCGCCAGGAGTATGTGAAGCTGCAGAAGAAACTTGTTGATACAGAAAGGAGGTGCAACGTTCTGGCTGTGGAGGCCAACCAGGACAATGCCAGTGACACCTTCATCAGTCGGCTTCTGGCCATTGTAGCTGAGCTCTACCAGCAGGAGCAGTACAGGTAAGGAATCCCCCCCTGGGGAAAGGGGAATTACAGGAACCTTTGGTTTCATTGACTGCACTAGGTCCTTGTCTTAGCAAGGAAAAATCTTTGCTGCTGGGTGTGAATAGGGTCCTGAGTTGCAGTTGTAGATGGAAGAGCATGCTAAGGTCGTGGCATACTGAATCCTGTTCTTGAATTGAGAGCTCTGAGCAGAAGTTTATCTCTCAGACAAGTTCAGAGGAAATTAACCATGGTCACTGTCAGTAGCAAAGCTCCCTTTGAACAGGAATTCTGAACCATACTTAGGTGATGGATTAATTACACAGTGTATTGGGAAAAACTCTTTCTTAAAAGGCTTTCTCCTAAAATGTTTTAGATTCTGTATTCCTGTTGTGTGTGAAGAAGCCTGATTAATTTGGCCTGTCTGGTTTTATTAGTGATGTATGTGACTTAGTGGTACACTATATTTTTAAATCTCAACACGAAATTATGGTTAACAGCTTCTTTTCCATAGGCACACTAAGGATCCCTTCCATATTCTAGATCCCTGAGCTGATTAGGTTCTGACGCTACTATGATATTTGTCATTTTCTTTGCTGTTACTGAAAGCAATGCCAATATAGTAAAGGAATTCAGTCTGTAAGGGAAAATCTATTTTAATCTATTAGTTAAAATTTCCTTGCACCAGCATCTCTTCATGAGCCTCCCTGAGAAGAGGCTCTGCACCTGCAAGAACTTACTGTAGCCTGCTGGGTAAAATATTTGATAGGTAGGATATGTGAGAAGAGTTGGAGCACTTTATTTCTGTTCAGCTTCTTAGCTTTAAAGCCATTGAATATTTGTGTAAAAGGGCCTGCATATCACAGAATGAGAAAGGCAGCAGGTCCCAGTGCAGGTTTCATTAAGTAACATCTCTGTGTTGTAGTTTATACCAGTGCTTTGATTTGGAAAATGGTCTGGAAAGCACACCTACACAGTCAGAACCATGGGATTGCAAACCATGGGATTTCAAAATGAGAAGGGCAAGTATTTTCTAACTGCAGTGGATAATCTGGTGTAAAGGGTCAGGATGAAATGGGTGTTCTTGACAGCTGGTCTCCTGGGAGCTGGGGATTCTGCCTTGCACTCAGACTGCTGTCAAACAGCATTGTTCTCTTGCTGGTCCTGCCTGAAAGCATTGGTGCCTAGCTGACAGTATTCGTATGGACACTGTGACGTAAATGTTTAACTTCAAGATTGTTGGCTTTTCCTAACTTCTACAATAATTCCCTTGCTGTTTATTCTGAAATGGTTTAAAAAAACCAAACCCAACCAAGGATTTGAAATGTTAATGACTCATTGCATTTCTCCCTAGAAAAATAGGAATTGTCTTTTGACAATATCTTCTACTTAACCAATTGTGTTTTAATGTCTCAAACAACTTGAACCTAAATGTGGATAGCCAGACACAGATATCATGGAGGTGCTGAATCTAGACATACCTAAGTGCAGGAGAAGTCTGCATGATACGTGTTTATGCTTTTTTCTCATACCAGTGATCTGAAGATCAAGGTTGGGGACAAGCACATCCATGCTCACAAATTTGTCTTGGCTGCACGCAGCGATACATGGAGTCTTGCCAACCTTGCCTCAACAGAGGAGCTGGATCTGTCAGGTCAGTCACTGCTGAGTAATGTGATGCCTCAGTTGTCTTTAGGGTGACTTGTGAAAGGCCCTGTTAGGAGAAGGTTATTTAAGTGCCTTTCAGTCTAGTGCTGTCCACTAAAAGTGGTGCTTAATCTGTTGATTACTGAGCTCTCTCTCTGAAGAGTGATAGTGAGCTTGTGAACTGGGTGCTAGTGGTAGTTAAATCAATAACCTGCCTTCTTTCTCTTTAACAAACAGGGGTTGAGATTGGTGGCCTGTTTGTCTTTTCTAGAGTCAACTAAACATAATGAAAAATCTATATGGAGGAGCTTGACTTCTTCCTTTTTGAGGAAGGACAGGGCTTTTTGAGGTAGTGTGCATAATTTCTCTGAAGTGTGTCATGGAAACACCTTGCTGCTTGCTAACACAGTGTGTGTGGGAAGTGAATGCAAGTACTGATGTGTTACTGAAATTGTTTGCTTTGCATACCTTTGTAAAACAGGTGAGGAAGTTTTCTAAAAAACCATCATCTACGTGAACATTTTTTTCTGTTGTAGCTGTTTCTTGCATGTACTTACACTGGGAGTGCTTCTGCAGACTGAACCTCTCAACAGGCTTTTCTGTTTTTAACAGTGTAGGAGAGCCTTATACAATTAATTTGTGAGCAATAAAACCAGGTATGAAGTTAAGCAGGCTTGCTGACTGGCGTGTTGAGTATTAAACATTGGCATCACGTTCTGCACTTAATCTTATCGTGAATTCTAAGTGCAGACAAACTGGAAAGTAGCAAGTCCTAGCAGGCTGGTTTTATGGGACAGCATGGACTTCCTTGCAACATGATTTATGGATCTTTCTGCAGCCACATGAAAGTAGATGCCAAGGAATTTTGAAACGGAGTGCTGTGCTAACAAAAATTATTACTAAAAAGCTCTTATGTTAATTGTAGTGTTGGTACAAGTGGCAGTCCAAAGCATTTCTAACTCCACATCTAAGCTAGTCTGACAATCTCAAATGTAACTGCAGTCTTACATGTTTAACAATGCAAACACTGCTTGAACATATGCTAGTAAAATTGCATTATTGATTTTTTTAAAGATTTGATAAATGGCACAAGGATTAGCTTAGGAAGTAGCTGGAGCAAAAAACAAGCTGTTCTCTAGAAGTGGTTTTTTAAAGGGATTCTCTTAAGGATTTGCAAGCAAAGATTGCCTGAATATTATCTTCAGAATGCAGGCAGCATTTGAGATAAAGCACTTTTAAAGTTCATGTAATCTGTAGAATTTTCTAATCTTTAAAAGAGTAGAAAGAGATGTTCTCTTATTGAGAGGGAGAAAGTGCACTCTTACCTCTGCCAAGGCAGATGTGATAGTACATCTCAAGTAGGCTTTCTGATTGCTTCAAGTTTGGCAAAAATACTTGTCTTACTAAAACCTTGTGATTCTTGGGAGGCAGTCTGCATGCCAAGTACTGCTACTACTCTGCAGATAATCTGGGCCAACCCTCCATCTAAAGGAGATGTCTTAAGATGCATATTTCAGTGTCTTTAAGGATTTTAATTCAATTTTTTTTAAAGAACAAAACAGCTCAATGGACTAAGGTTAATTTTTTAAATGAATGGTATTTCTGTTGTAGTTGATCTGATCTTCTGAAGTTATTCTTATCTACATCCTTGTAAAATGGATTGTCATTTTAATTGTGAGTGGGTGACAGAGGTCCTTAGCTACTGGGTTTGTGTAGTGTCTCATGGTGTGATTTTCAGTTTTTCCCACTGTGTAAAAACATCCGTTTGTGATCAGTCTTGTAAAGACCTGAAATTTAACCAGCACCTTAAACTGAGTCTTTTGCACTTTCCAAGAAATGGCTACCAGCAGTCTGAAGTGCTTTGTAGTCATCACCAAAATGTAACAAGGTGGAAGTGCCTTGATGGAGTGCAGCAGTTCATAACATATGGCTGTTAAATTAGAAAGGTTTTATTCTTGTCAGGTGTGGTGCATTAGGCCATATGTGAGGACTTTATAAGGGCCCCTCAATGTGCACTATTGGTGTAGCAGGTAGATTTCATATGGCTCCCTGCATTTTGTACAGTGTTGCAGTGTAGGAAGGTTTTCCTGCTTGGTGCCAGCACTGTTATTTCAACTTCTGACCAATTTTGTCAGTTTTGACATTTTGAACTAAGTACAGTTTCAAAACAAGACTATCTTTTTCTTTTTATGATAGCTGCTACTTTTAGAAGTCAAATGAATAGCAACTACTAGGATAGGTGATTGTTTTTAGGTATTGTATTAATCCTGTTGCTCCCTGTACCAGATGCTGACCCAGAGGTAACCATGGCAATGCTGCGGTGGATCTACACAGATGAACTTGAGCTAAGAGAAGATGATATCTTCTTGACAGAGCTCATGAAATTAGCTAATAAATTTCAGCTCCAGCTGCTTAGGGAAAGGTGAGTCCTGGTAAATATACCTGAACTCTTAAACTTTGTTTGAACAGAAGTAAGATGATAGCTGCTGGCAATCGGGTAAAATTACACTTTTTCAAAGTCTTGACTTTTGATAAAACAGCATGTCATTCAGTTTATCACGGGAAATGAAGCATTGTGCTAGAGTTAAACTGTAGCAGACTTCTTGTAGGTTTTATGTTTGCTTTTCAATTCTTCTCCCAATCAAACTAATAACCCTAATCTGGTGTTGAGAGGAGATCCGTAGAATAGCATCAGGTTCAGGAGAAAAGAAAGGAATTGTTACAGAGTGCTAGGAAGAATCAATGGCAATTAGTTTGCAGTATTAAGGTGGCACAAGTGAAATTTTTGTAACTTCTGTGCATCTTGTGCAACCTTTCTTCAGAAATCAGGTTAATGTAACAGTATGATGCTTTCCCATTCTGAGACTATTTCTACACTGTGGCACTAGGGGCTAGGTTATCTTGAATTATAGTGTTCTAAACCGTTTAGAGTTAGTGAGAAGCCTGAATGTACAAATTGAAACCTTGTCAAATTTTGTACAACTTCAATTTAGTCAAAGTACCCTTTGATAGAATAAGGCAGTACATAACATTCATAATCTGTGATTTGTATGCTTTCAATATGAAGCAACCAAATTGATGTCAAGTGTTCTGGCCGGAGAAGTTGAAATCTGTAAGGCCAATGCTAAAACTGCTTCAAGCTTTGTATCAGCCTAAGAGCTGCCCTAATGTACTGTGAACTTAGCAGTTGTCTGGTCATAGTAGTGCAGTGACAGGTTCATGTGTAAGGATGCTATTCATAATTATGAGATGTTTTTGTAGTACAGAATCAGTGAATAATGGAATTGCTTAGGCTGGAGAAGGCCACTAAGATAGAGTGGTCAACAGCCCAGCACTGCCTAGTCCATCACTAACCATATTCCCAGGTGCCACAGCTACCTGTTCAATCCCTGCAGGGATGGTGACTCCACCCCTGCCCCGGGCAGCCTGTGCCAGTGCCTTACTGCCCTTTCAGTGAAGACATTTTTCCTAATATCCAGCCTCAACAACCCCTGCTTGTGATCACTGTAGTACATCTTCCCTACTTCACAGCAGTGAATGAACTGCAGTTTGTACCCTTGGGAGAGCTGGGATGGATCTCTGCTTGCAGACTCGTGCAGTGTGGTGTTACCATGGGACCTTGGCTAAGTGGATTCTGATAGAAGTCTGCTCTTAGGGAAGATGTCTTCTAGGGCTGCTGATGAAAGTGTGTTTATGCAGTTTAGCCTTCTATAAAGCAAGTCCATGCCATATTCTACTGGTATCTATGAAAAAATGTATTGGGACTCTGTTACAGCATGGGAGAGTGATTTAAGTAAAGCTTTTTGATTACCGACCACTGGCTTTCCTGTTCTGACAGATGTGAAAAGGGAGTTATGTCACTCGTTAATGTCAGGAACTGCATCCGTTTCTATCAGACTGCTGAGGAGCTCAGTGCCAGCACGCTCCTCAACTACTGTGCTGAGATCATTGCCAGCCACTGGGTGAGTCCTGGCTCAGGGAAGCAAGAGGAAAAATGTTTGCACATTATAGAAACCTAATAGTAGAATTTTGCTTACCTTACCACACTGTCTAACCTCAGTTAGTCAACTGTCTTGAGAATGTCTTGGTGGGGAGGAGTAACTTCTACCCAAAGACTTGTTCTGTTCATTGGAAATACTTCACTGTACAAAGTGTCTTCATTTCTTAAACATGAGTGAGATAGAAGGGACTGTCTCCTAATAAGCAAGAGGGTTATTTATCAAATCTGGGCTGCAAAGTGTTTAGAAGTTCATCCATAGTTGGTCTCTGTCTATACAGATCACAAATCCCAGGCCTGCTTTTACTTCTAAAAATAATTCATGGAAGCCAGGGAAATTTATCTTCTGTAATGGAGGGAGAGGCAGCCAGTCTTGCAACCAACTTGGAAGTTTCACTTGCTCTGATCTCTTATTTTGAAGAAAGTTTGATTAACTGAGTAATGAATTAGCCTTTAAAATAACACTTGTCAGCAATAGACTTGAAGGGCTTTAGGTTATTCTGAATCTAAAAATCATACTCTAGATGTGGAGGTTTCTTTCCTTGGCTAATTCTAAGGCAGAGGGAAGCGTTTTGATACATTAATACATAAAAAAATATTAATATGTGTGAACCTGTGGGTCAGCAGTTTTAACTCTTGACTTTCTTCTTGACTCCTAACTTTTGATACTTTTCTCTACCTGGAAATGAAGTTGCTTCTGTTTAGTCAAATGAGCACTAACTCAGACCTAAGAATTTTTTATTCCTAAGCTTCTGTTTACTTTTATTTATAATTTTATGAGTCAGTCTTCAGCAGTTGTAGGACTTTTTGTCAGAGTTAAGAATAAGTTAGTAGAGCATTATTTTAAAGATTAGATTTTAATCCTCCATAGTAGCATTAAAATGTAACTTTTCCATGTCTGTATACAAAAAGGAATAAAAATTTTACTAACTGATCTTGAAACTAAAATGTAAGTTTTAAAGCTTCCTGATTGTTTCTTCCTAATCTTAAAAGACTGAGATTGATTTTAACTGAACTTGTTTTGTGAACTTCAGAATTACATTGTGCAATGCCTTGTCTATAAATAAAACAGGAGTATAGCTTACCCTTCTCCTTTTTAATTGCTCCTAGGATGACTTGCGTAAAGAAGACTTCAGCAGCATGAGCGCTCAGCTATTGTATAAAATGTTCAAGTCAAAGACAGAATATCCTTTGCATAAGGCCATTAAAGTTGAGAGAGAAGATGTAGTCTTTTTATATCTTATTGAAATGGATTCTCAGGTATAGTGAGACTGACTTGATTTTCTAGAATTTGGTGTTTCAAATAACTAGTTCCTAAATATTAGTCTGAACCTTGTTAGTGATTTTTATCACTGATTTTTATTTGCAGGTTTAGCATTGCCACAGCTACTTCTGTATCTGTAATGGAGTTCTATCTAGCAGTAGCTCCATGAAGACATAATTTAGAAGTGATTCATAACGCTTAAAATGTCTTGCATGCAATGGAATATATTTAGTAAAATTCATTACCTGATATTGCTATGCACATTTAAATCTGAGTGGTTATAATAGACAACTTTGCTGCTTCGTGGCAGTTCAGTAAGAATCATTTACTTGAACAGCTTTTTAGTTGTAAGCTGAAGTAAGAGGTATTTGTTCTACTTGGATCAAAACTCTAAACAACTAGCAGATAAATTGTGCCACCAACAAGGGGCAAGGAAGAATTATTAATGTACTTCTGATGTCAGTTGGCTGTATTTGTTTTGTAGCTTCCTGGGAAGCTCAATGAATTGGATCACAATGGAGATCTTGCTCTGGATCTAGCCCTGGCCCAAAGATTGGAGGGTATTGCAACCACACTGGTCAACTACAAGGCTGACGTAGATAGGGCAGACAAGAGAGGCTGGAGTCTGCTCCATAAAGCCATCCAGAGAGGTAAGTAGATGGGATATGAGGCTTTGTTAACTTTCAGTTGTTCCCAGTGTAGAATACATATTTCAAAGTCTATTCCTGAGTCATGTTGCAGTTGACACTGCAGTTAGAAAATTGTAGTGAAGTATGAACTTTGGCCTGTTTTGTTTTGTTTTGTTTTGTTTTGTTTTGTTTTCAGACATAAAAGCAAATAGACTATTATTTGAGATCTGAGAGCCAGTCTGCTGGCTGGGCAGACATGCTATGTGACATCTAGATGCAATCTAGTAGAATGTTGCCTTCTAAAATAAAAAATAGAGGGAGACATTGGGAATATTCTAATTTGACAGTATTCTTTCTGACAAATAGTTGAATTGAGCACAACAACATAAGGGTCACAGAAATGAAGTCTTTTTCTAGACTTGGGTTGAATGCAGCATATGCTTCTTTGAGATATGGTTAACAGTAAGAGTCCTCACTACTGCACAGCAGTTCCAGAAGAGGAAGATCTGACTGGAAGAGGATGAGGAGCAAGTGGAGGTACCTCTGTTCCAGTGCAGTTAGCAGAATGGAGTCTACTACATGATTCTCCTTAGAGTGGGAAATGCATCTTATGAGAATTGAAACACAGCAGGTTCTGGTTGCCATGGCCACAGTACTCTGAAGGCTTTGCATCAGCAGCATCTTGGCCTGTGGTCAAAGTGTGGTAAAAATCTGCAGCCAACACCTTGTGTTACTCGTTATTTCTGCAATGTCTTTGGCAGCTCTATTCCAGAAAGTTTATTTCTAGCACCAAACTGTCTTGGACCCCTAGAAGTAAAGGAGGAAGTTGGGAGCTGTGTTTTAAGCTCACAAAATTTAAATTAATCTCCTACATACCTAAACAGGGTAATACTGGCTTCTGATCCTGGGAGGGAGACTTCAGCTGCAGGAGTAGGAGACATTGTAGGCATAGGTCAGTGTTGTGCCCTATAAAACACTGGAAAAATTGCAGCAGGCTGCTCTTCATTCTTAATACTGACATTTGTCACTAGTTCTAATGTCTGCTTTCAATCTGAGCTAGAGCTCTGAGAATGAACTTGATTTTCAGAAACCACAGCTTCAGTGAATTAATCACACTTAACAGTCACATGTTGTGGAAATGGAGCTAAAGCAAATTGTCTGCACTTGCCACATGGTTCTTACTACTTATGATCACTGAAAAGTGGGGGAATGTCTGATATGGAAATCAGAAAATGGGGGTTTTTGTTGGCAGAGATAATCCAGCAATATAGATTGAAACACTGTTCTTTGTTCTCCAGTCTTGCATTCAGGCCAAGCAAAATGTGAATATGTCATGCAAAGTAGCCTTTGAAGCAAGGGCAGCTAGTATTTTCCTGAAGTCATTCTTTGCACTGGTGTTTCAAGTTCAAGGTTTCATGTGTCAAAGTGGGTGTGAGTTGCAACTCCTGAGAAGCTCTCACAAGGAGTTCTTGGGAATGCTGTGCATGATGGATCTGCACTGCTAAAGCCCTTGTATAAAAACCCTGTATATATATGGGGGCGTGAATTTCCAAGAGCAAAGGCAGTGTTATTATTTGTTTCAACAGACTGATTTGAACTAGAAACTTTGACTAGTCTTGGAACAGAACCTTTTTGTTCAAAAAATGCATGTATGTTTAGTATCACAGTTTGTGCACTGTTTTATTAAAGCAACAATGGATTTATCTTGCTAGAGGAATGAGCAGAGTCAGTATCTCTATAACAATTAGCTGGTGTGAGAACTTGAGTCACAGGTAACCTGTGGGAAAAAACACTTTTTCCAGGGGCTTGCTGTGAAATTTTTTAATCCTGACTTTGCAATGAGGCATTGTTGAAGTTGCCTGTTGCTGAGGCATTCTAGGAGCAGTACTTGTGTTGAAATGAACATATGGTATGGAATGAAGTCATGTGTATCCATTTCCTGGAATATAAAATACATAGGCTACATATATCCATTAATAACCTTGCTTTGTTTCACAAAAGGAGATAAATTTGCTGCAAACTTTCTCATTAAAAATGGTGCCCGTGTGAATGCTGCTACGCTGGGAGACCAGGAGACTCCTCTGCACCTTGTGGCATCATACAGCCCCAAGAAGCACTCACCAGATGTCATGGCAGAGATGGCACAGATTGCACAGTCCCTCCTGCAGGCAGGAGCCAATCCAAACATGCAAGACAACAAAGGCAGGTAAATACTGGGGGAAGGAAAGTCTGCTACCAGTGTAACAGACAGTGCTGTGGTGATCAGATGCAACCTCCTAAGGACCTATTCAGGTGTTTCAGCAAAGTACAGCAGGAGTTAATTTAGCCAATTTGAGACCTGTTGGTAGCACTCGAAGTAGAAAGTTGTGCAGGCTGAATGGTATCCTGTCATGGCAAATTAAACATAGCCCAGCTACAGAAAACTGGGGTGAGTTGACAGTGTTAGAACACATGGCACACAGTTAAATTGCCTTTATTGAATCACTGAATGGTAAAAGCTAAGATGACAAATAGTATACCTGAAGCTAAAAGAGGGAAACTAAAATGTTCTCAAAAAAAGCCAGTTTCTGCAGTGGGTTTATCTGAAGTGTAGGCCTGTAAGCTTTTTCACAGGTTTGGTTGGGCTGGCAAGCAAGTTCATAAAATAATATAGAAGACTTGGAATCTGTCAGCTGCACAGTTCTGATAGGTGAAGCTGTTGTGCTTCTTTCCCAAAAGTTGCTTCTTACATTAATGAGTTTCTTACTAGCAAATTAATTGGAGTCATGTTCACTGAAAGTTTAGATTTCTCATTCTTTTAAAAAGTTCTTGTGCCCTTCACCTTTAAGCAGAGATGGAAGTTCAGCCCATGGTACTCTAGGGGCACATTGGTGACTGGGGCCAAAGTCTGAAGTGTCTCACTTCGTCCTGCTCTGACTTTTCTTTACTCCAATTACAGGACCCCGTTACACGTGTCCATTGTGGTCAGGAATGAGCCTGTGTTCAGTCAGCTCCTGCAGTGCAAGCAGTAAGTGTCACTTGAATGTAAAATACACTGAGGTTACCTTGTACAGTGGAGATGTGAAAACTGGTTTAACAACTCCTGTGCCTTTTTGCCTTATAAAAGACTAGTAATAACTTGGGATGCAGAAGGGTAAAGCCTTTGCATAAGTGAAGATGCTAAAACCATATCAGAAGCAGTGTAAGTTTTTGCCCTACTGTAAAGAAGCAGTGAACTGCAGCTCTATGTTTTTCAAAGAGGCTGAAATAATTCCAGAGGTGAGGTAATGTAGGATGCTTGATTTGTAGTGGAGCTAAAAGGAGTAATAACACTCTTGAAGTATGTCAATATATTCTTGAGTTCAACTTGGGTTTTGCTTAGAGGTGGCTTCTTAGGGTGGTGAAGCAGAACATTTCATTTGACTCAGTTTCATTGCAGCTGCATTTGCAGATCTTGTACATGGGTCACTCAAGGAGATTTGCCTCTTTGTTACACTCAGTGGGATCCCAGACCTTCCAGGGATTCTATGCTTCCCTAGGAGCAATAAGCTTGAATTTAGTAGTCACTAAAAGGTGCTGTGCTTGTTTCAGAGTGTTTCCCACATTCTCTGAAGTAACTGGAGTTACAGTAGTTGTTAGAGAGGTATGAGATGAACTGGTACAGCTGTTCAGACACTTGGAACTTCAGCTGTGTTGGGGAACCATTTTTTAACATATAAATTAGGGGACACTTTAACTCTTATTTTAGACTAGACTTGGAGCTGAAGGATCATGAAGGAAGCACAGCTCTGTGGCTTGCAGTCCAGTATATCACTGTATCATCTGATCAGTCTGTGAACCCTTTTGAGGATGCCCCTGTTGTGAATGGAACCTCATTTGATGAGAACAGTTTTGCAGCAAGGTTGATCCAGCGAGGCAGCAATACAGATGCTCCAGACACAGTAACAGGTAAACCAGAGGTTTGTATTTCATTACAGATGGAAGGTTTGTGTTTTAATTGCTTAATGCTGACTGCCTTTGGAGGAGCTGCACAAGGTTTCAGCAGCATTTCCTCCATAATAAATGCTCAATGGTAATTGCTTTACCCAGAGCTGGTCCACTGACAAGCTGAGATGGACTTGCAAGAAATGACAGAAAATATGGACTCATTGCTAGGCTCTAGTATCCTCTTTACAATTTCAAGATGTGTAATCACTAAATGTAAGTGCATGTGACAGCCCAGTGTTGGAAGGGGGCTACTAGTAACCCTAGTACCAAGGGCTTTACTTGTTGACTTCAAAGTGTAATGTTGTATGGTGGTGGAGAAGGTGTTAGCACACTTGTTAGTATCAAAGTGTGGTTGTATAACAGTGTTCATGGTTTTTCTTTAGGAAACTGCTTACTTCAGAGAGCAGCTGGTGCAGGAAATGAGGCAGCTTCTCTCTTCCTAGCAACTCATGGAGCAAAAGTCAACCACCAAAACAAATGGGTAAAAGCAGAAACTTAATCTGAAAGTTCCCTTACCTCTCTTCAGAAATAAGATAGCAGAGATCTCTTATAGCTAAACCATAGCTTAAAGCTAGTTGGAGCACTTTGTGAGCCTCTGCATATTTTCAGGTATTTACTAATGACCACTTAGATTCTTGTGGCACTGTTCCTGCAGAATCACAAGTTGCTAACATGCTTTTAGCACTTACCACAGTGCCTGGTGTAATAAAATCCTTAGTAAAAGTAACTCGTGTAGTTTGGAGCTCCTAACGAGCCTCAGCTACTAGGAGTGAAACTCTTCACACCAGCTCTTGTAGTTTTAATAGTTTAAAAGCTGCTTCTCTTCATGTCTCAAGCTGTTAACCCAGCACCCTGTTTATTAAAGGGAGAAACCCCACTGCACACGGCCTGCAGGCATGGCCTGGCAAACCTGACAGCAGAACTCCTGCAGCAAGGAGCCAATCCCAACATCCAGACTGCAGAGGCAGTGCTTGGGCAGAAGGATGCATCTGCTCCTCCCTCAGCAGAGAAGGTCCATCTGCAAACTCCCCTTCACATGGCTATTGCTTACAATCACCCAGATGTGGTGTCAGTCATCCTAGAACAAAAAGGTAGGTGTCCAGACTGTTGATGCTGCAGTGAATTGGTGTGTCAGGATGGCATCCAAGCTGTTTTGACAAACTACTAAGAAAGCATGTCTTCCTGTAAACAGTGTTTAAATATAGCAATTAATAAGACTGGCTAACTAGTCTTAGCTCATCTGCTTGTTAAAACAACAACATTATTTTGTTTGTGTTTGTAAATTCTCCAGTGTAGATAGTGGACTTGAACAGTTAGTCTTGGGTTCTATTCTGCCTGTACAGCTGAGATCACTTCAAAGCATTTGCTTCAGGTGAATGCTGGAATCAGTTTTGGATAAAGGCATCTTTCTGTGGTGAGACTTCTGCCTCCCTCAACTCCTTAGTAAGGGAACTTTATACAGAGCAATGCTGGTATTATGGTAGAGTTGAGACTTCAGTGCTCAAATACCAGCGGATGAGTTCATTAAATGCTACTAGTCAGCTTCTTTCTAGCAGCAGGAAGAGAATTTGACAGCTGATTTGGCTCATACCATAAGTGAAATTTAGAAGGATGTAGGTGAACCAGGGTAAATATTGTCCATCCCAGGGAATGGAGAAGGAGGGATGCTGCCACCATATTGTGGAGCCTCCATTCTTTATTCTCAGAGCTCTGTATATAGCATTCTATTTGGAATTGCAGCTAGAAAGGGGCAGGTTAAGCCTCTTAGCTGGAAAATTTATTTTTTCTTAGTATATGTATTAAGATCAGGCTGCAGTGGCAATATGGTCTGAATCCTAGGCAGTGTCACATCAGGAAAGCTGAAGGTACTTTGCTCAGATCTTACAAACTCATGCTAAAGGAACAGCCTACTACAAAATGTGACACTGCTATGCAGCTTTCAGTGTGTGACTCTGGGTGAAGTACAAGAATGGCCTAATTCCTTATGCTTTCTTGTAGCTAATGCTCTTCATGCTACCAACAACTTGCAAATTATTCCTGACTTCAGTCTAAAGGACTCGAGAGACCAGACTGTGTTGGGATTGGCTCTTTGGACAGGTATGTGCCTTCAAAATGAGAATTTACAATGATAGGGAAGCTATGATGTTAACAAGATTTTCTTAAAGATTTTCTTAAACAGCTGGTGTGTCTTCATGTTCTGGCTTGTGCTGCAGGGGAGGAGTTGTCAAGGAGAGCTTTAGATGGTTCCTCATATTTTAAAATAAGTGTTCACGTATGACTTAGTGAAAGATTTCTAGTTTTACAGCTTCTGCCCAGAACTGTACTTGCAGTTCAGTGGGATTCTTCCTCTGTGAGCTCCCTGGTTGTTTTCATATCAGATCACTGTATTGTCTGTGGACATTAACTCTGTTCTATTAGTATGTCTGTTTTATAGAAGGTAAAATACTAATGAGCTTGAACTGTTCAGGTATGCACACAATAGCAGCTCAGCTGCTTGGGTCTGGGGCATCCATCAATGACACCATGTCAGACGGACAGACGCTCCTACACATGGCAATCCAGAGACAGGACAGTAAGAGTGCCCTCTTCCTGCTGGAGCACCAGGCAGATATCAATGTCAGGTAAGATCCTAACTGATACAACTCTCACCTGTTCATGTGTCTAAGAACAGGTGGTGACTGCCTGTGTATAATGGCTTGAAATGTGTTTCAGAAGGTGATTTACAGAGTTATATATTTGGCTCTGTTTTGTGGCACTAGTTATGGCTGAAGGATTACATATGTTGACTTCTATGTATAGCTCCATTGGTCAGTACCTCCTCTTGAGGCTGCAGAAGGAGGTGCCACTTAATTCTAGGTAAAACAGCATCCTCTGTAGCAGACTGAAGTCCTAGGGACAGGCCTAGAGGCACTGGACTTCTATTGTCTCATCCATTTTCCAGCTTGTTAGAACTGCATGTTTGCTACCATCTAAATTAATTAGATACAGATCCAGCAACAGGAGTCTGATAAACTTGCCTCCTCAGTATCTCCTAGACAACTTATATAAGACTTAACAGAACATTTGTCTGCTTACATGACTGACAGGCTGTCTGTTAAATTTGGCAAGCTGTACTGTAATGAATGTTAAGGGTACAAACTGCCTAATGCTGCTGTTCTAACTTCAACTTTTTAACAGTTGGTGTTTGACTGTTGCTTGAAGTGTTGCCACGTTGGAGACAAAGCTGTTTGCTTCTGTGGCAGCAGGCTGGCTTGGAAGGAACTCAGTTCAAATAATGGCTGCACTGGAGGAATTGAATGTATCTGAGCTAAGGACACTAGTTTTTCCAGCTTTAGAAATTAGTTACTTGGTAAAAGTGAAGGGAGGAAGGAAGATAGACTACAGAGCTGTGATGAAATACATGGTGTGTTTGTGATGGTCTTACCACAGCAAAAATACATAGGAGAGTCAATTCTTGGCTTTGCCAATAAAGTGCAGTCACTGAAATTTATAATGCATCTGTAACACTTGGAAGTGTCCCTGCTGCAGGACCCAGGATGGAGAGACAGCCCTACAGCTGGCCATCCAAAACCAGCTCCCACTCGTGGTAGATGCCATTTGTACCAGGGGAGCAGACATGTCTGTGCCAGATGAGAAAGGAAATCCTCCCTTATGGCTCGCCTTGGAAAACAACCTGGAAGATATTGCATCAACTCTGGTAAGACTGTCAGTTGGCTTTAATCTCGCTTTTGTTCATCTTCTAGCAACAAAAGGCTTCATCAGCAAAAACAAACTCAGTACATGAAGAGAACAGACTAGTCCAGTATTACTAATTTCTGGAGGTGTTTTCTTCACCAGAAATTCCTCTTTACTGCAGGAGTCTTATAAATACTGCAGTCTGCATAACTAAATATCTTGCAGCCACTTTAATAAAAATATATATTCTATATATATTCTCCTGTCTGGATTCTTAATGTGGGAGGAGTAAGGATCTGCTTAGATCAGTCTGTAGCATACACAACTTGTGTGATAATCAGCTTTCTGAATAAAACTGAATACTCATTTTGTACTTTAATGCATGTGCTGCTTTTTGTTGCATCTTAAAATTGAACCAAGAAGGTCTTTAAAGACTTATATTTACTTTAAAGACTGTTCACTTTCAGGCATGGGTGACAAGTAGAACTCCTTGTGTCTTTTTTATAAGGAAGTTACTTGATAGCTTTGTCCAGTTGTCTGCTAGACACAGCTATTTAAAAACTCTGCTAGTGACCTGAGAAATGGGTCTTTTAACTGTTCTTGACTGTGCTGGTATTGGATAAGAGCATTTATGGAGTCAACACTCTTAACTACTCATGTTTAAACCTTGTCAATAGTTTGTAAAGTGGAGTAGAACAAGTCTTAAGTACCACATTGCTCAAGTATGCAGCAATACAATTCCTGGAAAAAAACTCTCTCTGTTTAGCTGAATGTCTAAGAAAGCAGGTAAATGGGACAGACCTTCAAAGGCAAAGTCTGCTGGTGCTGCTTGATTTACTATCAATCCTTGTCATTGCTGAAAGTGAGGTAACTAGTCCAACCTGCTTTAGATCTGTCTTTCAGAGTATGTGGACAAATACTTGAATTGTTACTAAATACTACCTAATTAAGGATTACACAGTAAACCAATAAAGTATTGGAAGACTTTAAAATAACTTCCTGAAATTCAGTGTCTGTCACAAGAATAGACAAGGCATCTCAAGTTTTACCTCTAGGGCATAATGTTCCAGAAGCATTCCAGGGACTGTAGTAGGAGCCTGTTGGAAAAAACCCTCACTGTGTCATTGGGCTTCTCCTTCCAGGTTAGGCATGGCTGTGATGCAACGTGTTGGGGATCAGGACCAAGTGGCTGCTCACAGACCCTTCTCCACAGAGCTATTGATGAGAACAGTGAACAGATTGCTTGCTTCCTTATCCGCAGGTCAGACCCCTTCCAAAATGCAAACCTTCTAACATGCATGTAGGGATGTCCCTGGCATAAATTAATTGAATGCTATCTTAAATCAGTAACAACTATGTGCTTCCTTAGGCTTTTGCTGGGTGGGTGACACTTAAGGAATTCTGACCAATCCAAGAGACACATTCTGTTATCTTTAATAGCATCATGTTCTTGATGGCAAGAGTCAAACCAAAACCAGGAACTTAAGCTTTTGTAGAATGTGTCAGCAGGTGCTGGATCAGCTCTTGTAATCTTTTCTGTGAGCTTTTTTGAAGCAGTTTAAATCTGGATTAAACAAAATAAATTGACTGCCCTGTGTTTGTTTTAGTGGGTGTGATGTGAATAGTCCCAGAAAGCCAGGCCCGAATGGAGAAGGAGAAGAGGAAGCCCGTGATGGACAGACACCCCTGCACTTGGCAGCCTGCTGGGGACTGGAGGAGGTGATCCAGTGCCTTCTGGAGTTTGGTGCCAATGTCAATGCCCAGGTATGTGGACAAATCATGCAGAATTTTTTTAAATTAGATTCTTTGCCTCCAACATATTGAAAACAAATTTTCCTCTCAGCTGTGTATTTTGCTTGACAGAGAAAAGAAAATCTTGCTCTTAGAGCTGAGCCAGTGCAATGACTTGATACAGCTGGTGCTTATCTACCCATATGGTGGTTAATTCAGGAAGCTATGCTAAAGGAAAATGATACAGAAAACTTACTGCAATGCTAATTTTCTCATGTAACAGTGGGATTCAGTGTCTTCTGTCCCTAGTGTGAATTAAAGGCAGGAGCACAGCTGCAATTAATAATTAAATCAGCTACAATGTAAAACTCTGGAATACTCTACTTTGTTAGTTTGTTTGGGAAATGTCTTCTGTTATTTAGTAAACTGAGATGATGTAAGTATGAGTTACACTTCATTTTTGATTACACAGTAATCCTTTAACAGAAGCTTTATAAATAACAACAAAAGAAGTGAGTGGATAACATTTTTAGGTCCTGATGCTGTTGAAGGTGACATTAAAACAAATCACAGAACACAGTCACAAAGCAGCCTTGGCTGTAAACTGTTGCTTGATGCAACCAAATGTTTAAACACCTCAGCTGACTTTGCTATTAAATTTGAATGCTAATCTCTGCCTCCAAAATGACTGATTAAATGGGAGATGTTATGGTGAGCTATTTGAAAGGCTACAGGATTGAGGTCAGCCTGCTGAGAGAAACAAATTTCAATTTGCTTTTCTTACACTGTGAGTTTGAACTTGCCCTGCAGCTGTTTGATGTCCATGCTGAAGGAAGCTAGAGAGGTCGCAGGATTAACTACTGTTTCCTTGACCCTTCAGAATTAGGGAAGGATTTATGTACTATTGAGTCTCTGCATAACAAACTTCCTGGTTTCCTTCTAGGATGCAGAAGGAAGAACTCCAATCCATGTTGCCATTAGCAACCAACACAGTGTTATCATTCAGCTGATGATTTCCCATCCAGATATTAAGCTGAATGTACGTGACAGGCAAGGAATGACTCCCTTTGCTTGTGCCATGACATACAAAAATAATAAAGCAGCTGAAGCAATTCTAAAGAGGGAACCAGGAGCTGCAGAACAGGTAAGCTGGAAGTGTTCAAACCATGCTGGTTTTGTTACTGCACTAGTTTATGGTAACAGCTGTTCCACTAGCCACTTCTGTTTTAGCCTTTTGTGGCTTTACATGCAATCTGTTTGCCAGATGCCAATTCTCTTACTAGGAAACTGTAGGTATGTATGTGATGTGTGTGAGTAAGAACATTGAGGGTTAGTATCTTGTCAAATCTTCTTACCTTGTCAATAGTAAACTGAGAAACAGGCATATGTGTGTATTAGGAGAAAATTCTAACTCTACTCTTGTCTTGTGCTGGACTAGTACAGATAAAATCTATTACCCAGCTCTCCTAAAGCTGTCCAAAACAGAAAACTTGACCTAAAATAACTGAATAACAGATGCTATGCTGCTCTGCTGAACTGTAAAACCTCCAACTGTACCTTCAGGCTTCTGGTGTGACACTTCAGGCAGCTGTTCAGGAGATTCTTCCTATCCTGTATAAGTTTAATTACTAGTAAAATATTTGAGTGCTTAGTGAGCTCTTGTGCTATATCTGAAACATAGTTACAAACACAGCCAGGTTAAATATGCTTTAACATCAGCTGCAAAGCAAAATTGAACAACATGTACTTGGTATTAAGCCAAAAAACCAAATCCTCAGGTTGCCCAGAGCAGCTGTGTCTGCCCCATCCCTGGAAATGTCCAAGGCCAGGTTGGATGGGGCTTGGAGCCACTGGATAGTGGAAGGTCCCTGCCCATGGCAGGAGTGGACTGGATCACCTTGGAACGTCCCTTCCACCCCAAACCGTTCTTTGGTTCTGTGAATCCACTTTACATCAGTGTGGCAGGATTCCATGTTGCTTCCTTCTCCTGGATTAATTGCCAGATAGACTCAAGCTGGTTTGATTTAACTGAGTTTATCATTAACTGCTGCTCAGTACTTAACCACAACAGCTGTTAACCTTTTGTCTGTCTAACAATATTCTCCAGTGTTGTGGGAGCCCAGAGTGTACCCCTGGCCTCCTTGGGGGTCTCAAAACCCCCCTGGCAAGGGTCTCAAAGACCCCTGAGTGAGACCCTGGTGTCTCAGGCGCTGAATTCAAACCCCTGAGGGAAATTACCAACACAGAGGGAATGGAAACAAGCCACCAAAATTAGTAATGTGTAAATTAGATTGTTAGAACGTAGATAAATAGGCTTTTGGGAATGTTAGTGATAAGGGACACGTGGCCAAGATGGAGAATTTGGGGGTGTGGATACCTCTTCCTCCTTCTTCTCTGTGTCATCCATGTTGGGTGACATGCTGGCACTTTTAGATTGGATGGGGTCAGAGCTGGACCGTTTAACAAGACTGTATCGTATTGGAAAATTGTTATAAACATTTAGCACATAATTTAGACTATATAAGATAAGCCATGCCTTCAGCAGGCAGATTCCATCCTGGATGTCCGGCAGAGAAGACCACTGTTAGCTGGGCAAAGAGTTCCTGATGAGACAAGAAACAATAAACAATCCTTGAAGCCTCTGAAAACAGCCTCCTGCAATCTCTCATCGGCGGCTTTGGAAAAAACCGGGATTTAAACCACTGCATGTCCTCCTGAGGTGATCTCGGGTCTAAGGAGAAGCCTCGGGCGGTGACACAATGTGTGGTCAAAAATGACAAGGTTATAAAATAGAAATAAAGTAATGTGAGGCAGACTGGACTGAGCAGTTGCAGCACATAATTTCTCAGTTTGGTTCTTTGATAGTCACATCTATCAGATAAGTCTCTAATGTTAACCAGTGAAAGGAACAAGATTCTACAGTTCAAGCAGAGGGAACAAGTGTCTCTTAGTGAAAACATGTCCTACTGCATAAAACACCTTGTTCTACAGTAATAATGAATTAATTTCACGTGCTCTTTCTGGCCCAGGTTGATAATAAAGGCCGGAATTTCCTGCACGTGGCCGTTCAGAACTCGGACATCGAGAGCGTGCTGTTCCTGATCAGTGTGCAGGCCAACGTCAACTCGCGCCTGCAGGACGCCTCCAAGCTGACCCCGCTGCACCTGGCAGTGCAGGCGGGCTCAGAGATCATCGTGCGCAACCTGGTGTGTGCTGGGAGTCACCTTCCTCTGCTTCACAACAGACACTGCCTTACTGCACAGTGCTGCAGTCACATGGGAGGGACACCTCTTCTGAAACAGAAAGTTGCCTTAGCTGTGCTGTTAGCTGAGCTGCCACAGTAGCCTTCACGTGAGCAGGTTGGATTTGTGGCCATCACTACTGTCCTGGTTTGAGGGACAGGTGTCTGCCATTAAAGGCAGGAGCTTCTCTTTGAAATGGAGAATGTAAACCCCCTCCCTCCAAATTATTATAATTTTGAAATTAAGGGGCTCTTAGGCAAAGATAGGGGAATTAGGAATAACAGTTCTTTACTAGGAAAATTAAAACAGAAATACAGTATTACAAAGAACAATCCCAAAAACACTGCCAGAGTCAGAATCCAACCTGACACCCGTCAGTCAGTCAGGGTGTTGGCAGGAGCCCCATTAAATGGTGGCTTCATCCTCCTGCAGTGGCAGATGTGGTTCAGCTGAAGCAGTGCTCTTGTAGAAGGTGCAGTTTTCCTCTGAAGGTCCAGGGATGATGTGGAAAGGTCTGGCTTTCCTCTGGAATCCAGTGGAAAGAAGGTACCTTGGTGTCAAATCTCAGTTTTTGTCTGGGTAGGAAAGGCTTGGCTCCTCCCCCTGGCTGGAGCATCTCCCAGTGGGATGATGTAATTTTATCAGTCATGCACTGCGACTCAATGGGCCAGCAGCAGATGATATCTTCCTGGAGGGAGGATGGGCTGTGGAAAAGATAAAGATGATTGCCCCAGCTGGTTTAAAGATGGCCCATTAGGAGATAATATGTGCCACAGAGATAAGGGTCACTGCCCCACCCGGCTTCAACAGATGGTGATAGAATACACATTTCTGACCACATCAACCCAATACAACTAGGTAGTGTGGTTCAATTTAAAGTATCTTTCCTTGCCCTTTTTGCCCATTTGAACACAAACACAAGTTGTAGCAGCTCAGTAATTATACCATTTTATACACTCTGGAGGCCTAGAAGTATCTCTGTACAGTAGACTATTGTGTGCTTCATTCACAGAAATAAACTGTTGGCTAAAATAGCTTTGAAACCATCTTTGAACATATTCCTTCTTGCATCCTGACAGCTGCTTGCAGGTGCCCAGGTGAATGAACTGACCAAGCACCGTCAGACTGCTCTTCACTTAGCAGCCCAGCAAGACCTGCCCACCATTTGTTCAGTCCTTCTGGAGAATGGAGTGGACTTTGCAGCTGTAGATGAAAATGGAAATAATGGTAAACTTCAAGCTGCCCAAGTAAATGCACAACACTTCAGTACATTTGTTAATGATGTCTCCTAGTGGTAGAGAGCTCACTGTGAATGGGCTTGCACTGGAAAGGTGAAAGGATGAAAGTCCAGGAAATCAAAGCAGATGGAAGGAGTTGTTTGAGAAAGAGGGAAAGTGGAGGGAGGGTGTTTCATTTAGTTATTAGGCTGTAATTATGGCTCATACACAGAGTCTTGAACCTTCTGGTTTTTTTGGTTTTTTTTTTTCTTTTTTTAACTGTTCAGCTCTGCATCTGGCAGTGATGCACGGTCGTCTGAACAATATCCGGGTCCTCCTCACAGAGTGCAATGTAGATGCAGAAGCCTTTAATATCAGGTAATTATTTATAGTCTTAACGGACTAAAAGAACCACTTTATGTTTTTAAAATATGTGCTGATATGCTGCTTAAAAATATGTATCTGGCTTGTATTATATAATTTATACGTGAATTTAGAAGTGTGCAGATGATTCTGTGTCTAAATTCTGTGCAAATTATATGTATACACCAAGGAAGGAAAGTTGAGGGAGTTGTGCATGATGTACTGAGTTACTGAGATGTAGCATTGTTCAAGTGTGAACCAAACTTGAAAGCAAGGAGAGTTGGATGAGTAACTGCAGTATCAAGCAGACTTTGATCAGGATAACAAACTCTTTTCCCCAGAGGCCAGTCACCAATGCATATTTTGGGACAATATGGGAAAGATAATGCAGCAGCCATCTGTGACCTCTTCTTGGAGTGTATGCCAGAATACCCTCTAGACAAACCTGATGCTGAAGGAAACACAGGTAGGTGAGACTCACCAAGTATTAAACTTGAAAGTCACTTTAGTTGTATTTGTGGTATGTCACTTTTAAAGCTGGAATAATTGGCATTGGTATGTTAAATACAGTAAGAGGCACACAGTACTTGGAAACTTAAAAACTAAAGATCCTGTCTGGACTGAATGTAACACAGTATACCACTCTGTTAACAAGGAACTCTGGCTTTTATTTTTCAGTGCTCCTCTTGGCTTACATGAAGGGAAATGCTAACTTGTGTCGTGCAATTGTGAGAGCTGGGGCTCGCCTGGGAGTTAACAATAACCAAGGAGTCAATATCTTCAACTATCAAGTTGCTACAAAACAGCTTCTCTTTAGATTGCTGGGTAAGTACCACTTGCTTGGGAAAGTATTTCTGGCTTATGCTTCCAGGATACTTTGGAGGAAAGAACTCTGGACATTTGACTTAGATGACAGTAATTCCAGGGAGGTGGAACTTGTGAATTTTATACTACAGTCAGTGCAGGGTAGAAATACTAGTTTTTCTGGTGTTTAGCTGAAAAGTTGTACAATGCAGACTGTTAGATAGTACTTTTTGTGGAAAGATAGACATGGAAACTCTTGGCTGGTTGTGTAGTCCAATGTAGCTTCAAATACAGACATTGTTTTTTAACTGGTGCTGTACAGTGGACAATGTGATGGAAAGCAACTATAGATTATCTACAAACAAGACTCCAGCTCCTGCAAGAGTAGTTAAATCCATTCTGCTGAGTGGAAACTAGAACTGGAAATAGCCTTCAGGTTTAGTGTACTCAGGAGGTGTCTGAACCCCTTTTGCCTTCTCATTTTTACCTCTTAACAGATATGCTTACAAAAGAACCTCCCTGGTGTGATGGCTCCAACTGCTATGAATGTGCTGCCAAATTTGGAGTCACGACAAGAAAGCATCACTGGTAATATGAGCCACCTTGCTGTGCTTACAAGGAAATGGATTCCTCCCCAAATGTAGCTAGGCTTGTTTCTTCCAGTAGCTTAGGAAACTTTCATGTTAACATAGGTGTATAACCACTAATCCAGCTGAAACCTTCCATCCTGTCTTAGAGCAGAAACTTGTAGCGTAACTGAAATCATCTTTTAAGCAGCTTGTGCATTTAGTAATGTCCCGGGTTAGTGTTATGACTACTCCTCTCCCTGCCCCCCCCCCAACTGATTGGTTGTAAATGAGAAATCATGTCCAAGTTCCAGTAGTGAAACAGGATTTAAATACCCAGTTGTCAGAGCGTGATGCATTTCACTCCACAGAGGAGCAACAATATATTTTACTGAGACAGGGAGTTAACAAAAGTTAATGGTAAGTGTGGCAGTGGTTTATCAGGACTCGATTATTTCCTGCATAGAGGATGGGGTCAGGGAGAGCCTCCTATGGAGGCATGAGGTTCAGAGAGGACAGCCACTGGGGCTGTGGCTTACACAGGAAAGACAGGAGGGATCACACTAGCACCACAGTGGTAGGATGACCTTCTCCAAAAAAAGTGGCAGATTTGGGCAGGTGTTGACAGCTCAAGTTTGGGATCCTGTTTGTAGTGTGGAAATGGCTGGAGATGGACATGAGCTGCTCTTTTGTAGATAGGAATTGCCTTTTTTAAATAGTCTGAACTTGTACAAAACATGCTGGGTTGGAAGGGTGTTAAGCTAAGATATTCTTAGCTCAGTGTGCTAAAGGAACTACATCAGTTGAAGCAGTACCAGGTGACTCACTAGTACAGAACCACAATGTGCTGTTGGCATTAGTGAATTATTCCATGACAAATATCAGAAGATACAAGACAGTCATAGCATTTCAATTGCTGGTGTGTATTTAATGATGCTGTCATTGATAAAGAATGTCAAACAGTAACATCCTGGTGCTCACTAGGAGGGAATTCACTTTTCTCCCACTCTTCTTCTGTCAACAGCCGACACTGTGGACGCCTGCTCTGCCATAAGTGCTCAACAAAGGAGATTCCTATCATAAAATTTGATCTGAACAAGCCAGTTCGAGTTTGCAACATCTGCTTTGATGTCCTGACTCTGGGAGGAGTCTCCTAGTATGCTGTGGAAGTAAAGGGATTCCCAGTCAGTGCTCCTGACAGCAGCTCTGCTTACAAGCCCTCTGGATAGGGAAGAGGAGGCCTATACGTGTCTTCTGCAATAGACTGAACTAATTAAGGACCCTGTTATGATATACTCTGGTATAAATGATTTTGTATGACTGTAAATGTATCGGGCTGTGATAGACTTCACTAGGAATCAGAGTGGACTGTTCAAACCAAGTGACAAAAGAATTTAGACCCTCTTCTACTTGCAGTGGGGTATGGAAGCTGAAATTTATACTGATTGAATCGGCATAAAACAGGTCTGTCCTCAACGTGGTGCTTTGCACTGAGCAACTCTATTAAGTCCTGTGGCTTTCAGGCTGCTTAGTAGAGGTGGTATTAAGTTTCAGGGTAACCAGGTATCTTTCTTTGCTTTGTCTTAAAGATAAACGTTCCCCTTCTCTAGAGAAGACTTCTTGTGAGGCTAAACTGAGCTGTT
The DNA here is from genome assembly GCA_034336665.1 of Luscinia megarhynchos. Taxonomy (NCBI): domain Eukaryota; kingdom Metazoa; phylum Chordata; class Aves; order Passeriformes; family Muscicapidae; genus Luscinia; species Luscinia megarhynchos. Next base: position 4,044,410 of record CM067581.1, read on the forward strand.
GCAACCACTGTTCAAGAAACTCTTCAGAGCTGGGGGTAGTTCTAAGTATAGCTCAAGAATTGTGGCCTTACAACAGAAAGCTTTACAACATCTGATGCAAAGCAGTCAGAATTGCAGATCCACATCTTGATACCTCCTCAGCAAATGACTCATTAGCTTTAGCATGTTCAAGAGAAGTGTAAGATTGTTTTAGGAAATGCTCTTGCTCGTATCTGCTGGAACTGTCAGTCTTCATTGCACTTTCATATTTGCATTGCTGGTCCTTCAGTTCATGGCACTTGTATAAATGACCATGAGTTTGTGAAAGGCCTGGGCATGTGCTAAAGGAGGAACACTAAAACTGGTGAAGTCTAACTCACAGTACAGCAATAAATGCTGAAGTGCATTGGGAATCCCAGGAGGGAGAGTAACACTTTCCTGGGGCTCTAGGAGCCTGGTACTGCTGTGGGAGAGTCAGTAACCCTACCAAGTGTAGAATGTGCTGCACCTCTAGACACTAAACTTGGGTCCATTTTCAGCAGGATTGCTGGTGAGTGGGAGTGTGCATGGAGGCTTCCTATTAAGAGTAAGCTGCAGTATTTTAATCTAGGCTGGTTGTACTCTCTTAAACATGCTGAATCTGTGGAAACCTACCACCACATTGTCTAGGTAAACAGGAAAGTACTACACTGGTAGACCAGCTTGTGATTTGGTGGGCAAAGGCTTCAGTTAGAAAAAAGGGGTACTTAAGCAAAAAACTACATGCCATGTTAAGGCTGTTTTTATTTCAAGAGATAAAGCTAGTATAGGCTCAGTTGAGCATTCCTTGTCTTTACGTCATGAATTGGTGTCCATTTTTTAATGACTGTTATCTCTGCTGAACAGTATGGACAGGTGATGATGTGTTGCCCTGTTTGGAGCAGTGACTTGTTGGTCTTAAAAAGTAAGATGAGATGATGAACCAGGCTGCTGCTGCTTTGGGACACTTGCTCAGTTTTTCTCAAGTTTGTACAAGGAGGATAGGAGAGGGTGTAATTGCTGACATTTGTATGATTAATTCCACATCAAGTCTCACTTCATCTGCACTTTGATCTTCCAATATGCACATGTTGTAACTGGAATCACCCCTGTACCACTAGGGAAGAACAATGGATGACAATACAAACTTGCCTCACTGTTTGATGTCTGCTGCTGTCATGTTGCAATAGAATGCTCTGGGTAATACAGCTGCTCTCTAACACAGTTACTAATGCAAATGGTGCATCTCTGGCATAATATTGTTGGTGAATGAAGAAAATAGTGGTGTCAGTTAATGTTAAATACAGCAATTGAGGGTGTCAGTTAACTACAATCTACAGTTCAGGGGTTTTTGAGTGAAAGAGATGATGGAAAGCATTGTACTTCTGATATTTTAGGTTGTCACTGGTTGCAGATCTCTAGCAGTGAAAGAATGATGGAGAGAAAGTGCATTTGGTGAAAGAAGTCTTGACTGTAGTCTCATGATAACATGTTTTCCTTCTTGGTTTGGAGCTGAAGTGATGTGGAGGGGTAAGAGTGTGCTCAGAATGCTAAAAGACAGAGCAGAGGAGCAGATTTCCAAGGCCACAGCCTATGGGCTTCAGCCTAATTGGAAAACTGCACAGCACGTAATTGCCAAAGCATTTAACATCACTTTTTCAGTGGCTTCTGTGATGTAAGGGTAAGGGAACAGGGAGCTCAGCTGTAACAGATTAAGCAAGCTTTTTAATGATGGAAGATGTGGATCTGGTGAAAATGCAGTTTAACTGAATGGCAAGTTAAGGCTGGGTAGTTGCTCTTCTAAAAAAAAACAGGAGAGTGATTATTTCTGTGAAACTGTGGGAAGGATCTGGGAAACCACCTGTAGTGCTCCTGGTTTGCTGTTTACAGCCAGTTCTGTCCTAGCTTACTTACTGAAGTCTGAAAGGAAAGTTGAGGTTATTGTTAAATATACAGCCTGAGGTGTAATTTAAAGCAACTAAATTCAGCAAATTTGATTATTTTAAAGTGCCTTTGAGATAGTTTCCTTCCAGCCAACTCTAAATAGCTTTCTGCCAGAGCTAAAGGGGAAAAGCTCACAACTTGAACCAAAACCCAAGTTAGTTCTTTTCTAGTTCAGCTGAGGAGTTGACCCCACCAGACAACTGATGGGACTCAATCCCTCACACACTCTACCTAGTGTTGGTCTGAACTCTCAGACCACTGAGATTTTTTTGGGAGTTTTGCTGGCAATGCTCCACTACAGGGTACAAATGTGAATGAGGCACTTGGTAATGTAGTGGTGGTCAACACATTTCTAACTCTAAACAACTGCTCTTCCCTTTTTGTAGTGTAATACAGTTGTTACCAAACCCCCCACCCCTCTTACCCCTACTTTTTTGGTATATATTAACTCAAGTCTGCCAAGCACTGAACAAAAGGTTAGCTGGAAAATCAGTTTGTGTCCCTGCAAGTGCTGCTTCACACAAGGCTTCAGGCACTCCAGCAGGGTTGTGTGGGGAGTTGGGTGGTTCATGCTGTAGCTTTTTGTTCTGAGACTGGATTCCTTTTGATTGCAGTCATCCAGCACTCTTACACAAGCAAATATCATGGTCCAGCACTTACACAAGCACAAACCGTGGTCTGGCTGAAATTTTTTGTCCGTAAAAAGTGCAGTCACTGTTTCACACCACTGAGTGGAGTGAGAATGTTGCTATTCAAGATACTAACAGAGCAGCAGAGTAAGTTGCTGGCTAAAAGCTGACAGATGCCTTAATGACTTCCCATGCTGGAGATAACAGCTTGTCCAACTGCTCGTGTAGTGCTTATAAACTAACATGTAACAGTATGGGAGGCAAAGTTGAATCATTTTGTAGATCAACTGTTAATAGGCAAGTCCTCTTTTTTCTGTAACCAACAGAGGTGGTCACTGCAGCAAACTCATGTCTAGAAAAATCAAAGCTTGTATGAGTGACAGAAATAACTGAACCTTCTAATACCCTCTGTGAAATAGAAAAGGAAGTCTTAGAACAATGGCATTTTATCTGCAATGTTTGTCTGGAGTCGTTGTAAAAATGTATTTTTCCAATATGCATTACTTTGTTGTGTAATTCTACTTGTAATAAAATGCAGTACTAGATGATGCATTGTGAGGTGAAACCTTGCTAAGGAAGTATCTGCTCCTGCACAGACAGCTGCCCCCCTGCAAGCTTCTCCTTACAAACCACCAAGAAAACCAGGGATACAACATCCAGTTGGGCGTAACAACTTTATTCTTTGTTCTGAAATGAGTCCATGTTGTGGAATTGCTGCAACTGTTCTTTTGGCTGTCAAGGTCTGGTGTTCTAGTTTGTACCATGTAGTTATCTTGAATGCCTTATACTAGACTTACCTAAAATCAGTCTTGTGAAACAAACCTGAGCTCCCCACGGGCCAGAGCTGGTTCATGGAGTTCATCAGTCCAAGTTACTAACACTTGGTGCACTCAGTTGTGCACTGGAGGCAGCTCAGCCCCCTGGGAGAGCAGAGAGCTGCTGCAGCTTCACTTCAGGAAAAGAAAAACTTCAGTGCAATAGCAAACCCAGCCGAGACTTCTGGGTGAGATTGTGATGCATTAGTCTTTTATTAATAAAACTTACTGAAGTACAGACAAATGGTGAGCTTTATTAGAGCACTGTCTTTGTGACTAGAGCCCTCTGTAGCTACCACTGTTTTCTTCTCACTCTTTTCCACCGTGGCAGAATCCAGCTGAGCTGCTGAATTGGAGTTACAAGCATGACAGTCTTGGAGCACTTCAGGTGAGTGAGGGTGGCTCCTTGTTTGCTTTAATAGGTGACTTATTCCTAGTGCAAGACAAACTCTTCCTCCCCAGTGTTTCCAAACCCTAAACTGAGGAATATGCTGGGAACTGGTTTTCAACTGACTTCAACTTGAACACCTTTCTGCCCTGCCTTTTTGCAGCAGTTTGATTTTTGTGTAGCTCTTGCTATCAAAACCATCCCCTCAGCACTATTTGCATAGTGATTGAGTGTTACAGCAAGATGAAACTTACTTAGAAAGTCAAGCTGGTCCACCTTCACTGGGACTGGTTTGCCTTCACAAACTACTTCTTAGAGCATTTAATAGTCTGGAATTTGCTGCAACTTTTAAAGAGCTTTAAAAAGCTCTTTTAAAGGCCCTTGTCAATCATTTAAATGCAATTTTTAAAGCCTTCTTAAATGTGTCAAAGGCCAGAGTTGTGGAGGCAGTGAAGTGCTGTTTTGCAGCTCTTTCCTGCGCTTTTTACAAAGCTTGGTCTGCAGCATTGTGTGAAATGAGTTAGTTGCTCACTCCACCCCCAAGGATGGCTCAAGCCTAGGGCTGAGGTTTGGTTCTGCCACACATCTGCTCCCCCTGTAAGGGGCTGGCACAGCAGGGCAGTGCCTGGACGAGCTTCTCTTTAGGATGATGTCAGGTAAAAACCCCCCAAAATAAAAACACAGCCCCCTTGCCTTCCCTCATTGTTACAAAAGCATGTACATGTTTAAGTTGGTGTGTGGCTTCATCCCTGGCAGCTGTAGCATCCTCTGAGCTTTTATCAGTGAGAAATGCTGTAATGTGTCCTCCTGCAAGGGAGTGAATGGTGCCTCCTGTAAACTTGCTAGTTAACTAACTAATCACTTTGATTCTGGGCCTCACTTTAGAGGTGCTGGTTGCTAAAAATCAGTTTATAAAGGCTTCCTAGCTGCTTAGACAGAGGTGGCAGCTGCCTTAAGGAAAAGAACTGACCACAACTCAGCAAGGATCTGTGCCACCACTGGACCCTGATCTATATCTCTCTCAAAGCTCAGCTACACCAAAACTGATTTTAACAGCAGATTCCATTAAAAACCAGCAACTGCTACCCTGCAGCTTGAGGTTTGCTGTGCCTGAACCCTGTGCAGGTTATCTCTTCCTCCCTTTTAGCCCCACCCAAAAAGGGTGATGACCTGCTCTGCATTTCTGGGAGTCACACATATTGCTGAATTCTGCCAGCTGTGATACACTGAGTATGGATTTTAAGAGTGCTGGGTCTTGTAAGGGCACATCCCGCTCAGGTTATAGTTTGATAGGCACAGACCAGATGGGAGGAAGTCTAATACCAGAATGGAAACAGGAGGCAGATTACAGTAGGATGGTTCTGTTGCCACCCAGGCAGCAAAAAGGAAGCTATTTAAAATACTCATTCCTGATCAGAACAGTTTGAAAGTGGTGAATCACAGACCAGACAACGGAGGTTAATATCAAACAACAATTCTCATAGGTGGCTTCAATATCTTGGCACAGTATCTAACGCAAACACTGAGTGAGGAAATACAGCTCTGGCCTTTGCCTTCTCCACTCCAAGAATTTGATAAAGCTTGTATGTAACTAAACTGTGCAAGTTCCTAGATACTGCAGACCTTAATTGCAGAGGAAATTCAGGGTTCTCCCTGCTACCTTTAAACTCCTTGGAGTGAGTCAGGTGCCTGGGAAGGAGTATCAGCAGTGCCCTGCAGCGGGACCTGAGCACTGCACCAACTGTGGGCAGTGATGCTGCAGCAGTTCCTGTGCTCACTGACCTCACTGCCTCAAACCACTGTGCACACAAACATCCATTTCCTGAGTGCACAAGAAATGTGCAGAAATAAAATTCAGGCTGTGCATCTTATGGTTTGTTCCCAGGTGCAAAAACATTTCCCATAGAAATAAAGAAAGAACCCTGTTCCTTGATTTTTTAGCCACTAACCTGGCTGAAGTGTTTCCTTCTTCACTCAACTCCATCTGTAAAAAATGTGTAAAAAAGCATCACAAATAACATGAGATTGCTATTGCTCCCTTTGCATGGACAGTAGAAGGGATGAAGCTGGAGCTGCCCACCCAAAGTGCAAGGTTGGGCTGCAGTCAGCCCGGGGGGAGCACACACTGCTCGGCCAGGGGAGGGCAGCCCTCGTACTGCTGCAGCTGAGGGTCATCCAGGTCGCCAGTGTCACTGTGCTGGGAGTGTGGCTGTCCCCAGGGGGGGCCCGTGCTCCTCACACACACGCAGCTGCTCCCCTGCTGGCCAGGGCTGAACAGCTTCCGAGGGACTCCGGCCCAGGCTCGGTGCACGCCCCCACTGGGAATGCAAAACGGAATAAATCACCAGTCAAACCCAGAATGCTTCCAGACAATAGAGAATCCTAGGGAAAAAACCTAAGGCAGTCTGGGAAAACTAGAACCAACACTGAGGTAGACTTTGCTCCCAGCAGCCACCATCCCACAGTGATACCTTTTTATTGGCTGTGCTTTAGAAATCTGTGGTCTGAGCCTGGTTTAATCACTGCTGCACCAGGCTCCACCCGTTTGAGAGTGACCAACTCCTGCATTCCATGTTTCCACTGCTGGAAGAGGAATCACAGCTTTCTGCAGCAGAGGCAAAATGCCTTTCCTGGAGCCACCTAAATGCTCACAGGTGACCACACATCTTCACAGAATCACAGAGGCTTGGGCTGGAAGGGAACTTAAAGATATCCAGTCCACGCCTGCCACAGGTAGGGACACCTTCCAATAGACCAGGCTCTTCTGTGCCTTAACACAGTGATTTTGAGAACTGGGGCAAAGAAAAAGCACTTTCCCAACTAATTAATCATGTCTCTTTATGCCTAAGTGTCTCTATGGGCCAAATCCTGCCTGTTGCCCAACCACTGCAGCTTTTAAGCCTCTTACACAAGTCACTGCCACATGACACCCAGTCCCAAGGCTGTCCCCAAGCTCAGAGAGGCAGATCCCTGGGGTACACAATGCTGCTGCTGGGCTGACATGAAGCCCAAGCATTTTGCAGTGTGGTCTGTGAAATTATTTCATCTTCAAACAAAATAGTCCCTAAGCTGAGAGAGAGCTACTAACAGGAAAGTAAGTAGGAAATGATTATTCAAAGCTTAAGCTCATTTTTATGTGGTTTAAGTGAAAATGTTGTGGTATCAGCCTATGAGACAGGCTGTGAAACTGTCTGAAAAACACAGGTTACAGCTTGTATTCCTGATAGGTGACAGAACCTGCTTGAATCCCAGTCCTACTGGGATTTCTGTGCTGTTTGGCTGAGAACTGGAGGATCAGGTGCACATGTGGTAAATTCTTTGATTCCAGTGTGACAGAAGAGGTTCAGCATGGAGGAGATTCAGGGAGGACCTTCTCAGTCTCTACAACTCCATGACAGGAGTTTGAAGCCAGATGAAGGTCGGGCTCTGCTCCCAGGGAACAGGGACAGAGTAAGAGGAAACAGCCTGCAGTTGTGCCAGGGGAAGTTTAGGTTGGATATTGGGGAAAATTTCTTTAATGGAAAGGGTGGTCAGGTATTGGCACAGCTGCCCAGGGCAGTGGTGGAGTCCCCACCCCTGCAGGGATTTAAAAGCTGTGTGGATGTGGTACCTGGGGGCACAGGTTAGTGCTGGGGGAATGGTTGGACTTGGTGGTCTCAGAGGGCTTTTCCCACCTGAACAACCCAGTGAATTCAGACAGGGACAGAGTCCCTGCCTGGCAGCAGCACTGCATGCACAGCCTGTGCCAGGTCACAGACCTCACCTGCCCATTCAGTGTGGTGGCTGCAGGAGCCAGGACATTTTCCCACACCCCTCCTGCCAGGAGGGGCAAGAACAAAGCAGAGGGCACCCAAAAAAAGGCTCTGCTCCAAAGGGGACAAGCTTACCTCTGTCTGGAGCACCAGAACCGGGTGCCTTTAGCAGAGCTCCATTCAGAGTTGCAGGGTGGGAACTGCTGCTTCCTCTGCTCACTTTCTGCTTGGAATTTGAGAGCTTCCTCAATGGCAGCCTCAACCTCCCTCAGGGCTTCTGTGGGTGCCCCATTTTCATCGTAGAATCTGCCCACCAGCTTCCCTGGGAGAGGAGATCAATTAAGACCACAGTGTTTCCAGGCAAGGAAAATGCATAATTCTGGTGGGGTTTTATTTTTAATTTGTTATTTAAAGACAAAAATAAAAGGAGATGTCACTATGTCACCATGGCCCAATTTTAGAACCAAACTGAGCTTACAACCCTTGGATCACACAGCAATTTACCCATATTAATAAATCCATGCAGGATAAGCTTAGGCACAGACTCATTACAGACCTGAAAACCAAAGCCAGTTTCAGCTGCACAACCCAGAAGCCATTCCCACTCATGCACCTCCTTCCCCAAAACAGTTTCTCTGCACTGCTGCTCCTGCAGTTTCCTGGTGATTTCAGGCTGGCTCTGTGCTTTTTGCTGGGCAGAGACAATCAAAGCAGGACAACAGCCAGCTGGGAAAACTATTGAACTTTCCACGGGAGGGAAGCGGACCTTGAAGATCTGGCTGGGCTGCAGCTCCAGCTGGTCACTCACAGGGTTCAGGACCTTGGGCTGTGCATGAGCCCACCCCCAGCTGGCACCTACCCACGGGCTCGTAGTTGTCGCTGTAGAAGCTCAGCCAGCGGTGGATGGAGAGCAGCTGGGCGGGTGACAGCCCCGACACCGTGTCCACCAGCCCCGCCGCGGTGAAGTCGCCGCTGGCAAACGCCCTGGTGGCATCTCTGCCTGCGGGGCAGAGCGTGGTGAGAGACTCCAGCCACAGAGTGAATCCCCCAGCCAGGGAATGAGCACCCAGGCATGGAGTGGGTTCCCCAAATAGGGGGTGAATCCCCCAGGCATGGAATGAATGCTCCAGGGGTAAATCCCCAGGCATGGCTTGAATTCCCCAGTATGGTTTGGATGCCCCAGGTATGGGGTGAATCCCCCAGGCATGGGGTGAATATGAGTGAATGTCCCAGGTATGGAGTGATTCCCCCAAGGGTGAATGCCGTGGGTATGAGTGAATCCCCCAGGTATGGAGTGAATGCCCTAGGCATGGAATGAATGTTCCAGGGGTGAATGCCCCAGGCATGAGTGAATCCCCTCAGACATGGAACGTGTTCCCCAGCCAGCACTGGCACCCCCCACGCCCCCTCCCCAGCTGGGGGGTGAATTCCCCAGCCGGGGGTGATCCCCTCCCTCTCCAGCCAGCCCCACACCCACCCCCCTCTCCCCGGCCCACCGGAAGTACCTGCGAGCCCGCTGTAGGCGGCGCCGGGCCCATAGTGCTTGCGGCCCCGCTCCACATCGAAGACCCGTCCCAGCAGGGCGAGGTAGAGCCCGGGTTCGCCCGGCGCGCCCCGGTAGCGGCGCAGCTCGGCGGCGCAGAGCAGGCGGGCGCGGGGCTCGAACCCGCGGCGCAGGAGCCAGGCGGCGGCCAGGCACAGCAGCCCCGCGGCCGCGCCCCGCCACATCGCGCCGCCACACCGCGGCACCTGCACGACACTTTCCTCACCGCACGGCAGCGTGGCGGCCAACCACGGCTAGCGCCGCGCGCGGGTCCCGGCCGGGGCGAGGGCGCGCTTTACGGCAGTGTGGCAGCAGAGCACGGAAACAGTCGTGGCGTGGTTGGGGTTGGAAGGGAACTTAAAGATCATCTCCTTCCCCCTCTGCCCTGGGAAGCGACACCTTCCACTGTCCCACGGTGCTCTAAGACCCCTCCAACCGGGCCTCCAACACTTCCACGAATGGGGCATCCACAGCTTCTCTGGGTACCGTGCCAGGGCCTCACTACCGTCACCGGGGACAAATTTCTTCTTAATAATGTTGTTCATAAGGACATTCACAGAACCACAAAATCTTTAGGGTTCTTAGTGCCCTCTGGAGATCACCCAGTGGAAACCCCTGCCGGGGCAGGGTCACCAAGAGTAGGTGACACACGAAGGTCCAGGTAGGTTTTTCCATGCCCTCCCCGGGCAAATCGGTCCCAGGGCTCTGCCACACTCATGTCAAGGAGTTTTTCTCACGTGGAGGGGAAATTTATCGTGTTTTTGTTCATGGCCATTACTCTTTATCTTGTCACTGGGCACTACTGAAGAGTCTGGCATCGCCCTACTGGCACTCGTTGAAGATACTTCTATGATTTAAGATCTCCCTTAGTCTTCTCCACATGAACCAGGCGCAGGTCCCGCAGTCTCTGCTCACGAGAGAGCTGTACCAAACCCTCCAACCTCGCTGGATCCTCTCCAGCGGCTCCTTCTCCTTCCATCGGGGGCACGGAGTCTGCCCGGGCGGGCCTTTGCGGCAGCGGGGCGGCACTTTGCGGCGGTGTGGCGCTTTGCGGCGGTGTGGCCCGGGTGCCGCTTTACGGCGGTGTGGCGGCCCCGCGCTGACAGGTGCGGCGGGCGGGAAGTTGCTGACTAAGGCGGGCCGGGCCGGGCCGGGCGGGGACCGGCGGGAGCGGCGGCACCGGCGGCGGCTGCGAGCGGCTCCCGAGCGGCTCATGGGGACGGCGGCGAGCCACAGCAGCGAGGAGGAGGAGGAGGGTGCCGAAGAAGGCATGGAGGGGGCGGCCGGCGCGCCCCAAGCCGGCGCGGCCGCGCCGGCGCTGCCGCCGGCCGAGGTGCTGCTGGAGCAGGCCCGGCTGCGGGAGGCCACGGCGCGGCTGCGGGAGGCCGCCCTGCCCGAGCCGCTCGTGTCGCGGCACCACAGCGCACTGGTGCGATGGCTGGAGGAGCGGCTGAGCCGCGGAGACGAGGCCGTGAGCCTGGAGCAGTTCTGCGAGGTGCTGGAGAGCGTGTCCCGGCTGTCGGCCGGGTCCCGCGGCGAGAGCGAGGAGGTGAGAGCCGCCGGGAGCCCGTCCGCAGGGATCGGGGAACAGCTCGGGCCGGGAGGAACCTTGGAGACCAGCCCATTGCACCCCCTGCCACGGGCAGGGACACCTTCCAGTGGACAGGGTTGCTCAGAGCGCCGTCCAGCCTGGCCTTGGGCAATGGCAGGGATGGGGGTTCCCTCCGGGATCCGCCTGTCCGGGCCGGGCGCGGTCGGCCCCGAGGGAAGGGAGGGGAGGGGAGGAAGCTCCGCGGGGCTGCTGGAGCTCGCTCTCCCCGCTGGCACTAGGTCCCTGGCCATCCACACGGCCCTGGAGAGTCCGGCCACACGTCCTGGTACATGGGGAGAGGCAAGACCAGAGGGTTCTGTACAAGTTTGGAAAAGCAGCAGCTGCTGTTGATATACAGGCTGTCAGATATCTCTTAAAAAAAAAAAACAACACAAACTTAAGTCAGTTATCAGTGATCATGCTCAGCAGCCACTTAAGAATAAAATGGGTATTTAAAGCAATTTTTCTGCTGTGGCTACTTCTGGTGCAGAGCACAGGTGAGGTAGGAAATCCTGCCTGAGTAATTCTGCTTGATACTTAGTAGCGTTATCTGCAAGTCAAAGTTTGCCACGCTTAATTTTATTATAGCCTTTTAAAACCAGAAGTGAAATTGTCGAGTATCTCTTTTACTGTGAAGCAGGGCTTTCGGAAAAACTTGGAAGAAAGTTGTGTAACAGAGATTCCCTTCCACAGCCAGAAAGGGTTATGGTAGCTTTTAATGGTAGAAGAGAGTAGCCTTCTTTCTGCTGAGATTCCCAGTTTTCCCCTTCTGTGGGAAAGGATATGGAGAATTTAATGTCTAGAACACTTAAGCTTTAGCTTTACTCTCTAGCAATCCAGAAATGCGGCAGACTACCCAGTTGGGAAAGTGGCTGTGCCTGAATTCCTTAGTGCAAGCAGTTCCTGAGGCTCAGCAGTCACTTCCTGCTGTCTTTGTTTTGCTCCCGAGTAGCAGAATAACTGTGTAAACTGTTAAATCATGCACACACGCCTCAAATCAGTGCTGACAGGTCAACAAGGCTTCTGGAAACTGGAAGGAGATTCACTTTCATGTACAGATAAGTGTGTTTTTACCAGACTGGTTTAAGTAGCTTGGTAAAATGCTGCCTCCACTTCCAGTTCCTTTACAAGAAGAGCCAGTAACAAACACATCTTCATTTGTAACAACAGCAAGGGTGAAATTAGTCCACTGGGGGTTCTTCCTGTTGGCACAAACAGCTGAGCTTTGTGGGCTGCAGAAATATTTTGAGGATTGTCTGTATTTCATGTCCTCTGCATGGAGAATCTATTTGTTTTGGTTTCATTTCCTGCTCTAGGGAGTGGGGAAAAAGCTAGTCACAGGATTTACCGTGGTGAGGGTATGTGGTCACATTTGATCTGTCCTGCAAAGTTGAGATTTTGAGAGTTCTGTGGAAAAGCTTGATGTCATCATTTCTGCAGCTGGCACTAACCCACTAGCTGTGGTATTTGAGCTTTCCCTTTACACTGATGAGAAGTTTAGGCGTGGCAGGTCAATAGGTTTCACTTTTTAATGTCTGTAGAGTCCTGTCAGGCACAGCCCAGGCTTGATCTGTCCTTTCAGTTCTCTGTTCTCAATGCAGGGCTTTGAGCACAGACTTAAAATGTTTTATGAACAATGTTTGAGTGCAAAATCTATTTTCTAGATAAACCGAACTTCTGAATCCTTCTTAGTACTGCTTCAGCAGCTGTCATGTCATATATCCAGCAACATTAATGCTGCAGTTCTGCTGAGAGCAGAGGATGAAGTTCTCCCAAATCACCTTTTGGATAATTTGTGTCATCCAGCTCCTGAGCTGGGAGATGAGGGGCTGATTTTTCCATGTGCTATATTTCCGAGCAACTCTCTCACTCATCATTTCCTATGAAAGATGCTTCTCACATGATTAATCATGTTCAGGGTTGAACTGTGTGGAGTTACTGCTTTTATGTAGGAGTAGGGTGAGCTGGATTGTGTAAGGCTGCTGCTGAATTGTATCATGTCCCAGTCCTGCACACAGCTCAAAAATTAAGTACAGGTTGACTCTCTAATTTTTCCCCCCACTGTTTTCTTTCTTTTTCCCATTACACAGGACAGCAGTGGAAATTGTGTGTGTTTTTTATCAGAGTTTAGGTTATACTGAACAGTCAAAAAATAATTTTAGAGTTCTAGATTTGGTTCAATCTCCTGAGATCATAGGAAGAGTTTAAAAATAAAAAACAAAATACTGCATTAAGAAGCAAAGAAAAGCATATAAGTAGTAATCCCTCCTTACATGAGAGTATAAAAAAATTTGTTTAAAGTACGTGTCAGCAGATTCAGCCTGGTTGCTTGTGTTTTATTGTGACCAGTAACATCACAAAACTTGTTCAATTTGTAGTTTAGTAATTGTGCAGTTTGACTTCAAATATGAGGAAAAATGGTGAGTGTGGTGTGATGTGAAACTGTGCATTGAATTGTTTTGGCAACTGAGTTATGTCTATTAGAATTAATTTCCTCTGGCTTGTTGTCCTCAAGCAAAGGTGTTGGTTTTTTGTTTTGGGATCTGCCCAGTGCTTGGGCTGGACTGGCTATGGTGCCTGCTGGATGCTCAGCACCAGCTTTGCTGCTCAAAGTGATTTTTTAAAGGTGATCATTATTAGCTTGGGTTCAGCTGTGTGTATAATAAGATTTATAAAGCTTCCAAGCTAAAATCCAGCTCTGTACCACAGAAGTGCCATGAGAGCTTTACTCAGCTAAAACACTGATCTTGATGCTGTTCTCTTCTGAGGACTTTGCTCTCATTTTGATGGTGTAATTATGTCATGGTTAATTGGCAGGTTATTTTCAGCTAATCATTTCGGGTTACTACTCTCTAGGATAGCACTGTTAATGGTACATCAAGTCTGATAATCAGGCAACAAACCAAGAGATTGAAGCAGGAGCTTCCTCCTGAGCAGCAGTGATCCCTTGACTCAGACACTTGTGAGATCGTCTGTTCTTAGAGACCACATTTACTTGGCTTGGGTGGCTGAACATGGAATACAAAGTTCAGGGCAGTGAGACTCAAGTCTTGCTTCTAAAGAAATACCTTTTGTCAGTGTATTCCCAATTTATATGAAATAGGTGGCTGCTGCTGAAATACCCCATTTCTCTTTTGGAACAAATTCCATTTTTAGCAATTAAACAGAAGTTTGTTTCAAAATTTAATCTGATTGTGAAAATATTGCCAGATTTTTAATAGTAATGTGCCACTGGATCATGAGTTCTCTGAAATAGCTAGTTAAAGTAAATTACATTTACGAGCTTAGTTCTGTTTTATGGGCTCAGCTGAATAAAAATATCTTGTACATTTGTTAGTTCAAAGCTGTGAAATGCTGTGTGAGTTACTTTTTGTACATGCTCCACACAACTTTTTATATTAAATTTTTTATTAAGGTTAAAGTTAATAAAGCTGCCAGTGATTCTCTTCAATAAAAAAATCCCAACCCTTTTCTAAGTCTCTCCACTGTTTTCACAAATACTCAGACAAACTATATTAAACTGATATTTTGTGTAGGAAGACGGTTTATGGAAGGAAAAATCAAATGAAAAAATATTACTGTTCTTAGGACAATTACTTAAATAAAGAAAATGTGTAAACCCTGAAGGAATTTGAGTGGATGCAGTGAGAGAGGAATGCAGCAGTGATGAGTAATCAAAGGTGTGGCTTTTGGAACCAAAGCACCCTCAAACTGAGGAGCTTCTTGGTGAGCACCTTCCTTAAAGTCCCAGCACCCACGGATGGATCCTGCTGATTCATTGGTGTATATGATGGGCTGTCTCCACCTAAGCATGACTCCAGCTGGCTTTTATAGGAATGCAGTGCAAATACCTTCAAACTTGCTAAACACTGCAGATTTCCAGCCAGGCTGCTTCCAGTTACCATGAATTCAATACTTGGGGAAATGGATTATTTTGATTTTGTTTTAATACTGTTGCAAAGCTTGTTGCTATGGTTTCTATGAAATCCCTTAAGGAAATATGCTGAAATAATTTTTTTTCTTACTCTTCAGGCCTTTGCACAGTTTGATGCTGAAGGAGATGGCACTGTGGATGTGGAGAATATGTTGGAGGCTCTCAAGAATTCTAGTGGTGCAAATCTTCAGGGGGAGCTCAGCCATGTAATCAGGCAACTGCAAGCTTGTTCACTGGTGCCAGGTATGGGAGCAGAGTGTTGGAAGAAAGGGTTTCCCAAGCCCTGCCCCATAGAAGGAGTGCTGCTTCAATAAATTGCTTTAATAGCATTGCTTGTCCTAATCTTATCAAAACCATCCTCCAGAGGTTCTTGCTTCTATAGTGTCAAGCAAGTGGAGTTGCTTTAAATGAAACATTTCCCAGAATTACATGCAGAACTTCCTTTCACAAATAATGACTGTTTCCTTCTCTGTGTGACTGGGGGGTGTCTTACCCCTGTTTGCTTATTTCACAGACAGAAAAGTGTACCTTGCAGAATTTTGGTGAGTGCCCAGTTAATGCAGTCTTGTACTTGGTAACTGAAGGAATAAATCCTCCACGGAGTCTGTTCCAGGGGATGAGTCACAGATTTTATTATTATATTGTTACTCAGCATTTGAAATCCTGATAAAACATAACTCAGATTTTATGGTTTATAGTTCAGAAAGTGTCAGTTTCCAGAATTTGATTTCTGGGATAAGTGTCAGTTACTGGCTTTCCTTCCAAGTGTTTGATGATAAGTGGCTAAAGGGGATTTGCCTTAAAGGATCAGACAAGAAACACTGGAGCTGGCTACAGAGAACTCAGAGGAGAGGACTTAGAGAGTGCTGTTCTATGCATGTAAATGCACTGGAATTCAGAGTACCAGTGTTGAGGAGCTGACATTTCTGACCAAGTTGGTGGAAAGCATTGGGCAGCTCTTTGGGAATAATCCACAATGCCAAAGGGAGCTCAGTGTAGCTCAGGGTGAGTGATGCAAGCACCTGAACTCGTTAGCCACGTAGCAACTGCTTCATTTTGATTTTGGAGGTAAGGGTTTGGGACAGCAAAATAAACATAAGATTTTCAGTAATTATTTTGAACTCCTTCAGGCATTTCAAGTCACTGGCAAAAATATTTTCCTGCACTTTTCCCTGCTGTAGAGGTTGCAGACTTGAGCTGCATTCTCTCATAGTTTTAGATCTTTCTTACACTGTGGTACCCAAAGAAATAATGTCTCCTTCTAGGGTTTATTGATATATTTTCTGAATCAAAAGAGCGCCTGGGCCTTCATGCCTCCATGATCCTGAGGTTCCTGCACCGGAACCGCATTTCCAGCACTGCCATCCCTTACCCAGTGCTGGAGTACTTCAACAACATCTGCACCATGCGCTCCTCCGTGCTCAAGGATTCTCTGGATCGGCTCCTCCTGAAAGAGAGAGGTATGCAATGGCTTCCTTCTTTTACAGGTGGTAATGTGACCGTGGCTTTGTAAAAGAGACTACAGATAAAATGAAAAGCTTTCCTTACTGTGTCACCTCCAGCAGGCCTCATGTTTTATGAAGTTGATCTGCATGCTTCTGTAGATTTTTGTTGGTTTCTTGAAGCACATAAATTAATTTCTGAACTACCCAGCAATCTGAGTAACACTCTGGAATGTTCTTGTCTTTCTCCTGGCCTGTTTCAGAATCCATGGTTACTCATTTGTGATATTCTGTATTCAGTCAAATATCTCTACTAGTTGCTGGAAACTTAGTTTCCATGTGAAGGTGGATGTTTTCTGAAGGTGACTGTTCAATATTAAAAGATACTTTATCATTTTGGACTGAATCTTTTACTGTATCTCGGGTGGGACTGGCCTGCTTCCTTCTCTTTTCTTTAGAGCTTGACTAGATATTTTCAGATTTCTGCACTTCTATTGAAGTAGATCGAGTTACATGAGAAAGAGAGTGCTTTGTCCCTTTCCTAAAATACATGAGTTGAAGTTTTCTCCATTGTAATTTACTTTTCCCTTTCATCTGTTTGTATTTGGGCACAAAAATAATAAAGCATTGGTGAGGCCAGTAATGAAAGGGGTAGATAAAGGCTATTGAACTCCAGGGAATGGAGGTGCTTTCATACTGAGAGTGATAGATAGAGATTATTGCAATTTCATCTAAAATGAAACTTTGCTGTCTCCTAGTTTCTGTCAGAAACAGTCCTTGGGGGCTGTGTTTTGTGCCAACAAGTTAATTTGTGTGAGATAGTTCTTACAAAGGTACAACAATACTCAAAACAGGCCAAAGAAAATATTCTGAGTGATTTCTTTGCAGAATACCCCAATGATCTGAATGGTAATCAGGAGTCAGACAAGCTGAAGTCTGTCACAAAGTGCTATACACACATCGAAACCTCCTCCAATTCTGCCGATATCGACAAGATGACGAATGGAGAAACTTCCTCCTTCTGGCAGTCGGACGGGAGCGCTCGGTCCCACTGGATCCGGTGAGCTCAGGGCTGGGGCTCTTGAGTCCTGAGCCCCTGGGCTTTGGGGCTGGATTCATCCTGCCTGGGTGCCAGCTGCCCCCAAGGCTGCTCCATCACTCCTCTCCTCAGCTGAGCAGGGGAGAGAAAATGTTACAAAAGGCTCTTGAGTCAAGGGCAGGGAGAGCTCTCTCATCAACTGCCATCAGAGACAAAACACACTTGATTCAGGGAATTTAGTTGAATTTATTAAATCAGGGTGGGGCTAGGAGAAACAAAACCAAATCTTCCCCCTTTCTTCCCAGGCTTAGAGAAAAACGGAAGCAAATTTCTCTCCTACCCTCCAGAGGCACAGGGGGCTGGGGAATGTGGGCTGCAGTCAGTTCATCACATGCTGGCTCTGCCTTCCTCCCACATTCCTTCCTCCCCTGACTCCTTCCTCTTCAGGGGTAGGACTCCTCACACCCTTCCCCTGCACCAGGGTGGAGTCCCTTCCATGGCAGACAGTCCTCCTCAAAGTGCTCCAGTGTGGGTCTTTCCCATGAGGTGCAGTTACAGAATCACAGAATATTGAGTTGGAAGGGACCCCCGAGGACTGTCAAATCCACATCTTAAGTGTATGGCCCCTGTGGTGGTGAGTCCCTCAGGAAGAGGCATGGGTCCCCCATGGGATCACAAATCCTGCCAGCAAACCTCCTGCAGCACACACTGCTCTTCCCGTGGGGACACAGGTCCAGCTTCCAGCAACTTCTCACACCCTGTAGCCCCCCACTGCTAAAACCTAGTCACACAAACCCAATACAGGTGTAATTGAAAACGGCTGGAATTAATGAGTGACAGATGAATGCATCTAAAAGCAGAAGTCATTCATCTCTGCATAAAATTTAAAAGCCTGACTGCCAAGTTAAAGTCATCTGTAAAATGCCTGTATCCGTTGTGGTTACACACAGACTCATTATATAGAATAGAAACACTTTGCCACTGTCCAGGAAGTTCCATGAAACTGAAATGCTCAATGAAACACAAATATTTAGTTGGTTTTTTCAGTGGTAGAGCTAAGAATGCATGCTTCAAAGAAAAAAAAATCTCATTTTGGTCATTATTGACCTTGCATTTTTATTCCTGAGGAAGGAATTCTCAGTTGAAAATATAAATAGAAAATTCTACAGTCTCTCAGAGACAACTGTTTCCTAAATGAAAATTTTTTAACTTGTTCACCATGGTATGGTGTTAAGAACATCTGTGAAGCATTAGGTATATTTCAGAGGATTTATTTGCATTTGTAGAGGAGGAAAATCATATAATACCTATTATATATGCATATATATAATATTATGATATATAATACTAAAAGCACAATGCTTGACTTACCTTCTCGTTGCAAGAACTGTTTTCTCTTCTTTGCTTTGCAGTTTAAAGATGAAACCAGATGTGGTTTTGAGACACCTGTCCATTGCAGTGGCAGCTAGTGACCAGAGTTACATGCCACAGCAGGTCACAGTGGCAGTGGGAAGGAATGCCAGCAGTCTCCAGGAGGTCCGAGATGTTCACATTCCAAGCAATATCACTGGCTACGTAACACTGTTGGAAAACGCTAACATTAGTCAGATGTGTGAGTCAATAAAGATACCATTGGGATATTGCTTTGGTGCTTTTTGGAAGGTGAAACCTTGGGTAGATCATGGAGACGTGTTGAAGTGTCAGTAACTAGGGGTGACACTTGTTCTTGGGTCAGAGAAATTGTTTTAATTCTAGTTTAATTTCTAGCCTGTAAGATAGTCTTTTGAGTCTTTCTCTGTAATGTGGGTTAGGGTTGAAGAGAAAAATTACTAAAGATGCAATTTTAGCCCTTCAATGTGAAGACGGGGCAGTTTTAAAATATTCTTGCTTACAGAGTGAAAGCATATGTTGGCTGATAGTATCTAGCTAAAAATCTGTGGTTTTTGGTACTGAAACTGTGAAGTTGGTTCAATGTGATGCAGATTTTATTTTTGATTCTAGTAGCTCTGTGGGTGCTATATTGGAATCAATCAAGAAAAGCTGCTCCTTCCTTGGATGGTTTCTACAGCTTCAGGAATTTTGTCCCTTCAGTTCCAAAAAATGCTTTTCCCGGAGTGTAGCTTTCACTGCCACAGAAGTGAGCAGCAAGGATGTTGCTCCTCAACAGTAATCAGGACAATGCCATCTGTGCAAAATGATCAAGGACTTGTGTGAAAATTTTATTGTAACTTTAAACTTTGCCTTTAGGCTTTTTCCTATTATCTCCACAACCACTTGCTTCCAGGACACTTCCTATGTATGTAGGTAGGAAGTGAAATAATCTACAATCTGTTTTCCACTTTGAGGATATTTTATTACAATTTCTCCTAGTTTCTAGCCATAGCATCTGTAATGGATCCACAGGCTATTTGTGCAAAGGCTGAATTTTCCAGAGCAGAGGGTGCCCAGTGTATCTGGCTGTCCATATCAGGCAGTGCTGTTCCATATCTGCCGTTACTTTTCCAAGAGTTCTTACTCTAATTAAATGTTTGCAATATCTGGATTCTTCTAGCTCTAATCTAGCAAAAGAAATGGGAAGAAAATGCTGTGTTGTGTTTTGACAGATGTACAGATAAACATCAAGCGTTGCCTTAGTGATGGATGTGACACCAGGATCCACGGGCTGCGGGCCGTGGGCTACCAGCGAGTGAAGAAGGTGGCGGTGTCCGTGTGCGACGCCTCGGCCATCTGGTACTGGTCCCTGCTGACCTCTCTGGTGACAGCTTCCATGGAAACTAACCCAGCATTTGTTCACACCATTCTACAGAATACTCAGTAAGTACCAAACTTGCATGGGGTGTGATTTTATCTACTTCTTATTTTTTTAAAGAAATCCTTCTGGCTTTAATAAGCAATCTGCCATATGTAACTGGTTCCCACTCCCTTCATTAAGGTGTTTAAACATCTTTTTCTGTCTCATTGTTCAGATTTTTTATGTTTTCCTTCTATCCACTTGCACATACTAGAACAAGTGTAATTCTCCTGACTGTTGCATCTAATCTAGTTGCTAAACCATGACTAAATGGACACTGAGAAATAGATTTTTCACTGATCCATTTACTTGTAATGACTTTGAGTAGCCTAAAATTAATTCAGTTTTCTTGTCCAGAATTAATAATCAATAAAATTAACATCTTCCCCTTAAGACTGAAGCTTAATTTAGCGTAATTTTCAGCAGATTTCTCCTTATGTAATGCCTTGTCATGCATTTTATGGGGATGTAGTTGAGTATATGCACCATCTCCATGCAAATGTTTGCTTGTGGTGATTGGCCATTTTCTCTGTAATGTTTCCTTGTTTGATTGCCAAACACTTCTGCTCGATGACTTGAAGGATTGGAATCCTAATAAAACCTCTCCACGCCCACATGAGCTTTTACAGAGCTCAGTTAGCACGATGTCACTGAAAAGCAGAGCTGTCATTAGGTTAATGAATCCTGTAGGCTAAAGTCCACTAAGCCTATCTTTTAATTTGTCATCTGTGAAATCACTTTAAAGTTTAGATAACTTCATGTATGCTCATGCCTTAGACAGGCCCATAGTTGCAGGCTTTGCTGAAACTGAGGGCCCTCAGTTTTGGTGAAGTTCTGATAGTTTTTAGAAATATAACAGAACACTGAGCTAATAAAGCATTAAAAATTATAATGGAGAAACCCTGACTAAAATCATGCTTTCAGGAATTAGATTCAGTATTTAGAATTATAAAGCAAAAACCTCAAACTTTAGAATTGGATGGAACAACTGTAATACTGAATGGGAAAACTTTAGTGTTGGATGGAATAACTTTGGTGAAACTGCTTAAGAGTTCCTAATTTCAGGGGTTATCACATTATCTTTGGAAGTTCAGAAAAATTCTGATTTAAGCTAACAAGTATGTCTCTTGGTTTGTCTAATTCCTCTGAGGGAATTTAAAATCAATTTTCCTTTTGTGCACATCTCTTGCTCAATTCTAGACGAATTTAAAATATAGCAGTGCTTGGGCACTAACCTATTTCTAATGCTGTCACAGATTTAATTTAAAACTCCTTGATATGTTTGTCGCATTAAATCTGAGATTGAGACTAGATTCAAGATTACCCAGCAGTTATTGAACTTTCCCTTCAGAATGCAATACTGTTGTTCCCTTTTGAAGAGATTCTCTGTGTAAATAAATTTTGTGCACTCAGAAGCAATGTGCAGAGACCTGCCCACACAATGCATGAAGATTCAAGCATCTAATTCACATTAGGAGGCTCTTTTCTCCAATTCTGCCTGGTTTCCTGACATTGTTTCACTTTTTCCTAGGAAAGCACTGCAGCACATGCCACCTCTCTCCCTAACACCAGGCTCCACAGATTTTTCAAGCTTCTTATCACCAAATGTTTTGGAAGAAGTAGATAGCTTCCTTATCAGAATAACAAGGTGAGCTTGTGCGGTTGATGCGGTGGGAAGTGGTTTAGAAGAATCTGTAAATCAAATTTTTACGTCTTTACTCACATGCTCTTTTTTAAGTATCTTGAAAAATAGAAATACATCAAGAAGCAAGCACCTGAGAGATTCTGTGGCAGCTTGCCTTTATTGGAAAACAGAATGTCCCAGATTCTCTTTTCACACTGCTGTTTTTTCTCTCACAGTTGTTGTACTACTCCAGAGGTGGAGCTGACACTCCTGGCCTTTGCCTTAGCCCGAGGGAGTGTTGCCAAAGTGCTGAGTTCCCTTTGTGCCATCAGTGATCATTTGGACACTCCATACAAGGCTTCCTCACTTATTTCTTCCATGGCTGCAGTCAGACAGAACCTGCTCTATAAATATGGTAATGGAACAATCCTGGCTCCTTTCTTGTACAGACTTAACAAAATACACAGCTTTGAATTGTTCCACTTGGTGGGTTTTAAAATTATCCAAATCTTCTTCATTAAAAACTGTTACTGAAATCACAACCTTTCTCAAGAGAGAAAATATGAACTTTATAGATCATGGCCCCTGTATCAGGATAGTGATGGTGGTGTTTGTGTTGCTTAAAAGGCAAATCACAGGAAGTATTTTTCTTTTTCCATTAAGACATTTGTGTGTGTGAGTGAGCCTCAGTGAGTGCTCTCTCACATGGAATTTAAGATGCATTTTGAATGTAATGTCATTAGCATCTCTTTTCTTTCACTTTTATAAATTGAGTTTAAATTGAGTTTTTGTAATCTGAGTATGCCATGAGCTGTTCATGGTCTGGCATTAGGTGGTGATTTTGCTGTATTTGCTGTACTTGTTTGATAAATCTGGTTTTTCTCAGGTATCAATTTCTGAGATTTTCGTTAGTCTCCCATGAAAAATTCTACCCTTTCTTTGCCTTTAGTATGTTTTCTTCAGTAGTTCTTGTCTTGTGCCAAAGAACACATGGATTATTTTATAATTATTGATTTTTGAAAATTTTGAAAATTGGTTCATTTTCCCCAGAGTAGCTAATGCCTTTTGTAAGTGGTATTTAATGGATTATGAATTCCAAAGTGTGACAGCAGTTGAAAGAACATTAATTGTCATGAATTTCACGGTCCTTCTTTCTGTATCTAAAGCTCTAACTACTTTAGATTAATGTGTCTCTCATATTCCAATTTCCCTCCCCTTATTTGGGTCTCACAGTGGGAAAAATCTCATAGTATTATTATTTTTTCTTTTTTTTTTCTTTTTTCTGAATGAAGAACTTTGGAAAATATATTTTACCATTTCAAATAAATTTGATAAACCTGTTGATTTTTTTTGACTTAGGAAAGCCATTACGACTCACTCTGCAAGCATGTGATGTAAAGGGAAAAGAAGATAAATCTGGGCCTGAAAACCTCCTTGTAGAGCCATGGACTGGGGATGGTAAGAGGCTGGACTTAAAATCCATAATATTAGAATCATAAAATCATATAAGTTAGGTGATTCCACCAAACATAATGATTGTTAACAATGCTGTGATGGTGTCCCATATTTACTTATATATATTTTTGATTCTTTATAGTTTTATGCTATGGAAGATTTGAAATTTAAAAAGAAAAGGTAAACTAAAAAACAAAAAATGAAACCAAAACAATATATACATTTGATTTTGCAGTACTGTGGATTTCTCAGAAACCAGTTTATAGTCAAGCCAACCAAACAAAAAGGTTGGATTTTGGAGACAGTTATTAATATTCTATGTGGAAGTCAGCAGTGAGCTGTCACAGGGAATAATCTACCAGAGCACACTTTTTGGGCTGAAGTCATGAATCACTGTTAGTTTCCCAAATATTGGTGGGGAGAGAGTTTGTAGAAATCATTCAAATTCTCACAGCACGTGCCTATTAGTTCTCCCTTAAAGCCTCTCTTTGTTAATGCAATGCTTTTATGTACTGGATACAACCTAAACAAAGAGATTTGTGTTTCTTGACCTCCTTTTTAAGTGAAATGCCACCTAATCTTTTTTTATTATTATTAGTTTATTGTCTTGTGCAGTGCTACTGGTAAATGAAAGCCATTGTGAGAGAAAATCAGGCACATTCTAAATGCTTATTTCACACCTCTGTTTGTTCATGTGTATTATTTGAGTTTATTCTTTAGTCATTTTGTGGCTTATCTACTGTTGTTTTGTGGGTCACAGTTTGGGGGACTATTCACTGAGTTTAATGAATAGAGCCACAAGCCAAAGTATTTGGCAATTACTAATAAACCTTAATAAGAAAATATTCTTGAAACTGCTGCAGATATTGCAGTGCCCAGAGAGATACTGCCTGTGTAAAATGCAATTTTTTAAGTAGTCCCTTTTATTTGGAACCATTTGTTAATGAGTATGTCACTGGGAAACCATTGTGATTTTGTTTCTCCCCTTTAGCCCACAATCCCAGTATTCTCTTTCAAACACCTTACATTAGCACTCCTTCAAACTCATTCTGTTCCCACTGCTGCTTTAGGTTTTCTTACTGAAACTGGGAGAACCAGAGCAAGTATCATTCTTTCTACTGGAACTGAATCTTCATTTCAAGTGACACAAATTAGAGTAAAGGTATGTAGTTGTTGGGAGTTTTTGAAGTAGCAGACTTACTTTTTTCCTCTAGAGGTGGAATTGAATTTGGATATTTTTCATATGAATTGAAATTTTAATTCATTGTGCAATACTATTATTTTAGAGTTTTTCTTCAGTGCAAGTCAGGGAACTTCGGAAAAATGAGGTCCTAAATTCTTCCAGGGAGCCACAAGCATGTAATAAAGACATTTATTTTATATTGATTTTTATCTGTATCTTGCAATATATATCTCAAGCCAGGGACTCTTTGCTTTATGATTTCACTCTGAAGTGTGTGGATTTATATGCAAGATCTTTTCTCTTACATTTAAAATAACTTTTTGACACTGTGAATAGCAGATATCAAGATGCAAAAGCATGTGAGTTCAGATTGAATGAAGCTATTTCAAATTCTGTTTAGAGACACCAGTGCAGTTTGAACATTTGGTGTGGCTGTTAACTGGTTTCAAAGGAGGGTCTTGTGATTAAATCTCATGGCCAAGACAAAGCTTCAGTGAGATTTCTGTAGCTGAATTGGCTTGTTTACTTAAGGCAAAGCAAGGGCATTATTTAATTCCCAGAGCAACAATGCATATTTCTGTCAAAGGGATTTAAACATGAATGGACTTCTGGCAAGTAAATTCTAACTGAAGATGGAGAGGCAGCTGAGTTGTTTTGCAGTGTAGTGATATTAATAGGGAAATGTGATTTTAATTTTGTTTATTTTTTTAAATGTAAAAAGAAAACAAAAGTACAATGGGAATTAATATGTGGATCTCTAGTTAATGTTAGGGTGCTGGCAGGGTGATAAATGCAGTAAATAATAACCATGTCCATGATCTCAATTCAGTGCATTACAGACTATTTCATACCATTTCTCTAAATGTATTTAATTTTCCTGTGCAAAGAATTGTCAAGATTTGTTGCTTTCCATAAGTTCTTGTTTTCCTTACTGCCTTGCTGTGGATTTGCCCTTCAGGTGCGGCGAGGAGCCATTGGGGCTCAGTGTGGGCTGGTGTTTGCCTACAATGGTGCCTCAGAAAAGTTCCATGCAGAGGAACACTTCAAAAGGTTTGAGAGCTACGACAAATGGAAGCTGAAGGAATTCAAACAGTTTTTAAAAACCAGGTATAAAAGGATTTTTGCAATGCATACATGAAAAATAAATGTTATATTTGATCGTTTTGCAATACCACTCGAACTACTGAGAATTGTTCCAAGTGACTTAAAAATGGTGCATCATTTAACTTGTTATTTTTTTGATTTTAATGAGCCTCAGTATTATGTGTTGAATGAAATATGTATATAGCTGTTGTTTTCAGCCACTTGATTCAAGAGCCTGTTACAAAAGGGATATAGCAAAACAAAACAAACCTTCTACTTGAGGTGCAGATCAATAACAGAAATTTTTAAATTAAGTTTTGTTCAATCAGTTTTCAGAACTGTTGCTTAGGAGTAAGGGGAGGTTAAGGGGCTGTGACAAAGATTTTCTTGATTTTCTTTTTACCTTTCATGTGATAGAGTTTTGGGTTTGTGAAGCTTTCTGTTGTCTGTCTTCATCTTTATAGCCGTAACATCCTCTAAATATTTTGTCAGAGTATCAGCTTTGCAATGTGTGTAAACTTTTCCTTTAAAAAGTGTGTTCCATTCTTTTATACACAGAAGCAGTTATTCATGTGATGATTTGGGAGATGATGATCCTATTGGCTGGTTTGAAGTAGATGAAGAATGGGATGAAGTTGATGTCAAAATGCAGCAATGCAGAGTTGCCAAAGTAAGACCCCACAAAAACCCCTTGGCCCAGTCACAATGAACAGGGGCTCTTTTCTGTGCCAACTGAAATAAACTCAATTCTATTTGAGGGAAAACTCTACTGTAGAGAGAAAAAAATTAATAAGCTTCTAATTAAATGAATAATTCAACTTTTGTCCTCTAAACTTTATTCTTTTTCTCTGTATGCATATATTATATATAGCTGTAGTTGAGTGGTGCTTCATGTTCAAATTTAATGCAAAGTTATCTGGTAATGTGCAGATGACTGGTTTTAATATGATTGTTGGTTTATTCTAGTATCTACACCTACTGTGTAGTCATAGCATTTATTCTTTCAGAGCCAGATTCTTCAATCCATGTTTCAGTGGACAAACAATTACAAAGTGTTTCCTGACCCAGGGAATGGAGACTCTTTCATTTCGATATTGGCAGAAGATTGTTTTGATTTGTGGTGCTTGGTGCATTTGTAGGGAAGGTTGCATTTCAGACCATGGTTCTGGAATCAACTCTTGTGGTTCTGCAGTCCATCTGCACTGTGGGAATTAAGAGAATTGGTGGCATTGCTGTGTCAACTGAGATTTTTTTCTCACTGTTGCTGCTTGCTAAGTTACTGCTGCTACAGAGTAACTGAGTACATGTGGATGGCGGGACTTGCTGTTCTTTCAATTTTGTACTCTGCACCTCACTGAGAACACACTGATCAAAGTATGTTTTAAATATTGCATATTGATCCTCTGCTTGATTTTAAATGCAGCTAGTAATTCTTTACCCTGCAAGAATACTGTAGCTGTGGCAGTGAGGAGCAGTGTGTGCAGAAAGAATGAACTGATAATGAATTAAATAATTTTGCAGGCACCTGTAGAGGTCATAGAACCATCCCTGTGATTTTTTGGAAGTAGGGAGAGGTCAAACTTAGCTTGGAATATTAGGCTCAGTATTTTAAACCTCTGAAGGTGATAAACAAGGGACTAAGGCTTCCCCCCTCAATCCTCATCTGCGTGCACTCAAGCCTTTTAAAAGCCCAATCTGTGTTACCTTTTAAAACCAAATCTTGTGCTATTTTTGTCTGTCTAGTACTTGATGATCAAGTTCCTGTGCACCAGACAAGACTCAGCAGAACGGCTTGGGGTGCAAGGGCTGAGTGTTCTGGGCTACCTGCGGCCCCCGCGAGAGGAGCCCTGCAGGACCATCAGCTGCCTGCAGTGCAGGAAAACTGAGGATGACACAGTTTGTGGCACAACTCTGCTCCTGAAGACACTTCATTTCATCCAACAGCTGGCACAGGACCTGGTATTTTTATTTCTTAGTGTTTTTTAAGCCTCTGTTTGCCAAGCTAGAAGGAATAAGTCTGTGCGAACAGCAGTTGTGAATGGGCAAAGAAACGTTGGGGTACTTTTAAGAAAGGTTAAAAGCATGTTGTGGGAAAAATTATTTCTGAAAAATAGAATTCTGTGTATTTTTGCTGGAGGTTTATTATTTCCAGTTAAATTAGATGGAGAGATGGAGGTTATAAATTCTCCTGGTGGTAGAGAAAAGAGGTGGGATCCTAGAAATCCAGAAAGAGGGGAGAATTCTGTGAATAAGAAGGTTTCAGCATGAACTGTCACATTTAGCCACCAGAATATCCATGAAATAATTTAAACTGGAATTCATGTTAGCTGCAAATTTGTAGGAAAGCTGGCTGTGCTTTCCTTTTAGCCCAGTGCTTAGGGATTTATGTTTTACAAGTGTGTTCTGTATAGAGTTAACTTTCCAATCCTGCATTTTCTTTGCCTTTTTAAGGTTCAGCAGAAGGAGAGTGGATTAAGATACAAGTCATTTTTAGATTTCACAGGCCTTGATTTGCAGCTGTTCTGGAATTTTTACAATAAACTGCACCAAAAGTAAGTTTCTTCTTTTGTCTCTGCTGAAACACTAATCAGTGTATGTGTGTATAAATAAAATATGCTTTGTTTAGTTACAGCAGTTTATTCTTCTTAAACTACATCATTTACATAAATAACATTTCCCTACTGCTGCCATATGGACTTTTAACTATAAAGTTATGGAGAAGCTATAGATTAATTGAGCTTGTAGCTACACTTCCTTTGGCTGTGTCTCTCCACTCAGTGGTTTTTATCTATCTGAAATGGTGGCTTTCATAGCAAAACTTATTTGGTGCAAAAGAGCTACTTTTCTAATTTTTGCTTCTGTTTGTTATATATCTTCTTACAGCCCAAGGGAAGAATGTATCTTTGCTCAAACACTGCTGTTGCAGCTTCTCCAGAGCTGCTTCTCTGTACTTACTGGAGATAATAAAACTGCTAAACCTCAAGAAACTCCTCAGAGCAAAACAGCTGGTCACACAGAAGCTGCAGAAGAGCTTTATAGACATTTGTGTGAAGGTAATTTTTGTTCAATATATATTGATTGTTTTGTCTGTTAAAGTTTGGGAAAAGATATTCATTCCTAGAGGCCAAGTCAGCTCCTGCTCCTTTGTTTCTCCTTCAGGTCCATGTGTGCTAATTAGTCTATCACTAGAAACTTTCCTTGGCCCAAAGAAATGGTTTTGTAGACTTTCTGAAAATGTGGTCTGGAAGCAGCTGCAATAGAAAACTCCTTTTGAATGTGTCACCTGCTTGTGCTACCAGGGAATGTGACCCTTTGACTATAAGATTTCTGGGGTTTATTTATTTCTGATATTACATATCAGCATAAATGAGCTCATGAGTAGACTGTGAGGTTTACAGGGACGCAGGGAAGGTTCTGGAGCCAGTGAAGAGAATGGGAATTACACATGAGATTTCATTGGAAGTAGAGTTGCACACTGTTCAAGCATAATTTGAAGAGTCTCCTGCAAAGCGAGATAGAGGAAAAAGACTTTATATAGAATCTGTCACATCTTGAAAATTTTATTGGCTTTGATGGGTGTCAAGTTACAATTTTCTTTGAAATCATTGACTTGGTGAATAGATATATTCTTTCTTAATATAAATCTTTCTTGCTATGAGTTAAAATTTCCCTTCATTTTCTGTATGTATAATGGGATTGCAAGGGCTTGAAATTGTGTGGACTAACTAACATTTAATTCAGTTATGCCTCTAACATATTAGATGGGATATTAATTAGATTTTGTGATTTTGTTTTCTTTTTGTATGAGCAGTAGTGGATATGGAGGACAGTAACTCCATGCCAATGAAAATGCTGAAAGAGGAAGTTAAGAACACCTTACTCGGTGGAGCAGCAGTATTTTTTCCCAGACAGACAGACCAGGCGACAGCAGCTCTTCACCATGATGGTAAACATTGAATGAGAAATTGTTTGTTTAGTGCCTTTCTTTATGCAGAAAAGAGGACAAATCTGAGTAGTTGTTCTCAAATAATAGATACTTTGTCCCATTAAAGTAAAGACCTTATTTTTTTTTCTTTGCCTCTTTTACCCTTCCCCTTTTCTTTCTGCAGCTTATCCAAACAAAGAGGAGCTAACCCTGCCTTTTTAACAAAAAATGAATAATAGACGCAGAAATTAGAATTCTTTGTCACAGAGGAGGAAAACAAAATGTATCATAAAAATAAATCTTTTTCCTTTTCTAGAAAAACATCACAGAGCAAGAGCATAAGCAATCTCTACATCTTGCCTTCAGATCCTTGTGTACCCATTTCAGGTAAGGGGTCCTGAAATTGAAAATATTTGTCTGATAACCCCTGATATATATTTTTATATAAGTTTGTACTTAATCCTTTTTAGAAATGTTACTCTCCTGAACAAGAATTCTCTGAAGTAATCAACTAATGTTGATTACTCAATATTTTGATTAACTGAATAGCTCTATAAAACACTGGCCAAGGTTGGTGCTGAAATCACAGTATATTGCTCTTAGGCTTCTCCTAGGCTGTCTTCCAATTTTTTAAGTAATTGTTTGTCAGTGCTGATGGTTGGTATTGATTTAATTAGCCTGGAGTAATCAGAACACAAACTTTTGATTTTCATTGTAATTATACAGTAGGATTTGACACAAAACCCACTAAATTTCTGGTTTGGAACTGTTTGGAGCTCCTTGTTGTTGGTTAGTAAGAATATCTTTGTTTTGTAGTGATCAAGATCCAGGTGGACTCTTACTATTACCAGAGAAAGGAGTTTCTGCAAATTTTGACATAAGTGAAGTATTATCAGTCATGGACACCCTTCTGCTTGTGGCAGCAAGAGAGGTAAGAGAGCTTTGCCACTGCTTCTTGCTCATGAGTTTTGTAGGCACTTAAACCCAAGCTGCTTCCCTGCCATGGATCCTAAGGAACAGCTTCCCTGCCCTTCTGGATACAGCTGCTCATGGCTGTGCCAGTGAGTAGGATTAGCTTTTCCAGCCAGTTGAGTGTTTTCCTTTAGCATTAACATTTCATAATAGTAGAAGAGGAAATGAATAATATATTTCCAGTATGAAATATGTAAGATGTGGTGTTTTTCTATAGCATTGAAAAGACTTATGGAGAAACACTGAGATACAGAAGGAGTCATTCCATTTTGAGAGGAGAGGATTGGGCATGTCACTAAGGGAGGTGGAAATGGAGGAGGGTTATTTACATATGTAGAGAAACTGTGCTGAGAGCATTGAGTGACTCATATGTAACTGTTCCTATTTAAAATTGTGATATATCAAAACAAAATGCATCACTTGCTACATGGTGTTACATGCTGCTTGTCATTTTCATTTCATCTTTTTCTGGAGTGAGTGGGACGATGGTGTCCATCCCAGTTTACTTGGTGCATACTTTGAGTCATGCTGCAGCAGAAGAGCCTCCATTACATTCATGAATGTTCCTTATTTTTCAGTGTGAAATGATGATGCTGGATGTTGCACAACAAGAGAGTGGTGTAGTCTTGTCTTCCTTATTCTGGTCTGTTCAGGGCAGCCTCCTTTCCTGGTGCTATCTGCAGCTTAAAGGCACTGATGATTCAGCCAAGGATCTTGCAGTAGAAATACTTAAAAGCTGTAAGTGCTGGGATTGAATACAGAATTAAATATGGTGCAATACAGGACTTTAAAATAGGGTTTTGCAAATTGCAGTATAATTAGGGGTCACCAAAGGTTGCCTGAGGCATACTCAGAATTGTCATAGCATTTTTAATCTCTCTAGGAAGTAATTAACAGGCATATTAAGCAACTTGGAGTTTTAGCTGATAATCTTATCAGTACAGCTAATCTTTCAGTTGGGAGAATCTTCAGAAAGCACTTCAGTAATGGGGGCCAAATATTGAAAAAAACCCCAAAAAACATATAGTTACAGGCTTTCATTTGAACATTTTAATTTCTTAGCATCCCTTACTTTGGTGAACTCCTGGGTGGTGATGTGTGTTTTCTTGGATGTTTGTAATAGCCAGAAGAAAGGACCTTGGTTAAAAAGCTGGGTACATCTGTGGGGTTTTGTTGGGTTTTTTGTGGGGGGGATCATTAGTCTTTTTTTTTAATGCAGCAACTTGGTTGAGTTAATTGGGCCAAATACTTAACAAGGTGTAATTTTACGTAAAATTACATCACATTGATGTTATTCATATATAAATAAATTTGCTGTGTTCCTGTATTACATTTAAAAATGGCCTATGTCTGTGGCTAAAAATTCCTACCCTCACTTGTTACTTCAGCTGCATTAGCAGTGTATGGAGACTACTGGATACATGGAGGTTGTTGAAACAATCTTGGAGTGTTTGATGAAATTACCCATCACTCATTTTTTCAGTGATATGGTTGATAAGCATGACTTGTTTCCACAACAGAAATATCACAGAAAACTTCTCTGAAGTGTTGGCTGTTGCAGCCTAGGGGCAGCAGATTCTTTTCTGCTGTGTTTGTCCTTGTGCACATCACCATGCACCTAGTGTTTGATAAAGGGGATTGTGGGAACAAATCCTTAAGGTAGATACTAAGGATTCTTTTTTTTCTCTTCAGATGTGGGCCAGTTCCTGTCAAACATCAGAACGATTTTGCAGTCACTCTTATCTCAATATAGTGGCAAAAAAATAGTAGAAAAAATAAGTAGCTCTGTCTTTGCTATGGCAACTCGTCAGCTGGTAAGTGAGCTGTGGCATTTTATCCTGTTCCTGGGGACATGGCTGTGAGTCTGGCATTTTCATGACACCTGTGTTTGCTCCTAGGTCATCTTCTTGTTGGATTTTTGCACTTTAGACATTCCTCACTGTACTCTGCTACAGGGATTCAGCACTTTGATAGAACCACTGAAAAGCCTTTGTAGTGAACCTCATAAGGTAACTAAAGACACAGGCACTATTAAACATAGTGAAACAAAAGCAAAAGTGTAAGAAAGACGTAGAAAACTTGGGTGCTTCTGTTGACGAGCATTGGAAAAGAGCTAGAGAGCTTCTAAAAGTGTGGGATGTGTAATGAAATGTTGAGTGAAGAATGAGAAACATATCTACTGAGATGGTCAAAGTGGTCAGAAAGTGCAACTGGAATGAGCAGCCTGGAAGGTAGATAGGTAGGAGGGGATTCTGAAGGTAAAGAGGAAAACAAATTAAAAATAGTATAGACTTAACATTTTTAGCTTCAGTGTTTGTGGTGATGCAAATAAAGTCTGTATGCCTGTAGTGTAGATGTTCAAATCTGTGTTAGTCATCCAGACTTTTTGTCATGACTGGAGACTTGCAGTCACTTGTGGGTGAGACAGTACCTCCTGAGTCTCCTCCTGCAGGAGACTGGGTGGGTTTTTCTTTAGAAGTGCTTCTTTATTATTATTACCAAGGGCGTCTTCAGAACTAATTTCAGTGTAAATCAGTGCTGTAGCCTGTATGCACATCTGACAACTTAAAAGTATAGACACAAAAATCTAGTGTGACAATTTATTTTTTTCTTACCTTTATATCTAAGAATGCTTTTTTTTTTTTGTGCAGTTGGACATGGAAAGCTGGCAGCAGGAGCAGCCTGTAGTATTGCGAACCTGGACAATGGAGTCACCTCATAACTATGAAAATAATTGCCATGATGTCTCAGTCTTCCTGTGTCATGGGGCAACTTACTTTGAGGTGGAATTTGATGAAAAATGTGAAACTGAAAGGAGGTAATTTAATCTGTGTTAAATTCCAGTGTCTGTTTGCAGAGGGGCAATTCATGTTTCAATGGACACTCCACACATGCCATTTCAATTTCTTCATTGTTCAGAGCAATACACAATGTGTATTTTTTAAATGACCTTGTGCTGAAAGCTACCTCTCCTGGCAAATTTACAGACATGCTGTTCATCTGAATTTTTCTTCCTTTGGCCTTGATCTGTTTTCTAATAATGCTGTGACCACCATAGTTTGTGCTCGTGGTGTTTATTTTGCCCTCTTTCTATTGGCTTGGTTTCTCTTGGTTACACATCAGGCTACTGCTTAGTTAAAGCATTTGCCAGATGTTAGATTTGGCATCCATTACCAATTCCAAAGTCCTGCAGGACACCAGATCTGTGTTTGCTGGGACTTCTGCATTGAAACAAGAAATAAATTCCTTAGCAGTCACATAAAGGTGTGGCTCTGAAAGAAGTGACAGGGTGCACTTAGATACAGCACTTGTGAAAATCCAAAAGCAAAACCATTCTCCCCCAAAACTTAAGAAGTAAATTTGGAAGTAATGAATTGAATTTTCACAGGTATGATTACCTGGAGTTTACTGATGCCAGAGGGGCAAAAACTCGTTACGATACAAAGGTTGGCACTGAGAAATGGCCTAAGGTGAGCACCTTTAAAATTCTGAACCAAATTATTTATCTAGTCTTAGGAAGTCCTTATGATCCCTGTGAAAATCTATTATATAAAAGGATGTGTGCTTTTGTGCATGGGTGTGCTTATTAGATTTCTTAGGTGGGGGGCAGCAGATGGGGAAGAAATTCTGAAATGCTGCTAATAAAAGAATAAATGAGTAAAGAATCTCTTTGCTCCTGTTATCAAAAGAACAATAAGTTAAAGTGAAAATGAATAATCATGTTTAACTGCCATGTTTAATACATGGGTAAAACTTGCTCTGCCCTTGCAAGTTTTTATATCATAAGACAAGTGTGGCCCTTCCTGAGGCTCTGTCCTCAAATGGGATGCTGCTCTTCTGTTTTGTGGCTCTGACTTTTAAAGCTCAGTCATAAATAAAATTGCTCATTAAGCTCTTGAATAGAAGTTTTACCTGCTTAGTGGAGATGGTGGGGGAAATTAGATCTGTTATGGCTAGAGCATAATACTGAACCCCCAGAGTTGCTGAAGGGAATTCCTTACCCTGAAACATTTTCCTGTCGTGTACATTTGGCAAAATGACTGTTTTGTTGCTCTGTAGAAAGTGACCTTTAAGGCTGGCCCACGGCTGCAGTTTCTCTTTCACTCTGACAGCAGCAATAATGAGTGGGGATACAAGTTCTCCGTCACTGCTTACGGCCTCCCAGACGTTGCCGTGTCTTGGGGCTTGGATTTACAGCTGCTTGTCTGCCGGCTGATGGGGCGCTTGGCTTCCCGCAGCATGGCACTCAGATCCCCCAGAGGTGAGTGCTACCACAGCCATGCTGGCACCCTGCACACAGCAGAAGCAAGGATTTCACCTTGAGCATCCCCTGATAAAGCATAGAATTATAAGTAGAAAATAAAGTTAATAAAAATAGTGAAAATTTTGTATTGCGCATGTGAGACGCTAAAAAAATTTAGGATTTTAGCTAATAGATAGAGTTGCTGGAATGAATTAAAGCAGATGGATAGATAGGCCTTGCTGGAAATAATTAAGAGTTAGTAGTTAGTTAAAAGAAGTCAGATTTACTTTGGATTTAAATAACTAATTGCTTGTCATTTTTATGTTTGCTCAGCGCGGTTTGCAATTAGAAAAGGAGAAAACTGATAGATCTAAAGAAACACAAACAATTGTGAATCTTTTACATCTCTAAACCAATTCAAAAGTCAGGAAGGGAGGAAATTTGAGTTCTCCCAGAAATCATTTGTATTGTCACTTATGGGAGGAGTTGAAAGTTCAGGGTGAAGAAGACTCACCTTACTTCCTCTTTTCATGACCCCTCCCCATAAAAAATTCACAGACTCGATTGAGAAAAACAAACCACAAATGCTCAATAGTCATTAATTACCATAGAAAGCAGGGAATGGGAGGTGCTGAATATGTAAATATTGAAAATTTTGTAAATAAATAGACTCTGTAATCACTTGTGATTTTGCAGTGTTTTGGGGGATTACCCCATGCAGCTGCCCAGCACTGAATTAAATATTCACTTTCTAACTTTAAATTGTTAGAGAGTCTTTTGTCCCTCACAGTTGGGTATCAGTATTAGATCAATACACATATTTTTGTTAATCACATGAACCTGGAAGCCTTGCTGTGTTGCAAGTCCATGCACTCATGGAAGTAATCCTACTAAGCTATATTGCATTTATGAACTAGTATGTTCTTTTTTTTCCCCATTTAAAATTGTTCCCTGGTGTTGTCATCCATCCCACATTGGGAGTGTGAATATTGAGCCAACAAATTGAAAAAATGACAGGGCTTAGGGCACAAATGATTCTAAGTTTCACATAAGCATTTGGTATTGAATGAAATTTGATCTCACAAATTAAGATTGGTTAATTTCGATAGTTAAGTACACTTAGGATTTTGGCCTTGAAGATAAGTAAAATAAATTTAAAAAAATAAAATTAAAAAAAAATGTTTATTGTTAAATTTAAAAATAAGAACAATTCTCTCTAGCTTCCTAAATCTGAATCCATCCACCACTTACAAGAAATTAAATAAGGCTAAAGAGTTTTTGCTCCAGTCAGGTGGTCCATATTTACCTTGGAAAATTTGACAGTTATTTACCTGTGAATTCAGGGAACTAATTGAAGTGTTTGAGAATATTTTCTCCCTTTGTTAATATAAGCATGCTTTATTAATGAGTTAGGTGTTTAGTAGGAAAGATATTGAAATCAGAAAATTGCTGTAGTTATAGTACAGTGAAAATGTTTTAATTTGAAATCCTTCCAAATTGTAACATTGTCACTGTCAGATAAGATTTTGATGCTGCCGTTAATGAAAGGGTACATCAGTTTTCTGTACCATTAGAAAAACAGAGAACATTGTTAAATTACTTGTTCAGTCAATTTGCATTAACTTTTTGTAGTGTGTCAGTT
Organism: Luscinia megarhynchos; assembly: GCA_034336665.1. Classification (NCBI taxonomy): domain Eukaryota; kingdom Metazoa; phylum Chordata; class Aves; order Passeriformes; family Muscicapidae; genus Luscinia; species Luscinia megarhynchos. The sequence goes on from CM067581.1 coordinate 4,080,402, forward strand.
TTTTCCCTACTGAATGTTGAACATTAATTATTTTCATTAATCTGTAAAAATGAAGAAAATTATTTAGTAACTGAAGGGTCTATTCTGAATTTCTTGCAGAATTAGGTAGTGAAGCAGACTTGCCTCCTTTGAAAGTAACATCAGTTATTAATTCTCCTCTGTGGAAACCTGTCTTCAGGCATAAGATGTGTCCTGAGGCACTCCCAGGAGCCAGGCCCAGCAAAAACGAGGTACTTACCCTGCTTGTGTTCCCCTGGCATGAAACCCACGTGTGTCACACAGCTTCATTGGCTTTATGGAGCTGGAATGCCCTTCAGCACATGCTGCTGTGCTAAACTTGGCATTTGTGCTGTTGGATTCAATATCAAGAAGGAACGAAGCTGTTGTTCTGTGCCCTTTATTAATTTCTATTTTCATAGAATCATGAAATAGTTTGGAGAGACCTTCAGAGATCATCTGATTCACTCCCCACCTTGTGCAGGGATCTTTTATTGTTCAGTTTGCTGAGCTGTAGTGGATAAAGTTCAAGTTGCAGCTCATTGCTATGTTTTCTCAGCCAGTGCTGAAGTTGCTGTGTTTTCTCAGCCAGTCTGAAGGTGCTGTGTTGTTCACCCTCTCTGCAGGCTCGGAGCTCTCCCCACGACGTCTGCCGTAACTTTCTTATGGACTTTGCCAAATCAGATCCTGCCCAGGACTTCAGTGGGCAAAAATCTGAACTTTTCAGAGGACTTATACAGGCATGTAAAAAACAGACCCCAAAGACAGATATAGTTGCTGGTTCTACTGTTGATCAAGCTGTGAACTCAACATTTGCTGCTTTGGTGTATCTCACTCCAGATTTATTTGAGAAGCTTCAGAAATATGGTAACTCTAATATTATTAGATTATCTTAATAATGAAGACTTACAGTTTGTAAAAGGTTCTTTTACAGCTGAGTTTATAACATTTAAAAATCAGTTTAGTGGGGCAATTTAAAGAAGATATTCTGTAGAAAATCATTTAGGAAGACTAGGTAAGCTTTCTCTCTAGAGTGTTTATTTTTTATTAACTATATTTGTCTTCAGAGCACTGGCAAAATATTAATAACCATCAGAAACTACTCATTCTGTAAAGCTATACCTAAAGAGGGTAGTTATGTCCTCTGGGGCTTTAATTCAGAACAATGTGGCTCCAGTTAGAGGTTCTTGGATCATTTTCTACATTGTACTTTTTCTAAAAAGCCCGCAACAACTTCTGTTATTATTCTGTGGAAATCAACCCTGCCATCCTCAGAATATATTTTTAACTTTCTTTTTTCCCAATAGAAAATAATGTTTTGCTTTTAATTTACTGGCCATTGTATTATAATTTATGTATTTTTCAGTAGATAAAATGAACAAGTTTTTGACTTACAGCATCCTTCTATTAAGTTTATTGATGTTTGAAGTATTGGATAACAAGATGTTACTTGGTTTTGAAGGATTTCATTTTAGATTTTCACTTTTTGTCATAATTTTGACACTAAACATTTTACATTTTCATAGAATGATTGAGCTATTTTTTGAGCTGTGAAGTTATGAGTAAAAATGACTGACACAAAGACTGACTTGATGACTAATGTGGTTACTGCCTTTAGTCATTTTGTTTATGTCTCACAATTGAGCTAATTTTCTGAGTTACACTGAAAACTGGACAAATATTAATGAGTGTTTAAGAAATCCATCCCACTATTCTGTCAGTATTTTCATCTGCTGGTCATGCTGGGGTAGACTAATTTCAGGACCCCTGTTCACCTGTACTGTGGGAAATTTGGAGAAGGGATGCTGAAAAGAATGCAGGAAAAAATTAGAAAGGGAGAATGGAAGAGGGAAGACTGAATATGAATATCTTTTTCTCCATAGTCGTTGTCAGGGCAGTTTGAATGGAAACTGATTTGTCAGGTTTTTAATTTTTGCAAATTGGTCTTGAAAGTCCCTTCTAGAAATTAATAGCATGAAACACTAGAGAAAACAAATACATCCATAGAGCTTTAAGTTACTACTAATCATTTGTTGTTTTTTTTGATAAGTTTGCATCAGTGCTATTGCATGCATAGGAAGGATTTTATTTTCCATGGCTTCAGGCATCAATTTTGGGAAGAGATGAGAAAGATACTGGTAAATTAATTTTGTGAATAAAATCAGTCAAGGTGCAGTTCGTGTATTTAGGATGTATGAAAGTTGGCAGGTTTATTCTAGTTCCTTACAGGTATAATTCCAAGTATTGACTAAGAGATGAAGGGAAGGCTATAGCATGATTTTAGTTAAGTAGTTGTATAAAAATAGAATTGTAAATAAAAAGGTCTCTCTTCTTTCTCTTATTTCCAGTCAACAGTGGAGGCAAGATGCCTTTGAGTGATGAATTTGCACAAGTATATTCCCTGGCTGATTCCATTAGAATATGGATGGTAAGAACACTCAGAGGGATTTCTATTGATGTCTAAACATTAAGTAAAGTAATTGACTTTAGTACTTTACAATGCAAAGGAGCAGGGTGGAACAGTTTTTTCTTCAGTTATTCTATGTCAACTATTTTCACTTACAAAGAAAATGTTTACTTTGAAACTTTGGACTTAAATGTTTAAGTGCATCCTTACACTCCTCTCCTTCCCTCAGCCCCAGATGTGTCATCATGGGTAGTCAGGACTGAATTTGACTGCAAATCAATTAAATTTTGTTATATTTTAGCAAGAATGCGTGTTGTAAATTAGAAAGATTCTTACATTGCAGTTGGAGTTCTTTTGAGGTATATCAGAAAGAAGTGTGTCTTAAATATCATTCAATTGTCTTGTGACTTTCTCCCTTCTTTTTTCTGTCTAAGAATTCCTGGCAGGTTTAGTTAGAGTGGGTGCAGATGCATGTTAAAATGAGTAACTGCCTTTACCCATTGCAATACAGGTGATGGTTGCATCTGACAGAGCTAGCTAGTGAAGTGACACATTTTTGGAGGACTTTATCTCCCAATTAGATGTATTATATATTTTCCTGAGTGCTGAGGGTAAATGAGAAGTTTTCTTTTCCTTGGAGGACTGATGCACATCAAATCACAGGACAGGGAATGGTCTCAGCCTACCAAGCTCAAGCAGCTCAGGGTGAGGCTGTTACTGCTCTGACAGTTCAGGTGCTGCTCTTTTAGGCTCCTGGGTGCTTTGCTCTGCAGTTGGGAATAGTAACTACTGTCATCTATTCCTGAGATTAAATTCCTTTCAATCATTACAGTCTTCATCCTGCCTTGCTGTGTAGATATACAGAGAGAATCGTATTTTAACTATATTAATGGTCTGTCTACAGTTGGAAATGAAGCAGAAATCCCTGATGGGGAGGGGAAATGATGCTGAGGAGAAGCAGAACACAGAAGCAAGTGAGGTGAACCCAGAAGTTCTCGGTGAGTGTTGCCTTGTATGTTTGAGCATTCCAGATAGCTTAGGAAAGCATTGCCTTGTAAACCTGGAGACATTATTTTTGCTGTGAAAAAAGGTAAGTTAGCAACTGGGGTTACTTTTTCATACCTCAAGAGAGAACCTAATGTACATTGGATTAAGTATCTGGGATTGTGTTCTGCTATTCTTTGTTTTTCTTACTGAAAACAGTAAGAAGATTCTGCAGGGAGTGACCTTTCACTTGGGTCACCTGGTTCTGAGCTTATGTTCATCTGTTTTTTGTAGATATTTCTTGTCGTATTTAACTGATGTTAGAACTGCAGCTGATTGTTATTTGAACAAAATGTGTTCTCACTGACTACTCTGTACTTCATATGGTTCAGTGTGATTATTCAGATTTAGCATTTGGAAATCTGAATGCAAGAACCGGTAGCATGGTGATCAATATAACAACAATATTTTCTAGCTGTCTCAATTGAGAAGAAATAAGATAAATCACTTTCTTCCTAAGAATAAGACAGCAAATTTGTTGTTCTATTTTCATTATTTTAACTCTTCCAATTTTTATGCTGCAGCAAAACTCTGTGTGCAGAAGAGCCTTTTGTTACTGAATTTTTTGCCTGTAAGAGCAAAGACAAAAGAGAATTTGGAAACCCAAGACATGGATGATCCCCAGCAGTATGTGAGTGATAAATGCCAAAGACAAGGATCAGCTGTGGACATGGACTTCCAGGCAGCACAGCCAGTGTCATCCAGTGCTGGAATTCACCCTGTTTCAAAAGAAGGGGCTCAAATATCACAGTCTGATCTGAAAGTTAAACAAATTCCAGGCCTCCACCAAGCAGAAGCTGCATCTGCACTTCACAGTAAGCCTGTTGAAAATTCAGGTTCACAGCAGGAAGATGTGTCATCACCTCCTTCCACTCCTACACGGAAGTCTCAGCTGGGCCGTGGAAGGCTGAGGCTGCTGTCCTTCAGGTCAATGGAGGAGCCAAGAGCTGTGCCTACTGTGAAGGAAAAATACCCTATTTTGAAGAACATATTAGACTTTATTAAGGATCAATCACTTTCACATGAGAGGTAAGCAAATTGAAGATGTTGTCAGTTATACAGAAGCTTTTCTTCGCACCTTTTCAGGTGGAATTAACTATTTCAGCAGCAAGACCATATAGCAGAGTATTTTGTATGTAAACAGTTGTCAGACTTATGTATCAAACTTAGTTATTCATAAGGATGTAGGGACTCAGAGTGTACTATTTCATTTCATTTAGAACAGAATGTTAAAAACAGTCACTTGGCAATTTATTGTCTTGCTTCCTCAGATGTGTTTGCAGAGGTGTTTTGCTTTTTATCTACAAAAGTAAAGACATGGTGTATCACTATTACCAATCCTTGAAACCAAATAAAAACTAGTTACATCGCTCATTAAATTATCTGGTATTCTGAAAATGTAAATCATCCAATTCACAGCTTGTCTGGGCCTCTAGAACATGGAGTAGTGCAGGAAGAGCTGGATTCTGTTTGAAACTTTATCACTCACTCTAACTAAAATCCTGAAATACAGCTGGAAATTCAAATAGAAAGCAATTGTGTAACTAGCCAAGCACTTCTTGAATTGGTTTTTTATTTTTATTGTTTTAAGCATGGTGTTTTGAAGTTTTCACTGATATTTTTTGCTTTCAGTGTTTTAAAGGTTCTTGCTTTGAGAAAATCCCAAGGGCAGAGTATTATGGAAGTGCTCAAGACCATCCGCCAGTGCCTGGACTCGCTTGGGCAGCCACACTGCTTCCACCCACCCTGTGTACTTTTTCTCCTAGAACTTCTAGCCTGTCAGAAAGATTTTACAAAGTAAGTAATTATTTAGGCAAATCTCAGCCATATGATTTACTGTCTTACTTCTCATGTTCCTCCAAGCATGTATATTGACAGGAGTAGGAATTTCTGCTTTTTTTCAGGACTTGAGGTTTAGTTTTCAGGTTAGTAGGCATATCTTGTGTACTTCATTTAAAAAAACCACAAAAATTAATAATTATTTTCAAGTGGGACTTGATTGCCCAGCTGTTCATGCCATGAACATGCCATGAACATCTATATTGTGTTTGGCCAATGCTGTCAGAACTCTGTCACTTGGCTTCTCACTTGTCAGGAGCTTTCTGTGGTCATCTTGCAATGCACTGATTTCCTTTAAGATCTTGATTAGATTTTTGTAAAGCAACTTTTTAATTTAAAGGTGTGTTCTCTTCTTAGTGCTATGAGAATATTCTCTTTGGCTGTTCAGTTTCTTCACTTCTGGTTCCTGGTACAGGATTCTTTTATTTTCATTTGTAACTTCTAGACTGCATTTTTAAATAAAACTAACATAATTCCCACTTGTGGAGAGGGGTTAAAAAGGGTACTTTTTGTAAAATTTGCATAAATCATGTTACCTAAAATATCACAGTGAATTCTAGGCTGCTAAACTGGCTCTTTAATTTGCAGCTACTTTGGAAACTTGGAAGGCTGTGGTGCTGAGCTACACAAAGAGATTCGAGAGTCCTACTATCAGCTTGTTTTGTTCCTGGTCAATGCTGTGAAGGGGTTTAGTACAATTAATGACAGGTACTGTACATTGTTTGCTTTATTTATGTGATTTTTTTTTGCCTTTCTTCACACCTCCTCCCTAGTAATTTGTTTTTTGTCATTTAGTATCTTAATTGATTTTATGTATACTTTCCAATATTTACAGAACTAAATGAGGAGCCTTGATCTTGTGGTCAAAAATGCCAAGTTAGCTTTGTATTACTAGAAGAACAAAGGAAAGTACAAAAACTTATCAGGGGTTAAAAACTTGACTTACTGCATTTTGTAGTTACAGTTCTGCAGTGTGTCTCTGAAGCTTAGTAGTAAAATACTAGAAATAGCAAATTTATTGTGGAATTGGGCAATTGGGCAAAGGGTAATGCCACAAGAAACATGGCAATTTTGCAGCCATGCTTAGATGTTAAAACTCACCTTTTGGCAACATTCTGGTTAGAATTTGGAGGATTTATAGCCAGGTGTCCTAGAGAAATGAGAATTTTATGGCTATAATGTCATTCTCTCTGACAATAACTTTCAAGTCCTTTGTTCAGTTTCAAGTGAAAATGTCAAAAAGGTTTCAAACAGAATAAATCCTGCAAATACCAAGAAAATGCTGTACTATAGAGAAGAGACAAACCCTCTTGCTAATGCTCAGGCAACAGCCTTAGCTTGATCTTAACTGAATCCAGAAGGAAAACTGTCTTTATTTTGAATTCCATAGTCTGTACTTGCTAAATTGTGTAAGTTGAATGCTTTGGTAAACCTGAGTACCTTTCACAGAGTTACTCTAATGTATAGTAAAGCCTGAAAATCAATGTGCAAGGGTTTTTCTACCCATCCTCCCCAAGCACAATTTCAACTCTAGGTCTGTGAACTATAGATCAGCTTCAGAGCTGTCATGTTTTAATGTCTTTTGTTTTTATTTAGGTCATTGCTTCCTGCCTTATCCTGTGTGCAGACAGCTCTCCTCCACCTCTTGGATATGAGCTGGGAGCCCAGTGATCTTTCCTTCTTTGTGGAGATCCAGCTACCACATCTCCTCATGACAACCTCGCAGGAGAACATCAGCACCCATGACAGTGTCATTTGGTGAGTCAGGAAGGGTGCAGCTTTCACATGCTTCTAAATACTGGTTCCATTTTATCCAGAAAGATTCCTGAGCTTTGTGCTGGAACAAGCAGTAAGAGTACTCTTAACAAGTATGGCATCATTCTGCTCAATATCCAAGGGCTCAACTGAAATATTTCAATTTTTTTTGCTGGTACAAAAACGATTGGAATTTTATGTTTAATCTGATTACTACTGGAACACTTTGCTTGTTTTGCAGTGTAGCCAGAGGTATACAATACTGTTTCTTGCCTTTATGAATGTCAAATATTTTTAACACTTTCATATGACAATTTTATAGTAGTTGTACTTGCACATGAGCAAATGTGAAGGCCAAAAAATCTTAAAAAATCTGGTCTGATCTGATCTGCCAGCATTCCCAAAGCTATTTTACAAGAGTAAATTTTCCTAATTTTTGCATTATGGTGCCCATATGTATTTAAGAATATGTCACGGAAGCAAGAAGCAGGTGTCTGTATGGTCATTTATTAACTGAGTGAATGGGATTTCTCACAATTCTGTTTTTATTAGCATGTTATAGCACTTTGTTCTTTGTTAAAAAGTAAAGCTTTATTAAAGGGAAGCCTGATAGCATTCAAACCTAATTTTAACTTGCTTTTCTTTTAGTCAGTGGAGTGAAGAAGATGAAATTGCCGACTACAAGCAGAACTGTGAATGGATGGATGAATGTCAGGATGTAACGTTTGAGACCTGGTATGAAAAGATAGCTCAAGCTGACCCGGAGAAGCAGAGAAAGGTGACCTCATGTTTTGTATATTTATCTGCAGAAGGGGTAAATCAGAGCCCTTTAAAAGCCTAAAGGGGAGAAAGAAGTCTGTTTTTTAATTTTTAGTATTTGGATCTCTGTAGTCTTTCAAGAGTCTAAAATTATTAAAAGATCCCTATTCATTCAGGGGAAATGTTCTGCTTTCTCAATGTCTGAAGCTTTCTCAAAGTCAGAAATTAATACTCAGTAACCTGTGTTGATCTATTGCTGTAGATGCACATGTTTGTGGCTCGTTACTGTGACCTGTTGAACGTGGACATATCCTGTGATGGCTGTGATGAGATTGCGCCGTGGCACCGCTACCGCTGCCTGCAATGCAATGACATGGATCTGTGCAAAACTTGTTTCCTTGGTAAGAGCCATTCAGTAACCCCCAAAACCCTGCATTTGAAGCCAAAACAGTATCTTGTAAATTATACACAGAATGAAGTCAAACACTTTTCTTCTGGGTTGTTTGGAAATGTTTAACTGTTCTTTCCCTAGTATGAATGTGAACTTGAAATTAGGAAAGGTCTTTTGTCAAAAAGATTTATAGGGAAATCTTTCTTTACAGGTGGAGTTAAACCTGAAGGACATGAGGATGACCATGAAATGGTGAACATGGAATATGCCTGTGATCACTGCCAAGGAGTTATCATAGGTCGGAGAATGAACTGCAATGTTTGTGATGACTTTGACCTTTGCTATGGATGCTATCATGCAAAGAAATACTCTGACAGGTATTAAAAATGGGATTTGCTTTTCCCCATGTGACAGAAAGACAATATTTAGTAGCTAAATACAATCAGCCATTCTCATGGTGCTTCCTATAAAGCTGTGTCTGACTTCAGAACATCTCCTTGGTCTCCTTTGGGGAAACAAAGATAGGATCAGTTTGGCAAAAATGTTTGGAAACCTTCCTCAATTTCTGAAGTCACTTGGTAGCAGTTGTTTTGTGGATGTGGCTAGAAAAGCTGCAGAAGGAGTTACCAGTCCTGTATGGCAGGATAGAAGAGACAATCGCTGCTGTGGAAAACAGTTGTCAGTGCTTGACACTAGAGGTCATAAAAAACAGGTCCACAGTTTGAACCTCTGGAATGTTTTGGGTTATAAGTGGTTTCTTGTGAAGGTATTTTGTGTTGACTGTGTTGGTTAGTAAAACCCACCTGCATTCCCCACTGATGTCCCTTTCCTTGCAGCCACCTGCCCACGCACAGCATCACCGTGTATCCCATGGTGACCATCCGCATCAGTGACCGGCAGCGCCTCATCCAGCCCTACGTCCACAACTACTCCTGGCTGCTCTTTGCTGCCTTGACTCTCTACAGTGCAGATCTGGCAAGTGGGGAGGAAGTAGATGGAGAGAAACTGAATCCTCAGGTCCTCAGTCATGCCAGAGTTCTGCAGCATCAGTGCATTCAGCTCATTGGGGACTGCCTGATGAAAGCACAGCATGGAAAAGGTGAGTCAGCTCCTCCTGCTCTGAACAATGCTTTCTACAAGTGTCAGAAATGTCTGTGGTTACAAGTTTCCAAAGGAAAGGGGAAGCTACTGTGTACTTCACTGAGAATAACTGTTTATGTAGAAAACAAATGTAGAACTAGTGTCCTTCAGGGTCACTGGAACATGGAAAATAGAGTGCTTGAGAAAACTAATTTTATGCTTACATAAACATTGGAGACAACTTGGCAAGTCTCTGGTTGTTTTTTTTTCCATCTTAGCTGTTGTAAAGGGATCAGTCAATACAGCTTCATGTTCTTTCGGTAATGTATCACTGACAGCTGAAGGACAGCAACTAACTTGGTGGAAAAATTTTTTGTTCTGCATCTCTTAGGAAGAGATTTTTAACCATGTTTGTGGTATAAATTTCTGTCAGTGGTGTTCATTAGTCTGGAAATGGGGGTTTCTGTAAACAAAGACCTACAAAAAACAGGGTTATAAAATAGGGACCTATTTTGAATGTATCAAAAATTCTAAACTAAAATTCAAATAAATTCACTGGTCATTTTTGTGAGCAGGTCTAATACAACTGAAATACCACCACCACCACCACCAAATGTTTACACGTGCTCAGTAATTGATCTGTTTGCAGTATACAATTCTATTGTGCAAGTAGTCAGAAGATTGAAAAATAAGACAAATGTCATTTGCTGTTCATAATTTACTTTCTACTGCTTTCTTAAATCAAGACCTCTACCCCAGTGGCATCCCTGAGGTGGAAGATGTCACCATCTGTCCATCACTACAATTTAATGACACTACATAATTATGTGAGCTTGATAAAAACATGTTTTTGATGGAGTTAATGTTCGAAAGAAGTGTGTAAGAAGTTTGCAGTTCTCTTTTAAAGTGTTTCAGTTCTGGTTTATGTCTATCTTTCCACTCAACAGCTAAATATCTTTCATAACTTTCTTGCTCCCAGGACTGAAAAATTCAGCTCTCCTCTGCATGTTACCAGAAGATGAGTCCTTCTCAGAGAGTGACACTGTTTCAGGCAGTCCTCCCACAGACAGTGCTCCAAAAAGTCATCCTGCTGATAGAGCAGGGAAGGGAAGAGATGAGAAACACAGCAGAGACTCTCTGGTGCATCGTGGTGTAAGTACCTGTTATTTCCAGAACCCCTGATATCAGATATGTGATCTGATATTAAACAGCCTATTCTGAATGTGGGACTGAAATAAGGGATAGCAAAGATTTCATTTGTAGGTAAAAATTGGGGAACAAGGGGAGAGTGGTTTTTTTTCATTAGATCTGGCTGATCAAAAACTTCTTGTTCTGAACTGATTCACAAAAGTGTTGCAGGAGAGGAGCATGTCTTGTTCTTTGTGAAAGGGCTGTCATTTCCCTGGTTGTTAGCACTCTTGAGTAGGAGTATGAGTTTCCTACAGTTTTATACAGTGTTTATTATATGTAGTAATTTTATGCAGGGAGATATGAGCAAAATAAAAGAACATCAAAATGCATCAAAAAATTCTTCAATAGAAGGTTTTAGTACTCAAAGAAAAATGTTTGTCAAGTGCAGATGACTGAATTCTTTCCATGCTTGTTCCTGCAGGTATTACATATTGTTTTAATCTTTTAGTATTTCTGTTTCATTTTTAGGGGAAAGGAGATACTCACAAGGAAATCCAGTCTCCTACAGATAATAAAGTAGGGAAACAAGAAATTGAAATCAAAGCTGTCTCTGCAAAGAAAGCTGTTGTGAGACAAGAGTCTGTGGATGGGAATGATCCTGCAACAGGTAAAGAATCATTTCTCATTTTCCCTGTCACCAAAATAGCACTCATCTGCAAACAAACAGCTGTCCTTTTTATTCCTAATCCAGTTTTGCATATTTTCAGATGTCTATGTCTGCTTTGTGAAAACCTGCCAGACATTGCTTTGAACAAATGCCTTGCAGTTTGTTTAAAGGAGTCTGGAAACTGGAGTAGATTTCCACAAGTATTTATCCATGTATGGAGATTATAGTCCCAGTTGGTATAACACAACACTTGTGTGTTCTGATGCACTTGGAACCAGAAAATAAGTGTCTTATTCTGTTAAAAACTGGGATTGTAAGAAGTTTGATAATTAAAGGGATCTATCTGTAGCACTGTCCTTTATATGTTTTTACTAGATGGTATAAATTTCTTTACCTTCTGTTTCCATACACTTTTAAAAAGACTTTATTTTCAAATTGTAATAATTATTTTTATAATTCCTATTTCTTTTTAGATTTGGATTATAAAAACTAAGCTATCACTTCCTTTTATTTTTAATGTCACTTAGGAGATTGTCTTACTTTGTTTTTATTTACAAAGCAGGTGACTCCCTCTCAGAGGATTCAATCCAAAAACCAACAGAGAAGGTTTTAATACCTAGCCAGGAAGAAGTTTTTGCTGAATGCTCTCAGAAGAGGATTTTGGGGTTGCTGGCAGCAATGTTACCACCTTTCAAATCAGTTAGTTCCTTTTACTTCCATTTGGGTAGTTTTCTAGGTGCACAAATAACATGAGTAAAATTCATAGGAATTAAATGTGGGATATGGGCCCATGTTGCTTACATGTTATGAAATGTGAATTAGAATGTCTTTTGACATTGACATCACTAAGGAATGTAAGGGCTTGTTCCTGGGTGGGGGGAGAGGGAAGGGAATTTTAATGTATCTGTAAAGTAGTGTCTTAACTGTTTAGCAGAGTTTAAATCTTCAGTTTGGCTTCACATGTCAGGTCACACTAACAGGCCAATAAACAAAGAATGTAGTTTCTCATTCCTTCTATCCCATTTGGAAGACTTTTAGAACAGAAGCTTTTGCATTTGCTGACTTTGGCTAAAACTCCTGTTTTCTTTCCCTGCCTCACTGAGATTTTTTTCTCTTCACAGGGATCCACAATGTCTCTGATGAACCTGGAACAAATACTTCCCCTGATGTTTCATGTTGTAATCTCAAATGCTGGGCACCTGAATGAAACTTATCATTTAACCTTGGGACTCCTGGGCCAGTTAATCCTCAGGCTTATGCCTGCAGAAGTGGATGCTGCTGTGACTAAAATCCTTTCAGCCAAACATAATTTGTTTGTACCAGGAGATGGGTCTGCAGTGCCAGAAGGATGGAAGACAACTCATCTTCTGTTCAGTCTGGGAGCTGTGTGTTTAGACAGGTGCTTCTTACCTTAACCCTATTAGTTAATCTCTGCTGAACAGTAATTTCCTTTCATGTGTGCCTCATGCATAGAGGCTTTTTAATAGAAAGGTAATTAAACCTGTACCCCTTGAAGGGGCTTAGCATCTGCAGCCTTTGTTGCAGTGAGAATCCTAATTTCCTTCCAGAAGAAGGCTGGCTGCTGAAGAGTGGCCCAGTTTTGTGTGCTTACCTCCACAGCATGTCATGGAGGAGGAAGTGGGGTTTGGAAACTACAAGGAAAACTAAAAAGGCCTTTATTTTTGTGTGACATTAATTCTCTCACATTGTTACAAATCTCTTGTGTAACTTGGGAAAGGAGGAGGGTGTGTGACAGAACTATCACCAGTGCTGAGTGCTGGATCTGGCCCTTTCGATGTAAGAGTATTTGAGACAGGTTTTATATAGTAAAAGTGCACTGGAAACAGCAGGGAGGGACAGATTTTGAAGATCCTGAGAAAGCTCTCAAGCATTCTGAGATTAATGTCATGCCTGTTATTTTTTATTGCAGCTGTGTTTTACAGAGAGGGTTCATAAAATAGAAAAGCATATGAAATTTACAGGCAGAATATCCAGAGCATAAGCTAAGGGAAAGGATTTTCTCAAAAATTAATTTTAATGTAAGACACCAGTCCCTGTAGGTTATTTGTCTGATTCACAGAGTGAGCAGGTGGTCACATACATGGGAAATAAACCTCTTACTGCCATGCAAACAGAAACTTCTGAGTTATAAACTGAAATTCAGAGTTAACAGAGGCAGTGTTCAGGCACACTTTGATTTGGGACCCTCTCAAAAAACAGAATAGTATTTATGCTCTATGAAAAACAAAGCAGAATTCATGTGTCAGCTGGCATGAAAGCTTCAAGTGTTTGGAAAAGTTCTGTAATAATTTGAAAGCTGCAGCTGTGACAGATTACCAGTGACATGCTGCCTTGAGGAAGAATAGCTGCAGGTAGGTGTGCAGCCAGCCCTCCTGCAGCAGCCTGCTCTGTCTTTCAGCCGTGTGGGTCTGGACTGGGCGAGCTCCATGGCAGACATCCTTCGCTCCCTGAACTCCTCTGCGCAGTGGCACCATGTCATTGCTGCCTTCACTGACCACTGCATTAAGCAGCTGCCCTTCCAGCTAAAGCACACCAACATCTTCACTTTGTTGGTGCTGGTTGGCTTTCCTGAGGTAAGTGGCCTGTCGGTCCTAAAGGAAACAAAATTGGTTAAAGCTTTTATGTATCTCTTTCTAAATACTACGGATTCCATCAACTGGGGACAGCCTTTATAAATTCTCAAAACCTGGTGTGTGTCAGAGTTCACATCTTTCCACTTGTGCACAATTAATGTTGATGTAATGAAGAATAATGAGTTGGTTTTGCCTGGCATTTCTTTGGATGCTGCCTATAACTGCTGAAGCAAATCAGCTTCATATGTTTCATTTTCTAAAAGGACTTTTATACAAGTAAAAAAATCCATTCTCCATCTTGATATTCATAACTGATACATTGCCTATGCAACATTAAGTTGGTTGTTGTAGATATTTCTTTTATAGACTCAAACTTCCATTTTCTAAAGATCAGGAAATACCAGGCATCAAGCAGTGGTTCAGCTAAAAAATACAATGGGAAGAATAAGCAAATGTAACCAATATAAGACATGGCTGTGTATTTGTAAAGAAGTTCTAACTGAAGTTGTGCTGCTGTTTCAGGTGCTGTGTATGGGCACTCGTTCTGTGTACATGGACAATGCTAATGAGCCTCATAATGTGATCATTCTGAAGCACTTCACTGAGAAGAACAGGGCAGTGGTTGTAGACATCAAAACCCGAAAGAGAAAAACAGGTTCTGTGACCTTTTTGTTTTATCAAAGAATCACAGAGTATTTCCTTACAGTTTGTTATGGATACTCAAAAGCAAATGTTAACTAGACCACTGTGCAGATCTGCAGAGTTTGAATTCCATTATTACCAGGTTGCCTGACTTTCTGCTCATAGGTTACCAAACTCTGCTTGCAAGTCACTGCCAAATTGTGAAGCTTCTGCAGTAATTATTTCAATTATCTTTGTTCAGAAAATGATTTAGAAAACTGTTGAGACCATTCTGTTAACTGAGAAATCTCAGAAACAGGCTTTTGATGAAGATGAAGCAGTTGTTTCTGTTTCAAGATTTGTGTAATACCTGTGTCTTACCCTTTACAAACCTGTGCTTAATATTTTAGAACAATTGCTAATTTAAAAAAAGTTTGAATATCCCTAAAATTTGAGACCAAGTGAAACATTTAATATATAACAAATCAGTTGGGATTTTAGGAGCAAAGGCTTTTCTCTTTCCATGACCTAATATTGTAAAGTTAATAAAATAAAGGCTGTCCTAAGATTTGACTGGGGAAGCTGTGTAAAAGGCATTTGGAAAAGTCAACAGGCTAAACCACTTTTTGATATTGAAGGAAGATTTGAATATAAAAGCTTTTCTTTTTGTTTAATTGTTGGCATTTTAAACAGTAAGACCAGCAATATTTATTTCATCATATCAATTGCAGGTGAGAATTTTCCCTATTTTAATTGTAAAATGCAACATGTGCAAGCTTTACATGCTGTACTGCTAATGTGCGAACGTGTGCTGTTGCCAGAAGTGACCTGGGGATTTTAAACTTGTACTGAAAAATTAAATACTTTCTTGACTATTCAGGGAATCTGAGATAATTTTTGTATAAAATCTTCATTAGAACATAATTGATGTAAGGATGTCTCATATCTACTAAGAGATGACTCTACAACATTTTCATATGAACCTAGTTAATTGTGTTTTTTCTCTCCTGTAGTGAAAGACTATCAGTTGATTCAGAAATGCGGGCAAGAAGGCAGTGACTCCCAGACCCAGCTGAGACAGTACCTGCAGCATTTTGTCCTCATCTCCACCCACCTCCTGCAGACTAGCATGGACAGCAGCTATGCTGAGGCAGTGGAAACAACCTGGGTCTTGTCACTGGCTCTAAAGGGCCTTTACAAAACTCTGAAGGTACCTTAAATAAAAATTGATGTTCTGCCCTGGGCTACAGGAACTTGGATATTGACTGAGCACACTGGGGAATTACTGCAAGGGCATTTCTCTCACAGCTGGATCCCTTTATTCCTGGTCTGTAGGGGGTTGAAAATGTTGCTGGCCTTTTGTGAGCTTTTGTGAGTCTGAGCTGGAAGTTGTTTTGCTACTCCTCTGTGGGGACCAGCCATTCAGGAGAGCTCAGGAAGAAATTCCCAGAGATAACATTTTATGGAGTGAAGCTCATTCCTGAAATATTTGAAAAGGAAATTTTTCTTCTCTTTTCTCTTTTCTCTTTTCTCTTTTCTCTTTTCTCTTTTCTCTTTTCTCTTTTCTCTTTTCTCTTTTTTTTTTCTTTTTCTTTTTCTTTTTCTTTTTACTGTCAGTTCAAAACAGCTACTCAGTTACTACTCTGTGCACATCATAGATGATCCCCTTAAGGGATCTGAAGTGGAGATCTTTATTTTAGGGAAATGAAAGGAAAAGATTCCCAGTGTAGTTCATCTGGGCAGGAAATCCACCTGAGGCTGTCTGACAAGGCCTTGCAAGCACTGTGATGCATTGTTCCTTTTCTAGTTATTTATTTGTGTGTGTATCTATGTGTGCAGATTCATGGCTTTAAGGAGATCCAGTCTGCCTTTCTTCAGTCTGGTTTGCTCAAACTTCTAGTGAAGAAGTGTAGCAAAGGAACTGGCTTCAGTAAGACTTGGCTTCTCCGAGACTTGGAGGTAAGAAAAGTGACATTTTGTTAAAAGTCAGGCTTCACACAGTGGCATGAGAGGTTATGGCAGTACACTGCCCTCCTGGGGACTCAAGATTATCTCTAATTAGTCTCTAAAAAAAATGTTCACTTAACTCTATCCCTGAATCTGCCTCCTTCTGTCCATCATAATCGCGTCGATAATAGACTAAATTCTTTCAAGCAGGAGCTGATTTTCACTAATCTGATTTTATTTGAAAAGAAACTTGCAGGATGAGACATTACTCACCTACTCAGATTATTTTATGGATTTAATTTAGACTGTTGTTGAAAATTCCATTCTTCACTTTAGAAAATAAAGAAAAGCATGACTTGCACAAGGTTTTGCTTCAGTGCAGGTGGGGAAATCAATGCACACATGGGCATATTGTTTCACAGTGGTTGTTAATTGCTGAAAGATAAGTGTGGTTCAACTGTTAGTTATGTTTTATCTTTGGCAGGAGTTGTGTTAATTCATTTTTAGGACTGTGATGTAGCCAAAGGGCTATTTTCAAAGGAGAAGGGTGTATAGGGGCATCACTGGCATTTTGGTGATTGTCACCTTTGTTCTGTTTTTATCTTGGAATCTTCAAATCTTTGATGTACTGAAATGGTTAAATAATTATTTTCTCAACTTTCTTTGCACTTTCAGCTAATCACTGAAGTTGTCTTTGCAGCAGCATGGAAGGTGTAACTCATTAGTGAAGTGGGAAATGGTTGTGTTTTGAGGTTGATTTTTATTTTTTAGGTGTGCTTCTTTGTAAAATAGGATGTGATAAGTACTGTGCATGTCTGATAACATTCCTCTAAGATGCTGATTGCAAATAAACTAATAATACCTACAGCTGTCACACCATATGCTACCTTTTTTTTGTGTAGATTTTGTCAATAATGCTGTATTCCTCAAAGCAAGATATCAGTTCACTGGCTGAACAGGAGGATACTGAACTGGAAGACAGAGAACAAGATCAAGATGTGGAGCAGCAGCCTGTTGTTGCTCCTGTTGACTCAGAGCAGAACAAACTTGATCCTCTGGAGGGCCTGGATGAAGCCACCAAAATATGCTTCTTGGTATTTAAATTAGTTACCTCCTTTTGGGTAAATGTGCATTTGCTAGTTGCATAAAACATTTGGTAATTCATATGTTGTTTTTCTTCTAAATTTAGAGAGTATGGCTCTATGATTTCTATGCATCATTCTTTAAAGAAATTAAAATAGAACTGCAGTAATGAATGCTACAAAATCATTATGTAGTGTTTTGCTAAATTGCTTTCATTATTATTAATCTAGATATTAAGTTCATGAATTGTCTACCCACAAAGTGGAAAACAATGTCTAGATCATCCTTAAAGAAATTCCATCTTTTTTTTCCACCTCTAATGTGTTTTTGGTTTTTTTTTTTTTCATTTCTTTTTGCTCCTTGCTCAGATGACACACGATGCACTTAATGCACCTCTCCACATTCTCCGAGCCATGTATGAGTTGCAGATGAAAAGAACAGATTCTTTTTTCCTGGAAGTTCAAAAGAGGTATGTGAAAGTCTGGCTCCAGCAGAAAAACAGTGTTGGAGGAAAATCTAGAATCCTCTCAGTGCTGAATAAAAATTCTTCCAAGGATAAGATTTGGTTTTCATGTGTGAAAAAGTAAGGAAATAAACTCCTGCTAAGTTGTATTTATGGAAGCAAGTCACCATGTTCTGAAACACTTCACATGCTCTTTTCTATGGGGTAGCTCCCATATAAAGATCCACTGTGGCTCTGAATTCTGTGAACTGAGGAAGAGTCAAGAGCTCACATGTGGTTTCTGGTACTCAAAGCATCTCACAGAGACACCATGTTCTCACAGAAATGAATGATTTTGTAACATTTAAATCCTACAGCTTGTTGGAACAGGGGAACAGCTAACATGATAAAAATAGGCAGAGTTTAATCTTTACAAAACAGAAGGTGGGAAGATTTAATTTGCATTTAATTGCCCTAATTGAGTTTGCATTACTTTGGAAACACATTTGTGTATTTTTGATGTTCCTTTGCTCTGCTCAGGTTTGATGGGGATGTGATCACCACGGATGAGAGGATCCGGACGCTGGCTCAGAAGTGGCAGCCCAGCAAACGCCTGAGGCTGGAGGAGCAGAGTTCCAAGGCAGTGGATACAGATATGATCATCTTACCCTGTTTGGTATGGACACCTCTACAAACTGGAACAATTGGAAAATAATGATTTTTGGCATTTAGTAGTTTCTGTTTAGTAACTTTAAACCTCAGAATTTTTCTTATACATCTGAAATAATCTTTTATCAATGTTTTATGTAAAAATGAGTGAGCAGGTATTATTCCTTCCTTAAGGAAGTGAAACTTGATTCCCAAGTCAGGAGAACAAATTGTGATTGCAGGCTGTAATTTCCTCCCCTTACACAAGAGAGATTGTATCTCATTGCTGTAAGCTTATGCCATGCTACTGTTTGAGCATATCATTGTTATCTTACAGTAAATTCAGCAGAACAAGGAAGCAATGAATTTATCTTGTAAAGTAGACACTGCACTCACAAGCTTTAGGTTTTGTATTCAACAGCAGGGTCTCCCAGCTCTCCTTTATTTTGAGGGCTCAGTCCTGGCCGTGTGGTGTCACCAGTACAGCTGTTTATCAGTTGCACGGCAAAGGGGAAGGAACTTCCTGAAGCAGTTGCATGTAATTATAAGAAAAAAATAGGCCTTTCAACAGCTTATACAGAGACTGTGAAATACCCATGCCTGGAAAATGTCCAAACTTTAATGGACAAAGCCCTGGTTTTGAAGTTATGTAAGTCTTAAGTCAAATTTGGACCAAAAGTCCCTCCCAGCTTGTCTCATTTCAGGGCACTTGGTAGCTTTACCTCTGTAGGTGAGCTTCAGTTAACACCTCTGGATAGAATTCTATCTACTGTTTCCACAAATACATCAGTGAATAGTGAGGTGTGTAGACATAAACAGTGTTTCTTAGGAAATCTGTAGCTGTGTGAGAGATCCCACTTTTGTAGGATTTTTGGCAAATTCATTTGTAAATTCAGCTTGCAAACAATTCCAGACATAAGGCAGTAAATTATTGACAGCCTGTTTTCAAACTTGCATCTCTCTTCTTGCAGTCAAAGCCTGTACTCTGTGATAAAGCAACAGAAGAAACCAATCCTGTTGCCCAGAAACTCATCACCAACACAGAGAGTGACCTGCAACTCAGCTATGCCAAGCAGCGCCGCACCAAGAGCTCCATCCTCCTGCACAAGGAGCTGGACTCCAGGAGCAAAAAGGCTGTGAGGGAATACCTGTATCGTGTCAATGAGGCAATTGCAGTTCTGTATGCCAGGCATGTGCTGGCATCCTTGTTAGCTGAGTGGCCTGATGATGTGGCAATCAATGAGGAAATCCTAGACCTCAGTGGCCCAGCCCATATGACATACATCCTGGACATGCTGATGCAGCTAGAGGAGAAGCAGCTATGGGAGAAAGTAAGTGGATTTCACCTAGACATGTGAACAAAACCTGTGCCTACATGCCATGAGACTCTGACTAGCAAAAATACTTGCAGTTCCTTTTTACAACTAAATTAAAATTCCAACATTTAAATTAGTTCTGAGAAAACATTTGGAATCTGTCAGTGCCTTGATGTGCTGATCTTATTAACAGAAAATGGAAAAACTAGCTGTGTAGAGAGAACTCTTTCAGTAATGAAAGAGAAATTGGTAAAATAGGCAGTCTGTTTTGAAAACAGGCAATCTAGATGGTAATCTAGAGAAACTGGTAAAATAGGCAGTGCCTTTAAAAAGCTGCTTTTTTTTAGATCTCAATGTGTATATTGTAATACCTGCTGCTCCACTGATGAGCTGGTGGTGGAAGTGATCTTGGAATTACAATAGAATGTTGTAATGAAAGTGTCAGCTCAAGGCTTCACAGCAGTCAAAGCAAATTAAGTGAAGGGAATCTTCAAAGAGGCAATGAAAAATAAAGCAGAAGGCATTGGTATGCCACTGAACTAATACTATGCACTCTTTTGGACTGCAGTGTCTCTCTCATCTCATTAAAAAATTAAAATAAGATTCCATACAACTGCAACAGGCCTAGAGAAAAATGGCAGGGATTATTACAGCCATGAGTAACTTCAATATGAGGAACCAACTGGTTTTCTTCATTCTGGATCTTTCCCCTGTGAGGCATTGAGGGAAAAGGAGTAATGGAAAAGTCTGTTCCTCTTTCTCTGTAGATTTAAAGCAGTAAATAGCATACAAAAGTTAAGAGCAAGTATTATTCACTGGCCCTCCCAGTAAGAAAACAAAGGAGTGTCAGATTAAGGTAATAAGTGGCAGGTCCAAAACAAACCAAAAGAACAGGTTCTTGACACAGTAAGTCATGGAAATTGTTGCCCCAGGGTGTTTTTATGGGTTCAGAAAAGGGCAGGATGAACTGATAGAATAAAATCTATTAAGGCATATTAAATGCAAAGGCCTAGCCTTTGTCTTAGGCAAAGAGTGCCTTCAGGGAACTGCTACATGCTGCCTTTGTTTTTTAAACTCTTTTTCCCAAGAAATCAGTTTTTGGTGAATTTGCTGACCTGAGCTGGTGTGTTACATTTTATAGGAAGAGTTAGGAGATGGCAGGTGAAGACCTGGAATGAGTTACTCTGATGACCTGAAAGGGCCTCAAGTAACAGAATTCCCAATTCAGGGCTTTTATGCACTGCTATAAAAATAAGAAAAAGGGAGACTCAGGTGGTTCTGAATTACATTTTGTGTGTCCTGATAGATTAAAGGGCATTTTTTGGTAGTTTAAAACACACAGGACTTGCATCTGCTGCTTTCAAAACTTCAGCCATCTAATTGATACCTTATCATTTCTTCTTATGCACAGAGTTGTACTTTTTTATTTGAAGGCTGAAATATATGACATATTCTATTCAAATCAAAACCTTTAGGTATAAAGGTGCCTGTTTAGTATGGTAACAAAGTTGTTTATCTCACTTGATTACAGTTTTAGTTTCCTGTTAATTACTTTATGGATTTACCTTGATTCTAGCAGTTGTGTGAAGAGACTTAGCCAATATCTGTCATGTTTTTATCAAATAAAGAATGAAAATCTAGAACAGAGGACAGAGTGAAATCTTTTGTGCTTATGGAGGCATCATTTGTGAATGTATCTTGTTTCTTGCTGATACTTGATTCCCTCTTCCAAAGTACTGTGGCTGGACGTGACTTGTGTCAACCATCAGCATGACAGTTGTAAATGTTCTTTTGACAGTAAATTGTATTTACATGAGGTTTCTCCTCCCCAGATTCTCCAGAAAGTGCTGCATGGCTGCAAGGAGAGCATGCTGGGCACCATGGCCCTAACAGCCTGTCAGTTCATGGAGGAGCCAGGGATGGCAGTGCAGATGAGGGAATCTCAGCATCCTTACAACAATAATACCAACTTTGAGGTAAGGCAGCCATGGATTGCAGAGCATGGCTTGGAGCTGATATCACCCAGGGCTTGGAGCAGAAGCCTCTCAAAGTTCCACGCGGGTGCCTGTGGGACTTCTGTGCTTGAAGCACCTGTGAAGTCTGTTCAGTCTTGCTTGGAAAAGGCTGATGTCAGATAGCTCAGGCCTTGCCCTGCATAGAAATGTGTTCAATCAGGCACTTTAATGTAATTCTAATTCAGTCATATGAAAAGTGCATCACTTACATGGTTTTACTGTGCATATATTTGAAGCAGATCAGATTTGTATATAGTTTCAAGGCCTTAATGATCAAGTGTTTCTACTCTTCCTTTCAAAGATTTGTTTCAGTTGGCCTGTTACTCCCCTGTGCTGTTAGATGAAAGGAGGAGTGGTGTCTTTTTTCTTGCATTTCTCATTTTAGACTCTTTCCCTGACACAAACAGTTTCTTCTCTTGATACTGTTTGAAATCATTTTTCTGATATAGTTTGGTAATTATTGCCTCTGGGCAGTCTTGAGATTCTAATTTCCCAGCTACTCTGACTCTGATTTTTATATTTAAAATGCATATAAGCCCTTAGGTTCTGGCAGTGAGATCAATATCAGCAACAATTACTGCTTTTGAAAAAGGAAAGCATTGCTGGCAATTAATTTTACATGCTTAATAGCTAATGTGGACAATAGGCCATGTTTTACATTTGTTTGAATTAGCTCTGGGTAAAAATATCAAAGATTTTTTTAATCACAGAGATGCTGTAGTATTTTTTATATTTCCCTTGTTTGTATGGTGAAAGTTAAGTGGGTTCTGGGCAATACAGTGTGACACAAAACTCCTGTGTTTATTCCTCAGGATAAAGTTCACATTCCTGGTGCTATCTACCTCTCCATCAAGTTTGACTCCCAGTGTAACACAGAGGAGGGCTGTGATGAGCTGCTCATGTCCAGCAGCAGTGACTTCCAGCAGGACAGGCACAGCTTCAGTGGCTCTCCACAGAAATGGACTGATTTTGAGCTTCCAGGTGAATGCACTGATTCAAGGTTATCTAGGATATTTATATGGGATATTGCTGGGGCTCCTGAGAGAAATTCCTGATGAGTTCAATGTGGATGTTCCTGAGATGTGTAGGAAAAAAGCTAATTCTTTCCTTGTCCCACTCTGCTTGCTCTGACGTGCTGCTCTTGCATTTGTTTCTGAAAAGTGGCTTATCTGTTGTTGTGCTGTGACCTTTTCTTTCCACCCCTCAGTCAAAGCATGCACTCAGCTACTGGAAACAAATTTGATCTTGATTCTGTTCCAACACAGTCCTTGTTCTGCACGATATTCTCTTACATTGTTTATGCCCTGTCTTACTTTCCACAGGAAGCACATTTTTTTATTTAAAAAAAAAGAAATATATGCTTATCTCTGTCTCCATGCTCTGCTGCTGCTCTGAGCAAAGAGAGCCAGTGCCAGCACCTTGGCTCCAGCTGGTGCTACTGAGAACAGCTGGAAAAAACCCAGGCTTTGGCTGCCAGCTGCACTCTGGATTCTCTAAGCACATTTTGAGAGCACAGTGAGGAGCCATTGCCAGGGAGCTCAAGGACTGCACAGTCCCCTGCTTCTGATTTTAACTGTTTTAACCCACCGAGCATTGGGGTGCTGCAGGAAGTTCTTGATTTCAAGGACTGTCAGCACCTGTAAAGAGACTTAGGAGCTTTCTTAGCAAACCAGTTTGGGTTACAAGGTGCTGGTTTTGGGTTACAAGGTGCTAGTTAAAAGCAGATGTGTGTTCTGTAGGAATATTTGAGATTTCTGTGAACTTCTATCTGTCTTCGTTTTCCTCCCTAATAGTTGCTGAGGTTTGCCAAGGAGCTGAACTTTGAAGCCCATTGTTTAGAGCAACCTTGACTGTGAAACTTGAGTTTCACCCAGTGGAAGTTCATTTCCAACAAAGGCTGGTTGGATTAAGGCTTTTGATTCCAGCAGGTTTTAGCTGAAACCAGACATTTAAAAGCTTCTGGGCTCTTCATTTGATTGAAGAGCTTTCTCCTACGAGTAGGAGAGAACACTGTCTATTTCAGGAAATTTATACAAACCAACACACCATTTCATTATAAAAATGGAAATTATTTTATACGTATTTAATTTTAAATCCTAAAAAATTCTTCTTGTTCGTGAAACTATGAACATTCTGCTTCCCAATGAAATCTAGCCTGCTTGTCCTAGGGTGGCAGGCTTTTTCATGGGGTAGAAAGGTATTTTAAGTTTTAACAGCTCTAGTATTATAGAGCACAGTAGGTAAGATGATGTTTTGTGTAGTGTAACAGCCAACTATCAGGATTTATCTCTGAAGGTGTAGGTGCTACAGTAGCAAAAACCTTTTGAATGTTTTTTGCCTGATTGTAAAGTGGTCAAATGTTTTAATAGTCCTTCTATTTTTAAGTAGATTAAATATTTTTAAGTGATTAAGTTTAACAGTTTTTTTCCTTGGAGTAAAAATGTTCAATTTAATTTTCTGACATGTAAAAATTTTACTTTCAAATATTTTAAATCTTTTATCCAATGAATTTAAGTGTTGTAAAAAGCTTGGCTGCCTGTATAGAGGTTCTTGTTTCATAAATCCTAACTGATCCAGTAACACAACTGGAAAAGTAAAAGTTACATATGCAGAATATGGAGTTTCTTTAATTTCCTCTATTTAGTTGTCAAAAATGTAAAAGGCATTATCCTTCTTATCCAGTATCTTTAGACAGGTGAAACCATTGTGGTTTCCTCTTTGTCACCTGTTCTTTGTGCTTCATAGTTACCAAAATATAAAAGATCACCTCTCTTGAATGAAGACATCTAGCATAAAATAATTTCAGACTTTTCATTTAAATTGTATTTGAGATGGCAAAACAAACTCAGAAATAGTAATGTGGGCTTTCTTCCTTCCCTGAACACAGGAGACACACTCT
This sequence comes from Luscinia megarhynchos, assembly GCA_034336665.1. NCBI lineage: Eukaryota > Metazoa > Chordata > Aves > Passeriformes > Muscicapidae > Luscinia > Luscinia megarhynchos. Next base: position 4,105,037 of record CM067581.1, read on the forward strand.
ACTACAAATTTACTTCTGACATGAGCAACACCGAGTGGGGTTATAAGTTTACAGTGACAGCGGGTCATCTGGGAAGGTTTCAGACAGGTAAGAGATGCTCAGAATGTATTGAAAAGGGCCTTTTTTAATCATTTTGCTCAACTTTGAGAGACCTGTGGTTGTCCCTTTTCCTTGACTTAGAATTTGCATTCAGTGCTTTAGAAATAACGTGATCAGTTTTGTTCCAGTTGAAACTCAACTGATTTCCTCTTATTTCCAGTGATTTTGGGGTAGAAACAGAAAATCTTCACAGAGACTTGGACATTACAATTATAATAATCCAAAATCTCATTATATGATAGTAATTACAGAGTATTTAGTAAACACTCCAGGATGCCGTAATTGGAAACAGAAATAGTGCTAATTGCATTTTTCAGAAGTGGTTATCCATTAAAATAGGATGGTTCTGGGTTTAATTTCTAGCATAAGAGGTTTTGTTAGTTTATATTAGAGTTTAAATATTTTTAATGAAATTGAGGCTGGTGGATAATTTGCTACCAGCAAAACTACTGCATGTCGTGTAATAGGGAGGGCCTGTGGTTTGTTTGCCATATTTGGACAGAAATTTAATTTTGGATGTGATTCTTTCTAATTTTTATGTAAGTTTTGCCTCAAAAACGAGTAGCCATGTCAGGATGTAATCTAGAGTTATCTCAGATTTTTGATTGGTATTTTAATTCAATATTTCTGCCTTACAATATTTGGTATATAGAGAAAACTGATTATATGAACAGAATGTGTCCCTACAAAACTGACCAGCTGTTTGATTTTTTTTTCCCCCCCAGGGTTTGAAATTCTAAAGCAGATGCTGTCTGAGGAAAGGGTCATTCCTCACCTTCCACTGGCCAAAATTTGGGAGTGGCAGGTGGGAGTGGCGTGTCGCCAGACCGGGCACCAGCGGCTCAAGGCCATCCACCTGCTCCTGAAGATAGTGCAGTGCAGCAGCCAGGGGTGAGTGCTCCAAGGGCAAGAGAGCAAACAGACACTCAACTCATACTATTTTGAAACAAAAAACCCCCTGTGATTTGAAGCAGGTATTCTTAATTTGCCTATCAGATGCAATTTACAGTGCTTTGGTAGCAGAAGTGTTTTACCCTCTCTTCTTTCCTGGCCTTTAAAGAAGTCTGTGAATTCAAACGTCATTGTAAAGAAAAAAACATCATCACAAAACAGGACAAAGGTAGATTTCAATTAATTTTCTAGATAATAATAAATTTCTAAATTTCTAGAAATTTATTCTCTCTATATTAGTTATACTGCAGAATTAAGGTAAGGATGAAATAATAACCTGGTGAAGTGATGATTTGATACCCAGTAAAGTAAATAGCTTTTCAGTTATTATTTTCAGTTGCACCATTTAAGCCTATAATTGAGTTTTAGAAGGGATATATGTCCTTTAGCTTATGTATGGCATGAATATTTTTAGATGCAAGAGCATTTAGCAAAGTGGTTATTTTTTATTTTTAACTGTCACAAATATATGGTTTTGTTCTCTTAAATTTGATTTGATTTTGGTTTTCCCCCCACCTCCCCATTCCCAGAAATGGGCATGGTGGTTACTCACTATTCTATCATGATTTCATTTAAATTACTTTTTTTTCAGGGACTGTGACCTCACTTTATTGAAGCCACTTTGGCAGCTTTTCACCCATATGGAAAACAACTCATGTAATGACACAGCCAAGCCTGGTATTCTCCTTCCTCTTCATCGTGCACTGGCAGAACTCTTCTTTGTGACAGAAAACAGAGTTACTGTAAGCAGTTCCTGTCTTTCTATCCCTCCTCTCCTCAGTGCTGGGAATGACAGAATTCAGTGTTACACTCAATGCAGTTTTCCTTTATTAATCAGAGCTACACAGACATTAACAACTTTCACTTCTAAATTCTAATTAGAGGGGAATTCTGTTACCTTATCCATCATTGGATTTTAAGTCATGACTATTAAGGCCCTAAAGCCACTGTTTGTTCTGAGAGGAATTCTAGTTTAATAATTAATTTAAAGGTATTTGCATGTGGTTTTCGTTGAGTTGGTTTTGAACTTTAAATACGAGCAGTGTCATGAGCTCATTTTTGAGATCACAAGCTGTGCTCTAGTCTGGGAGAGTCTGGTGTGCAGTTCTGATACCTTTGCTTCTTGGGGACTGCTCTAATGATCAGCATTTTAATGTTAATTAGTGCATTATCACCTTTGGTAGAAACACTGGTGTTCATTGCATGTTTTCTGGCTGCAGGAGCTTGGATCTCTACAGGAGTATTTGCTTGCCTTAAATACTGAAGATCATCTTCATCGCTGCACAGCACAGGTAGGATTGCACAGCCCCAGGGCTAGCTGGGTCTGGGATCTCTGTGGCAGACACTCAATGAGTTCTCATTGCCTGTGGAGCTTATAAAAGACATATTCATGTACTTGATCATTACAGTACCTTGACAGGCCTCTGAAGGCTGTGAGTGTGAGCTATGCACAAATGCCTTTCTAGGATATTGGGAAGGAATTCTTTCCCATGAGGGTGGTGAGGCCATGGCACAGGCTTCCCAAAGCAGCTGTGGCTGCCCCATCCCTGGAAGTGTCCAAGGCCAGGCTGGATGGGGCTTGGAGCAGTGTGGGCTGGGGGCAGGTGTCCCTGTCATGGCAGGGAGTGGAATGAAATTATTTTTAAGGTCCCTCCCAACCCAAACCATTCTGTGATTCTAGGTGTCTATTTCTGTTTAGTTTCATACAATTTCTTTACATTTTGGACCTGAGGAGAATATTTGGTGTGACTTTGTTTTTCCTTTTCTTTTCTAGGCCCTGAAAAACATTGCTGCTATCAGCCTTGCCATTAACTATCCAAACAAATCAACAAGTTTCTGGAATGTTTAATACTGGCTCAGGCCGGAGTGCATGGGATAGAGTAGTTTGTCCATAGGACATTGGAACAAACATCTTAACTCCCTTCAGGAGAAGTTCCTTCAGCTTCAGTGTATGAGCACTCTGCAGCCTTCCTTCCTTCCACCTTGATGTAGAATTTGTAAAAGTATCAGTGCACTTCAATGAAAAAGCACATCTCAGAGTAACTCATGCGTCGCCTACAGTTATGTATGCACATATTGTAGCATGTTAGAGTAAACAGAACAATATTGTTTTTTATTCAGAGGAAGTAAAGGAAAGAACGTAGCTGAAGTATGAGAATGGAAGGCCCCCACATTTGTATCATCTGCTCCTGAGGAAACTTGATCCTTAAAACATGTCAGCTTCAGAAAATATTGCTGAACTCGGGGTGATGCCATCAGCAGCATCTGTTGTACATCTTCAGAGTGAAACAGGCAAACCAGAATTTGCACCAATGGTCCACGCTTGAATCCTGTCATTTTTGCTTTGGAGGCTACTTCCCAAGGAAAAGGATTTCAATTCTTACTAAACTACAGGTTGTAAAACAAATTGTGGGTGATTTCCAAAGCAGTTGAAGGATTCCAGTTTAACAGCATCCTTGTGCCAGAGCTTTATGTTTCTCCTGTTCCTTGATTCAGTCATCTGGGTCACCTGTTCTTACCTTGCTTTATCTCCAATGTATTATTCCAGGTAGCCCATTATTGTAGTGCAGAGGGCAGAGGCTGGCCTTGAGTCACAGGGCAGTGGTGATATGAAGACCTGAAGAACTTAGATGTTTCTCAAAAATCACATTTTTACAAGAAATTGTGAGGCTTTTTTTCCTTCAGTTATTCTAATATTAGTGGCTTCGAGGTCCTTCTTGGCAATGTTGGGAACCTGAACTCCCAGCACTCAGGGTGGGGTTAATGATCAATCCTCTCTTATCTTACAGAGCAATAACCACATTTCTCTTAGTGAACATGGAATGAATTGCAGGCTTTCTATGCTGAAATATTGGCTTTCTTCCTGCACAGCTACATTGGTTATTACCTTTCAAAGAGGTAAAAAGAACACAGAAAGGTATTTTGGGTACCATTGCACATTTTGTAGAGCTGGTTTTGTCAAATATAAATTCAGATTATTTTTATGCTAATTTTCTTCTTCACTTCTTCACCCCAACACTGGAGTATGGAAAAAAAAGTCAGCCAAAAGCTCTAGTAGTAACTGAATGCAAGTTGTGTAAACCAGTGCCTCTGTCAGAAGGAAATGTATTTATTGACCCTACTTGTCCAAAATTTGAGTGGTGCCCAAATACAGTGCACAGGAGCCCTGCTTTGGGGAGTGTCCTCTGAACTGATGCTCTTTATCACCTGGGGCTGGAGTTTAAGGATGGCCCAATCTCCCTCTGAGAGGGAAACTTGCAGTAATACATCCCTCAGAATTTTTTTGATGGGCTCTTGTGCTGTAGAGTTTTGTTTAGACTTCTGTTCAGCCAAGTGAGTGCACAGTGAGGGCTTGAATCAGAATGTGATTATTCTTCCTGAAAGACAACTGATGACCAAGAAGCACCATGCTGAAGCCATTGCCTTCAGGAATGGAGTGGCTCTCTTAGCAAATGAAAATGCCAGGATTCAGGAAGAGTGTAGAATTTGTGCAAGACTGAAAGGAAGCAGAGAGATGCTGCTCTGAAAGCCCTCCTTGAGCATCCTGAGTTGATTTCCTTAAAGACATCAGGATGGGAAGGGAATTACCAAGATTGTGGTGTACTTAATCCACGGGTCATTCTGTTCCCACATCCACACAGGGTGTTTGAGTTTGCAGCCTCCCTGCAGGGGTGTCAGGGATCCCCTGGGGAACCAAATGCTTCACACCTTGTCATTGTTTGAACAGATCCTGGGCATGGAGAGGTGCTCACCAAAAGGAGATGTTTGTAAATTGATGTTAGGGAGCCATATGGATGGGGCAGGTGAGCACTTGGGAATTGCTTCTCTGGAGCAGAAGGACTTCTATTCACTGCCTCAGTGGGCACCCATGGCTGAGGAATCACAGATATGCAATGGGCTGCTGTGCTGAGCTGTGCAGCTGCTGAGACCTGCTCAGACAAAGAAGGCTTTTTCTTTTACCACATCAGGGATGAAGACTGTAAATAAACCATTCACAGAACCTGTCACAGCTCTGTCATAGTCACCTTTTTTTTTCTGTTGGACTGTCCTTTTGCTTTCTGGATGAAGACATGAGGCTGCAAGGATGACACAGGAGTGGCCAGAATTCCTTGCTAGGCATTACCACTCAACTTACTCTACCAGCAGTGACTGGCCTCATGAGGCAGTCGTCTTGCCCTGAAGGAACTGTCTAGGAACAGTGTCCACTAAATATAATTTCTACCCACTAGATGGAACTGAAGGACTGTGACCTGAGTTGACACTGAATCTGTTGCTGCCTTATAACTCAAATCATTAATTATGGATTTTTTAACAGACAAGAAACACTGATTATTTTTTTTTCTTCTGGTAGCTCTAAAGAGAGAGGAATAGAATACCAATAATGAATATTCATGATCTATCACATTTTAAAAATTATGCAGAAGTTCCAAGTGGATGTGAATGATGCTATTGAATTGTATAAAACTGTCTGGAAAACAGGTATGCTGAAAAAAATGTGCCTAATATAAGAAAAACTAAAAAAGTTGTCCTGCCTGAATCACTTATGATGTGTTTAAAACAAACCATATTATTCCTAATGATACATTTGACTTGCTTTCATTAAACACTTAAAAACGAGAGTTTTATAATTTCTTTTCTTACGGGTTTACTACTTTGCAATTTTTATCAGTTGTTTAAAATATATCAGACCTTTAGATTTATTCCAGTTCAGTTCAACATGTAAAAAGAAAGCTACAGATGTGGGTAAAATATGCAAATGAAGAGAAATATATTGTACAAAATTCTATAAAATCAAAAAAGTACAACACAGTGTCTGTTTTTTGTTTGATTTTCTCCTCTCCTCACTGAATGTTTAATGCTGCAGTTTGTAGTGAGATACCAGGTTTTTCTTAGGAATCTTAATTTTCCATGCCTGTAAGCAAACTTGCTTGTCCTCATGTGGTTGGTAAATATCTGAAATTACATTGAGCTATGCAGGAACCAGACTTCTGGAGTCATCTCTAAAATTCCAGCCCTGCTGTTTACATTCCAGTGGCCTTACCCTAAAAAATTCAGTTTTCCTGTGGATATCCATTGGTTTCAGTGCCTGTGTAGATTCACTTTGAGACCTGAAACACACATCTGGAGGCTCCAGATGTCTCCTGTAAAGCTGAGATTTGTGTTAGTGTTGATTCTGATTAGTGATGTTTATCAGCAGAGGTGCTTATGCCTACCTGCTCCAGTGGGTTTAATTGAAAAGGTTGTTTGCCTTGGGCTTGCCTTGAGGAAAGGGCTGTGTTGGAGTCAACATCTTCCTGTATTTGCCTAGAGCTGCAAGTTGTTTTCTTGGACAATGGTCTAATTAGGTGATTTTATTAAAACATAAATAAATAATAGGATTGTGAGGGTGTGGGAGAGTGAGGATTGTTCCTGAGGTTTGAGGTTTCAGCTGATAAACCTTGAAAGAATTCAGTGTAATTGTTCTGAAATGGAGAGTGGTGCTATTGGAATGTGACAGAGGGCACATCCACTTTGGATCTGCTTTTCAGGTCAAGTTTGTTAAGACTGTTTTTCTTCCAAGAGATCAAAAGTAGACTGCAAGTTAGCTTAGAGGTGGGTGACTTTTGAAAAATCTATTTTTAGGAGAAGGCTGAGCTGTGATGAAAACAGAACTGGTCCAATCCCTGTGTTTTCACAGCCCAGTTCAGATCTTGTGTTTCCAGTGGGTTTTGTACCTTCACAAACACGAGGGAAACACCTGCATATTTGTACCATTTTAAACCTGGAATGAACATCTGCAACTCCCTGGAATACTCTACTATAAAATCTGGGCGCCCTGGGGCAGAAAAAGGCCCAATAATCTAAGTTAGTCCTCCCCCTTTTCAATGGTGAATCCCCTGAAGTGAATTGTGTTGGGTCTGCTGGGGAGGCACCAGGACAAGCATCTTTCCTGTTTCCAGGGGACAAAACCACAACCATGGGAGCCTTGGAAAACATGACCTGGCCTTTAGGGAAAGCCCTAGAATACTGGAAAACACATCAGTATGTGTAAAGAGGTTGGTTTCCAGCACTGGACCAGGAGGTCAGGCTGGATAATAACTGGAACAAAGAATGTTTGTTGGTAACACAGCCTGGAAAAACGGGACCTGTACTGGGTTTTGAAGGGGGAAACTCAAGTCTGGCCCCCCTCACATCTGCATTTAAAGCCAAGTAGTCAACCCTGATTCAAGGTGAATAAGAGTGAAATCCACTGTGAATAAGTACGAGGTGAAGGAAGTGAGATTAAAGCTCATTCTTTCCATGACGATCAGGTCGAATGCAATCAGGTCTGTTCTGCAGTCAAATCTTTCCTGATTTTTACCTAAGAAAGAACAAATAATAAAAAGCTGATACCCAGCTCCAGCCCAGACTGCAGTGGGCCTCACATGTGGGTATGCAGAAATAAACACTTGAAAAAAAAGAAAACCAAACTCTTTTTTCCTCCAACTGGAAACATCCACAAGCATTCCTGATAAATAGATGGAAAATCTTAGCCAGTTTTGTAGTGGTACTTAGCATTTAGAAATTCCCATTCCTTGAATATAAAAAGAATCAATGTTTGGATTTAGGGAGCATGAGAAAAGAGGGGGAGAAGAGAACACTGGTCTGTGACAAAGATGGGGTCTTTCCTCACAAGTGCTGAGCAGTTGGCTGGGGAGTTTTTCCTACTAATCCTTTTCTGACAACAGTAATGAATTTTTTTAAACTGGTTTCTTCTTTCCATTCCCCACTTTGCTGTCTGACTTTCCATAATCTTACTGCATAAATCTTATCGTATTTTGGAGGTTTTTTTCTTAACATTTGCAGTGCAAATAACAAATATTTAAACTTGCATTGCATGGAAAAAGTCAGTTTTATGAAACCTAAGGAAATTTGAAGTGCCTGCAAATGTTTGTCAGTGGTAGCTTCTCTTACAGGCTCATTTCCAAAACACTTTGCTGGCATCTCCTCACAGCTGGATCATCACATCCAGCAGGGGTTGGTAAGGCCACACTAAATTATTTTTAGCTCTGTATAATGAGTCATTCTTACACTGGCACAAGGTGCCCAGAGCACTGTGGCTGCCCCATCCCTGGAGGCGTCCAAGGCCAGGTTGGACAAGGCTTGGAGCAGCCTGGGATTGTGGAAGGGGTGGAATGGGATGGGCTTTAAGGTCCTTCCCAATCCTATTCCATGATTCTCTGATCTTTTACACACCTGCGTGTTGTGGGCTGCACCTCTGTTCTCACCTCACTGCCTTTCAGACACCCAAAGCTTTTAACTTCCTCAACCACATAACATTTCTAAGAACCAACAAAATACCTGAGGAATCACAGGAAATGCATCCCATTAGGATTTTATACTTTCTATCAGCAAAAGCATCCTGTGCAGATTTTCCTCTCCTAGGATAAGACTTTGATGTGCGTGTGTAGGTATACATTTACTGGGGCTTCAGTTCATCACTGTGCTTATCTTGGATCAAGTTAAATATGGAATTAAGGTGTAATCTTAAGCACATCTAGTTCAGCTTTTAAAGGTAGGCTTTAAATTGGGTTTGTTGCCTTGGAGCCTAAACAGACCGTGCAGTTGATGGGAAGTGCGCAGATCGTGTGGCTTTCCCTCACATCCAGCAGGATCGGCAAAGGCAGAAAACACAAAGATGAATTCTTGACTCAGGAGAAGTGTTGAGTCAGGAGACCTTTAGTCTCATCATTTTGCTTGAGAATAAATCATGCCTGTGTTTCTTACCCTTCTCCTCTACATCAACCACCCACAGAAAGCTCATTCATCAAAAATGTCAATGGTTTCCCAGAAATCTCTGCACTCACACCTTGGGGATTTTATTCCTCTGAGCAGCAGCTTGGGCTCTTTTCTCCCTACCAATGTTTTTCTTCTTGAAGGGGGGGAGTGAAGGGGAAGGTTGTTTGTTTGCATGTTTTGGTTTTTGGTTTTGTTCCTTCCTACTGTGCCTTAATATTTAAAAAGAACATTTCATCCTCTGTGGGGTCAGCATTGGATACGCTACTGGATTTTAAACTACATCATTTTTCCCCCCATTCAATTGCCAGTTGATGTGTTTGATCTTTTGCCACCTTATTTTTCTGCAGAAAATACCTCAGCCTCATCAGAGGTGATGGCAGCTGGAGGGTGTGCTCAGTGCTCACTGCTCTGGGTCCTGCCTTTTCCTTAAGTCAAGGAAGGCAATCCTGTGGGGGCAGGACCTGGGGGGTGAAATAGTTGCTTTATTTCCCAGGAACTCAAAGCCTCTCTAATGGTAAAGCAAGCCTCTCCTCACTTTTGCTCTAGTAATGCTTAACACCTGAAGTGCTGCTGTTGGCCAGTAATACCTTGTTTTTAATTAAGCATAGAATTGAGGGGGATGAGGATGAGGATGAGGAGCATGGCCTGATATCCAGGAGGTCCCAGTGCCTGTCCCCTGTGCTTGTGCTGGCTGTGCACTGTAGGAATTACTCTGCTCCATGACACTTCCTGAAAGCCAAAACCAGTGTTAGAAGGGCACAAGAAGGATCCCTCCAGATCCTTGGATTTTTCCCCTGCTTTTTTCCAATGCTCAATGACCCTTTGTGGGGTTCAGCGAAGGTGCACTCCAGGCTGAGTGCCTGCTGCTCTTAGAGAGTTTTTTCTGCACTAAAATCTCGTTTCCTCCTCAGCTCGTTGCTTCAAGCGCACCCTGAGCTCTCCTGGGGCAGCAGAGCGAGGAAATTCACCAGCCAGGCAGGGTGTGACCTGAGCAAGGATGGGAGAGCCTGTTGGTGACAGCCAGAGCATGGGGAGAGCTGTTGGGGACAGCCAGAGCATGGGGAGAGTCTGTTGGGAACAGGCAGAGCCTGGAGAGAGCCTGTTGGGAACAGCCACAATCACTGCCCAGGAACTCCTGTTCCCTTCAGCCACAGTCCGAGGAGTTCCTGTTCCCTGGTTTGTGCCCAGTTTGTTCCCTCCTCAGAATGTGGCTCATGGCACACAAGTGACCCATCAGCCCTTTTTAACCCTGATGGCCACAGCAATGATGCCACTGTGGGCTGCCAGTGCCAGTAGCCCATCATCTGCCCCAGGCAATCTCTGGCTTTTTCCTTTTAAGACTTTTCCTCCTTTCTGTGGAGTGGAGAGGCTGCACACGAGGTCTTATGGTCATCAGTGCAAGTGATCCTTGGCTTTAACTACAAACTAGTCCCTTGGGAAGCCTCAGATAAATTAAACCAGACAACTGCAGCTCAGCCCCAGCTGCTGAGCAGTTGGTTCACTTGGGCATTCAGGACCTCCTGTCTGTGGCCCAAGTGTGAATGTCTCTGGGCAAAGGCTGGTGTTGGTGTCCCCTGGCTCCCAAGCCTGGCTCTGCAGTTCCACCCCCTGAGCTTCTCTTGGGTGGCACAGCCAAAACCTGCCTCAGAAATGTCTCTTCTGGCTGCTGGATCCTCCAGGAGGCTTTTGCTGCACCAGAGCCTCATTTTCTGCAGGGGTTGCAGAAGAAACAAGGCAAGACAGGAGCCTGGAGCTGTTTAGGGGTGCTGCACCCCCTGACACTGTGTGATGGTGTTGGATTGACCTGCTGTTGTTCATGGTTCTGCTTTAGGTGCTGCCATCACGGCTCTTGCAGCAGCTGCACAACCCAGCAGCAGCATTTCACCTCTCCCATTGCAGATGCTGGGATGAGAGCAAGAGAAGCTTGAGAGTGGTGTCCAGCTAAAGCACCAGTCAGGGTACCTGCACTCCCCACCCAAACTTTGGACATCTCTACAAAGCCAGAGAGCAGCAGCCCCAGGCTGCACCTGCAGAGGGTAACACAGGAGAAGCAGCACCTGGCATCAGAGCTGCGTGATACCCAAACTAAACCACAATAACCCACCCCTTTGGGGTGCCTGCTGCAGGGGCAGGACCCTGCTGTGCTGCTGAGAGCCCTGGAGCAGCCCTGTGCACATTTCCAGCCCTGTACACATTTCCAGCCCTGTGCTCAACACACATCTCCACGAGCTGCTGAGGAACCCCACCCTGGCTCCAGCCCTGGGGGATGCTGCAGGAGGCAGATTTGTGCTCAGTGCATGTACCCTGTCCTGATTTTTCAACAGTTGCTTTCCTGGGAAACCCTGCCAGCTCATAAACCACTTTTAATCTCTCAAGAAGGTCCTTTGTGCAGCCTTTTGTAAACAGGGCCTGTCCCATTGCTATAGCTACGGCCCTTTTGCTGCTGGACACACCTGTTTGTTTTTCCAGCTCCTTTCTGCTGCAGTCAGATTTTCCCTGACACCTCAATAAAAATCCTGAGGAAAGCCCTGCCCTGGTCCTGTGCCCTCCTCGCCCTTGCAGATTAAGGAAACTCCTCGCTCCCCTGGGATCAGTTTTCTGCAGGTAGTGGGCTCAGCCAGGGCCCCTTGGTATGGTTTTGTTTTCTGGTTATAACCCTTAAAATGACTGTGTGGAGCAGGGCTGGGGATGGTGCTGTTTGCAGTCAGGTGAAACAGATTCCTTGGAAAGGGCCAGGAATGGTGATGTCCCTATGGCCCCTCAGCAGAGATTTTGCAGACACATCATGGGGTTTTCTCACTGAACACTTCTCTCCTCATGCATAAAACTCCAAATTCGTGCTTTTGGGATATCAACCTCATGTGTCCACTCAGGCAGCTGGAAGTGTCCCAGCCCCTGGGTTCAGCATGGTGTGGAGAAAGGCTTTCCCCTAAAGAACTCTACTTTCCCTGGCACCAGGAGGCTGCCCAAGGGTTTGCACTGCCTTTTAGAGACACCTGAAAAAGGAAAATATTCCACATTCATGAGCTGTGGTTGTTGCACTCCCAGAGAAAAACATCCATAGATGAAAACTATCCAGGGGAAGTTGCCCTTCATCTGCCAGGTGCTGTTCCTGTACCAGGTTTGGGTGGTGATGGGTTTCAATTTGTCTTCCCTCGTTTTATTTCTTCCCCTTCCAGACATAGCTGAGGTTTGCCCCCATCACTAACATCAGGATCCACTCTCTTTGCCTCCCTGCTCTGCTCCCTGGTATGGCTGTGTCACACTCTGCACACCAGGATCACCAGGACAGCTCAGAGCCAGGCAGGGAAAGCCACCCCCAGGCTGCAAGGCTTAATTCCAGGCTTAGGCAAGGCTTAATCCCCTGGGCCAGAGCTCCAGCACTTCCTCCTGGCACCCAAAGTGCTGCTGACACAGAGCAGGGAGACACCTCAGGGTGCACAACTCCAGCCAGGGACAGACACCTGATGGTGTCTGTGAAAAGGATGGGCTGGGGCAAGGAGCAGCTCTCAGGATTTGGCCCTACTTTTGTGCAACAAAATAATTAAATTACTTTAATTAAAATAATTAAATCTCTTTATTTCACCAGAATGTTATTGCTCTTTATTGTCCCACTGTTTGGCAGAGCTGCTTAATGTGAAACAATGTGTTGGAAATTGAATTTCTGATTAATGGGATGTATTTGCTGCGTGGTGAGTGTGTTACAGTTTTAAAAGGGGGAAAATGATGACCTTTAATGCTGTTAATGGAACAAGGCTGTGTTTGGCAGCACCACTAAGGCCTTGCACCTCATCTGCCCCCATGCTGACAGTCCCCATGAATGCTCTGACCCCTGGCACCCGTTCAGCTGTCAGGTCTTGCCTGAAATTCAATAACATGAGTCATGTCCCCAGTTCCAGCTCTGTGGGGACACACTGCTGCAGGTATACAGTGATGCTGCACATCTGGAGCACAGCCACATCTGGGCTGGTGTGTGCAAGCAGAAAGGGCAGGGGGACAGCTGCAGGATTTCAGAGATGTCCTGGCTCACCCCTGCTCATCAGACAAAACCAAGCTGCTGCTGGGTGGAAAATGAGCTTTTTCAGGAGAAATGGGTCATGCACAGCTGGACATTCCTATAACCCAGAGGGCTGCAGGGAGCAGTGCATGTGTGGTGGCAGCTGCCCTGTGCACAGTCCCATTTGTCTTGGAGGAAAACATCCAGTTTTGATATTTAAGATTTCCAGCAGTGGAAAATTCACAGCAGCCGCAGGCTGGGGAGCCAGGAGCTAATTGGCGGAACTTGGAGGAAGAGTGTCCCTCCAGCTCTTTTCCATTGGAAAATCTAAGAGCTTTCTCCAAGTGTTGATTCCTTGTAAAAACTAAAGCAAAACATGCTGGGTGGGGAAGTAGGGATTAGGGAAGATCTTGGAAATGTTGGAGCAGCCCTTGTCACTCCATCAGTACAAATATTTACATTTTTTTTATTGTAAAGTTACTCTTGTTTGGAAATAATTTGTTTTATTTTGCACTCTGTTACCAGCTTTGACAAATCACAAAGAAAACAAAGTGACTTTGCAGAAATATGATGCTTTGGCTAAAGAAGAACAACTTTTTTTAACTCCAAATTTTTCCTGGGAACATTGACATTTTGGGGCCTTTTCCAGCTTGGAAATTTCAGAGCGAGCTCTCATCCCTGTTTCTCCAGCTGTATCATAGAACTATAATTCTTGAGGTGTTAATAAATTTTATAATAATTTTTTAATCTATCCTGTACTGCCTGGTTCTGGGGACTGGAGCCATCTGCCACTTCCTATTGCTGTGCTCAAACCCACCCAGAGCATCTGCTGCTCCCACCAGCAGCACTGCTGGGACCCAGGAAATCAATTAGAAATCATTAACAGGAGAGTGCTGCAGGTCACACCTTGAGATCATGCAAATAGCATTTGAAAAGAAAATCTTCCTATTGAAATCCATCTCTGGCTGGGTGAGCACAGGTGTGTTTTCACCCTGTGACATCCCTCCAGGTGTGAGAATCACTCCAGGTGTTTTCCCTGCACTGGAGGGGAGGGAGTGGTTCAGGTAATTAGTGCTGGGAATACAACCGCAGCTAATGGGGCCAGGGGAGGGCTGGGGAATCACATCTTTGCCCATGGTGGAAGCAACAGATAAGAGGGGAGGGATGGGAGAGGTCCCAGCAAGGCTGTGGGCTCAGAAGTGGCTCTTCATTAACCATGTGCCATCATATCATGGCCACATCCAGGCTCATCTTGGGGTTTTCCCTTGGGATTAAAGATGCATGGAAGCACTGCTGTCCCCAAGGCTCTTCTGTGGACACAAGCACTTTGTATCCCAAAGTTTGGAGCCACCATATGTGTCCCCAGGGCAGTGGCTCCAGAGCCACAATGCTTGGCATCCCTTTCCTTCCCAAAATCTCCTTTGATTCCTGCACAGCCACTCTCCTGCTGCTGTCAGAGCCTGTGATGCATCCCAGCACCCCTTGGGTGTGGAGAGGCTCCCTCTTTCACCCTGCAGAGCTGTTGCCATCAGGAGCTTTGCTGCAGGGGTCTGGGGCTGGGGGAGCTGTGCCAGCCCCTCCCCAGCAGCACCAGCCTCCCTTAGGATGTGCTGGGAGCAGCTGCTGTTCGGGAGCTGGGCCCCTCCATGGTGAGCAATGAGCACAGCTGGGAGCTCTGGCCAGGGCTGCCCTCTGTCCCAGCCATGGGCAAACTGGTCCTGATGGCATCCCTGGCTGCCAGCTCATTCCTCACCCAGGCTGGAGGGCTTGCATGGGGTGCAGGGGGTGGATTGTGGGACAAACCCCTCAGTGTCCACCAGGTTTCTGCTGGAAACCTTCCCTTTTTGTGCCACCATGCCCTGTGCAGCAGGGGGGGAAATCAGTCCAGGCTTGCAGGTGTAGGGAGCTGGTTCAGGTGTGTCAACAGGACTAAGCTCTGCCTGGCCAGGTGGGATGGGAGAGGGCCAGTCCCTCCTGCAAAGCTCTTTGCAGGGGAAACCAATGGCCCTGGTGATGTGTGATGTGCCCAGGGTGGGATGTGAGACCTTGTGTGAGACCTTCCTCTGTTTGCAGCAGCTCCAGAATCTCTCTCCCACCCTGCACCTCCTGCTTTCAGCTCTCCTGGTGAGCAGGTTTGCTGCACCCCTGGTTCAGGCTTTCTGTTTTGACCCCTTGGCTGCTATGAGACCCCTCTTGTCCTGGTACCAGTGCTTGGGACAGGAGAATGGGCACCTCTTCAGCACAGTTTTTTAGGATGCTGCAGGGAAGAGGCTCAGCAAAGCCCAGGGGGGGCTGGTGGGGGTCACTACTGTGCCTTGGCAGTGCTGGAGGTCTTGGCTCACACAGGGCTCCATGATGCTGCCTGTTCCCTGCTCTCCTCTGGCACATCCTCTCGCTCAATCACTTCCTTCCTCCCATCCCATTTTTCCAGCAGTGCTCCTGCTGCTGTCTCCTGTCCCAGCAGCTGTTTTATAGCACTGGCTATTTTGACTACTCAGTTAACTATTTATCCAGATGGAGCAGCTCTGGTGTCATGAGCCTGGCATGTTTTTTCCATATACAAATTCTGTGTCAGAGCGGAGGCGACAAATCCCAACTATCTCTGTGAGGTGTCTGGGGTGTTTGCTTTGGCCACCTTCAGCATCCCCAGCTCCCAGCCCTCCTCCAGCCCCTTTCAGACCAAACTTGGGGGTTTTTCCCTCCCTATCCCTGCTCTTTCCCTCACACAGGTCCCACCACAGGATCTCGCCCTGGCCCAGCTGCAGTAAGGAACTGTCTGCCTTTATTTTCCTAACACTTAATTTTAATCAAATGCAAATCCCTAACGCTTTGCAAACCCGGTGACCTGTGCAGATGTCAACTACTCTGGCTGGGGATGTTATTTGCTGCCTGGGAAGGACTCCCTAACACTGCTGGGAGTGGTGTGGAGGGTTGCCCCATGGCCATTCCTGCTCTGCCCATCACTGAGGGTCCCCAGCCCCAGTAAAGATTTTGTGACCTGTGCCTCCCCCCAGGGTCCAAACACTTCTCTGGGGCTCTAAAGCTGGATCTCTGCAGTCTCAATTAGGGCACAAACCCACTGCAGAGCTCAGCTCCCAAACATGCAGCTTTTTCTCCCTTTTCTGTTGCTGCATGAGGACTCTTGGCTTACAGCTGCTGCTTCCCCAGCAGGGTGGTGTGATCACCTCTGTAGCCTTCATAGCTCCCCATCTCCACTAGGGATGAGAAACAGCTTCATCTGAACACCTCCTTGAGCAAATTCCTCAGAGGATTTTCCCCTCCAGCTGGACTGGGGATTTCCCCAGGAGCCAAAGCTGTGGCAGATCCCAGCAGGGCAGAGGGTGCTCTCACACTTACAATCCCCTGGAACATACCAGAGACCTGGTTTGGCTGCTCAGCAGTATTTGCATTGAAAATCCCAACTTTGAAATGCAAAAAGTGATGTGATGGAAGCAATTGCAGCAGGGAGTTTACAGGAAAGCCTAAATATTTATTTAGAAACATTGTGTTTTTCCTCTACTGTTGAATTTCATATTTATTCCATATTTATTTCCTTTGCTCCATCCTGGGCTGGGGATGAGCAAAGGCTGCCTCAACTTAGTTCTGGAAGGGACTTTCTCACCATCTTACAACAAAACTCGCTGAAACTCAGAAAACCATTCCAAAACTCTCCCTTCCAACATTTCTTTTTCTTCCAGCTCTTTTTCTTTGCAGAGAGTCCTGAAGTTTCCAAGCACACTTGTCACTCGCTGTGTGAAAGGAAAGTTGGCAGCTCTCCAGCCTATTGTCACAGCCCCTTATGAAACTCAAGGATTTCAGCTACATTTCCTCCCTGCTGACCACATGTTTTTGGCATTTCTTCACGCATTTGCAGGGTGCAAAACACCAAAAGCACCGAGCATCTCACCCTCCAGCCCCTTGTAGGGATGCACAACCTATGGGAGGGCATTTTAATGGAGAGAAATTACTCCCAGCACAATCAATTTAGTAAATTCCCTATTGTTCTGTTCATGAGTTGTCAGCCAAAGTTTGCTGATGGGCTTGAGCTGATGGTTGGTTTCTTGGGCTGCATCACTCTATCCTGGGACTTCAAGTATCCCATCCCATTCACAGGGCTGGGATTTATGGCAAGAACGTGTCTGTGAGGGGTTGAGTGATGTAAGAGTCAAATCAGGTCAGAAATATTTCTTTTCAGTCTGTGCTGGTTGCAGGACATGCTGCCACCCTCGGCTGCTGGCAGCTGAACAGTGCAGGCTGCACCCAGGGCAGGAGGGAGCAGCCCTGCTGTGTTTCTGTGGAACACAAGTGCACCCTTGGCCAGCAGCCACCCAGCAGCAGCACGAGGGTGTTGGGCTTCCTCAGGCTGCCTGGCCATGGAGATAAGCAGGGGAGCAGGAAGTGTCTCACTCCACGCCGGGATGGAGCAGCTCTGGCTCGGGCTGGGAGCTCAGGGGCAGCACCTGAGTCCCTCAGCAGTGCTGGGGATATCCCTGGGGTTTGTTTCATGGCTTTCCTGCTAGGAACAGTCCCAGTGTGGCTGTGGTGGGATTGGAGGGTGCAGGAGATGGGGCAGCACCTGCCAACATCCCCATCCTTCATCCACGACACCATCCTGGCTGTGACCCTGCAGGTGACACAAGCACCCCAGGCTCGGGTCCACACTCACCCCAGAAAGGCAAGGTGGAGGTGATAAGGGGGAATGAGTTCAAACTGGAAGAGGAGAGATTCAGATTGGATATTAGGAATAAACTCTTCCCTGTGAGGGTGATGAGGCCCCAGAACAGGGTGCCCAGAGAAGCTGTGTCTGCCCCTGGAAGTGTCCAAGGCCAGATTGGATGGGACTTGGAGAAACCTGGGATAGTGGAAGGTGTCCCTGCACATGGAACAAGATGATCTTTAAGGTGCATTCCAACCCAAATCATTCCATGACTGTATGAAGCCTCCCCGTTTCCCAGGAGAATGCAGCATCTGACCAGGCACAGAAACAAGGACACCTCCATATGCTCCACATCCACAGCACTGTAGGAGCCAATCTGCCTGAGGACAGGGAGCTTTCTGCATGCTGTGCACAAGTATCCAGGGATCTGCTGAATGTAGGGCACAGAAAACCCCTCTGCCCCAGTGATTCTGCCAGAGCAGGACGCTGCACCCTGCCCTGAGCCAGGGCTGGGAGCTGCATCCAGCACAGCCACTGAGGTTTGTGGTGGGCTGTGCTGTGCCAGCAGCACTTAGCAAACAGCCCTGCCCGTGGTGCATAAGGAGGATTCCAATCTGGCTCCAGAAAATCAAATTGACCCGAAGTTATCTTCCCAAAGCGAGCCTGGAAATGCAGGAAGAATTCCTGCACCCTCTGGCAGCAGCTCTGCCCTCCTCCACGCCAGGGATAATTGCTCCAGCTAGCAGCAAGCTGCTCCTGGCAGAGCTTGGTTGGGACACAGTGTTCCAGGGACCTGCTGCTTTCCTGGGGCTATGAGAGCTGGTACAGCCCCCAGGTGTTTGCTGCCTGCTGTCTCCTGGGATTTACCTTGGGGTGGGATGGCCCCAGCTGGGGCTGGAGGCTGCTGGAGGGCTTGAAAAACAACAGCACTTGCTCAGACACCCTGATATTTTATAGAATCCTAGAATCCCAGGCTGGAAGGAACCTTGAGGATCATCTGGTCCAACCTCTTTTGGCCAAAGCACAGTCTAGACAAGATGGCCCAGCACCACATCCAGCCAAATGTTAAGAGTCCAATGTTGGGGAAACCACCACTTCCGTGGGGAAAGTATTCCAATGGCTGATTGTTCTCATTGTGAAAAATTTTCCTCTTGTGTCCAACTGGAATCTCCCCAGGAATAACTTGTACCCAGGGCAGGGTGTGATTCTTTCCAAAAGGGTTCTTTAGGAAAGCACACAAGCTTTTCCTGGAGAGAGGGAAAAAAATAATCAGAGTAAAAAGAAAATAATTGGGGTGCACATAGGGCTAAGCATGAGCAAATCCAGCAACAGCAAATCCAGCAACAGCAAATCCAGCAACAGCAAACTCCAACAGCAGCTCTGAATCCTCTTTTACCATTTTTTTTTTTAATGCAGTGAATACAGAAGAGAGCAATGGTTTTGTTCAGCACAGCCAGAGAGATTCCAGTTGTGCCTGGGATTGGGCCCATGGTGAGCTTGAGGAGAGGGACCAGATCCAAGCAGTCACTAGCAGATCATTTAGGAGTTTTATTTCTTTATTGGTGATTAATAGCAGTGTTTCATTTCTAATGGAAGGAAATGGGGAGGAAATGGTTTCTTGCCTTCATTTGTCAGGGATTTGTTTAAAAGGGCGCTCGTGTTCCCTGGAAATAGGTCAGGGCTGTGTATTTCCAGGGATGAGAAGCTGGTCAGGCTGAGGCTGGATGTCAGATGTTGGGATGATGGAGGAGCCCGGGCTTTCCTGTGTGAGGCTGTTCCCTCTCCTGCCCCATCCCTGTGCCCGGGACACCCTGTGTCCTGCTGCTGCTGGATGGAGCCACAGGCTTGGAACTTGCTAGCTGAAGCAGCCTTGCTTGTGCAGAAGATCAGCAGTTAATTGGGTGGAAATGAATTCTCCTGGCATGTCATGAGCTCTGTAAGGAGGGTGCATTCGCCCTGGGAGCTGTGTGCCTCCCTGAGGGGTTTTGGAGCAGGTAGTCACAGAATCATGGATTCCTAGATTTATGTAGGTTGGAAAAGACCCCTGAGATCACAGAGTCCAACTGTCCCCCAGCACTGCCAAGGCCACCACTAACCTGTCTCCAAGTGCCACATCCACAAGTCTGTTAAACCCCTCCAGGGCTGGCAACTACACCACTGCCTTGGGCAGCTGCACCAGGGCTGGACAACCCTTTGGGTGAAGATATTTTCCCTAATATCCAACTTAAACGTCCCCTGGCACAATTAGTTTTTTCTTTTCCTGTCCCTGTTTCGTGGGAGCAGAGCCTGACTCCCCCAGCTACCCCCTCCTGTCAGGGAGTTGTGGGGAGTGAGAAGGTCCCCCCTGAACCTTCTTTCCTCCTTCAGCTGATCCACATCAGACTTGTGCTCCAGACTCTTCCCCAGCTCCGCTGCTTTTCTTGGGCACACAAATGCATTGGGCACAGAGCTTTCAAAAGAAAAATCTAAGTTTTGACTGCAGTGAAATACAGGGACTGGGAGGCACCACTGGGGCAGCCCCATGGGCAGAAGATAGCAAAGCCACTGTCCCAGTCCTTGCTGCTGCCAGAGCAGAAAAGCTGAGATGGAGTCACTGCCACTGCCTTGTGCCTTGCCTTGTGTGTCAGCTCCATGGTGGGATGCAGTGGGAAGGTGTAGAAGGGCTTAACAGGGCTTCACCCCTCATTGTTGCCCTGGCATTGTGCTCAGTGGGGCACTGGGGGAGCTCCAGAGGTAGATAAAAATGTCTGGAGCTCATAAATGCCAATTTCTGGTCAGTTTGTGCAGGGAGGTTGAGATGTTTCCATGAGTGCAGAGCTCAGGCCTGAGCAAACCCAGGGCACCTGAGGTGACTCTTGCCACCATCCCAAGCCCTACAGCAGACACAGTCTGACATCCTGGAGTCCTACAGGAGCAAAACATTATTGATAATCTAAACCATTAAAAAAATTCATTTGTGCACTGAAAGGACTCAACCCTTGGAAAAGTTCCTCTTAAGCTGAAATAACAGCATTCCTGGTGGCCATGCTTCCCCAGCCCTGCTGTGGGCTCTTGTGAGGATGCTCTTGGGCACTAGCTTTGTTGGGTTTTTAAATTTTAAATGAGCAAAGTAGCTAATAGTTGCTATAAAGCTGTTTATTGCAAAGGTCCATCAGTCTTACAAGTAAAGTCACAGACATTAAAGTTTATGCTAAGTTTTGGTATAGAGTTTTAAATAGAAGTAGAAGCTGCTCTTGTCAAGGTCCTGGGAAGCTGATGTTGCTGTGGCAGCTCTTATCTTTGTCTTGGGTGTTGATGATGGGGGAGAGAGAGTAAAGCAAAGCAATGGCAAAAAGTGATGGCAAATAGCAGTGGCAAAAAGCAATTGCAAGAAGTACCAGCTCTTTTTAATGTATGTTCTTATATAGAATCTTTTTAACAAGTTAAGACACAAACTTGGATTACCACTCTTAACCTATTAGAATTTTAGTTTTTTAACCTGTCAGGTTATGTATAAACTACACATATGGTTCATCTTGTTTTATTTGAAAAATGTAAGTAATATTCTTATTATAGCTTTATTATGTTTAAAACTATGTTTTTGGAGCTTCCACTGAAAACACTAGTATGTTTTTCAGCCTTTACTAGAACTTGCACTCCTGCTCTGGCATCTAAACTTTTTACTTATTAAAAGCACTAGAGCTCATTTTAAAACTTACTGACTCGCTTACTTATTTTAAAACTTAAACTTACACCTCTACTTTTATGTGTGAGTGGCTTAACATACTTCAATCCATTCAAAGGCTTTAATTCAATCTGATTTCTGTCTGAAGAATTCAGAGAGACACTCGACTCGCTGACTCCAACAGGCTCTCAGCCTGGCCAGGCAGTCAGAGCCCGAAAATCCTAGCAACAATGACATTGTTTGCTATATTTGCATCACTGAAGCCCAGGCAGGAGCGATGACACACGGTGGAGCTGGCAGTGGAGCTGGCATTGATGCCATCTGCAGAGAGCCGCCTCCACACCAGCTTCAAACCAAATCTTCCGAACTTTGTGCTAACCCAGGGCCATTCAGGGTGCTCGTGGTGGGCACCACATGGCCAGGGTGGCCCCAGACAGGGGGATGCTCTCTGCATCTCTCTGAGCACGGCTGCAGAGGTGTCACATCTCCTCCCTTTCCTTGGCACACGTTGTGTGGCTCCCTCCAGACATCCCGCCCTCCCCAGGAGCAGTTCCAGCAGCAAATGTTCTTGTGATTTTTCTTATTTGACTTGATCTTTAAAAAAATCTTTTTATCCCAGGCTGTTTCTGATGTAGGAGACGAGGGCTCAGCTCTGCTCCCTCGTCAGAGAGATGCAGCTGGGTGCAGCTTGTAAACTCTTAGTCTTTATGCACCTGGGGATTCTTGTGTTTTAAAGTCAATTTGGCTCTTTCTGTTTTACTTAAAGTGCACTTGGGGACTCATGAGATTGTGTGATCAGGTTCACTGAGGGGAGAGAGAGCTTCTGGCTTCATAGGGAAGCTGGAAACAGGCACATGTCATTTCACAGGGTGGGAGGAAGGAAGCCGAGTCCTACATTGCATCCCACCAGTACCAGGAGATGCCCTGCGTGGGTCCTTCTCCAGAGCTGTGAATTTAGACCTTAAACAAAAACCCAACTAAACCTTGTTTTTAAAGAAATGCTGGATTCTAAATATATGCATGCTGGGGTTTACATATGGAGAGCACTTGCTTCACGTCTACAGCTTGAAACTTGGAGTGTAAAAATAGCATAAAAGCCAAGATTGGTGTGAGAGACTCCAGGAGAAGAGGCAGGCACAGCACATGCCAGCTCAGATGAAATCAGGGGACATGGTGCAGCCCTGAAATGCTGTGGGGGCTGCAGGTGCCACGAGGATCCTGCACTGGGGGCTGTGGACAAGGACTGTGGACAAGGGACAGAAACAGCAAAACCCAGCAGAGAGAGAGGAGGTTGGGGTCAGCTCTGTTTAATCACTGGGGTTGAGCTCAGTCACTGCAGCACCACTGGCACAAGGTGAGCCTGAAAGTTGCTGACTGTTCCCTGCTGCCTGGGAGAGGAGCTGGGCCAGCCAATAGGGCTGTTTGTACTTAGTGCATGGTGAAGACTTGCAGATACTAAAAACAATCCATGTAGACCAAAGCCATGAGCAGGCAGCCCTATAAAAAGCCAGCCCCAAAGAAGCCCATTTTTTGGCAGTGCCTTTTCTCATTCCCCAGTGCAGGAGCAATGCTGGTCGTACCCACTGGACTGCTTTTCCTGCCATTCCTCTTCACAGCTTTATCCAGAATAAGAGAAGTGGCTTTGGGAGGTGAGTTATCCCAAGTGGCTCATTTTTTTCCCTTGAGCCATGGGGATTATTTTCCTCCATGTGCCTGGACCTGCTGAGCTCAGCACAGCCATGGGTTTATGGGAAACATTTCCCATTGGAATTAGAGGCCATCTTGTGGCACCAGCACTCTGGTCCAGCAACATTCAAAACACTGCTGTGTTTGGTTTTCCCACTCCACCAAGTCCTGCACCCAGCAGTAGAGCCACTCAGCATCCTCAGTCCCCCAAAATTTAGGGTTAAGCAGGAGCAGCAGCACCCCAGGATAATGGAAAAAATGTTTACAACTACCCACCCTGGAAGAGACAACCTGTGAGCCAACCACCCAGCAAGAAATCACATTGGATCCTACATGTCCAAAAGCCTGGATAGAAAACATACAGTAATATCTATTCAAGCCATGGAGAGAAGTAAAGGAGAAGAAAAGGATTATGGGAACAACTGGGAGTGACCATGCAAATAGAGATTATACAACACTGTGATTGGCTGGAAGCTTTCTAGAACATTCCCTCATGGTCTATATAAGTGTGTGCTCAACCCCATTTTGGGGCCTTCTAAAGGGGCTATACAGACCTGTGAACATTGGGACATCTAGGGAGCAAGGACTTTATTTTTTCAAGGTGCTGTGAGCAGGCATTTTGGGTCATGTTTTATTGTTGCTTGTGTGCCCCCTTTTATTTCTCCTTATATTAAAGCCTCCAGATTCCAGCCCTTTAGTCATTCCCATCCCTTTATTACTTTTTTAGCCACTTCACTGACACCATCCTGGGGTCGGGGCGGGCCGGACAGGTTCAGGTGTTGTTGGCCACATGGGCTGAGAGTGGGAGAAAGCCACTGGCTGTGTGTGCATTGGTAGTGGTCACTCAGCCCTGTGAGCACCAGGCTCTGTCTTCACTAGGGACATTTTCCTCTCTCACAGAGAGGGAACCAGGAGAAGCCTCTGTGTCCGTGCCAGGGCTGAGTCACCCTGGTCGTGAGGAAAGGAGTGTGTGTGTGGGGGGTGGAATTAAGACAGTCAATCATGCTTTCAGCAAGCCTGAAATCATCTGTGATATTTTTATTTCCAGATTCCCGGCTCTGGTTTTTGTGGGAAGGTTGTTCCCAACGCGCTGGCCGCGGTGACGCTGCACTGAGGGCAGCCCTGGCATGCTGGTGCTGGGGGTGGTGAGCAAAGCCTGGCTCCATCCCATCCACCCCAGAGCTCCCTCATCCCTGCCCCACAAGCTGGGGTCAGATTTCAGCAGTGAATTTTCTTTTCAGCTCCCTGGATGCCGAAGGGAAGGGTAGGCACGTCTCCTCCTTGGCTGCCAGCTCTTCCCTTTCACCCTGCACACCTCGGGACTGTGGCACCTCAGAGGCCCCTTGGAGCCACCTGCCATGGCAGGGAATGGTGTGAAAGTGAGGACACTCTTCTGGGAAAACCTGAGAATAGAGGGAGCCTGCTGGGATGGAGCAGCCCTATGAGCCTCTGCATTTAGGAGAGGGGAGCAAAGTGAGCTGTGCTTGTATAAAAGAACTACAAAATAAATAAAAGCAAGTAAGTGGTCCTTGTTTTCAGAAGGGTGAGATGTGGCATTTTCCCCTAGAGAAGCTGTTGCAGCCCCATCCCTGGAAGTGTCCAAGGCCAGGTTTGATGGGGTTTGATGGTCTAGTGGAAGGTGTCCCTGCCCATGGCAGGGGGATTTGGGTTAGATGGTCTTTAAGGTCCCTTCTAACCCAAACCATTCCATGATTCTCTCATCTCAGGAATATGTTTTGTCCCAGAGCCTCAGTTCCTGGAGCAATGTAAAGAGGAGAATTGCAAAAGGTTGGTTTTTCTGGGCTGGTTCCTTTTTTTTTTGTCTTCTTGGTCCCTGGTTTCTGGCCATAGGCACACCCTGAATCTGCTTGGCCCAAGCACAGCAAGAACAACTAAAGTAACTTGATTTGGAGGGATTCTCATGAGCAATGCTTGGACTGGGAAACCATCACCAATTCCTCTAGCTGGAAGGAAAAAATGGTGGGAAAAAAGCTTTACATCTCCCACAAAAACCGTGGTGTGAACAGCAGTCAGTGATTCCAGGCTCAGAATCCAAACCAAAACTGAGCAATCACACACATTTTTTTTCTTTGTGGAGCCAAAAG
The DNA here is from genome assembly GCA_034336665.1 of Luscinia megarhynchos. Lineage (NCBI taxonomy): Eukaryota > Metazoa > Chordata > Aves > Passeriformes > Muscicapidae > Luscinia > Luscinia megarhynchos. The sequence goes on from CM067581.1 coordinate 4,129,954, forward strand.
CTGTTCCTGTCAGGCTATATATTTGCTCTCTGATTAATATAGGAGATTTTTTTTTTCAGGGAAGAGAAATGGAGAAGTTGTCAGCAGCATGTGAAGTATTTGGCAAAGGGTGTCTTTTATGTTGCGTGTAGGTAGAAGTCGATATATTTGCAAGCTATAAATAGCTCCATAGTTACATACCTCCCTCCACATATTGTTTCCACTTCTTTTGCAAACTACCTGCAAAACACAGACACCCTCTGAAGCTGTAAATACAGCCATTACACTGACTGACAGCCCATTCTCCAAAGTTTGGATGCAAAACACCTTTGTGTTTTCTGGGGAATGGGGCAGGGATGTGACCCATATATTTTGGGGTATCAATGCACCTGGAAGAATAAAGTGTCCTGGAGCTGTAGCAGTGTGTTGGATAATTCATGGCAAATTTTCAGATGGTTGAGAAATTTTCTTGGTGTGGGTGTCAAGTTGGGATGGTGGTGACTTGGCTGCTCCTTTCAAGATGGAAAACACAGTAAAAATTTTGGTAAAATGAGCTACAATAAATAAAATATTTTGTTTTGGTCCCTCCAACCTGAACAGCCCTATGATTTTTATCATTTGGGATTCCTCCCCTTCTTATTTTGAACTAAATCTTTAAAGGGAAGGTTCCCAAATTTTTCCTTATGAAGTGCTGGAACAAGATCCTGGTACTTTTGGAAATAAAAATGCTGCTGCCTTTTATTTTTCCCTGCTTTTCCCAGCTTGCTTTCTCAGTCAAACCAGTCCCTTTCACACCCAGTTGCATTTTTTTGGCTACAAACGCATCGGCACAGTCACTGCCGTGTTTTCCCAATTCATCCATCCTAACGCTGCACAGGAATGTGCTGCGTTGCCTTTCTTGTCTCTCGAGGGCTCCCCTGCCTCGAAGCTGAGGGTTTGTGCAGGTTTATCTGGTTTCTCTTTGTTCAGCACTCACTGAGGAGAAAGAGGAAGGAAAGGCGCTGCTGCTGCTGCTGCTCTGTTAAAAATAGCAGGGCTGGGGCTCCCAGCCTGGCTGAAGGTCACTTCCCTGAGCCCCACTGCTGCAGACATGGCACCAATGACCCTTTTTGCCACATTTCTGGTGGTTCAGAGGCAGCAAAGAGCCTGGAGGAGGACAGGATGCTCATTGCCCAGCTCCAGGCTGTGCACGGAGTTTATTTTCCATCCCAGTGACACATCCAGGGTTCCCTCCTGAATGTCAGGGCCTGATGGCCCTGGTGGGATCTCTGCAGCTGGGGAGATGAAGCTGGAACATCCTGACTCCTTTTCTTCCATGCTGGCTGGTGCATGGGACCTGGCCACCCAGTGGCTTTTAATTTTTATTTTTAATATTAAAAAAATTCAAATTACTTTTAAAATTTTTAATTTTAAAACCTTGTTATATTAATGGGATTTTAAAAAATGTTTTAAAGTTTTATTTTTAAATTTGGCATCTTTAAGTTTTATTATTATTATGCTGTGCAGGTTAGCTACTGGCTGAGACCAGGGCAGCCCCAGGTGACCCTGGTGACTTGCAGGGGAGCAGGAGACGAGTGCAGGGCAGGGGACAAGCTCCATTCCTGTCCTCAGCATGGCTTGGTGTGGGCAGCCAATCTCCTAGGAAACAGCAGGAAGGATTCATGCAGTCAGAAACCCCCTGTTTCCCCTTTTCCCACTCTTCAGCCTTAAAAAGAAATTACATGGTAAAACCCCAGCTCATTATCCCCTGCAGGGTGTGGGGTGCTGGTGTCCCCTTGGATTCCAGAGCTCCATGCTGGGATGAGCACCCACCTGCCAGCCCCAGGGCACCCTCCCTCCAGGGAGCAGGTGAGGAGGGGTGAGGATGGTTTGCACCCCTGTTTACATCCCCACATCCTCTGACCATTTTTGGCTTCAAAGCCACTGTGATGACAATGGACATAAGCAGTCAGAGGGGACTAGTCCCTGGTGCTGCGATATCCTGAAATTCCTGCCTGGCAGGGGAGGGGGAAGTGCTGAGGATGTGAAAGAGAGAGGCAAACCCTGGTGATGCTGGTCCAGGGCCAAGCAAGACTCCAGCCCTCACCCTCCTCTTGGTGAACATCACATCTCCATGGAGAGCAGGAATCATTCCTTCTGCTTGGTGAAAACCAGACGTTTTTCCATTTTTGGCTTCTGCTTTTGCTGGAAGGAAACACAAAGTGAAATTTTGCCCACAGGGAGAGGGCTGAATTAATCACCCCAACCATCAACCCAACCCCAGGTATGTGAGGGACCCTTGGTCCTGTCTGGGAACCTCCTGTTGTGTTATTTGTTTTCTCTGTTTCCTAAACTCCAGCAAATCCCAGAAATGACATACCACAAAGGCACATTTTTTTTTTTCCAGGAGGCATTTTGCATCAGGGAAAAACCCACTTGAGTGTCAGAGTGAGTGTTGTAGTGTTCCCCCTCTAATGGATATTAATGTATTTTCCTGCCTTTGAAAGGAATTGGAATACAGTTTTAAAAAAATAATAATGGGCCAATACTGGTCTTGATTCATAAACAGAGGCTCCTAAGTGTGCTGCTGAGGGAAAATGCCAGGGAGTTTGGAAGCACCACAGGATCCAAGCTCAAATGTAGTTTGGGCAGCCATTCCAGGCATTGCACTTGGGAAAGCCCCACTTCCAGCTTAACTGTGGACAGGGCCATGGAAGAAAACATAAAAACATGTGCTTAAGAGCTGCTGCTGTAAAAGTCTGAGACTTTAGTGAATTCTAATTTTCAGATCCCATTTGCAGTGGGATCAGAGCTGGAAAACAGGGTGACTGCCCTGTGCAGCCACAGAAAATCCTTGTCCAGACAGACTGTTCCTCCTGATTTTCCCTAGAGGTGACATCCTGCCTGCCTCAAAATCCTGCACTGGCCAGCTGTTTCCAGATGTCCATCTCTGCCATCCATGGCCCAGCTGGGCTCTGCAGAGCTGGGACTGCTGCACATCCACACCATCCCTGCATCCTGGTGGGATGCAGGCAGCCTTGCTGCTTCCCTGCCACCTTCAGTGGCTACATTGGTGGTCCAAGAACCAAATCTTGCTGTAACCACACTCCCACACCACCCTAAGGTGAACAGGGCAGCACGGGATGCACAGCCAAGGGAATGCATTTCCAGGAAGGGTGGGAACAGCAGAGCTCCAGCCCCGAGCATCGTGGTGGTGAGGATTGATGTTTGACCCACAGCTGCTGCAAGTCCTGGCCAGGGGATTAGAAATAAACCCCTAAGCCTGGCTCCAAAAGGTCGGCTGGTGTATAACATTTAGAAAAGCCTCAAACTGTTATTTCAAGGAATATTATTATTTTTTTTCTCCATAGAAAAAGCAAATATCTAAGCTGCTGTGGAGAAAAAAAAAAAAAACCAAAAAAAAAACTGTTCCTGACTGTCCCTTGTGGATGGAGATTTGCTGGTGAACTGGGGTATGCAGTGAGAGGAAGGCTGGAACAGAATGGCAAATGGCAGTGGCACTGTCACCTTAATTGATTAATTAATCCCCCTGTGTGTGACAGCCCTGGGGCCAGGGGAGATGCTGGAGCAGGACATGGGGCGGCTGCACATCACCCAGGGTGATTTAGGAAGGCGAGAGCTGCGCACAGAAGGATTCGCACTCCTGGTGCCCCATCAGCTGCATTGTTTCGGGTGCTGAACCCTGAACTTGCCCTCCTTGGGCTCTGCTGGGAGCCACCAGTGTGTGCTGTGCTGAGCTCATGGGTGGCAGTGACATCCCTGGGAAGGTGAGAAATGCATCCGAGGGCGGCTCCTGCATCCGCCACCACTGCTAACTGCTCTGCATTCACCTGAGCCAGGAGTGATGGGGACACTAAACCACGCTGACGTAGAAGCAAAGAGGATTAAATAAAGTCCGCTAGGTGCCGTGTGCTTTCCCTGCAGCCTTTGGAGCCGTAACTGCCGTGGCAGTGCCTGGGCTCCGGTCCCGACTGAGCTGCGGTACCGCCTGAGCCCCGGTCCCGCCTGAGCCCCGGTCCCGCCTGGGCTCCGGTCCCATCTGAGCCCCGGTCCCGCCTGAGCTCCGGTCCCGCCTGAACTCCGGTACCGCCTGGGCTCCGGTACCGCCTGGGCTCCGGTACCGCCAGAGCCCCGGTACCATCTGAGCTCCGGTACCGCCTGAGCCCCGGTACCGCCTGAGCTCCGGTACCGCCTGAGCCCCGGTACCATCTGAGCTCCGGTACCGCCTGAGCCCCGGTACCGCCTGGGCTCCGGGTCCCATCTGAGCTCCGGTACCGCCTGAGCCCCGGTACCATCTGAGCTCCGGTACCGCCTGAGCCCCGGTACCGCCTGGGCTCCGGTACCGCCTGAGCCCCGGTACCGCCTGGGCTACGGTCCCGCCTGAGCCCCGGTCCCACCTGAGCTCCGGTCCCGCCTGAGCCCCGGTACCGCCTGGGCTCCGGTCCCGTCTGAGCTCCGGTACCGCCTGAGCCCCGGTACCGCCTGAGCCCCGGTCCCGTCTGAGCTCCGGTACCATCTGAGCTCCGGTACCGCCTGAGCCCCGGTCCCGCCTGGGCTCCGGTACCGCTTGAGCTCCGGTACCGCCTGGGCTACGGTCCCGTCTGAGCTCCGGTACCGCCTGAGCCCCGGTCCCGCCTGAGCCCCGGTCCCGCCTGAGCTCTGGTCCCGCCTGGGCTCCGGTACCGCCTGAGCTCCGGTACCGCCTGATCTCCGGTCCCGCCTGGGCTCCGGTACCGCCTGAGCCCCGGTACCATCTGAGCTCCGGTACCGACTGAGCTCCGGTACCGCCTGAGCTCCGGTACCGCCTGAGCCCCGGTACCATCTGAGCTCCGGTACCGCCTGAGCCCCGGTCCCGCCTGAGCCCCGGTCCCGCCTGGGCTCGGCTCCGGTCCTGCCTCATCCCCCCTCCATCCCTCGCTCGCGGAGCCACAGCCTGGTGCTGCCTGCCAGCACACAGCCCGCTCTCCCTGCCTTCCCACGAACATTGTTTCCCCATCTCAGCGGGACAAAGTGGAGACAAAAGATGAATGTTCCAGGTTTGTAAAACCCTGGGAGTGAGGAGCGTGCCTTGCTTCGGCATGGCTGCTGCTCTGGGGCAGCTCCAGCATCCCACCACCTCACTCCCAGCCAGGGAGAGGAGCAGGGCAAACCAACAGCTTCTGGGAAAATACTCCTGATTTCCTTATGCAGAAACAAGATTATAATCAAAACTGCCGTAGACTTCTATGTTGTGTACAGAGCTCAGTCTGCCCTGGCTGGGCCCTGCTCTTCCACACTGCACCCAAAAAACCCCGAAAAAAACTCCTCAGTAGCCTAGGAGGTGTTGAATCCATTGCTTTCTTCTTTTTACAGCTCTCTTAAGTGTGTCTACCTCCAAAAGTTTTTACTATGGGGGAAGCCAAGATAAATAAGGTTTGCCCTTTGTTTCAGTGCTACAGAAGAGAATCCCCCACACTCGGGGAGCTGCCAGGGTCCCCCACAGCCCGAGGTGTCTGTGAACCCTTGGATTGCAATATTTAGTGTGTTTTCAGTCCATTTTCCCCTCAGTGATTAATTTACAACTTCCAGTCACTAATGGTTTTCATGGATTGCTTAATTATAGGTGGGGTGGATGGTGCTGCCTTGTTACCAGGGCTGCCAGATGTTCGCTTTGTAACTCTCACCTCAGTTGCTCCCAATCTTGTCAAACTTCAATCTTTGCAGCTGGGACAGCATCTTCATGCTCTTTTCCAGTACAAGGACTGGATGAAACTGGGAGAAGCAGGAACAGCAGCCTGCACCGGCCTAGTGGTGGGGACTCGTGGGACACTGCTGGGCTAGAGGAACTGCTGATGTGGGAGGACTGAAAAAAGGGTCAGGAGATGCTGAGCAATGAGGGTCTCCAGGTGATGCATGCACAGCTTGAGCTCTCTGTATCTTGTCTCTGTTCTCATTCTGCACAAGGAGCATTAAACCAGACCTTCACCTCCTCGTGTGCAGTTTGTGGTGTAGGGCCTGGTCTCAATCATGCCCAGGAGGACCCCAAGAGCCCTCTTTGCAAAGGCCTTGCTCTAAGGGCAGCATGTTCACCCTGAAACAGGCTAACAAGGCCTGGGCAGCTGCCTGGCATGAGCTGCCACCAGGCTAACAAGGCTGGAGGACCAGGGGTCCCATCCCACCCCTGCCAGAGCTGCTGCTTTCAGAGCAGCCCCCAAGTTTTGGGGATCATCTATTCGGGGAGCATCAGGTCCTCTGTGCCCCTGGGCAAGAGCACAGTATGTGTTAATATTTTCACATGACATCCATTGCTCCCAGGCACCTGATGGAAATCTCCCTGATGAGGACAGGCTGAGGGATTTGGGGCCATTCAGCCTCGAGGAGAGACTGAGAGGGGACCTCCTCCATGTCTGTCCATATCTGAACAGGGGATGTCAAGGAGATGAATCAAGCTCTTCTCACTGGTGCCAAGAAATAGGACAAGAGGCAGTGGGCAGAAATGGATGGCCAGGAAGTTCTACCTAAACATGAGGAAGACCTTCTTTCATTTATTTTGACCAAGCACTGAACTATCTGCCCAGAGAGCATGTGGAATCTCCCTCACTGGAGATATTCCAGAACACTCTGGACACACTCTGTGCCATGTGCTCTGGGATGACCCTACTGGAGCAGAAAGGTTGGATCAGATGAGTTACGGTGTTTTTTTCAGCCTGATTCCTCCTGGGATTCTGTGAACCACTCAGCTCCATGAGCCAAGGAGCTCTGGGGCAGACTCTGGCCAAGGGCAACACCACTGCCTGGGGGGCTCAGCAGCAGAAACAGCACTTCTCCTCCCAAAACACTCATGAGAGGCAGATGAACACAATGACAGAGCTTGAAGCAAGGTCAGCCCACAAGGCTGGGAGCTGTGCTTCTTGCAGGAGGGCCTGTGTCATGCTGGGCTGAGCTCTGGAGCACCCTCTGCCTCCCACCCCTCAGCTATGGTGAACCAAAAAAAATGAGTTTACCAAACTTGAAAACTGAACCTGCATTTCTTCAGGACCTCCACTCCAGTGGAAGCTGCACACATTTTCTATAAATGAATTTACATAGAAATAAATAAGCCAGAGCTCCTCCCTGAGATGTCTGCTGTCACTTCCTCACACTAGCCGCTGTCTCTTGCTCTGCCCTGGGCACATTTCTGTAGAAGTTGGTTTGTCACCCTCTCAGCTGGAGAGCAGTGCCAGTCACCATCAACTACAGGCTTCTTCCAGCAACAGTGGGAAAACTGGAAGTACCTGAAAAGTCAGAACTTGGTGTTCACATGGGGAGAGTCACTGGGAGCAGGTTTGAGCTGGGTCATGGAAAAGCTGCTGGAGTGAGGGAGGCAGGTCAGGTGCACTACATCAAAAAGTCCCACATATGTGGTGGTGGTGCTTACCCTTAGCTGGATTGTACAGTGGATTTTGGGGGCAACCCTCCTTTTCCAAATCAGGGGAGCTCATCACGGTGCTGCTGGTGGTCTCTGCTGCATGAGAGAGCTGCTAGAATCAGTCATTTTGCTAGTGGAAAAACTAATTTAAGTAGCAAAGAGGGATGTGAAGCCCTTGTGTGCTGTAACTGGAGCTCTGGCCCATCTGCAGCCAGGCAGGAAGAGGACAGGGAACATGGCTGAACAGGGGAGTGAGAAGGTTTGAGGCCAGTCCTGCTCTCTAAACCCTTGCCTCCAGGATAAGCCCATTCCTCAAATATGGATACTCTACCTTCTGCATGAGGATGAGGAGCACTGGGGAGTGTGAAGAGGGATGTCTCAGGATGTCTGGGACACACACAGCAAGGCTGGTGCTCAGATTTTATCACACAGGAGGTCTCTTAGATCCTTTCTCTGTCTCCCTACAGTGACAATTTGCATCTCACATTTCCAAAGACAAAGGCAGCCCAGCACAGCTGCCTCTCTCTGGATACAGTGCATTGATGGGAACAGTGGCAGTGGTTTCCACAAGTGTCAGGCAGGGATTTGCAATTCGAGGGCTCCTGCTGCAATCATACTGTCATAATCCTGATCCACCAAAGTCAGTGGACATGGAACTGCTGTGCTTCCAGAGAGTAGGAGTGGGGCTGGGGCATGCTCAGCTTCCAGCTGGAATGAGGGTGCTGGAGAGGACCCAGACAGCATCACTCTAAGGCAGCCCCCTTAGACCCCCCCAGCTGAGCTCCACCCATGCAGCATTCCCACCTCCTGCTACTGCTCCTGATATTATTTAATATTATTTTGGTGATGGAAACTTTAGTTCTGCTCTTAACTGCTTAAGACACAGCTATTTCCTCTGGGCTGTTGCCACTGCCCACAAACCTGCCCACTTCTCAGCCTGGAAATCTGCCAAAACATCGACAGGCTCAGAGAGCTGGGCTCTTCGGCCTGGAGAAGAGAAGGCTCCAGGAAGAGCCTGGAGCCCCATCCAGTGCCTAAAGGGGCTCCAAGAGAGCTGGAGAGGGACTGGGGACAAGGGATGGAGGGACAGGACACAGGGAATGGCTTTAAGCTGAAGGAGGGGAGATATAGATTAGATTTGAGGAAGGAATTCTCCCTAGTGAGGGTGGGGAATCCCTCTCACAGGGTGCCCAGGGAAGCTGCAGCTGCCCCTGGATCTCTGGAAATGTTTAAGGACAGGTTGGACTTGGAGCAGCTTGGAGCTTGGAGCAGCCTGGGATAGTGGAATCTGTCCTTGCCCATGGCAGGGGGTGGGATGAGATGAGCTTTAAGGTCCCTTCCAGCTCTTGCCAGCGGGGCCGGTGCCGCAGCCTGGCGGTCCCCGTGGTGCCGGGGCTGCCGAGGGGGCGGCCCTGGGCCCGGAGGAGGCAGGAGCGGAGCGGGACGGTGCCGGTACCGGAGAGGGGCGATGCCGGTACCGGGAGCGGAGCGGGGCGGGGCGGTGCCGGTACTGAAAGCGGGGCTGTGCCGGGAGCGGTACCGGGGCAGGGGCGGTGCCGGTGCCCGTGCCCGGAGCGGGGCAGGGCTGTACCGGGGTGGTACCGGGAGCGGAGCGGGGCGGTGCCGGGGGCGGTACCGGGGGCGGTGCGGTACCGGGGGCAGTGCCGGTGCCGGGGGCGGGCGGAGAGGTGCCGAGGCATCGCTGTGCGAGCGGCGCCCCGTGTGCCTCCTGCGCCCCCGGCCAGCAGCCCCGGGCCGGGGCATGGAGGCGGCGCACAGCATCCCCGTGCTCGATGTGCTCCGCCGCTTCGGGGTCAGCGAGAGCTGCGGGCTCAGCCCCGAGCAGGTCCGCCGCAACCGGGACAAGTACGGCCCCAATGGTCAGTGCGGGGACCGCCGTGGGATGCGGGGCGGGGTGGCATGGGGCAGCGATAACGGGACACCTGTGTCCCCGCTGGGACCCTCCACCGGGACCGGGATGCGGACCCGGACTCTCCCCACCGGCCCCGAAAGGTCCGGGGTGCCGCCGAGGGTTCCCCCCGGAGCATCCTCCCGGCCCCGGCTGTGCCGAGGGTCGGTGGGGATGTGCCGCGGGACGCACACCTGTTGATAAGGGCAATATTTATTTGTTTTAATTAAAGGCTAATTACCGCGGGCACGGGGCGGCCAGGGACGTCGGCAATTAGCGGGATGTTAATTGCGCTGGCGGAGTGACAGAAAGCGGGGAGGGACAGCGGTATCTTGTTAACAGGAAGGAAAGAGGGGAAGGGCTCATTGTCTGTGGGTGACAGAGGGGAGCCCCAAAACAGCCCTGAGAGGTGTCCTGGTGGGGGGATCTCGCTCTCCCCTGTCGGTGTTGTGGGAGAGGGAGGGGTGGTGGGGACACCGTGTGCTGGCCCTGCCAGGTGTCCCTGTGTCACACTGATCCTGCCAGGTGTCACACTGACCCTGGGGACCCTCTGCGAGCTGCTGGGCATCTTCACGGGATTGAGAAAGGGAATTTTTAAACATGTGTTTTGCAAGTGTTCAGCGTGCCCAGGAGGGGCTGGCTGGGGTGTCTGGATCTACTCAGGTGATTTTAAGGTGGCTTTGTTCAGACCGTGACCGAGGTCGGAAACAGGAGGGTTTAGGGTGGTTTGCTCCAGTGCTTTGGAGTGAGTCTCTTCTCAAACTTCTGCAAGGAGATAAGTGTGTGAACTCTCCCCTGGGTTGGAGCTTGTTGCATTTGCTTTTTGCTTGATCCTCGTGGATGAGGCTAAGGAAAGCCTGAGTAGATGCTGGCAGGATTGCTGTCCTGTTTCTATGTGTTAGGTGGGATCAGAGGGCTGTGACTCCTGCAGCCCTGTGAGCAGCTGTCCTGTGCTGAGCTGTGCTCAGGGCCCCCATCCCAGCAGTGCTCCCTGTCCCAGGCAGCTTCAGCTCGGTTCCCTGAGCTAGAATGGTCATAGCTGCACTTGGGAGCTCTTGCTACAGAGCACCTGCACAAGCTGCAAGCAATGGAGCATCACATCTGCTCCTGCTAGGCTTAATTTTGGAGAAGGGCAGCTGGGGACCTGTCTGGTTAACTGGGAGGAGCCCCTCTGCTTTGGGGGCTGCAGGCAAAATACATAATGCACAATACACCCTTATCAAACAGGTGGCTGGTCTGATTTCAGGGTAGAGTTGCAGCCAGTTTCTGCATTGTGCCCTGGTCCTGAGGCTGAAGGGTGGTTTGTGCAGTGCAGCAGGGTGCCACCAATGGGCATCACCTTCTGGGCTCCTGGTGGCTTTGTTCTCTTTGCCCGAGTGAATCACCATCACTGAGTCAGGCTGCTCAGTGCACTGGGCTCTGCCTTGAGAAAGGTGTGACGTAGGTGCAGAGCAAAGGCTTAGTGCTGGCAATTAGTTTGCCTTTAAATTTTTTTCTTCTTGCTTCCTCCTCCTGCAAGCAGCAGCTCTGTGCTCTCCTCGCTTGTTTTGTTTCCTGTGCACCCCAGCACTGGGTTTCTCACAGGCTGTTGGTTCACAAGAGTTTCTGGCTTTGGGGTGTCCTGTGTCTTCCACCCTCCAAGCACAGCTCTGCAGCTCCTGTACTGCACAGCTTGCAGCAGTGTGCCTGCATGTTGAGAGCAGTGATGTGGGCAGTGAAATGTGTTTGAAGGTTTTTAAGTATTCTGAATTTCTGCAATTTCTGAGCAGTATTCATATTTTTCTCATGGTGCAAGTGAGACAGAGACAGTTTAGAACAGCTTAAAACCACGCAGATAGGGACCTGTGCGGTTTGCTTGGTTTAAAACCTTAATTTTAAGCAAAAAGTGGGAGTTTTTCCCAGCACGGTGAGAACTTGCAGGTTTGTTGTGGCAGCAGGCACCAGCCTCCTTGGCTGTGCTGGGATACCCTTGGCTGTGCGGTTCGGGAGAGCTGCTTGGGGTGAGAGTGCCACAAGGGAGCAGCTTGGGACAACGAGCTGGGCTGTATCAAATTGCATTTCAATTTAGGTTTAAGTTAAACTCCGGCAGCAGAAGTGTGGGGCAGTTAGGTGACTCGTTTGAGCTTGCACAGAAGGGAAAGAAAAATCTTGTGTGGCTCGAAGTGCAGAGCAGGCCTTAAGCTCCCAGCTACTTTCATTTTCACACCCTCCTGTCTCACATTCATTCATTTCCTTCTAATCTTGAGCTCCAAACTGCCAGTGTGGTAGTGAATCACAATCTAAAATACATCATCTTTCTGAAAAACTGCCTCCTGACATGCTTCATGGAGCTGCTGGCTGCTGTTTTTATATTGCATTTAAAAAAATACAAGCTGCAATGAGCTCTGACGTTAAGTGAGAAGCAGCCGTCATTGGTGTGACTGATAGAAAATAATTTTATTTTTTGGGGGCGGTATTCTTTTGGAGCTTAGAATTTTTTTTTCAGATCCAGCGCTCACAAACACATTTGCAGGAGGAAACAGAGAGCAATACCGATTATTTGGTATCTCCAGTTCGTGGCTGGGGAGCCAAGCAGTGTGGTACAGATTACTGGAGTGGAAGAAGATATTTCTCCATTAGGAAGAGCTTGTGCTCTCGTTTAAGCTCTGTCATCAGTGCTGTCAGCATGGCCTTTCATTTGCCAAGGAAACTGGAGAAGCCGCACAACATTTAGGTCTCACCATGGCAATTCTGAATATCCCAAGTCAATTTTAATTAATAAATGCTTTGGATGTCTCACATGTGCCTGGCAGGTGCTTCCCTATACCTCATCCCATCCACAAGCTCCAAGCTCCACAGGTTGCTTTTAGACCACAGAACTTAAAAAAAACCCCAAACAAAAATAACCAAATGCACATCTGTTATTTTATAACAGATTGAGCAGCAGGGTACGGGCATGCAAACATTTTCCTTCCTAAATGTAAAACCAGAGGCACGATTTCCCTCAAAATGATATGAGTTTTGCTAAGGAACGACAGATGTAAACAGGAGTTGCTTCATGGACAGACAAGTGATTTTTGTGTTTTAAATATAGCTCTGATTTATCTCTTCTAAATGGATTTCTGAGTGTAAATGAGCATACATTTCAGGCAGGATATTGCTGGCATTAATGTGTATGCATAATTTTATTTGCTCCATCGGTAACCTAAATGGGCTGTGAATGTCAGCAGAGTCAAACTTGGGGCTTCAGCATAGGGGTGTTTATCTCATCTTGTGTTTCATGTCCTCTGACTCTGAGGCAGGAGCCCTGCTGCGGTTGGAAACTCAGTGGGGCAGGACCTCATCCTCCCTCCCTGGGGGCTCACCCATCCCCTTCTTTACCCGCCCTGCTCCAGGGTGACCCCACCACGATGCTCTGCCTTGCTGAAGGTGCAATGTAGCGGTGTCTAAATGTTCTTCAAACCAGCTTCAGCACCAAGCCCACCTGCAAATTTGCTTGTTTTTTCCAACACAACTCTCTGTGTCTCTGTAAGCCTCATCCAGGATCCCCAAATCTCTCTATTTTCCCGTGTGCATGCCTGGGCCGGAGGAAAACATCCCTGAGCCTAAATCCAGCTACTCTCCTGAAACCCCTCAAGGAGCTGGCATGGGCACACATCTGAGCCCCTGTTTTGCTAGAAACAGCACCCATATGTGATTTATTTCCATCCCTTTGCCAGGATGTGTGTGTACATCCCTCTGTGTCTGTGCGTGCTCCGCCTGCGGAGCGGGGCTTGACGTTGAATTAGCTGCTGGCGGTTGCTAACGAGCCAAGGTTATGCTCCAGCTCCCTCTTGACAATAATAAAAACAACAACAACAACAACAAAAAAGGAAGAAATAAAATTTCTATTTCACGCTGAAATATTTGAGGTGGCAGCAAGAAGAGGAAAAGCAACATTTTCTGACTCATCAAACTCTGTGCTCTGTTCCTCTGTGCATCGCCCACCTTCTCCACCCCCGAAACACACGCTTAGCAGTCTGATTCATAAACATGCTACGGGTTGTGGGGTTTTTATTCTCCTCCTCCAAGTCCTTTCCCTGAGGAGACATGCTGAGGCATTCAAACCTAGCGAGTGCCTTCAAATTTGGGGAGAGACTACACAAAGTTTTCATAATTGACAAGGAAACTTGGGGTTTTCATCTCCGTGCCATCCTTTGAGGTTACCTGCATTCACACCTACCTCTAAAAAACACTGAGAATCAAGATCAGTGTTCAGAAAAACTGACATCTGCTGTCTAAATGCTGCAGGAACCAGGGAAGGAAGATTTGCAGGGCAAGAAGACACAAACTCAGCTGAGGGAGAAGGGACTGTGCCTGCAGGTCTTGTGTTTACCCCTGGGGTTGGTCTGCCTTGTGGCATGAGTGTTATTTTGTGAATATTTTTATTTCATTGCTGGTTTTAAAGCTGGGGGTGGTGGAGCTGGTGCTACAGAATGCTGATTTAAGAGGAGCTGGATGCACTGTGGGTGCCCAGATGCTGGCTTGGGATGTGCTGCTTCCAGTAAGGGGCTGGAACGAGTCCTCCAAAAACACCATTAGCAGCAAAATATCCCCCTTCTCCCAGGGTAATCATCTTCCCCAGTAATTCAGGTGTCTCTTTTGAAGTCCCTACTCCAGCCAAAACTTTATGGCCATTCTGGAGCCACACTTGCCATCACCACTAAGTCACACCTCTGCCCTTTTCCATTTCAGCACCATTGGTCCTTCTGCATGTTTTAAGCCTTTTCTGATCTCCAGATCTGATTTGGATCTGGGTCATCTCCCCCTGGGGTAAATCCCTGAAAAATCCTATTGATATTTATGATGCAAGTAAGTTTTCCTTTCTAAAGCTTCCCTCAAACCCATCTTTCATGAGTAAAAAGCATCACTCCATGCCTGGCATTGCTACTGCTTTCTTCTTCCCAAGGAGAATTTTAATTTTTGAGAAGCATCCAAGCTGCTGCCTTTTCGCTCTGCGTTTGATCTGCTCCTGCAAAAGGGATGGTGTGAGAGCAGGAGGCTGCTGCCTGCAGGTTGGCTCTGTCCTGGCACAGCCACAGCCCAGGTGATGCCTCTGGCATGGCCCCCACGGCACATCCCTGACGGGGGTTTGCAAATCCCAGGGTTGCAAATGCTGGCACAAAGCAGGGCTGAGCAAGGGAGACTTGAAGTGACTCGAAGCAGATGGTTGTTGTTTCTGCTGGGGCCAGCTGCCCTGTGCAGCACTCAGGACCATGGCTGATCCTGTGCACAAAACCTTCCTGGAGAGCAGCATTCCCTGTGCTGTGATCTGCATCAGGGATGTGAACTGGCCCTCAAAGGGCATCACAAACCTCACAGAGCTGCTGCTGGCTCCAAGGTGCTTCTGTTTTCATAGTCCAGAAAAAATGAAGTGGTTTGATGCTTTTCTGTATGCTGAAACCTCTGCAGGAGCCAACTTTGATTTTTCTCTCCACACACAGCGCTTGCAGAGTCAGTTGGGATGCTGATACCCCTCCAAAACATTTTTTGCAGCTGAGCAGGGTGATGTTTTCTAGCACTGCTGGCATTCATGGTCTCAGTCTCATGGTGTCTTAGAAATACTAAGGCAGGTCATGATTATCAGAACAGTGTTGGGTTTTTCTGCTTGTTTTTATATATTTTCTTTCTTCCCCCCCCCCTTTTTTTTTTCCTTCCACACATGGATGACCTCCCATGGCATCTCAGGTGAGGGTGAAGGTAATGCAGGCAGTCCCTCAGTTGGAGCACCTTGGGCAAGAGAAAGCTGATACTGAGGGCACTGGGATGGGTGGAAGGGATGGATGGAGGAGAAAGGGCCTGTGGCTGCAGTGGGTGGGTGGGTGGCAGCAGGACACAGCTGTCTGGGGGTTCAATCCCATCAATATTGCATCAAAGTGCAATATTAATACACAGAAAACTCAGAAAGCACCAACCCCACAGCCCGTTTATTATTCTGCATCTGATAATTTTTTTTTGATGCTATTGTTACTCATGATCTTTTTTTGTATTTCAGTAGAAGTAGAAAGTATAACCTAACAATAACCTATATTTTAATAAAATCCCTGGCTGCTCCATGAAGCTGCTGTTGGTACCAGTTACCTCCCTGGAAAACAGGTAGCAGAGATCTGGGCTGGAAGTGTAGAAATGTTGAAAAAACTGGAGCCAAAAAGCAGTAGAGAAAATTGTGGCTACTCCAGTGTTTCCATGACGTGAGCACGCACCGGAGGCTCCTCGTGGGCGTTAACCCCTGGCAGGCAGGGCTGCAGCAGCTGCTGCTCCCCTGCATCCCAGCCCTGCCTGGCAGCACAGAGCTGCACAGGAGGCTCCCTGTTCCCATCAGGATTAGTGCTGGTGGCTCCTCTCCCTGCTGTGGCTCTCTGGGTGACTGAGCCAGTCATCTCCTGAAAGAAGGGTCACATCTTAGTGCAGAGTGCTGCTCTTTTGAAGAGATGCTGGATTAATCCTTGCCTTGATTGACCTTACGTCTGTAACAAGCACTTCTTGCTGGTTTGCTCTGGGAGCCTCCCAGTTTTTGAGGTTTGGCTGCTCATTATCACTCTGTAAAAACCTTTTCTGTTTCTCACCCGCAGAGGTGGCAAGTCTGTGGTCAGGCTGTGGTTTGGTGGTGATCCCATTGCCCATGTGCTGCCTGGCCCAGCATATCCCTGGACATTCAGGACATGTGGTGGCATCAATCTGTGACCTGTGATGGCTGAAATCCGAGATGCTGTACCTCTTGTTAAAGTCTAGATCTGTAGTAACCCTAAACCTAAGTGTCACTGCTCTGATCATCAAAATCCTCCTAAAATTTAAAAGCTCAGAAATCTGCTGGATGTACTGATGCAGATTCTGGTTTTGTACCCTCTGGTTCTACATGAACTGGTTCTATATATCTGGTTCTATATATCCCATTGGTGATTTTATGTTTTTCATTTGCACTTGTATATGCATGTCCCATTTGAGATTATACATATGTGCTCCATTAGAGAGTAACACGTCCAATCTGAGATTTTTATATATATGCACATATATATATCCCATTGGAGTTTTTGTGTACATGTTTTTCAATTGAGATTATGTATGCATGTCCCTTTTGAGATTATACATATGTACTCTATTTGAGAGTAACATATGCCCAATCTCAGACTTTATATATATATATATATATGTATATATACACACATATATATATCTCACTTGAGATTTTATTTAGATGTTTTTCATTTGAGATTGTACATGCAAGTCCCATTTGAGATTATAAATATGTCTTCTGTTTGAGAGTAACACATGTCCAATCTGAGGTTTTTTTAATATATATACCCCATTTGAGATTTTATATATGTATATAATTTCCAATTTGAGATTATATATATATATATATATATATGTCTTATTTGGTAACCAGCTAATATAACATTAACACACTGATAACTTACAGATAAAGATACAGATATAGGTATAGGTATAGATACAGGTATAGGTATAGATATAGGTATAGATGTAGATATAGGAATAGGTGTAGATATAGATATAGGTAAGATGATGTAGATATAGGTGTAGATATAGGTGTAGATATATAAGCAATTCCCCCCCGCACACTACATTTGCAAGTGAGTGAGGGACAGCTTTGAACAAAAGTCCCCTTTATGGAGGGAAGGCAAAGCCCAGACAATAAGAAGCTGTGTGTCCGTCAGGAGTGGCAGATCCCTGCTGGAGGACGAGTGGCAGGGCGGTCCCGGTCGCGGTCCCGGTCGCCGTCGGAGGTGCGATGTTTTGGTGAGGAAATCCGCTCCTTGCTCTTGCGTGTCCCCTGTGCCCCTGGGTTCCTGCCCGCGGTATTTTTGCTTCGGGTGTTTCCTGCTATTTAAGCAGTGCATGTGTTTTAGAGGGGCGGGGGAGGGCCGCGGGTTGCTCGGGCTGTGCCGGGGATGCGGAGCCGGGGCAGCCCCGTGTGTCCCCAGAGCTGCCGGCTGGGAAAGCTGTACCTGGTGCGGGACCGGCCCGCAGCTGCTGCGTGTCCTCCTCAGCTGATCAACAGCCAAAACGCCTTTTTTTTTCTTTCTTTTTTTTTTTAAATTTAATTTTTTTTCACTCTGTCTTTCTGGAGAAAGCTGCTGGAGCGCTTGCAGACCCGTGCTCAGAGCAAATGCAAGGCTCCTGGTCTTTGTGTTAGATATGTTTTTTATTATACACAGCGTGGGTTTTTTTGTTTTGTTTTTTGTTTTTGGGTTTTGTTTTGTTTTCTTTTTGGTTGAATTTTTTGTGGTGTTTTTTCCTTTTTTTGGTTGTTGGTTTTAGTTTTTTTGGGTTTTTTTGGGTTTTTTGGGTTTTTTTAGGAGTTTTTAAAAGTTTTCCTAGTTTTTTGTTTGGTTGGGGTTTTTTTTTATTTTTTTAATTTTAATATAGTTCTTCTGCTTTGGAAGCAGTTTTCCTTGCCTCGATTGGTGATAAAAATCAGTTGTATTTTTGAGGAAGGCTGTGTAGGTGGGGAGTTTCTCCCTTTTTTTCCTTCACCACGGGCAGTGAAAGCTCGAAGATCCTCGAGGGGAACGAGCCGGGGGCTGGCCCCGGGCTCTCTGTCAGTGGCCACATCCCCAGGGATTTGCCCCATCCAACATCAGCTCAGCTTGCCAGCAAGAGCCTCCTGTTCCCGGAGAACAGCCAGGGTCGGGATAACCCTGCCTTTACCTGCCTTCTGCACTTCCCTTTTTCCATTCTGCAACCTCCCGAGTCAACAGAAGGGCTAAATTAAGGAATTTGTGGGGAGTGAGTGGAAAAGTAAAACTGAAAAAGGCTGGCTCAGCAGTGCAGGGCGGGACAGGGGAAGTGATGGAGCTCTGCTCCTGCTCCGGGCACGGAGGGTTCCCCTCGGGTCCTCTTTGGGGTGTCCTTTGGGGTTTTGCAGTTTTTCTGGGCTTTTCCATGCTTTGAGAGCCAGAGGTGTTCTCTGCTCCCCTCTGGAGGGCTGCTCTGCAGTGCTGGCGCAGGCCCCTTCTGGGGTTCCTCTTCTGTTTATAAAGCCTAATTCAAATTATTCTTCCCTTTTTTACACCTTTTCCCTTTTTTTTTTTTTTAATATCTAAATATATTTAAATATCCCTGTACATAGATATATAGATAAGATTTTATGCTTATGCACAAGTGTATGTTGGTATCATGTATGTATACATGTATATTTCATCTTTATAGTCATGCACACAGATATTGTATATATTTGGAAGGAGATTATGAAAAAAAACCCTAGAAGGGACTCATGTGTCCAGGGATCTCCAAGTATCTCATTCCAGGAAAGGAACTCCTTCAACCACACAGAAATGTGTGATCCTCAGAGAGTTCATCCATGAAAAGTTTTAATTGTCCAACTCACTCCTTTTTCCCATCCAGAAAAACAGATCCTTTCTATCCTACAGAAATTTTTTTCTTCTGATATAATCCAAACTAGACTTTATTTTCCGTGAAAACCCATCCAAGAGGATTCTGAAAATAGACTGTTCTCTGAGAACAGATACCAGAAAAAGCAAAGGGAGGGCTGGGAGCAGGTCATCTGGGGCAAGGAGTTCTGCAAAATAAATTAATGATTGATAATATCAGCTGGAGTTAAAAGCAGCTCATTAGCACCGTGTGGGTCGGGGGATGCATCACCCTGCAGATACACTGGATGCATTTTATCATCCTGATTTTATTATCATGGGAGATGAGTTGGGATGGGATGCCATGTTCAAACTTCAATATTCCCCACAGGTTTGCCATGACAGAATCATTTCCTCCAGAAAATAAACAAATGGAAAAAATACTCCAACCCAACTCCCTCCAGACCACACTGAGGATGGAGTTAAATCCATTCAGCTCTGAGCTTGGGGCAGGGAATGATTCCACCCCAGTGTTCACAGTCTGGGCTTTCATGATCCATAAGTGCACAGTTTGTGCCCTGGGGCTTGGCTGCAGGCAGCAGCAGCAGGATTGATTAAAGTATAAGGATTAAAACATAGCAATTAAAACAAAGAGCTTTTGGAAGAATCAGGGTGAGCAGGTTCCTCATCCTGGCAGGGACGGGGAAAAGATGCAGCTTGGATTTAAAAGCAATGTCCTGTAGTTCTTCTTGATTTCTTTTTCCTTTTTTAAATTTGACCCTGCAGGTTTGGGGCTTTGCTTCAGTAACTTTACTTACATTTGTAATGTAATTTTTTATTTCTGTTTCTTACTTTTATTATTTTTTTTGGTTTATTTTCCAAGACATGCAAATGGTTGCTTACAGCCTCATGGAAGTTGCTTGTCTCAGTGTAAAGGGATTTTGGAGCTGGTTCTTGGGGAGGCAGTTTTGCTGTTCCCCCACTGAGCACAGCAGCATTTGCTGAGTTCTGAGCAGCATCTCTCCTCCAGAATCAAATACATCCCTTTGGGAAAATGCATCCTAGTCTCATTTATCACCTGGAGTCTTTTCTGCTCAAATATTTTTAGGAAAAAATAGAATTTTTCTTAAGTCCTTTGGGATTTTTAGAAAAGAAGCCCCAAACACAGTTCTTGCAGAATTCAGCTGAAAGGCTCAGCCCAATTTTGGTTCCTCCCCTGGGACATTTGAATCTTCCTGGGGCTGGGCACTCTCTGAGCTCTGGGGGCATCACTGGGGCTCCTGGCACTGCCACCTCTGCAGCTCCCTGTGCTTGGTTTCCTCAACTGCTGCCCAGCACTGCCAGGAAAATGTTACTAAGTTTTCTCCCTGGGTGTTGGAGTGGCTGCAAGTCGCCAGTTTGTCCAGTGTGCCTGGAGGTGGTACAGATCCCTCGCTGCACTGTCCCCTGGCCTGGCTGGGGCTTTTGGATCCCTCTGCTGGGTCTGGGGGTGGGCTCTGGGTGGCAGCTGAGCATCTCAGGGATGTGGGGAGCAGCCAAGGGCAGAAGGCTGCAGCGGAGCCCAAAACAATGAGAAAACATTGCTGGCCAAAAATCCCTGATTTTCCTTATCGGTTAGCTGAAAAATTAGGTTTAGGCTGATAAAGGAGGAAATAAAATGGTATTTCTAGGGTGGAAGAAGAGAGTACATTGAAGTTGCGGCACATCCCTTGGTTGGGGTTGTGGTAACTTTGGCAGAAGGCTCCCAGATAAGGCAGAGTCACTCCCTTGCCTTTCCCTGCAGTTATGGAAAGGGTCTGCTTGAAGCAGAGGTGGGAAGAAGCAAAAAATATCCAACACGACCCCAAAACTAAAAAAAATCCACCAAACCTTTAGCTTTATTTTCATCAAGCTCCTCTACTGGTTGTGGGGTTTAGGGTTTGTTTTCTTCTTTTTCCAAAACCGTTACTATTTAAATGCAGATTTTTAGCTTTTCCACTCGGGAGCCGGAGCTGGAAATTCTTTCCACTGCGTTGGTGCAGGAGGGAACAAACCGCTGCTTTTAGTTTGCTCACATAATCCATCCCTGGCTGGAGCCACGGGTTTCCTCCTTCCCCTCCCTCCCACTCCAGAGCAATCCCGGGATCTGCTGATGGGAGCAGGGGACATCACTTGAAGTCCCATTTCCCAAAGGTTTTTCCTTTAAATTTCTCTAAGACTTTATTCTTGCAAGCACCACATGGGCACTGGAGTGGCACCCCAAGTGGCAGCTTCATTTTTCAGAGCAAAATGGGCAAAATCTTCTGTCCTTATGTTTCTGGCCTTAAGGAAGGGAGGTGGGATGTTGGCAGGGAACCAGTTTGCTTTTCACTGTGCTCAGGGCTGGGCAGGGTTTATGGCCCTGTGCCAGGACCCTCTGAGCTGCAGTGAAGGGAAGCTTGTGCTGCCCAGCATTTTGGGGATGAGCCATTTCCAAGAATAAAGGAAGGGAAGTTTAAAGTGAGATGGGTGAGGCTTTCCTTGTTTATTTTACTCAGTTTCTTGGACCATTGGTGTGATGCCACACTCCTCCTCCATCCCTGTTTCCCTCTCTCTGGACACTGGGGCATGGTGGTGGTGGCTTTTCCTTCAGCACAGGGTGTCATATCTGATTTTCTGGGAATAAGGAGGTAGAACTGGGCTGGGTTTGCTTGGTACTTTGCTGCTCTTGGGGAGCACACCCAGGATAACTGCATTTCCTAGTCCCTGACCTGCTGAGATCAGCTCAGCTGGCCAAAAAAGGAACAAATGAGCCTTTCAGCTTTCCCCCTCCCACTGCCACAGTGGGGCTGTTCTCCACTGGGAGCCCATCACTGTCCTGGGGGATTGATGGTGCTGGGCTGGGTTCAGAACCTGTGAGTTTGGAAGAGCAGGGTAAGGGTGGGATGAGCAGCTGGCCTGGAGCTCTGTCTGCCCCCAGAAGCCTTTTTTTTGGTCATTTTTAAATTTTTTTTTGCCAGCCATTGACAGTGTCCAGGTGCCAGTGAGGAAAACGATTGGATCATTTTTACTCTAAAACATTGCCTGGAAAACAGCAAGGATGTTTCTTGTCTGATGCTCTTAAACCTCTGCTATCCATCCTCATGTGCTACTCACCCACCCTGGGCTGCTGCCACCCCCAGCTGCCTGAATTTGCTTATTTTTGGGAGGTGGATCTTCCATCCAGAAGGTTTCTGGGCTTTTGCAAGGTTCAGGGCACGGCTGGAGCAGGGATGAACTCTGAGCAATTACAGGAACAGCAAACCCGTGCTGTTTGCCATGGGAGGGGGTTTGTATCTAGTTTATTTTATCTTTCTGGTGCCTTTTGAAGCAGCCCTGAATGAGTGGCTGTTGCTGGTGTAAGCAAACCTCACCTGGCACACAGGAAAAAGCAGCTGTGAGGCGATAGGCAAATAAGGTGCTGGGGCTGGAGGGCCTCCCCACCCACGGCACACCCAGAACCACCACTGCCTTTGCTCTGGAGGGGAAGGCACAGGAGGAAACAGCCATGGCTTTGGGACTAGTCCTTGGGGGTGATGGAGGGCAGGGAAGGGCTGAATCCTCCAGGACCAGGCTGTGGTACAAAGCAGAGCTTGGCTGTGGCCACGTGGCACAAGGATGGGGATGGATGCCCCATCCCTGGAAGTGTTCAAGCCAGCTTGGGCAGGGCTTGGAGCAACCTGGGGTAGTGGAAGGTTGGAACAGGATGAGCTTTAAGGTCCCTTCCAACCCAAACCAATCTGTGATTCTGTGCTCCCAGTGCTGTGCCTGCGCCCATGAGGTGGTTTTTAATGCAGGGTTATTTCCTGTGTTCCCTGGGCACAGCTGGAAATGCAGGTTGCTGCAGGTCTGTGGGCTCACATGCTCTCAGTGCAGCCTGGGGTGTGATTTCCATGTGTGGGTGGTTGGGATCGGTGACCCCCCTGCCAAGGGGGTGCCCTGGGACAGCCCCAGCCGTGCTTGGCTGGTGGGGTTTAGCATTTGGGGCTTTTCTGGCAGAAGGCTCAGGGAGCTTTGGGGTGTGTTTGCTCCCATCCTGGTGCAGGAGCATGTGGTAGCCGTGGGGAATGAGTCTGGTTTCAGCTCCCAGGGCAGAGGGTGGCACCCTGAGGTGCCACTGTCCCCACAGAGCCACTTCCTGCCCTGGCACGTGCAGGGTGGCTCCAGGGGTGCAGGGTGCTCCTGGAGCTGTGCAGAAAGGAAAGTGCTGTGGGTGAGTTGAAGTCACACACAGCCAGGCACTTGGATCACTGTGTTTCATCCTCTGGGAGCATCAGGGAGCATTAGCAGCATTAGGCTTTGAGAGTTTGTCATCCCAGATAATACTAAAACACCTAGGCACACTGCTCAAAAGCACTGCTTCTCACACTTCTCACCTGGAGGATGAGGAGCAGCCCCACACTCTATCCTTGGGTGGGATTTATGGCTGAGTGTGTGTTAAAACACCCTGGCAAAGCCTGTCCTGGTCGTGCAGTGCAGCAGTTTTAGGTTTTGGGGAGCAGTGCTGGCTGTCCGCAGGGATGAGGCAGAGCAGACATCCCTCCAGGATGGGATCCCAAACATCCCTCCAGGATGGGATCCTTCCCATGCAGCCAGCCCTGGGAAAGGCAGCCAGTTAAAATAACAATTTATCCTGCCTGCTGTCTTGTGGGATGGTGGAAGGATCCCAGAGCAGCCCTGCCTGGGGTCCTGCTTTATGTCACAGCACAGGAGCTGCTCTCCCAGCTGGGATTGTTTTAAGGTTTTCTTACCCTTTTCACTGCTATTTTACTGCCTGTCAGCAAAGTCCAAAGGAATTGGATGCATCCCTTACTTTGCACATCCATTTCTCCTTCCCTGTGTATGGGAAAAGATAATAAAGGCAGGAAAAAAACAAAAAAGTGATTATATGGAAACAGAAAATAGAAATATAGCTTGAATAAGTTATTTGGAGCAGAAAGTTGGGCCTGGGTGTGATGCTCATCATTATTCTCCCAGAGGGCATCATGCTCTTCCTACATCATTTGGGGGAAGAAGTGTTTCCCATGAGGGAAATCTGATTTTATCCAAGGGAAGCTCCTGAAATGGTGAGAGAAAATGGAATTTCAGTGTTCACCCTGCAGGGTGTTTGCTGTTGTGGATTGCACTGTGGATTGAATGTGCCTTGTCACCTTGTGCTTCACTTTTCCCCAAGCAGAGTGGGATGCAGGACTCAGTGCAGGATGGAGAAACACCAGCTGTGCAGGGGTGTGCTGCAGGGATTTCTGCTCCTGTTGCAGCAGGAGAAGCTCGGCCATGTCCCTGAAGCTCCCCCAGCAGCAGGCTGTCCCCGTTGGTGTTTGCTTTGGCCGGCAGCAGGGCTGGGTGTCCCTGGGGACACGGGGCTGTCACAGAGCCCCGGGGCAGCCTGTGCTGCTGCCCGTGGGTGGCACCAGTGTTTATTTACCTTTTCATCACCTGCTGGCCGTGCCCTGCCACGCTGCAGGCGCCAGCCGTGGGCTGCCAGCCCTGTTTGAGTTGGCAGCAGCTGCAGATCGGCCTCCTGCTAAAATAGCCCGACGCCAGCCCCACGTCTGCCCGGGGTGGCTGGGCTCCCTGCAGCCCTTGGAGCATCTTGTGTGGATGTTTTACAGCCTGGTTTGGGCCAGTGTCACCACATGACGGGATGGCACAACCAGGAGAGGTATCGTGATGTGACAAGCTCAGAGCAAATGCTCAGCCCTCCCTGGAGCTGTGGATGTGTGCAAGGCAATGTCCTCTGAGGTAGTGGGGCTGGGGATGCCCTGACCCAGAGGGGACAGTGCTGCTTTGCTGGTGGGAATGGCCCTGTGACATCCAGGCTCCCATCACCCCTTGGCATATCTGCATTTTCTTGGCTCTGCTCTCCAAAGCTGTGATGCAGAAGAGCAGGAGCCAAGGAGCCCCAGATGTGTCCCCAAGCTGCAGGTCCTGTGATGGGGCTGATATTTATGGATATTTATGGTGCATGTGGGTGACCCATTTTGGGGTTATCTGAGCCACCATTGCCACTTTCCACTCTTGATGGTGTCACTGCATTTGTGTCCTGGCTGTGTCAGGAAGCTCATGCCCAGAGCTGGATTTCTGTGCTCAGCCACCATTCAAAGCAAGTGGATTATTCAGGTGCCAGCCAGGAGTTTCTATTTCAGCCTCTTTGCACTCACCATGCTGTCCCAAGGCAGTGACAGATTTGGGATTTTGCTGGTCTCCTGCCCAGATGGGACATGGAAGCACTGCTGGTGACTCACACAGAACTTGGGGTTTGCTGAGTAGTAAACCCTCTTATTTCTAGTGAGAAAGAAAGAAGCTCCAGCCCCAAACCTTCCTGTTTTCCAGTGTGTTTTTATCAGTTCACACCCAAAAATGTGGGATTATTGTGACCCTCTGCCCTTTTTCTCTGCGTGTTTGGTTGCTGAGCTGCCCCATGAAGAGTGGTGGAAGGAGTCATTGCTAGCAGGGAGCTGCCTGGCTGTCACTGTGCTCAAAGCTGGGGTTTGGGAGGTGCCTGCAGCAGCACTGCTGCCTTTGAGGTTTGGTGGCAGTGGTGGCAGCGTGTCACTGTGTCACCGCAGCTGCCTGCCCCGGGGCACGTGTTTCCTGAGCTCACAGAAACCCTGCTCTCATCAAGATCTCATGCAAAGCCCCGCTCTGAGAACAGCCTGGCTGCCAGTGTTCGTGCAAACCCAGTGTGGGAGAAGCCCTGAGAGCACTGGGGTGTTCCAGGTGGCTGCTCAGGGTGGAAAGTCACCCCAGGCACCCTGGCTGAGCTGTGGGTGGCCCAGCTGCCCCCCCCAGGGCACCTGCCTGCCCTTAGCCCCTACCTTGCACCCTTAAAAGTGCACTCTGGATGGAAATAGCAGCAGCAGATCTCTTCTACTTTTAATTTTGGAGGCTCTCTGGGCTGGGGAGAGGAAGCTGGGGGTGGAGAGGAGCTGTGAGAGGACAAGAGGCACTTTGCTCTGACATGCTCTGTAGAGTCAGTTGAAACACTGAATGTGCTCCAAGATAATTTTTTTTTTTTTTACTATAAAATAATTATAGGCATGATGTACTGGTCTGTGTCTCACAGTGGCAGGGCATCAGAGTAACCTGACCCAGGGGGGACTTGGGTTTAAAACTCCTCATAGTGGGTGTGCCTGTGAGGACTGAGGACCTGGTACAGTTTGAGGCATGAGCACACTCAGGCTTCTTGTTTTCACTGGTTGGTTTAGTGAAGGTAGGTTTGGTTTGGGTTTGTTTTTTTTTTCATTCCTCTGAGTGAAAATAGGTGGTGGAAAACAGATGAGCAGGTTTTGCTTCCTGCTCTCAGGGCTCCGTGTTGGGGGTGTTTGGAGACAGCCACAGTGGTGGGGCATCAGTGTCTGCCTTGGGATTCCTCCTAAACTCATCTGGTCCCTTATGCCCTCCCAGAAACACGAGGAACAGGAGAAACATCTTGTTTTATCTTAGAATTGTTATGGGTGAGAGGATCTCTGAGTTCATTGAGTCTAAGCATTAAGCCAGAGCTGCCGCCTGTTTCTTGTCAAGTACCCTGAGAGACCTGGGGAGAGGAGGAGGCTCTGGGGAGACACTGGAGCCCGTCCAGTGCCTAAAGGAGCTGCAGGAGAGCTGGAGAGGGGCTTTGGAAAAGGGATGGAGTGCCAGGAAAGGGGAATGGCTTCCCACTGACAGAGAGTGTGGTTAGATGGGACACTGGGAAGAAATTCTTCCCTGTGAGGATGAGGAGGACCTGGCACAGGTTACCCTGAAGAGCTGTGGCTGCTCCATTTCTGGAAGTGTCCAGGGCCAGGCTGGATAGGGCTTGGAGCAATCTGGGATAGTGGAAAGTGTCCCAGCCCATGGCAGGGATGGAACAGGATGAGCTTTAAGGTCCCTTCCAACCTAAAGCACCCTGAGATTCTGATAGGTGCAAAGGGAGACAAGCACCCCTGAGCCAGCAGAACCAGGGGGTCCCTCCTGAGCCCTGACAATCTTGGGCTAGCCTTGCCCACAGCAGGGCCAGCACAGCCCTTGCTGCCCAGGAGCAGGAGGATCCCATTGGAGGGCAGCAGCGTTTGTGCACCAATGTCTTTTGGGACTACCTAAAAACAGAGACCAGACAGAATTAAGGGAATAAAAAGTGGTTATATTTATTGGAGGGCATTCAGGTACACTTAGGACAGACAAACCCACCAGGTGCTACACCCAAAATGGATGATGGGTCATGGGTTTTCACACTTTTATAAATTTGGTCCATTTGCATATTGCAGAGGGTTAATCTTCCAGTTACAACTTCAGGTAGTGAAGTCATTTACCTCACGTTTGCTCCCTCCCAACTCACTTTTGTTTATGTTTCTTGGGGCTTGTGACAGTGAGGCGTCCTTGATTTCCAGGTCTGAAGAGAAATTGTTTTGTCTGACCAAAATGGGAAAGCAGTGGCTAACATTGTGTATGGAGATTAGAGTTATACGCTAAAGAACTGCAGGATTGCAAATAGATGGGAAATATAAAAGCTAAAATCTTAAGGCATCACATTGTCCAGTTGTTGTGGGACCTGTTGGTGAAGGTCATGGTCACCTCTTGGGGATGTGGGAATCTTGGGCAGTCTGGAACCTGGGAGCAGTGTGGATGGGGCTGTGCACCACTGGGTGGGTTCAGGACAGCTTGGAGCAGCTGAGCATCAGCTTTGGATTTGTTTCCTAGAGCGTTGCAGGCTGTAAAGTACAACAGATTAATAGGAAATGTGGTCTGAAAGTTACAGTCCCCAGTGGGGCTGTATTGGGTTTTTGGCAGGGCATTTTATGGGATGGTTGGACTTCCGTGTCTTGGATTTGGAGAGGGCAGCTCCTGAGGAATATTTTTTTAGGCAGACTGAGTGCTGGAGCCACTTGCAGCAGGGATATGATGTTTCCAGGGCTGCTTACTTGGTGTTGGACTGACAAGTTTGAGGACAGGCAGCCTTGTTGTGGGAATTTGTGCAGAAAAATTTGTATTTTGGGGTACTGAGTGAACTGCTGGGCATAAGGAAGGCGTTGCTAGTCTGGGTCCAGATCACTAATTTTTTATTTTTATTTTTATCATTTTTTGCTGTACTGTGCTCCTTGGGCTGTCGATGAAAACGCACAGAGCTCCCTGCAGAAGAAGGTAAGTCATGGGCTGGAGGTGGCAGTACATGCCTTGAGTCTGGGTGGAGTGTGCTGAGGACAAGGAGCAGAGAATCTTTGGGGTCATTTAATCTTGGTTTTAATCCCAGAGAAAGCAGGACAGACAGTAGAGCTGCCCTGTGATGGTGAGGCTACCTCTGTGACTAAAAACACAGAGGATTTGGTTTTGGTAGTTAAAAACAGAACCAGTAAAACCAGGGCAGTGCCAGAAGTGAAAGCATTTCATTTTAGAGAGAGCCCCCTCTGCAATGCCACGTCCTGCCCAATGCCCACGGCCAAGGGGCACCAGAGCAGCCCTGAAGCAGGCAGGGATGCAGTTCACTGCACTGGGACCTGTGTTCTGGGGATTTTTTTGAGCACTGACTGTGCTTGTCTTCATGTTTTCCCACCAGGAAAGTCCCTCTGGGAGTTGGTGCTGGAGCAGTTTGAGGATCTCCTGGTCCGCATCCTTTTGATGGCAGCTTTTCTGTCCTTTGTAAGTACCAGAGTTGGGGTGGCACCTACTGGGGCACACAGGTGACATCCAGAGAGGAAAGGAGGGCAGGTGTTTGTGGGATGAAGGAGATGCAGCAGCAGAGCAGTGGTTTCTAAGGCATAGTGACAGTATCACGGCATCTGCTTAGAGGGGCTGGAGGACTTTTCAGTAATGCTGATCCATCCAAAGGTGATATCAAACAACTCCCTGGGCTGCCTTCTGTTTACACCAGGCTGGCCTGAGCCTGGTTTGCATGCCCCAGTACTGAACTGCCAGTTCAGTTTTGCCCACAATCTACCTTGGGAACAACTCTGCTTGAGGAGATGTTTCCCATCGAGGTGCTGGAGATTTTTGATTTTTGGAGTGTAAGTCAGTGTGTTTGGCAGTAAGATGGCAAATCTGAGACTCCTGTCCCTTCATTTTGGATGTGCTCATGGGTAGTTATATAAGGGGGAAGGCTGGTCCCTTGTGGGTTTAATACATTCCCAAAACAGCATGTAATGAAGTGAATGTAGGTAAAGCAGGTATGAAGCCCTGTGCCAGAGGTCAGGTCCTTGTGCCAGTGCCTGTGTGACAGAGCAGAGAGGTGTTGCTGTGTTGACACAGTGCAGGTCGATGAGCAGTTAAATGGAGTGGAAATATTTGTGTGTGTGTTTCATTTGTACTATGGTGTGAGGCATTTGTGGTCGGAGAGGGGGCTCAGGGTGGGAGAAGCCACAAGGTCAATCCCTGCTCTGCAGAGCTGCTTTTGCTACACTGATTATTCGTGTTGCATCACTGGCCTTCTGCTCAGGAGGGGCTGCAGTGCTGCCTGGTCTCCCCATTCATCAACTCATGGCCATGGTCTCCCCATTTATCAGCTCATGGCCATGGTCTCCCCAGTCATCAGATCATGGCCATGGTCACCCCAACCATCAGATCATGGTTGTGGTCTCTCCATTCATCAGCTCATGGCCATGGTCACCCCAACCATCAGATCATGGTTGTGGTCTCTCCATTCATCAGCTCATGGCCATGGTCTCCCCACAGGTGCACTAAGCACAAAGAGAGGCTTTCCTGGTGCAAACACTCATCCAGGCATTGCATGGCTGTTTGCTCCAGCCCCATTTGTTCAATGCATCAGTTTATCCCAGCAGAGGAGGGGAGGTTCCAGCAGTGGGATGTGGCAATTCCACTCTGACCAAGCCATGTGGGTCTGGCCACCTCAGGTTGTTTCCTCTCCAGCACATAACCACCTGTGGTTTGGCTCTTGTTCCCATCATCCTTCTTAAAATGTTGCTGCTCTTGTTTGAACCACATTGTGCTGCTTCTTTTCTTTTGCCATCAGATCCTGGCCTGGTTTGAGGAAGGGGAGGAGACCACGACGGCGTTTGTGGAGCCCATTGTCATTATCATGATCCTGATTGCCAATGCTGTGGTGGGTGTGTGGCAGGTAAGGCTCAGCCTGCCCTCGGGGTCTCTGCTCCACAGGCTGAGATCCTTCATCTAAAGGTCTGCTTACTTCATGCCCTTGGAAACTTATTTTCCAAAGGTTAATTTTCATGTTGGCTGTGCTTCCCCATGCCCCTGCACATATGTTCAGTCTCTGGCTGCCTCTTGGCTCGTCCTTTCAGTCTTTCTTTGGCAATTCGTGCAGGTTGGAGCTTATCTTGCAGTTATCCAGGCAAAAACTGCTTGTCTCCTGGCCAGGACCAAATGTGTTTTCCAAGGAAGGTCTTTGCTCTGCCCACCAGAAAGCCACAGTGGCTACTGCCGCTCAGCTCACCGTGTCCCTCCTGGGGGATGGGCAGACACTTCAGCCAGTGATGCTGCTCCTTTGTATCTCTTCATTATAAGGCCATTTATTTATCTGCATCTTGATGTGAGGTGAAGTTGCTGGATGGGAAAAAATCCAGTTAGTTGGGATACACTGCTTTCCAAACCAAGAATGAGGTGATCAGCCCCAAAGGTCCAGGCAATGCCCAGGATCTGGTGTGATTAAACCAGCAGGAATCATTTTGCAGAGGCTGAAGGAGACATGGTGCTTGTCCCATCCATGGTGTAAATGCATTCCAAAGCCAGGGCTGGGGTTGGGGTGCTCCTGTCTTTGCAGTGGGTGGGGAAGGAGCCTGCTGGCACCAGCAGCTCTAGCAGCAGCTGCTCTGCCCCTGTCTGCCTGCAGGAGAGGAATGCTGAGAGTGCCATCGAGGCCCTGAAGGAGTACGAGCCCGAGATGGGGAAGGTGATCCGCGCCGAGCGCAGCGGCGTGCAGCGCATCCGCGCCCGCGACATCGTCCCCGGGGACATCGTGGAGGTGGCAGGTGGGGCAGGGTGCCATCACCCAGGGCATGGCTGGCATGGGGAGGTGCTGCTGGCATGGGGGGTCCCCCAAAGCTGAGGCTCTTGGCAGTAGGGAGCAGCAGAAAAGAGAAAAAGGCATCCACTTCTGATGCAGGTTTTGTGTCTCGGGAAGGTTTCCCCTTTTTCTGGAAGAAGTAGGAGAGCTTTCAGTTTTCCACTAAGATTCCTTGTTTCTGGAAGCAGCTCTCCCATGCACATCCCTGGACCAGGCATGGGTGAAGGGCCAATGCTGGGTGCTGCTGCAGCAGCCTGGGTGGGGAGGCTTCCCTGGGAACAGCGCTGGGTGAGAGGCAGAGGGGATGAGCTGCAGGCTGCTCCTGCCTCTGGGGGGGTTATACCCCCCAGCCCTTCTGTTGGAGCTGTGCACTCAGCAGAGCTTGCCTGGGGGTGTGCTGCCTGCCCCAGCAGAGCTGAGGAGGATGCATTCCAATTATTCCATCTTGTTTGTTCCTAAAATGATGCTGTAAAGCCCCAGAGCCACAAAACTAATCCTCCCCTTTCCTTCTCGTGGCCCTGCTGGTGGAAACATGCTGCAATCCCTCCTGTGCCCAGCCAGCTTGCTGTTATTTATGCTCCTGGTTGGGCTTCAGCTGGAAGATGAGTACAAAAATAATGGAAGGAGGATCAAGCCAGCCAGATCCTCAGCTGGGTGAGCTGGCTGCACTCCCAAACCAGCTCTGACAATGCAGTCCAGCTGCTGACCTGGCCTTTAATTAAATTAATGAATTATTAATAAAATTCTGCCATCTTTCCCCAAATCAAGTGCATACTGCCTGCCCATCAGCAGCCCAATATTACTTTTTAATGGCACTATCAGCATTGCAACTAGAATGGAAAGAGCTGAGCTCTCTGGAGGGGTTTTGCAAATTATTAGCAAATTGTGGGTTTAGGAGGTTATGGAAAGTGGTGAGGGTGCTGTCAGGTGCCTGGTAAGAAAGCACACCAGGAGGAAAAGCTTTGAACCTGCCGTGGACATCCAGGTGATGCCCTGGATGTGTGACAGCACAGGCAGGAGGGACTGGCTGCAGTTTGCATGTGCAAATGCAATAAATTTGGCAGCAGAGAGCAGGAAACCTGTTACACTGAGACAAGGAGGCGGGTAGTTAGAAGTTGGCAGGCTGCTTAAACCCATCTGAGTTTTGCCCTTTTGTGATAAGGCCATGGAGGTGAGTCCTGGTGCAGGCAGCTTTTACCTTTCCCAAAAAGTGCAGGCAGAGCATCTCTTGGGGAGCTCCATTGGGTGCTGTGACCCCTGTGGTGCTTGGGCAGTGCCAGTGGCCATGGCCAGGAAGTGTCCTCCTGTTTTCATCTCTTTCTCTTGGGAGATTTGTGGTGCTGGGGGCCGCATGGCACACATCCAGTACCTGGCTAATGGCCAGGCCAGGTCTGTTCTGTGCCGTGGGATAATAATAAATAAATAATAATGCACTATGCACCCTGGAACAATAACAAATAAATTAATAAAATAAATAATAATAAATAATATGAATAAATAAATAAATAAATAAATAAAGTACTTTGCACTCTGGAGCAAGAGCCACCCCTGTGGCACCAGGGTTCTCTCTGTCCCTGGATGTTTCAAGAGTCCTCCTCTGCAGGATTGGCTCATGTTTGCAAGTCCTCCTGTCTTTCCCAGTAGAAGAGGAGCTCTTTGCTCCCTCTAAGATGCTTCAGCCCCCTTGAACAGATTCAGTCTGAGTCTGTGCATGAAGTGGATGTTTTGGAGGGGGTCTGTGCTGGCACCCCCAGCTCAGTGTCCCCCAGAGAGGTGTGGCAGGGAGCAGGGCAGGTCTGGCTGGGTGGCAGATGTTGCTGCTGCATTCTGGAGCGTTGGGATCTGCAGCTGGAATAACTGGCTGGGTGATGGAGCAGAGCCAGCCCCCTCCTGCTGTGCTGGGGGGGTTTATGAGCCCTGGGAGGAAGCACTCGTTAAAGTCTGGGATTTGAGAGCATCGTTAGCAGCCAAGCCCACAGTGTTGTGTAAGGGATGTGAGGGGCTGGCAGCCAGGGCTCCCTCAGCCTCAGGATTTCCAAAGTGTTGGAGCAGGGTTGTGTCCTGCTGATAAGGGAGCAGGAGAAACAACCCCAGCAGGGAAAAGCAGCTTTAAATGATTTTTTTTTAAAGTAGCACTTGGAGAGTGGTGTTGGGTGGCTGGCAGTGCATGGGGCAGCTTTCACCTGTGTCAGTGTGCCATGCC
Organism: Luscinia megarhynchos; assembly: GCA_034336665.1. Lineage (NCBI taxonomy): Eukaryota > Metazoa > Chordata > Aves > Passeriformes > Muscicapidae > Luscinia > Luscinia megarhynchos. The sequence continues at coordinate 4,162,729 of CM067581.1, forward strand.
AGGAGAGCCAGGGATGGTGTTTTTTCATGGACACAGAAGGTTTTCTACTGTTAACGGCTTCCAGTTGCCCTAGAGAAACCTGAAGCAGGGTTAGGACTGGCATTAGGAAGTTTGGATCGCTTCAACATGGGGAGGTTCTGTTTTTTTTGCAGGAGAGAGGGAAGATGGGGGTGCAGGGGGAGTGAGGAGAGGCAGGGACATCGTGGGGAAGGAGATGCAGCACAGCAGGCAGGGCACCACCAGGGTTTGTCTGGGGGCTGACTTGTAAATTATAGACAGACCAAACTAAGCTTTAACAAAGCTTTAAGTGCAGAAATGGGGTATCCCAGTGCAGGACCCTTTGCCAGGGGCTGGGCCCCTCTTTGCTCCAGGCTGGGTGCTGCTGTGCACCTGCACGTGGTTGGGGTTTGGGGTTTGCTGTCCTCATTCCTGGGGTGCTGGGTGCTGCCAGTGCCACTGACAGAGCTGCTCTGCTGCTGTCCTTGCAGTTGGTGACAAGGTGCCAGCAGACATCCGGATCATCGAAATCCGCTCCACCACCCTGCGGGTCGACCAGTCCATCCTCACAGGTGGGTGGGGACCTCTGGAGCACAGGCTGCTCCCTTCTGCTGCCTTCCTGGAGGCAAATTTTGGAACTGATGCTGGGATAAGTGCTTTGCTGGGGTGGGAAAAGGTGGGAGAGCAAGGTTTAGATGATGCTTGGACCTTCCCAGGTCCTCAAAGTCATGGCACAGGTGATATGTGTCTGGTGCTTGGGTATCCTTCCTGCAGAACGCAAAGCCTGGGGTTTCCTGTGTGACATCCCCACGGTGGGTGTTTGGATAGTTTGGTGGCACAGTGCTGCTCTAGAGTGCTGTGGGGTGTGTGGTGCAGGCTGGGAACAGGGATGAGCTGGGGCTGGAGGGGGAACATGGGTGGTCCATCTCTCCCCTCTTGTCTTGGCAGGGGAGTCTGTGTCAGTGATCAAACATGCTGACCCCATCCCTGATCCCCGGGCTGTCAACCAGGACAAGAAGAACATGCTTTTCTCTGTAAGTCCCTTATCTGTCTCCACCTCTCCTGTGGCTTTCCAAAATGCAGAGGCTGGTGGATGTGGGAGATCTCTTGAGTAGAGAAAGGAAGTGCATGCATAAGACCTGAATCCATAAAAAGAGCCCCATGTCCATAAAAATAAGAACCTGCTTAATTTGGATTTCTTTTAGGCTGTGGCACATAAGGCCTTTAAATACCTTGGGCAATCTCAGAGCACTTTTTTTCCATCAAGTAGGATGCATTGTGGATGGGGAAGAGGTTTGTGGTTGAGCCTGAAGCTATTGCAAATTTGGGTTTTCTCTTTTCTCATCTTCTTCTCAGGCAGAAGTCAAGTCCTCAGGGGGTTACAACTCTCAGGAAGGGTTCTCCTGCTCCTTAGAGTGGTTTTATATAAAAACCCAAGATGTCCCATTTTCCCTTTGACCAAGATCTCATGTTCTCCTTTCACAATGAGGAGCCCATTTCTCTGCTCAAACCAAGAGGTTTCATGTTGCAGCAATTATGTCAAAGTGGACATGACTGACATCACCACCAGTCCTTTATTAGCAAACTTTTCATGCCTTTTTTCAATGTACTTATTTCTGACAACTCTGACTCCTTCCCTCACAGGCAGCTTCATACAGTACTGATTCCTTTTCTTACAGGCAGCTCCATACAGCTCTGACTCCTTCTCTTCTCTCTGTATGACTGGCTAAACCCCAACCTGTCCCTTACCTGGCCGCCTAACCCTCACCTGTTCCTCACACAGTATCTGCTTACCTTGTCTGTCCCTTGCATGACCATATATCCCTTAGCTCCTCACAGCACAGCCAGCAGACTCCATCCCAAACTGCAGCAGACTCTGATACTGCTACTTATGGCCAGCTAGCCCACTTGTATATACACCAAATACACACACACACAGAGATGGATGGATGGATGGATAGATAGATAGATAGATATAGATACATATAGATATATATATATATATATAGATACATATATAGATATATGTATAGATATATATATGCTACTCTGTATAACACACAATATATACATATATAGATAGATAGATATAGGTATAGATAGAGATAGAGATAGAGATATAGGGATAGATAGATAGATAGATAGATAGATAGATAGATAGATAGATAGATAGATAGATAGATAGATAGATCGATAGATATGCCAATCTGTATAACACCCAAACTCATTGGGCAGGCACAGATGTTTCCACTCCTCAGTAGTGGCAGTAGGGTAAGGATTGCCTTCCTTTCAACCCATCTTCCCCCAGTTTCATGGCCACATACCACTCTGCTCTTTGCTCCCCTCCAGGGCACCAACATCGCAGCTGGCAAGGCCGTGGGGGTGGTCATTGCCACGGGGGTGTACACAGAGATCGGCAAGATCCGCAACCAGATGGTGGAGACGGAGCCGGAGAAAACCCCGCTGCAGCAGAAGCTGGACGAGTTCAGCCAGCAGCTCTCCAAAGTGATTTTCCTGGTGTGCATTGCCGTGTGGGTCATCAACATCAGCCACTTCAGCGACCCGGTGCACGGCGGCTCCTGGTTCCGGGGGGCCATTTACTACTTCAAGATCTCGGTGGCGCTGGCGGTGGCCGCCATCCCCGAGGGGCTGCCCGCCGTCATCACCACCTGCCTGGCGCTGGGCACGCGCCGCATGGCCAGGAAGAACGCCATCGTCAGGAGCCTGCCCTCCGTGGAGACCCTGGGCTGCACCTCCGTCATCTGCTCCGACAAGACGGGCACCCTCACCACCAACCAGATGTCCGTGTGCAGGGTGAGCTGCTGGCAGCTGCGACAGAGCTAGACAGAGTTAAGAGGGGTAAAATGGATCTTTATTGAGGGGCTCTGGCAGTACCAGTGCTGTAGGAGACTGTATGATGTGACAGTGGTCAGGACAGATGGAGAGATCTCTGTAAGCCAGGTCTTGAAACTCATGGTTTATTGCATAGAACGTGGGTAAAAAGGGCCCTGCAACTTGGAGGAGGGCAGAAAGAGAGTAGGGGTAGTGAGAGTTCTAAGAGGTAAGAGAAGGAAGTAAGAGAGCAAAGTAAGAGAGTGATTTTCCTGTTTACAATGCAATACAATAAATATTCTTCTATGTTAAATATTGTAATTTCCACTAACCAGTCTAATACAAGATACAAATCGTATAGCATTTACATACAGCCTATAAGAATCATTACATTACCATAATGTGTTATACTTTAAACCCTAAAAACGACTCTTTGGACCCCTTCTGCCAAGCTAGCAGGCTCTTCTCTTACCTTTGGACCATTGTTTTCAAGAGGGGATTACTTTTGGCCGGCCATCCTATTGTCTTCTAGTTATTTAGTAACTAAGGTTTGGTATCTCAAAGATGGCTTTCATTTCGATCTCGCTTATGGTTTCCATATTCTCAAAATCTTTTGCTAGGCAATCATATTTATAAGGTTTTCCTGATTCATCCTTCCCAACACAGTGCCACTGCCTGGATGGCTCCAAGATGGAAACAAAAGAGGGCTTGGTCATGAGATCTCACATTTTTTTAGGTTTTAGTCCATTTGCATGCAGAAGTCAACTGTGCAATTAATAGCCTCAAATCATGAAGTTTCATCCTCCTTGCTTGCTTGTCCACCCTCCTCTTTTCACATTGTTTATGTTCAGGGCCTGAAGTTTGAAGAAATTGTCCTCGAGTCCCCAGCTGGAATAGGACTGTTTTGTCTTCACACCCTGTGAAAAGATCCTAGTAATCCTTAATATAAAACCAAAAGCTGCACACCAAAACAGAACAGAAAAACTTAAAACCTAAGGCATCACAGGGATGTGCTTAAGAGCACTCCATGCTGTGGTGGTGGGCTCTGTATCCTCAGCAGAGTTGTGTTGTGTTGGAATGTGGGGGTGAGCAGGGAGGAGAGTTTGTAGGAAGCCCCAAGGTTCTTCTGGCCAGAGTCAATAAGAATCAGGGCTTCTCTTGGCTTGGGTGTAACTAGAAAACTCATTTTTATTGGCAGTCCATTGTGGAGGTGCTGTGTTGCAGTGTCCTTTCAGAGGTCACTTTCCAGGGAATGTTTCTTCCTGCTGGATGTGACATTGGGACAGAGCAATCAGCCTCTCCTCTCCTCTCCTCTCCTCTCCTCTCCTCTCCTCTCCTCTCCTCTCCTCTCCTCTCCTCTCCTCTCCTCTCCTCTCCTCTCCTCTCCTCTCCTCTCCTCTCCTCTCCTCTCCTCTCCTCTCCTCTCCTCTCCTCTCCTCTCCTCTCCTCTCCTCTCCTCTCCTCTCCTCTCCTCTCCTCTCCTCTCCTCTCCTCTCCTCTCCTCTCCTCTCCTCTCCTCTCCTCTCCTCTCCTCTCCTCTCCCTCTCCCTTTTTAACCTAAACAATAAGAAATCCTGGACCATGCAAAATTACAAAGCCTGGACCCATGAAAAGCATTTCTGATGGGGGAAGCCCTGGTTTAATGAAGAGTTTAATGAAGAGTTTGAAGGCTCCTCATCTTCCAGAGAGTTTTGCTCCCACATGACTGGCCATGTGGAGAGGTGACTTGTTAGGAAAGTCTGGACCATCTGAGTACTTCTCAGTTTTCCCATTAATCCATGAGTGTCAGGAAAGCTTTTTATATGGCTTTGGCATGTTGTTTTTATAGGAGAACCTTGGAAAATGTGTTGCTGTGGGAAAAAAAAGGACCTGGCCAATGTCTCTCCTCTCTGACACGCAGATAGTGTGGTGGGAAGCTGGGACAGTGCTGCAAACTGGCCACGGGCTTTGGCCACTGGTTAGCTCAGCACAAACTGCAGATGAGTGGAAGTGTCTGGTGTTTCTGCCCTGTGGGTGATACAGAACAAGACAGGGCTGGAACAAAGTAGGGAACAATCTGCCCATGTCTCACAGGTCTCCTTTTCAGAGCCAGGGATGCAGTGAAGCCGGGAGGGTGACCCAGTGCTTGTGCTCTCCTGAGCTCTGCCCACTGCAGGAGGAGGAATGACCATGCCTTCCAAACCATTTCCTACCTGAGGGTCTGCTCTTGGGAGTTGGAAGGAAGGGACACCATCCCCTGCATGTGGCACAGCCAGGAGAGCCAGGCTGGTGACACTGAGGCAGAGAGGGAGACAGAGAGGGACAGTGGCATACAAGGGTTTTTTGTCATTTGCAGAATAAACTCAATAGCTTTGAAATAAAAAGCAATTAAAAATTAAAAGTATCCTCCAGCCCATCTCCCCATAGCCCATTCCAATATCTGTTTATTCACTTGGCTGGATGCTGGGAGAAGGGAGGCACAGGCAGGGCTGTTAATATTTAATGGACAGGGATTCCCGTGCTGACGTGGGCAGGACAGGGCTGCCCTGGGAGGGGCAGCTGGGTAAATATTTGTAGATTTGTATATTTATTTGTATATTTGTGTAATGTTTATGCTGGGCAGCCCTTGGCGTGTCCAGGATGTGTTCCTGTGCCAAACAGCCAGCTCAGCCATGGGGGTGAACAGCCAGAAAAACTATCAATAACCTGAGAAAATATATTAATTGAGTGTGGTTTCATTAACTTGCCCATTAATTGGGTGAGTGCAGCTGCAGGGCGTGCTGCTGAGCAGGGACTGCTCAGTGTCTCACTGCTGGCATCAGGTCTGTCAGCTGTGGGGTGACTTCTGAGAGGCTTCAGGAGTGACTTCAAACCCTCACTGCGTTTCAAGAGCCTGTACCACGTCTCTGGGTCCCTCCTGGTGCTGGGTGCTGTCTGAGCCAGCATAGTAGGACACGCATGGGGCCCAGGTGGGCAACAGGGCAGAGTCTGTGCCCCCCAAAATGAGCCCCCCAAAAAGAGGTGCTTTGTGCTTTGTCCTCCCAGGAGGGCTGAGACTTCGGTGCTTTTGCTCTGACCTGGAGTCCGCCTAAGGTTACAGAAATAAAGCCACTTAGTAAATATGTGTAAACCTGTGGTTTGTGTCACTGTGTGGCCAGCTGGGGGTCTCTGAGGTCTCCATCTTCCCCAGCCCAGGAACAGCCTTCTCCCAGCCCCATGGAGCTGGGAGCAGGGGGAACCTGGCTGGTGGAGAAGGGCCATAGAAGCATCACAGCTCTCTCATGTTCAAATCACTCTCCTAAAACTTGCAGCACCCTTTTATACATTCTACTTAATTTTCCAGGAAGGTGGCATTTGAAAATCAGGACCCAAAGTGGAGATATGGGCTCTGGGGGTGGGAAGGGGGGGAAGGTGCTGGCCCCCATGTCTGGAAGGAGGTGATTGGTGATATTTGGCTGTCTGAGATGGCTGCTGGGGTTTTGGGGAACAAGAGCAGGAACGGGTTTATTTTCCACAAAGCTTGCAGCAGAGCCTGGAGGTGCAAATTCCCCCCCCTGGTTCAGCTGCCCAGGAGCTGTGCTGGCACTGTTTGCTTGGCAATCTGCAGGGCACTGTGCCCTGGCTCAGCACTGCTGTCCGTCTAACCTGTCACTGATTACTGGGGGTCCCCAGGGGCTGTGCCAGTTGCCAGTGGGTGCCTGCTGGCTGGGACTGCTTCCAGTGCAGGAGGAAAAGGATGCTGATCCGTGGGTGGATTGATAGAATAGTGACTGATGATCACAGCTCTTACAACTGCAGGCAGCAGTCCTGCCTCGTCTGCCTGTCAGTGAGCAGTTCTGTAAAGGCATTACAGAAAATACAGGGTAGTGGAGATAAATCCTTCACACCTGTCTTCCCCACAAGCCCACAGCTGCTGCTCCCGGGGTGGTGTGGAGTGTGTGGTGATCCATGAGTGCCCTTTGCTTCCTACAAATACACACAGCAGCATTTGCAGCGCTGGGGCTGGGCAGGATCCATGGGACAGGAGAGGAAGGGTGATGCTGGAACCCTTTGGGAGAAGGGTGCACTCTTTCTGAGCATGTAGTTACATTTCCTTCCAGCATCTCTGTTGCATTAAAACCCCAAATCACTGGGGTGGCTTTAGAAGGTTCAGGGCAGGGAGAAGCCCTGGGGTGCTGCTGGATGCTGGAGCTGCTGTTCACTGTGCAGTACAAGGGGTTGGGTAGCCCCTCTGTGAGCCTGACTTGTCAGCAGCCTCCAGCATTCCCACCTCCTGCTATTGCTCCTAATATTCTTTAATATTATTTTGGTGATGGAAACTTCAGTTCTGCTCTTAACTGCTTAAGACACAGCTATTTCCTCTGGACTGTTTCCACTGCCCACAAACCTGCCCACTTCTCAGCCTGGAAATCTGCCAAAACATCGACAGGCTCAGAGAGCTGGGCTCTTCGGCCTGGAGAAGAGAAGGCTCCAGGAAGAGCCTGGAGCCCCATCCAGTGCCTAAAGGGGCTCCAAGAGAGCTGGAGAGGGACTGGGGACAAGGGATGGAGGACAGGACACAGGGAATGGCTTTAAGCTGAAGGAGGGGAGATTTAGATTAGATTTGAGGAAGGAATTCTCCCTAGTGAGGGTGGGCAGGCCCTCTCACAGGGTGCCCAGGGAAGGTGCAGCTGCCCCTGGATCTCTGGAAATGTTTAAGGACAGGTTGGACGGGGCTTCGAGCCACCTGGGACAGTGGAATCTGTCCTTGCCCATGGCAGGGGGTGGGATGAGAGGGGCTTTAAGGTCCCTTCCATCCCAAACCGTTCTGTGATCCCCTGATCACACCAAAACCCTGCAGCCTGCTCTGGCTGCCCCCATGCTCAGCCAGTCACGCAAGCTGGGAGCAGCAGGAAATTTGATATAACCTCTGGTTGCTGTGGGTTATGTAGCACCTTTTTTAAAAAGGCATGGAAAAATAGAGAGCTTGGAATGCTTTTTTTTTCTTATTTCCCTTTTCCCATTTTTAATAAGAAAGACACTATTGTGAAAGCAATGATTGTTTTGTAGCCATGAGCATTTGAAAACAAACAGGCCCATATCAGGCAAAGCCATCAGTGGCTGGGGTGGGTGCTTTCAGCTTTTTTAATAAATGAGTCTGGCTGTTATTTCAGGAGTCCATTTTCTGAAGAAGCCAGGAGATTTTGGCTGTCTGTAAGGCTGATGGTGTTGGATGTCTCAAAAAAAGATGATGGGTGCTTAGCTCTCAAAGGTTCCTTTTGATGTTGTCTCAGACTGGGTGCCTCACTGCAGGTTCTGGGTCTGTCATCTCTGGGGGGGGTTGTTACCAAAGGAAATAGGATGTGGTTTTGCTTTCCCTATTGAGTTTACACCTCTAGAGAACCTGGGACACCTCTTCTGCAGCCCTTCAGCTCCTTATTTTCTTCAAAGCCTTTCAGGGGTGCTGATGGGCCCTGGGAAAGGTGCTGAGGGCATTAGCCCAATAAACAGGATATCTGCAAATAGCTGGGAAGCCATGGTGAGGCTGTTTTGAGCCCAGAATTACTCACACAGGAGATGTGTGCTTTGAACCTGCTCCTTTGATTTGCCTAAACCCATAAAATAGGGGGGTGAGAAAACCCCCTGGAGTGTCCTGGTGCTGGGAGTGTGCTCCCCTGGACATGGCCTTTATTGCTTGGGCTGCCCCTGAGCTCATACCTGGGGACACCTCCTGTGTGGGGGGTTCACACCTGCCCACCTGGCTGCACTGGTGAGATGTCCTTGTATTATTAACAATAATTAATAATAATAGCAAATTAACCTCTGTTTGTTGCCAGAGGAAATGTGGAAGGTGGAGAAGTGGGTGGTAACCAGAGCTGTTGCATCTCTGGTGCTGAGTGATGCCTGCTGATTTCTCCAGCATCTGTTGCTTCCCTCTCCTGGGGAGCAACTCAAATAACCAGAGGAAAATAAATAGAGAAAAAACAATTATTTTGAGGCAGGTTGGAGTGGGACAGTTTTTCCTGCACCTGCTTTCTGGGGGCTCCTGCAGCTGAGGAGAGCAGCACTTCTCTGCAGCCAGATTAAATCCTGTCTTCTCCCTGCAGCCAGGGAAATGCATTGGCCAAACCAAGTTTTATTTATTTATTTACTTATTTATTATGTTTCTTTTTGGCTTCAGTATGGGTCATAAATAAGGAGAAGCAGAAATGAGCATTTCTGAACTGTTTCCTTGGCTGGGGCCAGGCCCTGCTCTTGTTCCCAGGGATGCTGCCCTCAAAGGTGGGCTGTGCTGGGAGGAGTCATGGGGGGACTGGCAGAGCTTGGGGAGAAGGGAATTTTAATTTTATTTCATAGTTTGATGGATTTGTTTCATTATAGCAGCAAAAGAGAAACTGGAAGGATTTTGAAAGGCAAAAATAGAGTGTGAGGGGATTTTGTGGCTCACTGGGGTTTTATGGCTGAACTGAGCTGTGATCCCAGTAAGGCACAGGGCTGGTGGGAAGGGGTGGCAGGGGAAGCTGCTCAGATCCTGCCCTGCAGAGACTTTCCAGGGCAGGAGTGAAACCTTGACCCAGCTCCTTCTCTGCTCCAAGGAAAGCGCAGGCACCTGCTTAGGAGCAGGCTCAGGGTCTCTCCTCTCCTAGGGAAGGAAAGAGCTGGGGGAGGCAATGAGAAAAAGGCAAAATGAGAAAGGCAGAGGAGAGCTGGAAGGATTTGGGGACAGCCAGGACTGGTGGCTGAGCAGGGGTTGGCTGAGCCTGATGCTGGCAGGGCTCTGACTGGGACAGGACCAGCTGGTGGGTGTCCAGGCTGGGCACGAGGGCTGTGCCATGAATTAGCTGCCTAATGCTGTGTTTGCACCTCTCCTCCTGGCAGATGTTCATCATGGAGAAGGTGGAGGGCACTGAGTGCAGCCTGCATGAGTTCAGCATCACCGGCTCCACCTACGCCCCCGAGGGACAGATGTGAGTGAGGCTCCCTCCCCTGCACAGGACACACGGTGGCCCTGAGCTGGCAGCACACTGGGGGAGGTGGGAGGGTGGGGTTTATGGCCGTGCTGGGGAGAAAGGAGGGGTTTCTGTGCTGGTTTGCAGTCCTGTCTTTGGGGTACCTGCTGGGCACTGTGTTTTGGCCATGCAGGTGTTGGGTGGCTGTGCTGTGCTGTCCATGGGCACCAGGGCAGTTGTCTCACTGTCCCTCACATCCAGCTCCTGCCCACCTGGTTTGGTGGTGCTCACCTTTGCTCTGCCTGCCCACTGCTCAGCAAAAGGGGTTTCCACACACTTGGCTGTCCCTTTGTCAGCAATCCCAATAAAACAAGCCCACCTGTGAACCAGAGGAAGATGACAAATGTAGGAATGGTGAGGAACAAGGCTTTTTGCAGTAGATGTCTCTCCATATTTCTGGAGCCTGCACAGTCTGGGTGTTGGCTGGTGTCTGCTGCCCCTGCCCTGAGCAGAATGCAGGCTGGGCAGCTTGTCCAGGAGCCGCCAGCAGTGGCCAAGGGGACTTGCAAAAGGCTGAAACCCCCCAAGGAAAGGCGCATCCCTGAGCCTGTGTTCAGCAGGGATGGCTCCCAAGGCTGGTGTGCCCAGGGCACCATCCTGCTGATGGCAGGGTGTGTCTCCAGGGCAGGGAGTGGAAGGTGGGGGCTTTTCCCTGAAGTGTTATCACACACATGGGGTTTTGTGCTGCTGTCTTTATTTATTCCTGTTCCTTTGGAAGAAGGTGGTTGCCCCCAGTGTGGCAAAGTGTGGGAAGAAGGCAGGTGAGAAGCTCAGCTGGTGGTGGAAGCACTCTCTGCTCCCCCTTTGCTCAGTGATCCCAGACACATTTGTCACCATGGTCCCTTCTGCTCATCCATGGAGCAGCTGTAATTCATCTCACCCACAGACTTAATTTCATGAATATTTATAGAGCAAATTTGATCCTTGGCTAGGAATATCCATTAAAAACTGAGCCAAGTCATAAGCTGGTGTCAGTGAGTGCATCTCAATTAAAATTGAGGAGGATGGGGGGCTGAACTTGTGCCTGCCAACTGAAGCTCAGTGTCCCCTATCCTCTGGGGACTGCTTTTAGGCCCACCACAGTGTTGGTCTGCAACAATTTGTGTTGCTCTTGAGTTTTGCTTTAGCCCTGTGCCTGTGCTGGGTTTTTAGAGGGGTGTGTGGGCTTGCTGAGGTGTCACAGAGAGAACCCCCCAGGGCTGGTGGCACTGGAATGCTTGTTTGCTTTAACCTGCCCTTGGCAGGGGGATATTTCATGCTGGACCCTGGGTTTGTTCACACAGCCCCCAGCCAGCAGCAGCTTTCTGATGTTTTTCATGGGTCTCACCTGGGTGCATGCAGGGACTGCTGACATGGGGCTGTGACCTGCCATCCCTTCCCAGCAACATCCAGGGGATCCCATGCTGCAAAAGCCGTGCATGGTGTGTCCACAGCTCCCTCCTCCACCCCCTGTCCCTTCCTGTGAGCCCAGGGAGCAGGGCCAGGCAGCATCTCTGGGCAGGAGCAGTGCATGGATCTCCCTTCCCACTCAGAGCCCAGTGTGGCTCTGTCTCCTGCAGCAAACAGATTTTTCACATTTTCTTGGCTGCTCCGTGTTTTCCGCTCCCGAGCTGTAACAAGGGCTCCAAAATGTTCTTTCCATTGGGAACCAACAGTGGAATAAGCTGATCCTAGTAAATGCCTGACAAATTATTTTTCCAGCCAGCAGATGACCGGCTGGGTTTATACAGCTCTAACCTGCAGTTACCTCTGCTGGAACCAGGATAATTTTTTATTTCCTTCAAAACCACTGCTACCATTCCTGCCACCAGGCGAGGAGAAGCAGCTGGCTTGCCTGGAGTGTTCAGGGCTTCTCCTTTCCACAGCAAAGAGCTGCTATTTAGGAAGCAAAGATCACAGTTCACCACTAGTTTGGAGGCAGGCACAGCAGTGCATCTGTTGAAGCTCTCTGCTGCTCCTAAATGCTCCCTTGGGTTCCCTATGGAGTGTGAAGCAGCATCACAGGGAGGAGGAGGGACTTGCTGCTTGGTTCCACAGCATCTCTGGATTGGATGGAAACCCCTGAGGAGGTGGATGTTAACATGAATTTCTTTGCCCCTTTTCTGGTCCATCACCTTCATCATCAGCCTGGGAACAGCCCCTGCTTGCTCCTTTGCAGCCCCCTTTATTCTGGGCCACTTCCAGAATTTATTTGCCCCCTGTGATATTTTATTTGCAATTTGGTCCTGCCCCACTTAATAAGATACAAAATGTGAACCCGAAGGATTTATTGCCAGCACTGGTGCCTTTTGCTTCCCCTTTTAGAAAAGTGATACCCAGGCTATGTATGCCCCAGAAGGGATCTTTAGTGTGAGCTGGCTGTGCTGGAGGTGTGAGCTGTGTGGGGGTTGTTTTTGGCAGCCTGAAGGACGAGCAGCCGGTGCAGTGCGGGCAGTACGACGGGCTGGTGGAGCTGGCCACCATCTGTGCCCTCTGCAATGACTCCTCGCTGGACTACAATGAGGTCTGGGGGCACCAGGGCCAGGGTGGGCTGGGGGGGAGGCTCTTGCTGTGCTTCAGGGCAAGGCCAGTAGAGTTTGTCCCTTGGGATCCCCTTCCCTGGTTTCAGCTCCTCCCAAGGGGATGCTCTGGGGTGGTGGGTGACACCATCCCGGGTGGCAGCAGCACACAGAGGATTTGCTCTAAAGCTTAAGCTCTTTTCTTCTGCCCTCTAGTCAAAAAAAGTCTATGAGAAGGTAGGAGAAGCCACTGAAACAGCCCTGACGTGCCTGGTGGAGAAGATGAACGTCTTCAACACAGACCTCAGCAAACTCTCCAAGGTGGAGAGAGCCAATGCCTGCAATTCAGTGAGTGGGGAGAAGCCTCTGTGGGCTACAGCACTGGGAGATGGGAGGAGAGGAGGGATTTAGGATGTCTGATATTTGGGCAATAAACACCTGCAGTGATCTGAGGGACTGATTTGGCACAGGGATGTGATTTCCAGATTCTCATGGTGAGCAGTTTTTGGAACAATGGCCCTGGGGGGCTGATGCCAGGGCCTTGAGGACCAACCTACGTGGGGCTTTGGGGCAGGTGATTCCTGAGGCTCCAACTCAGTCCAGTCCCTGCTCAGGCGGGAGAGACCCTCTGAGTGATAGCCCAAGTTCTGGCTGCAGGTGAGGAAGTTTGGAGTTATCTTTATGTGCCCAGTTTGCACTGAGCAGCCACCCTCCAGCATCAACCAAACCCTATTCTCCAGAGCCTTGCTTGCCCCAGTGACACTTGCTCCTTGGAAACATCTATTTGACATGAAAATATCTTGTGCTGGCTATTCCCCTACTCCAGTGTCTCCCTGTCCTTCTGGGTGAAAATACGCTTTATTTTGAGTCTGTATTTCCTCCACTTTAGATCTTACAATGTCATGACTTGCTCAGAGGGCTCTCTGTTCTAAGTCTGTGCAGGCTGTAATAAATCTCCTGACTCCTTTCTGATACAGAAAGCTTGCATCAAGCTTTTAGCTTGTCCCATCCTCCCTAGCTCCTGTGGCTTCTCCTCCCGTCCTGGAGCTCAGCAGGGCTGCCAGCCAAGGCAGAAAGCCCCAGTGCCCCTGGCATGTCCTGGCTCAGCCCAGTGCTGTTCCTGCAGGTGATCAAGCAGCTGATGAGGAAGGAATGCACCCTGGAGTTCTCCCGGGACCGCAAGTCCATGTCTGTGTACTGCACTCCCACCGGGGCTGGCAACAACTCTGCTGGCAGCAAGATGTTTGTCAAGGTAGGGACAAAGCACCTGCAGACACCGTCGCACCCCTGCACACCCAGCAGTGTCTGGCCTGTGCTGCACAGGGCAGTGATGGTGCTCTGCAGCTCCTCTCACACTCTACCTGCCTGGGGATCCAGGATCCAGCTGGTGGGATCAGGGAGGAGGTGAGGCTTTGCCATATTGGTTAGGGAAAAAAAGGGGTGAGATGATTTAGAGGGAGGAAAAGGTGCTGAGGGTGCTGGTGCTGGAGCAGGGGAGAGCTGCCCTTGTGCAGAATTTGGGCACTTCACTTTATTAAAGGCTTGGACCCTCTGGATGCCAGTGATGCCCAAAGGATGGTGTCCAGTTTTCCACTGTAACCAGAAATAAAATAGTGCTTCATAGGGTATTTTCTTCCCAAGAGAAGAGATGAGGTGGAATTTCTCCCCACTGACTCTGAGAAGATTTGAATATTGTTGTTCCCACTGGGACATTATCTGGGTAGGTGAACTCTGCCCTCCAGGTCAGCCTGGGACCCTCTGAAGCCTCTGGATCTGTGGCCCTGGGACAAACTTTTTAAAGAGATGCAATAGAAGAATTGCAAGATTTATATTAAAGAGTAATGTCAGGGTCCTTTGTAAGGTCAGAAGGGGTGAGAGGCTGGGATGCTGAAGGACATATTTTCCTGAATTGCAAAGGCATCACAAGCATCTGCTGAGCATCCCACAGTTTTTTTCTGCGCAGATTTACAGCCCTCACCCCTGCAGCTGGGAGCAGGGAGCAGGGGTGGGAGTATCTCGATGTGAGTTTTGCAAGGGTCAGCTGGCTCTGCAGCAGATCCTGGTAACCCGGTGTGGGTTGTGCTCCGGGGTGTGCTCGGTCAGACGCTGCCACCTAGTGCCGTGAGCCACAGGGCTGGGATGAGTGCTGGAATTTGGGGAGATTTCCTCTGCCTTTGCCCAAACCTGGCGCCTCCCTCCCTCTGGCACTGCTGTGGTGCAGGAGCATCCTCCAGCTCCTCTGCCCCGCTGAGCCCCGCGCTGCTCCGCAGGGCGCCCCGGAGAGCGTCATTGAGCGCTGCACCCACGTGCGCGTGGGCACGGCCAAGGTGCCGCTGACGGCGCCGGTGCGGGACAGGATCCTGGCCAGGGTCCGCGACTGGGGCACGGGCATGGACACGCTGCGCTGCCTGGCGCTGGCCACGCACGACGCGCCTGCCCGCAGGGACAGCATGCAGCTGCACGACTCGGCCGCATTCGTGCGCTACGAGGTACGGCACCGCCGCTTCCTGTTCCCAGAGCTTCCCCCTGTCCCCCGGCTGTCCCAGCAGCGGTTTCTCTGTGGGCAGTGTAATGGCTGAAGGATAACCAGCCCCATCTCCTAGCGTGTTTTCCTGTGGAGTGACTGCTGAGAGGGCTTTGCGAGGGATGGGGAGGAGGGGAGCAAAGAGGAGGAGTAGAGGGGATGGGACCATCCCATTGGATTGGGGCTGTAGGGTGCATCCATGGGGCAGTTAGTAGGAAACCTCTTGGAATTTTCTTCCCAGAGGAAACCCCAGGGTGGTGGGCAGTGTAATGGCTGAAGGATAACCAGCCCCATCTCCTAACGTGTTTTCCTGTGGAGTGACTGCTGAGAGGGCTTTGGAGACCATTGTGAGGGATGGGAGGAGGGGAGTGAAGAGAAAACGTGTGAAGAGGAGCAGAAGAGATGGGAGCACCCTGATGGATTGGGGCTGTAGAGTGCATCCATGGGACAGTTGTTAGTAAACCTCTTGAAAGGGGAAATCCCGGGGTGGTTTCACAGCAGGGGGATGTGGATGCACCACAAGGAGTTAATGAGGCTCTGGGGTGTGTTCCTCCCGCCCAGAACAACCTGACCTTCGTGGGCTGCGTGGGGATGCTGGACCCTCCCCGCAAAGAGGTGACGTCCTCCATCGAGATGTGTCGCAAGGCCGGCATCCGCGTCATCATGATCACGGGCGACAACAAGGGCACGGCGGTGGCCATCTGCCGCCGCATCGGCATCTTCTCGGAGAGCGAGGACGTGCGTGCCAAGGCCTACACGGGCCGGGAGTTTGACGAGCTGTGCCCCGAGGAGCAGCGCCGGGCGTGCCGCCAGGCCTGCTGCTTCGCCCGCGTGGAGCCGGCGCACAAGTCGCGCATCGTGGAGTACCTGCAGTCCTTCAATGAGATCACGGCCATGGTGAGCCCTGGGGAGCCCTGCCACCCCGCTGGGCCTCCTCCCCACCCGCTCCCTCCCTGACACCCAGCCTGGCTTTGCGCAGACAGGCGATGGGGTCAATGACGCCCCAGCGCTGAAGAAGGCAGAGATCGGCATTGCCATGGGGTCGGGCACGGCTGTGGCCAAGTCAGCTGCTGAGATGGTGCTGTCTGATGACAACTTCTCCACCATCGTGTCGGCTGTGGAGGAGGGCAGAGCCATCTACAGCAACATGAAGCAGTTCATCCGCTATCTCATCTCCTCCAACGTCGGCGAGGTTGTTTGGTGAGAGCCTCCCGCACGGGCACCGTGGCAGGAGCAGCACTGGGGGACATCCCCTGGGACAGGTGACATGCAGTCAGCATGGAGTGCCCAAGCTGGTAATCCCAGCTGCCGTGTCTCATTCCCTAAGGGCAGAGAGATTTTTTTTTGTATTTTTTTTGTAGTTTTGCAATCCTGCCACACTGCAGGATCTGTTCTGTCAAAGTGTTGCCTATCTAAACCCATTGAGTGCCTGATCTGGGAGCAGATATTTGTGCACAGGCTGTTGTCACCCAGTCCCAGCTATCCCTGCCTATCGCTCCCAATCCTCAGCAACATCAGCACAGCCTTGGGATCTCTTGGGCATCCTTTGCCCTTGCATTTCAGCATGGGTGTTTGTGCTGGGAATGGGGACCTATGTGGTCATGGGGACGTCAGTAGTTAGGTTACAACTGCCAAGCAAATTTTAATAGCAACAGGAACAAATTTCAGCTGCAAAATTCAGTGCTGGGCTTCAGGTTCCTTAGCAGGGGCTGTGGGTTCATCTGCAGGACTCTGGGTGAATATTCAGTTTGGGGCTTTGGATCCAGATGCTCTCTCCCCCTTGCATGAGGCAGAACCTTGGCTCCCAGAGTTTGTTTCATTTTGTATCTCTTGTTTTTTTCCCTGCAGTATCTTCCTGACAGCCATCCTGGGCTTGCCTGAGGCCCTCATCCCAGTGCAGCTGCTGTGGGTGAACCTGGTGACAGATGGGCTGCCAGCCACTGCCCTGGGCTTCAACCCCCCCGACCTGGACATCATGGACAAGCAGCCCCGCAACCCCAAGGAGCCCCTCATCAGTGGCTGGCTCTTCTTCCGCTACCTAGCTGTGGGAGGTGAGTGCTGCTGGGGCAGGGGCTGTGTCAGGATGTCCTGGGCTGTCCTGGGGCAGGACACTCTCTGCTGCTGGGGTAAGGGGCTCTGTTAGGGGTTGTACTGGGCTGTCCTGGGGCAGGACACCATGCTTTTGGGGTAAGGGGCTCTGTTAGGGGTTGTGCTGGGCTGTCCTGGGGCAGGACACTCTCTGTGCTGGGGTAAGGGTTTCTCTCTCTCAGTGTACGTGGGCCTGGCCACCGTGGGCGCAGCGACCTGGTGGTTCCTGTATGACGCCGAGGGACCACAGGTCTCCTTCCACCAGCTGGTGAGTCAGGAGCAGGCTGGCAGCTGGGGCAGATGGGTGAGGGCATGCCTTCATGTGGTGGGGTCTTTCATCTACCTTTCCTCTGTGTTGGTTGTAGCATTCCCAAATTGGAGAAGACAGTAATTTAAAACAGAAGCAAATTCTCTCTCTCAGGCTGTTTCCAGCCTTGCTTCTGCCAGCCACTTGCATGGTAGTGAAAGTTTCAGATTCAGAGAAGCTGAAAGCAGCTTCTGTGCCTCATCCCATATTGGAAGGGATCTGTTCTCATGTTACATTACTGTAGCTAATGTGAAAACTGCAGGGTAGGGGAAAAGTAGTTGCTATCACATCCCAATGGCATGTGCAATGCAAGATGGATTTCTGATGGAGACACTTGTGCTTAAACTCCTTCCTAACTGCACCTGAGAGCCTCAAAGCCACTGTCCAGCCACACCCTAAAGCCCAACCCCAGCAGAAGCTGGGTCACTGTGGGCAGTTTATTGGTTGCTCTGAACTGGATATTTAACAGAAACCCAGTTCATCGCATGCCCCCCAACCAGTCGACTCTTCCTCCTCTCTCCTGCCTTTCCTGCTGCTCTGCCATGTATTTACCAGCAGTTTCCTGTGCTGACAGAGGAACTTCATGAGGTGCACTGAGGACAACCCCATCTTTGAAGGAATTGACTGTGAGATCTTCGAGTCGCGATACCCAACGACGATGGCTCTGTCTGTGCTGGTGACAATCGAAATGTGCAATGCTCTGAACAGGTGTGGTGGCCACAGGGCTGCTCTCTTTGCTCTGTGCACGACTGGTTTTGTGCAGGGGCTCTCTGAGCACTGGTGGGTGGGCTGAGGGCTTTGCTTTGGCTCAGCAGAGCTGTTCAGAGCATCCTCACAGGGGACCACTGGGTTTTCCATGGAGAAACTCCTCCAAGGCAGTGTGCTGTGGCTGAGAGCAGTGAAGGAGGGACTGGGTCTGCATTCATTAGTGATTTGGTCATTAACGACCAGCCCTAATCCATGCATTGCTGGTTGTATTGGGCATCCACATCCAGTTTGCAGCAAAGCCTGGAGATGAACTGGAAAAGAAAGGATATAGCACATGGCCTTGCACGTTGGAGGGAAATGGAGTTCCCAGCATGGGCAGATGCAGGGAGGTTTCTGGAGCTAATGCTGTCCCCTCACTTCCACAGTGTCTCTGAGAACCAGTCCCTGCTGCGGATGCCACCGTGGCTCAACATCTGGCTGCTGGGGGCCATCATCATGTCCATGGCTCTGCACTTCCTCATCCTCTATGTCAAGCCCATGCCTGTGAGTGCCCTCTGCCACCTCCCTGTACCTTCTGTGGACAAGGACATCCCTGGAGCAATCTCTAGGTCTGGAAACCTCTGGGATGGTTGTTCCCAGAGTCATTCTGCCTCATGAGCCAGGAGTCAGAAGCTCTCCCTATGGGCAATACAGAGGCTCTTGATATGTCCAGAAGGTGCTTTGGCCCTTTAGGAGTTGTCTCCTTCCTTTGCAGGGTTGGGGATGCCTTGGTTGATGCCCAAAGGTGCTTAAGATGAAGTGTGTTTCTGTTCAGGAGGTTACATAGTCCCTTGTCACCTGCTAAGCACGTGTGAGCACATAAACACACAGTCCTACTTTGTGCCTCACTTTCCCCATTTGCAGGAGAGGTGAAGAACAGATTTTTTTATTCATCTTGACCAAGAGCCACCTTGGATCATGACAGACCTTGAAGAAATCCTCCTGTTTGGGCTGTCTGGATCCTCCCTCTTTATACCTGGAACGATCCTCTCTCAACCTTTACCATACAACAATGTTGATCCTGCTTCCCTACTGACATGTGCAATCCTTTCCACCCTGCAGCTCATCTTCCAGGTGACCCCCCTGAGCTGGCCACAGTGGGTGGTTGTGATGAAGATCTCCCTGCCTGTGATCCTGCTGGATGAAGGACTCAAGTACCTTTCCCGCAACCACCTGGATGGTGAGCATGGTCTGCACCCCCTGCCTTGGGGTGCCTCCTTTTGGGAGCACTTTCCTTGGCCTTCCTGGTGGCTTTGTGGACCCCTCACTCACCTCCTCTGCTCATGTGATGTCTGCACCTGCATGTTCACCCACCTTTGCTGTGCAAAGGGGCTTTTTCTCCTACTCCCTTCCTGGTGCCACGCCTGGCAGAGCAGTGGGTAATTACATGTGCTTGAAACGCTCCCTTTGGAGCTGGAGGATTACATAAATCTGCCACAGGTTATTAATTCAACTCCTCTTGAACCTCCAGGACCTGGATCCCTTTGCTTATAAAGCAAAACAAATCAAACACTGATTTGTAGCAGAAGCCCTTTCTTCTTCCCGCTCAGATTTCCACCCCTTTCTGTCCATCCTTATTTTGTGTTGGCTATGCTGAGATCAACTGAACACCTTATAAAATGGTTTTAAAGGGGTTTCCCTTGGCCTCTGAGGATGCAGCCCTTGGCACAACCAGAGGAGAAGCAGCTCCTGTGACACTGGAGCAGCAGTTCCTGTGTGCTCCTGGGCTCCATGCTGTAAATCACAGCATGTCTTTGGGCAGCCCTCCAAAGAGATGATATAATCTTTTCTTTCATGTCTTGCAAAAGGGGTTTCTGTGGGGGATATCTCAGCACTGAGTTAAGCCCGTGGGTTTTCCCAGTGTCGGCTGCAGGCTCAGGGCTGCTGAGCAGGGTTGTGCTGCCACAGGGGTAGAAAACAGCATTTATTCTTTTTTGGGGGAGGTGAGCTTGCCCTGACAGTGATAGCAGGGAGAAGGGCAGGAAAGGCTCTGTCCTTGCTCAGGGGAGCTCTGGGGGCAGATGGACGATCTGAGTGTGAGTACTGGATGTCCCTCCACACCATCACCATGCTCAAACCATCTTTTCACCCCTTAGGCACCTGTGTCATGGCAAACCCTTCTTTTTTCCCTTCACCCTGTAATAACAACCCAGAAAAATCTGTGCAAAGCCACTCTTGCCTTTCCAGGCTGAAGGCAGGTCTGGCCAGTCCTGTCAAGGAGGGCTTTGGGACATTGTAGCAGCTGCATTTGGTTTCTCATGGAGCAGAGTTTTGCAATTACTTGGAAATTTGGGATGGGAAAGTATTGCAGGCAGGAAATTATCATGACCAGATCTCCCTTCCCATCAGTGTGTCCCAGTGTGCAGGTGGTGCTCATGTCAGCCTTTCTTCTTGTGTTGAGCTGATGCAGAAACTCAGCAATTCCTCAGAGAAACAGAGGTGCAGGGCCCCTGTTTTTACCAACCAGGTAGAAATTGTTTCTAGTCTCATTTTACTGAATTGTTTCATCTCTTATCAGACACCCAGGTCTGTTTTATCTCACAATTATGAGCCTGTAGCAACAATTCTACAGCGTGGCACTGGGCTGGTTAATGTTGCATCCCATGCATGCCCTTGGTCTTCACTTCACCATCTGTGGTCTGGGGCTGAGTCTGTCTTTCTCCCACACTTTGTATTTCCCTATAACATCTCAGCACTGTTGGAGGAAGGGCTTTTCTTTGGCTCTGCCTGCACAGCTCCAAGCACAGTGAGGTTTCTGGTAGGCACACAGCCCTCTCAAGTGCCATCATAGGAGCTCAGTTTTCTCCTCCCGTGGCACTCTCAATGTTTCAGGTCCTCTGAGCTTCCCTCACCACACAGTCACAATGTTGCTGATGCTCATGGGTTGCTCTGTCTCTTGGATCCAGGGTTTCCCATGCAGCTCTTCTGTCATGGCTGTGAGGCAAAATCACCACGCTTAAATCATCAGACTTGAAAGAAGTAATTGAAACTTTCACCTTCCTGATTCCTCTGGCCTTTGAAAAGCAAAAGAAAAAATGTTCGAAAGCCACTTTTATGTGTGGTCTTGTGATTTTTTTGCCAGGCATTCTCAGGACAGTAAGACCCAAGTGGAGCGGAGAGCACGAGTTGAATACCTGCAAGACTCCAGAGCAAGGGTTGGCTCCAGAGCAAGGGTTGGCTTACTTATGTGTCTCATCCCTGAATGCTCCATCCCTGTGCTTCCTGCAGGGTCCTGCTTGTGTGTGCTGGGATCTGCCTGGAATGTGTCTGGGTGGACATGGCTCAGATATAGAGCAGAGATACAATAATAGAGCCAAGGGACTCTACCCAGACAGGATCTCCTTTCCCACGGTGGGCTCTGTGTTTTGCTTCAAAATAAGGCCTGACAAGGCTGTGAAGTAGCTGTTTGATGGCAGTTTTGGCCAGGGGCCAGGCTAGCACTTGAGGACAGTGCTTGGGGATGGTCTCCAGCAAGGGACATTCCAAGGGATGGATAAGGGTGTTCAGCTGTATAGCTGTGAGTTCTGCTGATTCAGGTTTTGCATGTAAAATTTTCTCTTTTTATGAGATGTAGGTAAGCTGTGTTTCATTATATGCTGGATTTTCCTCGTCCTTGAAGTGGCAGAAAGCTGACACTTCAGTTCTCACTGTGGTCTCAGTGCTTTACATTCCTCTCCCCATCACTCTGCTCACATCCAGCCTTTCATCTCACATGCTTTGCATATCTGGCTGCCTTCATTCCTCTCTGGCCCCTCTGGAGCTCCTACTGTCTCAGTTTTGGGAAGTGATGTGAATGTGAGAGTGAGAGAATGTGCATGGCTGAGGTTGGCTTTGTGTGAGCTGCAGATGTTCTGGTCAGGAGCATGGAGATGTTCTCAGGGGTCTGTCACACACTGGCAGGCTCACAAGGGCTCACTACCCCCAGGGATCCCTTGCTGTAGTATCTTCAATATTTTCCATGCTCTATGTATTCAAGTGTTTGTTCTTTCCCAATCCTGTGGCATGCAGGTTTCCAGGCATCTGTGCCAAGGCCTTGCAGAAGTCTGTCTCTTTTCTGAGTGTTTCTAAAGAAGTACCAAATCTGAAGAGGACACTGAGATAACCCCAGTGCTCATGTTCCTTTGTGCACCATCAGCCCACTGCTGAGGCCACCTTGCTGCACTGTGCCTGCACCTCCTCATGTTCAGCAGCAGGCCCTGTCTGGGTGATGAGCATCACCATTTCTCACCTGTGCTGTGGTAAAAGTGGGGGCAAAATCACAAAGCAGGTGTTTTCTGCAGGACAACTCCATGCCTGTCCTGACAGCAGCAGGGCTGCTGAAAATCAGTAGTTTCGATGCACAGGAATTGACTTGGTGTCTTTTGTGGCAGATTAGCATTTAGGCAGCTGCTTGTCCTTGTGCCCAGTGAGGACAGCAGCCCCCAGGGTCATTTTGCAGGAGGTGCAAGATGATGGCCACCCCACCCTGTTCCTGTTCCCACTGGGTCCCTGTTCCCTGTCCCATGGGTAGCACAGTGCCCTGCAGTCTCTGCCACTGCAGTTGATGTGCAGGTGAGGTTCTCCCTTGGGTGAACTTCTCCACCAAGGGAGCTTTGGCCACTTCTCTGCAAAGCTGGCATCAGCTTTAGGCTTCAGCATCCTCCCAGAGGAGAGTGCCTGGCAGAGGTGGCAGTGCAGTGACAAGTGCATCACACTCCCTGCCAGGGGCAGATGGAGCTATGCATCTGAGACAGCCCAAAATTTGCAGGGACTAAAATCTCCATGTCCCAGCACAAAAAACCCTCCAGCATATAGCAAAAAGGGGCTATTCACCCTCCACTTCCCCCATGCACCTGCACCTGGGTATGAGGGAACCCCCAGGAGCACAGGGGTGCTGCAGCTGCCCCTGTTCCTGCAGGGGAGGCAGCATCCCTGTCCCTGGCACGGCAGAGCAGCAGTGAGTGCCTGCAGCCCTGGCCTGCCCTTGTAGGGTAATCTGTGCATGGAGCTACCTTGGCTGGGTGCTGGCAGGGGAATGTGTCCCCATGGGCCAAGTATTCCCTTGAGCTGTGGGATGCTCTGCAGGAGAGTGGTGCTGCACCTTCCAGTGCTGGAATCTCCACAGGGGATTTTACAGCTCTGCTGCTTTGCTTTATGTTGTTGTTTTCCCCTCTCTCCTGTTTTTTCATATGTGTCTGTATGTGGTGCTTTAGAAATGGAAGAGCAGAGGGAAGCTGCCGGTGTTGGTGCCCTGGTGTTGCAAAGAGATGTGGGGACAATTTCCCTTTTGGTTTTCTCCTGGGCTCCAGGGTCTGGGCAGAAGCTCAGGGTGTGATGAGGAAGACGTTCAGTTTTCTGAGCTACAAGGGCTGCAGCGTTTCCCTTGGTGAAGGAGGTGATCTGGGCTGCCAGTGGGAGCCTGCATCCTTCCAGCAGCACCTTTTACAGGAACCTGTTGAGGACAGTCCAAAGCAGTAAGGAAAATCCTCCCCTAAAGCCTCAGCTGTCCTTGGAGGAACTAAGCTCACATTGTTCAGTTGCTGGTTGCAAGTGAAGGGCTGTGACACCCCTGGTGTGAGGCAGCATCCAGAGGGACCAGGACCATCCATCATCCCTGCAAACATCCCTCCTGCTGCTGTCACCAGTGTGAGGGAAGGACAGATGGACACTGGCATGCAGGGACCTACAAATGTGGGAGCTGGACCCTTGGCTGATTGCAGGGCTCATGGAAACACCTGACTCACTCCATGCCAGGATTGTGTTACTTTAGAGACCTGAGAGCAACTTTCTGAAGAGCATCCACTGTGGTTAAACACTGCAGCCATGTCCACTTGCTGTCCCTGCCTGCCCATGCCAGGGCATCCTCCCCCTTGTTTGCACAACCATGGGGTGATGTGTTTAGGGGAAGTGCCATGGTTGGCAAGCTACCACTGGTATGTCACCTGGTGGGGGCTGTTCAGCTGCTGGAGGAGAGGGAAGGAGATTAATTTTGATTATTGCAGTGATGTTTAACACAGTGCAGTTGCCATCATCCCTGCTTTACACCAAAACCCTCAGTGTCATCCAGAGGGATGCTGCCATCACAGCAAACCATTCCATCCCAGGACACAAGGGCTGGGCTCTGCAGCCAGCACTGGAAAAAGCTTTTGGCAGAAGTTGCAAAAAAGCCTTTTCCCTCTCTCTTGCCTGTTATTTATTAATTCCCCTGAAAGCTTGTTGGCATCAGGGCTGGCAGCAGGCATGGAGCCCCACGGGTAACCCTGGGCAGGACCCTTATTTATCAAGGGCACAGGAACAGCAGTCCCCAGTGAGATGTATTTCGTGATGTGTGCAGTGATGAAAGATAGAGAAATACTGTCAAAAGATTCATGATAAGGGATTTTTCTAACTCTCCTTAGCAAGTGCTGCTTCTGGGTGGGTGTTTTTTAAGGGAAAAAAATATGTTCTAGGCAGACCAAGCTGCCCTGGGCTGGAGGGCAGCTGCTGCCTCAGGGATCAGGGACACTTCTGTCAACTGCTTGGAAATTTAGGATCTAGCTGGTGTTAGTCAAGTTCTGTCAGGGATTTTGAGGCTACTCACATGGAGTTCAAGCTGGGTACCATCCCTCTCTTACAGGCCATGTTTTGCCTGTTACCTTCCATGTCCAACCCCATCCCTCTGGAGGGAGGGAGAAGGTAGGAGGGCAGCCCTGGGACAGCGGCTGTGATGAGTGGGTTGGTCCTTGCTCGTTGTTTTGGAGGTATTTATGGGTGTAGCTACATGGGTAGTGGTGTCAGCCCATGGAGCAGTGTCTGTCTCTGGCTGCAGCAGGGCTGGGGCCCTGGGATGGGTGGGAGGATGCAGTGAGCTCCCTCCTCTCTGAGCCACGGCGTTTCCCTGCATAACATTAGGAGCAGTAAGGAAGGAATCTGCCTACTCACCTTCCCACATGGCTCCATCTCATCCCTTTTCCTACCTCGTGCAGAGACCCTCCTCACCCAGGGACCAGCGTCCTCCTGCCACAGCTGCAGCCAGGCCAGCTGGGCACAGACAGCATCCCAGTTCCTCTGGGATCAGCCCAGGAGCAACCACTCCTGGTAACAAAAACACGGAGCTGGTTTCCTTTTGAACCCTCACCAATACTTTTCCTTCTCTTTTTACCCTTCCTTTCAGGAGAAGAGAACAAGAAATGAGCGACTCGAGGGCGACACTCCGAGCTAGAGGATCCCTGGCTTGTAACTCGGACTGAAGCCTTGCATGTGTGACCAGCCGCAGCCAGCAGGACATGCATGCGTCCCACCGCCGCACAAACGCGGGTGAACCCTCCAAAAGAAACAATCCTGACTTTGTTCTGTTCTGTAGCTTTCTTTTTCCTGTACATACGAGTGCAATTACTGGACAGCTGGTGCACTTTGGGGATGGAGCTGTGTGGATCTGAATCGTTAACGTGGTTCCTTGGGATTTGTTCTTGCCAAATTCTTGAGACCCTCTTTCCGATTTTTACCCTGGCTGAGTGAGCACAGGCAAGGTGGCCTTCGTGAGAGAGTAAGGCAGGAAGGTGGGGTTTGAGGCCACATCCCACAGTGGGATGGGATGCACAAGGCAGCTTCAGGGGCTGGGTCAGGGCAGGGAGAGAGGAGAGGGGCTGTGTGTTGGGGTTGTTGAGCCTTGATGATGCCCACAGCTGAGCTGCTGTGCTCTGCTCCAGTGGCTGCAGCAGCTGGGCATAGCTTCAAAGTGTGTCCACCATGGGTGTGAATCTCATGGGTGTGTGTTTATATACCAGATGCATAGGGGTGGAAGGTGAAGTTCTCCCTATTTATCACGCTGTCCTGTTTGATCCCTGCATTATGGAAAGCCCAGCACCTTCTCAGGCTCATCCAGCAACAAAGCACAATGAAGTCCTGTCTGTTCTCTAGCTGGCATCTTGCTAGATCCCATCTGCACTATATAAGGCAGTCCTTCTCCTTGTAGGGGCAGCGAGGTAAAGAAAAGCAAGGGGATGCCTACCTTGCATCCCTCATGTCCACCACTCCTTCCTGGTCACACTTTCTTTCCTCGGTGAATTTTTAACTATTTCCCTAGCAGGAGAAGAACTTCAGTGTTTAGGAGCACATCCATGACTTCATGTGTTCTGCTTTGGAGAACATCACTGGCTTGCACAGGGCATCCTTGCCTAGGGATCAGGATGGAAATGAATGTATGCTTGTACATAACATGGTCTTTCTCCATGAGTGGTGTTTGTTGTGGCATCCCTTTGTGTAAGGCACCAACTTTTATCTTGCCCTCTGGGCATTTTTACCCAGCAGGAGTGAGGGTTTGTAGATCAGGAGTGGATTTTGGGATCCATGAAATTTATCTTTCTCCATTGAGCTGTGTCAGCTGAGAAGCTGATAGTGGTTGGTTTCTTCTCCAGCTCTCCAAATCCTCCCTCCTGTTTTCCTCACAGTCCTCTAGGATCCATCCTGATGATACTTAGTTAGCCAGAGCCTGTATCTTTATTTTCTCTTACATTCCAGCAACAGCACTAGAGCCAGGGTCTGGGATAGCATTTGCTCCTTTGCTGTTGGGTTTTCTCTTCTACTTTTTGCCTCTTAAAAGCTTCCAGTGTTTTCCTGTATCATCTGGGCAAGAGCCTCTCTCCTTCCATACAGTAGGTGCCAAATATCATCCTTCCTTTCTTTTCTCCATCACCAGCATTGAAGATGAGCAGAGCCCCCAGACCAATGGGAATGTACAGAATTGTTATACTACTGAGCTGATTTATTGTACAGAAAACCTTGCATGAAATGTTGTTACTGTATTTAATATATAATGTATTCAAAGAATTTTAATATGGAGCTCTTTAAAAAGATCTTTATAGATACTCTGTGGTTAGAAGATTGTTGCTGATTTTTTAAAATCTTATTATACTTGGTCTTGAAGAAGTTTTATTTTTCAAATGTGTTCTGTCTAAATGACCTAATCAGTTGATCCCATGGGATAACTAATTACTCTTCAAAGATTTTCACCATGGATGAGACCCACCCTGGTGTAGAGAACCAGGACATGACCCAGGTACTGTATAAGCCTTCAAAATAAGACTTCAGTAAGACTGTAGACATGTGATTTGCCCTTCCTCAAAAGGGTGGATTTCACCTTATTTTAGTACAGGTCACAGAAATAAAGAATTGCTTAAGCTGGGAAAAGACATCCAAGATGATTGAGTCCATCTCCATCACTGTGTGCAGAGAAACAACCAGTGGGAATTTAGTCCAGTTCCAGGTCAGTGTCACCAGAGGAAGCAGCTTCTCTGTTTCCCTGAGGCTACCAACCAGTTTGGGGGAAGCTGGGCTGGATTCAGAGTCTAGACTGGATTCAGAGCATCCCAGCCCTGTTTGGAGGGTCCAGCAGGGCCTTCAGCTGCCCAATGGCATCTCCCTGGCACGTGGTGGCCTTGGTCCCTTGTGCCTACAGGAACCTGCTTGGTCCATCCATCACCTGAGTTACAGTGCTTTCCCTGGACTTAATGTCTGGTGGAGGATTATTAATTTAACCCAAATATGTGTGGTGTGGAGAAGTTTCTTGTGTAAAAGCCCAGGCAGGGTCAGTCTGTCCATGCAATCATTGGGTCACAATTGTGAGTTACCAACCCCTGAGCCATCGTGGGCAAGAAACCACAGCTGTGTCCCAGCTTGTTCTTTCCAGCAGCAGCAAATTGTATTTTATTTCTATTGTGAGCCTTCAGGTCTATCTAGAAAATAGCCCAGGTAATCTGCACTAGAGCTGCCTGGAGCAGATGGTCCCCTTGCTAGGAGGGACCATTTTGAAACGTCCCCATTTCCCCTTCTAAATGGTTGACCACATCTCTTGTCCCTCCCCCCATCCTTTAATTCCTTGGAGTACAGGTTTCACCTCCATACTTTTGATTACAGGGCCTTATACTTCAGACATCTTAATGAGGTAGAAAAATATCCATAGATGTCAGTACTTTTTTCCTTTATTCTTCAGTGAAAGGTCAGGATAAATAACAGAGTAGTTATTTATTGCATGTGTGCCAGCAGCAGCATGCTGGGAGCTTTTACAGGCTGAAACATGTTCTTATGTAAACTTGAGATCCCAGAGCCAAGACCATCACTTTGGGATAGGCTCTTGTGTCTTACCAAGGCATCTGACTGTGCAGTACAAGGGAGATGGACACTGGGTGGCTGTTTTGCCCTAAAGCTTTTTTTAAAAAGCAGCTTAGGGGCAAACCTCTGGGATCCTTGCTTTTCTTGGCAAGAGAAGTTAGGAATTATTTCCTTTTTAGTTTTATTTTGATGGTGCTGCCTGGCATATTCTTAGTCTATAAATAAAACTCAGGTCTTTCCAGCAAGACCTTTAGCATTGGTGGGCTGCTGGGACAGATCCTCCACAAGATGCAGGGTGTAGGACGTGCTGGATGGCAGCATGGGATTATCCATGAGCACTTTATACTCCTTCCTCAGGGGCCAAGCACCATGCTGGGGTACAGCCAAGGTGGGAGGGAAAGCTCCTGTGCTCCTGGGGTAAACACCAGTGGGATCAGCTGTGGAAAGTCTTTTGTACTGTTTTGGGATATTGTGTCATTGTGACCAGTTGGTGGCTGAGCTCTTCCCCCTGTGGTGTGTGATCCCACAGGGAGGCAGGTTGGAAAAGGAAAAAGAGGAAAGTGCTGCATCCTTCATTTTATTTATGTTGTGTGGCACAGGTCTGGGTGAGGTTTGTGTTTGTGTGTTTGGGGTTTTGGCACTGTGGACATTCTGTGTGTGTGTTTCTGGTGATGCTCTGCTCAGCCAAGGCTGGATGGCACCACCAGGCACTGGAGAGGGCAGCAGGAAGGACAGGCTCTGTGGTGGGGCTGGGGGACTTTGTTCCTGTAAGAGCAACAAATCTGGGATTGAGTGGGAGTTTCTGCTCACAGTGTGGAGGGCAGAAGGAGGAGCAATAGGAAAACTCAGCATTAATTTTTGGACCTTCTTTTGTACATCAGGTTGATAATGCTGCTTTCCAGTCAGGGTCCTGCTCCACCAAAACTCATTAAGTAATGGTTTGAGCTGTAGAGGGGCCTTGGCTGGGAGATGTTCACAAGGTTCAGTGACCTTGGCATTACATCACTCCTGAAACTCAAACACACCAGAGTCCCCACTGCCAACTCCTAAAACTTACTGTGATTTTTGATTTTTGGACCATACCTGGCATGGCCATCGCTTTCTATCAATGATGACAGAGATTCAGCCCCATCTGGGCTCTTTCTCCTCCCACTTCTGCAGTGGCATTTTCTGTCAGGGGAGACAGCCTGACACTCAGGTGTTTGGCACTGACCAAGGAGAGAGCTTTACCCCATGCAGATCTTGTGTGGCACAGTTGGGGTTAGGATTTGCAGGGCTACAGTGAGGAGGAGACACAGGGTAAGCTGTACTCCCTGGACCTCTTCTTGTGGTGCCATTCAGCTTTTGGTGTGAGTGGGGCATTAAATGAGCCAAAATCTGTGTGTGCCTGGAGTGATGGGCACTTGGGACCAAGAGGGGGATGACCACTGAACTGCCAGTGGGTACCCTCAGTACCTTCAGTCTGGGAATATGCTGATTTTTTTTAATATGAGATGCCTGAACAGCCAAATGTAGAAATCTCTGAGATTGTGCTTCATAGCAAATGGTAAATTGTTATATCTTGGGGGGGTGGGATGGTGTTATCTGAGGGGTAGAACTGAAAGAAATGAGGTTTCCTATTTTATTATATGAGAGATATTTTTCCACTAAATTACCACTTCCTAAAGCCGCGTCCTTTGACTGTAAATAGCCAGGTGTGCCGGGAAGACGTGGGAAGGCTCCTTGTGGTCACATCCATACAATCCACTCTGTTCACACAATATTGGGCTGATTTGTTTTATACTTAGAAAATTACAGAAATAAAGCAATTTTACTGGATGACTCTGGGGAGTTTTTTGTCTATTTTGTTGTTATTGTTTTACCTTTTATTTTTTTTTTTTTTTCTTTCTTTTCTTGTCCCGCTTGTGGCTGATTTGGGGGACATTTGGGAGCCCATGGAGCCATATGGGAGTGCCTGAGGACATTCTTCAGCCCTAAAAGGAGCTGTACTCACCAGACCAGGATTTCTTGTGGGTTTTCAGAGGAGCCAAACTAGAAATGGAGCTGAGCTTGTGCCTGGCATGGGATGACAAAGGCAAAATGAGCAGAGTGGCATAATACGACTGTTGGGAATTTTTGAATTCACTCTTGGGGCACAAGAATACAAATAACAGTGCTAATTTTGACTGTATCCAGAATAGTCATCACCTTATCTCCCCTAGCTGAGAGAGGAGGTTTAAATAAGCCCTGTAATAACCTCCACAAGAAATAATTGGGAAATAAATAATAATTAAATAACTTGGCCTCCTCTGGGGGGATGGCATAGGGCTTGGGGCCATGCATTTCCATCTCTGCATCACCCAGAGCTCTGCCCATGGTGATGTTTGAAGCAGAAAATCCTGATCCAGCTGCAGGTCCTGTTTCGGAGCAAATCTCTGTTCATGGCAACATCCACCCTTGGTGCTTTTTTGTTGGCCCCATAAATTGCTTCCCAAAGCTGTGAGCAGGACAGAGGTGGTGCACAAGGTAAGCCAAAAGCTTTGTAACCCGTGGGGGGTTACAGAGAGAGGCATGGGATACCATGGCACATGCTGGTTTTGGGAAAGGGCCTTTGCTTGGCCTCCTCTTTGCTGGTGCAGACTATTGTCAGAGCAGGAGGAGCACCCCTGTCATGGCCGGAGGTGACCCTCAAGCCAGCGCATCATACCAAAAATGCTGTCTCATGACACAGCAATGAAGCCAAAACCACCTCAAATTCCCCACCTGATGTTATGTCAATCCCTGGACCCCTGGCACCATCACCTGGAGCTATACTTGTCATTTAAAGGCATGATTCAGAAAACAGGTATTACCCTTCCAAAAAGGGTCCCTGTATCCCATGGCACAGGTCCAGCCCCCACACTGGATGTGCATCCACATTTCTGGAGGCCACAATGGCCACAGGGCCATTGACATGTTTTGGTACCCCCAGCACCTCAGGTTCATGTTTGCTTTGGCATCAGCTAAACTGTTGTTGAAGTATTTCCAGGGAGATGTGTTGTCACAGCAACTGGGGATGGAAATGCCACTTCTGAGGGGTGAGTACCACCAAAAACATCATGTGCTGGGGCGTTGCAGCACGGGACAAGCAGAGAGCCAAGCCAGCCCTGCTGGGAAGGAGCGAAGAGAGGTCAAGGACAAGTTAAAATTGGAAAGAAAACTGAACATGCTGTTTTGTAAGACCTTGCTTGCTCCCATCTGCCAATTTTTTTCCACCCTCCCCTTCCCATTGCCAGTGGTGCAGGATAAGCACCTCCTGCAACTGGTGAGAGCAAGGGGGCTGTGGCAGCCAAAATTACTGGGAAAAGCCACCAGCTCTCAGGGGCTCTTCTTGGCAACTTTGGCCACAGCAGGTCCCCTCTGCACCGCCATCATATTTTAAATCTTGCCTCCGTGTTACTCCTCCCCATCTACGGATCTGCAGCGTGCCGCGCATTTTTGTGCTGAAATTCAGAGCTCGGTGCTAGACACTGCCAAGCATGAGTCTGGGTTGTGTAATGAGTTTCATCTATTATTTTTATGTTTTCTTTTTCCCTCATCAGGGTCTGAGAGCCTGGAAATATCTGGTAGCATTTATGCCTTCCACAGGGGTGCTTCCTTGGCTGTGGGTGGGCTTGAGCCCCATGCAGAAGTTTCCAGAACCCTCTTTGTGCTCCAGCAGTTCCTTCCCAGCTCAAAGCAAGGATGCACTTGCATTTCCAAATATTTTACTTAAAAATACCAGATTTTTCATTTTTCTTTCAGCCCCAAGCACAGGCTGAGTATGTGCAATGGGCAGGGGGAAGGAGTTCCTTTCACAGCCATGGATGGACTCCTGTGCTAACCCTGCACAGCACTGCCAGGGATACACTTGGAGGGTCAGCAGCCCTCAATGCCCTTGGCATCTGGCCCAGCTGGAGCTGGAGATGTTGGAGGAGGCCAAATCCTGGCACTGGGGACCAGTCAATGCCAGCTGACCCAGGAGGGTGTTTGGGAAATCTGGCCCTAGGTCTTTACAATCTCAGACCCAAACACAGGAGCTTTAGAGCCTCATTTGCTGTTTCTGCTTCCCTTTTCCCCTCCTGTGGGCAGTGGAGCTAGATGGGCTCATTTTCCATATCTCTACCTGGTTTTAGAGTCAGAGAATCACAGAATGGTTTGGGTTGGAAGGGGCCTTAAAGATCATCTTGTTCAAACCCCCTCCCATGGTCAGAGACACCTTCTGCTAGCCCAGACTGCTCAAGGTCTCATCCAGCCTGGCCTTGAACACTTCCAGTTTTACTCTGTGTGCCCCTGTGTTGTCCCACTTGGTCCTTTGTTTCCATGCTGCTCGAGTCAAATCCAAGATTCAGCACTTTCTGTGCCCTGGGCAAGCCCATCCTCAGTGCCCAGGACCTCTGCAGAGGAGCTCAAGATGAACTCAAGCTGCCATTGCTCCTCCAGCAGCACCCACAGCTCATCACTCCAGACAGGGCACCCCCAGTGCCTCCTGCCTGCTCTGCTTGGAAGATGCCAAGGGCACAGAAGTTATTCAGAGGAGATGGCTGTGAGTGTATTGACAGCACCGTACCAGTTGGTGTGTGTGGGAACCCGAGATAAAACCATTCCCAAAATCCCAGATACATGTGGATATTGGTGCAGAGGGTCATGGGACACCCCCCAGGCTGCACCTTACACAGCAGGCTGATAAAAACCTCTTCCTCTTAATTCTATTTTTACCTTTCATTTGGGTAATGCTTTTATTATCACATTTAGTAATGCCTTTATTGTCACAGCAAACAGCCATCCCAGCCTGGCCTCAGGACATCCCAGTGCCTGCACCACAGCTGGAAGCATCACAGCCCTCATTATCTCAGAATCTGTGGCCAGTGGGTGCCAGGCTGGGCACTGTCCCTCGATAACCAGCTGGCAGGGACAGACAGGGGTGTTGGCAGCCACCTGGCGCCACCATGGCACCACTGCAGGGTGAGCAGCACCTGTGCAAACCGCCTGCATTCCGTGTGATAAAGTCATTTAAGGAGTGGCAATCCCAGGGATGGCCTGGGTGTGGGAGAGGTGTGGGCCTATAGGTGGTTTTTTCAAACATTTGGATGCTGTGGCCATGCTGGTGCTGGTATCAGCCCAGGACAAGGTTCAGGTTCTCCAGGTTGGGGTCTTCTGCTCTCCGCATCGCTCCAGACATGGTCCAGCCCCACTCACCAGCTGCAACATGGCTCCAAGAGATTATAAAATGGCAGATACACATTATCTCCCAATGGAAAGTATTTTAGCTAAATCCATGCTATAACCACTTTATTAACTCCAAGTACCAGAGACGAGGTTAGAAGTGACTCTTTTACAAGTCATTTTGCTGTTAAATTTAGCTGTCCTATTTTCATTATCCCCATGGCCTTGGCAAGGGTGAGCAGCCTTCCCTAAAAGGCCTCGTTTCATACAGTAAGTTATTTGCTTCTCTCCTGACAGATATCTAAGCTTATAAGGTTTGTCTGCTCCGCTCAATAGCCGTAATCAGCCTTCAATCTGTATGATTAACATCAGCATTTTGTATTTGCCCTTGGCTCTTTGTCTGACAGCTTTCCATGTTGCTGAGGACTGGGGCATTGGGACTGCATCACGTCACTTGCAACGTGGGATCATCTGATTTTGATTCCCAGACTTCATGGTGCGCCCAAAAGATTCAGATAAAAGATTCAATTTATTTTTTCCCCAGTTTTCCTTATTGCCCAGCAAAGATAATTGATTTGTTCCACTTATTTCACAATTGTCAGGTCTGTAATATATTGGGTCGAAAGGTTGATGTGACAGTGAGCAAGTGAACTTGAGAGATGGTGATGCTAAAAGAAATATTCCTGAAAGGAAAGATTTATCTCAGCAGGTGAAGGTGTTCCATGCTTCCAAAAGGATTTCCTCCTGCAGAGAGGGCCTTTATCCCAGGCTTGGTGTCTCAAAGTGTCTCCTTTGAGGCCAAGGGAGGCAGTAGATGAATTTGGGGCTCATGGAGCCTGTCCCTGCCTGGAGTGCTGAAGCAGCTGGGAACTGGGATTTCGGTGGAAAACATCTCTTTCCCCCAGGAACACAGCCCCAGTGCTCCCTGCTCGGGGTCAGTGCTCCCCAGCACAGAGCTCACCCTGCAGGGCTATGCCCTGGAGCTGCCCAGGGGATGCACTGAGAGCACAGGGTTCCCCATCCACAGCCTCTCTGCTTTCCCCAGCAATGAGCCAACCCCCTTCAAAGCTCCCCACTGCGACTCTGGGCCCCCAAATTTCAGCCTGGCACTTTCAAATCCAGTCTCTTTCCGAGTGATATTTGTTTGAAGTGGTGTCTGCATCGCCCTGCTGATCATCGCTCGCTGTGACCCCGGCTCGGCCAGCCCTGCTCACTGCTGGGTCATTCAGGAAATGCTGGAAATGCTTCCAAATGCACCCAGCCCAGCCCAGTGCAAGTGCTGGGAAGGAGCCAAGCCCCAGCTGTCTGGCCTGTCCACAGGAAGGAGCCAAGCTGGGTGCCCTTGTGCTCCGTGGGTCAGCCCTGAATTGCTGAGCTGGGCTTTCTGGTGATCCCCCTTCTTTTCCCCGACCCTTTTTCTGGGACAGCTTTTGGGAGACAGAGTAGGACATGGGCTCAGGACACACAGCCTGAGGTGGTAGGAAAGATGACACTTCAATCCGAATTCCTAAAATCTCTCCCAGGACCCCCACAATCTCCTCCATCCCACTGTTGTCCCCAGGAATGCCTTCTGTTCTCTGCTCATCCCGAACCCTCGCAGCCTCTCTGTCCCCAGGGATGCTCTGCCTGGCGAGGGAGAATCGCTCATGAGCAGATGGCTTCGTGCTGGTGGCATGTGGGCTTGGCAGCAGGGTGGCCCTGCACCCTCCCACACCCTGTCCCACCCCCAGACCATGTAGGGCACCCGCTGCTCCCAGCCCAGAGCTTATAGGAAGAGGAAGCCTCATCCCTGCGCAGAGGAGGAAACCCGACAGCCCAGATGTGCACAGAGCCACGCCGATAGCATTCTTATTTTCTTTTTTTTCCTCTGCAAACAGAGGAGCTGCCGGAGCGGCGGTGGGCAGAGCCAAGGCAGGGCGCAGTGAGGACACAGCCCTGGCACAGCCATGGGGCAGAAGTGCATGGACAGGGTGTCCTCCTTCCTCTTCGAATATGACACCCCTCGGATGGTGCTGGTGAGGAACAAGAAGGTGGGACTGACCTTCCGGCTGATCCAGCTCATCGTCCTGGCGTACATCATCGGGTAAGGCTCCACAGCACCTGCCTTCTCTAGAATTAGTGCTTTGCCACTGGGATAAAAAGCAATGGAGAGAGAAGGGCTTCTACATCCCGTATATCCCAGAGCAGGGGGGTATTGCTAATGGCTTCACATCCCTCTGGTTGTGGCTGCTCCCACGCATCCCAATGTCCCACCATGGCTCTTTTAGGTGGCTGCTTAGTCCCCATACCCTCCCCAGACCTACTGTATGTGTGGGCTGCAGGCTCATCCCTGCCCAGCCTTGCTCTGCACACCGGGGCCCCGTCTTCTCGCTGAAGAGAATTCAGATCCTGCTCCAGCTGCTGGACGGTGGCCTGAGAATCTGTTGTTATTTTTATTTTCATTTATATTAAATAAGAGGCATCTGGGGCCAGTGCAGTGATTTGTGAGACCCAAGAGGCTCAAGACAGGGCCATAAATCTCCCTGTTCACCACTCTGACGCTGCGGCCGAGACGCAGTTTGGCTCCAAAATTCCTGGTCTTATTTGCTTCTGGGAGGCAGCTCCAAAAACCAACGCAGTGCAAGGGCATCTGCTTAAAAAAGGCAGCGAGTGGAGCAAGGGGGATCAGAGCAGGGTGAGGATGTGTGTCCTCAGGTGCCCTGGGGCTGCTGCTCCTGTACAGTCACTTGCTGCCTGTGCCTTCAGTGTGGGATGATGCTATGGGATGTGATGGGAGACCAGCACCCTTTCTTGGGGAAGGGACCCAGTACAGGATGTTTGAAAGGAAAGGAGGTGTCTCCATGAATTGGAAAACCTGGGAAATTTTCAGTGCAGAATGTCTCATGCAAAGGAAAGGCAGTGGCTCCCAGGCCTCAGTGAAAGCCAGTTGCTTTGGGGAGCAGAAGTGCCCATCCCTCCATCTAGCACAGACTCCCTGGAAAGGTAAAAACTTTCCCAGAGGATCAGTGTGGGACACCCACCTTGGTCTCACCCTGCTCATCAGCACTTTGGCCCCCAAGGGTAATCCTCATGCAAAACTGCAGCCGAGATCTTAAGGATGCTCTGTTGCAAAG
Organism: Luscinia megarhynchos; assembly: GCA_034336665.1. Classification (NCBI taxonomy): domain Eukaryota; kingdom Metazoa; phylum Chordata; class Aves; order Passeriformes; family Muscicapidae; genus Luscinia; species Luscinia megarhynchos. The sequence continues at coordinate 4,199,034 of CM067581.1, forward strand.
AGTTTTGCACTGGTGTTACTGGGAGCAGCTTTGTTTTTCCTAAGGAAAAGTCTGTGAACTCCCAGTGCTCCAGTCCCAAGTGTGGCTGGGGGCAGCTGCTCCTATGGATGGGGAACTGGCACAGATGGTTGTGCAGAGTGACTAAGGAAATGTGGCTTAAGCAACTTGGCTAAATTGAGACAGGCAACCAGGAGGGAGCAGGAAGAGAACCAGCCAGGGGCTACAGCCAGTGGCAGAGGGGAGGAATCTGGCACGAAGTTGCTGTAATTCCCAAGTTTTCCTGGTTTGTTGGGATTGGGCTCCTCTAGCAAGGGGCTGTCTCTGATTGCAGCTGCCCACAGCCCCAGCAGCCCCTGGATCCCCTCACTGCTGACAGCACTGCCCCCAGTTCTCCTCCCATAGCACTACTCGCAGTTCCCTGCCCACAACACTGCCCCCAGTTCACTGCCCTCACCAAGCCACAATGCCTGAGATTTTCTGTCCTTTGAAAGCAAATTTGCCAGCCAGATGTGTATTTATTTACCATTCTCCCAGCTTTTGTCCCCCCTGCATAGCAGGCACGGGATGCTCATGAAAATGTGTGCCAAAGCACGACTCTGCTAGAAGGACATGGGTAGTGCCATCAGTGCACACAAGTGGGTCCAACCCCTCTGTGAGACCCTATGTCACCCCTGGGGAGCAGTTCTTTCCTCTGACAGCTATGATAAGGTAATATCATTGCTGGTCAGGTGCTTTCCGGGTTTCACTTTCTGAAATCTTGAATGCAAGGAGCTGCAGGCTGAACCACAGGATGAGGCCAGCAAGGGAAGAGGGCTCTGCCACATCAGGGAGTGACACCAGTGGACTTTTACAACCTGGGCAGGACTTGCTGCAGCATTTACAGCCTCATGGGAGGCATTTCTTTGTCATGACCTTGGCTTTGTGGCAGGGGAGGTGGGGTTGCCCTGCCCTGTGTGCCCGTAGTCAGTTCTTCCAGAGGGGGATAAGGTCAGCAGCAGAGTCTGTGCTGAGGCTGATCTAGGGAAATGTTCTGCCCCTGGTGCTATCCAGTTCACAATCTCCTGCAGCCCCTAAGGCATCAGGGAAGGTGCCCACTGTAACGACTGTAACCCAGTATGGTTTCTGCCTTGGGGGAGGATGTTGGAGCTGGGTGTCCCAGCTGGGGTGGCAGCAGTGCTGAATTTCTGCCCTCATCCCCAGGCACTGGAGCAGATGCCATCCCTGAGATCCTCTTGCCCTCAGTCCCAGGATGCTGATGTAGCTGTAAGCTAAAAAGCTCCCTTTCTAAGTTGCCACAAGGTCCAACACCAAATAGAAAACCTCCAGAGAGCACCTGGGGTTCCCCATTTTCCCCTCTGCCCATCAGGCAGGTGTCAGAGGTAAGGCTGACACCCCAGGCTGGTGTAATGGGCTGTCCCATGGGTAGGCTGCTGTCTCTGTCTCAGCCAGCAGGACCAGTGCCTGCAGCAGTGGGGACAAAATCCAGATCGCTCCTTTTTTAGTGCCGAGAATGCGCCGCGCCGCCGGCAGCACTACCCGAAATGGTCGCTTGCCCATGTTTATCATCTCCCTGACTCAGAGTTAATCCAGCGGCAGCTTGTTTATGCTGTAGGTTAAATAGTGTCAGGAGCCTTCCCTAATGACTGTGTGATGGGCTGGGAAAGGCAGGCAGAGCCCTATTCTGGCCACAGCAGTGTCCCTAACCCTGCTCCTCTTGTGGAGCGCCATGGCTCCACATTCCCTTTGCTGCATGGGGAACAGTGGCTCTGGATGTGATCGTGTCCAGACTCAGCTCTGTGTTGACCTTGGAGGCATTGAGTTGTGGAGAGTTCCTCTATAGTGGATTAGGAGATCAGGATGTCTAGGTAGGTCATTGAGACCAGCAAGCTGCAAACCTGCTGTAGGCTTTAACCCCAAATGACTGATGGCTACTGTGCTCCACATGCCTTCACACACCCTCAACCACAAAACATGTCCCAGTCCCCAAAACACAACATCCTGCCTTGAAAGTCAGGTCCTGCAGCTACCATATGCCTCAGGCAAAGGGTAGGAAAGTTCAGCAGCATGTCCCTCATCCAGCAGGAAGAAAGTTGACAAATGATTCCCCAGGTGAGACTTGGTAGAAAAAGCCCCAGTCCACAGGTCTGTGCTGAGACCTGGGCCCCAGTGGAGGAGTGCTGTGGCCATGCTCACCCTGCCACCTCTCCCTGTCCAGGTGGGTGTTCCTCTACGAGAAGGGCTACCAGTCTCAGGACAGCATCGTCAGCTCGGTCTCAGTGAAGTTGAAAGGGCTGACGCTGACCAACGAGAGTGTCCTGGGTCCTCACATCTGGGATGTGGTGGACTATGTTTTCCCACCCCAGGTAAGGAGTTGGGGTGGGTGGGTTAGGGATTTGCCTTTGTCCCAGTGGATGCTTTTCCCCACGTGCTGGGGTGCAGATGGGTCCTTGCCATAGCCTTTCCATGGGGCTAACCATGACACGGTGTCCCTGTGCTGGAAAGGAGGTTGCTCCTGTCACAAACCTCTGCCCCACTTCTCCCTGGGGAGCATTTGGCACGTTTGGTACCACTATGGCTGAGCAGGCACATTAGAGGCTGCCTCCAAAAGGATCAGGGTTCCTCCAATGCCTCTGGAGCAAGCGGGGTCCTCCACTGTCCCTGGGGCTGGTGGCACTGCAGGTTCCCACCCAGGGAGCTGGCTGTGAGCTCCTTGGCTGTATCTCTACAGGGGGACAATTCATTCGTGGTGATGACCAACTTCATTGTCACTCCTGGACAGAAACAAGGAACCTGCCCAGAGGTAAATGCACTGACTTCCTTCAGTGGGCCCAGCTTCTGTAATTCAGGGGGATTGTGGTGGTGTCACTGGGGAAAGACTTTTTCTGACATTGGGAAGTTTAGTAAAAGCCAGAGCCTGGCCCCGTATCATTGTTCCTGACTCCTGTGTGCTATGTGAAGACTTTTATTCTGCTGAAAAACAAGCAGCATCCATTTAAGTTTTCTTCCCTTTGAGATGATCAAGCAAAGCAGACTTGAGGCTTAAATGAAAGCATCTTCCTGGAGTGAATAAATGGCCCCTTTTTTCCTGCTTTATCTGGACAGCCTTGGTTGAGAAGCAGAGTATGGACAAGGTTCTGGCTGCAGTTGAGCAGTGTATCCCTCGAGAAAAGTGCTGTCTGGTGAGGCAGGAGGGACAGAGGGATTGAAGCTGCAGGGTGGAGTGCTAAGAGGTGGCTGCTTTCTCCAAACAGCTGCCAGATGCCGGGCTGTGCACACAGGACAGCGACTGCAGCAAAGGCAAATACAGCCGACAGGGACAAGGTATGGCACACAGCCCTGGGATGGGCCCCTGCTGTTCTGGTGAGACACTGAGAAAAGCTGCCTGCCTGGGCTGTCACCTGCCTGGGGGACCTGCTTTGGACAGGATTTAGGAAAAGCCTCTGACATGCTGGTTGAAGTTCTCATCTGGGCTGGTCCAGCTCTGCTCTTTTGAAAGATACCTGAGCTGCAAACAGCTCAGCCAACAAAAGGTTAATCAGGACAAAGCCATTTCTCCCCAGCTGTCGTCCTCTTATCAGCTCAGCATTTTCTTAGGTGTGTTTTAACAAGAAAAATCCCCAGCTGCTCCCCTGTACTGCATTGCACAAGAAATCTCTGCCCTGAGCTGAGAGGCCACAATTAATTTCCTGTTGTAGAAAGGTGCCAAAGCCCTGAGCATTTTGTGTCTTGAAGCCCCAACCAGATCCCATCCATCCCAGTGTGAGGTGAGATTTCACAGGATCCAGGGGTGTGAGCAGCTGTCTCCCCCACAGGGCTCATGACTGGCAAGTGTGTACACTTCAACAGCACTGTGAAGACCTGTGAGATCTTTGGCTGGTGCCCTGTTGAAGTTGATTACCATGTTCCCAGGTAAGGAATGATGTTGTTGCCCTCTTTTCCACCCCAGCTGCACTTGGTGTGGGGCAGACCAAGTTGGGGCTCTATGGGATGTGGCCAGGACAGCCTGTGTTGTGAAAGACCAGAAAGGGAAGGGGTGAGACCATCAGTTTTCTGGGTCTGCTTGTCTCAGTTTGGGTGAATTTCCACCAAATGGGGTTTTCTCTAGAGCCTGGAGAGCCAAGTGATGGACACAAGTCTACACTTGTGTTTTTCAGCCCTGCCCTGCTATCAGAAGCAGAGAAGTTCACCTTGTTCATCAAGAACAGTATCACCTTCCCCAAGTTCAAGGTGTCCAGGTAAGGAGAGGTTTGGGGGGATGGCTCCTCCAGCTGTGTCCCTCAGAGGAAACCATGGGTTCAGCTGGATGGGTGTGACTGGGTGCTTGGTATAGAGGATTGCACACCTCATCACCCTAACTGCTGCACTGAACCCCCTATTAGCACATAGGAACTGAGACATTTCCCTCCTAAATCTGTCCCACCTCAGCTGGTAGCTGTAGTTACTGGAAAGATTTCTGGAATTAACCTCTCCAGAGTTATCCTCACAAGTTGCACATGAAAATATAGTTTCTCTGATTCTTAATTTTTCTTCTCTGAAGACAAAATTAAAATACCACACGGCCAGGATAAGCTTGGTGTCAGAGTCCCCCTTAACATCACAGATCCCATCTGTTTCAGCCAAGGGTAGGGTTGGCCCCTTCCTGGCAGCACTGGAGGAAATGCTGCTGGCTGAAGCCACACTTGTAAGAGGATTTGTGATGGCACTGACTATATATCTGATTTGGAACAAATTAACAGAAGCTATTCGTGCTGAAAACAGCATATTCTTCTCTCTAAGCTGATCTTAGAGAGGTTAAATGTCCTGGCAGCCAGCATGCTTGGCAAAGTCCTGGGCTGACCTCACACTGCACCCCAAGAGGTGTCTGGGAGAGGGGATCCCCCCAGCTGGAAGGAGAGGTGCCCTGAGTGAGGGCAAGCTGAAAAGGAACAGAGAGGGAGCAGGTCCTGGCAGTGAGGGTGGCCAGGCTGGCCGCTGTGGCAAGGGCTGTGCCAAACCCAGCTGGGCAGTGGGGGAACTTCCTGCCTTTAATCACTGTTGACAATTAACTGCTGAGCATCAGCGATGGGATCAGGTTGAGCAAGGCACAAGTCTTACAAAACCATAGGCTTCACAGACAGGATGTTTAAAGGCAAAAGAGCAGAGTGGGATGGAAGGCAAGAAGTTGCCCTTTCCTTCTAACCTTTGCAGTAGGAGATGGAAAACTCCAGCTAAATGTAAAAGGTGTGGCATACACTGACTATCCATGAGGTGCCCCACATAAGAATTGTTGGTTCTTGGAGCAAAGCCCATGGACAAGCTGGCCCATGAATGGGAAAGCAACATGGACTGGGGGAGGGACTTAGAGGTTCTTTCCCACCCAAGTTATTGTGTTACTGAGAATCTTCCTCACTCTCTTTTCATTCACAGGCGCAACTTGGTGGAGAGTGTTACCAAGCAGTACCTGAAGAAATGCACCTATCACAAAGTCACTGATTCCTTATGTCCTGTGTTTGAACTGGGATACATAGTGAAGGAATCGGGTCAGAATTTTACCTTCCTGGCTGTTAAGGTACTTCTATTTCAAATGATGTTCCTTGCTGTTGATAGAAGGACACTGGCAGTGCAATCATCCCCAGCTCTCAAGATGATTTTCTATTTTCTCAAGAATTCTTGAGAAAACAAAAGTGTCAGAATTATCTCATAAAGATTATGAATCTCCTTGGACATGGCCTAATATTTACGTTTTTCTTGGAAACTCTTAAGAAGATTTGACCCACTGGCAGTAAATCCCAGGGTTTAGCTTGTTTTAATATGAGCAGGGAATAACTAGATCTGTGTGGCCAAATCCCATCTGACTGAGCTAGGAAATCCCAACTGGATGGTCAAATATTGGTCATTGCACAGTGCTAACTGCAGTCTTTCCCCAGGCTCCAAAATGCAGCTTTGCCTAGCACTCCTCAGACTGGTGTGTGGGAGTATCTGCTATCTCTGCACTGCAAAACCTGGTGATAACTTTGCCAGACATTGAATAAAATCAGAGGCTCACATATATGAAAACATATATTGCATGGATTGGATCAGATGGCCCAAAGAAGCTTTGGCTGCCCCATTCCTGGCCAGGTTGGACAGGACCTAGAGAAAACTGGTCTAGTGAAAGGTGTCCCTGCCTGTGGCAGGGTTTGGAACAAGATGGTCTTTATGGTCCCTTCCAACCCAAACCATTCTAAGATTCTGTACATTAAACATGCAAAAATACAAGCCTCTGGGGCACAGCTATTTACAGCCTGGAGTGAGCTCAGGAGGGAGGAGGAACTCCTGCATTTCCTGACCAATCTCTTGGGCGTAATTAGGCAAGGGAAGGCTGTCCCATGAGGATCAGAAAGGATCTCTGGTGAGCACTGTTGCTCAGGACCATGCCTTGGGCACAGGGTTCTGATCACAAACAAGAGGGCATGAATTTATTTGTGTGTCCAGCACTCAGGGCAGGAACAAGAGCCTCTGCAAGGGGTTATGTATAGACCACAAAGCCAAGGCTGCTCAGGAAGGCTGAGGCAGCAGTGGGGTCCATGCATCTGGAGAGCCAGGGCACCTCATGGCATCGAGACAGGACATGCATGAGGAGGGAAAGCATTTCTCTGGGTGGGCCAGGTCCAAGGAGGGGCAACCTTGTGACTCCCCTCTTGGCTGCAGGGTGGAGTGGTGGGCATCACCATCGACTGGAACTGTGACCTGGACTGGCCCCTGCGGTACTGCAAACCCATTTACCAGTTCCATGGCCTCTACAATGATGACAGTAATGTCTCACCAGGGTTCAACTTCAGGTAAGGAAATGCCTGTTAATTCTCCAAGCCTAATTCAGAGGTAGCAGCTTTCAGGCTCCCACTCAAGGGATTGTAGAAGGCCAGAGATTGTCCCTCAAAATACTCATTACCTTTGCAGGGCCAGACAGCAGTACCAGTGCTCTTTTAAACAGCATGAAAAAAGTGATAATACACCCCTTGGCTTCAAAATTGCCCCACTTCCTTTCCATCTCCTCCCCCTTGCAGGCTCTCCTGCTTGGCTGGACATTTTGGGAAGCCCCTTGAAAGCCTGGAGATGGTGTAGGATCATCTCACATGTTCTCATAGTCTCTATCCTCTGCTCTATGTGACACTGTCACTAGTGCTTCACCAATATCTGCTGCACACAGAACCTGGGGACATCAGATCAAAGAGCAGGAGCTGGAACTCCAGCCTGCAGGCAGGAAAACTGAGGCACAGAGATGAGAGGTGCCAACAGGCCCCCCTTCAGGGGGTTTAAGGAGAAGTCAGGAGCAGGTCTGTGATGGCACATTCCCAGATCTTTGGCCAAGATCCTGATGCTGTAGGGCTGCAGGGGCTGTTAGGCACCCTGGCAGACCATTAACAGTCACCATCCAATTGCACAGATATGCCAAATACTACAGGGAAGATGGGATGGAAAAGAGGACACTCTACAAGGTGTTTGGGATCCGGCTGGACATTTTGGTGAATGGCAAGGTAAGGGTGGATCCTCTGGATACCTGGGACACAGTGTCATGTCCTTGGGAAGGTAACAGCTCTATAACACAGAACCAGGGTCCTGTGGGATCAGGAAAACTAGTGTGAATGCTTTCCTTGGGTGCTGGCCTGCTCACAGGTACCCTTGGGAAATACTGAGGAAGAGAAGAGAGGAGGAAAACATGTTTTATAGGTCACATCTTTCAGCTGGTTTTTTTTTTTGGTCTAAAAAACTTTGTGATGGGAGTGTGGAAGCTCAAAACCTTTTACTGGTATTTTCAAAAGCTGAACATTTGCATTTTTCTATTTTGTCTTTTTCTTCCCTCTGGGAGAGAAGGCTTTCCTTATTGTGTTCCCATGGAGAATATTCGAAGTGTATACTTTTGTTTGGTTGCTTGGTTTTGGTTGAGCTTTTTATATTAAAAATACAGGAAGGAAAGTAAGTTCAATTTATTTCAGCCTAGAATTAACCTACAATATTTTTCTGTTTGACCAGCTCTTTCCCAGCTCCTGTTTCTCTGTGTGCTGTGGCTGTGGTTTGGGTTGCTGTAAGACACTTTTTCAGAGCCCCACCTACAGCTAGAGCACCCTTTTTTTTTTTTTTTTTTTCCCTGGGCTGACTGTAACTTATTACCTATTTTCTCTGACTTTATCCAGGCAGGCAAATTTGACATCATCCCGACCATGACCACAATTGGCTCTGGAATTGGTATTTTTGGAGTGGTAAGTTCAGATATTTCCAGCCTCTATATGGAGACTCTCAAATTATTCTTCTTGCCTGTGACATCTGTGGGAAGTGTCCTTGAGCTGCGGTGAAATACTGGCTACTACTCAGGGAATCAGAGGATGGGCAAAAGGGGAAAAGGAGGTGCTCTCCTGCCTAGATAGCTCAGGAAAATAGATTCCTGCTGGTCTCTGGCTGATGTGAATTCTGCCTTGCTGATGAAGGGAAGGCTGGCTCCCTTTGTATCCTGGTGGTTTCCAGTTAGAGCTGGCATTGAGGGAGGGTGTGCAGGTGATTGCCAGTATTTCATGCAGGATAGAAACCAAGAGTCCAGTTTCGTTATGGTCATTAAAGGCTTGGGCATGGCTCACAGGGCTCTGCACTTACCTAAAGTGGAAACACGTCATTTCTGTTGACTTAAATCACCCACTACTGAACACAGCACACTTCACTCCTGTCCTAAATGGACATTTGGAGACTTCAGCAACTGCCATGTTGTGGGATGAAGCAGAAGTGACCCTAAATTGTGGGACAAACTGGGAAAAACTAGAAGTACACAGTGTCCAGGTGAGCTTGGAGGGCAACTCCAAACCTAACTGCACTTTGATTCAAGGCCTCTGTCCTCTGTGACCTGCTCCTGCTGCATTTTCTCCATGGACGAGACTACTACAAGCAGAAGAAATTCAAATATGCAGAACAGGAGCCTGTAAGTAACAGCGAGTGCCTGCCTGCAGAGGCTCTTGTGGGGGAGTGTGTGGATGTGTGCATGAGTAATGATGCTGTAACACAAACATCCACGCTGAGGGGCAACCAGGCGCCTTCCTGAGCCCTTGGGACTCTTGGAGACTGGGATCCATGAATCTTCTCTCCAAAATTACTGAGATGTTGTGTGTGACTCATGGTTAATAACTAAGTTTATTCTCTGCCTTTAACCCCAGATATTCCAATACCTGGTAACACTTGCATTGCTTTAAGGGAAGCAGGGGGAGATCTGTGCTTTAGCAAACTAGAAAATGTCTCTTTTTTCTGCTCTTTGAGAACATCTCCATGAACATGGAATGTTTCCTGGCCTTTAAAAGGACACAAAAACAGTTCCCCTCAAATTCATCTGAAAATATGCGTAGACACTGGGGGTTAGGAGTTGCTGCTCAGTCACATTTTCCCTGGCATTAGAAAGGAGCAGGTCTGTAAAAGAATCCTTGTTTTCTCTCATTTAACCCCCAGTCAAAGTCACATAAGAAGGAAAAGGAGCCAGACAACACACAGTGAGAGGTGAGTGGTGTTTCCCCAGCCCTGTTAGCATACATCTGGCAGGGATGAGGGCTATAGGTCGTGGGGCTATCCCAAGGCCTGTAGGAAGTAGGAGGGTTTCAGGGAAGGCAGCAGGGCTCCAGGGGGGCTTGGAGGAGATCTGAGCTGTGGGCTGTAGTGCCTAATGTGGGGTCAGCATTTCCCAGCATAAGCAATTGCATGGGGCAGCAGCAGATGCAGGATGTGGGAGGGACATCACATCTTTGATGGCAGCGTCTCTTGAAGAAGGGCACTGGGGGCAAGACACCAGAAATCACTGTGCACCTCTCTCTCAGCAGAATCCACACTGACTGACAAACCTGCACCTCTCTTCCTCCTCCTCCTCCTCCTCTTCTCTTGAAACTCAGTGGCCATCCCATCAGCAGACCCAAGACCAGCAGAAGCAGCATCCAGCACAGCCCATGGGAAGGTGGTGCCCTGCAGCCAGGGCAGGGGCTGGCTGGCCCAGCACACAGCCTCTAGTGGGACGTGCCATGATGCTGTGCATGGGTCAAACTAAGGGATCCTGGGGCCCTGACCCAGCCCTGCTGCATGGCACTGACTCTGCTGCCTTTGCAGGCCCCTCAGAAGGGCTCACACTGCACCCTGCCTGCTGTGCCAGGGCTGTGCCTGGGCTGTGCCAGATCACAACTTGCACCTGAAGACCCTGGGGAGAGCACAGCTGCTTCTTCTGCCCCAGAAGCACCACTGGACTGTTTCAAATTGAGGAGGGGAGGGAAGGAGAGCTGACAGGAACCATGCCCAGCCTCTTTGCTGGGGAGAAAAATGGTTATTTTGTAAGGATGTATTTTATTAAAAAAAATAAACTTTTAGTTTTTCTATTACATCCCTTTGTGGTGCCCATGTTTGCCCCAGAGCACAGTGTTTGCAGTGGGTTCTGGAGGGTTTATGATGATTCCTTCAGAAAGTGCCCTCCCATGCAGGGCCCCTGGGCCTGCTGCCAGGAGCAGGGGCTGTTATCAGAGTTGTCACTTGGGTTTCCTCCTCAGACAGGCTGGCTGGCAAGGAGCACTGGCGCACTGCCGGCCGTGGCGATCCACTGTCCTGTGCCAGCTGTGCCTCCACTGCCCACAGTGGCCAGTGTTAGCTGGTCAGAAAGACTTTCTCAGCAGCAGCCTCACAAACCTCATAAACCACCTCTGTGCACCCAGGAACTAAACTCCCCCCTGTGCAGAAGATTTGCACTACTCAAATCTTCCACGTGCAAACCCCACATCCCTGTGAGCAGACTCTGTCCTGTGCTGCTGGCCCTGCTCCACTCTCCAGGACACATCAACACTGACTTTCTGCATAGTCCCTCTCTGAATGTCTTTTTTTTACCTCCCTGGAGAAAATTTTAGTCTGGTTGCTATGAAAGTGGATCCCAGCAGCCATGGAAAAGTTGGTGGAGAAGCTGTAGGGCTGTAATGCTGCCAGAGCCTGCAGGAGCACTGCTCTGGGCTCTCAGGGACTCAACAACGTGTGCCATAAACAGGTAGAGGTGATATTTGGTCACAAGCTCAACAGACATTTTAAGCCATACCATTCCCCAGGGGGAGATTATTCGCTCTCAGAAGAATGCCTCAGCTTTCACAGGCAGGGTGGGTTTTTGTAGTTACCTTTACAAAAGGTTTCACCCTTTCCTGCTGTGTGAGAGGTGCCAGGTGCTTATTCTTATGATGCAGGTAAGGGAAGCTTCCTGGTCTGGTTCAGTGGGGGCTGGAGGATCCCCATGCCCCTGGGATTCTCCTGCAGCATCCATGGAGCTCAGGCAGGTCCCATGTGGTGCCACGGTGCAGGTCCCCAGCAAGCTGCCACCAGCAGAGGGGACTGCAAGACCATTTCACAGAGACTGGGGAAAATCCAGTTTCCGGAGACAGCGAAGCCAGAGTGTTCAGGTAACCTTTTACACTCACTTACAGCGGGTCAATCTCCGGTCAGAACTTAAAATAACAAAGGCAAGGCTGCAGGTAGAGCTTCGGGAAGTTTCTGCCTCCTTAATCTTTCAAGCTGCTTGTAATGCAAAGTCCCTACTCTTTCCTAGGAAGATTAAAAAGCAGAATATGAAGTCAGGAAAAATTCAACTTGTAAATGATCCCCTCTAGTTGCTATTCTAAACTTCTGAGCTGGGATCCCTAAAAGTCCCAAGGCTTCTTGAAAAATCATGGAAGGATTTATTTTCTTTAACTTGTTTCCTTTAAATACACAATCTTTGGGGATCCTTTTCTTTGTTTTTCATTCATCATTTCTGCAACCAGCAGAATGAGATCCTGCAATTTTAATTCTTTCCCCTAAACAAGCTCCTCCTCAAAGCCAGGGGCCCCAGGAGGCCCTGTGGCTCCCAGGTGGCTGCTAAGAAGAGTGATGGCTGTCTGGAGGAAACTGAGCAAGTGGCAGATTTGAGCATACATTGATCCCCTCTGCTGTATGAAAAGTCAGGGAAAGCCCCTGGCACTTGTTTCAGGCCTTCTTTTGCCAGAGAGGCTGGAGCTGGTGCTCAGGCATTGGAGACCAAGGAGGAAGGGCTGCTCTCTTCAGCTCCATGAGGAACTTTCTTTGGCACACAGAAATGCTCTGCTTCAGCACTGCAGCTCCCAACCCCCTCCCAGTGCCTGCCAGGTTGTCAAAACTCACACAACATTACTGAATGCAGGATTGGACACCACAGTTAAAAGTTAGAGCCTCACAAATGGAAATGTTGACAGATTGAGACACCTGGTGTTGCAAGTCCCAATGGGGAAGTGTGGGGCACCAGCAGGATCGTATTCCTGTCCCCTTGGTTTGACCTGATCTTGTTCTAAGAATCAGGGGAGAATTTACTGTTAGAAGAATTTCTTTGCATTGTGGCCAGAAAACAGCTGCTTTTGAAGCAGTTATGATGTGGCCAGTGTGTCCTGCTGCTCTCTGACCTCTGAGCAGCAAGATGAAGTGTTCCCAGATGGATTTGGTCATCCTGTCAAGACCCCTTCAATGACAGTGTGCTGTGTTGCTTCCCATTCATGCTGTGGCCAGTTGATGGTTATGTTATTTGTGGGTTTGGTTTTTTTAACTCCTTGTTTGATTGCATTTTGGTTTTTACACAGTTATTAAATAGTAGAAAAATACTAATAGAAAAGGAATTTTCAGCAATTCAAGCACTGTCCCAGAAAATACACAAGAAAGAATGTATATTATCCAGCTAATCCCTAATCTTCACAATCAGCAATAACAGCCCTTGTATGTGTATGTATGTGGTGTCAGTGCTCCAAACGTCTAACAAAGGACTCTTGCCTTGATCATGGGTGTTAGACAATAAAAGCAAACAGTGAATGCAGTGTGACTATTCCCATTTTATATAAATGGAAACCAAGATAAAAGCAAATAATTTTTGAACACGGATTTAAATGTAGTGAGAATTTTCTGCTTCTGCCCAGCTTTTGTTATCTGTAAAGGCTACTAAGTTGGACCTTTTACAGATATATCTTTTCAGTCTCTCAGGCAGGGTTATTTTGAAAAAAAATCAAGTAGCAAAGATATTCTAGCAGAGCAATTACAGAAAAACTTATTTGGCAATAATTATGCTGGTTAGTGATTCTGCAGAGATGAGGAATTATATTTCAATCTCTGCAGAGCTGGCAACATTTAATCATTATGTTTGTGCTCAATTCCCAGCACAATGAGGCCCTGATTTCCACCTGGTGCTTCCAGACACTGTAACAAGGCAAATTAAAATGAGTAACACTCAAGAAGAAGATAACTCCTTTCCTGTGCAACCTCTCCTATCTTTAAGCCCACTCGTTCTTTCTCTGGCACAGAAGACTCCCTGTTATTTTTAACTCAGTCCTCCTCTTAGGACATTCTTGGATTTTTCCCTAAAAAAGCACCTGCCTTTCTGGTAACACTATTTCCTTTTCTCTTTTGTTGTGGGAGCATGTTTTCATTTGGATAAATCCTCTGGCTGACACACAGTGAAGGACTGGCAGGAACATGCATATCCTCCCAGCTTTGAAGGATGCTTTTATTTCTTTCTGTCCCACAGCTGGGCATTCTCAGGCCAGATTGTGCTGGGTGGCAAAAGAAGCTTCTTGGCCCTTTGAGCACTTGACATCTGCAGCTCAGCCTGTGGCCACTCTCCTGGGGACAGTGCAATGATTACAGCCCATTTTCACTGCTGCCAGCCCTGTATTAATAATGCCACACTATAATCTTTGGCTGTCTTTGGTGAAGTGCTCTTTCCTTCTGTTATTTGTTTCTAATTGCTTTATTGCCTTATTTTTGAAAGTGTAAACTTCAAAAGTGTCTGAATGCGTTCTGAATATAGCAACAGCCTGGTCACCTGATGGGCTCTTCAGCAGGGGTGAATCAGGATTGCTCCAGTTAACAGGGTTCTGCCTACTAGTACCAGGCACAGATCCTGATCAGCTTTATGGCACCACTGAGAAATTTCCTAAAAAGTTAATGTCTTCAAATCTTTTTTTATCTAAATGTACTAGTGACATGCCTGGGGAAATGTAAGCTCTCCCCCTCATAACTGTAACTCAAGGACAGGTTGAATAAACACATTCCTAGTTCTTGCACCCAAAAAAGTGCAAAATCGATTACTAACCAACCACACTCAATCATTATTGAAAAGAAATATCAAAGTATTATTTTAACATTATAATAGCCATTGTGGTATAAGCATCAGAGAGACATTTTCTGTGACTCTTTTTCCACTGGCCACAACTGCTCTGCAGTATAATTACTTGTGTATGATGAAAAGGGATGCTGAGGCACATGGTTTGTTTTGGGATTTTTTGTTTTCTGGAAAAAACAGCATGTTCTGACTGAGCTGAGCCAACCAGGTTATTTCATTAAGTCAAGTGCTTGCAGTCTTTGATCGTTTCAAGCCTTGATACTGGTGCTAAACTGTGCTTCAGACATCACTGGTGATTTAAACTGCCTGCTGCTAAAGGAGGCAGATCTTTAGGGGAAAAATACCAGCACTTTCAAAACATCTCAAAGCCAAATGAATCAGTCCAAATGACTTCTGAAACCCTTGCAAAACCTCCTCAGCAGTAATTAAGGCAAGAGGAGCAGGAGGCTGAAAGATTCAGTCACTGCTCAGGAGAAGCTGAGTTGGTGCTGCATGAACAAGACCCTGCTTGATTGAATTGAAAGCCTCTGTGGAACAGGTCAGTGTTTTGGCTTACCTGTTACGGTCTTTCAGAGCATCTCATGCTCTGGAGCCACAGGAGCACAGTCCCTCCACAGGCACAGGCATATTCCTGGGTCCCAGGCAGCAAAGAAGCAGTTTGCTGGGGCTTTCACTCAGGGCTGGGGGGAGGTTTTCCTTTTGCTCATGGGCTTGTCTTATTTTTCCTGAGTCCACCATGGCAAACACACAGCCTAGGAGCTCAGGCTGCTGGCTACCTTGAGATGATGTCTAATCAGTGTTGTTAGCTAATACCCAGAGCTGCTGGAAGACAATAGCTTTGGAAGCACGCATTCGAGGAGATGGGGCTCTCTGCTGTGCTGTTACAATCATAGAATCATTTTGGTTGGAAAAGACCTCTGAGATCATCAAATCCAAACAGAAGCCTAACACCAAACCATATCCCTAAGTGCCACATCTACATGTCTTTGGTTAGCCTAAAATGCAGCAGGCTTTGCCACCCTCTCACTGGTTATCATGCTGCTGTTCACGTGCCCCGAGAGCCCTTCAGTGCCCCAGGGCTTCCTGCTCATGGAAGATCTCTGCTGGGTTTTCTCTGTGATGAGCTGAAAACACAGCCCTCTGTAGCTTTGTTACAGGGATCGTTTCACTGAACTAGCAACTCTTTAGTAGTCAAGATATGAACCACATGACATTTCAATTCCAAGTGGTTTTGACGGAAAATTGGCAAAGAGAGTGCACAAGTATTTCGGATGGAAGTGAAAGGGTATTAGCCGTGAATGAACCTGTTCCTCTGTAGAGTTGCTCAGCTGCCTGTGACCAGCCAGGGTGACAAAGCACATTTCTGCAGGAAAAGTAAGACTTGGATGCACACAGCAGAAAGCAGCAGGCTATGGCTGACTGTAATGAACATACCCACGGAATGAGTAAGTGAAAAACATCATGGTCTTTGCTAGGCTTATAAGACGACTTTGCTGTTTTAATGAATAGTGCCTCTTAATTACATTTTGATACTTCTCTTAACACAGCGACAATAGGGGAAGCTTTATTGAGATGAAAAAGTTGGTAGTAAACCACAAGATGCATTATTAACATGTTATTTCGAGTTATAAAACCCATGGTAAGGAATTAATTTGTTTCTAAAGCAGAAGATTATTTGAGACTCACTGGAATCAGGCACAGGCATTTCTATCTGCTTGTTGTCACAGCAGGAAGGAGTAGCAGTCGGCAGTAGGTTGAGTCAGGATGTGGATTTAATCCATTTAGCTCTCTGGCTAAATCCAAGACTCCTGGCGGGGACCCTGACTGAGTGGAGTCACGGCAGAGACCAGCGAGTCCTGCCACAAGTCACTTGTCACAAAATCAACATTGTCACCAATCCCACTGCAAACACTGCTGGGTGCAGTGGGAAGCCCTCGACCCAGGGATACAGTCCACTGCGAGTCAAGAAGGTAAAAGAGAGGGAAGGAAAAATAAAGCCAAAATACGAGTCAAATATGAGAGCATCTGCTTGTAGGAATTCCTTGAAGAGAAGCAGTGGGATGAGTTGGTGTGCAGCATTTCTCCTCATTGCTGCAAGGCTTGAGGAGGTGTGTCTGGTCAGGGTTGGGTGTTATTGCTCCAGAGACATTGCTGGCTGAGGGGACAGCCGTGTGCCGGGTGCCGGGCTCCTCACGCCGTGTCCTCAGCTTGGGGCATGTGGGCTCTCCACTCCCACCACGCCAGTGCCACCTTCCCTGATCTTATATTAGTGGGTATATAGGGAGAACTTCTTCGCAGAAAGGGTGGTTAGGCACTGGAGCGGGCTGCCCAGGGAGATGGGGGAGTCATTTCCCTGGGCGCTGCTCTCCGTGTCCTGTTCTGTCACAGGCTGGACTCGACGACCTCAGAGCTCTTTCCCAACTTAACTGATTCTGTGATCAGCAAAAAGCCCCGTGTTTTCACCCAAGATGCGCTTCTGGCTGGACACCACACGCCAAAGAAAACAGATTGTTTTAAATTTTTTAGAAATTATTTTTTTGGCATTATTACCCCAAACCCCTGCCCCCCCCACCCTCCCCTCACGGCCACACGCGCGCGCGCCGCGGGAGGCGCGGCCGCCTCCAACCAATGGGCGGCGCGGGCGCGGGCGGGGCGGGGCCAGCGCGGGGCGGGGCCAGGCGCGAACGGCGGCGCCGCGGGGCGGGCGGGAGCGGCGGAGCGCCGGGCGCAGGTGAGCGGCGCCGCGGCCGGGAGCACCGCCGCGAACCGACCCCTCACACCGCGTCTGCGGGCTGTGAGCCCCTCGCCAGCCAGCCACAGGTGGGGGACAGTCCACGGGCAGCGCCCCGGCGGCGGTGGAAGGGACGCGGGTGGGATTCGGGCGGTCGACACGGGCAGCACCGCATCCCCCGAGCTGCGGGAGCCAGGGATGCGCCCGGCAGCTGCAGCTCCGGAGGTGATGGTGTTACCGAGCTTAAAAATAAATGGGGGAAAAAAAAATTCCTTCTGAAAGCTGGGATTTTGACCAGTTTCACCGTAGTGC
This sequence comes from Luscinia megarhynchos, assembly GCA_034336665.1. Taxonomy (NCBI): domain Eukaryota; kingdom Metazoa; phylum Chordata; class Aves; order Passeriformes; family Muscicapidae; genus Luscinia; species Luscinia megarhynchos. The sequence goes on from CM067581.1 coordinate 4,216,202, forward strand.
CAGCTGTCTCTCGCCCTTTTCTCTTCAAGAGAAGAAGGTAAGAAGTGCGGTGAGCTCCGTGCAGATTTGTCACGGCTTCCTAACCCTCCTTGCTGCCCTTGGGATCAGCCTGAGCTCCTCAAAGTTGGGGTTTTCCCGTGGGTCGGTGCCTTGGCCGGAGCTGTCCTGCCCTGGCCGTGTCACACACCTGACAGCCAGGCTGCTGAGAGGGGCTTATCTCCCTCTGTGCTTGTCTCGGCTCCGAGGGACAGTAACCTGCAGCTCCCAATGGCCTCTGTGCTGTGAACAAGGAAAATTGCTGATCCTGCAAAGATATCACTTTATTCAGCTGCTCTGATGAAGGTAAAATTACCATTCTGTTGTAGCTGTAACTTGATGAAAAAGGTTTTGTTTAATAGGAAACTGTTGCTTTTCTGTTTACAGTAGTCTGCACTTCCACATTAAGCTTCCCACCATGTGTTAACTTCCTCTCTGTAAGGCATCTCTGGCAGATGTTCAGTTTCTTCTGGAGTTTGACACGGGATGGCTTTGCAGTGTTGCTTTGAAACTGGAAAAGGCAAGCAGAGAGCCACTATCCCAGTTGCTTGAAGGAAAAACCAAAGCCAGCGTGCTGGGGCCGTGCTCCAGCACATCCTGTGCATGGTTTGCTGTGTGAGCCCTGTGCTTGGGCTGGGGTGCCTGGTGTGAATGGGATTAACATCCAGGCAGAGCAATAAATTTGTTTTTCTGGGCTTGCTCCCCTGGCTTTTGCCTGGAAGAAGTCAGATCTTAGCAACCAGGAGCGTCAGCACCAGGCTCTTACCATTCCAGCAAGGAGTTCAGGCATGTCATGGTTTGATATGGTCTGAAGGCTGGGCTTTGAGTCCCAGTAGGTGCCAGGCCACTGGGTCCCAGCAGATTTCTTTCCTTGAGGGATGCTGTGCTCGCTGGCATGAAGTGCCTTCTTTCTGGGATGGCTCTTGTGGGTTGGAATAGGGTTTGTGTGAGTGCTCCCAGCACAGCTCCTGGCTCAGAGAAGGTGAGCACAGCTGCCCATCCAGGTGCTTCTGGAGCGAAGCTGCCAGGGATCCTCCCTGTCTTGGCATTGTCTCAGGGAGCAGTGAGTTTCCCCATCACTCCACACTGCCAGAAGGTGCTGTACTTCTGCTTTCAAAGCCTGTGCTGCTGCTGCTGCTGCTTTGTGCTCTCTAATTCATGTGTTCATTAAGCCCTAAATCTCTTTGCCTGATACAATTAATTGTCCTTGCACTAGCTAGGCTTTCCAGGCCCAGCTTTCCTTTTGCTGGGAAGAGGTTGTGGGATTTCCCTTCCCTTCCCCTGTTGGGCTCTGGTGGGGTGGCTGCAGTAGGAATGTCCTCAGCCTGCAGCAGAGGGGGTGTCTGGAAGGATGGTGTTGCAGTGATCTCTTTGCTGGAGCAAGAAGCACTCTTTAGGCAGTGGTCACAACAAAAACTTCCATGGTTTAGACCTTGGCTGGGTGTGAAGAGGTGGCACTGTGCTGTGTCACTATCCTTCAGCCAAGGCTCTGCATTTCTTTTTGCTGATATTTGTTCACTGAAGTTACTGTGGGATGTATTAACCCTGCATTTGTGCCACTTTCTGATGAACTGTGGAAAGAACAGTTCTGTCTGAAAGCCAAATCTTTTCTTCAATGTCAATACTTACCTTAGAAGAGCCTTTATAGGAACAGGGGAAGGAGAAACCTCTTTTGTAAGAGGCTTCAGAAAAAGGTTTCTGGATGGCTTCTGGCTGGTTGGCTTTGGCCTCCAGAGGAGTTATTTGCCTGGCTGAGGGGTAGAGAGGATAAATCCAGGCATTCCAAGCTGGTGGAGAAGGGCTGTGTGTTGGTGAAGAGCTTGGTGTGAGGATTTTGTCAGTGCTGGAGCTGTGGAAGGCAGTTTGGTAGGATCTGAAATCAGTAAGTGCAATTAGTCTGCCTTGGGAAGAGATGCCTGGAAAGAGGACACCCTTCAGTGCCCTGAAGCACAGGTGGATGATGGGCAGGTGCACTGTTGATCTGAACAGGGTCTGTTCAGCTGTTCAAAGCCCTGACAAATGCTGGGTGTAGGGGAGGCAGGTTTTGCCTACCTGGGAGATGTCCCTTAGTTCCAGGGCCCTGTGGGGATGGGGAGTTGAGCAACACAAGCAGGTGAAAGGTGGGGGGGAAATGGTTTGTGTGAAGCCAGCAGCAGAGTGCAGCTTTGGGCAGCATCAGGCTATAGTAGGAGCTCTCCTGAGTGGGGAGGAGGATGGGGAAGCAGGATTTTTGGGTGGGTTTTTCCCTCTAACTTGAGGTGGGGAGAGACTTCTTTCTGCACAGTCTCTGGCAGATGTTTTCTGCTGCTTGGCCCTGCCACTGCTGCAGGTGAGCAGGTGGAGAGGGAGGCTCAGGAAGCTGAGCCATCCCTTTGCTGAGAAAGAGAAGGGAAACAAGTTTCCCCTTCATCTTTGGGATGAAAGCAAGGCCTGAGCTGTAAGCTAAAAGCCAGGTACAGAGTTGGTATGAGGTCAAATGTTGCTGGCTTGTGTCTTACACTGTAGCAAAGCAGACCCCTCTGAAGACAAGCAGGTATTCCGTAACCCTTGTGAAAATTCTTCCTCTTACAACTTCGTCTTCATGGATTCTTTTATCTTTTTTTTTTTTTTTTTTTTTTTTTTTTTTTTTTTTTTTTTTTTGTGCGTGTGTGTTTTGTTCTGTTTTTGGTTTTGTTTTTTTTTGGGGGGGTCAGGGGCACAGGATGTCACTTGCTTTAAGATGCAAACATCCAGCATGGAAGAAGGTGACCCAGTCTTCAAAAATGTGTGGTTGAAAAAGGGATGTGTGTGGCTGGCTGTGGGAATGATTTAAGTGTGCAAAACAATTGTTGACATAATGCAACATTGAGGCAGGTCTGAAGATTGGTTTAGGGGATATTTGTGATGGATAAAGTATCAGGTACATGTGGTAAATTAATGATACCAAAAAATGTCTTGTGGTTGAGCATGTTGTTTTAATTAAGACAGTGGTTAAGCTTAGCCTGGTTGGAGAAAAGTGTCTGAAACCTAAAGAGAACAGATCCTAATAACTGATAAATTGGAGAAGGGTACTAATCTGAAAGATGGTGTGGTGGGAAGGAGCTACAGTGACTTTCATCCATATGTGGGAGGGTGTCTGTTGATTTGTGCTGGTGGGTGAGGTGTGAGTACATGTGTTCTGTCCCTTCAGAGCCAGGGATGTTTCTCAGGCTTGTGTATTTGGCCACAGGTTGAGTCCTTAATCACAGAAAAAGATTTTATAGCCTGCATCATTGATGAGGTGCAGTCAAGGACTGCAGAACTTGCAGTTCTAACTTGCTTAGGAATTTGCAGCCTGGATTTGTTGGTCACTTTTTCTACTGGTTTAAGTTTTTAGAAAGATTTTCATGTTTCATTGCACTCTTCAGTTTTATTATATATTTTATATATTCATACCTATTTTATATATTAGATATTCACTTTATTTTATATTTTTGGCACAAGTGATAGAGGGAGAAGTACAAATGTCATATCTGTCAAGTATCTGACACTGGAGGAATTTTGTTTGTTGTTTTCAGGTGCTGGTGTCCCTGGATGGAGAGGTTCTCCTGTAAGCCCAAACTCTTTTGAGGACACAGCTTCTCAGTGGGCTGAGGCTGGCAGCTGGAAGGGAGAGCTGTCCCATGGCAGCTGGAAGCTTCATATCCCACAAAGCTGCTGGTTTAGGGAGTGAACCTGGCCAATTATGAACCTTTGTATTTTATTTCTTGATGGCACCCAGTGCATGAGCTGAGTCATGCTTTGTGCTTAAGGTGTGGTTTGTTGAGGACTTGTTTCTTTTGGGTTGCTGCCCTGGGAAGGTATTATTTTTGGGTAAGTACTGCTGAAATGGATGGTTATAGTTCTTTTTGCTAGAACCTGTGTGGGATTAATTTAGGCTGCTTGTATCTGGGGTGATTTCAGTGTTTCTGTGGAGTGGTGGCTGTGAAATGTTGTGATGAATTCTTCAGTATTGTTCAGAGAATTGATGGTGAAGTTGTTAGCTAGTTAACAGTGACTGCTCTAATTATTCTGGTGTGAGTGTAAACAGCAAGGCTGTGATGTGCTGGATAAACATTTGAATATGTGTCTTTCATGCTTCTCCTTTTTCCTGTTCTGTGCTGTAGTCTCTGCACAGCAGTCAGGTGTGCCTTGGACAAGCAGAAAAGCCATGGAAATCCAGCTTTCCTTTCTGCTGGTACTGGGGCAGTGGAGCCAAATTCACGGCCTCACTTTTTCTGCTGCCTTCTGCAATTCCCTGTCTCCAGTGGTTTCCAGTCCCTCACAGCAGTGTGAGTGAGGACTGTGTCCCGTTCTTTTTAGAGCTGGGGTGTTGGTGGGAGTCATTGCTTAAGGCAGAGAGGGGACAGAGGGGCCTGTATTAAGCACAGAGCTCTGTGCCAAGGTGGAAGAGAGCAGATCCCTGAAGCCTGCAGTTCCTGTGCAATATCCCATTAGTTTTTTTGGGGTGTGCTGATGGTTTTTCTCAGCCAAGTGACACTGTGATTTTGTGACCTTGTGAGGACAGAGCATTAAGTGCTGGGGAAACCCAGGCTAAATAACACTTTCTGAGGATGTGTTAGTGTTGCATTTGTGACTGATTGGGATGGAGGTGAGAGTGTGAGTCAGTGGTACCAAGGGATATGAGATCATGCTGCCCTGCTGACCTGGGCTGTAGTGCCTGTGTGTGACAGCTCAGTGCTGTGCTGGAGCAGTGCTCCCACTCAGGTGCTGCTGTTCTTCTCCTGCTGTTCCTCAGCTGTGCCTCTGCTTCAGAGATTGGTCACTATTTTGTCTTGCAGCCTTGTGGGTGCAGCAGAGCTCAGACCACCCACTCCATAGTTCGTTTTGATTTGTAGAGTGTATTGTTTTATCTTATTTGTATTTATCTTTGCTTTTGTAGAGTGTATTTATTAACTCAAAGACTATTTTGCTGTCATGAGACTTTATCATGGGTACCTGTCTCTTCTTCCCCTCTCCTGCTCCCGGCAGTAGTTCAGATTTCCATCCTACAGAACAGAAGTGAGTCCTAAACCCCCAAAAGAGCTGTGAGGATGGATTTGCTGTACACAAATAACAGGGGCACTGCCCTCTGAAGCCCACAGTTGGAAGCTGTCACATCTGCAATAGACAAAGCTGAAGGAATTGAGCAGCAGTGGCAAAAAAACTGAGCTAGCACAGCTTTGCAGAGTAGTGTGTGCATGTGTGTACCTACCTGAGGCTGGTTCTAATGATCACAGCTCCCCTGCTGTCCTGCTCTTGTGTCCAGCTCTGTCAAAGTTACTCCCAGCTGCCTCCTGCCTTTGTGCTTGCTCGCCGAGGTACTGGCAGCACACAGGCATTGCCAGAGCTTTTCTCCTGCCCCTGCACATCCTCATGTGCTGGGTGCTGCTGGTGGCCTTGTCTGCTCTGCTGCTCTAATGTGATCTCTCAGAATTTGGGGTGCTCAAAGGGACCCCTGCCTAGAAGAGGGTCTGTAGCTGTTGCTTCATGGTAGGTGTCTGCTACCAGACCCTCCCTCATTCCAGCCCAGCCTGTGGAATCTTGATTCTTCGTGGACAAGAAGCTGAAAGATATGTGAACTGCCTTCTCATTAGGAGCCTGGCAGAGATGTGATCTGAGGATGAACCACAGCTCCACTCGGGAAGGAGACTTCCTTCCTGCAGAGTGTGAGAGGTGATTGATGGCAGCATGAAAGGAAAAGGATGAATTTGCCTCTCTATGAGTTGAGTGTTGCCTTGGAGAAGTGTATTCTATTGCTGCAGAGTTTCCTCCCCTGCCTTTTGTCAGTGCTTACAGGTCAGTGTGGAAAAACTGGGAGGGAAGGAGAGAGGATATGGTGATGTATAGAAGGTAGTAACCCTATGCCAAAGAAATGAAGGTACTTGAAAGGCAGGAGGACCTGGTGCAGTGTTCCTATAACAAATTATTACAGTACACATGTGGAAGCCAACCACTTAAGTGAGTCAAGTCATAATTTTGACACTTCCTAACACCTGGATTTGGAAATGCTGTTTGGGTAGTGCTGTTCTGGGATATTATTTGTGCTGGAACCAAGAGTTTGGGTCTGCTTGCCAATGGTGTGCCTGCTTCAAGTAGCAGTATGGGGATAGGAAATTCATCTGCTGACCTCTCACTGATGAGGGGCTTTGATGCTGAAATCTGGAGTGACCTTTCTGTAGCTGTTAGGCAGCTTGACTGACAAAGGTTAATGGTATCTGAGGCTAGCAGGCAGAGTGTAAAACAGAGCTGAGGTGAGTCTTTTAGCCCTTCTATGTCAGCACCTCATCCCCAGGCTGAAACATGGGGCTGGAAAATTGAAAGACGTCTAAATGCAGGTTGTTGGGTGCAGGGGGAACAGAAACGTGTCCCCTCTGGGCTGGGGTGTGAGGTTACTGCACGAGCTGGGTTTCATTTGTGATAACAGAGAGGACAAGGTTCTCTGGCTCAGCTTGTCCTGTGGTAGTACTGGGCATGAATTTCAATGTTCTCAGCTGTGTTATTAATGTGCACTTCCAGGTTTGAGAGATCAGGCATCTCTTCCAGGGTGCTTCCACACTGATCAGGCTTCTGCTTTGTCCTTTCTCCTGCAGTTTGATGTGAGCAGTGCTTGTAATTTGCCTTGAAGAATGGTGAAAAGGCATGCTTTATTCATAGCAATTGCTGGGAGTCCATTCCTTAGTGCCAGATAGATTGATTTAAGTCTGAATGTAGAATGGAACTGGTATTTTTGGTTAATTTTCAGAGTTTGCTGTTTCCAAGGAGCTGAAAACTGTCTGTGCTCCACCTGAATGCCATTGGATCTGTCTTCCATGCAGAGTGATTATCACAGATGCAAGAGGACAATATGAGATTGTCCCACCTCTGGGAGCTGATTCTTCTGTGGCATATCCTCTCAGCCACCAAAGAAATGAAAGAGCAAAACCAATACAGCTTTCCTTGTGCTCATCCAAACATCTGCCTGCTTGCCTTGTTGTTTATTGTGTTAAGAGCACAAACTTCACAGCAGGGACCAGCATTTTCTCTGTGCAGCATCAGGCCCAGGTGATAAGTGTCTGAAGTGCCACAGTAATGGAAAATAAACCTCCGTATCTGAGTCAAAAAATGGCAGGTGCTCTGGGGATGCACAGAGCATTCTGTTATCTAAACAGATGTCTTATATTTGACTCCAAGAGCAGCATGTTCCCCAGTATCCCAGGGAAACCCCCTCCTCTCATCCCCAGGGAGCTCTCCCTGCTCTCCCTTGCTTGCCCCAGGCAGTGGGTGCTCCAGCTTCCTGCTAATGCCACAGCTGCAATGCCAAGGTATTTTTGAGGTTTTGCTGTGAGCTGGATAAAACCACCCGGATTCATTGAGGATGTGTTGCGGTTGCTGCAAAGTGCTGAGAGTCTCATTCCACTAAGGCCTTGTGGAGGAAATGAAACCCAGAGTCTTTAATATTCCATGCTCTTTAGGTATGAATAAATTTTTCCTTGCCCTGAAACCTTCTCCTGCTGTGAAATCCATTTCAATCTCTTTGTCTAAGACAATCAATCTCCTTCCTTTCCTCTCTCCTCCCATGCCCCAGCTTTTATTAACCTAGAAATGTGCTGACACTTCACCATCAAACTGGTTAGGGAGCTCTGCAGAGTATTTTTGCAAGTTGTCAGTGTAGCTGCCTGCTAAAGAAGAGGAAGATGGCTCAGGGTTGCTCATCTCCTGGGGAATTTGGTTTTCCTGCTGATGGCTTTCTGCAAAAGTGTCTGACAGCCCTGTCCATACCCTTGTCTATCTGCTCCTCTCAAAAGGAAGGGCATGGGCTTGGGGAGTCAATGAAGAAAGAGCATCATTGTGTTTGAATACATTTATTTTGGCAGTGCTTCCTCCTGTAGCAAATCCCTGTCCCACCATGCACTTGTGCTGACTTGAGCCTCTCTGGAGCTGTCCTTTCCTCTGCTGTGTTCTGAGTGGGTCACTCAGTACCTCTGCAGTAGCTGTTCTACTTTCTTGGCAAGAGGCCTGTACCTCACACTGAACCCCTCCTGCTCCACTTGCCAGGAGGATGAGCTATCCAGCTTAGCAGTTGTTTAGTTTGGATGTGGAATTTCTGCAGTAACCTGGGTTGGTGGCAGGCGTGGCTCTGGAGGGGCCTCAGTGAAGCCCCTGGGGCAGGCACAGGGGTGCACTCCTGGGGCAGCAGGCACAGGGGTGCACTCCTGGGGCAGCAGGCACTGGGGTGCCCTCCTGGAGCAGCAGGCACTGGGGTGCCCTCCTGGAGCAGGCACAGGGGTGCTCTCCTGGGGCAGCAGGCACTGGGGTGCCCTCCTGGAGCAGGCACAGGGGTTCTCTCCTGGGGCAGCAGGCACAGGGGTGCACTCCTGGAGCAGGCACAGGGGTGCTCTCCTGGGGCAGCAGGCACAGGGGTGCCCTCCTGGGGCAGCAGGCACAGGGGTGCCCTCCTGGAGCAGCAGGCACTGGGGTGCTGTCTTGGGGCAGCAGGCACAGGGGTGCCCTCCTGGAGCAGCAGGCACAGGGGTGCCCTCCTGGAGCAGCAGGCACTGGGGTGCTCTCCTGGTGCAGCAGGCACTGGGGTGCTGTCTTGGGGCAGCAGGCACAGGGGTGCTCTCCTGGGGCAGCAGGCACTGGGGTGCCCTCCTGGGGCAGCAGGCACAGGGGTGCTCTCCTGGGGCAGCAGGCACTGGGGTGCTCTCCTGGGGCAGCAGGCACAGGGGTGCACTCCTGGGGCAGCAGGCACAGGTGACTGCACTGTTTAGGATGGACTGAGCTGAAGCTTGTTTGGACCTGACAGTCAATACCTTGAAGCAAAGTCATCCCAGCCACTCCTTATTTGCTGGCATTGAGAAACACCATTTCCAGCATCAACATGGCTGTTCCCAAGTTCTTGACCTTCTCTGAACCTCTCTGCAGTCCTGGCATCTCCTAAGCTGAGCAGTGCTGGTAGTTGCAAAGTTTGAGCCAAATGATATTAGCTCTCCTGATATCTTCCAAGCTAACAATGCCTGGCTCTTCTTGCCCTGCACAGTCCCATCCCTTGGCTAGACAGTCCTGTGGAGATTCACCAGAGCCCAGGGATTGGGGGGATCTGCTGCACAGCTCCTGGAGGCAGTCAGGGAGCCAAGAGCTGGAGCACAGGCTGCTGAGATGGAGGGGGTGGGAAGGCATTTCTAGAAGGGACTCTGAAGGTCCTCACTGTTCAGATTTAACAGTATCACACAGTTGGGAACCTGACCTGCAAAACCTAGAGCCTTAAAGGATGTGATGGAAAGGAACAAAACACCCCTCTGTGGTGCCCCTGGGCTCTGTGGCCTTGGGAATCCACATCCTCCTTGCCTTGCTCCTGTGCACATGTGGGACTGCTGGGAATGCTGTTGGATGTCACTGGGACCAGCTGGAGCTGGTTGAGGACTCAGTGTGAACCAGCAGACTCTCAGAAGCAAACCAGTTCCTTTACTTTGAAGCTGCAATGGGAACACCTCCTAACCATTGCTGCTAGTGCTGATGAAAGCAGATTTCTCACATTAATACCAGATGGAATAATGCAGCTGCTCCTTCATGTGAGAACCTGGAAGCCCTTGGGTTCCCCACACCTCTCACAGGTGCTGGGAAGCAGCTGCTGCTTCCATGGTGCCAGGCAGGTCCTACATCCAGCTCTGCAGTGTGTTAAACCAAACATGCTCTGGTGATTTGGCTGGGCAGAGTGTCCTGTCAAATTATTTGTTCTGGCTACAATTTTGTCTGCCTTGGAATCTTGTCATTTTCTAGCCTTTTGAGACCACCTCCCAGAGAACATGGGAATTGTAAGTATTTAGATATATAATAATGATGTAATTAAAATCTTTAATTTTATTTTTTCTTGTTTAAGTGTAATTCCTTTGATTTAAAGGGTGGTAGTAGCTAATTGGATTCTGGGCCATACTTGCACAGGCAGCCGGGGGGAGAGACTGCAAATGAGTCTAGCCAGGAAATTGCACATTTAAATATAGTTCTTGGTAGGGTCAGCAAAACACCCAAGGGACAAATTAAGAGTAGAATTTCTGCTGTAATATGTTCATTTAGCTGCAGACATAATCTTAAAGAAAACGAGGAAGCTTGGGAGTGAGGGGAACAAATTTCAGGGTGGATGTCCCTTCTGTTGTGCATTTGTGTGCTGCTGCAGGTCTCTCATAGGCAAGTGCATCCTTCTCCTGGCTCTGGGCTGATCCCAAGAAGAAACCACTGAAGGCATTTTTCGGTTTGTGTGTGTAGTGGCTTCACTGGAAGATGGAAATCTGTAGTTCACAAAATGCTGTGGGGCTGTTCCTGCTGTTACAGCTTTGGCACAGATCACCTGGATCACACTGTTCATTGGGTGGAAGTGAGATGGGAGCAGCTCCACCCCATTGCATTGCTTGGGTTTAATGGGAACATTAATGGGGACATTTCCCTGTGAGGCTGCTGCCTGCTTTCCAAATGGCTGGGCTGGTGCATCCCCTCCCATGGTACTGACCTGTTTCTCTGGTCAGGCATTCAGGAATGTAACTAGAATCTTTGGCATGGGATGGATTCAGCCTTTAAAAAAACCAAAAAAAAAAAAAAACACCAAAAAAAACCCCAAAAAACAAACAAACAACAACAAAAAAAAACCAAAAACAAAAACAAAAAACAAAACAAAAACCTCAGGGAATTGGAGCACTGGGCTTGTCCCTTTGGAGATCTGCAGCCCTGTGTTTTTCCTGTTGGGACCCATGACCCTTTCACAGATAGACAAGGTCATTGTTCTGCTGGGGACATGTGTGAGGAGAACAGTGATGCAGGACATGGAGCACATCTGGAGTAACCCCTGGCTGAGAGCCAGCACTGCTCTCAAGTTTGACTAACAACATTGATTTTCCAGCCCTTATTTCTTGATTCAGGCATAGCTCAGACCACGTGCAGCAGAGCTCGCCTACTCCTTGGTGGCACTTAGGGAACAGTCTGAGTCCTTGGCAATTGTCATTTCCCTTGGAGGTTAAGTTAAAGAAGTGTTGCTGATGATGAGAGATGCAGAAGAGCAGCTTGTTTTGTGTTTCCCAGGACCTCAGACCCAGCTCTTGGTGCTCCTTGTTTCATTTTGACTGTGTCCCCAGGGGAAGGCCACATGTTCAGGGAGGGAGGCAGAGCTTGTCAGGAATGAAGCCTGATCCCACATCCCTCCTCTCTCTGGAGGGCTGTTCACTCTAGCTGAGTAAGATTCCACAAAACCTGGGAACCATCCCACCTCACCTGCAGTGTGTCATCTGGAGGGAGAGCTGCCTGACAGGTCTGCAGGTGTGACCAATTGCATTGTGCATCACTTGTTTTATGTATTCTAATTAAATTGTTATTAATTATTTTCTCTTATTTTTATATCTTATTAAACCGTTTTCATCTCAACTCACAAATTTTACATTTTGTTTCCCCTCTGTTCTCTCCCCCATTCCTGGAGAGGGATCTGTGAGCAAGCAGGTGTGTGGTGTTTGCCTGCCTGCCAAGTTAAACTACAACATTTAAGCTCTATTTTTGAAGCCTGCTTTGATTCTAAGCTCTTTGAGCTAAGCTTGCCTTTCTTAAAGCGTTAAGCACAGTCGGGCAGTGAGCTCTCTACTAATTGATGCTGTTGCCAGGCTATTGAAAAGTTGTAATAATGTGGCCAAATTTTCAAGTATGGTCTAGGCTTTCTGCCTCGGCGTCAGAAAGGGAAAGCTAATTACAGTGTGAGCTAAGGAGGACAGGCTGGCTGGAAGGAAATGTCATTAAGGTACTCCTCAGGTGCCGGGTCAGCCCATGTCAAATCACAGCTGCCTCAACCTCTAAATTTCTTCCTCCTTCCGTTAAATTGCTACCAAGTGATTTCTTGCAAGTGTAACCACCTTTTATAACAAAAGAATGAAAACTGGCTGTTTTATTTAAATACAAACAGTGGAGGCTGGGCTGGGATTGCAGAAGCAATAGAAGAGGTTATTTTATTTTCTTCCCTGGCCCTGTAATGCTGTCCAGAGAGCCTGTGCTGGCTTCCTGCTGCCCCATGGGGCAATGGAGTGTGTGGTTTATCCTCTCTGACACCAAGTGGAATTGGTGTTGGGATGCCTGAAGTCCCCTGTAGGTCTTGCAGGTTTGGCCAGCACTGCTGGCCAAAATTTGAGTTATTTGAAGAAGCAATGGACAGTTATGGTGGGGTGTGTGAAGACCAAGCCTCAGATCTGCTGTGATGGAGCAGAGAACTTGGGGACACCTTGGAGGTCCAGGATACAGGTAGGTTGTCTGACCACAAATTCTACAGAGAGAGCTTAGAGCCCTTCACTGCACTGCCAGCAAGGCTCACTTGGCTCACTCACATGATGCCATATGGCCAAGCCATCACTACACTGATACAGCTGGTGTCACTTCTCATCCTCTGGTCCTCCTTGGACTGTGATCCTGAGCCTTTCTGAGACTGCTTTTCCCTTTAAAAGTCCACGTGGGAGCTCCCACAGGACACAGAATTTGTAATCCTCTCTTTAATACTTCATCATCATCCTTCAGTGTTGAGGGTGTTCCTCCTTGCAGGTCAGTGTGAGCTGAAGAGTGTCAGATCAAGGCACAAACTTATCTCCATGTCTTAGATCACAAACAACTGAAGGTGTTGGTGGGATGTTTGCGTGTGGGTAAGGAGTGGGCAAATGCAGTCCAGCTTGAGTGCTGGCTTAAAAGAGCCTAGTACAAAAAATAAGATCCTCAGAGAAGATTTAATAACTGGGGAGAATAATTGTAAAGTACTTCAGAATATTAACCAAAGGCTGAATGCATCCAATTAGCTTAATGAAGCTGGGTGGTTGGGTTCTTTTTTAATCAAACAGATGGGCAAAACATGTACAAAAAATGAGATCTGAATACAATGAACACATTTAATTAACAAATAAAAGACAGAGAAAGAGTTTGTTTTTCAACTTGAGAAGTGAAAGCTTCTACTGCACCAAATACTCAAAAAAGAGCCTTCAGTGTCATGGTGTCTTGAAAGTCTCAGATACTCACAGATATTATTTGTGTGTTTGAGGTAGGGGGTCAGCCTGGGGCTGGCTGCACCTGCAGGCAGGTGAGTGGGTGCTGGGGGCAGCAATGCATCCACCACCAACCCCTCTGTGCTGCAGAGCACGGAGCAATCCCTGCCTGCTGCAGTGGGCTGTGCCCAGGGACAGGCTCAGAACCATAACTTAAGCTCTGCTCAACCCTCTGCTCCAGAATGTTTTCCCTGCATGTCAATGATCACCTCTGTTCTGCAGAAGGAGAAGACCAGGACTCCTGGGTTAATCAGGGTGTGAGATCAGTGTTCAGGAGACCTGTGGAGTGTGTCCCTGTGCTTGTGCCATCGAGTGTGGATGCAGCTACCCAGCTGTGATGCTCTGGCCCCAGTCAGGGAGATAATTCCCAGCACTGGTTCCACTGTCCTTGCTGCAGTGCAGGTCGCTGTTCCTGCTGGTGCCCAGTACAGACACAACTCCTCTGCTGTGTGTCTGAGTCTTACTGGGCCATGGAAACCTGGTGCAAATCAATGCCTTCCCTCTCCAGACAGGAGCCTGCTCTCCATGCTTATGTGTGCTTATGTAAGTGTGAAATACAAAGCTGTAATATCAGTCTTGCCAGGGCTGGGAGTGTTTGCTCTAGCCTAATAAGCTGAACAAGCCATTTTGATATTAAGCCTATAATAATAACACCTTGTAGCTAAAGAGTGTGTTTTTCCCCACTGGTGGATTACTCAGCCCTTTTCTTTTGAGGCAGTGTTTAACAAAAGCAGAAACTTTCCCAGACTATGTTTAATTAAACACAGCTTGGAGATCTCTTCATTTCAGTGCTGTGATGATGTTGCTCTGCAGTCTCATCTCCAGGGCAGTTAGAAATGGAATTTGTGATCTGTGCTGGGCAGGTCACTGTCTCCTACCTAGATGTACCTGTCCAGATGTGCCCAGTGGTATAGAAATCCCAGAGGGGCTCACATTTGTGGAGACCCACAGGCTCCAGCTGCCTTTGAAGCTGAGTAGGGGCTTGGTCTGAGCTGTGTAGCTCATGCAAGTGGCAGCTCAGCCAACATGCTTTACACTACAACTAAGATTTGGGGTCTGAATTTCTACCTGCTTCCATTTTTGGTTGCTGATGTAGCTATGGGAGCATTTTGAGTGCAGTGGCCTGGTTATCAACAATTACATACAAAGTGAAGGCTTTAATTTGAAGGCTCCTCATTTCTGCCTTAGGAGTTACCCATGAGCAGATGGTGATATACTCTGGTTTTGCTTATTCTTGCAGATTATTTGCCAGATAATTTTTCTGACTAATCCTTTGGCCCATAGACTGTTTATAAACCTGGAGTCAGGTTTCGGGTAAAAACACTTGTGTTTGCAAATTTTAAAATCTGTTCCTGTGCTGGCTTGCTGATGACACTGTGGGCAGGAGACTGTTCTATGAGTGGCAAATGCCCTCTGCACCATGGGAGAGAGGCAACTCCTAAAGAGGAACCTCCTTCCCAGTGACAGGATGGGAAGAATGATGTTCATGCCTTGTTTGGGGTTATTTTATTTCAAAGCATGAAGTCCTAACCCCAGCATCAGTGCTATCAGATATACTGACCTCCCCTGAGGTCACATTGCTGTTTCAGGTGGTGAGGAGGCACTTCCACTGCCACAGAGTTTGTGTCCTGTGCAGGTGCTGCTGCGTAACCTGTGCACAGCAGAAATTGGGGGACTTGCCTGTATATGGCTGGGCAGGAGACTGGTATCAGCAGTAGTGGAGGCACTGCAGCCACTGGCACAGCTCTCCCTGAAAAGTGCTGAAAGGCTGTGGTGGTACTGTGGTTGTTATTATTATTGTTGTTGTTGTTATTATTATTATTGTTGTTGTTGTTTCCCCTTCATCTCTTACCACCTCTACCTTTTAAAAAAATCAGTCCATTGAATGTCTCTGGAGAGCTGGCAGTGGTAACTGCCTGACTGATTTATTCTGGTGTTTTAACATTTACTGGATTTACATAACAGCCAAACAATCTGTTTCAGGAGTTTAATATAAACCCAGCTCTAGTGAGTCACATCCATGCTAGCGGTAATGCAGGAGAGGCAGCTGGGAGAGTGAGGGGGTGACTTTTTCTGGATTTCTGCATGAATATATATTTCAGGAGTGGCTGCCTGAAATATCTCTGACACCTCATAGCTGAGTGATGCTGCCAGTTCTCCTCTGCCATCAGGGATTTGTTCTTAAACTTTGAAAGAGCAGAGATGTGTCACACCAGTGCTTCCATTGCTGCTCTCAGCTGAGTCTGGGGGCTTTTCCAGAGTTCCCCAGGCACTGCTGTGTGTCCTTGGAACTCCACAGCCCCCTGTGTGTAAAATACCTCTACATGTGTGTGCATGCCTGAAGGAGGGAGTGTAGCTCCGGGAGCAGCAAGATGAAGCCTGCTGAGATTTGCTGTTTTGAATTCAAAACCTTTCAGCATTTGTGAGTCTGGCCCCCAAGACATGCAGATCAGCACAGCTGCAAATGGGGTGCAGATGTGTGCCAGCATTTCCACCTGGGGTCTGGTGATCCATGAGCAGGATCTGGGGACAAGGTTTGAGCTCAGCTGGTGAGAGCTGGCCCTATGCCCCTGGGCACCCACAGCAAAATGTTGGAGCTGTTGGGACTCACTGCAAAGAATCCCCCCAGCCCCTTCAGGGCTCTGGGGCTCCTTCCTTGGGGATAGCAGGAGTGAGAGCCATCAGGACAATTAACAGCAGGGGTTTCCCAAAGCATGGTGTGTAACCTGTTGCCTCAGGTTCTTTCCAGGCAGTGTATTTGGGATTCCCTCAGTTCTCTCCTGCAGTTGTATGAGCACAGCAAATCTCTGGAGCAGGTCTGCCATGGGCAGCCTGTCCCCTCTGCTCCAAGGCTCTGCCACCTCTGCACTGGAGGGGTTGCAATGTGGTTGAGGAAAGGGGGTCTCCAGCTTGAGTTTTCACTTTGAAAGCCCCAGGCAAGATGCAGCTGGGTTTGAACAGCCGGGTTTGTGCTGCTGCCTGCATTCGAGGTCGGCTGTTCAGCTAAGTGAGTGCTCTTGCTGCAGCTTATTTGAATTCTTGTCTTCAGAATCGAAAATAAATACTGGCTGATGAGATCTATTACAGCACTAATTTTAGAGCATGCCAAACAGTAGGAAATTGTTTTCAATCTCCACTCTCATTTCTCCTTTATTTCACCCTTCCATTTGTGAAAATTGCTTTTGTCATTCTTGTAAGTGCCCAGTGATGTCCCGCTCACTGATATCTTCATGCATTCTCCTTCCAGCCCTGTTTTCTGATATTTCTTTGTTCACCCACTTGACATTGATGTTAGAAGAGCTCTCTCCAGGGTTCAGGCAGCAGTGTTGGCACGATGCAGGCACTGAGTGCTCAGCCAGCTGGTGTGAGATGCCAGCAGAGCCCCCTGCAAGGCAGCACCACAGTGGAATTTCTTATCCTTGTGCACCCAGGGCTTTGTAAGACTTTCCAGCCCCACCCCAGCCTGCTTTCTCGATGAGCAAGAGGGAAAATATGAGTTTTCCTCAGTTCTGGTGAAGAGTTTACGAAGCAGTCCCAAAGCTTTAGTGTTTGTCCTTGGCACCGATGAAAACCTGAGCCATTGCTCAAGAGGTTGGAGGAGGCAGCAGGTTATGAATCAAAATGCTTGGTCAATGCCTGAGGGAACAGTGGTGCACAAAGTCTAGATTTTTAGGACGTGATTCCTGTTCATAGATAGAAGGTCTCACTGGTTGAGAAGAGCTTGGATGCCTCACTGGTGGTGTGCTCTGAAACCTGTGTGCCTGCAGATACCAGTCCCTCCCTGAGCCGTGCTCCTGGTTCACAGTGCTTAGCAGAGCCTCGCTGAGCTCCAGATTAAAGCTGGTGGCACAAGTCCAGTTGTTTCACCCTCTGGACTTTCCTGAGGCTTCATGGTTTTGGCAACCACGTTTCCCTGACAGCAGCTGCTGTGACCGTCAGCACTTGGTGCTTGCCCTGGAGGGCTTTGAAAATCTTTTCTGTCCTGCCCCGGCTCCCTCACCCCTCCTTCTCCTTCACCCTCCTGTCATCCCTTGGCTGGCAGCCGGCAGTGGCTATATCCCTCAAAAAGAGCTGTCTCTTGCCCTGGCTTCTTGCACTGGAGAGGGGTAAAAAACTCCCTACTGCTACCAATTCCCATTCCATTCCTTTCCCGATGCTCTCCAAGCCCTGCGGCTGCTCAGGGTGTCAGTGCCCAGGAATTCACCCAGGAATGTCTTCATAGTGTGCCTTTGTGCACATGGCTGAGATAAACCCTTTACTGAACTAAATGTGGTAACAGCTAATCCCTTGGAGACAGTCACCTGGGCCCTGCACTGTGAAAAGAGGCTTTGCTGCTCTGATTAACTGCACTGGCAAGAACATCAACTCGGGGCTCTTTTTGGAAATGAAATTCACCTCTCCAGGAGAGTTGAAGGGATTAGGTACCAGCTGGAATATTAAGGTAGGTTTTTTGCACCTCCCTGATAAATTTGTAGCTTAAAAGTCCGGTGAGCCCTGGTGGGATGGATGATTGTGGCTGAGTGTCCCTGGGCTGTGGTGGACTGAGGTCAATGGAGATGCAGGAGTTGCCCTGGGAGGATGCTGGTGCTGAGTGAGCAGCTCTTGGGATCCCTGCTGGGGTGTCCTCACAGCTCTGGGGCTCACTGTCATAAAATAAGCCCTGTCAAACCAGCTAGCCCTCCATAAAGGGCTGAAGCTCATTTAAACCTTGCTAAGTTTTAAATGACACTGACCTTTTCCAGCCACTTAAGGCAAATGCCAGAGGCTGTGGAGAGCATTCCAGCTGTTTTCTCAACCCTGGTTTCCTTTTCTGGGGGGAGATCTACACTAATTTCTTGACTATTGCTTTTTAACACAACACTTTCAAAAGCCTGAAATAGAAATTCCATCTACATTAAAAGCAAAGATCTTGTACTTCAGTGAAGGTTTCTTGGGCTGTGTTTTCGAGGTCAGGATTTTATCTTGATGCTGGTTTCTGTGAGGCTGCATGGGCCAGCAGGAGTGCAGCCTGACCAATGAGCATCAGATGTGACACTTGCTGAAGAGAGCTGTAGACCAACATCCCAGTTGACTGAATGGATTAAAACTGGTGTATAAACTTTGTCCATAAAGCAAAGTAAGACTGAGAAAACTTTAAATACTTGCACTAAGTATTCTTTGTTCAAAGCAAATTTGAATGCTGAAACAGCTTCCAAAATTCTGTTACCTTTCAACCTGTCTTCTACAGAATTTTCTATTTTAAGTAAATAGCACAGAGTTAGCTCAGAACGGAAAAGATACAAGTGCCACTGTTCAAAGTGTGCTTTATTGGTTAGATATTTATGGGAGACATTCAGGAAATGAGTAAACACTTGAAAGTATATGTATTATTTATTATTGTAGCTGATTAATTACCACTTGAAACCTTTTGGTTGGTTTTATGGCTCTGTATAGCCTTCACCAAGCAGTGCTTCAGCAGAGTCTAATGTGGCATTTGTCCCAGTTAAATGTTTCAGGAGATGCAAGTGCTGCAGCTGATTTGTTTGAGCAGTGGAAGGTGTTAGTGTAGCACGTAATGCGAGCACCAGGGGAAGAAATGAGTGAGATGTGGGTCTGGGAGGTGCTCAGTGATGGCTCAGTCCTTCCAGTCCCAGCAAGAGAGCTCCCAGTTTGTGGAGAAGAGCAGGGTGGGGTTAACGTGTCTGACTGTCTGATGGAGTGATGACAGCCAGGAGTTTAAATTTGGCTCCCAAGCATTGGGCTGCCACCAGGGACTTCTCCAGTGCCTCTTCACTGCTTCTACAGCAGTAGTTCCTCCTCCAGGCTGGAACAGAGAAGTGCATGAAAAAAAAAAGTTTTACCTGGCTCTTACGTAGCTCTGAATCCATGGGCTCTCAGGGTACACTCCTGCAGCCTGCTGGCTCCACATGCTCCCTGGACCCATTGTCAGATGTTACTGTGTGACCATGCACCAACATCTCTATTCCTGCCCAGCTTCCTGAGCTGGGCCTGGAAAACCTCTTGGATTCATGCAGCCTGGTTGAGAGCAAAGCAGAGATCCCATTCCAGCAGAGCTTCCTGGAGCAATTCATGCCTTTAGGCTTTTGCTTAGCTTTAACAAGACTTAAGCACATGAAGCATGTTTTGAGATACTTGCTTAGTTCTAATCTGCACATCTTGAAAAACAGTATGATAAAATCACAGTGGAAGGTGTGGCAGGACTCCCTCTGCCTTCAGCAAAGTCGATGTCATGCTCAGCTGCAATGGGAGGAATCCCCTCTCCCTTGCTGTCCCTTTCCTCTGGCACTGGCCATCTCTGCAGGAATATGCTCATTTAACCCTTCTACAAACAAAGTTTGCAGAATGCTTCAATCAGAAAATTTCCTTCATCAAATGACTCCTCTGTGGGAGAGGAGTGAGTGGGCCTGGAGAGGAATGGAAGAGTCACAAGAGAGATGTATGAAAATGCTTTTTATGGAATGAATAATTTTTGGTCCGGAGGCGGCAGCGTCGTATTTAATTCTAATTTGGGGATTTTTGGGGAGCGCGTGATTGACTCCCAACGAGGGGTGCAGGATGCAGTTTCTCAGCAAGCTGTCATTCCCCTCTCCATTTACCTGCCAGCTCTCCTGCAGGGACTTCTCACTCTGGATGCCATTAATCCATTTCCCCCAGCACATCCCCTGCAGCCTCTCCCGGGAGCCAGCGGCACACGAGGGTGGCCCACTGTCTTGGTTTGGAGGACAGGTGTCTGCCAATAAAGACAGAAGCTTCTCTTTGAAATGGAGAATGTAAACCCCCTTCCTCCAAATTATTATAAATTTGAAATTAAGGGATTCTCGGGCAAAGATAGGTGAATTAGGAATAACAGTTCTTTACTGGGAAAATTAAGATAGAATTATAGTATTAAAAAGAACAATCCCAAAACACTGGCAGAGTTCAGAATCCAAGCTGACACCCCGCCAGTCAGTCAGGGTGTTGGTAGCAGTCCCATTCAATGGTGGCTGAATCCTCCTGCAGTGGCAGATGTGGTTCAGCTGGAGCAGTGCTGCTGTAGAAGGTGCAGTTTTCCTCTGAAGCTCCAGGGATGATGTGGAAAGGTCTGGCTTTCCTCTGGAATCCAGTGGAAAGAAGGTTCCTTGGTGTCCAAAATCTCAGTTTTTATCTGGGTAGGAAAGGCTTGGCTCCTCCCCTGGCTGGAGCATCTCCCAATGGGATGATGTAATTTTATCAGCCATGCACTGGGACTCAATGGGCCAGCAGCAGATGATATCTCCTGGAGGGAGGATGGGTTGTGGAAAAGATAAAGATGATTGCCCCAGCTGGTTTAAAGATGGCCCATTAGCAGATAATATGTGCCAGGAGATCAGGGTCACTGCCCCACCGGGCTGCAACAGATGGGGACAGAATGCACGTTTCTGGCCACATCAACCTAACACACCCACGAGGGTGACACACAAAGGTGGCTCACAAGGGTCCCCCTCCAGTCCCTGCAGCTTGGGAAGCACTCTGCAGTTGTGCTGAGGCTCATTTCTCTTTGCTGCCCTGGTCAGCATGAGCCTTCCTGCCCCAAGTCCACCTGTGGCTGTGCCTGGCCTCCCCAGCCCTGAGCTGGATGTGTTCCATCCACTCCAGGCTCACTCCAGCCAACACAATGTGCTTTTCCTGACTTTGCACGTGCTCATCCCTGGCTCCCCTCTGTCCCTGACATGGTTTCCTCTTGCTGTACCTGATTTGGGGCCCTGCACAGCATCATGCCCAGACTCCCCTGGATCAGGAAAGGTGTTGCTGGCACTGGGGCTCTGTTTTCTTCCATACTAGTAGTCTTAGCCTTATAAAAAGGGCCATTAAGAGTTTTGTTTTGCTGCAGTGTAAACTTCAGCCAACTCCTTCCTCTTGTCCTGTCCCCTTAATTAAGAGTGTGTGTTTTAAATGCTGTGAGCCCAAGCAGAATCTCATTGCAAAGTAAACAGGAGTGTGGGACTTAGGCAGGTTTTTTGTTACTGCTGTACAGGGTTTATGTTAATAACAGCTGCAGAGATTGAACCCAATCCCTCATGAGCTTTCCAAGAGCCTGATTAATCTGTTTAACAATGGATCTGGGTTTTTGTTTTGATCTTTTCCAAAGGAGTTAAATTTTTGTCCCTTTCAGAGTAGCTGTGGATCATGTAAGCACAGCAGTATTTTTTTCCTAATTGGCTTCAGGTTTATCTCTATCTATTATGTTTAAGGGTTTATAAGGTGCACCCATCACCATGCATCAAAATGCTTCCTATGCCAAAAACACTTGATAAAAACATACATACATGTGCACACACTTCTTTTTTTTTTGGTCTGTTGGAAACTGCAAAGCCATTCTGATGGCAGATCAGGTTTTTGCATGATTGTATTCTTCAAATAGTCACCTTTGCAAATCATGCTTTTCTGCTCATCCTGGCTCTGGTCCATGTGCCGTTGGAGAAAGATGTCTTTCCAATGAGCTTTGGGCCAGCCCCTGTACAAGCAGAATTTTGCATTGGTATTGTTGATGGTTCATTCTGGGTGAGGTACATACTGATGGTGCTGTACACAGAGTTGGTGACAGATCCTGACTCAAACTTCAAGATATAGCAAAGGGAGAAGGATGGGGAAGCAGGGGAAAGAGCACAAATTTTTAGCCAGACAAGTCTCCCTTGGTCAGACTACAAATGGTCTGGCCTGCTTTGACTTACTGAAAAATACAGCAGCAGTATGGGGAAGCAGAATATTTAAAGTGAAGATGCAGATGTTGAAGGTAACAGGATTTGAAGACTGCATGGCACAAAATACAAGAAATGTATTTATAGCAGAAGCTTCTTCCTCTCTTGATTCTACCTCTTCTTGAATGCACTCAGTGATTGCTTTTCATGTGTGAATGCTTGTAAAAATGGAGCTCCTTCAACAGACGTGAAATGTTTATGTGAGTTAATGACTTCAGAGAGCTCTGGTTGTTTAAAAGAGGGTGGCAGTGAGGTTGCCTTGGCTTCAGTCACTGCCCCTGCATGGAGCAGATCCAGGACCAGCAATGGGACAGGATGACAGTGGCTGCACACAGATCCATCCTTGGGGAGCTCTCTCATTATTGACTTCACTAATTTGCTTATGGTGGTGTGGGAAGGAGCCTTCTGTGAAGGAGAAATCTGTGTAACCTCTCTGGGACTTGTGCAGAGTGAAACCCTTAGCTTGAAATGGGGGGGCTTGTAATTGATGTAAAATGATGTCACTTCATAAAGTGTTTTACTCTGGGTGTTTTCCTGCTGTTTCTTTGCTTCCCTCTGAACTGAGTGGCCAGGAAAGAGCTGTGGCGTGTTGCTGGTTACCTTGGGGACAGTCCTACCTTGTCCATGGGCTGGATGCTGAGATGAAGGGTTTGTAGAGGTGAGACCATCCTTAGGCCTCTGTAGAGAACTCCCAGAGAAAGGGATTAAGGAAAACAGTAATCCCCTTTCTACCTGCTGCTCTCTTCCCCCAAGGTACAGCTATTTGTCTGCTCAGAGGATCTCTCTGTCCTTGAATTCCCTTTTTTTCCAGAGGCATAAATTCAAAGGGCCATGGCACCATGCTGGTCTGCAATCATCCAGCAGCCAGTGAGTGATGGCCAGGGGAGCTGGAGGAGGTCAGAGAAGTCTGGCTGCCCTGTCAAGTGCTTGGGAGAGTGGCTGGACAGAGGCAGACACAGGGAGCAGTAATCCCAGCAGGGAGCAGAGAGATCTCATGAGGCTACAAGAATAGAGAAGAGGTGGTAATTTTATTTTGAAGAATGGCTTTAGCATGACAGAGAAGGAGATATGTTTGCCTCGGTGTGAGGTGGGTTTGTGTTGGAACTGCTGTGCACTCTCCTTGCAGGCTGTTGGGTTTTCCTCCCTCCTGGAGACTTTGTTGGTGCATCCAGTTCAGCCACCATGGAGAGCAGTGGATGATGGTGTGCTGGTGGAACTGCAGCTCTTCCTTTTATCCCAGGTGTCTGGGAAGGTGTGTGTAAGTGCCATCCTGGGAGCAGCTGGGCTGCTCTCAGTCCCAGGGCCATCCAAACCCTCTGGGGGTGAGTGTCAACCTGCTGCAGCTTCTGAATGGTGCTGAATGGTGCTGAAAACCAGCTTATCCTGTGTTAATCTTGTACCTGCACCTGCAGGCAGCTCTAAGGAGCTTTTCAGCCTTTTCATCCTTCTTCATCAGTGCTGGCACCTGCCGCTTTGTGGTAGCATCAAACTTCTTCTGGGCTGTTGCTTTGTGTATGTGTCTTCATGCTCTAGGCCAGCCTGTTGTGTTTTCTTCCATTTGGCTTCTAGAGGTGGGTTGTCTTCCCTTTTAGTAGATTATTTTGTGGTGAAGTTCTTGGAGGGAAGTGGGATGTGGAAAGGTGGTCAGGAGCCATGGGCAGACATGGTTTTGGGCAAGATCACTGCCACACCAGCACAGCAGCTGTGGAGCAAAGGCTGACTGTGTTTATGGGATTAAGTCCCGTTGTTTGACTTCAGTTTATGAGAGCTTGAGTTGTGGTCACTGGATTTAGAGCAAAGGGATGAAAAGTTTTCCTCAGTGTCAAAGGGAATTATGAAGGCAGAGCAGCCTTGGCTCCATGGAGGAAGCATGTGGGTGGTGACAGCTATTAATATATAGTCCAGCAGAAGTGAATTGCAAATTCACCCCCTGGTGAGAAATCTCTGTTCTTTTACCCTTGTTTGTGTAAAGGCAGATGCTCAGAGGGCTGGCCATCGAGGTGAAAACCCTGGCTGTGTTCTCCTGTGAGTCTGTTTAAAGATTCAGAGAACTTGAAGCTGTGGAAATGCAGTATCAAATGCAATGACACTGGTCATAGTGTGATGTCAGTGGAATGGTGCAGAACAACCTAAATTAGTCCTTTGAAGTTATTCCACTTACAAGTGTACTTTCTGTGCTGTGCTGATTGAACACAGAGAAACCAGCAGTCCTGAAGAAAGGTTGTGCAGTGGGCTGTAAAGCAGGCTGAACAGACTCCTCATTTCAGGGAGTGCCCAGTGTTTGCTGGCTGCATCACTGCCGTGTGCTTGGGGCTGAGGTGCAGGGACTCTCCAAGGACAGACCAGACCTGCTCACTGGTGTGCTCACCAGGATTTTAGGAAGAGGGCAGGAGAGCAACAGCCGCAGATCTGCTGTTGGATCTTCAGCTAGCCTTTCAAAAGCATCAAGATAATTGTTGGGGTGCGTTAAGAAGAATTTTGGGAGTCTTCTCCCCAGCAAGTTCCTTGCCCATGAACATATCCCACAGGATGTTTGTGAAGATGAGCAGATTTGCTTTGTGAGGTGCTCTGTGTTCTCCAGAATGGAGAGGTCTTTAAGCCTCATTAGTGCTTTGACTTAATGCTTTTGCAGCTTCTTATGAGAGCTTTTGGGAGAGTAACAGGAGGAGGTTGAAAGCATTTGGCTGCAATCCTGGCACTGCCTGCTGAGCCCTGCTGGCACCCTGCTGCCAGGAGCAGGGCTTTGTTTGCCTTTGTACAGGTGACTGGTGCAGTACAGCTTAACTCAAGTGTTGGCTGAGGCTGGAGGCATCTCCAAAGCTGACTTTCAGAGCACTGTATAAGGCAGCCTTGCCATGAGGTTTTGCTCTGCTATTTCAGCACAGTGCTCTATCTATATCACAGAGGACATAAGCTGCAATTAGCCTGGTGTTGGAAGCAAGAGCTTATTCCTGGCCTTGAAGTGCTACTGCATTAATGTATGAAATGGATAAATGATTTAGGTAATGAAATGACTTGGATGTGGTCATGGATTGAATAAGATTTCCAGAGCCAATGTGCTTACTCATCAGATGACTCATGTCTTAGTCACTTAGAATAAGTGATTCTCTTTTGGGTGCTTCCAGAATGGGATGGGTGGAGATTAGCTGAAAATTTCCACCCCTGCCTTTGATAATTAATAGCATCTAGAACATGATGGACTGTTTCATCAGACAGAAGAGGAAACAGCTCTTTCTTGTGAGTACAGTGTATCCCAGGAGATTTGCCTGAATTCCACAGCAGTGTGAGACTTACATTTTGCTCTTTGCTTCCTGGTCAGGCAGAGTGATCTCAGGCTTTAGATTAGACTTCTCAAGCTTTGTTCTCAGCCTACTCTAGTGAGTCCCTGTTGTGGGTAGGTGCAAGTCTGAGCCTATTCTCAAACTCCTGCGCCACCAGCAGTGACTAAAAGCACCCTCCGATGGAAGCTGCCCCCTGAAACAGCCAATGTTGCTATGCAAATAGAACCTTGTTCTCAACTTTTGTTTATATGTAATTATATACATATAAATATTCTTTCTATTACCAAAAACTGAGTGATGATTGTTCAGAAGCATGCACATGTGTAAGCAAGTAAATAGCATATCTTAGAGCCTAGGGAAATTCCTTTGTAATCCACTGCAAGCTTTATATAGCAGATAAACCTATTGGGTTTTTCTTCTTCTTTCTGATCTTTCATCTCTCTGATCTCACAGTCATCCCGCAACAAACATAATGTAGGCAATTCCTGATCTAATTCCTGATTAATGTAGGTTCCTGGTGGATCAGCTGAGCTCAGTGGCACAGTGTGATCTCTGCATCTTGTGGCTGGGCTGCAGCCAAGTGGGAGTCACTCAGGGAGTGCTGTGGGGCTTTGGGCTGGCTTAGGGACAGGCTTTGCTAAGCTGGTTGTGGCTGAACTCTTATCACTGCTTCAAATGCAGGAAATGGGGATGCACTGACTGTCACAAACAGGTCTGAAAGCATGAGCCCAGTTTTGGTTTGTGTCAGGAATGATGATGTGGAGTTGTTACAGATCTACTCTTACAAAGGTGTGTTCATTATAGGAAGAGTACAAAGCTGCATGAAATAGGCGGAGTTTGGGAATCAGAAATTTGGGATTCTCTCCCTAACCACGGAGGTGGTGTCTGGGTGACCCTGAGCGGGAGTGTCTCTTCCTAACTCCTCTGTGTAAATGTGGTTTTGGCCCTTGGTGAGTAGGCACTGTCTGTAAAACACAGGTAGGTCATGGCAGGTGACAGGCACTATGGAAATGTATTAGGCAAGATTTTCAAAAACAGTTGAAAAATTGGATTTTATTGTTAAACAGAAGTGGTGAAAGGAGAGCTAAAAATAGTTTTCCTATGGGTGTCTTTTGTCAGGTAACAGAGAATAATTCACAGGCTTGTAGGTTTTTAGTTTTCTATAGTTGTCTGTGCTACATCTCCTGGGTCACAGGTGTGGAGGATTTTATCAACAGTTCCTCTCAGATAATTCAAGTCAAGAGGAATCTATCACTTCCTCAAGAAGTTTTCTAGTTTGCTTTGTCTCTTA
Organism: Luscinia megarhynchos; assembly: GCA_034336665.1. Taxonomy (NCBI): domain Eukaryota; kingdom Metazoa; phylum Chordata; class Aves; order Passeriformes; family Muscicapidae; genus Luscinia; species Luscinia megarhynchos. The sequence continues at coordinate 4,242,558 of CM067581.1, forward strand.
ATTGCAGAAGAAGGGGGTTTTTTGTGTTCTGTTTTAAAATGTTTTTAAAATTTACCTAATTTATCTATTGTTGCTAGCCTCAAAGGCAAAAGAATGGTACTAATACTATAATTAATAATTATAATATTAGGATAATAATAATAGTAGTAGTAATAGTTATAATGTTAGTGTTTTGCTGTTGTTACTGAACCAAAAGCCCTTGCAGATGAGGATAGTTCAAAAGCTGCCTCCAAAGGAGTCCTCTCTCCTCACTGGCCACTCAGAGATTTTTGTGTTGCAGTGTGTGCTGGGGAAAGGAAGAAAGATGGATGGAGGTAGACCTCTCCTAAGAGGATGAATGCAATGAGAGTTATTTCTGATACTACCTTGACAAGAGCCCTGCTGGCCTAACAAAATGTAAATGTGGAAGAAAATGTTGTTGGCCCCCTGGGAAAGGAGCCCTGGTATGGCTCTCACAGTAACTGGGCTGCTCTGTTTTAGACACTCCTATGAGCATTTCCATATTTTTTAGGCTGAGATTTTCTGTGTTGTTCACACTTTGGCACATGGGTGATCATCCCATCTGATGTCCTGAGAGCACAGTTAAAGTTCAAGAATGAGTTTAAGTGTTTTGCTGGAGTGGAGCCACCATCTCCATCGCAGAGGTGAGCAGTGTGTTGGGAAGCTCAGTGGCTGCACACAGACTAATTGTTCTGGAAGGTGCTGAGCACCCTGGCTGCCAGCCAGCAAGGCTTTTAAACACATGCTTTGCTTGATTTTTTCACATTGTTACCAGTCTTGTTCTTTGATTTCTTTTCCCGTAGCAACTGGAGGATGATATCTGAGTAGCCAGAGCAGTGCAGTTCATTTGCCAGTGACTCCCCGACCTGTACCACAGGGATGTCTCCCAGGACATGGGATACAGCTGTTGGGATCAGGTATTGCTCCCAGTGCCCAAGTCCTTTGGCTTCACAGTTTTCCTTCTTTGCTCTGTTCCTGGGCAGGGGGCAGGCCAGGCTGTGTGAGCAGTGCTCAAACTACATTTGTAAACCACATCCCATCTTTCCACATGTCATTGCTTGCTATTAAATTGCGTAGATCATATTTCCTTACCTCTCTTTCCTCTTGGACCATATTTGCTTGAAAATTTTAGCAGCAAACAGCCAAATTCAGGTTTTATTTGGAAGTGGTATCAGCTGCAGTGGAGCCCAGGGCAGGACAGAGAGGAGCCCAAAAATCCTGTGGAGGCTGATGGCTTCTAAGTCTCTTGTTTTCAGGGTTTTGGCTTTGCTGCTGTAAGCAGGAGGAAGGTGCTGCAGCCTAGGTTGGAGGCTGGAAGGAGCTTTGGTTGTGCAGAGATGGCCCTGTGTGTGCTGCCACTGATGCTGTGTGTGTTCTGTCCCTGCACCTGCAGCTGGGGCAGCACCTCCTGCAGCTCCCTGTTTCTCACTGGGGCAGGCAAGGCAGGACGGAACCCTTGTCAAAACTTGTCTGGACACCGCTTGGCAGCAGATTTACCCTCTGTTCTGCTCCTGCACCTTCTGGCTTGGTGACCAGAAACGTGCATTTTCCCCCTGCTCCTGTGGCTTTGCAGAAATGGTGTGGCTTTGCATTATTTCCAATACTTGAGGAAGAGCCCAGCTGCTGAAGTACAATGCACAGCACTTGTTCTGAGCCATAAGAACACAAGGGCCACAAGGGCACTGCTTTGGTGTCCCAGGACAGCCTGGAAGCCCAGCCTGGGATCAACTTGTTCACTGGGGTGAAATTAGGGTGTCTTGGGGTGAAATTAGGGTGCCCTGGGGTGGTATTTTCATTCTGGAGTTTTAACTAAAGCTGCACCTGGGAGCTATTGTTGGCCCTTGGGTGCTGTAAAGCCTTTTTCACTCTGACAAAGGCTGAGTTGTCATCAGTCTAAATTTCAGAGATAGCATTGCAGTGACTCAAAAGAACAGCTTTCTCCCCAGTAGCCTTTGCCTGGATAATCTCCAGTCATTGACCTGGGGCTTTGAAAGTGCATTTAGGCTTAAAGAGCTAAAGTGTAAGGCTTCAAAGGAAGTGGGAAGCCTGCTACCCTTTACATTTCCAAGTGTGGGTTGTGTGTGCACAAGGGTAATTGTTGTGCTGTACCTGGGTCTGACTCCTGTGGGATCTGTTGTTCATCCCCCAGAGCTGTTCCCTCTGTCCAGAGCCTCTCTGCTGCTGCTGCTGCCTTTGATGTTGTGCAGGTTATCTGAGGACATGTTTTCGAGTCCTGGGGTTTCCAAAGACATGAGGATTATCAGAAGATGGAAGTTATCCATGTGGAAATAGAACAGATACTTGGAGCTCTGAATTTGAAGTCCATTTGTCTTGTCATGCAGAGTTCACTGATTTTGCCTTGCCTTTCTGTGCAGTTCTGTGCTTTGCCCTTTGCCTGGGGCTATGCAGATTGGCAGAGTTGAAGAAGACCTTCAGCCCACGGACACTTAAAGACGGGTGCTGGGATAATTTCCCTGCTTATAACTTTTTCAGAGATCACCTTGAATAGAAATCTCTACCCTGTTTGAACTGCTGGGAGAAGAAAGCCTGCAGTGTTCTGTGCTTTTTATTGTAGATTTGTAATCCTGGAACAGGTGGAAATTAATGTTTTGAAAATGCTGAAAAGACTTTTCACTGCAGCTAGTTTACAGAACTAAGCAACTTGATATATCCCCTGAAATACGTCCAGATCTCTCAAAGGCAGCTGAAAGCTTTCTCCTTATCTGGGAGGGAGATAAAACTCCAAGACCTGACATGTATAAATGTGAACTTGTTCTGCTTGGTGGCTTGTTCAGCTTGTTGTGGATGCTTTTTAAACAATTGTTTAAACAGTGCTTGTCTATGCGGTGAGATCTGAGCCTGGCAGAGGTGTTTGATGCTGAATTATTTTGCTGCATTGATGATCTGTATGTGTCCTTTCCCAGATCCCACTATGCTTCTCTTAAACTGAATAACCAGCATTGTTCTGCAGTGGTTTGCTTTCTGTCATGTATTGAGCAGCAGCAGGGATTCTGTGAGCACCTGGAAAGCAGAGTTAGCCATGGCAGTCAGTACAGAAGGTGCTCGTGGGTGCAGGGAGGCAGGCAGAGCTGAGAAATGAATCAAATTGGGGATGAGGGCAGAGATGTCCTGGAAGCATCTGGGTGCCAATGTGCAGCTTGGGCTGAGGCTCTGCTGAAGCAGCAGCCTGTCTGTTCAACTTCAGGTGGTTTCTTCCCTCCCCCTTAATTTATTTAATTGCTGGTCTATCTCCTGGCTCCGCTGTGGAAGCAGGATGCAGTCCCACAAGATCAGCTGTTGTGTGCACTTGGTTTCTGTTCCTCAGGGTGATAGATTGGTGTGTGTGAGAGCTGGCTTGCCTGGCTGGCAGGCTCCCTGCTGCTCCAGAGCCTTTGCTGCAGGCTGGGCTTACCAGGCTTAAAAACCAGACCTTACACTAAAACCAGATGGCAGGTGCCTTGTGCTGTGGCTGTTCACACAAACCTGTGCATGAGCTCATTGCTGTGAATTGTGCTTTTAGTTCTGTCCCTCTTCTATTCCCTTTTCTTTCTCTCTGTGCCACAGAGGTGCTTTCCATGGGCTGCTTGCTGTGCTCTGGTCCTGCTGTCCAGCAAAGCCACCCGAAGGTAACTGCACTGGCTTAGAGACAGGTTTGATTTGAGAGTCCCTGTTCTGCTTCCCAAGGGATCAATGGGGATTTGCCCACTATGGAATATCAGACTTAGCCCTTGCAGACTGAAAGGCTGTTCAGGTCCTCTTGATTTCTTCATTTTCAGTTTGTTTATCACAACAAACAGTGATACATGGGTCTGTATCATCTTCTGTGGCAATTTTGATGTTCATTACAGTTTGCAGCAGAAGATGGTTCACCTGAGACCAATCCCTTTCCCTTAGAACAACTGAAAACCTTCTTTTCTTTAACCTGCCATTTACCCTTCCACAGTACAGATGTTTGGAAAGCCATTATTGCAATGAAAGCCCTAAATGTTAAAGCCTCCTTGCTTCTGAGGCAGGTATTTTGCTCATTAATCAATAAAGCCTGGCTACTGCCTCACTTGTTAGTATTTTACAAATAATCTAAACCTTGCAACTTTCATATAATATGACATTCTCAGTTATTTTTTGAAGCACGCCCTCACTGATTTTTTAAATCCACCTCCAGCAAGCTGTGCTCCCTGCCATGGCTGCCTCCTCTCCTGGGAATCAAGCTGCCTGTCAGCCCAGCAAGTGACAGCAAACCATGGCACCTCTTCCTCCTCCTCTCCCCTGCTCATGTTCAGCCCCAGGAGCCATGGCACAGGTCCTGCACTGACCCTACAGGGGATCCTCTTGTGTGAGCTGATGTTGTCTGTAGCACCAAGTATTCTTGCAGATGCTGGGTGGGAGGCTGCTTTCCATTGGATTTATGGGGATCAGCTTTCCCTGTGCAGCATGCAGGTTGCATTTGGGGTATTTCCTGTACTCGTGATGGTGACTGGAAGAGGGGGTTGGGGTAGGCAGGCTCTGGGGTCTGAGTTGGTGTTGGCTGAGAGCAGCTTTAGAAATGTCTTTTTGTTCTCCTCTGACACCTGAGTAGGGGTCCCCATGTTGTCCAGGCTGTGTGTGCATATCAACATGCCAGAATCCTTCACACTGCTTTCCCTAGGGTCACTTGGAGGTCAGGCAAAGCAGGGCTGGTGGTCACACAGCAGGGACTGGGGCTCTCTGCCCACACCAGCCTCCCACCCCTCACTGTCATGGTGTCAGTGCTGGGATCAGGCTGGCACAGTGGCCAGAGTTCTTCCACCACAGGCCTTTTGTGTCCCTTGTCACAAGGGCAAAAAGAATTTGTTACAATCTGACCTCAGGCTGTCACCAGTGTGGAGCTGGGTGCTGGGGTGTGCTGGTTTGTGGTCACTTGGGGCTGTTGCAGAGATGGTGACTCACAGCCCCTGGCATCACTGAAAGCAAAAACTGTGGCATATGTGGGCTGAGTGCCTCTCATTGCCTGTTCCTTGTGCTTTCCCAACTGTAATTTGCAAAATAAAAGCAGCTCTGATGCTCATACACTGATAAACAGCTTTAAAAGATTAAAGCAGAAGTGAATATAGTTCAGCATCAGAAGCTGATGCCCACAAGTCTTGCTGAACCTTTGCTGTGAAACACAATAAAACACAGCAGCCAAACCTGTCTTACCAAGTCATTTGTAGCCAATTCTTGAGCACAAAGGAGCACAACTCCTCTTCAGTTCCTTGGTGTTGTCCCCACCAAAGACATGGTTATGAAATGTGCCCACAGAGCTGCAGTCAGATAATGCTCTGGCAGGGCTCCTGTTTCACCTGCATTATCTGGAGTGTTTAATGTTAATATCATACTTGCTTAGATAGACTTGGCATTCCTCAGTGTTTTCTTGTTAAAGAAATTTCCTTAAGTAGAAATTTTTTTCTTCAGAGTAATTTTTGGTTGATTATTGCTTATATATGCAATTAGTGTAATTGCATCTGATTATGCAAATGTATTTAACCATATAATTAGAACATGGAGGGATGAAATATAATGCAGTTGGGAAATCTTTTGTAAAACTTTCCAGGCTCAGGACTGTCTGTCAGGTGGTTGTTATCTCATGAATTGTAGGTTGGTAGACTGAAAGTCTTGGATCAGCATCCTGGCTAGTTTCAAAACATATTTTAAAAATGGTATTAATTGCTCTTCAAAGTGGTTACATGGCCTTTGTGCTGTGTAGCTTCTGTTTTTTACATGATAGCATCAGGAGATCACTGCTGAGCTCAGTCTGTGTCTCTTATCTGCCTCTGTACTTTACATCCAGGGTCATAAAAGCACCACTCCTCCATCAGATCCAAACCCCAAATTCTTCCTTCAGATGGGGCCCCTTGGGGAGAAGAGAGGAGAGCAGGACGAGCACAGAGTTGTGCACCTTGGGGTGCTTGTTGTCTGTAGCTCAGGGCAGAACTGGCCCCCAAATCCTATTCGTGGTGGCACATATTAGTGGCTTCTTTTTTCTTCTGCTTTCACTCAGAGTCAGGATTGAAGCACAAGAGACTGATTTTTGTGTTTGGACCCAGCTGTTTATTAATTTTTATCTATAGTGCAGAGAGTTCTACAGCACTTCTAGCTAACAAGCTAAATCAAGTAAATGGAGCTGTATCTTGCTCTTTACAAGGTCTTTTAAGGCTTAATTACTAATTAAAAGTTAACATTTATACTTTTGACCCAATGACCAAGCACCTGTGACCCACACTATGGGATTTTCTATCCAACCAAAAACTACTACTTAAAACTAAGAAGAAGAAGGAAGAAAGAGACAACACCTAAGAACTTCCATCTTGTCCCATACCTATCACTATATGCTAAAACCCCAAATTCCAAACCCTTGACCATATTACACACTTCTATTTTAACTACACACCAGTGATTCTAGCTCCATCACCCAAATTTGGAAGCCTCAAAGCAGTGTTCTTTTGAGGGTCAGTGCCGGAAAGCACAGGATGTTTAAAAGTCCCAGGCTTCAGGGTTCCAACATCATCCCTTTGGAAGGCACCCTGCCTTGAAAAGGACTGAGGAGGAGGAGGAGGTGGAATGCTGCATTTTCCAGACCATGGTCTGGAGATGTTTGTTGTCATTTAAGAAGTCTGGCAGGAGCAGGGGTCTGAACTTGCTTTTCAGATTTCCCACACAGTGCTAGAATTGCAAAAGCTGCTGTTCTTTCTCCTTCCCTGGTTCCTCTTAAAGCTGTGGGAGCCTCACACAAGTCATCAAAGCACCTAACCTCAGAGCTGATTTCCAGTTGTGGCACAACAGCCAGGCTCACTGCAATAGCTGTGGAGAGATGAGAGACTGGATGGTTACAGCAGGATTGAGTGATTTCTCAGCAAGATGTGCTCGTCTGTGCCCTGAAACAAGACTTGTGAGCCCTGGGACAAAGCAAATATCAGAACATATATATGTTCTTATTTATCATTTAGGTTCTGTTAAGGTCTTCTGCTTCTAGTCAGAAATTAGTACCCAAAGTGATTATTGCCCCTCCCCAGGGAGGGCACAGCCCAGATGAGCAGTTTGGTTTACACCTGCCTTCCTTATCTCTGCAAAGACTGCAGGGATTTGCTTCTTTCCAGTTTCACAGAGCTGCAACTTTTTATTGTCCTTTGCCTCTTGGTTTGGGCTGCCTTTTGGCCAGCAATGTCTGAACTGGTTGTCACAGGTGCCAAGAAGCCCATCGGCTTCTCCAAGGGCTGATTGCTGGCAGCAGCAGTGTGAGTGGAGATGGGCAGGAGGCAATTCAGCCTCAGTGCCCTGCTAGGTGTGCCAGGGGTGGGCAGAGCTGAAATGCAGGCCAGCATGCTCTGAATTTAATTACTGCAGGAAAAATGAACCCGAGCTGCTCTCCCACCACAGCAGTGAGACCCAGAAATGGCTGGTGCATTATAGCTGAAGTTCCATGTTGCAAACTGCTTGTGGGGTTTGTTTCCTTCAAAATTGTCAAAGTCTTGGAGTGAGCTGCCTGGGCTTGGGGCAAGTGCCTCCCACTGTATAAAGGGTTGATGGGGTCAGGGTGGGGGTGTGGAATTACCTCCCTCATACCAGGGTAGCAGTGCTTGGGGAAGCCCTGCAGAGCTGGGAGCACACGAGACACTCCAGGATGGAAGTGCTCCTGGTCTCTGTTGCTTGTGTGAGGAGACAGCTTTGGCTCTGAGAGGGACTTGCTGACCTGGGATTTCTAAGATGTCATTTGAGGAGCTGTCCAGGACTTGGCAGCCCAGCCCAGGACATGCTGCTCCTCTCCTTAAAGGGAGTTTCTGCTGCTGTTGACAGCAGTCAGGGCAGATTCTTCTTCAGATAGTCTGAAGGAAACACACACAAGACAGGGCTGGGGTGTGCTGCCAGATGTGCCCAGCCAGGAGGGAGTTCCTGGGGGGTCTCACCTGAGCTGATGGATGCTGGTGATGATGGTGATGGTGACATCCCCTGAGCTGATGGATGCTGGTGATGATGGTGATGATGGTGATGGTGACATCCCTTGAGCTGATGGATGCTGGTGATGATGGTGATGATGATGGTGGTGACATCCCCTGAGCTGATGGATGCTGGTGATGATGATGATGGTGACATCCCCTCTGCAGGCAGCTGGTACATGGATCATTGCACTGATTGGAAACCTGGCCTGATTTCTGACCTTGTGGTGAATAGCACAGCACTGAGTAAAGCTGCTGTGATCCTTGGGACCTCTCTCTGTGACAATGCCTGTGGGTCAAGAGGTACCTAAAGGATGTGCCTGCAGGGAGGGTCTCTATGACATCCCTGATGCTCCCTCTGGGTGAGCATTTGAAATCTCTGACTGAGCAGCAGCAGAATCTCAGCCTGAACCTTTCTGTGCAAATGCTCATAGCAGTTATTATCCACTGGGATTCTTCTACTGCAATGGCCCCTGGGGCCTCATCATGAGGCAGGTGTTCTCAGGGACACAAAGGACAAGCAGATTCATTCCTCTTCACCTGGAACTGCAACAAAGCCATAAAGTCACTTTTTTACAGCCTGCAGCAAATTTGGGAAATGAAGCTGCGTTTGCTGTGGCTCAGGGAACGTTTCTAGTTAGCCAAGAGGATGGACCAGGCAGTAAACCAGATTTACAGTTTTTTATTTTTCAAATAGTGCTTAGGAACACTTTATTGAGCAGCAAAACCAATTGCATCTGCTCATCTCCCACTCCCGCATAAAATACAGAGAGGTTTTCTCCAGGATCATATTCCTTTCAAAAGGGTTTTTTGTACCATTCTCTGCTCAGTGCCAGTCTGGGAAACATGTGCAGCCATTTGATAAATATATTGTGAAAATCATGGTTGAAGTGGCAGTCTGCCTGCAGCAGGGGAATAGCTACAGGGAAAAATGGTAAATAAGATGTCTGTAAGTAAATTAATTTTGCTCATATAAGATTGTTTGCAGCTTTGGTTCATGTCTGCAGCATTATCCTCTGTTTTACAGCAGGTGTTCAGTGTTCTGGGGGATCAGCAGGGACAGCAAAGCTGTGCAGGAGCTGGGAGATGGGGATGGTAGAATTTCTGTTTTGCTGGGATTTCCCATCTCAGCAAGGTATGGTTGTGCCACAGCCTGAAAAACTGCAAATCCACCATTGATTTAACCTTGCAGAAATTAGTAGTTGCCTTTTGTACTGAGTTTATGCACAATGAGACTGGCCTGCACATAACTGATTTGCTGATTCTGAAATCTTTGCTTTCCAATACAGTTTTGGAGGATTTATCAGTAAAAAGAAATCCTTCAAAACAGCAGAACTTGAAACAAAGCCCAGCTCTACAGGTGAACAATTATTTTCTTTAAAGTCTTGCTGGATTTTTTTAGCCTGCTTTTAGCAGCACTGTATTATTTTTTTTCAACAATGTATGGGTCTGTTTTGATGGGATGGACTGATTTATGGGGTTTATCTTCAGTTTATCTAGTTCAGTTGTCAGTTAGCTGAAGATTTATTTTGCAGCTTGTGCTGTGCATTAGAACTGAGCAAGTTTGAGCTTGAGCTTTTGAGGGGGAGACACCCTGGGTGCCTTATCTGGGTGCTGAGGAGCTGCTCAGTGACTGACAGGAGCATCCCTGTTTGCTGGGCTGCTCTTCCCAGTGCTCCTGGCCTTTTTTTCCTGCTGGCTGAGCAGCATGAGACTCACAAATATTCAGGTGGGTGGTTTGTGGTCTTTCACACCCAGCCATACAGCAACATGGGCAGATTCTTCCTTCCCCTTGCTCCTGCATGTGGGGAAAACCTTGAGAGGAATGAGGGATTTGTCTTTACAAACAAGCTGTGGGTCTGCTGCTAGATAAAACCAGCATTGAGAGATAAAAGAAACAATGGGAAGGATTCCACTGATTGATGAATGGAAAAAGGTATTGGCCTTTACAAATAAACTGTAGGTTTGCTGATAAATGAAATTGGATATTGAAAGATGGAAGAAGCAATGGGGGAAAACCATGAATTCCATAAGAATTGAAAATTAAAAGGGAGGGTTATACATTAGAGGGGAATCTCAGGTGTCAGGCATTCCGGGAAGTCTGTGCCTCTCAAGTACCTCAGCCAGTGGGAAAAGAGAGAGGGAAAAGCGACTGGGAAAACAGGATAAAAAGAGGGAGGCTGTGTCCTCCAAAAATTTGAGAGATCCCAGGGGAATGCCCCATGGCCTCTCATTTTATTCAAATAAAGTTACAGGACTCTTCTGTCTCCTTTTTGGACATAAACCTCTGGTGTTTGTGGATTAATTTTCCTGAACACCTCGTGGTGGGAGGAGGGAAGGTGTAGGAGCTGCAGGCTTCAGTGGCAGATTCATTTTGCTCTTGGTGCTGCCCAGGAGTGAGGTGAGCTGTGACTGTCCAGGGGCTAAAGCTGCATCAAGGAAGGGCCTGGGGACTGAACCCCAAACCCCTTCCCTCACTGCTGAGAGTCCCCCCCAGTGCCTGCACCCTGGCTCCAAAGGGGATTCATACTTTGGGATTGACATGTTTAAGTATAGTTTAATAGAAGCTTTTAAAGCTGATCTCACCATTTCATTACTGTTTTGAGTGAGTGGCACTTCTGTCAATTTGTTTCAAGCACGCCTGCAGAAAAGACAGGAGAGGGGAAAGGAGGTGAGCAGACGAATATCTCAGATTTGGGTATTCCCTTTTGTGACACCAAGTGTCCAGCATGCATCCCTATAACTGGCACATGCGCTGGGGTGAAGCCTTCAGTCAAGATCTTAATCTAGTTTTCTCATTGATATAAAAGGTTGTTTGAGCTTGGCTGCCATGGGGGGCTCAGGAGGTCATGCCTGTGCAGCAGAGTTCACTGTGGTGTTTAACTGAGCATTGCAGGGCAGCTTTGTGCTCCCTGACAAGGGCTGTGTGTGTCCCAGGCTGGTGCTGGATGGGGCTCTTTGGACTGGCTCACCCCCACCCTGTCCTCATGTAAATGAAATGTAGATGCAAGTGTCACCTGGCTTGCAGGGGGTTTATGCACAACCTGCTTTGAATACAGAGAGCCACTGGTTGCAATATTTCAGGGTTAAGCCTGCTCTGGAATTCACTGGGCGCAGGCCAGGATGCTGTGGGTGAAGTCAAGTACTCCCCCACTATCCCCAGAAGCTGGGCAGAGGGATGGAATGATGCAGTGCTGCATCTTCAGAGGTGATTAAATGTTGACAGCCATGTGCTGCAGAGGATCATTTCCTGCTCTGCACTGTGCTGGGAAGACTGAAATCTGTTTTAAATTGAGACTGAAATTAGCATCCAGGAAACAGCAATTTTATGCAGCAGTTTTAGCTTTGTATTGCACTTTTGTGTTCTGTAGGAAAGCTGATTTTCTGAGGAAAAGCTGATTCCCACCATGCTTTAATCATTAAGCATTATTGATTTGCAGCAAGATTAACGTGTTTGCACACAGACTGCAGCTGTGTAGGGCCAGGGGCACCCTTGGAACTGGATTTGCTTTAAATTCTGCTTCTGCTGACCACATTGCAAATGGCAGTGTGGAAGTCACCAGGCTTGGCTGTTCTGTGACACTCTCTAGGACCCTTCAGGGCAGCAGAGAGACTACTGGGGAGCCCTAAATGGCTGTGGAGCTGTTGTTGTGCCTGTTGGGTTTGAGTACATGCCAGAAGCTCTTGTATCCTATAAATAAGAATGCAAGAGGTTGAAAGTTCGACCCTTGGCCCTCAGCTGTTGGGATGCTGCTCTCAGTGTTGTAAACTCTGGTTGGCTCTAGGTCTGGCTACAGAAGGAGAAGTTCTCTTTAGCTGTGTCACTTGTTACACATCAGATAAAATCTTATTTTTATCTCTTTCCTGTCTAGCTCAATGCCTGGGTTTGCCTTTTAATCTGAATGTTTGTATCTTGTGCCTGCCAGTATTTTGCCTTCACTTTCTTGCATGCTGGGAAAAGCCAGAAATAACTGGTTATGTTTGTGTTGAGAACATTATTATTCAGTTTAGCTCTGTTTGTGATTCCTTTCAGGTATTTGATGGAGCCTTTGAGCCCTGACATCACTGCTCTCTGCGTGGCCATTTGAGACCAAAGGAGCTGGACACAGCCATGGGAGACTCTCCAGGAAATGTCACAGATGGAGGCATGGACACACAGACTGAACTGGTGGAGAGGGTGGCAGCCATAGATGTGTCTGTTGTCCCAGACAGGAGTGACCAAAATGGTGAAAACAACCCTGAAGAAAATGACACAGTCTTTTCTGATAACATAAAGGACATCCAGAGGAATGGAGTCAGCAGTGACGTGGGAATCAACAAATTTCTGCCTTCCCAACAGTCGGAAGATGCTCACTTGAGGCATGTTCCCAAGAGACCTCTAACTAGACCTGGTCTGTCAAGTAGGAAGTTGTCCCTTCAGGAAAGATCATCAGGAGGTTATTTGGCTTCCAGCAGCACTCCAGGTTGTGGTCCTTATGCCACAGGGCCATCCCCACGGATCATCAGGAGACCAACGATAGAGTCCCATCGGGTCTCCATATCAGACTCTGAGGTAGGCATGTTCCCCACAGCTGAGGTGCTGAGGTAAGGGAAGTCTTTCTCAGCTGGTAAGGGGAGCCTTCAGTCTTCTGGAGTAGTAGATCTGAAAGCACTGTTATTGCTAAGGGGGTGGAAAAATCCCTGGAACCAGGGGTCATATTAGCTTGGAATTGGAGAGCTCTGCTGGGTGTAGCCCTGGCCCTGGCATTTGGCTCCTTTAGCCCTCCCCTGCCTGGCATATCTTGCTAAGGGACCCCTGTGTCATGGTAGCATGCAGGAAATCTTTCAGGTTGTTCAGAGAAAGGCCTGTGGCCAAATGGCTTTGCTCTTGTGTCCCTGCTGTAGGTGCCCTTTGGGATTTCACCAGTCACAGCAGCTTTGCTGATGGTATTTTATGGATTTAAACTTCTGGAGATTATGTATCTGCTATTGTGTTTTGCCATAATTGAGGGCACGATTTAATTTTATAAAGAGCTTAAATGCCTGGCTCCTGTCAGGGTTTTCTTTTCTCTTTAAAGCATTTGTAATAGCAGCGGTAAGGGAAGGCTGTGACCCTGCTGTCCTTCAGAGGGGTGTCTGGGTGGCTGTGGTTGTTCTGCAGCTGCTCTCCTGGTCCCAGACCTGCCCTGGAGGAGCTGTGACATGCTGTCAGTGCTCCAGTGTCTGTCGGTGATGGTTGCAATTCCCAGTGCTGGATGTGCTGTAGTGGGCAGGGCAGGGAGCAGGGGGGCTGTTCAGACCACAGTGTCGTGACCTAGATGCCTGCAGCAATGCAGGGACCCACATCACTGGGGTTTAGACTGCTGCCAGTGTGGGTCTAAGGGACCTGTTTAACATCTGTGTGGCTTGGTGTTTCCCTTTTGAGAAGTGGGTGTTTTGCCCTTGCACAGCTGAAAGGATGGTGGTGCACACCAAATCAGCAGTTGTCCTCTGGGGAGCTGTGCAAGTCACATCAGTGGGATGGGTGGTGCAGCCCCTGCTGATGAGAGGATACATGCAGAAGGTGCACTGCAGAGACTGCAGCTTCTTTGACAGCAGCCATATGCTTTAATAAGGGAGGCAGGGAGGGAAAGGAGCCAGTTCTTGGAAGCAGGACGTGACTTGAGTGCCAGCTCTTCCATCCTGCAGTGCTGTGATTGTGCCAGGAGTGAGGCTTTTCTGAAATCTTTCAACATAACTGCAGTCAAGTGTGACTGGCACATTCCCATCTGCAAGCAAATGCAAAGTGCTCCATCCTCTTCCACAGCATCTGCATCCTGGGGAGCCAGGGTTACTGCCTGGCAGTGGGAAGTGCTTAGTTTGAAATGCAGATGTGGAGCCCTTGTGTCCCTGCTCCTGCAGCAGCTTTTACACACTGCTGCCTTTTTCATGGCCACTTTGATATCACTGAGAGAGCACTGCTGTGGTGCAGCAGAGCTGTGCTCACTGGAAACCAGCATTCATATTAATGGAGAGTGGCTGTGGTAAGAGTGGGAAGGGAGCCTGGGTGAGCTGGGAACATTCTGAGGTGGGTGCTTGCCCTCACAGAGGTACTCTCAGGAGCTGTGCTGCTCCTTCCCACCTTGTAGGGATAGAATCTGTACTCTATAGGGAATAGAAGGATTAGGAAAATGCATGTTTGGATACAGGGTAAAATTAGAGGCTGGGCACTGAATCGTGAGCAGTGTGTCAGGTGTGTGACAGCAGGGTGAGTGTGAGCCTAGTCACAGCCCAGCTCCAGTGTCACCACTGACAGCTTCTGCCCAGTGGCTGTTGAGGGGTTGTTGTTTTGGGGGCTGTGAGAGGCACTGCCAGTCCTGATCTGAGTTGTGCAGCTGAGAGAGACAGCAGGGAGCTCTGAAAGAAATGGAGACCAGGTCTCTTATTCTCTGACAGGCATTCTAAAAGCTACCAGGGTCTCCATTTTGAGGCTTTTGGTCCTATTTGGGATGAAATCAGCCCATAATGAGAAATACAGTCATGGTGCATTGGCAGCTGTTGCTGCTGGGTGTCTCTTGGCTGCTCTGATGTGCAGACCCTCAGTGAGCAGCAAGGCTGGTGGGTCCCTGACAAAATCCAGCTCAGCAGGCCCAGCACTGCCCTGACCTGCCTGCAAATGGCTCTGTTGCACACCTAGTGTTCCAGTCAGTGCCTCTCACCTGCTCAAAGCCATTTTGGAGCTGGTTTTTTCTCCTTGCTTTGGGTTTCCGGCATCCTCAGTCAGTGCCTTAGCAGAACATCCATTGCTGCAGCTTGTGGTCCCTGCCTGGGTCAGTTATAGTCTGAGCAGAGCTGGAGATGAAGTTCAGGAGCACTCAGGGTTTATCAGTCCCCATGTGCAGGCACTGTCTGTCAGGAGCAGGGATGGATGGCACAGCTGCATGTCACAATTTCCTGTTGTGCTGATAGCCATCTCACACTGGCTGCTTCCCTCTCCTGCAGGAGGGCAGCTCAGTGCCTGCCTGTCATTGATGCTGTATCCTAGACTGATCTGCAGAAATAATGGAGAGATGTGCTCTGCAGGGACAGTGTGTGGGGACACAGCAGAGCTGAATGCTCTGCTTTCACTGATGAATTATGGAAGAACACTGTGTTCTCTTAGAGACATACTGCTGAGCTTTTTAATGCTGGTTTAATATTTGTTCACAGGCTAGGAGGGAAACTTCTGTTCAGGGATCAAGAGGTACAAGAGCTGAAGCTGAGCGTGTGAGACTGAGGGAGGATTTATCAAGTGACAGCAGCAGCCAGTGAACTGGGTTTGTCCTGTCCCTGGACCTATTCCATAGACACCTGCCTTCTGAGCAGCTTTTGGATTTGTTATTTGGGCAGGGGTAGCTCCTGGGCTGACAGGGCTGCAGCAGGGCTGGGGCTTGTTGTCTTGCACGAAGACTATTCCCAGAGACACCAATTAGCCAAGTGCCCTTGGACAAAGAGCTGGCAGCTGCTGGTGTCTTGCAGCCACTGCTGTCAAGTCTGGCTCTGCAGTTTTCACTCTGCCACAGAAGTAATGTGTTCTGCTCTCCCAACAGTGTTACTGTGCTCTTAATTAACCTCATCTGTCATTTCTCTATCAAAAACTGGTTTGTAATTTTAAAAGTTCCCTGTTTGTTCCCCTCCTTTCTTAGATTACTCATGGCCTATGGCCGGGAAGGTTCTCTCAGTGCTTCAGGAGTGCCTGATGGGATTTCTGCTGCCTTTCTGCCTATCAGAGCGTTGCTCTGACAAGGGGATGGCTTTGCCTTTAGCTGTGGCACAGAAGTGATTAAACTGAAGCTATTAAGGGTATGTAAAGCTGCAGAGCTGAGGCACAGGCCCCAGAGTTTAGGCCCACTTTGCCTCTGCTGATGTGACATTTCCAGCTCCTGCTCAGTGGTGGCAGCAAGGCAAGAGAGGATTTTCCAGAGGCAGCTAAACGCAGCTTCTGCTCTGCTGCCCAGATGATGCCCTGGTGTTTGTATGTGCTGGGGAAAGACTCTGAAATGTTTGTACATGGGCATCTTGTCCCTGTCTGACTGACAGAGCCTGTCCCATCTATAACAGCAGGTCTTGGATCTGTGAAAGGGGAGAGGTGCTGCATGTTGGAATGAGGCATTTGAAAGTGCAGTGCTGGTGGATTGGGTGGGTTGGGGTTTTTTTGTTTGTTTGTTTGGGGTTTTTTGTGTTCTTTTTGTTTGTTTGTTTGTTTTGTTTTTAATTCTGCTGTTTTAAAGCAACACTTTTAGTTAGCCAAGAAAATCTTACTTCAGGAGTGGTAGGAGAAGAATAAAAGATGTCTTTTTTCAGGCTTTCTCCTCAGACCTGCCAGCACAGTTAATTGCTTTATACAGTCTCTTCTCCAGTCTCTTCCAGTTGAATTTCCTTTCCCTTTCACATGTTCCCTTGCTCTCCCTGAGTCCCAGTTCCCCCTGCCCTGGTGTCCCCATTGTCTCTCCACCCTCTGGCATCAGCAGGAGACTGTTCCAGGTGTCCCTACCCATGGGAATCAGCTGCAGCTCTGTGTGCTTCAGCAGGGCTGGAGAGGATGAGTCAGGCCAGTGCCTTCTCCCACCTTGGAGATGGCCTGCAGATGCAGGGAGGAGAACGAGCTGACAAAGGGAATTTTCCTATGCTGAATGTCCATGGCTGACTCCAGAGACATGGAAAATAAATCACTTCTTTGTCCTTTCTTTCCTTGGTTTTCCCCAGCTTTATCAGAGCCCCTGCTTGTTTGGCCACCAAGCAACTGGTGCCAAGAGCTGAGAGGCAGTGCCTTGGTGCTCAGCTGCTCCAGGTCTCACAATCCCCCATGGCCTGGGAGCTGCCTGGTTTTCTTCAAAAAGTGATTTCCTTGCTGTGCACAAAGGCAAACTCAGGTGGGAGCAGGGCAGAGGCAGGAACTGAGCTCCTACTCAGCATAGGCTCAGAGCTTCCCCTTGCAGCCCCACAAGTCCTCCAGATGAATTTCTTCTTACTGTGGTTCAAACTAGAGCTCTTAAAAAGATTAAAGATGTGCTCTCTGCCCAGCCATGGCCACTGCAGTGCAGCAGGGCTGGGCTTTCTTTTTGCACTTCTTTTGGATGTTGTTTCAAAATCTGTTTATTTTCTTACCACCACAAGGTCTGAGCTTCCTGTCTATTCTTCTCTGTCCCTGAACAACTTTCTAGTTTGAATTCATTACTGTTCTTAATATCCATTTTCTGTCTTTTATTTTCATTTTGCCTGTTTTCAGAACTGCCTTCACTTCCCCTTCTAGGCAGGATGAGTTTAAAGCAGTGTTTCCTCATTTTTCTTCCATGCCTCTCTTTAAGGTGTATCTCTGAATTGCTGGAAATTCTGTTCAGATTGGGGAATTTGGCTTTGTTTAGGGGACAAAATTCTCCATTATATATGTATTCTCCATTGTATGTATGCAGGCAGTCTGTTTTCAGAAATGTCTGATTTTGGAAATCAGCTCTGTTTCTCCCTTCCCATCCATGCATCTCCCTGGGACAGCAGAGACTCAATTCTCAGTTTCTCGGGGTTTCTGTCACGCAGTGGTGGCCACGGTGGATTTTGAGAACTGGGCCTGGAACTGCACTGTGCTTTATGATTTTTGACCAATTTTTGTTTTCTGTAGTGTTGATTTCCCCCCCCTTCCTCTCTTGACTAATACCTTGGACATGTTAACACAGGGGGCATCTTGTTTTTTAAGGTGAAATAATTATTGCACACTTGAACTGGCTCAGTCTAATTTGGTGACAGCTTTTCATTAAAGGATCTCATTAAGGTTCTTGCTCTATTTGTATTTATCAGCAGTTGCAAATACATCAGCGTGATGAAATCAAGAGAATTGTACAATGTTATCTTAGAGAAACACTTTGCCCAGAGATAGGTGTTTTTCTCTGATAAAGGAATAGGACAATTATCCCACTTCCTGCAGGAGAACCAAATAACAGAATAACAACCCTTCCAGTCTGCAGCAACGCGTGGCAGGAGTCTCTTCAGTGATGAATTATGGTCTTTTCAGCAAGGGGAAAAAATGTAGAAAGCACTTATAATGTGGTTTGATTTTGTTCAGCTCAAGTGCTGGAAGCACAGCAGAAGCTGAAGTGGTGGAATTCCCACCAGGAGTTATCTGAGTGGAGAGTGATGGGGATGTGGGCCAGGAAGGGGTGTGGTGACAGGAGTGTCACTCTGGCAGGCTGTGCTGCAGATCTTGTCACTGCCTTTCCCTTGAACCCCAGCTGGGAGGTTCTGGTGTCACAAGCTCCATCTGGCAGCAGTGAAACACCAGGGAGATGCTTCAGGTGATCAGTCTGGTGGGGGTAAGAAAGGTAATTTCTGGCCAGAGGTGAGAGGGATGGGGGAAAGGTCAGAGTCAAAGGAATTGGAGACAGGGATAAGGCACAGTCCCTCCTCCTGCTCTGTGAGGAGGTCTGCCTGGATGGATGGATGGATGGATGGATGGATGGATGGATGGATGGATGGATGGATGGATGGATGGATGGATGGATGGATGGATGGATGGATGGATGATGGATAGATGGACGGACTGCATCCCTCACAAAGGGCTCTGCTCCTTTTGGAGGGAGAGGAAAGATGCCACCAAACAAGGTACTGAGTGTAGAGCAGAGTCAGTGGCTGTGTGTGAAAGGCTGTGTCTGCTCCTGCAAGTGATCCCTGCTCAGGGAGGAGACCTCAGAGCAAGACCTGGTCATTTCAAGCTTGCTGGTTTGAAGAGCAGGAGATGTGAGGTGGTTGGAAGCTTTCTTTGAGAAATGGTCACTTTTCCTGCTGCTCCAGTTTTCACAGGACCAGGTGAGGGGTACAAAGTTGAGCACAGAGAAACCAGGACAGGAGACACCATCAGAAAAGTGTTCCTGCTGAATTTGTGAAAATCACCACGATGCAGAGAACAGCCTCATACTGGGAAGTGAATCTGCTGGCTCAGTGTTTGCAGGGGAATTTTCCCTCCTCTTGTCCATACCCGGGGTTCCTGCATGCTGCCCCCTCCTTTAGATAAGGGCATCCTTTCAGGCTCCTCCTGCCTTACATCTTGGCTTTTGCTGGGTCATGCTTTCTCCTCTCTTGGTGCTCCTAGTTCTGATGGATTGGTTTTAACCTTTGGAAAAATATGTGCTTTGCTAACAGCAGAGTTAATACACTCCGTGGCCCCATTACTCACAGTTGGCTGCTTTTCCCTGTCAGAGAGGTGGAAAAAATTTCCTTCCCTGGTGTCAAGATCAAGATTTAAACCATTCCTTGTATTCCTGAGAAGCCATGGTTTGTAGGCTTTAAAAGTCATCAGTCCCCCATTTCTTTACTTTTTATTGTGATGATCTCTTGAGTTAGGAACACTAGGAATGTTTTCTGGTTGGTGATGGAGAAGAGTCGGAATTATCACCTCCCATACCTGTGCTGGGTCCTGAGAGGCAGAGGAGTGTAGCTGTTGGTGGGAATGCTGCCTGGGGCAGGGACTCTTACACCCCTGCTCTTACAAATGGACTGAAGGCATCTGGCACTGCTTCTATGTTGTGGTGCTGTTTCTGTAGATGGCAGGGCTATTTTGAGGTTTGTGGAAAGGCTAATTTACCTGTCTGCATGTTTTATATCAGCTTTATTCCCAAAGAAGAGGCTGGCTGTAAATTTCCAGCCTGCTTTAGTGCTTGGCAGTCTTGGGGAGAAACATTCAAAAATGCTGGCTTGGGAAGTGCATGCCATCTAAGGCTCAGCCCACACCATGTCCTGGGCTTGGAAACTCCTCCTTTTCCTCACCAAGGTGGGGGCTCTTCCTTCCCCTGCAGTGCAGTTCAGTGCTGTGTTCAGTTAACTCCACTGCAGCCCAGTGTGCCTGGAGGCAGCACTGCAGAGATCCCAGCAGAGCTCAGGAGTGTGTGTGCTGTGCCCCAAGGACCCTCCTCACAGTGCTGCTTTTCCTTTAGGAAATAATAATAATAATACAGCTCTAAAGGAAGGCTGGGTTTAACACCAGGTGGCTGCATGGATCATGGATCATCCTGGATCTTGGGTTCCACCTTGTTTTCCCCCTTTGCTGCTCCTGGTGTGTGCAGGAGCTCAGCACTCCATCATCACATCCCCACCCTGTGGGGTTTCAGGGCTGGGCTCCTTGCCAGCAGAGATCAGACCTGCTCTGGGGTGATTTATTTTAGCAAATACCATGTCAGCTGAGGAGAATCCATTGTTTGTGTTTCATGGCAGAGGAGCTTGGCTCTGTGAGCTCTCCTGGAGGAGCAGCCCACGGTGCAGGTGAGGGCTCCTCTGGGTCAGAGTGCCCTGTCTTTGCCAGGCTGATGATGGGAAGGGCACAGGTTCTGCTGTCACCCTGGGGTGGATGTTTGGTGCTGCCAGGCTGATGATGTTGGGAAGGGCACAGGTTCTGCTGTCACCCTGGGGTGGATG
The DNA here is from genome assembly GCA_034336665.1 of Luscinia megarhynchos. Lineage (NCBI taxonomy): Eukaryota > Metazoa > Chordata > Aves > Passeriformes > Muscicapidae > Luscinia > Luscinia megarhynchos. The sequence continues at coordinate 4,262,903 of CM067581.1, forward strand.
CTGGGAGCTGCCAGGCTGATATTGGGAGGAGCACAGGCTCTGCTGTCACTCTGGGGTGGATGTTTGGTGCTGCCAGGCTGTGAAAACCCAGGGAAGCTGGGACAGGGATTTTCCTGCCTGGTCTGAGCACAGTCAAGTAGAGAAGGTTCCTCTAAACAGGCCAGGGGCTGCTGAACCCAGGGCAATGTTGGGGAGTTGGGGTGGTTTTACACCAGCACAAATCAGAATTCAGCCCATAATTGTTTTGTCATAGGTTGTCAAAAAAAAAAGAAAAAAGCAGTGCTTATAGTGTAACATACACCAGTTTAAGTAAGATTAAGTCTTTAATTATTTAGCACTCTGCTGCTACTTGAACCTGATTCAAACTCACTCATTTCCTTTACCAATCCTCTAATTATGTTCTCCTTTTGATCTGCAGGACTGTGTGCAATTAAACCAGTACAAGCTGCAGAGTGAAATAGGCAAGGTATGTACTGGGGCTCATGTTGGTCACACCAGCCTGTGTCACACATGTGAGCAGGGGTGGGAAGGCTGTGCCAGCCCAGGGGACCTCACTGGCCAAGCTGTGTTTGGTTTGGGGTTTTTTTTAAATTGTTTTTAGGCTTTCTTTCCCTTATTAGTTTCAGCAAGTTTTGTTCAAGGTCACAGTGGAGTTACTTCCTTTGAAATCTAAATTTATTTTTCCTTCCTCAGAAGGTGGTTAAGCTGGCTCCCTTTCAGGATGTTTGCTTGCCAAATGTAACACTGAGAGCCTTTGATACATTAATACAACACAACAAGAAAAAAAAAACCAAAAAGATGATCAGGGCAGATGTTTGGTCCCCATCAGGACTAGTTAAAGTTTTTACATCATGTGCAATACTTGTTTAATTCCAGTGCATGTTTAAAATATTTAAAAGCTGCAGAATGATTCCAAAGAGATTCCTCTGAGGTTGTTTAGGGGTCTGGACTAGGGAGCAGCTCAGACACTGCACATTTGGCCGTGTGCCACCTTGCAGATGGGCCCACAAGCAGTGGTGCTGTCTAGAAGCTGTGCCTGCCTCTGCAGCTGGAACACTGCAGTCAGAAGAGGCTGCACCCTGAGCTGCAGAGACCTTCAGGAGTTTAATTAGCCCAAATACCCCAAAACAAGGTGCCCCAGGCTGGAATGGCAGCCCCACCATCTGTGCTGTGGGCTGTGCATTTGGCTGCTGGCAGGCAGGCAGGGAGAAAAGCTGCAGGTACCACTGCTGGCACAGCAGATCCCAAACTCAAACACGGCTTCAGACCCACTTAGGACTTCTGTGTGGCTTAAGGAGAGTGTGAAACCTTCTCTCAGCTGGATTTGTCTCTGCCTCCCTCCCTGTGGGTCACAGCAGGCAGATGGGCACTGGGAGGTTGGTAGAGGCTCTGCTGTGCTTCTGGATCACCCAGATGGCTTGTTAGTCTCCTCTGAGGCCAGAACCTTATTTCAACTCTCAGTGAAGTCAAGAGAAGTATTTTGAAGGCTCTGGTGTTCATCTCACTCATTTATTCAATAGCTGGTCATGTCTCACTTGCACAAAATGAGTGTTGACTTGGAAGTTTGCAAAAACAGCAGTTTGGATGGAGCTTGGCTTCAGGCTGTCCCTGGAGCTGTGGATGCAGCAGCATCCAGGTCTACATCTGCCTGGGCAGCATGTGGTTGGTGGAACAGGAAAAGTGTTCAGGCAGAATTTCCAAATTGTCACCAAAAAAAACCTGCTTGAAAATTTTTTTTCTCTGCTCCCCACCCCTGTCTGGGTTTAGACAGACATGGTGGCTTTGGCTCAGGGCAGGAGGTGATGGGCCAGCTCCTCCAGACATCCATAATCCTCCAGTGGCTCCAGCAGAGCTGCCAAAAGATGCTACCTTGCTGTAGGGTCACATCACCTGCAGACTGCTCAGGGTTCAGCAGGGTCTGGGGGCCTTGGGAGTTGTTTTTTTCCCAGCTATGGTCTCAAGGAACAAGAAGATGAGGTGAAGCTGCTGAGCTGACTGTGCAATTCCTGTTTATTTTCAGGGCTCCTACGGCGTTGTGAAACTGGCCTACAATGAGAACGATGACAAGTATTATGTAAGTGTGCCTCTCTGCTCCTCTTTGCTGCTGTTCCCCCCTGAGAGCTGGGTCCTCTCCCCTCTACCTGGCTGCTTTCAGGGTGTGATTTGTGATTTGGCTGCTTGCAAGGAGCTGAGGCTGTGCTGGGCACAGAGCTGCTGCGTGCAGGAGGGGACGGTGGGTGCCTTATGTAACAGGCAGGCTGCAGAAGCATGCTGCTGATTTGCCTTGGCATTTAGCTATGAAGCAGGTCACCTGAAATTAGAGGCATGTGGGTGGTGGTGTTCAGCACCTGCTGTGCATTGGAAGCCTGGCCTGGAATGTGTTTTGTAAGGAAAAATGCTGAACAGGGTGGTGTGGCTGGGCAGTGCCAGGCTCCCTGCATCCTGTGGGGATGCCTGGGGACACTGAGCATGGCTCACTTGTCAGGGCATGAGGTGTAGGGTGCAAGACAGAAGGCAAATCTTGGGGTTTAACAAAGCCAGGGTTGGAGAGTTTCATATTCCAAAAGACCACTGCTTCTCTGTGCCTCCCCTTTCAGAGGCAGCTGAATCCCAACCATCCTAGCTGAAATTCCTGCAAAATCTGTCTGCACATGTGCTCATGTCCCTGGGCTTGCCCTGTGGCTTGTTTTGTTCAGGCTGAGAGCAGGAGCTGGAAGGAAGAAAAACTTCCTTGCTGTGTGTGGCTGTGCCTGGAGGCTTCTGGAAAGAGCTTCCAGCAGTTTGTGACGGATCCCAGGGCAGGAATCTGCTGAGGGATCTGCTGCCCAACACAGCCCTGCCAGAGCTGCTGCTCCAGACTGCATTAGGTGAGAGTGTCCTGCTCTGGCTCCTGCTTGTGGATGAAAATGGGCCCAGCAGAGCGCCCAGGCAGCCTCAGTGCTGCTGCTTGTCCTTGGGACAAAAGGGGATAAGAATGTGCTCTGGAATATAGACCATGCTCATTCTCTACTGCTCTCCAGACAGTTTTTCCTCCCTGACTCTATTACAAGTGACACACCAGGTTGGGAGGGTCAGGTGGGAATCGTATGCCTGTGGGTATTCCTTAGCCTTCCTGTGCTTCCAGCAGGCACGAAACTGCAGCAGGAATGTCTTGAAATGAAGGATGGAAGAGATGAGACAAAAATCTGGACACAGTGCCCTGGAGCTGGCCACGGAAAGGAGCTGTAATTCTTTCCATCTCCCATCCTTTCCAAGCTGATTCACAGCTGCACCAGAGCTTTTTCCAATGGCTCCTTTTCTCTGCTGCCCTCCAAATCCTCCCTGCCATGCCCTGCAGCAGGATGGTTTGTTCTGCAGTGATGGTGCCAGCCCTGGCTTCCCTGATCCATCTGTCCCACCAGCACAGGCATGCCAGCAGAGTGGGAGCACATCACATCCATAAATCATGTTTATTTCCAGCTGAAAATACTTTGAAAATTGTAATCCTTTTATTTTGGGACTGCCCTTTTGTTCAGGAAATCCCATTGAGCTGCCCAGTGGTGGGCAGCTGCTCAGGGCTGGGTTTGGGATAGCATTGCCTGCTGCATTCCTGTCCCTGTTCTGGATGCAGATTAACCCCATGGATGTAGATTTAGCTGGTCAAATCAAAACCAAAAGTGAAAGCCTGTGTGCAGGTTAGCCTGGTGTGTGTTGGTTAATCCCAGTTAATCTTGGTTTCTAATCTAAGCAAGCACTTTAAAGGTGCTGCAGCCTGGGAGGGGCAGCGTGTCTGGGGGCTGTTTGAGGGCAGGCAGGGCACAAAGCCCTCTCAGTGCCAGCACTGCAGGGATCTGCCCTTTGCTTTACCCCATCCTCCTTTGGGGTTGGGCTGGGTCCCAGCTGGGATGCTGGGGCTGTGAGGGTGATGCTGGAGGTGTGATGTGCCCAGGGCAGTGCCCTGCTGTGTGTGCAGGGCTGTGTGTGTGCCTGTCAGTGCAGGAGGGGAGGGGGCAGGCAGTGAAAGGCAGTGATCCCCAAACCATGTGTCCCACATCCTTGTTCCCCTCTTGGCTGGGGTGATTTACCAAAATAAGAGTATTGGTCTAATACCGATACTCAGCTGTGATGGACAAAAGACTCTCTAACAATTTAAAGTTACAAAGTGCGTGTTTATTCAGCGCTGGGCAGCAGTGAGGTAATCCTCTAATACCACTGCAAAATCACGGGTGATCACAGAGTATTTATTGGCAAAGGATTCAAACAAATACATATTCATAATAACAGCCCCTCCCATCCATCATTTCCTATGATAATTAGCTTGAATAGTTATTAAGCATGTGTGATTGACTTCTTAAATTAGATCTGGGGTCATTTTTGTGGGGAGGGGTCTTAAAAGGAGGAAGTAAGGCGAGTCTTCCTCACCCTAAACTCTTGACCTTTTCTATCAATGACAATACAGATGATTTCTGGGGATAATCTAGTTTTTCAAAGAATGCTTTTCTGGTTGCATTGTCTATGTTTCTTTGGGTTTGCTCACTAGTTTCATCTTTTCCCATTGTAAGCGCAGCTGAGCAAACATAAAATGACAGACAATCAATTATTTAAGTTTCAGATAACTACTCCCTTCTAACTTAATTATTTTCAGCAAGGTAACTAAAATCCTAATTTTCTAAGATTAGTGTTTCAGGGGCAGGGGCAGCTGTGCCGTTGCCCAGCTGCAGTCCATGCCTGGCACCCTCATCCTCCTGTGCCTGTGTTTTCTGGGAGGGCAAGCTGTGATGGGGACACCTCTGCTGTTCCAAGACATTAAGCCAGCTCAGGAGCTGGCAGACTTCTCAGAGCTTCAGAGAAGCAGTGCCAATTGCATAACTGGCTCAGGGCAGCTTAGCTCTCCACCTGCCTGGTGTGCCTGACCCTTCTGAGCTCAGACAAATTCATCCTGCCCTGCTTATCCTTCCCATCCCAGGCTGTTCCTCAGCAGTGCACCCCAATCCCCAATGACTCTTACCAGTTAATGGAAGCAATTGTGGTTCTAATAGTTGGGAAGGGCATTTTCTGTGTGTTTGTTTTCCCCTAGGTTTAGCTCTGGTTTTTTTCTCAGTGATGAAAAGCAGTAAGAAGTAATTGGAGGAAATCAGCCCTGATTTCAGTTGGTCTTTAGTGAGCAAGGCCAGGTTGGATGGGGCTTGGAGCACTCCAGTCTAGTGGAAGGTGTCCTTGCCCATGGCCAGGAGTTGGAACTGGTGATCTTTAAGGTCCCTTCCAACCCAAACCATTCTATGATATTGTTTCTATAACTGATTTTCATTTGCAGTGGTTCAGCATGAGACCAGGGTGTTGCAGCCTTCTTTATTGTCTTTAAGCTAGTGTGCTGCAATAACAAGGACCAAAATTGTAAAGAAATAGGAAAAAAATCATTTGGGGGCATAATTCAGAGTGTGGCTCCTAATTCTTGCTGAGGTGTGGGACCCTTTGCTAGCTGCCTTCAAAAAGGCAGAGTTTATAGACAGCAAAAACTGAATATAGCCCCTGTCAAAGCCAAAGGAAAGATTGCTGCTGCTTTAATGAGCTTCAGATCTGGCCTAGAACTAGGAAAAACTCCCAAGAAAAAAATTCAATCACCTCATTTGGGAAAAAATGTAGATGGGTTGTGTTTACTTTGTGGCTTTTTTACCTTCCATTAAAGATGAGGGAATGCTTCTAAGAGCTTTTCCCTTGGTTGCTGGGAGGGCTGTAAAGTGTCCTGGCTCCCATCAGTGGATGCAGGGAATGGGCTGGACCATGGAAACTGTGATTTCTGCACCAGGTATGTGACCCAGTGCTCCCTCCAAGGAGACCCTGCTGGACAGCAGAGCTGGCTGCCAGAGCAGAGGACCCTGCTGCTCCTGGGCACATGGAGCTCTTACAGCAGCTTCTGTGGGGCTCTGCCAAGAAATCCTTTACACTGGAAAGGTTTCAGTGTCTCAGTTTGTAGGAGATGCTTTCACAATGACTAGGGAAAAAAATCAAAGGCCAAGTTCTGTGAAAAAGCAGCAAATAAAAAGCAAAGGCAAACGTGTCCAAGCAGAGATCTAGATTGGAATCATTGTGCTGATGGAATTTGATTCTTTGATGCCTCAGGTCATGTCTTCCCCCTGTTTTCAATCTCTAAATCAGCTTGCAAAGAAAAGTGGTTATGATGGGCATTTGTTATGCTACTGCTGGAATAAGGCAATAGCATTTAGGTTGTCAGTGGATTTTTCTTTTTTTCATCCTTCTTTTTTAATCTTGTTTCCTAAGAAACAAGATTTGTGTGATTGTGCTCTGCCTCTGTTCATACCTAATCTTTGCATGGAGGGCTGTTTCCTACCAAGTCTCAGTGATGGAAGGAGAAATCCCTTCCAAGTGTATGGAAGGTGTGGCTGAACAAAGTGCTGCTGCTGAGAAGGTGGCCAGCAGCAAGCCTTGAACTCTCCAGCCCCTGGAGAATCCCCTTTGGTTGCCATCCAGGCGGGAAGGGAAGGCTTGGATGTGGTCCTCACCCTCTGGCTCACGTAACAGCTGCTGAAGCACTGCCAGCTGCACTCCAGAGCAGGGGGGTGAGCTCTGGCTTCCTCCAGCACCTCGTGCTGTTCAGCTGAGGGCTGGTGAGGGGCTGGCTTGTGGGGGTTCTTTCTGACTCCAGGTGCTCTAAGGCACCAAACTCCAGAGCTCTATGGCTCCTACTTCGTTGGGTAATCTTCTAAATAAGCAAAGCAGCTAATAGTTAAAAAGGTTATTTATTACAAAGCACATCTTGTTACAAAGCACATAAGTCTAAACAGTACACAGACAAGCAATGGCCAAAAGCAATGGCAAAGCAGCAGCAACAAGCAAATGGCTAGAAGACAGAATGGCTGAAAGCAAGTTGCTAAAAACCACAAAAGCAACAGCTCTCCCAATACATACTGTTATATAGCATTTTTCCAACAAGCTAAGATGCAAATTCAGACCACCACTCCTTAACCTATTAGAATTCTAGTTTCTTAGCACACCAGGTTACTTGTGGAACTATGCATACAATCTGTCTTGTTCCATCTAAGAAATGTAAGCAATATTCTTACTATAACTCTATTATGTCTAAGTCCTGTCTACAGCTGTGGTCCTGAAGCCTCCACTGAAACACTCACTGCTACTGTGGCATTTGAAACCTTTCACTTACTAAAAGCATTAGAACTCACTCTAAATCTTATTCAATCCCTGCACTCTGATTTCTCTCTGAAGAATTCAGAGAGACCCCTGACTCACTGACTCCAACACTGGGTCAGCAGGGTGGCAGCAGGATCCTCAGGAGGCAGCTGGGGACAGGTGAACCCCAGGACAGCATCCCTGCTGTGCTGGCACAGTGTGGATGGGCACAGCCTGATGGGGAATTCTGCCGATGGGACAAAGGTGACAAACACAGCAGGATTTTAAGGCCATGGCAGCTAAGCCTGTCTGGTTTAGGATTTTGTTTTGGTTCATAACACTCCCCTTTCCCAGCAGAGCTTCCCTGTCAGCTGCTTTGTCTGAGGGATGTTGTTAGGCAGGGCAGGTGAAGAAGGGTTGGAAACCCTATCTGATCTGTTCAGCATTCCCACAGTGTGCCTTCATGCACTAGCAGAGGATTTTGGTGGTTAGTAGGGACCTCTGAGCATCATCCCAGTCCCTGGGAGCTGTAGGTAGGGACTGTGCACAGGCTTCTGCCCTTGCAGTACAAGTCTCTCCTGTAGCAAAATGACATTGTAAGCACTGTGAGAGCATCACCAAGGACAGGTGATAAGTTCACTTGGCTCAATCATTTTGTCACCCTTGCCTCCCAAAACCAATGGCCATTTTGCCATGTTCATCACCCACAGCTTGTGGTCTCACTGTTGTGAAAGCTGCTGTGTCACAGGCATTCCTCCTCTTCCCTAAGCCTGGGATCTCCTTTCCCTCAGGCAGCTTCCCCGTGGTTTCCAGCTGTAAGGTTGATAGGAAGAGAGCAGCAAACTCAGCTAATAAACACACAGCAGAGAAAAGCACACAGTTCCTGCTGTTTCTCAAAGGGTAATGTCAAGACCTGTGTCCACATGTGAATAGTTGGGAGGAGGATGTGTGGAGGAAATCTCCAGGCTCCCTCTTTTCCTGAGAAGATTGAAGCAAAACTTACCTGTGCAAAGGTAAAATCTCTCAGCTTGGCTCTGAGCTGGCTCTTTATCAGAAAGGCATTATCTGGGTAATTAGCTCTGCCTGTGAGTACAAATGTCTTTGGCTCTTCATGCATGTGTGCCTGAAGGAGAGGTTTGCTAAAGCATCCCTGAGATGCTCCCATGACAGCAGCCACGGTTCAGGAGGAAGCCTGGTCCTGCCAGCTCACTGTAATTAAAGTGGGGCTTCGCAGCCACATGCCCTCCTCTCTGTTCTTGTGATAATTAAGTGCTTCTGGCCTGTTGCATGATGAACTTTGCCTTTTGTCCGTCTGAGTTTGTCAGTGCAGTGGGGCAGGTCCTCTCTTCTGACCCAGCCCTGCTTGTGCAGTAGCACATATTGGTGCTTCAAAGCTGCTGTAAGAAATCCTGGTGCTTCTTTCCCAGCAGTAGTGGTGGTTTGCAGTCAACTCACCTATGATGCAGCAATCCCCCACTGCCCCTTGAGTGTCCTTCCAGGAGTTTGGGTGACAGCAGTAGCTCCTGTTCCTCCATTTCTGTCCCTGAGAGCAAGTCTTGTCTTAGCTATTTCTCCTCTTACCTTCCTGCTCCCTCCAGCTGCTCCTGGGCAGGGCTATCCTGGTGTGGGCATGGCTGGTGCTGATGGTTCAGTTCCTCAGGCTGGGGCCCCCAGGCTCCCAAACTTGAGAGCTTTCAGCAGCAAATTACATCTTCTATTTTGTCCTTTTTTCTAAAGCTCCTTGCCAGAAGGCAGCAAGGACTCAACATGGGATTTGGAGCAAGAGGAGAGTTCTCCTCCTGGCTTGGCAATGGTTGAAAGAGAAATGGATGTACCAATTCCTTTGATTTTTCTCATAAATTTTCATTATGGAGAGATAAAAGTGGGAAGTGTGGGAAGTCCTTCAGGCTTGGTCCTGGCCATATTTGGAGGTGGTTGTGCACATCTTGGATCCCCTTTCAGCAGACCATGAGTCATTTGGCTGCCTCTATTGGACACAGAGCTGTGCTAAGTCAAAGATAAGCACTTCTGAGTCTGTCTCTCAACATCATAATTTCTAACAGTTGGTTTGGAGCTGTCAGGCAGGATTGAAACACTGCACAGTGTCTCAATTACACGGGTGCAAATCCAGAGGATTTCACTGGATCAGTACCAAAAATAACAATCCTGTCAGCAAGCCATGAACCTGGCTGCAGTGGGAGCACTCATGGGAGGTGGGGGTGCTTGGGCATGTGGTGCCATCATTGCCAGGAACAACAGCTTGGGAAGGAGCTCACTAGAATGGGTTTGGTGATCTGTTCTTGGTGTATGTGTCAAAAACAGGTAGTGGGGCAGAGACCCTGCCTCTGTGGTACTTATGAAAAATTCCTGGGCATTTGACTGTGCCCTGCAGGACTCCTTGGTTAGTTAGATTCTGTAGGGATGACTCCAGTGTGAATTACATATTGGATGCTTTATTAACAGGAGTTACTGCTTAGGCTGGGGGAAAGAGCGAGTCATCCCAGCTCCTGGAAGCACAGACTGTTTTCCTAAGCAAACTGTACCATGAGCTGGTTTCTTATTAAATATTCATCTGCTGGGCCACTTGGGGGGTTTGAGTGGCCCTCCAAAAGGTTATTAATGCACAGAGCAGATGGAGGCACAGAGACTGTTTATTAAATTCAGATTGCCTTTTGCCACTATGCTAATGCCAGCTGGAGGCAGGAAGAATTACCCTGACCCCTTCCCATGACTCAGCTTAGTTCAGTTTCCTTCTTATATCCCTTGACAAGACAAAACTTAAGTTGAAGCAGCCTTGAAGGGGCTCTGACCTGCAGCATGGCCATAACATCATCCAAAACCAGCCAGAGGAACCCACCTCTTCCCTCAAGCCTCTGCCCCAAACGCAGAAATTTGGCTCCTTTTTTCTTTGTCCATTTGAAAATAAATAAAAAAAATTTATGGGGAAAAATGAATGGAACAAATGGTTAGCAGCGCTTTCAGGAAAGCCTGGGTCAGTGTCTGTCCACTTACCAGGACCTTTCTCCAGGCTGAGGAGCAGCCCAAAGCCAGTCCCTGATGCCCAGCACACTCCCAGGTCATAGCAACCAGCTCTTTGGCTCTTGTTCAGTTTTAACACTGCTTTTTCTTCTTTCTCCAGGCTATGAAAGTCCTCTCCAAAAAGAAGCTTTTAAAGCAGTATGGATTTCCACGTGGGTATCTCATATTTAGAGGTCTGCCTGTTGTCCTCAGTAGAGACATTGCCTGCAAGCACTGCAGAATGTGCCTCCTGTGGATGCTGCCCATGTAGCTGGGAGCTGGTTGAAATCAGTGGGTGGTGAGGGGGCACATACAGCCACAGGGAAATTCAGCACACTCAGTAATGAGATCCCTGGCTCTGATTTTTGTGAGTCTCTTTGAAGTGGTGACTCTTCCATGTTCACCATTTATGAAGCCTAATTAAGCACTGGAAGTTAGACAGGGTATTCCCCCTCCTTTCAGAGTCTCTTCTATCCTGGGATAGCACCTGGGTGCAGGCTGGGCCATGGCATGCCCCAGACCCATCTGGAAGCTGGCAGCAGCTGGTGTGAATGGGACTTGGAGATCTCAGTTCCAGGTGGGAGTCTGCAGAGCTTTGGGATGAGATATTCCAGAATAGCTGGAGGTGGATGCAGGCGGGCCAGTGGCTGCTCATGCTGTGTGCAGGTGCTGCTGCCAAATGAGGAATTCTTCACTGTGCTGTCACACTTGCAGGTCGACCTCCTCCCAGAGGGTCAAAAGCATCCTCTGGGGAGCAGCCCAAACCCATGGCACCCCTGGACAGAGTCTATCAGGAAATAGCCATCCTAAAGAAGCTGGACCACATCAATATCGTTAAGCTGATAGAGGTGAGCTGCTTCTCCACCCTCAGTTGTGCTGAAACAAGTCTGGTTTGTATTGCAACAAGAGGATTTTTCTTCAGCTGTTCCTGCTCCAGCCAGAATTGTTTTAAAATAGATGTTCAGAAATTTAGGCTGGTGATTCCAAGCAAAGTCTTACTGAGTGTGGAGGACAAACTGCACACTCACCCTGTGCTCTGGGCTGGTGCCCAGAGAAGGCAGCTCACTGTGCTGGTAGAAATAGCAGTGAGCTTTGATCACTGAAACTTGTGTGCAGACAAGCCTGGGAAGGTGCACAAGTGCAAGGCTTCAGTGCCATTTTCATTATTGACTGAGGTCGGTTTAGGACAAGCAGTGCCTTTATAGGTAGACTAATCCAAATACAGGCAGAAGCCCAGATTTTTCTGGAGGCAGGAAAATCTGTCCTCCAAAACCCCACTCTGCAGGACTCTCTAAATATTAGTCTAAATTGTTCTCAGTGTTCTGCAGCTCAGCACAGTGTACTGGGAATGTTACTTGCTTAAAAATATTTTTTCCTACTGTTTTTCACTTTTTTCCTCTTTTCCCTTATTTCTCTGTGATCTCTCTCAGGTCCTTGATGATCCTGCAGAGGACAACTTGTACATGGGTATGTGAGTCTCATAAGCTAACAGAACCATCTGGGCTTAGGCCTAGTGATGCAAGTGACACCTACCAGGACTCGGGGTCAATACGGGAGGAAACTTGTGCCAACTTCAGCAGACTTATTTTTTTCTGCAAAGTTAAAACGCCTGTAAATGCAGCTGGGATGGAAAGGCCCCGTGCAGTAGGGTAAGGCAACCTTGTGTCAGTCCAGCTGTGCACATCTCTTTGCCATGGGGACACTCAAAAGGCCTTGCAGCTGCTCTGCCCTCCCCTCTCTAGAGCTGATTCCAGTCCCAGAGCCAGGGGGGAAGAGAAGGGTGCAGGATGGTTTCCTTGTCCCCCTGCTGTGAAACTTATGTAGGCTGTGGGTAGTGGTGGTGACCCCAGAGTCACTCCAGTCATGTCTGGGTGTGTTTCCTGTGACCCCTGCAGAGCTCTGACCACTTTGCTGAGCCTCAGGAGCTCCTAAGGGAGCAGCACTCCCACCTTTGGTGGGGAAGCCGTGCCTGACTGGGTGATTATGCAGAGGGTGATGGAATTCCACCCATTTTGTCTTCCTCTCCTCCACACCCTGAAAGTGCCAGCCACAGCCTAACCCCCATTTGGGCAAAACATTGGGGGACAGGGCTGGGAGGCCCTGAGGTGCCCTGTGAGATAGGCTGGAGGAGGGGATGACTGACCCTTTTACATCTCTGCTTCCCCAGACTGTTTCCTGATGAAGCAGTTTCAAAGACTGCTCCTCATGAAATAATTATGGGACACTTTTGAAGCTGCCTGAAGGAGGGCTCTGCCTAGCAAATGAAGCAATTTGCTTTTGAAAGGCCACTTTTCCCTTTGGGCTGAAGCCCCAGTGGCATCTGGCAGCATCACAAAGTGATGGCACTCATGGTGGGGAGGGTGGTTGAGGCTGTTGTTTGAAGACCAGAATTCCTGGGGATGGAGGAGAGGGGAGAGATAAAGTAGAAATCTGCAGAGGGGAAAAAAAACCCAAACCTAAACCAAGCTCTACCTGTGGAGCAAGAGAAGCATCCCAGAAATAGCTGCAGGACAGGTGGGGACTCCACTCCACTCACCTGGTGCTGGTCCCTGAGTGATGAGCAGTGGCCATGTCCCTGTTGTGTCCCTGTTGTCCATGTTCCCTCTCCTCTGCCTGGGATCCCCTGAAGGTCAGGCACATGGAGCTCCTGCTCTGCAGTTCCCTTGGCAGGAGGAGCAGCACTGCTCAGGGCTGGACCTCCTGCAGGTGGGATTGCTCCCTCCTGCTGCTGCCCCAGCTGATGATAACTGCACCTTTCTCCTGCCAAAAATGCTCCCCCCACTGCAGGGCAGCTCTAGAGGAAGTGGTGTTTGCTCCTGACCTGTGACTGCTGGGTCAGGCACTGCAGTGAGCACTTGGCTGTGTGTCAGTGGGATGGGATGGCAACAGGCACTGAGCAACCTGGAAAGGCAGAGGGTGGTTGAATAATGAAATACTTCAGCAAGCTGCAGCTTCTTCATCCTGGAGGGCAAGAGGAGCCAATTCAGGCTGCCCTGTTGTGAGTGTACCCTCAGAGGATCCACACCCAAGGGCTTTGGGGAGGGGATCTGCTCAGATTTTTTGAGAGGTGCAAGAAATCCCCATATAATTAATGGGGAAAGAGCTCTCCTACTCTAAATAAAAGCAGATCCTTCTCCTATTTGCAGGACAGGGCAGAGCAAGATCAGAAAAACACTATTTCCCAACCTCCTCATCAGACACATAAACTCTTGTGCTCTGCAAACCTCAACTCACACCAACAGATCCTCTTCAGTCTCTCCTGCCAGGGAGTGCTTGGCTCTGACAGAGCTGTAGCTGTGCTGCTGACTGACACAGCAGAAATGGAGCAGCATGTTCTTACAGCATCTCCTTCCCTATCAGCAATTTAGGAGAAATATCACAGCAAACACTCTCCCTTGGAGGTACAACAGGGCTCAAACCAATGAGGGCTGACACCCAGAGCAGCAGCACCGTGGTTGATAAATTAGCACCTGCTGTCTCCCTGTGCAGAGTGACAGGAGGGAGGATATTTGTCTGTGCTGAAGAGATGAATATTTTAATTTTGCATCCTCTGGTGTCCTTGTCATGGGTGAGGGAAGAGAAATGAGTGGAGATAAATTGATTTTGCAGGTATGGGAATGGATGTGTTTTTGTAGGTGATGAATAACAAGCCCAGGCTGCTCTTCTCCTTCATTCATGGTTTATTTCCTTTTCTTGCAGTGTTTGACCTCATGAGGAAAGGGTAAGTAGCCTTCCTGAGATCCCTTCTGTTGAAAATTTTGGTATTCATCATCAGGCTCCCATGTGAAATGGAGATTTGATATGTCCAGTGGGGCAAATCCTGTCTGCAGAAGAGACAAAACCCAGCTGTAGTTGCCTTTGCACTGTCACAGCCTGGCATGATGTGCTGAATAGAAATGGGCTGGGAGGACATGTCCTGGTGCCAGACTCTGCTCTGGAAAATAAATTCTGTGACAATTTCTCATCGGGTGCCTGGAAGAAAAGGTTTGAATAGAAATACTCTGCTGGGTTCCATCACATTGTGGCTTCCTCTGACACAAGGGGTGTGTGGTGCATCAAGGTTTACTTGCCACCTGCTGCCTTGTTTTGCCCTCAGCACTAACCTCTCATGAGAGGCTGTTCTGTTGGCACATTTCTTTTGCACACTGGAAGAAGGGATAAGGTGGTAAGAGGTTCCTCACTGCTCTGTGCTACACCTGCACTGATTCTGCAGCTCTGCAGTCCCAGTGAGATCATAATTTCTGTGCCCAGGATGGAGGAGATTCCCAGAGGGGTTATTCTTCTCTCTGGCCACATGAACAAGCTGCCAGCTCCAGTGCTGGCAAGAGGCTCCCCAGTCTCCCAGTGATCAGGCTGATGCCTGCCCTGTAGGAGAGGGAGCTCCTGTAAACAGCTGAGGCTGGGGAACCTGTGCCTCATCCAAGTGCAGCCTGGCTGCCTCTGGCAGGAGGCAATTAGACTCCATTAGTGGCTCTGCCAGCCCTGCTCTCACATTATTTCTCCCTGGTTTCAGCAGCAGAAATATGTGCATAAAAGAGGGAGGGAAGGCAGTGACAGGAAAATGCAAATGGGAGATGAAGGTCATCAGTCAAATGGGCAGCAAGGGAGAAGAGGGAAATGCTACAGGAAGGATTTACTGCTGGGTGCTGAGGGGAAGAGCCACAGAGCCTGGTTTTGGCAATGGGCTGTTCTGTGCCAGGGTTTGGCTTGCCAGGATGGTGTCCCAGGAGTACTCACTCAAATCCAGCTCCAGTCAGTGGATGTGTGTCCCAATGCAAAGCCAAGCTGCTGAGCACAGGCAGGACTAGCCCCCAGTGCACTGAAGTCCTTAGCTCCAGCTCCAGCCAGTTATCCACAGGGAACAGAGGCTCTGACTAGCTCTTACAGCCTCTTTGCCCTCAGCTTTCAGCTGGCACAGGCAGAAGAGGGGCTTTTAGAGGAGACAATGCATCCCTCAGCAGTGGCAGCATTCAAAGGAAAGGAGAAGCTGACCAGGTAACCTTGGCTGTTCAGGGCTGAATGGCTGAGCTTTGGTGGTGGCTGAACCCTGAGCAGCTGAATAGGTTTTTAAAGCAGTTTGCACAATGCACTGGAAATATTCCCATTTAACCTTTGAGCCAGTGGTTCATGTTTAGATTCTGCCTCAGTGTAGACCAGCTGCACAATGATGCTGTGTCAGGACTGAGCCCCAGCAGGCAGGACAGGCAGTGCACAGCAACAGGCACTGTCTCCACTGCTAACTGGGGTCTCATGGGAATGCTGGTGCTCACAGCCATGAGCAGCTTTAGCAGGAAAGCAAAGGCCAAGTCCAGCTTCGTTCTTCTCCCATTAGGACTGTCAGTGAGCAGTGCTTGTCTTATTTTGTGCAGACACCTGCAGTTAATCCTGATGATGATGAGGGCTCTGTGGCTCATGCTGGGACTATGCAAAGCCACTCATCACTAGCCAAGCTCAGTAACCAAAGAATCACCACGTCCACAAAGAATGGACACACTTCCATCCTGTGTCACAGCACCCAGAGCCTTTGGGGAGCCTGGGACACGGTGATGGGGAACAGACTCCTCCAGCAAGGGGTGTCACTGCCCTTCTGCAGAGCTCTGAGCTGTGTCCCTGTTCCCCACAGGCCTGTCATGGAGGTGCCCAGTGAGCTCTGAGCTGTGTCCCTGTTCCCCACAGGCCTGTCATGGAGGTGCCCAGTGAGCTCTGAGCTGTGTCCCTGTTCCCCACAGGCCTGTCATGGAGGTGCCCAGTGAGCACTGAGCTGTGTCCCTGTTCCCCACAGGCCTGTCATGGAGGTGCCCAGTGAGCTCTGAGCTGTGTCCCTGTTCCCCACAGGCCTGTCATGGAGGTGCCCAGTGGGCACTGAGCTGTGTCCCTGTTCCCCACAGGCCTGTCATGGAGGTGCCCAGTGAGCACTGAGCTGTGTCCCTGTTCCCCACAGGCCTGTCATGGAGGTGCCCAGTGAGCACTGAGCTGTGTCCCTGTTCCCCACAGGCCTGTCATGGAGGTGCCCAGTGAGCAGCCCTTCAGCGAGGAGCAGGCACGGCTCTACTTCCGAGACATCGTCCTGGGCATCGAGTACTGTGAGTACCCAGCCCTGACAGGGGGACTCTGCTCTGCAGAGAGTGCCTGGGCCCCTGCTCAGCTGGGGAGGCACTGGGGGGCTGTTGGATGAGCCAGAGAGGTCCCCTGGGGTTGCCTGGGATGGGGTTGCTGGGTGGCCCCACTCAGCTTGGGAGTATCACAGAACCCTTAGGAAGGACATTAGGCAAATAATGCCTCTCTTTTTTCTTCCATTTATTTCTTTTTGGAGATTGTCTTTGAAGGCAATAGCAGAGCCAGGAAAAGGGTGTTTGCAGTGTCATGGATCCAGTCAGCTTAAACTGGAACAAATCCCTGTCTCTAGCTTAGCAGGGCAGGCACTGGCCCTCCCTCCAAGGGAGGATGTCTGTCCTTGTCCACCCCCTTTGCAGAATCCATCTGATTCTCTGTCACTCAGGGCTGTGGAGTAATGAGAGCCCAGCACTGCTGTGCCCTCCCAGGGAGGTGCTGAATCAAGTGTGTTCCCAGGCTGTGCCCAGACTGCAGAGCAGGGTTCCTCTTTGTAACCTGTTTGATTATTGTCACCTGTTTTGATGAATCTTGTGCCCCTGTGGCTGAGGGCAGATTCACTGCTGAGTGCCTGATCTGCACACTACAGTAGGTCTGTGAATGGTAGCAGGGATTTTCCTGGCCCCATTGACATTGACATGTCCCTGCTGGCATGAACCTGGCAGGGGTGAGCAAAGAGGGGTCCCTGAATTGAATAAAGACACAAGGTAGAATGCTCTGTGTTCTGGCATCCTGAAAGCACTTCCCTGCTTCTATAGCTCAGCTGCTGGTGAGCTCAGTTTGACTCTGTGCCTGTGTGATCCTGCTGTCCTCCTTGCAAACAGCCCCTGTGAGTTCAGTGCTCTCACCACTGGCTGCTTCTTCTGCATACCGACACACTGAAGAATTGCCCATGATGGATTTGGGGGGAAAGAGGCAGCACAGCTTTTTCAGAGGACAATCCCACCTTGCAGGTCTGATTGTTTTCCAGAGAAGACAGCATATATGTAGATAAGGTGATCCTGTCATTACCTTGTGTTTCAATTGCCAAACAGCTTTTGATTATATCCATTTACAGTAGCTCATAAAGCAGCTCCTAAATCTCTTAGGTTGGATGGTCTCTTGTGGATTAATAACTAGACAATCAGGAAAGTTGGAATACAGCTTTCACAACTGACAAAAGTCACCAGTACAGTTAAACAGGGGTCCATAATGTGGGCTGAGTTGTTCAGTATATTCCTAAATGACCAGAAAAAGGGTAGAGGACAATAAGAGAGATTGATGATGGCACTGAGTTATTCAGGATATTTGTTAGAACTTGCTGGGAAGACTGGCAGGAAAATGCCATGATTGCAAGTGATGGCATGATAAAATGACAGATAAAAGTTCATGTTGCTGTCTGCAGGGTAATGCATTAGGGGGAGAAACAACACTGAACATACATACAATGTGGTGGGCTCTCAATTATCTCTTCTCACTCAGGCTTTATTCTGGATAGTTCTCTTGAAAATGCCAGCCCATTACTTAGTGACATTCAACAAGGCTAATGAGATTTTGGGAATTATTTGGAATGAAAGAAAGAAGAAACTAGAAAATGTTATTATGCAGTTATTTGGATCTCTAAGAACTCTTAGGTACAGACAAGGAGTATCCTGAGTATTATGTGCAACTTGGCTCAGCCTCTCTTAGAGACAGCTCCCTAGAACTGAGGCCCAAGAAGGAGGATCAGGATGGTCCTGGAGTATCTTATGTACAGAGATGTGACCAAAGCTCTGAAGACTGGAAAATTATCTTGGGAAGGAGTGCTATGGCAGAGGCTTATAAAATCCCAGGTGTCAGGGAAGTGCTGGACAGGAAATAAATCTTTTCTGTCTCTAAAAAAACAATAACTAATGGACAGCAAACAAAATAATCAGGTAGTCTGTTTAAACCAGAAGGAATTACTCACTTGGCTTCAACCAGTGAGAGAGAACAAGTCTCTGAGCATGATGGGCCTTGCTGAGGCAGAGGAACATGGTTTGCAGGGTCTCAGTCCCTCTCCATGTTTTTTGTCTAAAACCAGCAGGGAATAAAATCAATGTTTGCAAGTCTGAAGCTTCCAGGTGCTACCAAAATTAGTCAGATCACCCCAGGAAGCTGGTAGAAGTTAATATTTGAATGGGAATCTCAGGACTGTCTTTCAGTAGAGCTTGAAGGATGAAGATGCAGCTTTTTATATTCCCATTAGCATTCAGACTGCAGCAGAGGCTGTGTGCCTCAGCTGGGAGATCCAAGCTGTGCTGTGCTGGGTGCTGCTGCAGGAACAGTTCCTGCTCAAAGGAAACTTTGAGTTTAGTATATAGGGGAAACAAAAACAGCAAAGTGTAGGTAATCTTAAGCAGAGGGAGTGAAATTCAACAATAAATTATAGGATGCCCAAGCACTCCCAGCAACAGAACAATAGGATGCTTTATTTTGGATCATTGAGTAACCACTTATTTTATTAGCAAATGAAAGTTAAAAATGGTGTTCTCTCTGAACTGCTGGGTAAATGCATGGCAATTATTATATAATTAAGAGGAAAAGTGCACTGTTTGTGCATGCTGAAGGAAAAGTGTTGCCAGGCAATCCAGAGATTGCAAGGTAATTTTAATGTAAGCATCCATAATTGTTGTTTAATTTGAGAGGCTCAATAACCATGCAGCTGCTTGAAGCTCACAGTCATCACAGCAGCAAATGCATCATTGTTGGCTGGATCTTTATTAGATTAGAAGTTGCAAACTGGATTCCTGTTGGAGCCTGAAAGGTGTTAATGGTGAGCAGGAGCCAAGGTGATGGGAGACATGGGCTGAACTTTTAAATCACTGGTGGGGAGCATGTGGTCTGTGACCACTGTGCTTCTGTGGGGACTGGACTCACTGGTTTTTCATGGAGTTTGCCTGGGGTGGAGGTCTCCTGCAAGAGGGACTGGCTGTGGTTTGGAAGGATGCAGTGGTCCAGGTGATGAGAGCTGGGTGCAAAGCCAGGCTCAGGCAGGGAGAGAGCCCTGGAGAGAGCCAGGAGCTCCCTGATCCAATGCTGTCATCTGCTTTAGGCTGGGTTTAGTGTGCCTAATACCAGAGTGCACTTTGATACAAGCACAGTCCCAGCCTTGTTCACTAAGAAACCAGATCTGAGAGTCAGGGAGTGACCCATGGTCATCTCCCTTCCTCTGCCCCTGCAATGCTGGGAATATATTTTGAGTTTAGGCATGGTGATATTGCTGATTCATGTGTTCTGTTTTAGTGTCCCTGTCTTAGACCTGAGCACTGTGGTTTGGGCTGTGTCAGGAGTTGTTTAAGCTCATGCAAACTGTAATTGAGTCCCTGGTGAAAATGGGTCCTTCAAAGGAAAGTGATTTTGCTGCCACTTTCAAAACTTCCCCAGTACTGCTGGCCCTGCACACCCCCTCAGGGCCTGGGGAGATAGTGTGGCCTCTGTGTAAGTACCACCAGAGGGAGTAATTCCAGAGTGTGCTCAAGGGCTTTGGATGGGAAAGCTTGCTGGATTATTTGTGTCATTAACTTAAGCATCCCTGGGAATTAGGGATATGTGCAATTACCACCTTTCCACTTGTAACTCTCTCTAGTAGTGCTTGGCTGGGGTTATTGAAACTTCAGTCTCCCTTCTAGTAAGGCAAACTTTGCTTTCATGTAGATACTCAGCAGGAATGTGTGTGCTGGATAGGAAATAGTCATCATGCTTCAGCAAAAGACATGAGGGATCTGCCAGGCAAGTATCCCAGTTTGAGTTTAGGACTGGGACATGAAAATACTCACTTAGTAAGAGTAAGGAGTAAGAATAAGCAGACAGAAGGGCTGTCTGAGTAGGAGCCTGGCTGTGACACTGGCCAGGAGCAGACAGTGCAGAACACAGCATGAGCCAGGGGGAAAACCCTGCTGGCTTGCACAGTCCCGATGAAGCACAGTGACTGTCCCTGCTGCTCGGGAGCTGCAGGCTCAGCATTCGAGTCACAAGAAGCTAAAACAGTTTCTGTCAGCCTGGCTGAAGAAGAAGAAACCTTATTTCCTGCATTCTCTGTGAAAGTCGGCAGTTCTCCTCCTGTGGCTAAGGCAGGGGCAGTTCTGGTCTCTCCTTTGCAGAGGAAGGCTTGTCTCCTCTGAGCTGTGGGGTTGCAGGGAGGGTAATGACATGCAGCCAAAGCCATTGGGAAATTACCTTTCCAGCAGCAGCTCTGCAGTACCCAGGGCCCTGCATGCTGAGCCTGGAGCCTTGACAAAGGCTTTTCAAAGCTGGCTTTTCTGAGATAACACTTAATCTACTTGGTTGTCAATATATAATTTCCATTATCTTAAAAAGAAATTTAAGCAAATGAGCCAACACATGCTTGTGTCTTCTGCAGAATATCTAGTGCAGGGTAGGTCCAGGGTGGGTGCACTAAAGCATCAGTGGTGTGGTGGAGGATTTGGTCTGGTTTGGTTCTGGGCAGAGGTGAGTTCCTCAACTTTGTGTGGGTCAGCAGAGCTTGGATATGAGTCTGTGGTGGAGCTGCTTCATGCTCTGCTGTGATTCCCAGCAAGCTGCTTGCTCCCATGTGGGAAATGGGGATCTGCCTCTTCTCTGCTCCTCTTGGCTGTACAAGTTTGGAGCTCCTCAAACAGAGCATGTTGAGGTGAGAGCTACAGCTGCAAGGTTCTGGGTGTTATAAATGACACCACCAGGAGAAAAGAGGCTGGCTTGTGTTTTATCACGTGCAGACAAGTTCTCCCTAGCTGATAAAAGCCAAACAAAAAACCCTTTCATGAGCTGCAAGTGTTGCTGATACTGATCAATAATGAGTCTTTATAAGAGTGAGAGTAATTATCTGATGGAGAAGATCAGAGAGATGTGCTGGAGCCTGTTAAGATCAGGTTTAATTTTTGTTGTTTGATGCAGTTCTGTGTGTGCTTGGGGTTGAAGCAGCCCCTGACACAGGCTGTGCAGTTGTTTTGGCAGTCCCTACTGCCTGCTGTGCCCTGCTGCCCTCAGTGCTGCCCTGCACCACTGGTGTGAGTGTGGCCATGGCAGGGAGTTCTGTGCTGGTGACAAAGGCTGTGCTCATGGGCTGGAGCACAGCTGCAGGACAGCCTTTGACAAGATTACCCTGTCTCTCTTTCCTGCTGCTTCCTGCTGGCAGTACCCACACCACAACTTCTGCCAGGAGCTCAGCTGAAGATGGAGCACAGAGGGAAGCTGAGCTGTTCCAGAGGGCTGGGTGGTGCTGAGGGTGCAAAACTTGGGCTTGAGCAACTTATCCAAGTGGCAGAGGCTTAATGCGAGCAGCAGAACAGTGGAGAGAGCTGTCCTGGTTTGAAGGACAGGCATCTGCCAATAAAGGCAGAAGCTTCTCTTTGAAATGGAGAATTAAACCCCCTCCATCCAAATTATTATTATAATTTTGAAATTAAGGGGCTCTCAGGCAAAGATAGGGGAATTAGGAAAACTAAAATAGAAATACACTATTACAAAGAACAATCCCAAAACACTGCCAGAGTCAGAATCCAAGCTGACACCCGTCAGTCAGTCAGGGTGTTGGCAGCAGTCCCATTCAATGGTGGCTGCATCCTCCTGC
The DNA here is from genome assembly GCA_034336665.1 of Luscinia megarhynchos. NCBI lineage: Eukaryota > Metazoa > Chordata > Aves > Passeriformes > Muscicapidae > Luscinia > Luscinia megarhynchos. The sequence continues at coordinate 4,284,726 of CM067581.1, forward strand.
AGTGGCAGATGTGGTTCAGCTGGAGCAGTGCTCCTGTAGAAGGTGCAGTTTTCCTCTGAAGGTGCAGGGATGATGTGGAAGGGTCTGGCTTTCCTCTGGAATCCAGTGGGAAGAAGGTACCTTGGTGTCCAAAATCTCAGTTTTTATCTGGGTAGGAAAGGCTTGGCTCCTCCCCTAGCTGGAGCATCTCCAATTGGGATGATGTAATTTTATCAGTCATGCACTGGGACTCACTGGGCCAGCAGCAGATGATATCTCCTGGAGGGAGGATGGGCTGTGGAAAAGATGATGATTGCCCCAGCTGGTTTAAAGCTGGTTTAAAGATGGCCCATTAGCAGATAATATGTGCCAGGAGATAAGGGTCACTGCCCCACTCGGCTGCAACAGATGGGGATAGAATACACATTTCTGGCCACATTAACCCAACACAAGAGCTGACAGCAGCACAGCTGGGATCCTGCCCCTGCAGTGAGCTGAGAATGGTATGGGGTGTTACCCTTGCACAGCCCACACCCCCTGCCCTCCAGCCCTTCCTCAGCAGGGCACTGTGCACGAGCATCCATCTGTTCTGAGCTCTGCATGGTGCTGCAGCAGTTTCCTTGCTAGGGTGTTAAATCATTTCTTTGCTACAGGGGCAATGTGAGAGTAATACTAAGCAGACTCTGCAGTAGCACCATATGGATTGCTTTTGTCCTTGAATGGGAATGGGATTCTGGTTTTAATCAAGCAGAATTCAGCACTGGCCTCAGTATATAGCAGGTTGTGTCAGTGCATTGCAAAGTTTTATATCTATGATTTTTAAATGAGCTTTTAGCAAGTTTGTGTTCACCTGCTGGATCTGCAAGGTTTTCAGAGGGCAATGCAGTGAAAATCACCTTTTCTAAAAGGACTGAGGAACAAGATCTCTTTCTACCACATCTATCTGTGCTCTCTCTGGGTCTCCACTCCCTTTTAGTGGATTTGTTGGCAGACAGTTCCATTTGCCTCTGAGTGAAAGGGAAAGCCTGCTTAGTCCTGGAATAGCCTGTGGGATCTGGAATGAGGCGTGTTTGTGGAATGGCTGTTTTGTCCCACCAAGGGCAGCTGGGGGACTGCAGAAAGGAATGATGTGCTCAGCAGGGCTTTGCTAAGGAGCAGGGAGGCAATGGGAGATCTGTGGAGACCCAGGTAGGAGTGTACAGATAGGAACCAGCTGGCCCAGCAGCAGAGAACTTTCCCAAAATCCACCTTTTCTCCAGCCCCATCTACTGGAACACAGCTAGCTGCTATTACCAACTCCATTCAAACTCACTGCAGTGAAGAAACAAACAAACAAAAGCCCTAAAAAGCCAGGTTTTCAGGAAGACCTTATATTTTAGGCAGCTTTTTCATATGAACACCCAAGTGCAGGTTTTTTCCAGCTGCAGTAGGTACAGCATGCCTGCTAGAGCCCTGTCTGAAATCAAGAGGGACAGAGGAAGGATAGTCCTTTCCCAAGGGTTGCTCAGCCCTGAGAGCTCTGAATCCTCCTTTGAGGTTTATCTCCACAGCATCAGCCTTCAGCAGGCTGTTCTTAGGCAGCAGTGCTCCAAGTTCAGGAGACAGACCAGACTTTTAGGCATCATTTCCTTGTTTTTGAGCACCCTGGAGCTCTAGATCATGACTAAGTTCAGCTTCAGATATCCCTGCTCAGGTTTTCTAGCACAAGTTGTGATAAAATGCAGTACACAGGCATTGACCTGCCTGCTTTGTTCATGGGGTGGCTGTAAAGATTAACAAATAAATATTTCTAACACTTTTGAGGTCTTTTCCTGGATGATGCTGTAGGAATCCATAGGGTTGTTATCCAGATGCAAATAGGCCTGAATAATGTTACCTTTCCACTGAAATGAAGAATGAGTCTAATAAAACCAAATTTAACAGAGCACTGCATAATCAGACTTTGTCCTAAGGGCTCTGTGATATCTTAGGTGGTTTCATTTTCATTATCAAGAAATACCAATCCATTCCCTGCACCAGGTCTGCCAGCACAGCAAGTGCAGGGTGTTTTGGAGCCCAGGGGAGTCGTTCTGTGAGCTGCTGACCCCTCCTTTAAGAGCAAAACCCTTTCCAGGTAAAAGCAGCATGTGGAGCCATGTTGTCAGTTTGCCAAAGCAGCTTCAGCCAAGTGCTCTGCTTGGGCAGCTCAGCATCGATTTTAACCTGGGGAGGGGTGCAGGAGAGTGATTTGCATGGGAATGAGTGTTGAGTGTTTTCCAGCTGTTGGTGTGGCCTTGTGCATGACCTGAAGGGCAGCACCAGTGGGATGGATGATCCTTCCCAAGGCTTCCTGCATCCAGCAGACAGGTCCCTGTCGCTGGGCTGGGTCTGAGGGCAGTGTCTGCCTGCTTTGTGACTCTCTCTCCACTGCAGCAAGCAAAAACCCCAGAGCTTTGCTCTCTGAGCAGGACACAGTAGAAGTTCTCTCAAAGCCATGGATTCAGCTTAGAGGTCCCAGTTGCCCATGAAGGGAACAAAGGGGAGGTCATGAGTTGGTCTAAAAGAAGAATAATCCCCAGACCTTCATGGAGCACGTTTCAGTGCAGCAATACAGGTCATTATTTTGGTTGTGCTTGTTTAAAGCACATTTGGGGGTTTTATTTACATGTTGAAAGTGCTTTTCCTTCTCTGCTGAGCCTGATGCAGCCCTGCTCCTCTTTGTGTCCCATTGTGTCCTTAATTCCAAGGACAGGACAAGTGTTTTGTTTCTGGGGCCTCTGGTGCTGGCTTCTAGTGAACTAATCCTAATGACAGTGCCTTTCCTCTTAAATCCACAGAGGATGAAACTTGCTCCCAAATGCTTCAGGATGGTGAAATGAGAGGGTTAATTTATGCTGGTGATTGTGTTAGACTGACTGTGCTGTTCCCTGCTCCCCTTGGGGTGGGTTCTGTGCTCCTTGTCCCTTCTGCACAGTCATTATCAGTCTGGAAGGTGTCAGTAGTGGTGGGCTGTTATTTCCAGGATGCTTAGCTCTCCCCCTGGAGTTCTGCAGGGATAACCATCATTTCCTTTGTGTGCTGAGCAGGAAATGCAGATCATGCTGGTTTAATCAGCACCTTTCCCCCAAGGCAGCCCAGTCCCTGGGCTTCCTTTGGCAGAGATGTGTGTCACTGCAGGCACAACCAGGCAGCCTTTGGCCAGTCCTGCTCAATTCACTGGTCCTTCCCTTTCTCCCTGCAATGTGTGTCTGCAAGAGATCTGAACTGGCAGCAGAAGCTGGTGGGTTGGGAGGTTTTTCCAAGCTTAGTTGTGTTGGTATCCTGCAGGTGAACAGTCCTGCTTCCTTCCTGCAGTTGCCAAACCAACCAGCTTCTGTCTGTTGCCTACAGGCAGACCTCGGAATGATTCTGGGGGAGTATTTTACTCTGCATTGTGCTGAGCTGTACCAGTGGTGAGGCACAGCACAGCAGAGGATAAGCCTGTGCATTTTGAAGCCCAAAGCCAATTTTGGAAAGCTGTGCAGGGGAGGATGCCCACAGCAACTGGCAGGCTGGAACTTTATGTTCCTTCAGAGCAGAACAGGGATTTCAGGTTTTCCTTCATCAGGTTAGCAGCTCCACACCAATTTTTTTCTTGACAGATGTAAGCACTTGCTCTTTCAGTTTGTAGGGCTGTGATGTTCATTTACACCAGCTGGTGCTCAGTCCCCTTGTCCCCTGTCCTCTCCTCGTGGCTCTTGCCTCTGCACAAGGCTGGCTAGGGAAGGGGATTTGCAGAGAGCAGAAATCCTTTCAGCCAGCTGGAGGAGACTTTGATTGTGCCACAGCAGCACAGTGTGGATGGGACACTGTTACAGACCTGCCCAGTCACCTCCCCTCTGCATCTGTGCCCTTCCCATATTATTTTAAATGGATGCCAGGTTCAGAAGCACCTGGGGTGTGGCATTGCAGAGGCTGGGCTCACTCCTGGGCTCCTCAGCCCTGCAGGCACTTGTGCTGAGTCTCTCCTCTGAGCACCCAAGGTCAGACTGTCACTGTCCCCAGCACATGTGAATGTTCTCACCTGGAAACTCAAATATTCATTAGCCAAATGAGCCGTTGTTTGGTGGCTTTGATTTTTGCAAAGGATGTGTTTCTAATTTCTTTGGTCTTATTTTCTGTGCCCAGCAATGTCCAGATCTGCTGGGGACCAGCAGAGAAGGGCACAGAGGAAACACATGGCAGCTGGAAAACTGCCCACAGTGTTCCTCAACTTCCATTAGATGGTGCAGAGACAGGGAATGTATTTTACAAAATACCCACTTAAATGATAGAGAAAATAGTTTGTGGTTTTATTTTGTTGGTGTTTTTTTTTAAACTCTCCTATAAGAAGAAATAATAAAAAGCCTGGAGTACTTGCTTGCCTTAATTTCACAGACCAGGCTCCAGGGATGTACTTATATGTTCATATTTGTTTTGGGGGTTTTGTAGAGGCTTTGGGAATCTTAGCTCTGTGGTATCAGGCATGACAGCAGACACCTGCCTGAAAGGCAGCTCATCATCTCTTGAAGGAAAACTTCACTCCCCCCTCACTCTTATTTGCTCTCCCTATATTACCATAATGAAATGTCAACTTGGCACCAGCTCTGCTGCTGAGCAGATGTCTCCTCCTAATAACTGTTGTTGCAGGGTTTGGGTGTTTATCCTGTCTAGGCAGGCTGTTACAGCATTAACTGCCTCCCATCACAGCCTGCCCATGCAGTTGGTGCACACCTGGAAGAAGATGTAAGTCCTGGTGCTCTCCAGCAAGTTTTTGTCTGCTGGATCTCCAGAGAAGTTCTTAATGTGCCAAGGATAGCATCCCCCAACAGTGCTTCAAACTGAGGGCCTTGCAGAAAAAATATCTGCTAATGTGACTTCCCCTCCCCAAGCATGGCCTGCTGGAAAGTTGGCTTGGAAAGAGCAGAAAGTTCAATGAAGTTTGTTCTTGGTCCTAAAGCACAATCTGGGATGCTCCATGGGGTAGGCTGCCTTTGTGGTAGTGTGTTGGAAAGGTTTGTAAAGCAGGAAAGGGTTGGAACAGCATTTTCCTCCACCCAATGTGTATTTCCTAGGAGATATGAAAAGTGCTCTTGAGGAGGTATAAAAACAAACATTCTCTGTTTGCAAGAAGGAAATGTGAAAACAGTGGTTGGAGCCAGGGGAGGACAGAGGCCAGGGGGTCCTGGTCCCCTGGGGAGGGCAGGATTAGAAGATTTCCTTCTCCTCCTTCAGTGAAGTCTCCTGAGTTTTTACAGTTCAGCTTTTGGGGTCATTTCATGTTCTGAAAGTTGGTGGGTTTTTTTTTCTTTTTCAAGTTCTGTGAGTTCCTGAGAAATAAGCCACTTTCCTACAACTCCCTGCTTCACTCAGTGGCCTGGAAATGTCTTTCAACTGCAATATTGCACAGGAGAGGTGGTTTTTGGTGTTGTTTTCAGTGCAGCTCAGCCTCTAAGCTCTTTGCAAGGGTTTGTTTGGTGTTTGATGTACAGGAACTTCAGCTGGTGCCCATGGTTGGCCTCGTGGAGCTGGGACAGTGCTGGAGTCTCTGCTGGAGACTCGAGGAAGGAAGGGCCGGGTTTGGCCATAGCTCTGGTGCAGGAGTGGTGGGATGGCTGGAGCTTGGTGCCAAGATGGGGTTTGGGGTGATGCAAAGCAAATTGAGGTTATTTCTCTATTTGTGGGCTCCATCAAGAAGCTTGGCTAAATACAGGGTGCCTCTTTGGGGTACTGGTGCTTTCCCCAAGCTTGGAGCTCCAGTATTCCATCTTTGGAGCTGGAAATGCTCACTGGTTTCTGAGCTGTTGGCTGAACTTGGCACTCAGCTGCTTGTCACCTGGTTCATTCTACCTGTGGTTCTGCCCCTTTTGATAAGCTTCATAGCATTGCAGTTTCAAAGTAAATAAACTAAAAGTGAACATCTTTATTTGGGTCCCATAAACCTTTAATACAGCAGGTGGCCCAACCCAGCAGCTGGTCTGATGAGGCTAAGCAGATCTGCAGGATTCTCAAATCCTGTTTTCCTTCTCCAGCAGCATTGCTTGTTCCCACTGGTTGAGCTTTCCCTTGGTTTGTGTCTTTTCTTTGCATAATTCCTGGATGTACTTCTGAGAATTGTGTCCCAGGAAGGTACCAAACCGAATGGCTGTAGGAAGTGGCCCTTCTCCCATTACATCCCATCTCCAGCTAGGGGTGTGGTTCCTGAGCTTTCACCTTTATTTTCACCTTCCTGGAAAGGTTTCTCCTGGGTATTTTGGCTGACCATGCTCCCTTTTTTGGGTGTTTTTCAGTGCACTACCAGAAGATCATCCACCGGGACATCAAACCTTCCAACTTGCTCTTAGGAGATGATGGCCACGTCAAAATTGCTGATTTTGGTGTCAGCAATCAGTTTGAAGGAAATGATGCCCAGCTTTCCAGCACAGCAGGGACACCAGCCTTCATGGCACCAGAGGCCATCTCACAGACTGGCAAAAGTTTCAGTGGGAAGGTAGGTGTCTGCAGTGCCACACCTGCATCCTGGCTGTGGCACAAATCAGGGCTGTCATTTAATAAAACTGAAGTTCTAATTCTCTCCAGTCCAGGCAGAACTCACATTAGTTGCAGTGGGCAGACACTTTGCTGTAGATGCCAGAAACCCTCTCCCTGCCCAAAGGGAAAGGAGGAAGTCTTTGGTTTCCTTCCAAAATAATCAAGAGGCACAGGGGGCTGCTGAGCACCAAGGTCATATCTTGATTCCCTGGAAGTGAGAGACACTGATGCAGACATGGAGATAGGGTCTAATAAGGATTTTTTTTTTTGGTCTGGAAAATGTTTGAGGTTCAGTCAGAATGATGTAATTTCCTCTAAGAAGGAGCTGCCTGCTGGTCACATGGGGCAAGGGAGCAATGCCTGGCCCAGCACAGCCCTCATTCCTCAGGTGTGCAAGAGCTGCCTGTAGGAGCCCACCTTCAAAGTGACACGGAAAATGTTAAATCCATACAAATAGTGTTTTCTGAACTGGTGGGAAAATCCAGCTTACTCAGATGATCTGTGTTGCCTCTCCTTTACTCTCTGTCCATGCTCTCTTTCAGGCACTGGATGTGTGGGCCATGGGAATCACCCTGTACTGCTTTGTTTATGGGAAGGTAAGCTGCCTTTCAGCTGCTGGAGCCCTGCTCTGCACTGTCTGCCTGCCTTTTGACTCATTCCTTTCAAATAAAGGCAAATATTAGAGACAAAGACCTACCTTCTGTAAGCTTACAAATCCCCCTGCAGTTCAGAAGGGGCTGAAGCTGTGATCTGTGGAAAGGATCACTTCCAGCATTGGGCCTGAATGTGGAGCCATTGTTTGTGCTGCAAACCCAGAGCAACACCAGCAGCACTTTGTGGGGGGTTTATCCACATTGCCTGCATTTAGAAATGAGCCAGGTATCCAGCCCTGGGTGAGAAGTGGCCAGGGAAGGTGACTGCTCATGGTCACTTTGTAGGCTGGATGAAGGAGGGTATTCCAGTCCAGTTATGTATTCCCTAGATGCCTCTGCTTTTCTCATTAATTTATTTTTGCAGTAAGGAATGAATGGATTATTGTGTGTGGGGAGATTTAATTTATTTCCATCTCTGTAAAATGCAGAGGTTGGTGTTACATGAATGACAAATGCCTGAGTGATGCCAAGATCTTGGACAACTGGAAAATCTCTTGTTTGTTTTACAGTGCCCTTTTATAGATGAATATATTCTGGGTCTTCATAACAGGATCAAGACCAAGCCTGTGGAGTTCCCAGAAGAGTGAGTAAACTTTACTCTGGTGCTGTAAAATAAAGTTCAGTTTTCAGCATTATTCTCTGTGTGGCACAGTGGGTGACCAGGGGAGGGGTGGATACGAGTGGGTGAGGTGCTCTGTGTTCTCCTGGGTCCTTCACGTGGGTTTTGTGCTGGTGATGTTCCTGAGGTGTTAAAAGTGCTTCTGCTTTTCCTCTATCCTTGTTGTGCAGACAGGGACTAAAGGAAATGGCTCTTTGGAAGTGAAGGAATTCTAGGATCTAGGAAGTCCTGCCCCACCTACTTGACTCTGGAGATGCTGGATGCATGGCTTGGTTGGGTTTTCTTTCTCCCCATGCAGCAGCCACCAGAAAGATTTCATATATTCATTTTCAAAAGCAATATGGTGATCAACCTTGGTCTTGGTCTTCTTGACTTTCTGTTGGTGAAGAATTCATTTCACCTGGTTCCTGACAGATGAAGTAGCCAGAGCTGGACTCTTTGTTTTCCGTCCCAAATCCACATAGTTGTCAGGCAAAGAATTCTTGACCTAATTGCTCATTCTAATAAAATTTATAGATAAAACAACTTGATTTGGAGCAAGCATGAAATAAAACTCTAATGAGAGGCACATGTGGTATTAGAGAGGAGGGAGGGATGTTGTCAGGCAGCCTGTGGTATGTGCATGTATCTGTAAGGAAAATTAATCCACAAACACCAGAGGTTTATGTCCAAAAAGGAGACAGAAGAGTCCTTTTTGCTTTAGTCGAATAAAGGGAGAGGCCATGGGGCATTCCCCTGGGGTCTCTCAGATTTTTGTAGGACACAGCCTCCTTTTTATCCCAATTTCCCAACTGCATTTCCCTCTCTCTTTCCCCACTGGCTGAGGTACTTGAGAGGCACAGACTGCCCAGAACACCTGATACCTGAGATTTCCCTCTAATGTATAACCCTTCCTTTCAATTTTTCATTCTTGTAGAATTCATAGTTTTTCCCCATTGCTTCTTTCATCTTTCAATATCCAATTTCATTTATCAGCTAACCTACAGTTTGTTTGTAAAGGCCAGTATCTTTTTCCATTCATCAATCAGTGGAATCCATCCCATTGTTTCTTTTATCTCTCAATGCTGGATTTATCTACCAGCAGACCCACAGCTTGTTTGTAAAGACAAATCCCTCATTCCTCTCATATCCAACATCTGTGGCAAGGCAAGACTTTTTTGTGAGATGCTCCCTGAATTACATTACAGGGCTGGGCCCCTACCTTGGCAGTCCCAGATTTCCTTGATTCCACAATGGAATACTCATCCTCTTTTAGAGGCTGACTGAGCCCTGGTTAATGACCTGCACTGCATTAATTACCCCTGCAGTGATGAGGAGACACAGCCACTGCAGACAGCTCAGCCACCTCTGCCCAGCTGGAGCCACAGGACTCTGGAGCTGCCAGGACCTGGGTCAGGCCCACACGGGAGCAGTTCTGGCAGGACCAGGTGATGAGCTTGAGGCTTTAGGAGCACAAAGGCTGCTCATGCCCCATTGCTGTGTCCCCACCTGCAGCTGGAACAGGATTTTGTCTTGACAGCACTGCAGCCAAAAAACCCCAAACCTGTTTATGTTGCCCTGGCAGTTTTCTCCCTTGCTCAGGGCTGGCAAAACTCCCACCCCTCCCTCAGCCACCATGTATTTATTTGAGTTAGCAGTCAGCTCACAAGTGACTGTTCCCATCTGCCTCTGCAGTAAGTTATTAACATTTAATGGGCTAACTGGGTTGTGCTGAGATCCCTTCCTCCATTCAGGCATTTCCTTTTGCAATAATTGGACTGCATGATTTATGTGGATTCCTCAGTGACCTGTTCTCCCAGTCTAAAAAAAGCTGCACCCCTGATTATGTTGTTGGAGGAGCTGAGGGTTACTAGGTGTTGACAGCTGTCCAAACCACATCTATTTGTTAGAGGCAGCAACAGAGACATGGAATTCACTGGAGTGGATCCACCCTGACCTCCCACAGAATTAGCACCTCTCTACAGTGAGGAGTATTTTGGTTTCAATTTATTTCACCATGGCTACAAAAGACACATTCCTGTTTGCAGACAGCCCATGGAAACTCACTGCCTGTTTCCTGACAACCTTCAGGACAGAGGGATCTGCCTGTACCAGTGTCACCATCCAGTCCCTTCCCTTAGAGACACCAGGATAAATATTTATGGCACTGGAGTTCTTATTCATGTCACTGAGTCCTTGGCATGACATGAGGCAAATGGGCTTAGCTCACCCTGAGGATCCTGGCATGGCTAAAAAGCAAGCTGAAGTTTCTCCAAACATGTGTCAGCAGAAGCTCTGCCTGGTCCCTGCATGTGGAGCCCAGGACAATGTTCCCTGACCTGCAGGCACCCTGTAAGGTGATCTGTGTGCTGGCAGCCCTCACAGATGGATGTTGAGCTCTGTGCTTGGCACTTTCCTGACAACTCCTACAGGACTATGGCTGTGAGAAATCCCAGACAGCACAGACTTTTTAAATGCAAAATGCCATCAGACACAGTGTTCACACTGTGCTGCAGACTGGAGAGAATTGAAACCAGAGGCAGGGTGATGTGATCTGTTATCTGGCCATAACCACCTGACACAGGTGATCCTGTTTATGGGGCTTTTCCCTATGACTTTAATCCTGTGTTGCATAGAAATCAGTCTGGTGCCCAGAAATATTAAGTGATTTTATATTCTATTTATTGTATTTTAAGTAAAGCTGTTGACACTTTGGCACAGAATTGATTTTAAGTATTTTTTTAAATGCCATCTCACCTGCCTCAGTGTGGTGTCTGGAGGAATCTGTTTGTGCTGACCTTGTCACTGCCCATGGCTGTTCCTCTGGAGCTCATCTCAAGAGCAGCACTCTTCTTTCCATTCCAACTGAAATTGTCACCTGAGTCTCTGAGGACTCATCCTGTTCTTCCCCTTGTCTGGGCTCTATTGCCTGTGTACAGCAGACCCTGGATGCAACTTTTAAGTGTTTAGACTTCAAACTGAGCCCTCTTTTTGCTTCTGAATAAGCAGCAATTCCTTGTGGTTGTTTGTAAAGATCTCATAGCCAAAGTCCAAATAAAATATTCATAGAATTATTAAACAGCAGCTCTGTTTTCATCAGACTGAAATATCCCTTGCTGTGATGTGGTTTTCATTTTGGTTTGTGATAGTTTATTCCCTTCTCTGCTTGAGGAGGGGGTTTGCAGAGGAGGTTGGCACAGCACTTGGTGCTCACTATTGTTTTCAGTCTCAAAACCAACCTTCCTGGGGAGTGACATTTTCTGCTGCTACGTTCCATCTCCACGAAGAAACACAGTTCTTCAAGAGTAATTTGTGACAGACTTTTAACTGCCTAATACAATTCACTCACATGCTGGCATTTTACTGCAGTAGCACTTTGATCATTCAGATCTAGTGCATTTTAAAGGCATCTCCTGCATCATTAACCACAGGAGTCATTGCAGCCTTTGACTGCAGGACCAAGGGCTCCACGTCAATAGAGTGGCTCCTGAATTCAGGTGCTCTCACAGTTAGATCTTGGAAAGAGCATTAAAAATTTAGAGGTATTTCTCTTATTTGCATTTGTTCATTCCCTCCTTTTGTTACCCCAAGCTGAGCTTTGCAGGTAGGGAATGCTGAGTTACAGGCTGCCTGCAATCAGTGTTCTGGAAGCAATTTAAACAACACAACCTGGAAGCTTTGCTGGAAACTTAAATGTCAGATGTTTTATCCAGCATACAGTTGCTCATGATGCAGGTTCAGCAAATCAAGTTGTACCCTTCTTGATTCACAGAGTTCAACTCCAGTTCTGCTCTCAGGAACATTTTGTTGTTCCAGATCTCCCCTCAGAAATTCCCCTGTGTCTTCAAGAGTGTCCTTAGACCCATTCAGCTGATCCCTCATCCTGCATTTTGAGTGTGCACTGTCGTCTTGGGGGGCCAGAGCAGGATTTGAACCAAGCCCTGTAGCAGTGACTGTGCTACTTTCCTTTTCAAGCCAGGTTTGCAGAGAATATATCTCCTGAGCAGGGCAAATCCTCTGCCAGGTAACTGCAGTAAGAACTGTGCATTGCTGAACTTAAAATCCCCTGGTTAACCATGTGCTGCTGTTTTCTTCACTCAGAGCACAGATAAGTGATGAGCTCAAGGAGCTGATACTGCGCATGCTGGATAAAAACCCAGAAACAAGGATTACAGTCCCTGAAATAAAGGTAAGTTGGTCTTTGATATTAGAGTTTTTAGTCTCAGCTGATTTTTTGTCCTTTTTTTGTACCTTCTAATGAGGCAGAGCTGTTCCCAGCGTTTGTTGTGTTGGGAGCTGTCTCTAGCACCCTCCCTTGGAAAGGTTGAGCTCTCATTTTGCAGCCACAGCTCTGTCACTGCTTCTTGCTTGGGGAATATTGACAAAAGCTTTCTTGTTTACCTATTTAAATGAAAATTACTCAAAAGCTGGCTGATCTCAGTGAACCCCTGGGAGAATCAACATTGTCAGGGAGCTGCTAGCTTCAGAGCCTGGGCTGGCAGTGTTGGATGTGCGTTCCAGGGACTGTTCCAGGGAGTGTTCCTCCTCTGTCCTTGTGTGGCCAGTGGCCTCAAGGCTGCATATTTCTTTCTATCACCATTATTTGGGAGATATTTAGTAATAGAAATAATGAACAGGCTTGGCAGAGGACAATGCTTCACAGGTTGTGGTTTCATTCTGGGTTTGCATGGGCTTGCTGTCCTCCTGTCACCCTTCACCAAGGCTTTAGACCTGCTGGAGTATTTCCATAGAGATCCATAGAGATCCATCAACATGCTCTACAGGGCAAGCTCTGCTTTTCCTTGTCCCAGGCCAACACCAGTATTGCCACCAAAGCTGACAGTAGAAAGGCTGAGCTTCAGGAAAAAATCATGACATCCCTTCCCTGGATGCCCAGGAAACCCAAGCCAGGTTTGGAGCTGTATTTATGGGATTTCACTTGACAGCTCTTGCAGGCACACTGTAAGACCCTGTGGGTAGGAGAGCAGAGCTGATGCTGGCCCTGTCGATGGCTGGTGTGCCTGGGCACTTGCCTTGGCTGTGACAGAGGATGTGTCAGGCTGGGCTCAGTGCTCAGCCCATGCCCTCAGACAGGGCTTTCTGCCTGTGCACAGCCAAGAAACCATCCCATGAGAGGCAGTGAGAAAAGGGGGCTTTGCTCTGCTACATGCAAGTCAAAAAATGAAAATGCTCCAGATAACTCAAATTTACAAAGTGTTTCAGACTTCATTCAGAGGATGTTGTGGTGCTGGCTGGTGGCAGCAGGTGTGACAGCACTGAGCCAGACTGCAGCCATTTCTTTCCAAGTTTCCTGGTCTGAATGACAGGTGTCTACCAATAAAGGCAGAAGCTTCTCTTTGAAATGGAGGATTAAACCCCCCCCATCCAAATTATTATTATAATTTTGAAATTAAGGGATTCTCGGGCAAAGATAGGTGAATTAGGAATAACAGTTCTTTACTGGGAAAATTAAGATAGAAATATAGTATTACAAAGAACAATCCCAAAACACTGACAGAGTTCAGAATCCAAGCTGACACCCCGCCAGTCAGGCAGGGTGTTGGCAGCAGTCCCATTCAATGGTGGCTGCATCCTCCTGCAGTGGCAGATGTGGTTCAGCTGGAGCAGTGCTCCTGTAGAAGGTGCAGTTTTCCTCTGAAGGTCCAGGGATGATGTGGAAGGGTCTGGCTTTCCTCTGGAATCCAGTGGAAAGAAGGTACCTTGGTGTCCAAAATCTCAGTTTTTATCTGGGTAGGAAAGGCTTGGCTCCTCCCCTGGCTGGAGCATCTCCCAGTGGGATGATGTAATTTTATCAGTCATGCACTGGGACTCACTGGGCCAGCAGCAGATGATATCTCCTGGAGGGAGGATGGGCTGTGGAAAAGATAAAGATGATTGCCCCAGCTGGTTTAAAGATGGCCCATTAGCAGATAATATGTGCCATGGAGATCAGGGTCACTTCCCCACCTGGCTGCAACAGATGGGGACAGAATACACATTTCTGGCCACATTAACCCAGCACACCAAGGCAGCTGGTTAAGAAACATCGCTGGCGGTGGGAGCTGGAGCTCAGTGAGCTCTGTGCCCCCTGTGTGCCAGCCCAGGCTGTGTGTGTCCCTGCAGGTGCACCCCTGGCTGAGCAGGGGCGGCGCGGAGCCGCTGCCGCTGGAGGAGGAGCACTGCTCCGTGGTGGAGGTCACCGAGGAGGAGGTCAAGAACTCTGTCAAGACCATCCCCAGCCTGCCAGCTGTGGTATGTGTATAATACACCACATCCTCTGAGCAGGACTTCTGGACAGCAAACTAATATGATTATGCAGAAGCTGATTTATTGTTTACTTTTTAGCCCTAATTATACATTCTAAGACTCCTGTCTACACAATTATGCATTTTTTGATTGGTGCTTTTATGCTGTTCACACGCCTTGCACGAGCTTCTCTGGTACAATGATTGGTGGTTGTCTAAAACTTCACCACCCACCTTTATCTTGGGTTTTCTAATCTTGGTGTTTTGTTTTTTAGTCCTTTTCTCCCAATTTAGCACAATTTATGTTTCAGTGGCTTTGAAGGGTTTCAACAAGTTATTGAAAAACACTTAAAAATGGCTTATTTTGTGCACTTATTATAAAAATTGGTTTAAACTAAGAAATATACAGAAAAACAGCTAAGTGAAGAAACAGTAAAAGATGCAGAAAAACAACTAGGCAGCAAAATATGGGGAAAACCAGCTAAATATAGTTTGGCTGGTGCACACAATACAGAGAGGTTTGGACTTTTCAGACATGTCACTGTGGCTTAAACTTGTTCGGTATTAGTGCACAGGGGGCTGTGCTGAAGTCTTCAGCTGGAGGAGGAGGTTTGGAGAGGGGACATGAAATCTTGGCTTTTTGAGCCAGTGTGAAGTTCTTGTGCCTGAGCACTGCAGCACCCTGGCTCTCCCAGCAGCTGCTCTGTGGGTTCCTTTGCTGTGGTGCTGTAACATGTCAGCTGCATTATTGAAGAAGCTGTTGTTTCTCCTTTAAAGTAGCTTCCAGGAGTCAGTGCTGCTGTTCTCACTGGTCTGTTCTCTTCCCCAAAGATCCTGGTGAAGGCCATGCTGAGGAAACGCTTCCTTTGGGAATCCCTTCGAGGTCCAGACGAGGAGGGAGGAGAGATCCATGTCAGCCCCAGGGAACCTGCTGATGTAGGTACCTACAGGCAGGCCAAGCTGTGGGGGATGCAGCTTGCAAATCTGCAAAAGATTTAAAGCATTTAAAGATTAAAATTTAAAAATATTAAAATTTGAAAGCATTAAAAGATTTAAAGACAAAACTCCCTTCTGCATCAAACACTGGAGATAAAATCTACCTCAAGTCTTCTCAGGTTGAAATACAGGGTACTACTGCAGCCTAAAAGCTCTTAGGGATGCAGTTTTCTCTGGCCTAAACACATGTGAGGTGCTAAACTTGAGTCTGTTTTTTCACCTATTAGTTTATAATGCTGTGATCAAAGATCCATTAGAGATTGGTGAAGTAAAATAAGTCTACTTTGGATATATATTGGAGGGTTTAATTCTTCTCTCCTTTCTATGGACAACAGAAATAGTACCAAATGTGCAGTTTATGTAGGTTTTTTAACTCAAAATGAGGTGATGGGATTTGACCTGTGGTCTGGGGCCCAAGTCTGGGCAGAGACATCCTGGTCAGACAAAAGAGAGCACTTTGAAAGTGCTTTTTCACTTGAGAACACATACAATATTTTTTCCACATGGTTTTTTGCCAGTTAATGAAATAATGGAACACATTGCAAGGGGATACTTTGGAGGTTGGGTATAAATTACTATACTGGGATTAAAAAGGGAATAGAGATCTTGATGACTAACAGATTCATCAACAGTTTTTAAACATGATGCTGTGTACAGGGATGGGGAAAGAAGTCTCCTATCCTTTACTTGGTTCTTACTCTTCCTCTCTCAATTTTGTCAGTCATTCCTTTTGGAGCCAGGATTCTGCGCCATCAGTCCAGTAAATAACAGCTGGACCAGTAACCTGATCTGGGACAATTATTTTATATAAATAAAGTTCTCATCCTACAGGATCTATAAGGCTGTGGCTGACAACCACAAAGCTGTGTTGTCCTGAAATGATTCTTTTCCACCCAGAATCCCAGTCCCATTCCTAGCAGACTCCTCTGGGTCTCACTGCACCATTGACAACACAGTTAGAGGAGTCTGTCTCTCACAGGTGTGTGGGGATTTAAGGGCTCAGCTCAATTAAGGATGATAATGTTCTAGCTCCCCAGCTGTGTGTTGAGACTTTAGTGAAGACTATGTCTTGGTGTCCATGGCCAGACTCCAGCTTGGCATTTGAACACCCTGTTCATGAGTGCTGCTGTGGAGCAGGGCAGTCACAGCTCCTTTGCCATCTTAGCACAAGGGATTTGTCCTGATTTGTTTCTTTTAACTCAGTGCCTTTCAAATTAGTTATTGCTAATTGGACACATGTTACTACCCATATCGTCATTATCATTCCTGGTCACTGCACTGCATTGCTCTGAAATGGGGAAACATTTACTAAATTTGAAGAAAAATGTGTTTTATTCTTCCCACTGTCCCAGACAGGTAACTTGGAGCAAGGCAGAATTTCTTGTCAAACCTTGCTTGAACTGATATTTCAGTCTGAACCTGTGTCCTAAAGGGACCTGTTCCCTTCTACCTTCATTTGAGATGCTTGGTGGTGGAAAAAACTCCTTGACCCTTGATGCTGGTTCCTGCCTGGAGCTGGGTGCTTTAGTATCTGCTCAAAAAAAAACCAAACAACAAAGGTCATTTGGTCCCAGGTAGCTGTGGAACTTCTGATCAGCCACATTATCAATGTCTTGTCCTTTATAAAATATTCTTAGGCCTTCAAGATGAGTTACCTCTACTTTTGTCTCCTTTTAAAAATTGCTAGTCAGATTTTTCTTAATTCATTGAAACACAGCATCTTTCCCTGTCTCAGCTCATTCTAGCCCTGTGCATTTTCAGGCTCCTTGTACAGACGGAAAGGTTTATTTTTTAAAGCAGTGTGTAATTTCTGCTGTTGTGCTGCAGTCTCTGGTACCCTGGGTTTACAAAACCATGCCAGGTCAGGGATGGAGCTGCAGCCCCTGCTGGGCTGGCCTCTGCCCAGCTGTGTGAGCACTTAGAAATATCCTAAATCAATGTGAATGTGCCAATTCTCCACTGCACTAATCCCTGTGCCTAATTTCTCAGTCTCATGCCATCAGTGCCAATATTTGGCAGCAACAATTGACTTAATCCTAAATTATTTCATGCTCAACTGGAGCTTTGAGAACCCATCTCAAAACTATCATTTAAAGAAAGGTACTTGCAAAGTCTCTCCAACAAATGCTGCTGTATATTAAACACTACAGCAGGGATGCTTCTTTTAAGGCATATGGATTATCATTATTTCAGACTTTGGAAAACACTTTACTGACTGAATCTAATAAAAATAACTTCAAATTTAAATAGATGTGTTGGATCTAATGGCATTAATTTCAAGTGAGCCATGGCTAAGTGGGAAATATTCATTGTTCAGTGAGTTATCTCTTGATCACAGTTTTATTTCCTCAGGGGCAAACAGAGTAGACACCAAGCTCATTCACTTCTTAATTCATATTGGTTGTTCCCAAGAAAAACCATCCTTGCTGCACATATAAAGTGACAATGTTATGAATAGAGCTGTGTTAAAATAAGTTTCAAGTGAGTCTTGGTTTCTGTGGGGTTTTTGGATCTTGCAGGAGCAGATAATATTGCTGTGGTAAGGCTCTGCAGAGATTCTGCATGTCCATCACCCTTGTGGCTGGACAGGGAACCCCAAAATTGGGACATGCCAGGGAAGCAGTGCCTGCAGCCACCACTGTGCTCTGGACATGTGGCTGCCCAGGAGGAGCTGAGAGAAAAATGAGCCACACACTCCCAAGCTCTCCCCCGACAGAGCTCCCTCCCCCCAGTGGCAGTGTCTTTAGACACTTCTGTAATATTGCATCTCCTTATAGTTGTAGGTAGGAAATAACTTCTTGTGTTTCTATGGAAGAAGAAAGGAAAGCAATGAACATACTCCAGTTTCACATTCAATTTATTTAATTAGGCTGTATGTGAAATTGCCAGAGCCCCACTCACTGCTGCTTCAAGCATCTTTCATCTGTGCCATTTCTGAGGATATACTCTGCAGGAAATCCTCTGGCACTGAGCTGAGCTCTGGTACCAGAGCTTTCTGGTATTTGATGCCTAATTGATGACTCTGAAAATGGAGCTGTCCTTCAAGCTCACTCTTTGGGATTTGGAGAGAAGGAAACTAAATCATGTGGCTGAATCTTTTTTTAATTTCTCCTGCATTACCTACACAGCATGCTGGGCTCTGTTCCTGGAAATGCTCTGTGCAGATGCCTGTGGTAGCAGCAGGGCTTTGTTGTTGCAACCTTGATGCCTTTAGAGGACACCATTAAGACACCACTGATATGAAACAGTTCTTAAATTAATACTGGGAGAAGAGAAAGGTTTTTTTTAGCACTCTTTAGACCTGGAAGAAGCAAATCCTCTCCTGGCTGTTATTTATTGCTCTGTTTATCAGCAGTGAGCAGTTAAAAGGCAGATGTTCAGTGCAGACACACTCAGCAGGTGGAGGGGAGCTAAAATGAAGATGCCCCATTTAGCAGTCCTTGCTTTGCACACCTAGAGTGGTGTGAGTGCTGCCAGCTGTCACCTCACCCTGCCTGCCAGCTGGCAGTGGCCAGGTGTCTCTGGGTCCTGCCTCTCTGCAGGATCTCCAAGGACAGGCAGTGATCCATGGAGTCTCACAGACCCTGCAGGCCAGGTTCAAACCCATCGTTAATGGTGGCTTCAGAAGCAACTGATCTTTTCTAATTTTCCAGCTCCAGAGTATTTTTTAAGCCCAGTTCAGCATTCACAGCTAAGTTCTGGATTTCTGGTAGCAGTGTTTGCTGTGTTTCTTCTGCCTGCTCCACATTTCTACTGATTGAGTCAGCACTGGCTTCACCACATTTTATTGCTCTCATTTATTGCAACTACTACCTATCAAATTAATTGCTGTATTTTGACAGACCAAATTTACTTTCTCATTATAGCTGCTAATACTATTGATGAAATGTGGTTGTCAGCTCCTCTGTGGGGGATCAGTTGGTATTTAAAAAGCCTCCTCTGTTTCCAGCCTTCCCAAAAAGAGACCACCAGGGCTGTCCCTGCCCTTAGGGCCATATTTTCCATGTAGGTTAGGCAGGAGGAAGCCAAGGGAAAAAGGAGGTAAAACAAGTAGCTGGCCCAGGTGTCCAAGCAGAAGCAGCTTCTCCCAAAGAGAGAACTGCATGTTTTGTGGGAAGAGCCATGCAGGTAGGTATCCTCACAGCTGTGGCACAGGATTTTTCTCTGGAATGACCAGGGAGGGGCTCAATGCTCCTGGGGCTCTGCCCCACTGCACAAGGGGCTGATAGGACACAAGAGCCCAGAGGTGCCCAATGCCATGGCCCAGGGTTACCTGGAGCTCTCAGCAGTTCTGGGGCTGGGTTTGTACCAGTGCTCCCAGTGCCTGTCCTCATCTGTCCTTCAGGTAAATGTGGCTGATGTTCCATCCCCATCCCACTCTGCATAGGCACAGAAATAGAAGCTCCTTCTCCTGCTGCCACTGTCTTCATGATCACTTTCTTCCTTTGTCTCATTGTTTTGCTCTCAGGGACAGATTCCTCTTAAACACATCTGTATATTTGCATCCATCTTTAAGGTAATTCCATGTCTGTGTTTCCCCTGGGTGCTGTAGAATCCTGTGTCCCTTCCTCGGTCTGTGTGGTCTGTGTGGTAGTGAGAGCATTTGGCTCCATCCTTCCTTCCTGTAGGAGCAGCTTTCCTGCAGTCATTCTGTGTGTGTGACACTAATGTTTATGTATGCTTTTTTATTACTATTTCTATTTGTGATTCTCTGGCATTTGAGCTGCTTTCAGGGAGGGAGGGTTGAAAAAAAAAAAACAGTTGGGTTTTAGAAGGAACTGGTGCTCAGCCCCATGTTTGCAGAGGGAATAGCTACAGAATTTGGGAAAGGCTGAGCTTCATAATTTGAGTTTAATATTTAGTGGTTATGCAAAAGAAAGGGCTGGAGCCATCTCTCTTCAGATGCTGCACCACTGCCTTGTGCTTCTGCCCCTGGTGCAGCACTGGGAGGGCTCTGGGATGACCAAAACTGGTTGCTCCAAGTGACCACCCCACCCTACCCCAGCCAGGACTTCACCAAAACATGGTCACTTGTCCAACCACTTGCATAGACCCTTGTGGGAAGTGTTGGTCCAGTTAATTCTGTTAAATAACAAAATAACATTAATGCAAACCATGATGAGCTGCTTACAGACACCTCAGTGGGAAGTTCTGTGGCAGGACACAGCCTCCAGCCAGGCTGGGAAATTCTGAACTGAGAACTGGGAAGCAGCCACACATCTCTAAGCACCTTTGGGACCAGCTCCAGCACTGTGGAGACTCTGCCTGGCCTGGTTTATTGCTCTGAGACAAGTGGATGAGCCAGAGCCAGGACGTTGCCTGCTCTGAGTGAGGAAGGAGTTGCAGAGATTCTCCAAAAATAACCAGGAGAAGGCAAGCAGGGTGGATGGGGACTGAGAGCTGGTGCCTCTGCCTCCTGCTGCATGAGGACAGGTGATTGCACTGAATGGGGACCCAGTGGAGGAATTAGGCCCTTGCCAGGGGTTGTGTTTGTGCTGTGTAGGTTGTTCTACACCATCCCTGTGTTTGGGAGGCCAGTGTGGGGAGCCTCATTCCTTGCTGGACATGAAACACCTGGGAATCCCACAGCTGCTGTGGGTCACAGCCATGTGCTCTCCTGGGTAATTGCACAGACCAGGCTTTGCTCCCCTGTGGCTTAAAAAAAATAGGAGAAATAGAGTCTTATTTCTTGCCAAGAGTTATTTACTGGAGATTCCCATCCAGCCTGAGGCCTCACAGCACAAGTCTGGCTCTGTGCAGACATGGAGCTCTGGTACTGGATCTGCTGCTCCATGACAGCCCCAGCTGTTTGGATGGTGTTTGCCACCATGAGGGTCCTGTCACCCTCACATTGAGGTGTTTGGAGAGGCAGGGGCTTCTCAGGGTGCTGGGACAGCATTGAAGACTCCCCTGACAGGAGCAGGATCAGCAGGGTGCACCAGGCAGGGAGCTGGGCTGTGCTGAGCTGCCACAGAGCAGAGCTCCTGCTGCTAAATGAGGTGATCAATCATTTGAAGAGGGGGATGACAGGCACTGAAGACAGGGCTGTTCCTCAGCCTGCTCTGCAGGGAAATGGTCCCTAGGTTCAAGGTCAGGTTTATTACAGGGCTTTACTGAAGTGGAGGGAGAAGGGAACATGATTTTTAAATATTTCTGGTTTCTTCAAAAATTGGGTTAGCTCTGTGTGTATTTTGTGTTGTTCCTAGCCAGGAAATACCCCTGGAACTCACTCCCCCCAAACCCTGTGTGCCCCAGGCACATGCAGCAGCACTGACACTCCACTGCCAGGCTGCAGTGTTCTTCAGAATGCCCTGGCACAGAGCAGCTGTGGCTGCCCCTGGATCCCTGGAATGCCCAAGGCCAGGCTGGGCAGGGCTTGGAGCAGCCTGGGATAGTGGAAGGTGTCCCTGCCCTGAACAAGATGATCTTCAAGGTCTGTCCTTCCAACCCAAACCATTTCATGATTCTGTGATGCAGCACAGTGGTGTGAGTGAGGCAGGACACCTGGGAGACACAACTGCTTGGAGATCATCACCTCCTCTGTGCTGTGGATATCCTTGTGATGGAGAAATGGGTGTTTTAGGTGAAGTCATCTGCCTGCAAGGTTTCTGCTGTGGGTGGCACCTGGAGGTGTCCCCTTGTGTCCATGCAGCACAGTGACAGTCACATACTGGGGGTGGCTGGGCTGGGTGGAGGTGCTGCTCTTGAGGATGCCCTGCAGTGCAGTACAGCTCAAGCCTTCTACATGGGAAAACATCAAAAGTTAGGAGTAGGATGAAAAGGCTGAAGTTATTGTGGTCTATGTGCAATGCAAGTAAGTGACCTTGGCTGAGATTCTAAGGCTGCTGCTCTCAGGTTTTGGGGACTGCTGTTTTGGGGACCAGGCAAACTCACAGAAACCAAAATCACAGTTTTTGTGTATGACAAACTGGATTCTGGTAGAAACATTTAATTTTACTGCCATTTACAGCAGCACTTTGGAGAAGCAGTTGTGGGATCAACTGATCCATTCACGCTGATCTTTATAAAAAAATCAGATTAAAGGAGAGCAAGCCAGAACTCTGCAAATGCAAACTAGATAATTTGAAAACCATGCTGCTGGTCTGCAAGACTTTCCCCTAGAACCTCGTGGAGAAAGGCTTTCAGGGAAATGGAGAGCTCAGTTTTTGGGAGCAAGTGTCTGGGCACAAGCTGCCCATCACTGCAGGGCATCGTGCTGGGATATTGCTGAGGTATTGTGTCAGCACTACAGGTGGGTTCATGGCTGTTCCTTGTTGATGTTTCTGACCTGGGTTGGACAAAACCCCCCCCTGCCTCACTCTGTGCCTATAAATGTGTTTATTTTCTTGCCCCCCTGTAGAAGCCAGGGCAGCAGAGAAGCAGCCAGGGACCCGGAGCTGCCCGACGTGAGCGAGGACGAGGCTGCATCCTGAGGCCAGAGCTGCCAGGGGCTGGCCACACTCATCACCCTCATCCCCCAGCCCAGGGCCTGGCAGCAGCAGCAGCAGCAGAGCCAGCCCAGCAGACATGGACCAAGGCAAGGCAGGCAGGAGCTCAGAGCAGGACAGAGGAGCAGAGGAGCCGTGGCTCTCCGTGTGTGCCTTGCTCTCCACCTGTGCTTCACCCCGGGCTCTCAGCCAAGGAATGGGGTTGGTTTGCCTCAAGGGTCATTCTCCTCCAGAGACTTTTATCCTTGTGTTTTTGCATTCTCTACTTCAAGCATCAGGGAAAAACAAATGACATTATAGACAGGTTTTGTATCAGAGGGCAACTGTTTTATTTAATGCACTTGTGTGCATCAGGAGTCTGCTCCTGGTGTGGAGGTGATGACAAAATGTTTTTGGATATCAGATAAAAGAGGATGAGATCTTGCTGTTGGAGTTAACACTGTCCCTCCCTATGCCTTTCATTCTCCCCTTTTCCTGTCACCCCTTGGTTCTGCACAGTGTCAGCCCTGCCCCCAGCCCTGGCCTTAGTCAGGGCAGTGCTGTAAAGCAGATTCCCTGCTGTGCAATGAGCCTGGGGATGTCATAGAGCTCTGGGGCATGGGGATATGCTGCTACAGAACAGCTTAGTGCTCCAGGGACATCTGCCAGGGCTGCTTCTCCCAGAGAGCTGGGAATGCCATCAGCCCCATCAGCTGCACCAGTCCTGCACCCACAGACCATGTTCTGCACCTGGAAAGAGAGACAGGCTTGGCTTTGCTTTATTTCATTTCCTTCTCTTCCTCATCTCTTGTGTAACTGATGCTTCTAAACTTCAGTTTTCTGAAATTTACCCAAACTGGGACAGGTTCCTAGGATGGGAAATGTTGGTGGAGAGTGTTTAGAAACTACGGAGTGCAAGTTCACAACTTGATCTTTTGACTTTTTTTTTAAAGGCTTTAATTTTTAATTTTATTTTAAGACTCTGGTTTTTATGCATGTGCTGATGCTGCTATTTTATCCATAGATTGCTTCTAAATTTGGGATTAGAAGCTTCATCTCAACAGTTTGACAACTGGTGAGATTGCACTTAAAAAGGCAAATACAAAAAGGCAAATACAGCCATTTCTGTGGCTGTTGACTGTACAGCCTGTGTGGATAATCAAACATTTCACTCTTCCATTCAGACAGTAAAAACCAGTGACATCCATCTGTCAAAATATATGTCATTATTTTTCCTTGAGCCTTATGGGGTCTGAACATGCCCCTGGGAAACCAGTGGGATTGGAATCTTATTTTATAGCACTTAAAGAAAGGATTAAATTTGGTTCCTACATAATCATCTTAGTGTCTGTTTTTAGGTTAAATCTGAGGACTTGGGACTTTGTTCCCTCATTTTTTGTGCAGAGGGGCACAAGTACAAGGGTTGTTGTTGGTGACTGGTGTATCCTGGTGCTCCTGTTCTGTTTGCTGCAGTCTGATTTGGTGGTTCCCAACATTTTATAGCTGGGCTTTGCTGCTGGTCCTTTTTGTGTGTCCCCAGCCTGTCACCTCCCCTCCCTCATCCTCAGCCACCTCAGTGGGATGCACAGCAGTCACCAACCTGGGCTCCTCCTTGCATCTCACCTGTAAATATTGGCAAAATGGGGGAGAACATTGCTGCTTCTCTACTTAGAGACCTTTAGTGTTGAAAGCTGGCAATGCTGTAAAGGTTACTGCTATGGGCCTGAACTCTGCACTGCTGCTTCCAGGTGCTAAATCCTGCCTGTTTGTCTGCACCAGCTGTGAGCTCAGCATCCTCTGAGGAGCCTGGTCCTGCACCAGGAGGATGCCCTGATCCTCCCCCCAGCCTGGGACACACTTCTGCTTGGATCCTGCTGCCTTGTAATGAAGATTCAAGTACCCAGAGGTAGGGAGTGAAAAGCCTGAGAGCACAGGGGATTCTGAAAATGGGAAAGATTGTCCAGGTGCCTGTGGAAAGGACAGTCTCTGGACACAAACTGATCTGTGCTGTGGTGCCACCAGCTCCTGCTGCACACCAGGGGCCAAGCTGTCCTCCAGTTTGTGGACAAAACTGGTGTCCCCAGGGCCAGGGAGTGACCTTGGAACAAGGACACATCTCAGGAACATGCCCTACCCCATGCAGAAAAGGGAGTTCTGGTAATCCTCATCCCTGTGGCACTTCTGAAATCCAAGCAATACCTGGGTTGTGCTCAAAGAGCTCTAAGAATGCAAACGTGGGGTTGGTTATTTTATTTTAATCTGTGGCAAGAAAAGTCTGCTAACCCAGGCAGTTGGTGCCCCAGGGGTGGGAGCTGGTGGGGCAAGGCTGCAGGAAGCTGTTCTCAGCCTCAGTTACTGCAACCAAACAAATGGTGAGTTACAAATGAGCTCTATATCCTTTTCCTTAAGTGGTACCTAAATCATCACTTCAATTTTGGAGTGGAATGGATGTTTTTTATGATTGTCTCAAAATCTACTTTGAAATATTTGCCCTTTCAGCTAAAAGAAATCCTTCTGGAGCTGTTCCCACAGGTGCAAGAACCAACTCCTTGAGTTGTACAGCTGAGCTCTGAGCTGGTGTCACACCTTGTTCCTTCAGCAAATCTGCCAAGAGTCTTTCCTTTATAGCCCAGAAATCACCCCTATGGTGTCACAGACAGCAGCCTGAAAACTTGCATGAAATGAGATGAAAAATGTGCCCTGGCAGCAGGAGAAACACTCAGATAGGCAAAAACAGGCTCTACTCACTCAGCTGCATGAAATCCTTGCTTGTTTATGTGCATGTTAGAGCAGCTCAGAGCAACACTAGTTCTGCTCTGGAGAAAGGAAGAGACTGAAGAGAAGGGATTTATTTGAGAATAAACATTGCTGGTGAGGCAGTGCTTTTAGCTCTTGAGTAAAATCATTCTCTTTAGCTGGATGGGTAAATATTTGTCTGCTCCTCTCAGTGATGGAGGGGATGGGGTTCAGTGTGGGCTCTGCAGAGCAGGTGTGGCACACATGCTTTGATGTGTGCTCTGTGTTTTTCCCCTCCAAATCCTCACCTCTGCTGTTCCTGGAGCTGGGCTCCTCTTTCCCTGCATCTGGTCAAGTTTTCCAGACTCTTCCAAGCTGAGGATGATTTTCTGGAAAGAAATTTCCCATTTGGGGGAACAGCACATCTCTTTGATCTCCAGGTGGATTTCTTTGTCTTGCTCAATTAATGGCTGTAGGTTTTGGGGGGTAGTGCTAAGTAAAAATCCTGGTCAAGTCTCTTCTGTCCTCCACTGAGGAATGCACAGTCTGTATTTTTTGGGCAGGAATGTGCTGCTGTGGATGTCACACCTGCAAACAGAGGAGGTTTTCAGCATCAGGGCTGCTGGTGGGAAAGCTGACTTTGTGTAGGGCTACAACCAGAGGGAGCCTGACAAGGGACAGTGTAGCTGCTCATGCAAAAAAAAGAGTGGCTCAATAAAACAACTTCCAGGGTGTGATTTCATTCCTTATTTATTGCCAGACTTGCAGAGAGGAGCTACTGGGAGAAATTTCGTGTTCCTTCAGCACAAATCTGTCCTGCAGCCCTGGGCAGCGCTGCCATGGGGGAATTTCTGTGATGGGTGGCTGGGAGCTTGTTTCTCTCCCCAGCTCAGTGCTTTCCCTCTCGTCTTGCCCAAAAACCCCATGAGCTTTGTCCCACCAGTCCTGAGAGCCCCAGGCTCCCCCAGGGACAGGGATCTCAGTAAATTTCCCAAGGCAGGAGGGCTGTGCTGGGGGATGCCACTGAGAGCTGAGCACCCCTGGTGTGCAGCAGAGACTGGAAAGCAGAGAGAGGGGGTTTGTGTGGAAATAGAACTTGGATGAGGTGCCAAACTTCTCTGCTTTAGCAGGGCACATTTGTAGTGGAGTTTGCTGAGCAAAGCAATGCAAGGCATTCCTTTCTGGTCCAGATCCTGCTGCACAAGTCCATGCTTGGCTGGAGTCCCTCCCAGGCTGAATTAACCTGGGTGATGCCATGACCCTGCTGCTCTGAATGCAGCCTTCCATGGGATGAGGGAAGGCAAGCAGCTCATCAGTCACTGCCTTGCTCCTTCCCTTCCTGAAGAAAAGCCATGAATGCTCAGAGCTGCTGCTGGCAGAGCCCACACCCTCCGTCAGTATCCACAAGCCATCAATCAAAGTGCTCCCAAAAAATGGTGTGAATTCAAGAAAACATGAATTGCAATTCCTGAGGGTACAATGCAGAGCCTCTGTGCTGTAATTTTGCTGCTCTTTCTAATTTCCAGGCCTGTTCTGTTGGTATTTCAGTCTCTTGTTGCACTTGAAGTTGCACTTCTGCCCCTGTATGTGCTCTGCTATGATTCTGGCATGATGTAAATGCACTCAGTACTGTGACAGCACGTGGCTGTTGCACTGTAAATATGTACCATGAAGAGAGAGGCTATTTTTTGCATGCTTTTGTACTGTAGAACTGATGAGAAAATGACAATAAATTCCACAGAGATGACTCTGGGTGTGAGTGCAGTTCCTCAGGCAGCACTGGCTGCTGGTTCCTGGGTGTTTGCAGCTGCAGCAAAGGGGTTGGAGGCATTCCTTTCATCACCCTTTCCATGCTGGGTTTTTCCTGGATGAAGAAGCTCAGGGTCTGTGACACATCCCCAGCTGTTCCAGCCTCTTGCAGTAATGGGGCTGCTGAAATTGTCTTGCCTTCCTTCCATTTGCTTCCAAAGAAAAGTGCAATTTCCTTTGCAGAGGGGCTGGCCTGGGTTGGAGCTCACTCAGCAGAGTTGTGGAAACCCCAGCAAATCCTGGGCTCAGCTGGTGCCATGGGGCAGGACTGGCTGAGCCTGCCCTGCTCCAGGCATCTTCCTCCAGGAGGGGAAGCCAGAGGCACCAAGCTCCTCTCATTTTTATATTACAGGAAAAAAAATGTTAAAAAAGATGAAGGCATCTCCTTAGCCCTGACAATGATGTTGCAAGGCTGAGAGAATTGGGGGTGTTCAGCCTGGAGAAGAGAATATTTCTTGAGGATGGCAATGACATCCTGCAGTGAGCCATATGCTCAGTCCCAAACCTTGCCCTGATGCTGATCTCAATCTCACTCTGTCCTGAGACACACTCACAGTCCTGGATTTAACCTCATCTCAGCCCCAGACTTGTGCAGCCCCACACCCAATCTCAAGGCCAGGCCTAAGGCAAATGGCACATTTAGCCTTAAGCCCAATTCCAACTCTAATCTAAAAGCCAGCCTTAACTCCAAGGCCAGCCCCAATTCTGGGCACTTCCCAAATGCTCAGCCCTGAACCAAATGTCACATTCAGCCAAAGCCAGCCCCAACTGCAGCTCCAATCCCAAGCCCAAGGGCACTGTCAGATTGAGCCCCAGCTTTGAGCCTGGTGAGAGTGCAGAGGGAGGCAGCCCTTGGGACAGGTGTCAGAGAGGGGGATGAGATGAACACACTGATCCCTGAGGATGCAGATGGCCTGGAAATGCCCAGAAGTAAAAAGGCAAGCCCAGCCCTCTGTTAGAAGGTGTTCCAGAAGCAAGTGCCCTGGAGCTGCCAGCTCCCAGTCCATGGCTCCCAGGATGCTGTGGCCAAAGTTAATGCAAACCCCCTCTGTCCCTCCCACAAAAGGGGAGGAGGATGGAGACCCCCAAGCCACCTGAAAGGGGAGAGTGGACAGAAGTTTCCCAGTCTCCCATAGAGCAGATGAGGATGGAGGCACCCCAACCCCTACAGAGAGGAGGAGAATGGTGCCCCCCCCCGACCCCATTCAGAAGGGAGAAGCACAAAGACCCTATTTTTTTTCATTTAATTTTTTTAAAAATTTTATTTTATTTATTTTATGTTTCTGTAGCAGTAAACCAGGATGTTGCTAGAGGTCTCTGGCTCTGTTCCCAAAAGGGCAGCCTATGAACATGGCATCAAAGTCCATGTACCACCAAAACTGCAGGAAAAACAGAAACTCTCCAACAACATCTTTTCAGTGTCAGAGAAGCAGACATCCCTTTATTCTGGCCAGGACATGCAATAGAATTATTTCATCCACATATACCTGGCACGTGCAGTGACAATCACTCTGACCCCCACGATTCTTTA
This sequence comes from Luscinia megarhynchos, assembly GCA_034336665.1. Lineage (NCBI taxonomy): Eukaryota > Metazoa > Chordata > Aves > Passeriformes > Muscicapidae > Luscinia > Luscinia megarhynchos. The sequence goes on from CM067581.1 coordinate 4,313,228, forward strand.
CCAGACTTTTCTCATATTTCTCCATAAAGACCCCAAAGAAATTCTCCTTCATTGCTTCTGTATTATACAATGTTTAGGATCTGACCTCTTCCCTGTGAGGGTGGGCAGGCCCTGGCAGTGGTGTCCTAGAGCAGCTGTGGCTGCCCCATCCCTGCAAGTGTCCCAGGTTAGACAGGGCTTGGAGCATCCTGAGATTGTGGAAGATGTCCCTACATGGCAGGGGTGGGACTGGATGAGCTTAAAATCCTCCCAACCCAAACCAGCCTGGGACTCTGTGTTCTGCTCAAACACACAACAGACCCCAATAGCTGCCAATGCCAATTAATTGCTAATTGATGGATAAATAAATAAATTCCTGGGAACCACCACCACAAAAGGAAGGCAAACAGCTCCGTGAGGAAGACCAACAGAGGCTGAGGTTGGCAATGGGACCGTGAGGGTTTTTTACTGCACAAGAACTCTTTCTGGATTAATGCTGTTGCCCACTCCAGCTAGATTCATGCCCCAGCATTTTGTCAGGGAGTAAATCGAGTACTGAGAGCAGATAATTGCTGCTTGCCTGGGAATACAGTGTCCTGGTGAGGTCACATTGCTGCCACCACTGCACATCTAGCCCCAACATGGTCAGTGACATCTCCCAGGCCAGTAAATGCTCCTGGAGCTCATGGTCGTTTAGGATCTTGCTGGGCACTCAGTTTGGAGTTGGGTCCAGCCTGGTAAGTGGCTTGAAAGCTGCTCCTCCTAATTTTCTTGTGAGTGGGCTATGTATCAAAATGGATATCTAGTGCAGTAAATTATAATTTAGTGCTTATTATAATATTCATTAAGAGCTGCTGTCTGCTGTAGTGTTACACCAAATACTAATTATTAGAAATTAAGGTGACAGGAGGGAATAATATTCTGAATTGTGTAAGTGAGAGTAAGCAGACAAAGCAGCAGGAGAATTTCCTTTCTACAGGGAAATCAGTGGTAATGAAATCCCCAGCAGTACAGCACTGGGAGGCATGGCTGCCCAGGAAAGGGGAGTGATAAGGAGACAAAATTAATTGGAGCTACAAAGACACCAAGCAGAGGAGTCATAGTTGTGAGACCACTGGGTTCAAAGTGTTCACTTTTGGGGAATCACCACCTGGCATGATCCATCCAGTAGATCGACCTCCAAAGGCTCCATCTTGCCTCAATTGTATTTTTCTAGTTTGTTTGCTTGGTTTATTTATTTTTTTTTTAATTCCTCTTAAATTAAATTCCTACAATGATTTTGTCACAACCTAGTCTAATAAAAGGTGTCTCTGCTCATGGCAGGGAACAGACAGATGATCTTTAAGGTCTGTTCCAACCCCAACCCAAGTGCAGCGGGGGTGTGGTGGATGCAGGGCAGGATGAACAGCCAGGGAAGCAGCCAAAGCCATGCAGAACTGTGTGAGGGACACAGTTTGTCCAGTCCCCAGCAAAAAAGATTCATAAACTTCACCCTTTATTATTGTCCAGCTGTCTCCAAGGCCTCCCTCCAGCAGAACCTTTCTAATCAAATTCCCTCTCTCCTACGGTTTAATTAGGGGGAAAAAATAATCTCATATGTGAGAGCAATTCCTTTGCTGCCAGACATTTCCAGGTTTTCCATTTTCTCCTCCTTGAGTAGGAAAAAGTCGTTTACCATGTTCTTTTTTAAAGCAATTTCCAGGAATGCCCAGCATGCAGGGCCAGGAGCCCTCACAGCCAAACCCTGACCGAGTTTCTTTGCTTGAGTAAATCAATGTTTTGCCACTAATGGGAGCCCATTTTCCGTGCCCCATTTATTTTATTGCCAGGGCTGGGGTGCAGGGGAGGCACCCTCTGGAAACCCCAGTGAGGACTGAGAATGTTCACTCCCTTCCTATTTTATGGTGTGTGATGTGCAAACACATTAGGGAAGAGCTGCTCACTCACCAGCTGGAATAACTCACAGTGCCTGGCTCTCTCTCTGTCCATCTCTATTATTTTTTATTTGGAGTTTCCACAGGGTTGTTTTAAGGATGGGGGATGCTCTTGTTCAGTTTGTGCCAGCAAAAATCCCTGTGGAATAAAATTTTTTGCCACAACAGGGTTTTTTTCATTATTAGAATGAAAAAGTACCTTTTCCCCTGCCCTGTGGGTCCCTTCTGCCTTGCTGTGGGATATGGGCAGGGATGGGAGCCCTGAGCCACCGTGGGATGGCAAAGGCAGGAGCTGCCCCACCACCAGTTTGAGGTGAAGCAATTAAAGCTTGTGGCTGCCACGAGCATTTCCTGCCTGTAATTAATGCTTTTAATGAGGAGGCATATGGTAACCCCCTCCCCCCCCCCCCGGGCATTTTGCCAGGTGTGGGTTTATTAACAGCTGCTAATTACACCATTATTCAATGTCTAAGTCAAGGAGGGCTGCACTGTGTGCTCTATCTGTGAATGCTGCCAGAAATTTCTTAATTTAAATTTTCTGTTTTCTCCTTATACAAGGAGCTGAACCCTTGGAGGTTTGCAGGGCAAGCCAGCATCCCTGGGACACAGAGCCAGTGCCTTCCCTGCTTTACCTGACCCCTGTCCATGCACAGGGCCTGCAAATCCAGCTGCACATCCTCCTCCTCACAGCCAGAACATGCTTTTATTGCCAGGGCAGAGTTTTGCTGGACGTCTGATAGTCCCAGGAATTGCTTGAAGCCATTCTCTGTCTGATGGAGTATCCAGCTGCCAGGACACCCTCAGCCCCAGGGATCCTGTGTGTGTCCCAGACCAGGAGGGCATTATCCTGGCAGGAAAACCAGTGGCTTTGCTCCCCTCAGACCTCAGCTCTGCTGCTGGGCTGTTCGTTGCACCAAGTGCTTGACATCGAGGCTTTTTCTTCTGAAAAAGGCTCTTGGAAATGTTTTACCAACAGCTGGTTACAGTTTTTACATTGGGTGTCATGGAGTACCTGTGGGCTTTGAATATTCCAGCTCCATGCAAGTGTTGGGAGAAAATGAGCATGGGTTAAAGCCACACCTGGAGGGTGGGATGGCCAATCTCAGATTCAGTTGTGGATACATTTTCCTGGTTGGTGGCACAGCAGGACACGGAAATGCCAGGGGTCAGGAGTGGGTCACAGCCCAGTACAGCCATGGTGCCCAGCATTCCCTCACCCACCCCTCCAGCTGGGAAGGAGTGCTGGGGAGAGCCCTGGCCTGGACGTGAAATTGTTTCTGGAGAGGAGAAGCATGTGAAAAGGGGAATAATTCCTCGTTGAAGGAAAACAGCGTTGGTGTGTATAAACTCAGTAGGGTCCAGCTTTCTGCCAATCTGTGTGTGGTCACTCTGGAAACAACACCCAGGAAAAGTGTGTCCTATTTACTGAGGATAAAACAACTGAGGAAACACGGCAATTCCTGGTGTCCAGAAAGTTAGAGTTGGGAAAACAGACCAACCTCCTGGGGAGCCGAGCCCTGGGCCGGGCTGCTGGTGCCCTCTGCTGCCAAGTGACACTTTCCACATCCTCCTCAATGCAGGGAAGAAAGAATTCCAAACTGTGTTTTAGGTTTTCAATGCACTTTTTTATTGCAGTCACTTCTAAATGATTCACAGGGTTAATGGCTTTTAAACCTCTATGCTAGTAAAGTAGGAATTAATATTGATATTTAATGATAGGACTAAACAGGAGATTTAAAAACTGCCATAGAAAGATGCACAGACTGTCAGGGAGTTTTGAATTAAGTACAGAGAGAGTAAGTTTAATTAAGACACAAGAGCTTATCAGTATTCATAACACTTTCACAGGAAAGTCTGATAAAACATTAATAAAAGGAACTTTAATATTTAGTAGAAAAGGCACACTGGGCAACAAAAACCTCCTAACAAATATATATAAAGCAACACAAAGTGAAGTAGGACAAAGTGATGGAATTACTCATTTCCTCCAGAGGCTTCTGCTCTGTGTAGCAGCAGCTCTGTACTGAGAGAAACACAAACACAGGTGGAGTGGTGAGGAACCCTGAGATTCCAGAAACTGGGCTGGAATTTGGTTTGATGCCAAGAGATCCCATCAGAACCTTGTCAACATCATGTGTCATCCTTCTCCCTGCATTTCCTCCTTGCTGGCTTTCCAAACACAGTGAAAGGCACCATGGCCAGGGCCAGGCAGCTCCTTGGGAACTGCAAAGTCCCCATGGCCTCATTGACCCCTGCTCCAGCCTCAGGCTGGAAATCACCTGTACATCCTACAAGTCTTAACGAGATTTGTTTTCATAACCTTTAAAACGGGCAATTGCTACACTGTGCTCTAAGGTAACATTCAAAGGTAACATTCAGTGTTTTCAAACACTGGTTATGCAACCAAAATTTAAGAAGTTAACATTTTGAGTTACATTTTACAGGCTTTTCTCCCCTTCCCTCCTTAGATAGGTGCAAACCGGCACAGTCCAACAGCTTTTAGATCAAATCCTGGCAGGACGAGCAGAGTAAGGGAAAGATAATCCCCTGTAATTTCAACCAAGCTCTCTGTATGACATCTGTTGCCTTTTCAGAATTTCCATTACATTAACTGATCATGCAGCTTCATTTTTTTGCTCTTCTCCTCAACATCTTTCAGCACATCCTGCAGTTTCTTAGAGCTCTGCGTTAGGAGGGCAAAGCTTTCCTTGAAGTTGCCGGCCCCGTGCTCCCTGCAGATGTTCTCAAGCCCATCAAAGCACTGCAAAATCTTCTCCAGCTCGGCCTTGACAGCCTTCTGCTCCTCCAGCTCTGCCCGCAGCTGCTGCTCGGCGGCCGCCTCAGCCCTGCACTGCTGCTGCAGCTGCTGCAGCTCGTCCTGCAGCGCCTGGAACTCCTCCTTGCTGTAGGGATACTGCTCCTGCACCCTGTCCTCGGGCAGCAGCACGTTCTTAGGGATGTTCAGCACCAGCTGCAGCAGCACTTCTTCCATCATAGAGAAGAGTTTATCGAAGTGCTCCTTCATGAAGAGCAGGAATTTCTCGGTGCATTTCCGGAGCTGGGGAGGGCTGATTTTGCAGCCGGGAATGCTGTCCAGCTTCTTCAGCATCACGCCCTCCACCAGCAGCATCATTTCGAACAGGTAGTCCTGGAAGGCGATGTAGACGCGCAACATGCACGTCTGGGGGGTGAACCCGAAGAACTGCGCCTCGTAAGCCATGGGATCCACCGACATGGCGGCGGGGCCGTGAGGGGAAGGAGGGTCTCAGAACTCCCCGGTGTTACCGAGGCAGCGGGGCCGCTCCTCCCGCTCCCGTTCGCGGCTCCCACAGAACTCCCCGGTGTTACCGAGGCAGCGGGGCTGCTCCTCCCGCTCCCGTTCGCGGCTCCCACAGAACTCCCCGGTGTTACCGAGGCAGCGCGGACGCTCCTCCCGCTCCCGTTCGCGGCTCTCACAGAACTCCCCGGTGTTACCGGGGCAGCGGGGCTGCTCCTCCCGCTCCCGTTCGCGCGCGGACCGCGGGGCCGGTGCCTCAGGACAGTTCCGATTCCCGCCGCTTTCCCGCCTCGCTCAGCGCCGTCTCAGGGCGGCCCTGCCCGCAGCCAATCAGCGCCCGCCAGGGAGCGCTCGCTGCCCAATCACCGAGCTCTCCGTCCCTCGGCGGGCGGGCCGAGCGCGGAGAGAGCGCGGCCGCGGGTTGGGCTCTCGGCCAATGACAGCGCGGGTGATGGGCGGGAATGCAGCGCGACCAATGAGAGCGCGAAGCGGCGGGCGCGAGCAGGGCAGTCGGCCAGTGAGAGCGCGGGGCGGAGGGAGGGCGCTGCGCTCGGCCAATGGCAGCGCGGGGCGGAGGGAGGGCTCTGCGCTCAGCCAATGGCAGCGCGGGGCGGAGGGAGGGCGCTGCGCTCGGCCAATGGCAGCGCGGGGCGGAGGGAGGGCGCTGTGCTCAGCCAATGGCAGCGCGGGGCGGAGGGAGGGCGCTGCGCTCAGCCAATGGCAGCGCGGGGCGGAGGGAGGGCGCTGCGCTCAGCCAATGGCAGCGCGGGGCGGAGGGAGGGCGCTGCGCTCAGCCAATGGCAGCGCGGAGCGGCGGGAGGGAGCTGCGCTCAGCCAATGGCAGCGCGGGGCGGAGGGAGGGCGCTGCGCTCAGCCAATGGGAGAGCGGAGCGGCGGGCGGGCCGGAGCGGACCGCCAAGATGGCGTACCAGACGTTCCGGCAGGAGTACCTGCAGGTGCCGCCCGTGACCCGGGCCTACACCACCGCCTGCGTCCTCACCACCGCCGCCGTGGTCAGTGCGCGGCCGCGGGAGGGAGGGAGGGAGGGAGGGAGGTGCTGACGGGAATGGGGAGCCCTCAGGCACCGCCCCAGCTCAGAGCCGGGTCTGGAGCCCCGAGGGCCCCCTGAGTGAGGGGATTCCGAAACAGGAGGTGCAAAGCACGAATAAATAACAACAGCGCCAGCGGGTTGTTGTACTGAGGCTCCCACTTGCCAGAAAACTAACAGTGCTGACTGGGGACTTACTGGGCTCTTTTTGCATTGCTGGTTTGGATGTGTATTTTTTTTTTCCTTGTATTGATCCTTTCAAAATGTTCTCTTCTTTTTTCAGCAATTAGAACTTATCACGCCCTTCCAGCTGTATTTCAACCCTGAGTTAATATTTAAGCACTTTCAAGTAAGTGTGTTCTGAAGCACGGGAGATTTTAAACTGTGCTGTAGAGTATTTTAAGTGTTTGTTTTCTCAAAACTGTACTTTTTGTACTAGAAATATACTTTTTAAAGGCTACTGTAGCCAGAGTGCAGACCACTGTACCTTAAAATAGGTCTTAGTTTCATTTTCTGTAAAGGAGATTTTTGGTTCATTGTTACTTGCTTATCTATTTAGACAATAAAATTAAGCTGTCATGTTTAAAGTCCTTGTATTTGTCTTATTTCCAGATATGGAGGTTAATCACAAACTACTTGTTCTTTGGACCAGTTGGCTTTAATTTTTTATTTAATATGATCTTTTTGTATCCTTCACCAAGTGTTGGTTCCCCTTGGCAAGCAGAGCTCCAGAGTGCAGGAATGTTGCTGTACCTGCACACAGGAAAGGTTGAGTTCCTGGGAATTCAGCAATGCCAACTTCACTGGTGTGGGCTTCAAGGGAGTCTCCTTCTTAAGTGGTCAAGAATTATGCCAGTTATTTTCTTGCTGTTAAGAATTTGTACAAGCCTGCTCCTTAAGGTTGATGCTGACCTGGTGCAGGAGAAAATTCCAGGTAACTTTTTTTGTCTCCTGGGTCACCCTCTCTGCTGAAGCATCCAGAAGAGCCAAGTGGTGCAGTAAATTGATAAAACACTTTTAAGCTGATGTAGAATTGAATAGTTTTGTGCTTGAGTCTGTCTCTAAACTCATTTGCAATGGAATTTTCCTGACCTGTGGCCTCAGATATCGGTACTGCCGCATGCTCGAGGAAGGCTCTTTCCGGGGTCGGACGGCAGATTTTGTATTTATGTTCCTTTTTGGAGGACTTTTAATGACTGTATCCTTTCTGTTTTAATCCCAAACTCCTCTAGGAAAGCTAAAGATGTGTGAATGAGAACTGAAACCATGTTGTTACTGTGACACTCAGTTTGTTGCACAAGGAATACCAAATATTTGTTAGAGTGATTTTGAATACTTTGGGATTGTTGCTAGTTCTTCAGATTTTTTTCTGCTTGATCATGGAAATGACTTTATCGGGTGTGGGATCATGCTGAGGTTTGTCTGTGAATAATTAAATTATGCTTTAATGAGATTTTTCATGCTGCAGGTACCCTGAATCCTGCTGCAGCTTTTGATGGACAGTAGTTTGATGTATTTGCACCTGGGAAAGTGGAGTTATCAGCTGTGTGGAAAACACGGGATTACAAATTAAGCTGTGAAATTCCTGACCTCACAAGTGTTTCCTTAATGACCCCTGGCAGCTTTTTGGGCTGTTTGTGAACTTGGTGTTCCTGGGCCAGGCTTTCACCATCATGCTGGTGTACGTGTGGAGCCGCAGGAATCCCTACGTCCGCATGAACTTCTTCGGTCTCCTCATCTTCCAAGCCCCGTTCCTCCCCTGGGTGTTGATGGGCTTTTCACTGCTTCTGGGGAACTCCATCATTGTGGATCTCCTGGGTGAGCAATGGCAACAATCACGAGGATCTGCTCCTCCTCATGTTTTACAAAAAAACAGAAAATGGGGACAAATGCAGGGCTAAATGCCCTAATGCTTGTTGTTAGTTCTTCTGATATATTTATACCAGGCTCTTCTGATTTCTAGCCATTGTAGAATGTTTTGTGCTGTGATAAGGATGGAAGAAGCTTAATAGTATTAGTAGTATTATAGTATTGATGTTTTGGCTTTTTATTGCTTGGAATCAGCCCTGATCCATCATCTGACCACAGCATCAGTCTACTGAAATAAAATAGTTTATGTTACTATTTTATCAACTCTAATAGAGCCAAAACATTGGTATTTTTAATAATGACTGGTTGTTTTCCCAATATTAATGTCCTGTAGTGTAAGTTAAGCTTTTTATCTGCTGTTAACTTTCTTCCTTAGGTTTTGTATTTCTGTATCATCATATTTTCTGTGAAAGAACCAATGTGTGTTGTTTTTCTGAAAACTAGTGTAAAGCATTTGAGAGTTGTAAAGGAAAGCTATTGAAAAATCACCTTTTGGTTTTTGTTTCTGTACCAGGCATTGCTGTTGGGCATATATATTTTTTCTTAGAGGATGTCTTTCCCAATCAGCCTGGTGGTGGGAGGCTCCTGAGAACACCATCTGTCCTGTGAGTATTGTTGTCTACTTTGGAAGAGACATGGAAAAAATGCTTGTTTGGAAAACTGTTTTGGAATTCAGTCACATCAGCTTCTGGTGAATTGGGCAGAGACAGAATTGGGGGGGTGTCTGTTCTTGCTTTTTATTGAACTCATGTTGCCAAACAAGGAGCTGGCATTTGTTTAAGTGGGAACCAACTTAACTGGGAGAAGAGCTGAAGGATTTTACCTTTGGTTTCTCTGATAACACTTGTCAGGCTTTTCTGACAGCTTTTTTTGGTGGCACCAAAGCTGTGTCTCCTGCTGACTGGGAACAGTGGCTGAGGTATTACATATAAGATATATAATTTTTTTTTCTTCTGTAAGTCATCCTCACATCACAATTTTTGGAAAAAAAATCCTTCAGTGTTTATAGTATTGAGTAGTGGTGCTCCCACTCAGTTCCCTCTTGTGTGGATGCTCTTATCCCCCGTGGTGCTCTCCCAGAGCACCTCTGATGGTTGTTTTTCACAGAATCACAGACTATCTTGAAGAGGTCTGGCCTAGAATATTTATATCATAAATAGCAGAAGTCTTGATTTGGCAAGCTCCGAATTAGAGAGCATAAATCCCACTGCCTGGGCAAGCTGTTTTTGATGGAGGACACTGTTCCATGTGCAGCATGTGAGCTGTCCTGATCTTTCTGTGTTTTAAGGAGAGCCCTGCTTTGTGTTTTGCAGGAAGGCAATATTTGACACGCCGGAGGATGACCCCAATTACAACCCCTTGCCCGAGGAGCGGCCGGGGGGGTTTGCGTGGGGAGAGGGGCAGCGCCTCGGGGGATAAATCAGGGGCTGTGCCAAAACCCAGCCACCCCTGGGAGAGACTGGCCTGGCTCCAGCCCCACGGGGGGACTCTCCCTCCCCAGCACAGAGAGGATTCTCTGACAGCTCTATGGTTTGGAATACAAGCACTTTATGGAACGGCAGCCGCACCCAAGGCACTCCCAGCGCCTTTCCCAATCAGGGAGATCATTGTGCTGGACATCATCTGAATCCAGTGGAGCCAAAAATGTAAAACTGGAAACAGTTTGCTGTTGACTTCAGTTAACAAGGCCACACAAGTACTTGTTTAAAGTGATTTCTAAAGCGGTTTTTTCAAGTTATTTGATACATGAAACTATGGGGAACTTTACAGGGGACAAACCCAACTTTTTGGGTTTTAGCTAATTTTTTTATTCTTGGATAAAATAACTACAAGATGATTGAACGGCTAAGTCACTGTTTTAATGGCAAAAGGTTTTTTTAATCTGAGGTGCTGCTGTCTCCAGTCATCTTTGAATTGCAGGAACACAATATGCAGCATAATGCAGCTTTTCACTCTTCCATTTGGGTTTTTTGGAATGTTTTGCAGGCCAAGGTGTCATTTGGGGTTTTTTTCCCCCCCAAGGACTGTGTGTTCAGGTGCCCAATTTTCAGACTGTTGGTTAAATAGATGTGCCTGCAAAATCCATGCCCCATGTGCCCTCTGCTGTTACTGAATGACCTGCAGCACTAGAGAAGGAAATTTGTCTATAGTCAGGACTCAAATGATGATGAGTTGAATAAAATGGCTTGTGGATCCTTTTTGGTTAATCTTCTGTATAATCCTGTAGTCCTGAGGCAGCAGGTGGAAAAGAAGGGGCTGGAAAAAGCAAGTCTTTGAAGAGACTGAGATAACTGAAGCTTTTCCCACAAGTGTCTCAGAACTGCAGGACACAGCATAGTCTGCTCAGGATATAAAATCTGTGGTCTGTGGATGAGGTTTCTCGTGGGATAGTTGTCCAACACAGGCTAGTGAGACTGAGTGGGATTTAGCTTAAAGCTACATTGATCATAAATATCCCTGAAGAGCCACGTAGGAGCTTGGAGCTCAATTTAGCTCATCATGGTCAGTTGTTCTTAAATTGCCATAGAAGGTATTGGGTAGGGTTTTGTTGATTATATCATAGTAGATAAAAGGAGTTCAAGCTGCATCTTCATTCTGTATTTTGGAGCATGGGCTTACCCATGATCTGAGACTAAATGAGATAATCACATATTTTGTTTTTAAAAACTGGCTACAGGTTTTAATTTTTTAAATTTATAGTCCAGGAGGGAAATGTGTGGGGATCTCAGGGGATATGCTTTGTCCACAAGCAGTGTGTTAGATTCTGATAAAATGTGTGAGGTAATTTGTATCTGCATTTTTTATCTGTTAAAGGTTATGAAAACTTAATGGGAGCTGTGGGGAGTTTTACAAGTTTTTTAGGGCAGTTTTGATTGTTTCTAGAAGAGGCTTTTAGTGGTCCTAGAGAGCAAGAATGAAAGTCGTTTTGGACAATGTTGATTCACCGTAGGTTGTGGGGCAGGAATTAGATCAAAACCTTATTTTTTGTGGGGATTTTTTAGCTCAGTGTCTGAGAACCCCTCTGTAGCTTGTTACTGGGACAAGTCCTGAATGGGCACGTGTTCGACCTCTTCCCTCCTTGGCTGCATTTTGCTGCGGTTTGGGGTCCGTGATTTCTCCAAGGGGCTCCGGAGCCGGGAGCGCTGCAAATGGCGGCGGCGGCGGGACTACAACTCCCAGGATGCCCCGCGCAGCGTCGCGCGGCGAGGTCATCGCGGCGCCGGTGGAGCGCGGGAGCGGCGGGAGCCCCGGTACAGCCCCGCGGGACCGGGCCGGGCCGTGAGGGGCGATGGCTCAGGACAGCGAGGGGCCGCCGGCCAAGCGGTTCAAGGCGGCGCCCCATGGCACGCAGCCGCAGAGCGCCGCGCACGTGCAGCGCCGCTCGCTGCCCATCTGCGGGGCCCGCGGGCCGCTGCTGGCCCGGCTCCGCCGCCTCGACACCGCCGTCCTCATCGGTGAGTGCCGGGCCCGCAGTGTCCGCGGGGTGGGCTGGGCTGGGAAACGCTTGGCTGTAAATCTGAAGCGCGGTGAACGAGGAGTGTAGTGACTTTTGTGCTTTGGCACCGGGCACTTCGTTTTTATGGAGAAGGCAAAAGTATTTTCCTCTACTTTCGCTGTCTGCCTGGAGTTCAGTCGAAGCCAGACGGCAGAACTCTCCTCTGCTCAAGACTCTCCTCACTTACATTTTCAGGGTTTTTCACTGATTTTATTATGATTTCTGAAAGTGCAAACTAAAAAGATTTTGTCAGACTTTCAGGAGCTGAAGATACACAGCTTCCCACCTGATAGTCTAAAGACTCAGCATTTATTGTAATTAAATGCAGAATGTTTTCTATGTGACTCCTGTTAGTGTCCCACCACGGACACTTCACCTCCAGAGAGGCTGGAGTTTCTAAAGCACAGCGTGGCTTAGAGGAGTGTCCCAGCAGCAGGAGGGGGGCGTTGGGTGGCATCTGTGACCTGCCACCTTTGTGGTGGGACCTTCTCTTCCTGTCTTCAACTTCTCCATCCTTTTAGCCCCTCAAATAGGGCTAAAGGCTAACATAAAAAACCGAGTTTGACAATGCTATAAAATTGTGGGGGAGAAACCCTATTCCCTTGATATTTGTTATAAGTACATTTTATATTATTGGCTTTTTATTAAAATGAATGCTATATGTATAATGTTGGAAAGCTTTGCTGAATGAATATAGCTTCTTTTAGTTCTGTTATTAACAAAACTTAGAAATAGTAGTGTGATAAATATATCTTTTTCTTGGACACTAACATGGTGATGTGAAGAGCTTTTGTTCATGTAACTAACTCAGAGAATGGTAAAAAATAAAAGATAATCAGGAAATTCTTCACGTTCTTGGATTATCAGACACCAGAACCTCAGGGAAGGAATTTATTGATTTTTCCTTTATCAGGGGATAGCAACAGGATGGAGCCACAAGGAGAAATAAAAAAAGTGTTGATTTACAGGGTGGTGGGGGAGAGGATGATTTTGAATAATGCATGAAGGTCTATGAAAATGCAATATGCTGATGCATTTAACAAAGTGTTCTCTGAGTTAATGTGTGCTCTTGGCTGAATGCCAAGCACCCAGCTTATAACCTTTTGCTTTATTGTTTGTCTCTTATTGTCTTTTATTAAACCTTTTAAAATTTGCCAGGAAAGAGAACCTCATTTTTCACACTGTTCCTTAGGAGAAACGGGCTCGGGGAAGACCACCCAGCTGCCTCAGTACCTGTACGAAGTGGGGATTGGCCACCCCGGTGTCATTGCTGTGACCCAGCCCCGCAGGGTGGCAGCTGTCACCCTGGCTGCCAGGGTCGCTGAGGAGAAGAGGACAGAGCTGGGGAAGCTGGTAGGGTGATCTACAGATTAACTTGGGTTTTGTGCTGCACTGGGGATGGGGCCTGTCAGGCTTATAGGTAGGATAATAACCAGCCACAGTCTTGATTTCATTATTAGTTTTGGGTGCTGCAATATAAAAAGGATGTAAAAGCTGTAAGAGAGTGCTCAAAGGAGAGAAACGAAGATGGTGAAGGGTCAGGAGGGCTGAGATCACTTGGTTTGTTCAGCTGGAGAAGTGGAGAATTTAGTCAAACCTCACCAAGGTCTGCAGCTTCCTCCTGAGGGGGCAGCTCATTTCTGATCTCTGTGACCAGGGACAGGACCTGAGGGAACAGCTGGAGCTGTGTCAGGGGAGTTTTGGTTGGATATCAGGAAAAGGTTCTTCCCCCAGAGGATGCTGGGCACTGCCCAGGCTCCCCAGGGAATGGGCACAGCCCCAAGGCTGCCAGAGCTCCAGGAGAGTTTGGACACTGCTCCAGGGATGCCCAGGGTGGGACTGTTGGGATGTCTGTGCAGGGCCAGGGGTTGGACTGGATGATCCCTGTGGGTTACTTCCAGCTCAGGATATTCTGTGATTCTAGAATTAAATTAATGGACAAAAATGGCTCTTTTCCTGCCCCATGACGGGGTGGACATGGTCTGTCTCTGTGGTATTGTACTTCTTGATTATTATCTGGGATGTTCCACTGGAAAAAATACTGATTCATGAATAAAAGAAAAAATATTGTGCTCTCTTCCATTGCTCCCTGTATCAGAAGTCAAGGAGAGCAGAGTGCTGAATTTGTGCAGGTCTGCGGGAAAAAGCAGAGGAGAAGGACTTTCCCTGCATAAAATCCTTGGAGAATGTGGAATCATTAGGAAGGGAAGGGAAGAAGGAAGGAAGCTAGCTTACTTGGGGGGCATTTGATGAACTTCTAGTTAGGAAGAAGCCAGCTAGAGATGTTGGGAGTATGATTTTGGAGGCTTGGAAGATGAACTGCTCACAGACAGCAGATAAACTGCTCTGCTTTCCAGAGCTTCCATGCACTTCTGGTTGGCTCTGTCCAGTGCAGTGCCCAGGGGCTTTGCAGTCCTTCCCTGTGGCACTTTGGCAGTGAGGAATGGCAGTCTTTGTGCCTGTGCCCCCTCCCCAGGTTGGCTACACCGTGCGCTTCGATGACTGCTCGTGTGCGGAGACCCGGATCCGCTTCCTGACGGACGGGATGCTGCTCAGGGAGGCCATCGGGGACCCTCTGCTGCACAAGTACAGCGTGGTCATCCTGGACGAGGCCCACGAGAGGACCATCCACACTGATGTGCTCTTTGGAGTGGTCAAAGCTGCACAAAGGAAGAGAAAGGAGCGGGGCCTGCGGCCACTGAAAGTGTGTTCATCTGGGAGGCTGGGGTGGGGCTGGCCTCAGGGATCTGAGCATCTCCTGGGCCCTTCCAGATTGTTTGGAATTTCAACCGTGACCCTTTTTGTGTTCCTAAAAAATCACTCTAAATCTGAATAGTTAAGGGTTTGAATAATCTGACTGATGATGTGACACCTCTGAACAAGGAGTCTGGTCACCCCCATGATACCTTTTTCCCACAAAGCCCCTTGGGTGTGAGCTCTAGAACAGACAGTGCTGGGGAGGTTTTGGCACTGCTGCTGAGATCACTCCAGGTGAAGGAGCTCTGGCTGATGGAACAGCTGTGGGATATGCTCATTTCCAGGTAGGGCACTGCACATGGGATGGGTGGACATGTCAGGAATTTGTGTGAAAGCATGAGGGGCCTGGCAGGGGCCTTGCATGGTTCTCATTCCACACACCAGCTCATTTTATCACACCAGCATCTTCTGCTTGTATTAAAAAAGCTGATGGCTTTAACGAGGGGTAATCACTCTCTTCCATCCCAAAGCCTGTGAGCTGTTCTGAGCATGGTTCTCAGGATCCAGAAGCTGGCTTTTGGCTGGTGCAGCTGGGTGGAAGCTGCAGTGCTGAACCCTGCTGTGCTCCCCCTGAAGGTGATCATCATGTCAGCCACCATGGATGTTGACCAGTTCTCCCAGTATTTCAGTGGAGCTCCTGTCCTCTATCTGGAAGGCCGGCAGCATCCCATTGACATCTTCTACACCAAGGAGAGGCAGAGTGACTACCTGCAGGCAGCACTGGTGTCCATCTTCCAAATCCACCAGGTATGAAGGTCTCTGGGTTTGTGTCCCTCTGGGGCGAGGGATTGGTGTTTTGTGCTGGAATGTTTGACTGCCAAACACCTGGATTGTTGTGATTGTTGTGTTGTTTCATTAAACTGTGTTTAGTGCTTTGAATTTGCTGCTGCTGTTGGGATCTGGGACCTGTATGTCCAGGCTGGACCTGAAGGGAGACTTCTAAGCAAAGCTCTATAATGTCAACTCATGCTTAAAACCTGAATGTTCCCCTTACTTGAGTTCTCTGTACCTGGGTGCTTGCTGGTTCTCTCTGCCTGACCTGGGCAGTTATTTCAGGACACAGCAATTCCTCTATCCTTTCAACATTCAATCCCTCAAAATGTGATTTACTCTTTGCCTCTGGTGAATCCATTGGGAATTCTGGCAGTTGTTACCTTGCACCACATATCTTTTCTTTCTTCTTAGCCTGCTTCAGTGTCTTGCTGCCAGAGGCACATCTCATTACCATCTCAGTTCTCCTTTTCTATCCAAACCCTCCTAACTTGCTTTTTCCTCTGGCTCCAGGAAGCCCCTGCTTGCCAGGACATCCTCGTGTTCCTGACTGGTCAGGAAGAAATTGAAGCAATGACCAAAACCTGTCGAGACGTTGCCCAGCATCTCCCTGAGGGCTGCCCACGGATGACAGTGCTGCCCCTTTATGCTTCTCTGCCCCACTCCCAGCAACTCCGTGCCTTTAAACCCAGCCCTGAGGTGAGGGAATGGGATGAGTGAGCAACACCTGTTGCTTGTTTGCTTCTGTGAGTCTTTGGGAGAAACGTGGACTTTAAGGGTCTAAAGCAGTCTGTACTGATAGTAAGCAAGAGTCTCCATTGGCTTTAGGCTGAGTGGTTCCAGTGTGATATAACTGCAACTGTGATGGTTTTAACAGATGCATCCACTAAGTCACCTGGGATCATAAAAAGAAGGAAGGATTAGAGGGAGTGAAAAGCTCACAGGAATTTAATTTTCTCCCATTTCATAGGAATTTTTTGTCCACATCATGAAAACGTTACAGCAGTTAATAGCGGAAATACTGAAAAAGCTGAAACCTGAGAATGTTTGTCAGGGCCATAGGAAAAGGAATTTGTGCTGCTTCAGGCTCTTTTGTACCTACTCAGCAGATAAATAAGAACACAAATGTTGTGCCAGAAATTAAACCAAAATTGTTGAAAGATGTATTGGGAACAGCTGTTCTGGTGCTGTATTTTGTTGCAAATGCAGGCAGTGTTTTAGAAGCTGATTAGAAACTGGAGATTACCTTAATTTCTGAGAGCTGGCACAGCAAGTGCAGTTTGTGCTCACAGTGTGGGGCAGGGCTTGGCCCACACTGGCCACAAGCAGCAGAATTTCTGTGTTGCAGCTGCTCTAAGGTGGCCTTGGCCTGATTTGGTTTGTCCTTCCTCCCAGGGCTGTCGCAAAGTGATCCTCTCCACCAACATCGCAGAAACCTCCATCACCATTGCAGGGATAAAATTTGTTGTGGACACAGGCATGGTCAAAGCGAAGAAGTACAGCCCTGGTGAGGAATTCTGAGAGGGAGCAGATTGGGTTTGGGTTTGCAGAAATTACTGGAGACCACTGAAAGAGGATTTCAAGCACCTTCCGTCCCATGTTTGGGGTGTGGGGTTTGGTGTTGTTTTTGTGGGTTCTTTTGTGTATCAGCCATGAAGAGTTAAAAATCTGTCAAATGTGAATCTTCTCTTCATGGACACAGCATGGGGTAGTTCACTGTACTTCACAGTGCTGAGCCAAGTGAGCTCTGAGCCTTATTTGAATGGCAAACCCTGGGAATTCTTACTGTTAATCCTGTGTGTTTTCCAAAGCTGTGCCTTACACAGGCACTGAGTGAGGTGATGCTTTTCCATTCCCAGAGACTGGCCTGGAGGTGCTGGCAGTGCAGCAGGTGTCCAAGGCCCAGGCCTGGCAGCGCACAGGGCGAGCAGGGAGGCAGGAGAGCGGGATCTGCTACCGGCTCTACACAGAGGAGGACTTTGAGAAGTTTGATGAAATGACAACACCTGAGATTCAGAGGTGAGCACAGAGCATCACACTCCTTGCCACACCTCTTCTACGCCTGGAGTTGTGGGAAGAACTTATAGCAAAGCTGCATCCAGGGGCTGATGGGGTGACTTGAGAAAAATGGAAGTGTGGGGACTAAACAGAAAAACTGGGAAACGTTTGCCCAGGGTGGACAGTTGGGCACTGAGTCTCCAAACACATAAGGCAATAGTTCTGACCATCCTCCAGATCTTGGACTTGCCTCTTCCTGGTTTAGGAAGTAAGGCTTCACCAGCAGCATCAGACTAGTCTCTGCTCAACCTGCAGCACAGGTCTGACACTCCATCTCAGCTTCTATGAAAATTAAAATAAAAGAACTATCTCAGTTGTTTTTTCTGCCTATGCAGGTGTAACCTGGCCAGTGTGGTGCTTCAGCTCCTGGCCCTGAAAATTCCCAATGTGCTCACCTTTGACTTCATGTCCAAACCATCTCCTGGTAAGTGGCTAAAAAGGCAGCATTGGGGGAAAAGAGCAGGGAGCAGTTTTGGGTCATAAGGTGTCATAACAACACAGCATGAAGGTGTGCCCCGACTGCCAGGGGAAGCTGGAGTAAATGGGGAAAGGTGCTTGTTCTCCTGGACAGAGGAGTATAAATTACATTTTGGCACCCTGAATGGAAAGGACTTGTCTCTCTGGCCAGGGGCAGGAGGCAGTGATGGAACCAGCTGCTCCTTCACATCCCTCAGTGGGAGGCAGGAGGCCTCACAGCCCAATGGCCTTGTTTTGGCAGATGCTATTCAAGCAGCAATTGATCAGCTGGACCTGCTGGGAGCTGTGACCCAAAAGGAAGGGCAGCTTGTCCTGACCCCCCTGGGAAAGAAAATGGCAGCCTTTCCACTGGATCCAAAGCTCTCCAAGGTAAAAACTGCAGAAAAATTAACTTTTTTAAGCTCATGTACTCATCTCTGTACCATTGATGTTCCTCTTTCAAACTCCTTAAACAAGGCGTGAAATTTGGGGTGTTTGCAGCTGTACTGGTATATTTGCTGTACATTGATGTACATAATTTACAGCACTTTTGCTGGATTTCTTGTCATTTATTGTTGAATTCAGGGAGGTTTTTTAAAAGAGAATTTCGTTACTCTGGCACCTCTGAAGGTGAACAAGGCAAATTTGCTTGCAATTTTCAGGATTGTTTAGCAGGTCCATGAAATGCCTGTTACTGTAGTTGTTTCAGTCACTGTGTTTGTACTGGTTCTGCACTGGTCAGTCTCAGGAAGGAGCCTGGCAGTTGCTGTTAAAGGTGCTTGGTTAGCCCATCAGGAGATTTACAGCTGTTCCTAGGCCCAGATGTTTATGAGATTGTCCTATTCAATGTTTGCTTAACTTCCTGGGCTGCCAGGGAGCAGAAAGATCTGCCCAGCTGAAGTGGATTTGGTTGAGCAAAGATGAGTTTTGTTGTGTGTGTGCAGGCCATCCTCCTGTCCCCCAAGTTCCACTGTGCAGAGGAGATCCTGACCATCGTGTCCCTGCTGTCAGTGGACAGTGTCCTCCACAACCCCCCTGCCCAGCGGGATGAGGTGCAGGCTGTCAGGAGGAAATTCATCTCCAGTGAGGGGGATCACCTGACCCTGCTCAACGTCTACAGGGCCTACAAGAATGTCAACGGGCACAAGGTGGGATGGGCTGGGGCTGCCAGTGCTGTCTGAGCTCAGGGGGTGAGGAGTTTTTAGTAGAGAGCAGAGTGACACCTGCATCTTCCATGGCTGGTGCCACAAGCATCCTCCAAAGCAGAGAGAAAAGAGGGCTCATCCTTTACAGCTGGGGAGTTGGGGGAAATTCAGTGACAAAAGTTCCTACAGAAATCTCTGACAAAGCTTTGTGGGGCCATTTCTGTAATCACAGCCAGGGCTCTTGCTTCCCTGGTTCCAGCTGGAAACAGAAGGGAGTGGGAGAGTGTTGGGACTTGATGATAAATATCTGGACATGCTCTGTGACAGGATTCATTGGAAAAAAAGTGAGCATATTTAAAAGCAGAACTGAATTTATCCTACCCTATCAATCCCTCATATTGATTTGTGGATGTGTGGACTCATGCACCCCATTCCTTGCAGCACCTGTCATTCTTACCTGATTTGTTTTCACCACCTGTGGGATAGCAAGTGCTGTTCTGCAGCTCTTGGCTGCCTTGCAGAACAGCTCTGAGTGGGAAAAGAACCACCACATGCTGTTTCTGAGCACTGTGGGAGGGAGTCTAGACATAGGGGAGTAAAGGGGGGTAGAAATATGACCAGGAAAGGGGTCAGCAGCTTTTTCTGAGGCAGACTGTAGGGGTGAATTTTGCTTTTCATGGTATCCAAAGGCTGTCATGCTCCTGGGGTGAAGAAATATCCCCTTCTAACTCCTGGTGTCTCTGCTGCAGGGATGGTGCAGAGAGAACTTTATCAATGGCAGAAACATGAAGCTGATGGCAGAAGTCAGAGCTCAGCTCAGGGACATTTGTGTAAAGGTAACTTGCTTCCATATTCTGTTTCTCTGTTTTGCCTGTTGGTTTTTTTCCTGTTTGTCCCCAAACTGATGTTACTCTGCACCAAGTCCCAGGAGTGAGAAAATGTGGGGTTGTTTTCAGCCTCCTGTAAATAGCAGGCTAGAACTCCTGACTGTGCACTTGCATCCCAGAATCTTAAAGCTGCAGGGCTCAGTGAGTCAAGGAGAAGTGGGAACCTCTGAGAAGACTTCTCAGGGAAAAGTTGTCCTAAGGGGTTTTTCCTACTCTAGTGTAGGTGGGATTGTGGGATTGTGCTGTGTGTGCCACGGAGTGCTGTCAGCCTCGGCAGCCTGTGCTGGCTGCCTTCTTCACTGAGTCAGGCATTCAGTGTGGCAGCAGCTTCCCCTCAGCACTGTCCTGCTGGACATTGAACCCCTGGCAGTCTGTGATGACAGGGGAGCCACCCTCTGTGCTGTCACTTGTGAATTCTGCTTGGCCTTAAACTCACTTCCAGGAGAGTGGTGATCCATTGGTGCTCAGTCTGGGTTAGCCTGGCATCCACCCAGGGTTCTGACACAGCAAACACCCAGGATTTCTGAGCAGAGCCAGTGAGATGGGGCAGGGTGCAGGTGCTCTTTCTCACTGTGTGTCTCCCAGTGAAGCAGGGCAGGGTGCAGGTGCTGTTTCTCACTGTGTCTCCCAGTGAAGCAGGGCAGGGTGCAGGTGCTGTTTCTCACTGTGTGTCTCCCAGTGAAGCAGGCAGGGTGCAGGTGCTGTTTCTCACTGCCTGTGTCCCAGTGAAGCAGGGCAGGGTGCAGGTGCTGTTTCTCACTGCCTCTCTCCCAGTGAAGCAGGGCAGGGTGCAGGTGCTGTTTCTCACTGTGTCTCCCAGTGAAGCAGGGCAGGGTGCAGGTGCTGTTTCTCACTGCCTCTCTCCCAGTGAAGCAGGGCAGGGTGCAGGTGCTGTTTCTCACTGTGTCTCCCCAGTGAAGCAGGGCAGGGTGCAGATGCTGTTTCTCACTGTGTCTCCCAGTGAAGCAGGGCAGGGTGCAGGTGCTGTTTCTCACTGTGTCTCCCAGTGAAGCAGGGCAGGGTGCAGATGCTGTTTCTCACTGTGTCTCCCAGTGAAGCAGGGCAGGGTGCGGGTGCTGTTTCTCACTGTGTCTCCCAGTGAAGCAGGGCAGGGTGCAGGTGCTGTTTCTCACTGCCTCTCTCCCAGCTGTCGCTGCCGCTGGAGTCATGCCGCGGGGACACGGCGTGCGTGCGGCGCTGCCTGGCGCACAGCCTGTTCATGCAGGCGGCCGAGCTGCGGCCAGACGGCTCCTACAGCACCGTGGGCTCGCAGCAGAGCGTGGCCATCCACCCCTCCTCCGTGCTGTTCCACTGCAAGCCCGCCTGCCTGGTGTACAACGGGCTGCTGCGCACCAACCGGTGCTACATGCGCGACCTGTGCGTGGTGGACGCCGAGTGGCTGCACGAGGCTGCGCCTGAATACTTCCGCAGGAAACTCCGGACAGCCAAGAGCTGACCCCTGGGCGGGGACCAGCTGCATCAGATTCACCTTGGAAGACTAATTTTTAAAAAAAGAAATTAATGAATATATGTATAACCATGTTTTTTATAATTTAATTGTGCTTAAGGAAGGGAATGGGTATTTATTTAGATTGGATTTATGTGTTTTTTACAGAATAAAGATGTGATGGTGAAAATCTGAATCCTGCGTGTTGTTGTTTTGTGAGGCACAGAACAAATCATGGGACAGTCCAGGACCAGTCCTGGTGTTTATGGTTTCATGGGAGTGTGTTCACAGTCAGCAGTCTGGGCTTAAAGTGAATCTGTGCTTCTTGTGCAGAATGGACTCTGCCATTTCCATGTGCAGTGCTCAGATGCCTTGAGGGGAGTTGGGAGTTAAAATTCTGGTCCTTCGATGGGGTGGTATCAATTTGATGGGGCAGGATGCTGTCCTGCTCCTGCCTTGCAGTGAGCAGCAAATGTGACTTCTGTGCTTCTCCTTAATAGTGGGCACCAGTACCAGCTTTTGGACAAAGGGAAGTCTTGGTGCCTTAGTTAAAATACACTCAAGGAGCAAAAAAAAAAAAACCAAAACAAACCCAAACATTCATTTTTTATATTTCTGACGAAATCACCACGTGCCATCCTGAGCACTGGCAGCCCTAATTAGGAGTGGGATGATGTCTGGGATAAAAATTGTGCATGTCTCTCACACTCCTAAAGTTCTCGTTGTGCCTTCCCTCGAGAAGGGACCGGGACAGCTGCTGTGTCCGTGCCATCCCTGCCCATTCCATTATCAGGGATCACAGGAGCCAGGCACTGCGTTGGCACCCTCCGGGGCCGGGACTCGAACCCGCGGTTTCGGCGGGGCCGGGACTCGAACCTGCACTCTCTGCGGGGCCAAGACTCGAACCCGGGCCGTGTGTCTCGCCGGGGCCGGGACTCGAACCCTCGGATTCGGCGGCGTCGGGACTCGAACCCTGATCTTAGCTGGGCCGGGATTCGAATCGCTGGCCGTGTGTCTCGCCGGGGCCCGGACTCGAACCCGGGGTCCTGTGTCCTTCGCTGTGTCCTGCCGGGGCCGGGACTCGAACCCGCGCTGTGCGTCCCGCGCGGGGCCCGCCGGGGCCGGAAGCGCGGCGCGGTTCCGGGGCGGGCAGTGCCGCCCGTGTCCCGCCGCCCGGTGCCGCACGATGCTGCTCGCCCGCTCCCTGCGCGCCGCCGCCGCCGCGCTGCGCCCTTTGCCGCTCCCTTTGCCGCGCCGCCCGCTCAGCTCCGCGGCGCCCCGGGCGCTGCTGCCGCCGCCCGCCGCCGCGCCGAGCCTGGCGCGCTCGCTGTGGCAGCTGGGCGGCGGCGCGGGGCGCACGGCGCTGCTGCGGCCGCGGCGGGGCTCGGCCGGCCGCGTGTCCTGCGGCTGCGGCGGGCTGCACACCGAGGGTGAGCGCGGCCGGAGCGCGGCCGCCCTTGGGAGGGCGCGGGATGAACACGTGCGCTGCACCCCTCCATCCTGGGGAGCACGTGGGGGGGGGGGGGATTTCCCCATTCCTCTTTCCCCAAGGCAGCTCCACCTTTCCCTTTTTCCTTAAAGCATCTATTTCCTTAAATTCCATCGTCGCCTAAGCTCACTTTCCCTCTCCACTCCCTTCTCTACCTCCACTTTCCCTACTCCCCCTTCCCTAACGCCCTTTTTCACAATTCTCTTTTCCCTAACCTCCCTTCCCTAACCCCATTTTTTTTTAAATCAAACCCCCTTTTCCTACCAGTCCTTCCCTTATCCTCACCGTCCTTTTTCTTAACCCTCCCTTTTCTTTCTCCCCTTTCCTTACCACCCCTTTCCCTGATATCCCCTTTTCTTAGCTATTCTTTCCCTAACCCCCCATTTTCCATCACCCCTTTCCCTCCCTTCCCCTTTCCCTGAACTGACCCCCCCATTCCTTAATTCCCCCTCTCTCCATAACCCTCCTTTTCCCTAACCCCATTTTCTCTCCCCTCCAGGAGACAAAGCCTTTGCACAGTTCCTGACGGATGAGATCCAGGAGGAGAAGAAGATCCAGAAGCACAAATCGCTGCCCAAGGTGTCCGGGGGGTGGGAGCTGGAGGTCCATGGCACAGAGGCCAAGCTGGTGCGGAAGATCGCGGGGGAAAAGTAAGTGGGGTCTGGGAAAGGTCCCCAGTATTGGGGGCAGGTGGGAAACAGTGACCAGGCTTCTCCATGTGCTCATGCCCCGGACTACAATGTGCAAAGGCTCTTTGTTTGACCACTTTGGGCCAAAGGCGCTTTTTTCACAGCAGTTTGTTACTGTGTTTTGTGTTACAAAGTTTTGTGATCAAAGTTTTCACATGGTCTTCCTGTTTTAAAAATGACAGTTCAGTAAAACTTTAAAAAGTGAGAGGATTTGGAGGGAGCAGCTTCTCTCAGGTGTAACTTTGAACTGCATTACTTGGTTTTGTTCACGCTGTGTGAATTCTGAACGAGGGCTTAAAAGACATTCTGATGGGCAGTTTTTGGGTGTGCTCAAAGGAATTGTTTCTTTTGCAGGATAACTGTTACTTTCAACATCAATAACAGCATTCCACCCTCGGCTGAAGAAGACAATCAGGAGCAGCAGAAACCTGATGAGCAGGAGGTGATTTAGCCTTGATGTGCATTTAATGTTGGAGACACAGATGAAGGTTGGAGTCTTGCCTTAGGGAAGTTGGAGCCTTGCATTTAAATGTTGAGGCTTTTTCTCCCCCTTGATATTTGAGAGCATTAAGTCAGAAAATGCAGATTTTCCAGGGCCTTGCTGTGACTTTCCTCTTTGCTGCAGAAAGGCAGAGCAGGGTGGGAGGGCTCTGTGAGGAGAAATTAGAGGAATTCTGAGACTTTCTAGCACCTTCCAGTACCAAAAGAGTCTACAGGAGGGTGGGAGAGGGAAACATCGTACAAGGGAATGGAGTGACAGGTTAATGGGGAGTGGGGCTGAATTGGGTATTGGGAGAGATTGTTCCCTTTGAGGGGGCAGGCCCTGGCACAGAGAAGCTGTAGCTGCCCCATCCCTGGAAGTGTCCAAGATTAGGTTGGATGGAGCTTGGAGCAATGTGGGATAGTGGAAGGTGTCAGGGAATACCCAGTGCTGGCTGGGCTGTGCTGTGGTTGCTTTGGCTCCTGCTCAGATTCCAGTGCTGATGCAACTGTTCTCTTATTTAGCCTGAACTTACATCAACTCCAAACTTTGTTGTGGAAGTAATAAAAGATGATACAAAACAGACCCTTGTGCTTGACTGCCATTTCCCTGAAGATGAGGTGAGTGTCACTGTGCCCTGTTGGATTTAAGTGCTCTTTGTAATTTCTTGCTTTTCTGAATCTGCACAATATCCAGTCTCCCCTTATTTCTTTATTTTTCTTAATCACAAAAAAAAAAAAAAAAAAATAAAAGCTTTATGTTTGCAAGAACTATGGGGAGGAAATGTTTATGGCATTCCTCACATCCTGCCCTCATGTTTCTGATCAGCTACTTGTTGGGCTGTTGATGGAATTACAGTAGAGAAGTAGGGATTAGAAAAAGGAGAGGAGAAAATAAAATTGAGAGCTTTTGCTCACACTGGTACTCTGGGTTTATTTTGTAAATGCTAGGAGACGTTTAACAGCCAGTCCTGGATGACAAAGGTGAGACAGACATGGGAAGACGTATTTAGAAGAGGTTTTCGTATATTTGTAAAATTCACACTGCTGATTCACATCAGGTCCCTTCTAGCAGCACAGGCTTAGAGGATTTCCTGTGATCTGTGCATGTCTGTGCCTGTCCTCACAGGCACACCTTGAGAAGGGAGAGCCACAGCTTGTCTGGCCTTGGGGCTTTTCCTGAGGTATTCCCAGCCCGGGGCTGAGCTGGCTGAGCCCATTAATTGGAGCTAATTGCACATCTTGCATTTGTTTTCCTGCCTCAGATTGGACATGAAGGAGAGGAAGAAAGTGATATTTTCACAATTCAGGAGGTCAGCTTCCAGCCCACTGGAGAAGCTGGCTGGAAGGACACAAACTACACCCTCAACACGGATTCCCTTGACTGGGTAGGTGCTGCTAAAGGCCACAGAGGGCACTCAGCTCACCTCACCTGGGAATTAAACCTGTCTGGGTGTCTGGGACAGGGACTGCCCCTGCTCTGCCCCTGAGCTGCTGGTTCTGCTGCAGACCGAGGGTGTTGCCTGGTCCCAGGGTTGTGCACTGCAGGTGGCATTACCAGGAATCAGACAGGTGGAACATTTCCTTTCCAGGTTTTGTAGGTGGATTTCCCAGTGGAGGAATCACACTCTAGAAATGCTTTGACACTTGTTAAACACATTTTAGTCAGTGTGTTTAACAATGTGGCTTATCTGACACCATGAGTAGATAAAGGCTTCTGTGTGTGTTATCTGATAAAATACATTGTGTCCTGGTTCTCCAGGTCTGTTGATACAGTTGTAGCACTAAAAATATGCACAAGAATCTGTGTTCTTCTCATATGTTTTCAATGGCAGTTCAAAAGCTATAGTTTTTAGTTTAAGGCTGTTTAGTTTAAAACTGAAAGTAGAAGTCCTAGAGTGTATCCCCTTGAGAAGCATTCATGTTAAAATTGCTCAGTGTGCTTTAGACCGTCCCACAGTGATTATTTTTTCTTCCCTAAGACATTAAATTAATTAAAAATGTATATGAAAAGGAAAAAGCAAAGTTCACAACTGTAACATTTAAGCCTTTTAAACAAACTTGTCCATCAGATACCTTTCCAAAGTGTTAGTTCACCCCTGGGTAGAGGGGCAGGCACAGTTTGGCCTGTGTCATCCTGGACAGACTCCCACAATCTGGGGGTCATCTCCAGGGTGCAGCACGTTTGTGGTGTTTGGTTTGGGTTTTTATTACATGTTCCATGGTTCAAATGTTCCACCCAGGGTCAGGCCTGCCCTCTTCTGGGAGGAAGTGCCAGTTGCTAGGGGACATTTTAATGCACTCCCTTCCCAGGTGTGTTCCACTAAGGAAGTTTTCTGTTCCTTGCTCCAGGCTCTTTATGATCACTTGATGGATTTCCTGGCTGACAGAGGAGTGGACAACACCTTTGCTGATGAGTTAATAGAGCTCAGCACTGCCCTGGAGCACCAGGAGTACATCAAATTCCTTGAAGACCTGAAAAGCTTTGTCAAATGTCAGTAGGTCAGGCTAGGAAACTTATCCTCAAGTGTGGGTATTCCACAGTGCTGCTACATCCAGCAATACCCAAAAATATCTTCACAGTGGATACAGAGAGTAAGTAATGTGGAAGGTGGAGAATGGGAGAACGAGGATTCTCACTTGGATTTGGGGATTTGCAGCGATGGTGCAGCCCCAGTCACGTTCTCCCACGCTATGGGCCAGAATTGCCTTGCCCTGCATGGGGTTTTTTGTACATTAAGAGTGAATGTGAAGAATAAAACTGTTCAACATATCACTGAAAAGGGTGGTTTCTCTTGTTCCTGCTGTACTAGAGATGCCATGAAAGGGATGGCAGTTTGTCCATGCCAGAGCTGCTCACAGAATAGTTGTAGCAGTGATGGCTGAGCACTTCTAAAACTGGTGTCTCCAATTGTTGTTTGAAGGTTTTAAGTTTATATAAGCTACTTAGTTTATTTAAGGTTCATTTAAACTCAAAGAGAAAGCTGAAGTCCAGTATAAGTTGTGAGATCACTGATGTAGTATTAAAGACAACACAAAGGCCAAATAAACTAAATATATTTATTTCAAAACATGTCCTGTGTGATAAAAAGTGCAGGTCAAGGCAATACTACTGCCTTCTGAAGTGTCTTTGACACAGCAGTTAGAAGTATGTACACAAGAGTCCTAGCAGCTCTGGGTGAAGTTTAGTATTGAAGTCTTCCAGAAGTAAAGCAGCAGCTGAATCACCTTACAGGAGAATCATCCAGGAGTCACAGACCTTCACAAAAAAGTTCAACAGAGAAGTTGTGTTAATGTATAAAGTTCAAAACTATTTGAACCGGAAAAACTATTGATTGGGGGAAAAAAAAATCACAGAAGAGTTGTTGGGCACTGGCAGAGGCTGCCCAGGGCAGTGGAGTCACCATCCCTGGAGAGATTTAAAAAACATGTAGATGTGGCACTTGGGGACAGGGGTTAGTTGTGGCCTTGGCAGTTCTGGGGGAATGGTGGGACTTGATCTTAAGGGTCTTTTCCAATTTAAACAATTCCATGGCTCTATTGGAAATGCTCTGCCCCAACACTATCTTCACACTAGTTTTACATTACAAAGCAAGTATCAACTCTAGCTTGAGCCAAAGGGCTGCTTGTTCTCTGAGACACCTGGATGAAGTTTTTGAGAAGGGTTAAACAAGTAATTTTTAGAGCTTTTCTTCATGAACCACTTATCTGAACACATGGTGCACAGAAGACTTGGAATTTGTTGGCTAATGTTAGGGAACTAAATTTGACAGGTCCTTGAAAGATTCCCTAATCCAGCAGTTAAAGGTGTGCACTTTGGAACTTCTCTTTTATGGTTACTGGTGGTCAAAGGTAAAGCCCTCTCCAAGGAATTTTTTGAAAAAACAGCCACACAAACCTCAGGGATTAACAGACTTGTGGTTTCTGCCCATGTAACTGAGACAGGGATCCTTTCCAGGAACCTGACATTTACACTCACCGGGCAGCTCATGAGCAGACTGGCTTCCTCCTCCATGCCACTGGTGACTGTGAACTCAGGGCTGTGCAGGCACCTCTGGCTGTGCTCTGTCAAGGTGCTTTCCAGAAGTGACCGAAGCTTCCCTTCTGTCATATCCTGAGAAGAATTAGTTCAAAGTCAGCTAAGCTCCTGTCTGTAGCTCAAAGCTGCCTCTGCAGCAGCAGAGGCCACACACATGTCACAGTGCAGCTCACCTGTGTGCTGATGTACAGTCCACACTGGCAACAAACCAAGTGAGCCTGCACAGTCAGGTTATTCCTGGGAAGAGGAAACAATGAGCATCATGACACCCAGAACAAAGGAAGATTTTAGCAAAAAAACCCCACAAAGAAACAAAGAGACAACCACCCCCCACCCAATAGATTCAGATCATTGCTCAGGCGTTTTTATTTTGTTGAAATGAACAGCAGCCTCTCTCTGCACATTTCTAAGCTCAGACTGCTTAGGAGAGTGAGGAATCTTAATTCCAATGCCAAGGGCTTTCTTACTTCCTACATACTGGGCAGATGACCCTGTCAGTGGCATCCAGGCCGTCGAGCATGGCGTTGAGGCATTCCTCATCGAAGCGCTGGCTCCGCTCGTACTCCTCAATAACCAACTGCTCTGCAACAGGAGCACAGCAAACCCCCTCAGGGCTGGGCTGGCAGCACAGGCAAAGCTGCTGGGCTGGAGTTTCTAAGAACTTTTATTCCTTTGAGTGAGATTTCTACACTTGGTGAAATCATTCCTGCTAATCCAATTTTTTTATTCTATGGCTCAGCTCGTCTTATATCAACATTTTAGAAAAACATACTGAATTGATTTTTAAAGGTTTCTAGAGCTAACAGATATCTCAGTCCTGTTTCTCTGGCCCCTCTCACAGACCTTAAAATGCCATTTAAACTCTTAAAACTGTGACAAGAGGTCTCAATATCTCAAAGCCTCAACACCAAGATTTCTAAGGAGGTTCTTCCCCTGTATCACATGGTTTGCAAGAACCAAGGGGTGCAGCCTCAGCTGTTCTGCATTACTAGGAAGTGAGGGATTTTACACATTAAATAGGTGCCAGAAGATGTGTAAAGATCTTACCTTGCAAGATCAATTCTTGTTGGATCTCTTCCAGCACTGCCAGCTCATCAGGGTCCTCTAGCATCTGAAAGGTGAATCAGTCAGTGATCCTCCCAGTGATTCCAGCCACTTTCTCACTTCCAGCACCTGACTGAGCAACATAAATTCACTTTTATTCTCCTGTTTAGTAAATCCCTGTGTTTGGAAACTGACGGACTGTGGGAAGCAACCTGTACTGTAAACACATGTGCAGAGCCAGCCAGAATCCAAGCACAGCCTGTCCAAGAACTTGCTTTTTAAGACATTCGGGTTTCATTTGCATTCTCAGAAGAGGGAAGTGACAGAGCAGCTATAAAAAGCACAGATGAGGAAACCAACCCTCAGCTATGATCCACAGGCTGTTTGTGAAGGAAATAAAGAATTTCCCCACTTCTGCCCAAAGGCACTTTCGCAGCTCAACACCCTACCTGAGATGTAGAACTGGAAGCCCTAAAGCTCGAGTTTTGTCAGTGAGAAGCTGAAGTCAGACCCGCAGGGAGCTATATTTGGCACCCCTGTATCACACACCTGATGCTGATGCTGGGGAGCCAGCACTGACCTGCTCCATGGGCTGATCTCCGCCGAGGCCGGGCAGCCTGTCCCGCAGCTCCTGCCACTCCTGCTCCATCACCTCCTGCACCAGCAGCGCTCCCGGGGCCGCCGCGCACGGCCCGTCCCCGGCCTGGCGGTACCGCTCCAGCAGCTGCGCCCGGCTGCTCCTCAGCCGCTCCATGCAGCGCTGCCGAGAGGGGAGAGCGCCCGGGCCGTCAGCACCGGCTGGGCGGGATATGGGGGGGAATACCCGGGGGAGAGACGGTGGAGGGCTGAGACAGTGGGATCCCTGAGGGGACACGGGGCAGGGCGGGGTCTGGGGCAGGATGGGGGATAAGACACGGGAGACAGCGGGGCGGAGCGGGGCTGGCCGTGTCTCAGAGGGGCTGCGTCCCAGAGGGCCGAGACAGCGGGATCCCTGAGGGGACACGGGGCAGGGCGGGGTCTGGAAGGCAGGATGGGGGATAAGACACGGGAGGCAGCGGGGCGGAGCGGGGCTGGCCGTGTACCAGAAAGGCTGCAGGGGAGTGATGACAGCTCCCAGCGAAAATGCCGGGTGCTCGCAGAGGGAGTTCGGGAAGGGGTTAGGAGAGAGGTTCGGACGGGGCGCGGTATACCCGCCACAGCAGGACCAGTGCGGCCAGTCCCGGAGGGCCGACCTACATCCAAAGACGGAGAGAACTCATGTTCTCCCCTCGCAGCCCCCTCCCCGCTCACCCTGCGGTACGTATCCCTCCATGGCGGCCCGCCCGGGCTCTTGTACCGCGCTCGGTGCCGCTGCACCGGCGCCGCCATCGCGCCAAGCCCACAGCGCGCCGGGGGCGCGGGGCACGCCGGGAAGTGTAGTTCGCGGGGGGCGGCGCCGATTGGCCGCGCGGGGCCGTGACGTCAGGGCGGCGGCGGCGCGCGGGGCGATGGCGGCCGATTGCGGCCCGGCGGAGCAGTGGCGCGCGGCGCTGCCGCAGCACGCGCTGTTCGGCCGGCTCCGCGAGCGCGCGCCCGCCGCCCCCCGCCCGCCGCGGCTCCGCGACCTCCTGTGCGGGCTGGGCGCCGACCTGCTGCTCTGGGACGGGCCCGCCGCCGCCCTGCTCAACATCGGCCTGCGCCGCCTCGGCACCGACCCCGCCGCGCTCGGCCGCTACCAGGTGCGGCCCGCGCCCATGGGAGGGGGTGAGGAGGAGGAGGGGAGGGGCCAGGCCGGGGGTGGGGGAGTTTGGGGTGTGAGAGGGGATGAGGGGTCTTGTAGGGAGAGGCTGAGTGTGAGGGGCTGAGCGGACTGTGGGGGAAGAGGGGTGTGATGCGGCCGTGAGGGGTATGTGGGGCTGTGAGGGGATGTGAGGGGAGGAGGGCCATGGTGGGCTCAGGCCTGAGGGGTCTGTTCTCTATTCCTTGAAGGCCCCTGGGCGGTTCATCACCCCTCAGCCCTCCCTGGGGTGTATTTCCCCAAGGAACCCACTGCTTCGTGCCGTGGAGCCTTGTTCCGCCTCATTCCGTGCCGTGTAAATCGCCATCCAAGATAAAGATGAGCTGTACTTCTGCGAGTGCTTTGAACAGCTTGTGCTTCCCTGTAACATATCTGTTTTCAGACCCTTCTGTGCATAAACCCGCCCCTCTTCGACGTGCACCAGACGCTGCTGAGCCCTGCCCAGCACCATGTGGCGCTCATTGGTACCAAGGGGCTCATGGTGCTGGAGCTGCCCAAGCGCTGGGGCAAGAATTCCGAGTTTGAAGGTGGGAAATCCACGGTGAACTGTAGGTGAGTGAGACCCCAGGTGGTTAATGACATCCTTGTCCTGCCACTCTTCCTCCACAGCCTGTCTTTCTTGGGGTTAGGTAGACACAGAAGACACTGGTAGAAGGTGCAGGTTGTATTGGGGTTGTGGGGCAGTCATGAATTAAATTATTTTGGCTGCTTGTCAAGTGATCCAAATAAATGACCTTCTAAACTTGTTGCAATTGCTGAAGAGCAAGATGCTATTCTAGTATTCTCTAGCCTTTCACAGAATCATGGAATGATTTGGGTTGGAAGAGACTATAAAGGCCAGCAAGTTCTAAATTGTGCCATGGACAGGGACTCCAAGCTCTGCCCTACCTGATCTTAGACTTCCAGAGATGGGGCAGCTTCTCCAGAGTCTTTCAGCTGTGGCAGCTAAAAGCACATGTTTTGGGGAAAATAAGAGAGCACTTCAAGTTAAAGCTGCCTCTCCAGCTTTCAGAGTAGTACAGATAAAGGCTTTGAAACCTTTCATTGTGTCTCTAGCTCGTCTTGCCCTCACTTCCCTTTAGAAGTATTGTGCTCTGTATTCCAGCACCATTCCTATTGCGGAACGGTTCTTCACCAGCTCAACGTCCCTGACGTTAAAGCATGCAGCCTGGTACCCCTGTGACACCTTGGAGCCACACATTGTGCTCTTGACATCTGACAACACCATAAGGTACACCCCATTTATGGCTGGTTATCTGAAGTGCCTTTTTTGTCATATCTAGTCTTAATTTATCACTTGGTGTTTGCATCCTGCCATTTTTACCAGAGTTAGCAATAAAAAAACACAGGATGGGAGGAATTTCAGACTGAGAGTGGCTGAAGTTCCTGTGTCAGCAGGGAGTGTGCAGCAGTGCCTGCAGAATGAACATGGCTGCTCTTTCTTTCCCCCCAGGTTTTACAGTCTGAAGGTGCCTCAGACACCCATCAAAGTAATTGTGCTTTCAGACACTGAGGAGGAGACCCTTGCAATCAAAACAGGGTTGGTGTGGCTTCTTGTATTTTAAAATGCTTCTGCAGAATAAGCTTAGTATTCTTAGTTGTGTTTTTAATGAGTAAGTGATAAATGCGCCTGAAAATCTGATACGAATTCTATAGCACTAGCACTTCCTCACAGCAGAGTACCTACACTTTCCTTTTCCCTCTCCTTCATTTTCTTTGTCTTCTTTCTCTCTCTTTCTCTTTTCCCATTTTTCTCTTCTTTTTCTCCTTTTCTCTTTTTCTTTCTCTTTTCCTTTCCCTCTCCTCTCCCCCATCCTTCTCAAACAAAGTTGTGACAAACTGTACAGTTAAGTGTTTGTCAGAGCAGCAGTTTGAAAAACACATATTAATTTTATGACAGGATTAAGGATGGGTTTTTGAGTGAGGAATGAAGAAAATAGGTTATCTTTTTATTTTCCTCTTGGCCTGGTTGGAAATGGGAATATTGCAGCACTGATGTGCCTCACAGGAGTACCAGAACACCTTTTGTATCCTCTGTAGCCTTGGGGGCACTACAGAACCGATGTGCCATGAGAAGGTGACACGCACACCCTTGTGTTGTTGGGGCACCGCTGGATGGGGTTTGGCAGCACATCCCTCAGGACCAGGTGAACCGTGGTGCTCTCAGTCCCTGCTGACCCCAGCTCTCTGCCCTGTGCCAGGAGAGCCTACACCGCGTCCCTGGGCGAGACGGCCGTGGCCTTCGACTTCGGGCCGCAGGTGCCGGTGCCCAAGCACGTCCTGGGCCAGCGCGGCAGCGAGGAGGTGCTGGGCTACCCCCTGTACATCCTCTATGAGAATGGAGAGACCTTCCTCACCTACATCAGCCTGCTCCAGAGGTGGGTCTCACCCTCAGGGCTCACGGGCTGCTTGCAGGTTTGTACTCTGCTGGGGTGAGGGAGTCTCCTCTCAGCTCGGCTGGGACTCTGTGAGGGATGCTGGGCTCATTGCAACCTGCTCTGTCTCTGTGGCAGTGCTGATGGACTGGAATCCAAAACCAGTGTGCTGTCCTTTCTTATTCAAACATTATGGGTGCAGCTTCCACTGCTCAGAATGCACTGTGCATTATTTACCATCAGCAATCTGGTATGAAGACACACGGCTGTAAAAAGATCAGAGGGTCTAAGGCTGTTCAGTGTATTTTGTGGCCTTCAGTTCAGCACAGGCATCCTTAGCTGTGGATGAGGCATCCTAAGAAAAGAAATATTTGAAGAGCATAGAGGGTTCATAAGCATGTTCTGCAATGGAAAGTCAGGATGATTAATCAATGATACAAGAAGGAATTACTTTAGAAAACTGAGAAGATGGTGCAAGACCTACAAGTTAGATCTTGTGTTGCTGAATATTAAAGAGTGTGGTACTTGGGTTAGAAAGAGCACTGCGTGCCTCTGCACTGAGCAGATCTGTCTGCAGGCAGTGAGATGGCCTTTAGTCCATCTAAAGTTCTGCCCAAAGAAATGCCACAGCACAAAATGCTGCTTGTGCAGTGCAAGAGACCAGTTGAGTAATCACTAGCTTGAGCTTTTCATGCGTATGAAAATGTTTCCTCGTGAGTTTTTGCAGTGTAGCTTTGGTTGCTGTGAAAGCATAAAATACAATAAAATGAGCTCTGAGATCTCCAGCAAGGAGCTGCAGGTCAGACTTGTACTCTGCAGAGGGGATTTGGAGCTCCAGGCCGTTGCTGGCCAGCCCTGGGCTGTGCTGAGAACCCCCCCGTGTGTCCCTTGCAGCGCTGGCAGCCTGGGGAAGCTGCTGGGCCCCCTGCCCATGCACCCGGCAGCCGAGGACAACTACGGCTACGACGCCTGCGCCGTGCTGTGCCTGCCCTGCGTCCCCAACATCCTGGTCATCGCCACCGAGGCGGGCGTGCTCTACCACTGCGTGGTGCTCGATGGGGAGGAGGATGATGAGCAGGTACCTTCTCTTGCTGTGGGGTCTTTCTGTAGGCATTTCTGTTTCTGTAATCCAAGTTCCTGGCTGCAGTGTGCCAAGTGCCAAAGCTGCGGGGTTTTTTTTGAATGAGGCAGTGAGTCTTCTGTTTCAGCCAGTTCCTGTGGCTCCCTGACACTTACTTTAAATCTCAGTGCTGTGTACCCTGACAGTAGATCAGTTTTTGATCAAATTTACTATGATCTAATTTAAGGA
Source organism: Luscinia megarhynchos (assembly GCA_034336665.1). Classification (NCBI taxonomy): domain Eukaryota; kingdom Metazoa; phylum Chordata; class Aves; order Passeriformes; family Muscicapidae; genus Luscinia; species Luscinia megarhynchos. The sequence goes on from CM067581.1 coordinate 4,347,554, forward strand.
GGATTTTCTAAGAAACCCTGGGTTTGAGTTAATTTTTTTAAGTAATTTTGAACTACATTCCTCGGCAATTAAAGCTTGTAACTGTTTCTTGATGCTGTTTATGTTGGCATTCCTATTTAAATGATGTCTCACAGAAGAATTCAATGTTCTTTACAGTCAGAAAAGTCCTGGGACCCAAGATCTGATCTTATTCCTTCCCTGTACGTGTTTGAATGTGTTGAGCTGGAACTTGCACTGAAACTGGCCACAGGAGATGAAGAAGATCCTTTGGAGTCTGACTTCTCTTGCCCGATCAAGCTGCACAGAGGTAGGACTGTTGTTCAGCTTGTGGCTTTTTATTCCATGCAGTTAGGATCCAGTTATTTGCATGTTCTCATCAATGTCAGACAAACCTGATACCCTCAATAAAGCTGTGGAAGGAGCAAGCCTGGGAGGGGCTCCAGTGTTGGCTCAGGGACAGATTGCACATGGTCAATACTAAATCCTGTCATCTGAGGTTATAAAGTAGAAGTTTCTGCATCTGTGCTGACCTGTGACCTGTGTGAGGGAGTGCTGTGGGGAGGGTGATCCTGAGGGAAGGACCTGCTTATCCCATGGAATTCGGGGCAGGACAATGTGTTTGGGTCTTAGGGAACAAGCAGCTTGTCAGAATGCTGGTCTGCTAGTTTTAATAATCTGCCATTGAAAACCTATCTGATTAATGCAGATGTGATGTGATAGGAAGGGTTCAAAACAACTCATCAGTATTTTAGACTCTAACACATGGAGCTCTGTTTCTGGTACTTGCACTAAGATGTTAAAGCTGACTGACACTAAGTTCATACACAGGATCAGCAGTGCAAGTGTGAAGGGTGAGTTTTTCTCAGTTCAGTGCCATCTCTTATATTTTCTGCTTCAATTTCAGATCCCAAATGTCCCTCTAGATACCACTGCACACACGAAGCTGGTGTCCACAGTGTGGGCTTGACATGGATCAATAAACTGCACAAATTCCTTGGTTCAGGTGAGTGAGGGAAGTGAGGAACAGATGAACATCTGCCAGTAACAGGCTGGTGGGTGCAGGTACTACTGAATCCCTCACCCTGCCAAGTGGATCTGATGTATCCTGACGTGTCTCCTTGTAGATGAGGAAGACAAAGACAGTTTACAAGAGCTGGGGGCAGAACAGAAGTGCTTTGTTGAGCATATTCTTTGTACAAAACCACTGCCGTGCAGGTAAGAAACCAAACCCTTTCTCAATTGCTTTCAATTCAGGGACTTGCTATGGAAAATATTCATGCTTTGTCATCTTTTGCTGAATTCTTCCCATTAAAGTAATAAAGTGAGCTCAAAAGATTTCAAACAATACAACCTGAGCAATTTGTGTATCAGGGTCTTACTGCACGGTTAGGGTAGTATCTTAAATTCTTGTGTTACTGTCTGAAAATCACCTCTCAGACCATCAGAAATTTCACTTCCATTTACCTGACCTTGGAGCATTCCCAAAAGAGTGAGCGTGCACAACTTCAGGAACAAAGAACTTTCCTGACTCTGGGTAATTTTTGTGTTCTTCCCTTCAGGCAGCCTGCTCCAATTCGAGGATTTTGGATCGTTTCTGATGTCCTGGGGCCCACAATGATTTGCATCACCAACACCTATGAGTGCATTACAAGGCCTCTCTTGTACGTGGTTCTCAGTTGAAGTCTATGACTGCATGGGAATGACCAAAAAAGGATATTCCTATTTTTCAATTACTCTTTGATTGTTTCACCCCAGGCTTCTGCACCTCTTAGGACACACAATGAAGTTTTGTTTTCTGAACACTCCATGGCTGAGCTCTGAAGTGTTACTGTAGTAGTTACCTACTGCTGATAAGGTGTTTGTAGGGGATACAATTAATCAGATCACTTTTAGTGAGTATTAGGACAAAAAAAGTGTTCTTGATGGTATTGTTGAAATTTTACGGTGGTGTGGATATTCTAGATGGGCTACTGAGGTTATGTGTGCATGAAAGGGGATAAAAGTAGTAGGATTTTAGTTTGTGCTTCCAGTTACTTTCTTTGGAGGTGGTGGCAAAGATAGAGTGGTGTAAATGTGCATTTGCACAATGAAACAAACTCCTTGAGGAGATGACATGATTTTCAGCTTATTTTTTGCAGGACACTGTTTAAGATAGGACAGATACCATCAGCAGAGCCAGTGTTAACCTCAGGTTCTCCTACAGACCTCCTATTTATGTCACTGTTTCCACACAGGTGGGCAGTGACTGGGCACAGTGCTTTGTTGAAAGGTCATGCTGCTGTTCCAGTGCCTGCCTGCTTTGTGGAACTTTCTTCTCCTTAAGCCAAAGGATATTTATGATTCCTGCTAGTTTGAGCCATGAGCAAACAGGAGTGGGATGTGAGCTTTACCTGGCCTGCTTGGGCTGCGTTTACCACATAACTGAAAGAGCTGCTTTTAGAAGCCTCTGCAGTACCACAGGAACTCACAGAGGAGGAGTTCCTCACTTGCAGTACCAGTTAGGCTCTGCTGTGGTTTCAGTGTGAGTGGTCTGACTGTTGTTCTCCCCTGTGTGATACCCCTGTGTGGTAGAAGCACTGTCCACCCTGCCTCCCCTCCCCTGCTGTGCACCAGGGAGGACAAGGAGCTGGCTGTGTCCCCGCTGCGCATCGTGGCCGACTCGGAGCATTCCTTCGAGAAGCACATCCAGGGCATCCTGCAGCGCACCTCTGCCAACCCCCTGCATCTCAAGTAAGCAAAACCTCTTCTCCTGGGGCACCTCAAGTGGCAACACTTGGCAATAGGGGGTGTTGGCCAGCTCCTGATTGAACAGCACACTGCCCTGGGCACAGCAGTGCTGGGACACAGCTCTTGTGTCCCTGTGGGGGTGGCGTCCAGTCAAGCCATGGTGATCACCTGGCTGCAGTCTCCTGCTCAAAGCAGGGCTGCCTTCAGCTGGTGAGGTTCTCATTGCTTGGCTCACTGGGTTTGGGGTATCTTAAGCTTACCTTGTAAGAAAAATGATTTCTAGCAAAGGGATTTCACTGTAATTCCTCACTTTCATAACAAACCCCTGAGCCTTTACCATAAATACTGAAAGTGATTTAGCCTTTCAAAGGAACATGTTAGTAAAACTGCAAAAATATCAATCTTAAGATCTGCAGATAAGGATGCTGCTCCTCCCCCTGAAGAATGCCTTCAGCTCCTCAGCAGAGCCACCCAGGTGTTCAGAGAGGAATATATACTGAAACAGGACCTGGCAAAAGAGGAAATTCAGCAAAGGTAATGCAAAACTCTCGTAAAAATGTGCTGGCCAATGTCTCTGACACAGCAGCACTAAGCACTGAGCACTCACCCTCCTCTGTGGGTCTAATCCTGGTGAATGAGCAAATGTACTAAATGTAAAACTAAAAATGAATACCAGGACTTAAAACTGAATTATCAGGAAAAGCAGGGGAGTTTAATAGTTGATCTCTGTAGTGGCTTATAGGGGAAGAAAGCAACAGTGAACACACACACACACACACACACACACACACACGCATATAAAATACTTTTCTTGTGGTGTTGTCTGCCTGCCTGGGCCTGTGGGTGGCAGGAAAACTGATCTCAGCACTAATCCTGACAAAGGAAAATTGCCTTAAGTCTCTGCTACTTCAAACCATAATCAGTTATTTACAATATACAGTTAGGACAAAATGGGAGGTTTTTTCTCACCACTGCCCCTTTTCCAGTGTCTTTAGTTCTTCCCACTCCCAGCATTTTCTGTTTGGTGTAAATCCTGATTCCCCTGGTTGCAAGTGGTTTGATTTTTGTTGGGTATGTGTTTTCTTCAGAGTGAAGCTGCTGTGGGGACAGAAAAAGAAACAGATGGAGGATCTGAATTACTGTCGAGAGGAGAGGTGAGTAGAACCTGTCTCCTCTATCAGGAATGATGCACTGTGGTGGTGGTTTGGACAGGGCCCTGTGTGAAACAGGTGACAAGGGAAGGCATTCCCAGCCACAGTGAAGCCTGTAGGTTTGCTCCCTTCTCCAGCTGGCTGCTTCAGCTTCCTTGGCCTATTCCCACACCCTGGCTTGTCCTGTGTGTGAATCTGAAGTAAGGAGCTGTTCCTCCCTTGCCTTAAGGAAAAGCCTGCGGGAAATGGCCGAGCGCTTGGCTGACAAGTATGAGGAAGCCAAGGAGAAGCAAGAGGACATCATGAACAGGTGAGTGCACACAGGGCTCTATTTCACATCACACCACTGATGTTCAACAGAGTCTGCAGGGTGGTAGAACAGAGTGGGCAGGAGCTGCTGCTCTGGTTTGTTACAAGACTGGGCTTCTGAAATTTCCTGTGCTGGGGCTTGGTGTGATTTGTCTGCAGGCCCAGCCTGAGCCAGCCCCATGCTCAGAAATGCCACCTGAGACCAGTGGAAGGGCAAGGTGAAGCCCCTGAGACTTGGTAACATGGCCAGAGCACCATGCTGCAGATGTTGGAGCAGAGCTGGGTACCAGGGAAGTTAACTCAGGCATTTCTTGCTCTTAAAGGATGAAGAAAGTCCTTCGGAGTTTCCACTCCCAGCTTCCTGTTCTGTCTGACACTGAAAAGGATATGAAGAAGGAACTGCAGACAATCCATGACCAGCTGCAGCACCTGAGCAATGCCATCAGACAGGTGAGAGGAGGAACAAGGCTGGGAGGTTACTGACAGCTCCTCCCTCAGTGCTGTACTTGTGTTAATTAGCACCACTGTACTAAAGGGGCTTTGGGCCCTTGTTGGTAACACAGACAAACCTTTGCACGGACTGTGAGCCCTCAGAGCTCCCCCTTCCTCAGCCTGGCAGGGACATTTCTTCTCTTTGTGGGAAGTGAAAAGCAGCCAGGTTTGAACCCAGAAAGAACCAATTAACTGCAGTACAACACAGCAGTCTGTAATTAACAAGCTTTCACTGTGGCAGGCAGGATCAGCACTGACTGGGGCCTTCTCTTTTCTGCTCAACTCCCAGGTGAAGATGAAGAAGGAATACCAACAGAAGCAGATGGAGAAGGGGCGAAGCCCCCGCAAACCCAGCATCAGCCTCAGTGCCTACCAGAGCAAGTGCATCCAGGCTGTCCTGAGAGAGGAGTAAGTGCAGGCTGGGCTCCTCCTGAGGAACTGAGCCCTGGCATCCTGTGCAGCTGCCTCAGGTGTCATTGGGGCCATGCTGCAGGAGGGGGTGGGCCAGAGGGGCTGGAGCACAGGCTGTGCAGCACTCTGTATACTGTGTGTTGGAAGTGCAGTCTGTAATCCAGCCTGGGATGACAGGCACTGCTCCCACCCCCTGCTTCTACCAGCTGAAGTGTTTCTGTGCAGGTGACCTGCAGTCTTTTGACTGGGGTATTTTATCTTGAAGGGGAGAACACATCCGGGAGATGGTGAAACAGATCAACGACATCAGGAGCCATGTGAATTTCTGATGTGTGCCTGGAGAGGCCCCTGCACCCAGAGGCTGGATGGGCTTTACCTGCCATTCCCCCCTGTATATTTGCCATTTGTATGTTGAACAATACACCTTTTCCTTATTATTTTGTAAAGAATTGTGAAATAAAATACTTTTGATATGACTCCTCACACGCTGTGGATTTTGTTTTTCTCAGGGGAGGCGTTTTCTATTCAGGGTGTTAGAGGGCAATACTTGCAGCTCCCTGGGGTTATCCTGGGATAGGCTCCCACCCTTGCTCCCTCAGGGGTTCCACGGAGCAGAGAGAAAGACCAGAGCCGTGCACACACACACTTCAGCAGCTTTTTTTAATTTGGAACACTTTCTCCATAAAGGACACACCTTCAGTACAGTTAACAAATGGTTACACTGGAATCCTGGAGACAGCAGAATTCTACACCCACGATTGCACAGGACACCAATGGCTTGGCTCACTGGAATGCAGTATTGACTTCCAAACACTGTTTGCCTTTTGCAAAAGATGGCTCTGGAGTCCTTCTTGCCATTACAAGGCCAATCCAGTCTCTGCTGTAACAGACTCTAGTGGACAGTAATCATTGTCCTTCCCCCCTGCCCTTGGAAAAGGAGCCACGTTGAAGCTCAGGGAGACAGGAGTGACTGCACTGCTGGAACAGGGGGCACTGCTGGGGAGGGACCGGGTACCAGACATGCTGCAAGAACACTTTGTACAGGTTAGGACTATACAGGTACAGGAATGCAGACAGAACTCCATCCAGGCCCTGTCACCAACAGCTCAGTGTCACAGCTGGGCAGGGGACACTGCCTGAGACAGAATAAACCCACCCTGGCCCCAGCCAGGCTCCACAACACCCAGAATTGGAAGGAAAAGCATTTGTTTTCTCATGTTCATGAGCAGTAACACCAGAATCCATCATCCAGTGAGTACACCAAGAGCTTTTCCTACATTTACAGTCTTTTACATTTGCTCTGCAAATTTGGCACACACTGTGTTGCTTTGCTTTTAAAGGCCCCTTTAGGTTTGAGTTCAGCAGAAGCTCAGTTGCTGCTGCTGAAGCTTTGCTGTCCTTGCCCAGGAAGGACAGCAGTTTGCAGGGAGCACATCTCCCACCAGGTCAGTGAACAGCCAGGGTTCCAATTCCAAACTGAATCGTTTAAAAGTCTAACATCACAGCAGTTGGTGAAAAAAGGTGACTCGTGTTCCAACACTAAAATGATCACAGCTGGTACTGAGACAGGAGCACAGGTGTTCAGGTGAGTGATGGAACAGGGTGGTGAAAAGGAAAACAACCATGCAAGAACTGCCTGCCCCTCCTCTGCACGCCAAAGGAAGTTCCTTCAGGGACCTGTGCAGTGCCTGGTTCACAAACAAGGAAAAGCAGACAGTGCACACACCCCAGGCCTGCAGATCTGTGTTTGGAAACAGCTCCACTGGCCCTGGGGCTACCAAGGAGCCCAAAGCACTTGCCCCACTCCCTTCCTGCCAGGCTGCAGCCATGGCCTCACCCTGACACCAGCACACCTGGGGAAAGCTGTGCCCATGAGCCATAAAAGCACAGCAAGGAAAAGCCACCCAGCTCTGGAGCACCTGGAATATTCTGAGCCAGCACAGCCAGGGGTGTTCAGAGCAGACAGGGCTGCTGAGAACAGGCCAGACACAGGGACAGGAACAGCCCCTTCTCCTGCTCTCTCACACTGGGACCATCCAGAAACACAACTAAAAATATTTTTCTGTGAAAGACTTCACGTCTCAGTTCCTCAAGTGCTCAGCTTGCTGAAGAGGGTACAGGATGTGGTGCAGTTTTGCCCTACAAGAGGCACCTACAAGTAGTCACCAGTTACAGTAACCAAGCCCATAACCAGTCACACCTTAGTTTTTGGCAAGGGAGGGTGGGAACAGAAAAAAAAGCTTTCCTTTCTGTTCTGCAGTTCCTATTAAAGGCTTGTAGTTTTGTCTCCAAAGTCTACACCCAGCCACTGGAAAACTGAATAAAAACATCTGATCCTGGATTTATGCATCAGGACCTGGCTACCGTCACCCACAGTTCAGCAAATAGTGAGAAAGGGTAAAAAATCCCTACCCTGGTAATACCAAACAAGACTCAAACCACATTTCAACATCACCTTTATGTGAAAGTGTCATCTCTAGCCATGACAGCTCTGCCATCTGTTACTCATTACTAAGGTGGGAAAAATTACTTTTGGGTGTCAGGATTATGAAGGGAATTAATTGCTAGGGTGAATAAAATGCTTTAATTCTTTGTAATGAGTGGCAAGGAATTGAGCTTGAATGATGCTTTTTTGGCTGTTTTTAAGGCATTCCTCTTCAAAACCACTGGTTCTAACTTTATGTCAGTAGCAGGATATACACTGCTAAAAATAGGATCTAAGCACTTAAAATATGTAGTCATGTGCATTGCAGTTTGGAGCATTTTCTGTCACTTTTGAAGGTGATGAAGAAAAGCAGATCTCTGGCCAAGTATGTGAAGAAAAAACAGCAAGGAATGGAGGAAAAACTAACAAGTTTTGGACAGTGGGATCTGCTCCTTCAGCCTCCTTTTAACTGAGCTGTAAAGTTCACAAATTGGGTTTGTACCACCAGGACCATCAACACCTGCAATAGTTCAGGAATCCATGCAGCTGCAGGAGGAACTCCAGCAGTGCAGGGGGAGGAGGAGGAATGCTCATGGTACCTCTGGGCATCGACAGAACAAGAAACGCAAACCTGCCAGCTGAGCGATCACAAGAATTTCCTGCCTCTGCAGCTGCATTAGTCACTGTCTGGGAGCAGAACCAGGGCACAGCACAGGAGCCACCTCTGAGCAGTGCCAGGACACCAAAGAGCTGCACTGCCCCTCCAAGCTGCAGCAGCACAATCCTGCAGCTCCTGCACGAGGCTGGGCCTGCAGAGGGGTCAGGAACAGCTCCACACCTTCCCCAGAGAGCTGCTGCCTTCACACCTTGTGCCACCCCCAGAGCAGAGCACACCTGCACCACCTCAGGCCAATGCTCAGACATGCACACCATTTTTACCAGCTTTTTTGTGTTTGGGTTTTTTGTTTGTTTGCTTTTGCTTTTGTTTTTTTCACAGAGAAGGGATTCCAGGCACTGCTCAGCTTTAGGAGATGAGAAACAACTGGTTGTAGCTCCATATGCTAAATTACATTTTTGAAAAGATATTACAAAACAGTGCATTTCTTGTGCTTTTCTTTCAGTATCTGAATTCAACAGAAAAATGGCAAGGAGTTAAATTCTCAGTACAGTATTCTTTTTCTTTTGGATTAGCATTTATCTGTTCAGGAGAAACACAGCTCACTCATATCCACATTTCAGCAGCACTCAGATTCTTCATAGAGCCAATGTTTTTTAAAAAAAAGTACTGAGTTATGAAATAAGATCAATATCCAGTGTCCTGCTAATAAAGTCATATTTTAATATAAAATATTCATACAGCATACTCTACACCTCATTCTCTCTGCTAGCTGAATACTGTTACTGACTATTCAAACAGAAAAACTTCAACCACTTTGCTCTTCAACGTTTTGGAGGGACAATACAGTTTCCAGCAGCTACTTTGATCACAGTAGTGGGGGAAAGGACAGAGGGAAAGACAGGGGTATATGTTCCAAAACTCTAGATTAGGTTACGAAGTCGGCTGAAAGAGGGAAGTTTTTCAGAATGTAAGGACTGATCCCACTCAGTGGAACACGAAACACTGCACTCATTAGTGTTTCCATTAGAAAGTTCTCCTTCCTACTCTACAAGTCACCCTTGTGCTCTCCTCCTGCCCAGCACAAAACCTTTTTCCCCTCTAGAAACAAAACTTAAGTCATTGCTCCCCTCTGCTGTCCTCTGCTCTCTCGGTTAGAGTTAAATAATAATTAATGTTGCTATAAAGATGAGTTAAAAACCCCAGTGCAGCCTCGGAGCCCAGCAGGGTGTCATGTTTCAGGGAGCTGGTTAATGTCCGTCAGTTTTGTGTCGTTCAGGATTGCACGGATCCTCTCCAGGGAATCTGCCTGCCGGATCCTCTCCAGCTGCACCTGCAGGGAGCAAACAGCACTGCCATCAGCAATGGCACAGCTCAGAGCCAGCCCAGAGCAGCCCACAGGGACCCAACCTCACCAGAAACACAAGGTGTGAAGGAGCACAAGCTAAATTTGTGCCCAAGGATGGGAGGAAGGAATTTACAATAAACCCCAAATTTCTGGGGGGCTTCAGCCATCACCAGCACTCTGTGTTTTGTCTTGTGTCAGCCACTGTCACTGTGCTGGAAAAGTGGAGATGTGCAAAGTAAACCTCCCCCAAAAAAATGTAAAGGAGCAGCCCAACACATTTGGAGCCCTCATGATCACAGCCAAAATGCTCTTGGAGCAAACATCCCATTTCCACTTGAACCTATTTCTGATCTGCTGAAAAAAGGCTCAGCAGAACTGTGGTGAAATCAATGCAAAGAGAGCACAACTGATTTTTTTCTCACACTCAAACTTTCACATTCTTTGCAATAGGATCTGGCCTTTCAGTCATAAATCCCCAACCAGCATTTAATTGCTTTTTAGCCCTTCCTCTGAATTGCTGATAACTAATTTGGCCAGTGGACCCCTCACACAAGGGGGACCTGCCCAGGCTCCCACTGACAAGGCCAGGGAAGGGAATAACCCTGCCAAGAAACTACAATCCTCCTCTGATGGTCACCTCACACTGAGTACAATGCACATGGCACAAACCACTGCTTCAACTGGATCTGCAATAACTGCACAGGGCAGGAAAAAACACAAAACACAGAGCTACAGTTCTGAGCTCATACTGAAGGTTACTAAACTACCTGCAAGTAGTGGAAGAGTCCACCACACATCTTCAAAGTGGTGGCTGTTTGCTCTAAGAACTGCATAAACCAGTGCCTGGAGGACTTTAAAACACAAAAAGTGAGGATGGGGATAAAGAAGCAGCAGCTTCCCTAGGCAGGACAACTCAATAGTCTCCTTTGTCCTACCAACTCCTGCAGACACAGAGACAGAGAGGACAGACCTCTATTGTCCACCCAGCTAAACTGTGTCTAGTAAACAAGTTTTCCAAGTAAATCTGAATTCCTGACTCAGAAAATGTGTAGTTTGAATTCTGCTGGATGTCACTGAGGGCCTGGCCAAGGACTCCAGGGAGATGGGGGTGAAATTCAGCACCTCCTCTGCTGGAAATCAAGTTGGAGCAAAGTTGGAACATAAAGGGGGTGCAAAATGGAAACACAGAGCCTGAAGGTGAGCCCAATCCAGCCTGGCTTCCCTGTGCACACACAAACTGCAGCAGAGAACAGCCTGACAACCCAGAACCAGCCTCAGGGACACCCCTGACAAAATTCCTCCCCTCAGCCACCTTTTGGCATCTCACATCAACCAGGGTGGAGGAAATACAAGGACAACAGAGACAATAGCAAGGACAAGACTTTTAGAATGTGTAAAAGGAAAGCAGCAACTGTAACACAAAGAACCATTTCATATATTCAGATCAAGCAGTACCAGTTCCTTACTTTGTCCTCAAATATTTGTATTTGAATTATTTGCCATGAAAATATCACATTGGAAGCATCAGGAGATGGACAAGGGAAAATACAGGTTTGGAAGAGCCATTATCTTTAGTTTTGTACAGATTCTTTTAGTAAAATAACTGAAAATTGGCTGGAGCCAAGTAATCAGAATAGAATCCAAACAGCTTTAATAATAATATTATAGTATGAATGATCCGTTTATTACACTAACAAATTCTAAAACAGAACATAAATACCAACAGAAGAAAATTTACAGCTGCTATTTCTTATTTTACACAGGTCTGGAGAAATAATGAAACTAAAGTAGCCCTAACACATTGACTCGAATCTCTTACCTGAAGTGTCTGAGAAAGCTTTACAAAGTCTCTCTGCACTTGCTCACTGACATCTAATTCAGTCTGCAACCTCTGAGCTTTGTTCTTCTCTTCAAACACCAGCTGCTCAAGGTTGGCCTGAGGAGGAAAAGGTTCTTTATGCCTGAACTGAACGAAAATCAGCAGCTTGTATAAACTGATTAAAGTGAGATACCAGAGGAAAGCAGCACAGTGTTCACAGGGCCCTGGCAACAAACTAAACCACACTGAAGTCTTTCCACACCTCAGTTTTCCAAAGTGCAAAATCAGGGGCTAATACCCATTAACAGGTGCCAACAGATTGGTTAAAGCATGAAATAGCCCAAAGTCCTTTAAGAGCACCATGAGCAGGGATCTCAAAACAAAGGCAGAGTTCTGAGTTTTAGTGAAGTAAGTTCATGGTTAGGGCAGTAATTTGCTGCAGGCAGTAAAACTGCCTTGCTGTCCTGAGCTTTAGTCAGAGAAGTGTTGGGGGAAAGGGCACAAAAAACCAAAACCTCAACAAGAGAGGCAGAGACTGAGTGCTCTGATTAATTCAGCTGAGAGCTGAAGGAGAGCTACAACAACCACAAAAAACCCTTTCTTCAAAAGCATCAGAGCATTGAGCCCAAGGTTTGGTTATGAGGACACTCCACAGGCAGGAATGTTCCTGAGCCTTCACTTGGCAGGGCAACCCAGGGATGTTCAGGTCAGCACAATTCACAACCACCACCTGAGAAATCCCAGTGAAAACAGGGGTGAGGATCTAAACCACATCCAGAGGACATTACTGCCCTGCCAGCTTCTTACCAACATTCAAAAGCTTCTTTTCTTTTCATTCTTAGGTAGTGCCCCATTCTCTGGCACAGCTGCTCATCACAAAAGATGCAGATACACTTCACATCCAGACATCATAGCTACCTTTGCTGCAGTCTCCTTCTTCAGCTGGTCTTCTAGAGTGTTCTTTGCCTCCTGCAGACTCTCCAGCTGCTGCAGGTTTTCCTGTGAAGAGCTTTCCAACTGTATAATAATAATAATGGGAAATTTAGTTATTTATTATTAACACTTCCATCTCCCACAGTCCCTCCATAAGTAAGTCTTAAGTATCTTTCTGGGACTCAGAAACATGCTTAAATAATCTCTTCTGGGGCAGAGAAAACACCTGAATAACATCACTTTCTCTCCATTTATTTACTTTTGGAGCTGGATAGAAATGTCCACACTTGACATTTAGGTCAGTGTTAGGTAGTCTAGTATTAGTTAGGAATTGGTTAATCCAATATTTAGATTACAGATTAATAAAACAGATCAAACATCTTTTAAGGAACAGAACTATGAACATGTCTTACTCCTACACTGGCATCAATACAGGAAAGAGAAAAAAATCCTCTATTAAAAAACCCCACATCACCCAACCCAAAAATCCCACAGTGGAAGGGCTTCTTACCTGTTCCTTTTCCACTTTTATTCTTTCCAGTTCAGCTTTTAAACTGGGAATGGAAGCTGAAAAACAAGAATATTACAACTTAAATGCAAGAAACACAGGAAAGTGTTCATACCCTGTTTACTTCTGTTAATATTTAAAGGAGAATTAAGCTCATGTTACATCAAAGGGACCTCAAAAGCAAACAAATAATTCTACTTTTGTTTTCAGTTGCACAGCTTTGGTGTACCTGCTTTCAAAAGTGGACAGTAGTTAGAATTCAGGCAAATCTACTACAAAATCAAGTCTTTGTGCATCTTATTAATTTCTTATATTCCTATTTTCAGACTGTTTCACTCCTGCTCACCTATTTCCTCTTTGCAATTCTCTATTTCCAGCTGTAGAGTTTCTTCTATATTTTCTTTCAGGTATTGTTCAGCTTGGATCTGCTCTTTCAAGAAGAGGATCTCTGCCTTCAGCTTCTCCTCGAGGTGATCTGCTGCTGTCCTCACACTGATGATGTCCTCTCGGTACTTGAGGATCAGCTCACGGAGCTCCTGCACCAAGCATGAGCACAGATGTGCATTTTGCTGTGCCACACCCCAGCACTGGGGGGTCTGCACAGGGACAAAGCTGTGCTGCCCCAGGTGTGCTTCCTGACATCCCAGACCCTGCTTCCAGCAAGGAATTCCAGTCACAGTCTGCTTGGCCACAGGAAATGAGAACATGGCAAGAGTCACATCCCCAGGGGTTTGTAATGCTCCCCTGCCCTTCAGCCCCACCACATCTTTTAGGTTTAAAGCAGGGGAGTGGCCATAGAAGGGATGATAAGGCTTATCATTATTCAAGGCTTTGGATTATTGCTGGTCTTAACTGGACAGAAGTGACTGACTTCACTTGAATGACTGAATCAATACAGTGGGGCCCTGCTGCCTGACACTTGTGTGCTCAGCTGGAACATGCAGCTTGAACTGGGCCAAACCCACACTGCACTGACCCCAGAGCAGCTGGCAGCCCACAGGGAACTGGTTTTACAATCCATCCATGCCCTGAAGCAGCCATGGCACAGGGGGATCACACCTCTTTGTTCAACACAAGCTCACAGGGTTAAAATCCCAATTACTGTTCTTTGTGCTATTTGAGACAAGTTTTTGATAAAGAATAATATTCCACTGAGACCAAGTCACAAGCACTATTGGTGTTAATGATTTAAAAATGTTTTACCTCTGCTGCTTCTGGTAGAATGAAATCTTCAGCCTGCTGTAAGGACACATGCAAGCTGTGTTTTCCTTGAAGGCTTTCATTATCTTTTTGAAGTCTCACCAGCTCCTCTGAAACCTGCTCCCTTGACTGTGTCAGGACAGCCTACAATGCAAAGAAAAGCACAAATTCACACTCAGGGTCATGCTTAGATCTCTTCTGCCCTATTTACTACCACTACTTTCAGAAGTCTGATGAATTGATATTCTTTGTAAAGAAGGGGAACAAAATGATGCTGTGGATCAACACAATCAGCTCCCTCTTGCCTTGCCTATGTACCAGAAATGGAGGTAAGGTCAACTTTAAGTGTCCAGGCAGAGAGGAAGAAGCAAGTGATAAATACAGCTTTGTTCAGTCTCTACTTTCCTCCTGTGTTTATCCATGAGCTGGCTGTGCTCATGGAGAGGAAGGAGAGTGGGGAATCACAGGTGCTGTCAGGAGCTGGCAGGGATGTTTAACACCACCCCAGCACTCAGCTGTAAGTGCAGGTTATCCAAAAACCTGAAACATTCACCTGAAACTTTCCACAGTGGGGATCTGCCTCCCACTGTCCTCCCAGGAGAGCATCAGAACAGCTGATCCCATGGCAAGAAAATAAGGATGAAGAGGACATGGCTTTGCTTGCATTACAAAAGAAAAAATTGCAGTGCAGTTTTCCAAGAGGAGTGGAAATGGAGACCCAGGGACTTGAGCCATGGCAGGAGATATGTTACAGGAGAGAAGCAGACTCAGATCAACACATTTTCTGAATCTCCTGCACATCCACCAGATATGTTCTCATACAGAGCATCTCTGCCAGCAATGTCCTGATGTGCTACACACACCCCAGACCCCAAAAATGCAATACTGGGGTTCATGAGGATGAATTCTCTTGACCCCTACAAATGCTGTGCCAAGGAGGAAAGAAGAAGAAACTTGATTCTGATATAGAAAGGAATGAATTGCCCTAAGGAAGTCAAACTTAGGTCTAGAACATGAGGTACTCTTCCTATTCTCTGGTTTAATTTTAACAAGATGCTCAAAAACAGTTTTAAAGAATTAAGTTCCCATCTCTCCCTGGGTTTTAGGGCTGCTATTTTAAGTCTGATCTGCAACAATACTGATCATTCATCTCTAAAGCCCAAGAAAATATTCACTAATGATGCCACTTGTGATGAATGTAAAAGAGTCTTGAGAAAAATCTACTTCTTCAGATTTGAGGTGAAGTTTAGAAACATGGAATTAGATGTTGAATAAGGAAAAAAGAAGCTGTGACCTCCATGCTCCTGGATGTGCATGAACACAGACAGCAGCACAGAATGACACAAACTGCTCCAGCTCCAGCACCTGCCACCAGAGCTCACTGGAGCAGGCCCTCTGCAAGTGAAGATGCTCAGCCCTCTGCAGCCAGCCCTGGCTGGGCAGACAAGGCCTTTTACAGAGACTGAGCTCCCAGGGTCAGACAAACAGGGCTGCTCATGAGCTCTGCAATTAACCTGCCTTACCATTTGCTCCTGGACACTTCTCTTGGCTTGCAGAAATGCCTGCTGCAGCTCACTGAGGAAATATTCTGACTTCTGACACTTGGCCATGAGCAAGGAGATCTTAAAGAAAGAAAACACAGACAGACTTGTAAGAAATATAGCATGGAACAGATTCTGGAAAATAAATAAGTTCTCTTGCTTGCTATCATTACTAATAGGTACTTTGAAATTTCAAACTAAAGCACAGAATTTTATGTTAATTCTTCACTCAGTAAAGCAGGAAAGCAGCTCCAGGCAGTAAGGACAGATTCTATGTTCCTTCACCAACAATATTTTTATGTTCTATTTACCAAACTCTGAATCAACAGTTAATTCTAGTAGAATTTACATGTAATCCACTTCAGAGACACTGAAGGGAAACTGAAGAGCTTTTATTCTAAGTTTTCAGCATTTTTTGAATTTTCATACCTTTCTCTAAAAGCACTCACCTGCAAAAACTTAACAAATCATTCCACAACAACACATGTAAGATTAATCATTAGTGAATTAACAGCACCCTGGTACAGCCAGAAGAACATACAAACATATTCCTGTTGTCTAAGCTTTGTCTAATGACTGCTTCTTTAGTAAGAAAAAATACTGGGTGGGATGGAAGAAAGTCCTAGCCCAAGTAAAGTAAATTCAGTATCTTGTACACAGCATGTGCCTACTTTTGTAAGCTTTAATAGGCCAAAAATGATGACTTTTTTTCCTTCTTTTTATTTTTAACTATGACTACCATCCATTATATTTGGCTTCATTGTTCCAGAAGAATTAGGTACACATCTCAGACTGAAGAATCTTTCCAGGGGGCTGTTATTTTAAAGGAGTTCGGTGCCTATTTTGGCCCTGCTAATGCCTGCTCAGCTCCTCATTACTGCATTCTTCACCACAAGTCCATTCACTGGGTGTCAAGCACCGGTAAGAGCAGGTGGTGGAACAGAACCACTCTGCCAGCAACAAGGCCCAGAGCACAGGGCTCCCTTTGCATCCTGGGTCATTTCAGACACAGGTCACTCCAAAACTCAAATACTACTCAAGCTCCTACTGTCACTCTGTAATGGATTTCACTATTAGAGATGATATTTTTAGGCCAAAATTGGATAACATAATATTAGAGATGCAATAGATTTATCTAGAAACTGTGGCAGACTCACGTGGAGCATAACTAACTCTAGAAATTCTCATTTGTGTTGCCTCTGCAGCCAGTAGCCCATCCGTATTTAACAAAACACAAATTCTTGTTATATACTTTTGAAAAACATTTCATCATTCCTGGATCTCAATTACCAAATCCTTGTACCTGATTAGAGGAGTCTTCAGCACTTTGTTTCATGTAATCCTCCAATTCCTGTTTATCTTTCATTGTCTTTTCCAGCTGGTCATTAGCTTGCCTCAGCATCACCTGCAGCTTTTTCACCTGTGTTGTCACAACAAAATTAATTCATTTCCCATTCTCTTGGGGAGCATTTATTTCCTGAATCCCTTCACTCCTCAAACCACAACATAAAATCCCTCAAAAATGTTATGCAACCCGGAAGTCCCTTTGCTGTTGAAACAGCCTCCAGCACAGATTATCCCTCTAAGGAAACATGGGACATCAAACTGGACTGGACCATGGCCATGTAATGACTTCAATCACTTATTTCAAAGCAGAATGTGACTCATGCCTTCCACACCCATCTGAAAATTGTTCTTTGGTATATGGCAGGAAACAAATATCCTCCAAGACTTGAAAGTCATTTTACGCTGCTAGGATGAGGTCCTTTTCTGTTAACAGTTCTTACAGTATCAAAGATAATAGAATTTAATGCATGACAAGCATTTTAAAATATAAATTATTAAAGATACTGACTTCAGCATGGGCATAATACTTTTTTATAGAACACTGCCTTTAATGCATGGTCTTACAGCATCAAATAAAGGGGTTCTTCAAGGTGAATCCCTAAGAAGCATGTCCATGTCAGTGCTCATGACCACACATGAATAACAAATCAAGGCATGTCAATAACATGTCAAGTTATGCAGTATGTTGATACTGCTTAATTAAAATCAGTGAATAAAAAGCAGATAGTTGTTTGCTGTACCCTTAGTAGTTCAAAAACCCTGGCCGAAGCAATGACAGAAATCCCACCTGGTCTCTGGTCTCAGCTTCCTGGATCTGGATACCTTGCAACTGCTTCTCATAATTGGAGCACATGTCACAGCGCCTGCCCAGCTTGTTCCCTGCATTCTGCACCTGCAGAACACAGAGCCAGCACCTGCATGAGCCCAGGGAGGTCTCCAGGGAATGCAGGAATGCTACACACATCAGGTGTGCTGTGTGGCCACAAAACATTGCAGACAAAAGACAGTGGCAGAATCATGCAATGACAGGATGGAGTTGCTCTAAAAGTGAAGGATAACTCTAACCAGCTGTGGGATATCAGCTTTTCCTGCCGTGGTTACCACCATCAGCACAAAAAGCCATGACACAAAGAGTTCATCAAGTCACTATTGTGTCCTTTTGACAAACAGAAACCAAACAGGAGAGAAGAAAGTAAGTGTTGGGGTGGGCAGCAGGGAAACCAAGAGTAAACCTGTTATCATTCTGGAACTGCAATGGTTGTGGCCAAGGGGACAAATGGAAGTTTTATCATAGTCCCAGCTGCAGGTCAAGTTTGAGCTGAATTTGCATTTGTATTTGCTGCTCCATGTACAGCCCATAGCAAGAGGCATTCACACCCCTGTGTGCTCCTGCATCCAGAACACGTGGGAAGCTGCATTTCTGTTCTGGATTCTGAGATAGGGCTGAAGAAAAGTGTCATCAAAATGTCAACAGGGCAAGGAAACACTCAAGAGTAGGGATTCAACTCGGCTCTGAGCTGAGGATGCTGTAATTTCTCCAGATATAGCAAATCAGTAAGAAAACAACAACAACAAAGCAACTTTACAACAGGTTTGGAGACCTCCTAAGCAATGATCTGCACTAAGTTATATTTCAATAAATTGAGAAAAGAAAAATCAGTAGTTCTTCATTTAACCTGTCCTTCATCTGGCCTTTTCTCCTTCATTACATTCTTATATTTTTTTTCTACTCTCATCTTGTCTCCCTTTTCAACCACTATGGATTATTATTTCCCCCACCTTTTCTTCCCCCTGAAGTGTTGCTCCTTGGCCTCTCTTGCTTTGAAAGAGAAACCACAGGAAACCCCAAATACTCCCCTTTTTCAGACAAAGTGCAAGCTTTTAACTGGCATCACAAGGCTGCTGAAGAACTGACAGGCAAACACCCAGAAGCAACAATTTCCTTGGTCCTCCACAGTGCAATGGCCCAGGGCTTAGCCTAATCTGCTGCTTGTGGCTCTCAGAAATGGGCTTCTGATGATGCAAGCCCCCAACAATTTCCTGGAGCCTCTCTGTGGTACTTTGTGTGTTGGGCACAGTTCTCATTTCCAAAGTGCTTCCCTGCACAGCCCTCAGCAAACACTCCTGGGACCCAGAGCAGCACCCCCAGCTCTGCTGCTGCTGCTCCTCATCCCCAGCTCCACTTTAATGTCCTTTCCTCAACTTCCCATTTTTCCTGCTCTAAGTTCTCCCAGCTTTTTCCCCTTCTCAGTGAGTTCAACAGCCACCTCTGCCAGACCCTCCTCAAAATCCAAAGCACCTTGTGTTTAGCAAAATTGCCTGTCCCATGAGCAGGGCCAGCTCAGGCACCTCACACTGCCTGTGTTTTACCTACAGAAGCATTCCAAGAGGAGAAAGTGAAGAGCTGTGCCCTGGATGTGACCTCCTCCTTTCACTGTGGCTCTGGGCAGGGCAGGAGTCAGCACTCACCTCCTTCTGCAGCAGGTTCCACTCGGTCTCGCTGACCAGGCGGTACCCGCTGGGGGACACATAAGCACTCTCCACGCCCTGGGTGACACTGGAGAGCAGGGAAGCAGTCTCTTCTTGCTCTGGTGTCATTGCTTTGATTGCTTTTTCCTGATCTTTGGTCAACATGAACCCGCTTGGCATTTGCAGGGATCCAAGGGAAGCCGTATCAAAGTTCTCAGACACTGAATCTGCTCCAACAAGTGGTCCAAAATCCGACTCATCCAGGTTCCCAGCAGATTTTGCTTTGTTGTTGTATCCTAAAGCTTTGGACTGTAAGGATCCAGATGTGCCCAGACTGTCTGTTGACTGTGCTCTCCGTAGTCCATCTTTAAACATATCAGAGTCTGGTTTATTGAAGGATTCGCCAGAGGAAAGAAGCAAGTCTGCATCCAGGGAATGGACTGAGCCATGGGTGCTATTCACATGCACCTAGAATTGAAAATCAAGGAATAAAACAAGTATTTACTCCATTTTAGTGGTACAGGAGGAATGCTGGACACTAATTACCAGACATGGCAAAGGCAAGTTTAAATTTCTTTAGCAAGAACATCTGCTCTCCAAATTTAAGGTCACAGAGGAAGGGACAGAACAGAAATGAACCAGCTAGAATCCAAAACCAAACAAAACAAGTAAAGAAAGTCTTCTGTTAACAGAGTGCTTCTCTGAGACTACCTTCCTACCAGAAAAGCAAGGACACAGCCACCTTCCATCTTCTAGTATTTGGAGCAAGATGCTTTCCCTGAATTTCCCTGAATTATTATTCCCATAATCTACACAACAGAAGGCAGATACTCCACTTCAGGAGTCTTCAGGAAATTCAGAAGTCTTTCATAAAACAAAACACTTTGTATTAACAAAAAATAAAAAGAAAAATATATTTTAAAGCTACTCTGTACTAACAAGTGTATGTTGTTCTTCTATTTTTCTCTTCTGCTTTGAGTGTCTGACAAAATACCAAAATATTTTCTTCACAAGATTATTTGTACATAAAATAAAAAGGGAAAAGGCTATGCTTAGACACAAAGGTATCCTGGGGAATGCCAGCACCAAAAGCCACACCAATTGTCCTGTGATGTGTATCAGGCACATGGAGCCTCTCGATCTATTTTTGTTTTTTGTAGCACTGAAAAGAGATCAGTAATGCTTTATTTAAAAAGCACATGACTGCTTTCAAAACACCTTCCAAAATATTATGCACTTCTGCTTTGCCATCAGACACATAAGGAAGTAAAACTGGAACCACTCTCTTGAGAAAAATTAACATTTCTGAAATAGGTCCAGAGACCAGCAGCTGGCTGGCACTTCATATAAGTGCTTGTAACCTATAATAGATAAATATATATTATGTACTACTGGTTTATGACTATTGTAAATGCCTTGTTTTAATCATTTCAAGGTGTAATATTTATATATGAATGTATATATACCAGTTCATAATAAAAAAGTCAAGAGAATACAGACTTACATAAAACTGCATTTTCAGGCTACAGCTGTTATGTGATAACCAAAACAATATTAACAAATCATCTGTTTGTACTGCAAACTGCCCAGGAGAGAAGATCTTAGAAGTTATAAAAAATTGTAACAACTTGTAAGAACTGATGAACAGTATGACTGATTACAACATATAAAACACACTCTGAATAGCTAAAAAGGTCCTAAACAATAAAATCAAACACACATACAAACCCAAACCAATCTGAAAATTATGACCCTTCTCAAAATACAAATTTCCCATTAGGTATAAATCTTGGAATCAAATAAATGTTGTTAATGATGGACTAAAGAATAGGGTATGAACTGAGATTAAAGAAAACATCAGAAGATAAATTTTTGTTCCTCACCAATGTTGTCTCATTTGCATATCTGGACATGGAAGATACGAACAGTATTTGAAACAGAAAGTGACTGCAGGCTAAAGGGTAGACCTAGATCTCAGCTACATTCAGATCTCATGATTCTGTATTTCCTTCTGCATTTTGAACTGTTATAAATCCTTGATAAAAGTAAAGGTATTACTTCAGAATACATATATTATTATACTTTTTTTTCCCTTCAAAAATGATAAAACCCCAGTCAAAACACTGACTCACTCCAAAAATTCTCAAGTTTCTTGAAGGTTAAATAAGCTCCTATAGCACAAAAACTTGGTGGGTTTTTATTAATTATTCCTTCATTTGACTCACAAAAGCAAAATGGACCCTGAGAAACTCTAAGTACAGAATTCAACAATTTGATTAGCAGAGCAGCTACAACACTCTTGCTGAATGTTCAGATATAATTGCCTTAATCCTGAACATTTAGGAGTGTTAGAACGTGCTTAGAAATCCCAGGAGAGCCTACCAGCAGTTAACCTCCAGAATGCAAAATGTAAATTATCATTTTTAATGGCACCTCTTAGGATGGTGCACTATTGTCTTCCAATCTTAATTAGGATTTACAAATTCAACTGCAACTGCAAGAATATTTTATTGCCTAATAAGATTAGAAGCTACAGAGAATAGAGGGCTGTAACTTTGCATTAGTATTTGCACTGAACACCCTGAGGAATGCCCAAGTGCAAGTGAAAGATTCAATTGTTTTACCTCTTCATTGGAGAGCTGGGTAAGGGTTTCTTCAGGGGCCAGAGAACATGAAACCTTTGTTTCATCATCTGAATCTTTTTGCTTCTCTTCCTTTCTCTTGCTAAGCCTTTGCTGATCATCTTCTTCCTAAAAATCAGTGGTCAATAGAGCATACACAGAAAATGGGATTCAACTTTGCCATAGCAGTCATGACATCAGCTTTAAACTAAGCTGCAAAGAAGACACTGAAAAGGATTATTTTGGTTAAAACCCAGTGGTTAGCACATCAATGGTCTTTTAGTTAATACATATAGTGCTCATTTCACACGGCACCCAAATTGACTTAAGTGAGAACTTACTTTGCAAGTTTAGTGGCAAATTCATGTTCTAGAATGTTTTTATTCAAAAAGCATATTACCTAGTTTAAATTTCTAATTATAAAAATTAGCAAGTAACAAAACTAGCTGCTACATTGGTTACTATATAGAATACAAATACATAACACATCTGCACCCCTAAAGGACCCATTAGCAGCCATTATACAAGCATGGACATTAAAAAAAAGTGAAACAGGAAGTGCCTTGATCACTAAATGATGGAATATAAGGAAAAAAGAAAAAAAGATAAATAGATCACTAAGTCATAAGTACGTACATGCATAAGATAATTTAAAATGAAAGTCTTAATTTATGCCTAGGATATGTACTGGAAGACTGAAAAAACCTAGAAAGAAGTGAAACTTGCTGACATCCTTAACCCAGACATTTTGCATCATAGATGGCTATTTCTTCCTCCAAGATTAATTTCTGGATATTCTTACCTTTTCATGTAACTATTGGCAACATTAGAGTTCCTATACACACCAATATTAAAATCCTTGTCCAAATGGGGTCTGTTATAACTGCCAGCTCTCATTCACAGGGCAGATTTCAGTTAAAATTGTCAGTTCTCATTTTTTGAGCTATTACCACACATGCTCCAACATGTGATTTCCATGCCTGTTACACCACAATAAACCTACAGTATTACAAAAAAAATAAAAAAATAAAAGCAAAGAGAAGAAAGCAGCGGGTAACCTGATCCTTTTTTTTCAGCTCTTCCACCTGCCGGAGCTGCTCCTGAGGTGAGCACAATCTCCATCCTCTGCATGTCCCTCATCAGCAGGCGCTGGGACTCCAGGAACTGGTCATTGGCTTTCTGCCACGTGTGCTTCAGCTGGTTGTGCTGCTGCCTCTCTTGCTCTAGGAGATGGCAAACTATGCAAAAAGACAAAAAATTCTTCTAAGCTGCAAGTTTGAAATATCTTTTCCAAAGAGAAGCACTTTTGGGAATATTGGTCTAATCAAGAACAGCCAGGCTTTGTTCAACAACTATTTAGGTTAATAATGTCTTATTTCAAATACCATTTTTTTAATTTCCAAACTTGGCTCGTGATTGACAGTTCAAGATTTCCCAGTGAGAAGACTAATGCCTAAACTTCATTCATGGGTTCTGAAGACTGTCTTCCACATCCCAATTTACTTCAGCAGGCTCTGGTTTTCACTCCTCTGCAGTGCCCCTGGGCTGTAGTGCCCTACAGGGCTATTTCCACACTCACTCCAGCACTCAGCTGCCACACTTCAGGGAGCCAGGTCTATACATTATGGAAATAATGCTCATAATTATGCACAAATACAATACACACCTAAAATCACTTCAGCAAGAATGAAGCTTGCAATGCTTTAAGAACTCAGCAGATATTCAGCAACAAGCCTTGAGGGAATGAATATTGTTTTTGTTGTTTTCCTGTCCTAAGAGAACTCCACATTCAATTCTTTTGCAAACATTTTATGATCTTTCACATTCAAAAGTGCTACTTCCCCCTCTTAATTTCTTATAAGCAAGTTAAAGTAAAAAGTGATAAAAGAATTCACAGCTCCACTGTGTTTTGCATCCACAGTGGAAGAGAGTCAAAGGACTCTTTGTTAGGTAGGTACCTTCATGCAGCTCCTTCCTCAACTTCTCTGCATCTTCTTGCAGGACTGATTTTTGTGTGTTGAGAACAGCCACGTACATCTCCAAGTCTGTCCTACACGACTTCTCAGCTTCTAAATAATGGTTCAGTTCTTTAACCTGAATAAAAAGAGGGAAATAACCAGCTCAGTGGGGGAACACTATCAGACATTTCCTTCTTGCTAGAAGTTACAGTGCTACCTGTTCAGGTAGTGTACAGGTGCTGAAGGACCAGTTTATTTGCAGAAATCACAAATATTCAACTACCAGTGTGTAAGCAGTGCTTGCATTTACTTGTGAATGAGTTACTCATTAAAATTTTGCTAAGTCAAACCTATCAGTGTTATCACAGTTACATCAGCTGGATCATAGCAGCAGCAGCACTAAGCACAGAGATGGTCAAAAGGGAAATATCTCAGGAGAGCAGACAGTGATCACTTCACTATGAAGTAATCAGTGCTGATAGCCAGGATCTAAAGAGCTGGTAAGTACTGATAAGCCAAGAACTCCTTAGTTCAAAACAGAGTAATCACAGCAGTCAGAAAAAAATTACTATGAGGCAAATGTGAAGTAAGCTTAAGAAGACAGAAAACATGGGGACAGACAAGAAAAGAAACTTTCTTTGTGAAAGACTGTTGCAAAAAGGAAGGAAAATCTATCAACAAAAAGCAATTATATCAAGAAATACTGAGGACATCTACTTGGATTTTTTTCTTGGGTTGGTTGGTTGTTTTTTTTTTAATAGTAAAGCTAGCAAAGAACTAAAATGAGTGTCCTGCAGAATCTCTAGTGAGAACCTTTTAAGACAGGGTTATATAAAAATCTGTCAGACGTGATGCTCGGAGAAATGGATTCCATCTTGGGAAAAGGAACAAATTGAAAGATTTCTTTATGGCACTATTCAGTTTTATGGTTTGCTGAGTCAGAAATCACAGGAGGTTTTATCTCAGAGAAAACCAAAGCCTTCAGGCAATTCCTGACTGGCTGCACAGAGCTGCTGTTCATCCTCCTCAGCACAGCACGGGATGGGCTGACGCCAGGCCAGGGCTCAGGACAGCTCTGGGCTGTGACTGCCACTGATGGTGGGACAGCTTTCCTGCCCCAGGACACCAAACCTTCCATCTGCTACCCTTTAAGCCTTTCAAATGGGCAAGTCTGACCTTGTGGCTCCAAGTGTGACAATAACCCAAGGCCAGGTGGTTGGGAGAGGTGCAAAGCAGATTTCTTTTAAAGCTTTTTCTATTACTAGCAGATCTGTAGCTGTGCAATTGATTCTAAACCCAGATCCCACACATGCACTGCAACTCTCAAAACAGAAAGATGAAAAAATGTATTTAGGCCAAACATGACATTTGAGCTACAGGAGACAAGGGCATGAAGAGTTTCCCAACACACCTTTTTGTTACCAAATTTGACTTGTCTGCATCAAACTAGCATGCTGCAAGGCATAAATCAGGATCCAGTTAGAGCTCCACCTCACCTCTGATGCTGCTTTTATTTTTTCTTCAGCCTCTGCCAGTTTCTCCTTTAGGGCTGTAATCTCCTTCTCCATGGGCATCACAACTGAGCGCAGCTTCTCGGCATCTTCCTGAGCCTGAAGTCAAGAAAATAAATTGTA
The DNA here is from genome assembly GCA_034336665.1 of Luscinia megarhynchos. Lineage (NCBI taxonomy): Eukaryota > Metazoa > Chordata > Aves > Passeriformes > Muscicapidae > Luscinia > Luscinia megarhynchos. The sequence continues at coordinate 4,373,063 of CM067581.1, forward strand.
ATGCATCATCAGAATTTCACAACAGCTCCCATTACTGGAGGCATTTGGAGAAAATCTCTATATCAACAAAAGAAGCTGACTAAACTTCCACTTTCAATGCTTATCTTACTGCTAGTTATTTAGTTCAGCAGCCATCTCTGTGACAATGAGCTGATATTACTCCATTTACAGAAGGCAACTAAATTTGCAATCTATGTATGGGTTAAGCCACAAATACCTGTTTTAAAAGAGAATGTTAGCAAATCTATCACTCTTGATGCCTGGGAGAAAAGGTGTGGATCAAGCATTTAAAAAAAAATGTGCACTTTTCTATTATTAAAGGCCTAACTGTTCCACAACCTGCTGCCACATAGCACATATGAAAAAACCCAAAATAAGTACATGACGAGGTACTGACCATGCAGTTATTTACTCAAAAAGTTAAAAGCAAATGGAGCTGCACAGTAATGCCTAGTGCAGCTCAGTTCTCTTTTAGAAGATAATTTTTCAACTTTACATTGCTACTGATGCAGCATCAGGTTTTGGTGCTACTGTACAGAACACTGCAAATTATAGATAGACCATCTCATTATTTCTCTCAAAAAGTAGTTCTGAGAAAATCAAACAGCAACAGAATTAGAGGATTGTTTCAAGGAAAGGGGAAAAAAAAGACAGATAAAACCAGCAAGAATTAAAATGAGAAATAGCACTCAGGGTTCAAAACCAGAACTGCAAGTTAACATGTGGCCCTGAAATTCCCATTTCTTAAATGCTCTGCCTTTCCTTCAGGGATGCACTACAGATTTTCTGAGTGAAAGGAGCAGCTCCCACAGACTCCCCAAGAGCCAGCAGAACACTCCAATACTCGCTGCAGTAAAACTCTTCAAGGCACAGAGAATTCCAGCATTCTAATTTGGGCTGGCTTTGTGCATGAGGCCCAGAAAGCTCAGTTGTTCTCTGTCTTCTACTGGAGGAACTCAGCAGGGGAGGCAGGGCAGGAACTGTGCCCCAAAGCTGCAGTTTCTAAAGATGACACCTTTCATGTCAGCAGCAAAGACAGGCAGTATATGATAACACTCACGTCTGGTTTTAAAACTAGACTAGAATGCAGGTTTTAGAGGTTACTCATTTGACTTTCAGTTTCTGGTGAGCTTATTGACAACTGTATTCTGAGCAAGACTTCCAGGAAGAGAAACAGAAAATATTTTTAACCATTGAAGTTTTTAAACTTAAAATTAATGTACAAAATAAATGTTATTGCAGTACCTGTAAATTACATAAACACTACAATTTTAAAGCTTTACAGAAAATTCTGAACACAACACAAAATTAAATTTCTTTATGTTTCATTTATTTCTGCTACATTTTGTCACTGCTGGAGTATCAATAAAAGCTGTAAGGAAAGCAAGGGAAGTCACTTGGCAGTGAATTCAATACCAGGGACATGTGACTGTCACACACACACCCAGACCCTGGTTCTTGCAGCCAGCAATTCACCAGTCACATTTTTCAAACAGATGGGAGCAGGAGTTCCACTTCAGGCATTGCTTTATGTTTCATTTATCATATCAGTTCTATTCATTTAATGCTAACTATAGCTGGTTTATACAGACTAAATATAGCACAACATTTTCTGGAGTGTAGAAGATATTCTTTTCTAATTATTCAGGCTAACTGCAGCAATATTTCACTGCCAGCCTGGTTTCACATGGCTCACCACAGAATACAGAGCAACAAATGTGTCTGTGTCAGAGCTAAGCAGTTCAGAGAAACAGTCAGAAAGTTCTCTGAAAGTAAAACCAGACTGTGAACAACTGGAAAGACAAAACTGTATCACATTTCACATACAGAAAAATTACTCCAGCTTTTACTGCTTGGTAAACAGAGCTGAAGTTTGACACTGTGCTTGCAACATATTCTAAGGACCCCTATTAAAGGTCAGTGTGATCTTGAGCTAAACACTCAGAACAGCCTCTCTCTGCCAACAAAAGGTGTGCTGGGCCCTGGGGCTGCTCTTGGACAAAAAGAATTACTGAGACTCCAAAATCAAGGTTCAAGTTCCACTCAACCTTTTAATAAAATGAGAATATCTGTTGTGTTGAAAAATTCTACTTAAAGATACTGTCACATGTGGCAAGAGGTGCCACAGCACCAAATTTCCTGTGCTAAGAGGTGTTATTCAGACTCTTCCAGGAGTGTGATCCTTAAAATCTTTATTTCCTTCTAACTTTTTATTAAACTTAACTTGGCTGTCAACAGCCACAGCTTTGCACATGACCAGCTCATCTTTACTCATTCTTTAACCAAAAACCAAGCACCCAAACCACTTCTGCCCCAGCCAAACCTGCTTCCCCCAGCACAGGGGCTGCAGAACTGAGGGACCTGCAGAGCACAGCAGGAAAATGATTCCATGGAGAAATAATGCTAAAAATGAGTCCAAGTCATTTTCAGAGGAACAAACCTGACTGGAGAAATCCCAAGTAACATTACACCTGAGCTTGTTTCTTAAAAATGAGACAAGCGGAAAACACACAGACACAATTTGAAGATTTCTCTTTAAAGTAGAACTAAACCATTTAAAAGTCCTCTAAATATATCCCACTGTTCTTCACCATTACCAACAAAAATAGCTTACTGTATATCAGATTTTATGGCCAACTCTGTCACAGAAATCTGATTACTCTCCCCTTCCAATTTCCCCTCTCCTGACTAATAAGCACAATTCCTAACAGAAGCCTTGTACCTTCCTGCTCTCTCGGTACACAAAATACCTGCTCTGCAGACTTCTGCTACTCAGAGTTTGACACAACTGTGCTAAGAAGAGTATTTATATTCCTCACAGCTCCAACAGCAAAACAGATCCTTTCCTGAACAAAAAATTAGGTCTGACTTGAAAAAAAAGCCAAGTCAAATTTTGCCAGTTGCCAAAGCTTGGGCACAACTCATCCCCATACAGTCATGGTCCAGAGTCAGCCCAGCCACTGCCCAGCAGAGAACATGCAGGGAAACAAAAAAACCCCAGACCTATCTGGTACTTCAACTCAACAGGAAAACAGATTTTTATAAACCACTAGCAAGTTTTCTGAAAAATTAATCACTAGTTGAGCACGTTAATCATTAGGTCAAGGTATCTATCTTTTGTGAGTTGGGAAGGGAGATTAAGAAAACAAAGTTAGAAGGTTTTCTTGGAAAATTATTTCTTAGAAATCACTGCTTTATGATACAAAATCACAGAAGAGACAAATTCTCTATAGAAATTAGCAATTTGCAACCTGAGATGTGATGTGTTTACATGGAAAAGCAAAACAGCTGCTTTCCAGACAAGAGCATGTGTTCCACCAGACATGCTCTTTCTGACAAAAGAACACATGAAGATGGAATATAAGCACTGCTAGCTGCAAATGCCATTTTGCATGAGGAATTGATCACAAGTCTTCAAATACCACATCTCAAGTGATCAAGAAAGTTCCTCTTTTCACACTTCTGATGCATGAATATTCATTATTTTGCTGGCCAAGCAAACCTTTTTATGGGCTTGGGATTTGCTTGTTAGTTCCTAGGTAAAATTGAATGTCCTTTTCCTAATTTTGAACTAATTCTTAGTCTCCTTGAGGAAAAACCTCACAGGTTTAATAATAACAAAGAAGATTAAAACCCCATGCAAAGCAGTTTAAGCAATTATTTCAAGCTGCACTCTGAAAACCAGATTTCCCCCTCCCCCTCCTATTACATAAGGAACATGTTCCTCTGCTTTAGAGGCCTAGAAAGCTTTCCAAACTTCTATTACCACAGATTATTAGACTGATCACCTCTTCCTTTAGGATCACCAGGGATATTTAATTCCCTTTTAAAGGACTATAGTTGAAAATGCTATTTATCTGCTATGCTACACCTCTCCACTAAAGCCACTGAGTTTAGGTGAGCTGTGCTGCCATGTCAGCAGCCTGCAAGTTCAACTTACACAATCAGTAAAGTCAGATTAAAAATCTGAATCAGTTGACAGAGATTGTTCTCTGGACGTGCTTATTGGCAGTTACTTGAGAGTGCAATGCCAGGACTTCTACACTATGGACTCTGCATCTTCTGGGCTGTTTTTACAAGACTACCCCACTGGTGCAGTTTTGAACTTCCATACAGCTTTAACCACAGGTTTTTTGTCCTTAATAAGACTAAAACCTCTTCTTCAAAAGCAGTACATGTCTTACAATTGCAATGGGATTAGAACAGGCTTTACTCTGACTCCTAGCTTTTGAAACCAGGGCTCCATGAAGAGCAGTCCCACAGCAATAATGCAACTACAACTAGCAATAGCCAGGAATTTCTTCCTAAGTCTCAGAAAATAATTCCATTTTTCAACACTAACATTGATTGCTTGCTACAATATAATAAAAACAGCTAAAATATTTCTCATGTGGAATGTTTTTGATATTCCATACTGCATTTCTTCTGCTGATAGCAAGCAGGAACAGGGACATGGAGTGATGTGGCAGATTATCAGATGTTAGCCTACTTCTTTATTGAATATAGGCTCAATCACTACTTTAAAATTGTGTTAGAACACCTTGAAGACTAAGGTAAGCCTGCTGAGATGAGAAATTCATGAAAATGCAAGCTATTATAATAAGATAAAGAATTTTCTAAAGCACTGATCTATTATGACAGGTTCAATTCCCTTCCTGTCTGAAAGGAAACACATCAAATCTCCAACCCCAACCAAAAAAAAAAGAAAATTCAAACTCAAGGCACCTCAATCTACTTCTATGAACTTTTCTTATTCATAAGTCTTTGAACAACTACAATAATATCTGTCCATAGACAGAGCAATTATTTTTCATTATCTAGAGCCTGTTGCTTTGTGACAGCAAGGTTCTGTACTTCCTAGGGTGGCAGCAGTACTGTGATACACAAACATGGCTTACTTTAGAGAAAGAGAAAAGACATCTTAGATATTCTGAGATTTTTAATGGGCACTTCAAGTTTTTAAGACCTCAAAAAAGAAGTAAAAGTACAGAAATGTAAAAGGAAACTTTATAAAGCTGTAGTCAGTCCAGAAAAATCTAAAGTTGGTTTGACTTGAGTTTATGTGACATCATGACAAGTAACCTTACAAGGCTGCCTGGTTTTACAAGCTGAAAGCAAAACTTTACCATCTTCTCAGGTGCAATTGTCCCACTGGATGCACACAATTAGGAAGAAAGCCTTTAAGGCTTCAAATGGATGAGGTCATGATGACTTCCATGAACAAAGGCTGGCAGCTGGCAGGAGCAAGCTGTGTGAATTGCTGAGGAACTACAGCAGGCGTAGGAATGAACCCATGTGTGACCCCACAGGTCTCCCCTCAAACAGAAACTGAGCAACTCCATTCCAGCGTACCTTTTTCATTTCATTCTCTAGGTTTTCTTCCTCCTGGCCTTCAGACAGTCTCCTCCTTAGCTCTGCAATTTCCCTCTCCACGTTTTCTCGGTACTGGCTCCACTGAGCTCGCTCTTGCTCCATCCTGTGGTGATACTGGAGCTCGTAGTCTCGAACAGTCTCTAGAAAACAGCATTTTCAAAACTTATTTTCAATGTAAGTTAAAGAACAACGTCACTGCCAGAGGTGCCTCCTTAGACCTGAGATCACCTCTGGAGGACATGCAGGTGGTTTGGAACCCAGCTCTTTCCGATGCCCGCCCATGAGAGACTGCAGGAGATGCTCTTAGAGGTTTTCATGGTTGTTTATTGTTTCTTATCTCAGGAATGCTTTGTCCAGTGAGCAGCAGTCTGCTCGCTAGATGTCCAAGGCAGAATCTACCTGGCAGAGGCAGGACTTATCTTTATAGTCCAAGTTACATACTAGGTATTTACAAATGACCCCCAATACAATACAATCTTGTTACACGGTCCAGCTTTGTTCACATCCGATCTAAAAGTGCCAGCATGTCACCCAGCATGGATGACAGGGAGAAGAAGGAGGAAGAAGTATCCCCACCCCCAATTCCTCCATCTTGGCCACGTGCCCCTTGTCACAAACATTCCCAAAAGTCTATTTATCTACGTTCTAACAACCTAATTTACACTTTACTAATCTTGGTGGATTGTTTCCATTCCCTCTGTGTTGGTAATTTCCTCCAGGGGTGTGAATTCAGTGCCTGAGACACCAGGGTCTCACTCAGGGGTCCCTGAGACCCTTGCCAGGGGGGCCTTGAGACCCCCAGAGAGGCCAGGGGTGTACCCTGGGCTCCCACAGAACGGAGCTTTAGGAACTCCATCTCCAACCATTCACTGATTTACTATAATTAATCAAAACTAGGAAAACCATGAACTCTCCCTTCCCTTGGACTCCTGCCCCAAAACCCAAATACATAAGTAAAAAATCCAAAGGAACTGAGTTTCAATTAGTACCATTAACAGAACAGAGAGAAACAATTCCCAAAAACTGTGCAACTCCTAATTTCAAGGTAAAGCACATAACTAATATCCTATTTAGCAGCACATTTTGTACCTCCAAGTACATAATCCAAACAAATTACCAAAACCTTAAAAAGGTACTCCAAAAGTCAAAGAAATTCAAACTTCTCACACAGCTTCCATTTCTCCAGGATTCACACTGCCCCTCTCATGCCAGGAGCTGTTTACACAGGGACAGCAGCTGGCACAGCTGAGCCTTAATCTAGGTTCATGTATCTGTGTACATCATAAATAAACAGACATTTGTGTACTCAATATACATGAAGGTTTGTCTGCTCTGGGTGAAAAGCACAATGATGTGATGGAAAAACTGCCCACAGCCAACAGGCTCTAGGATCAGGATAGTGTGGTCCTGTCTGTGAACCTTTAAGAAAACAGACATTTGTGGCAATAGTCTGTTCCCAGTTAATACATCCTTTTGTTCATTCACTTTGTCTCAGAAATGTCAACAGCTGTGCAACATGCAAATATAACAAGGGATAGATCAGAACTATCAAGAAAAACAACACCCAGGACAGAGAGAAGCATTTGCAGTCACTACCCTGGGGAAGGCCCATGTGAGTACTGGAGGGACACCTGACTGTGTGAGAGCAGAACTGTGCTCACACAGAAGGAAAAAAGAATCATGCTGGCAGCTTAAAGATGTTTTCAGACTTGCCAAATTACAGGCATCATACTTATCTTCGTGGAAGGATCAAGTATCACATTCATAGTCACTCAAAAATGCTTTGCATATACATGAGGTTCCCATGGCCATGAATTCTAAATTCTGTCCTCAAGTTGACAGAAACAAATCCATCAAGCTCCTTTTCACAGCCTTGGGAACCACACTTCATGCAGCCCTTCTGCAGCTTTCCCAAGCCATAACAATTGTCCATGTTCTGAGGAAGAGCAGGCACAAATCCCTAAAGACATCAGGGTGGCTGATCTCAGCAGCTTGCCTGCTTGTTACCTTTCATGATGGCCTGGAGGGAAGCCACTTCTTCTTGCCACTGCCTCTTGACCTCATCAATGGCCTCCTGCTTGGTGGTCTCTGACACTGTGGCTATGGCCTTGATGTTCTCCATTTCAGCATGTGCTTCCATCAGCTGGGTCCGCAGCTGGCCCAGGTCATCCTGGGCTGCCTGCAGCACTGCATTCTGCCTTTTCAGGTCCTCTGAAAGGAGGATGGTATACATTTAGCTTGATTAATGAGTTCAATCTGAAGTGTAGCCCCAGTTGCTATGGCAAAGAACAGAAGGGAGTGAAGGAAGCACTGGTATTAAAACATCCACCTGAAACGACTGAAAAAATGCTGGCAGGTATCTGCAGGGAATGCCATTTCTCGACTTTGCTTGCCCTTGCCTTTTATTAAAGGAGAATCTCATGGATGCAGACACAAAGCAGGCACTGGATATAATTAGGATCAATATACCTGACCAAAGTGAACAGTGCTTTTCATCAGTTCTTATTATTTAACTCATTGTGGTAACGACTCTGGAGAAAGCACAAACAGACTGGCTAACAGTTTTTCCCCCATTTCTGGGACCAACTTGGTTCTCAATTTGGATGGAACACTTCATATTTCTTCAACAGAAACACTTTGTGACCACTTTGGAGAGCCCACAAAAATATGCAGCCTAATTCTCTCTTTACTAATAAAAGGGATACATTCAATGGAATACCCACTACTTCTCTAATTGTTGCAACTATAAACAGGAATTGAACTAATTTCACATTATCCTCCTGAGTTCTCAGCTAATCTGAAACAAACAGCTCTGGAAGACATACATTATATAATTAATTCCAAAAGCACCAACACAAAATATGTGTTTTATGTCCACATAGCCTGCTTCAATGGCAACCACTTTTAGCAGAAACATCTAGCCAGTATAGAACCAGCACCAAGCTATCTCCATGTATTTCCCTCAGGGGCACAAAAGCCAAATCAATCCTGGTGCTCTCACCCGTGACAGAGAATATAGAACCCAGAGCTAATCAAGTACTTAAAAGGACATTAATCTTTGTATTATCAAGACTCTGTAGCATTAATATTCATAGTTTTCAAATGACAGTATTAAAGATGGGTCCCAACAGCCCCAACGTACATTTAAGAAAGGGTCTTGGAGACAGGGAGGGGGAAAAACTTTTGGGGGGGGTAAAAAAAGGAAAAGTAATTGTTTATATATTCTCCTCTGGTATCATTTCACTTCAGTATCCATGAAAGTTGGGGTATTTCTTCTTCCCCTATCACAATTTATTTTATATTTTTTGACTATGCCAAAATGGGAGAATTATTGCTGATCTCATCAGTAGTGTCTTGTATCTTAAATTTCCTTTCATCCAGCCTTAGAAACACAACTAAATAGGCTTGCTGTATGATCTAATCTTCATTATGCCTGTTGTATTTCTGCTCTCATAAGCTTATACAGCAGCTGCAGTCTTAATGCATTATGTTTTGGCTCTGCTTTCATATGTTAAAGACAGGAAAATCAGAATTAGATAAATCAATCTGGCTCTCAGAACAGCTCTCTCTACTCTCTGACCCTTCATCAGATATTTGAGCTCATATGATTTAAATTTTCCTATAAATTGTGTTATTGAAATAGATGCCCTTGGCTGGTATTAAAACTTTAATAATGTTTGCCTGCTTGCAGCTTACCTCAGATGAAATTTAAGACAAATAAATGCTACATAAAAAAAGGCCAGAGAGTACAAACAGCACAGCATCCAGGCTATGTCTTTCCATTTACCAGACCAGCTCCTGCTGAGAGAGCACACCCTGAATTCAGAAAATTAGTATTACACTCTTGTGCTGTTTCTGCATGGACATCAAGTTGCTCTGGCTCCTATCCATGAGGCAAATCTTTAAATTTAATTCTAATGTTCATTCTAGGATGCTCGATAGTCACCTATTGAATCTCTTACATTCTTATTATAACTGTTTAAAAGATTATGCTTCATACAGGGATTATTTGAAGATGAAGTTCAATAAACTTTAAAATAATTCAGAGAACTGAGCACTTACCTTCCTTAGCCAGGTATAGCTCCTTAAACTTTGCTCTCTTTTGATTAAATTCTTGCTCAAGTTGCTGCTTTGTGCGCAGAAATTCTGCATTGACCTTTTCCAATTCTGCTACCCGTTGTAGAAGAGCATCTAAAAATAAAGCAGAAGATAAGGTACGTCACTAACAGTTACCCAGACATCCCATTCTGCAAGGCTGAGTGAGGTTTGGGGCTTACTCTTTTTTAAAATACCTTTACTCATTAGCTCTGCTGTTGCCTCATGATAATGAGGAAATCTAGCCAGTCCTTTAAGGAACAAAGGAAGATAGGTATTCTTAAGACTGTAACACCAAATTCGAATTAAACATCTCTGGGGAACTAGAGGGAATGTGGCAGGGAGTTCGGCAGAAAACAATCTTCCAAGGAAAACCACAATTTGGTATATATAGCAAAAGAAGAAATAGAAATAAATCTGGTGATGTTTTTTCCCCCTGGGAAGTGTAAGGGCTGAGCAATAAAGCACCAAGTGCTCAAAGGCTGAGGTCAAAGAAAACAAACTGTGACAGCAGCTCAGCCAACAGCTATGGAAGGGCAAAGCACAGGAAGGAAACCCTGTAAGCTAAAAATCAGGTGCCATTACTAATCCAGTCTTCAGTTTTGCATGTTAACCAGAAAATGAACCAGATTACATCTGGAGAAGTTTGCCAGAGGATAACCACAATCTACAGAGAATTAACTGATTGTAAGATCAAACCCTCCTCATTTCCAGCAGGTAAAAATCCTCAAGGCCACACATACATCACTCTGTTTTCCAGAATTTACCACATCAGCCCTTCATGTGGTGGTACAACAAAAGAAGGAAGAGTAGGAACTCTACAAAGATTGTTATAATGAGCTTATTACTGAAAAAAACCCCATATGATACCATTGTGTGATGTATAAAGACCCCATACAACCACCAAGCTATCTGCATGTGCAGTATCAACTTCTTTGCACCTCAAGTTCTGCTGTGGGTGGCAGTTTCAACTTGCACACTTCAGAACTCAAATATGAAATAGAAAGAAAAGACTGATGAACCAGAACAAAACATCTCCCTGCTGCAATGCACCGGGGAAAAGAATGTTTCTTTACATGAGTCTCTGTGTGTTCTGCAAAAGCCTTTTGTGGGGAATGTTCCAACTCTTCTGTGCAAAGAGAATCACTTCAGTTATAGCCTCTATATAGCACAGACTAGAAACACAAAATATTGATCCATCAGAGGTGTTTGTGTATCCCATCCAACACTTCCCACCACAATCAAGTAGTGAAAACACAATCCAAAGGCTAAACGACTTCAGCATCAAACATTTAGACACAAACAGCTGGAATCAGCTCTACAGCTTGCAATGGTAAAACTCTGGATTGGCAATGCCATTGAGATGGGGCCAGTTATTTTTGGTACAGATGATGCAGAATAAGAGCAGACACAAACAAAAGGATCTTCTAAGAGCACAGGTGTGTTTTACTGATTGCTGATTACAAGAGCTTATGGTGTTACCAAATACAGCACCTAATCTCTTCAGCTCTATACCGAATAAAAGATAAATGCAGATATAGGACTGATGAAATTTTAATGTTGCTTTTTTACAAAAAACACTAATTTTGGTTTTTTTAATCACCTTAAATACAAACACATAGGTTTTTCTGACCAGCAACCCCTATGTGGATAGTTCAAAGCCAACTGCACAGGAGTGTTCTCCAAAAATGAAAGGAACTTGCAGCAAAGATACACTGAGAGTAAAGCTTCAAGTGAGTTCAGAGAGTGTCTGGATCAAAACCAGGGATAAAACAGCACATGTGGAACCAGGTCTGGGTAGGAAAAATACTTCCCAAGGTTAAAGGGCTGCCTTTGATTTCATGCTGAAGTCTTGCAAAGGGAAAGGGTTTGCTTGTGTTTCCACTCCCCTCAGTCCTGTGCAGGGCGATGCAGCCACCACGGCACCTCCTGCTCCACAGCCCAGGAACAGATGTGCTGGCCTAAGGAGCTGGGTTTGAGCTCAGCTTCAGCTCCTGAAGGGAAGCTCCTGGAGGCACCAGAGGCTGAGGAGCTGTGTGCCAGGGGCAGGTGGCTGCACTGGCCAGGTCCAGACAGTTCTGCATCTACAGGTACCACCCTGGAGCCTCAAGCACACATCCCAACTGAACAAGGAGAAATCTGAACATCATTCACCTTGCACACACTCTTTTGCAGACCACACAAATAAACTGTTGCATACTAGTTAGTAATCCTGAAAGTTAAATCAACTGTAGACTCAACTCTCCCACCCTCAAAGATGACTCGAGCACTCATTGTTTACTGAATTCCCTTTCCATCTTCCTTCAGCAGACAGACAGAGCAGCTGTGCTGCTGCCCCCATCAGAAAGTGCAAAGTAACCAAGCTGTATTTCTTATGAAGGTGTGAGTTGCTTCTGCTGAGGATGGAAGGGCAAGAGGACACCCCGAGAGCAGAATGTTCAAGTGCTTTAAGCTGGGGAAACAAGAGACTCATCCTTTTTTAATCCTCCCGCCCAAACAGAAAGAGGGAGAGCAGAGTCACTAGGAAGGAAATGAAATTTAAATATTTACATTTTTACAGTATCCCCCCCCTCTGCAGCCTGGCAGTTATGTCTAAAAAGTAATAAATAAATAACCAAATAATCAACCCCCTCCACAACTGAGCTCTGGCAGCTGTCAGGGCCAGCTGCAGGCATTCAAAAAAACAAGCAGTTTAAGATCTCAACTGCAGGTCATCCATCACTGCAGCTGTGCATTAACATTGTTCTTTTGATTCTATGCTAAGTGGTTTCACCACCTGTGCTACATATACAGCTCAGGACAGATGTCAGCACAGCCCCACTGCAGTGAGACAAGGCACAAACTTGAGGACAATAGGTTACATAGGTCAACATCAACCCCCTCAAATGCACCTGCATAAGAAGTAAAAGTGAAAGAAAATTTATATTCTGAGACACCCTAACAACTACCATCTTTCTGCTAAGTAAGTTTACAAAGAAATTCTTTTCTTCTTCAGAAGTACAATTTATACAAAAGCCATACAGACACTTCCCAAAATGCAAGTGTGATCCCAAGCCCAGACTGCCAGGCACAGGTACGCTCGGGCTACATGGCACAGATTATAAAGTCCACCTGGAAATGCACTGGAGTCAATGGCAGGAAATGGACTCATTCACAGATTTCCAATTAGGCCTTTGTCATTTATCACTTAATTTCCACTCTGAATTTAGGTCCAACTCACCCCAAGCCTGTAACAGAGCTGAAAAAGAAAATTTAAGTTGCCATCACAGGTTATCCACTTAAAGGCAGCCCCAAAAGCAAGAGGTCCATTTTGCAGTCAGTAGTCCCTGATGCCAGGCGCTGTTCCCATGCTCCCACTGGCAGCTATCAATGTTTAACTTGGATGAGGGGTGAGTAAACACAGGCAGGAGATGGGCAGTGCTGGCACAGCTGTGCCCAGCTCAGGCAGGATCCGGTGTCACACACAGCACAGAACGCTCTGTTTCCTCACAGCACAGTGTCAACACCTAATTCCCTATTTAGGGTCCTAAGGCACCAGACAAAAACCCTAAAGACCCAATTTCTTAACTTTAAAAAGAGCACTGAGAAAACTTTAAATTAAAATTGATATGCCAAACTAAAAAATCCAAACAAGATATCCTTTTAGCCAACAATTTAAAATCCCAGATCATTAGGCCAAACAGACTACAGATGACAGAGTTATAGATGCCAATTAAATAATTAGCTTTATTTCTAGCTAGCATCTCAGATTTTGCAGAGACATTCCAGGTCAGACACGGGGATCCCCATCTCCTGTGGAGCACTGACATTATAGCAAAGCACAGTGAATGTCATCATGTGCCTTAACCAGGGAGAAGAACTCAAAAGAAGGGCAGCAAAATCCATTTCAGAACCGACTCATTGATTTATAGGAGAACCATGAAACTGCTGCAGTACATAAAGAGAAACTCTAGTGAAAAAATATACAGCTTTCTCTTAACTCACTGCACAGCAAAATTCCAATTCTAGGAAAACACAGGAAAAACACACATTTCTTATTGACTAGTTATTTATGTGCTGATCCATAGATCAGCTCCAAAAAGGATTAAATTTTATGTATGACAGTTTCCAGTTACACAAACATGTAGTGATCATTCCAGAACTAAGACAGACAAAGCTGATTATCAATGAGACTATTTTTGAGTACCAGGTCTATTTATAAAATTAATGCCATAGAGCTTTCTGCTTGATATTTAAAGAGTCAAACATGACATCAAGAGTCCAGTCCAACATAGCTGAAATATGAAAACAGAGCAGAAAAAAAACCCTACATGTACAATCAACATTTTGGAGACACAAAAATGTAAAGTTTCTGTAATTTTCTACCTTTCTTTTGCTGTCATGATTTCTTAACACAGAAGTATGGGAAAAGACGTATTTCTACGAGTATGAGTTTCTACTATGACTATTTTCTGTGAGCACTAATTTTTCTCTATCATGACATCATACTGGAATCACAATTATGCTACTACGTAAACTTTTAATCCAAGTCTGCCACCACACTGTTCATATAGATTGCGAAAAGCTCTTCTTTATTTTATTCAAATAGGATTGGATGAAAAAAGAACAACCAACCCCACTCTTACAGTACACTCCAATCCAGCTGCTTGCATGAGGCACTCAGAAGGAAAAGGAACAGATCATGGTTCTCTGAACAAACATGTTAAACAGAAGCAGTTCTCGACTTACGAAATGGGGTTGCTTTATTTTTTCACACACAAATATCCAGCAGCAGTAAATCAAACAAGAGGGGAAAAAAAACCACCCAGGAAGAAAAGGATTACTTGCTTTTCTCAAATTTGCATTTGCAAGCATCAAGCATTTTATTTACTGGGCCAAATGGCTCAAGCTCACTGGTCATAGAGAATGACCCCAGATTTCTCACCTGCCACCTTCTTTTTCAGAGCAGCACCAAACACCTCCAAGTGTTGGAACTCCCCTTTCAGAGCTTTTCACTGTGTGTGGTGAGAGAACTCGACCCCAGAAAGGGGAAAACCAGGGGTTCTGCCCCACAGCTGTGCCCTGGCACAGGACTGCCCTGCAGCTCTGAGCTGTTGTGCAGAAGGAGCTCAGGCAGTTCCCATTTCGGGCAGCGCAGCTTTCAGACACTGCTGCATTCACCCAGCCATTTCTGGCTGATTGTGCAGCTGAAGGTTATTTGACATCCACAATTTGTTCTCTATTGACTAAACATTTGCAGGCAAACAATTCAGTATCAATTTAAGGCCAAACCCATAAAAAACTTGGTGTTGTTGACAAATGCAGATATCACCATGCAGATCTGAGCCTTGCTGCATCATATCTGTTACAGAAGCTTTATATTCATTACAGTAAATCAGCAAGTGCAGGATCAAAAATATTCAGCCAAGCATTGCATGTTACCAACATCTAACCACATAATAAATACTCTGTTAATATCAAGAGGAAGTTTGCAATATGTTATTAAAGTTTGAAAGTAATGCTATTTTCAATTGAAGCTGAATGGCAAATATCTTTCCACTATAGCCAGTAATCTCAGTAGTGCCTATTCCTACTCCTTGTTTTTCTTTTTTATGCTAAACACTGTGTGACATCCTGCATTAAGGATCTTAAAGAGAAAATGAAAAGCTTTCACTAAATTAAAGTAATTGAAATCTGAAGAAATTTAGATGTTTGAATAAATGGGAAGACTCTCCCCTGTAATACAATTGAGAATCACAGAATGGTTTGGGCTGGAAGGGACCTTAAAGACCATCTCATTACAATCCCCTGGACCGTGCAGGGACACCTTCCATCAGATGAGGTTGCTCCAAGCCCTGTCTAACCGGGCCTTGAACACTTCCAGGGAGGAGACAGCCACAAGAGAACAAGCAAAAAATTAAGAGAAAACAAAAGGTCCTTTAAATGGCTTAATTAAACCTGCAGAGATAAACAGCCATATGCAGTTACAACCAAGAACCTTCCACAACAGCACAGCAAACATCTTCATGCACAATTACAAGGAAAAGAAGGCCAACACACAGTTTCTCCTTCCCCATTTTTTTTCCACTTCCACTTTCCACTTTTTCTCCCTTTTCACAGCAATCACAATGTGTTAACTATTTCCTTGCTTTGTTATTGCCTCCTCCATCTTCTTCCCTGGACACAAAAGCAGGCAGTTGCTCCCTGGGGTCCAGATCTCCATCTCGTGACCCTCCATTTCACTCAGTAAAGGAGAATCACACCTGATTTCCAGTTTGGTAAGCCCACTTCATATGACAAGAAATGCTATTCATACACTTTGTCATTCTGACCCCAGGTTAACTCAAGTCTAGTTTTAAATTTATGCTTAGTTAACCATTGTTTACATTGGACTGCAATGGAACAGTGCTCACTTACATCAAGTATCATGGGAATGCACCTAAACATGGATGTCCATGTTGACAAAAGCAAGCTTGAATTTCTTTCTAACAGTTTCTTGTCATCTGCTAAAAGCATAATTTCTTCCCAAGGACAGTCCCCTACCTCCACCATTACAGCCTGGCTTTTTGAACATCCCTGCTCACCATAGTAGCTGGTTCTCTCCTTTTAACTAGGCTGCCATCAGAACTCTCAGCTTTGTGCACAGAGTCTTCCTCACAGAAGTCCCAACTTAATGCACAAGAAGTTTTATCATCATTAGTTTTCACTCTATTTCATCTCTGCCACTGATATACTGATTTAATGAACTCTGCCATTGTTTTGGTGAGGAGAACAATTCGTTGAGAAATTTCAGGAAAATACTATTCATTAGCATTTTTTTTCCAAGAAAATCAACCACACACTGTGCTTTTTCAGTTCTTTAAATAATTTAAATAGGGCAGCAATGGATGAATCACAGAGTTGGAAAAGCCAACCAGACAATACCATTAATGGAATCCTATGGAAAGGATTTTGGCTGGATCCTGCTGCTACCAACCAGTGAATCTCCTCAGAAACGAGGTGCTGCTAAGCTTGAATGCACATCAGAGTATTTCAAAAGTCAACAGCAAGCTACAGTCTGGTGAACTTTGAATTCATCTACAGTGACTCAAAATGGAGAGAACAGAGTTACCAATCTCATCACAATCACCAGCATTTTTCTGGCTCCCTAAACGCTTGCATCTTGTTCCCCTTGCTTTAGCAATTTTTCTTTTTTATATCTGCTCTTTTCAGGAAGATCAATTTGAAAAAAAACCGAAAAAAAAAGGAAAAAAAAAAGAACAAAAAAACCCAAAAAAAACAAACAAACAAAAAAAAAACCAAACAAAGAAAAAACAAAAACCAAAAAATAAAAAAAATCCAAAAAACCAAAAAACAAAACAAAACAAAACAAAAAAAAACCAAACCAAAACCACTGAGTGTCTCCCTGGATTTATGAAGGGAATTATTTACTCTACAGGCTGTGGACATTTACTCAGACCAGTCACTGCTTGAGCAAACAAGAGCAGGGTGATGGCAGCACAGAACTGGGGAAGGTGAATGGACAAGAATTGGACACATTTTTCCAAGAGGGCTCACAGCTGGATCACAGCACTGCCAGCTCCAGGCCAGCCTAGGTAGATCCCCACACCCTGCAGGCACAGCCTGACCTGATCCCCTCGGCAAAGCTTTGTGAGCATTTCACACATCTGAGCTCCAACAATGCAGCTGTCAAAGCCATCACTCAGTCCCTGCCCCTTTCATTTCACCGGCCTGTCCCACCTCATCACCTGCAAGACAAACACCAACAGAAGGTGTTTTAAGCTCCAGCCTGGAACCAGACCTCCAGCACAGCCACCTATTCCCTTCCACAGCATTTGAAAACAAATCCCCAAAAATGTCAAGTCACATAAATCGTCCTGACCAGAGCAAGACTGAAAATATGAATGAGCCTTCGTATTTACAGAGGAATATTTCTGCCAAGTTTTTCCACGCTACCACGTCTCATCATGTGTATGATATAACCAGAAAATCCAGAACTGGATTACACGTGGCAATTCCACTTGACAGCGAGGTTTTCAGTGTGTCTTCCCAGTAAAAGAAAATTTAAGTTGAGGATATTGTCTGTTTTAGTAAACCATCAGGAAGCTGCTGTTCTGATCAAATAAAAATATTTCAGATTAAGAGTCATTTAGGGAGAGATTCTGATATGCATGTCATATTACAGGAGACCTCCCTACACGATTTGCACTCTGAGTACCACTAACATAACTGCTCTCTTAAAATGTAAACATTTGCTAAACCCAGACAACAGACTGATTTTCTTTCAAGATAATTTAATTGCTGACTCATTTGCAGTGGGAGGAAAAAAAATCCCTGTGACACCTTATTATATGTTTATCACTTCGCCTACAGATTTATTAAAGGCTGTCCTCTTCAGGCAGAAAAATGGGAATAAAGTATGACTCAACCCTCAGGAAAAAACAACCAACAGAACAACATAAAACAACCCTGCTGCATTGTTCTCTTTGATGAAGTAAGTTAATATATAAAAGAAAACCATTACATTAATTCCAAAATTCCCCCAGACACCACTAGTCTGAGATCTCGTGCTGTCTTGCTGTTTGTCATGGGGCCAAGAATTGAGGTGTAGCTTTGAGAGCATTCAAGCTACAGACCACCCCAGGAACTCTGCTTCCCAATTTCCGAGCAGAAAGAGCAATTTAATGATTACCTAACACACTTAAAAATTCAAAGGAAGGTAACAAAAGTGAAATATAGCTCAACCAAGAAAGTAATGTGGAAGAAACCAGAAAGAAGCCAATGTGAAATTTATATAGGCAATGGCTTCTGTAATTTACTATTGCTACAAGTATGAGGACACTGCCATTTAAAGCAAATTGGCATCTCTGTAGACATTTTCAAAAGCTGAAATAACCACAAGAGCATGGAAACTCACTTCCACTTGCACAGTTACCAGGCAGCACTACAGTAATTTCACAAGTATCACAAAAACTTCAGAAATAGCAGCAACTCATACACAACTCAAGAGTTATGGATGTGAACAAGCAGCACAAACGGGAGCTAACACCTGATTTCTTTCCCACTGTGGCTCCCTATCCCTTGCTACATAATTTGGCCACTCAAATTGGTATACAGAGAATAAACTAGGGAAAGAGAACAGGTAAAAACTTACTTTTAAGGAACAGTAATTTCAAAATTTTAGTTGTCACAACAGCAGGTTGTAGGTATGAAAAAATGGCACTGTGTAGAGTAGCCACTTTCAGGATATAAATCTTAATAAATGGCCTGGAAAATACTGTTGCCAGATATATTTATGGGGACACTGTGATGATAAATACAGTATAACAAATAATAATAAGAAAATACAATTAACATCTTTATTTGATAAGGAACAGGATACAGATCTTGTTATTTGGAATAAGGTTTCTACAGCAATTTAATAGGTTCTCTGAGAACAACAGACTAGTACTCCCCCAAGCCTCTAGAATCTATTTCTTGACAGAAAATACTGCTGTGATTCTATATATTCATATTTTTTGCTACCACTTGTCAACTACATGAATTCCTGAACAGTTAAAAAGGAAGAAAATACTCCTCCAGCATGAAATTTTCAAATTTCAATTTTAAAATATTCCAGGGGTCTAAGCAATACAGAATGGGAAGGCTTGACTAAGCCTGCAGTTACAATCATTTTAAACCAATTTCTGTGCTGGTGGTCATCTGACAGGGTAACCCAGCACTCCCACCTCACTGTGAGCACATGTGCCTTTTACCCCCACCATGCTATGAGAGCTTTTGACAGCAGTGACAGCATCAGAAGTGATACAGGAAAAAGTTGAAGGGTGGGAGGGGAGCGAGACTCAAAGCAGGTCCAAAGCAGACCACACCCAGCACTAGGCTGAGCACCCAGCAGACCTGACACACGCGTGGCAATGAACACACAGATCGGAGTCAACTGTGGAAAAAAAGCCAGAACTATACCCTTTGACTCTCATATTACTACTGTGTGGTCTACACCCTTCCTTTATGCCAGCTCTAACGCTTATCAGGTCTTCCACTAAATTAATTAAACTAATTAATTCAACAGTGAGCAGTTCTCAGCCGGGTGACTGCGCTGGACTGGCTCAGTGATGGGTCCAATGTGCAGAGCTGGCACAAAGGAAATGAGGGAAACACGACTGTGGGAGCAGGAAGAAGAGAGCAGGAACACTTCTTTCAGCAGCAGCAACCTTCTAGACTGCTTAGCTGCAACGTGAAACCACAGCCTTTGGGTACAGTCTGATTATCAGTTTAACCTAAGTGCTTGCTGCCTGCCAAAAGAAATAGTCTGGCCTTTACTCTGCCCCCCACTCTCCCTTGTGGCAACTGAGATTGGTGCAGTCATGCAGCAGAACTTACTTTTTTAAGATTTGATGACTGACATTTGTAAGTGATAAATGACCTTTTTCAAATCCTGATTTCCATTCAGACTCTCCAGGGGAAGCTGATAAACTTAATTGGTATTAGAAAGCAAATTCCAAAGCTCAGGTTTCCCACTAGTGTTTGTACACACTCAGGTTTGGAACAAATGCAACTGAAAGAGCTGCACTGCACTGCAGTTTCCAGTATAGAAATGCTTAGACTGGTACAAAACCCAGAGATGTAGATAAAAATATATCAGAAAACATTCCTATCCCACAATAAGGTTAGGTTCACATTTACTCTTACTTGAAAGCAAATAGGCAGTTAGATTAGACATTGTAACAGGCCATTACAAGCCCTCCTGATGGATCATCAGCTAAATGTACTCTTCAGTGCCTCCAACAAATTTAACTCTGTAACATCAGGAGTTAACGCACCACTTTGAGATTTAACATCTTTATCTCCAGCTTCATCTAAGACTCCAACAGAAGCTGTGAAGACCAGGCAGACAGCTCTAAAATCTTCACAGCTAGAAGCGTCACTCAAGCACAGAATCCAGTTTGCCTAATTGCTTTCCCATTAATTTCACATGGGAGAACATATAAACAG
Source organism: Luscinia megarhynchos (assembly GCA_034336665.1). Classification (NCBI taxonomy): domain Eukaryota; kingdom Metazoa; phylum Chordata; class Aves; order Passeriformes; family Muscicapidae; genus Luscinia; species Luscinia megarhynchos. The sequence goes on from CM067581.1 coordinate 4,393,502, forward strand.
ACATTGCAAGCTGGCAATTAAGAAACCCTTACTTGAAACCAATCTTTAAAAAAAAATTTAAAAGATGCAGTATATGACATAAAAATGCCAGCCTGTCAGATGATTTGAATTAATAGAGCCAAATTTATGCTTAGCACTTCACCAAAATAAACCAAGTAACACCACAGACAAAATGTATCAGAGGGATTTTGGGACAGGTTACTGTTAATGTAAGATGAAAGTTCCAATTCTTGTATCTGAAGTCAATGGGAGTCCATATACGAACTCCAATAAGTCTTAGGAAAGACAATTTTCTTAAAGGATACTGGACATGAAAATTTATTGTAGATGGTTAAAATACTTACTGCTTGAGCAATAACTTCTACACTCCTCTGTGTTTCTTCCTGTGTAGATGAAGGCAACGACACTGAACACACAGATGGAAGGACTGTATTATACCCTGTGGTTTTATCTACGTTACTGTGTGCAAGTTACTGCTTTGCTCGTTTTTTTAAAGCAACCAACCATGGTGCTGCCTCCTCATTTTGCATAGCACTGATACGGCATAGATTAAAATAAATACTTTCTGTTGGGGAGCATTTTAATGGTGACCAGTCATGCAAATAGAAAGTTACCCTACCAAGGCATGGGTGTGGAAGATAAACAGTTATATACATAAACACTCACAAAAACAGTGCAAGAGCTGTTTCTCTTTTTGTTGTGCATATTCCTCTCCTTTGCTGCCATTTAAACAGTATTGCAAATCTTGCTGCAATTATCTATAAGCTAAAAACATGTATTGGCAGAAGATGCAATACAAACCACACAGTCTTTTCAGGTCACTGGCTTAAAGGCATGGGAACACCATTATAATTGACAATGCTAGTTTGGTTTTATCCCCAGGTAATCCTTCCCTATCAGCTCCAGGCTATTCCCTCTGGAATATACACAGTTAATGCTAGCACTGCCTTCCATTTATTGATTCCAATTCACTTTGCCACGTATAACTTCTGTTATTGCATTTTTGCTCCACAGTTCTACCAAAAAAGACTTTCATCAAAAACCACAAAGTATAGCAAGATAAAAACTAATAAAATCCCACCCAAATTTAAATTTCTTCTCAGTGTGAGTCACCACAGTAAGGCTTATTAAGTGCTTTTGGCTTATTAAGTAACTAAAAATCAGACTTTTTCTTTTTTTTTTTTCTTTTTTTTTTCTTTTTTACTCCAGGATTCTGGTTATTTTTCAGTCCCTACCACAGCCAGGGACAAGACAAGACCCTTAAATGCACACAGAACCAAATGAGCAGACCATAGCTCTGCTGCTGTTTCCTGCTCTGCTCTCAGCTGATACCAACTTTCAGAACTGCTCGGATGGCCAAAAGATGGAAGGCTTCTATTTTCTACTTCTATTTCCAAGAGGATAAGTTAACTTCCAGCAACGATTATCTTGCAATCTGTGAGGCACTCTACCTATTTCAGTTTATAAAGATACCAAGGTATTAAAGAATTAGATGTCAGCCAACCTCATGATTAGGTAACTGAAGTCCACTGCCTCAAAATTCTATAATCTGTTCTGAAAAAACACTCAGAAGCTGAACATGTATAAGGCAGGGCTGGAAAGCAGATGAGTAGTTCTCTATACTAAGAGTAAGGCACAATGAGATCTCCCTTCCTAACAGAACCTGGAGAGCTCTTAAATAAAGAAGAGCTCTTTTTTTTTTTTTTTTTTTTTTCTCTTTTAAAAAGAGCAAATAAGCTAAGATTCAGCATAGCTAGGGAGCAATATTGCTTGGAATAGACATTTTTCACTGAGGAAGTTTGTGCAGTCATGGGAGGTTTTTCTAGAAGAGGAAGAATAGAGGGATGGGTGCAATCCCACAGAGCAGAGCAAGGCCTGGAGCAGCCAAAACAAGAACAAGGTCCAGGGGACAGCCCCAGACAAGAGGCTGCAAAAGGCAAGGAGAGCAATATTAAAGAAGCTGAGGTGTTGGCTGGGAAGGAGGGCTGAGGAAACCAGAGGACTTGCTGAAGAGTTGCCCAAGACTCAGTCAAATGACTGGGTCTGGGTGTTGGAGCAGGGAGGGAGGAAAAACCTGAGACCAAAGAGCAAGCAAGGCCACGCTTCTGCTGCTTCACTGTGCAGAGCAGGAGTTGCCAGAGGACATGGAAACAGACATAAAAGAGATTCAAAAGCTTTATTTTTCCCCCTCATTGTACTGAAGGAGCCAGGCCTGGGAATAGAAGTGTAGGATAGAGACAGGAATGGGGGAAGCACCATCACAAGTCAGCTGAATGCCAAGGGGAGTTGTGGCTGACAGAATGAGACATGAATGGGAAAAAAAATAAATACACACAATTCCTCATTATATCAGAATGTCATGCTGCAGTTCTGCATTCTTAGGGTACTACAGGCACTGCTTATAGAGCAAGAGAACAACTCAGAAGCATTCTCGAGCACCAGGTACTTTCCAGGTAAAAATAACCCCTCTTCCTTCTGAAAGGCACAGAAATATTAATCAAGGGTACACTGCTCACTTGTTCTTCCTATGCCAATTTACACAAAAATATCAAATGATTTAAAATTTTCCAGAGATAATTCATCATCATGCTTAACTGACTATACTATGACTAAAATGGCACAATGCTTACTCTATTTATAGAATAACTTGTGGAGGGTAGTATCATTAACTCAGCCACCATTAAATCAGACACTAAAACCAACTCTGCAATAAAGGCTGAACCACTGAGAAGTACCAGAGCTTTGGTGTGAAAGATGTTCCTCTGAAGTACATATACACAAAGGCTTTCATAGCAGCCTGGTTAGCAAGTGCTGCTTATCAGTGTTACCAGTTCTTACCTTGAAAGGCTTCAGTCAGAGTAAAGCCATAATCTCAACCTCAGGTTTTTTCATTTTTTAAAAAAAACTACATATCTGGTATTTTTTAAGAAGAAAAGAGTGTAGGTAAAATACCTAAATTTAGGATAAAAATTTCACATCTGAAGCACTTTTTAATAAAATGCCTGGAGTGAAAGCCCAGCAAGTCTGCCTGTCAACCATCACCCAAAATGAAGCCTATGGGATTTGGTCACTCCCACACTGACAGAAACTGTTTGGTTTAGCTTCTTGAAAGTTTTAAAACAAAATTCCTTCTTCAATCACTTTCAAGGGAAAGAATACAAACTAGTTTCACAGTGGGAATCCAGTCCACCCACCAAGGGCTATGGGAAAGCAGTTAAGCATCCCAAGGCACCAGGCCAGGAAGAGAAGAAAACACATTACTAAGTCCATCTTCTCCGTGCCAATGCTGAAGTGGCCAAGAAGCAATAAAAATGGGCAAAGAATTTATATCTTCCAGTGTCCAAAATGCAAGAGAGTCAGTTTACAGGTTAAAGCACATTCATTGTGTTTTCTGGCAGATCAACAGGTAATGATCAAGAGCATGGTCAGGGTATTTTGCAGAATTAGGATATTTGCAATTTGACTTTGACAGGAAAACAGATACCTCAAATGTGGATATTCCCATTTCAAAGTCAGAGCAAATTGACCTGCTGAGCAGATCAGAACTTCCTTAGAAAGTCTAAGAGGTGGAAACATGTACATTCAAGGGGTCTGTTTTGTTTCTGAAATCAAATTCCAGATTTGTTCGCTGAAATGACAGAAAAGCACACAGCATAAAAAAAAACCAAAGTGAATGTTTGTGTCTTAATTAAAATGTATTTTAGTATATTTGTAATAATATACTAAAAATATAGTAATAATATTAGTAATTATTGAATAATAGTAAAGCAAGGACTGAGCAAAATGAAAGTGAGGGTAGAAATGTTTTGCCTCTTGGAAAGTACCAACAATTTTGAAGTCAGTCCCCAAGAGGTAAGAGTTTGACATTTGACAGTTGCATCAACAAGGCAGAGCTGAGCATCAGCACTCATGGCCAGTCCCCTACGAACCACACCTAGCTTGGAGATGAGTAATAGCAATTTTAGATACTTTGTTTAAAAGTGATATACTTACACGGAAATAATTAGAAACATAAAAGCACCCCAGGTTTTGTTAGTTAATTTTATAGGTGACATCCCTGACCTTTCCACCAGCATCACTTGGTCCCTGCGGTGTGTGACAGCGACACCAAGTCCCAGCTCTTGTTGGGATCCTGGATTATTGACACAGGGACACAATGCTGGTGTGGCACCAAAATCAATGGCAACATCCTCCAATCCTCCATCTACAGCTGAGCAGTTCTCTCCACTGAAAGCTGGCACAGCCTCCCACCACTGACAGACACTTTCACTGGCCTAAGTTACTCCAATGGTGGATCAATTCTTTCTGCCAACAAATTCCTATTAAAATATCTGACAGATTGTGCCATTAACAGCTTATCATTGAACAATATCAATGATAATCAGTCTGACTGTAGTAATGGTTTAAGTTTAGAGCAGTAAGAAGAGTTTAATAATTGGCCTATCATTCTAATTAACTTGAGTATTGAAGAAATAATGTTTTATGTTACTGCAGTTCCTTCATCAAAGTGTTGTACACTAAATCCTGAGCATTCTGATAGGGAGAAGCTATGCCAACACATTTTGTTTGGCAACCTTACAGAAAGATGGCAAGCACACAGATCCAAACTAAACCTAGTGAGCCTGAGAGGTTTCAATTTTGAGTATTACATTCAAAGTAAAAAAAAAAAAAAAAAAGACATTACAGCTGTGGTAATGGAATCCAGACAACACACAAATTAAAATCTCCCCCAAAAGCCCCTTGACCAGGATCAGCAGGCAGTACACAGCTGCTTGCAGCACAGGTGAAGATCGGGAGCTCACAGTTCTCAGCACAGAGCACAAAGCTCCAGCAGCAGCCGAGGGCTGCCCTTGGCCTCCCTGCGATTCTTATCGTGTAGAAACTCTGTTACCCCACACCGGATTAGAGGGTTATTAACGTCTCCACTAATCCAAAGTACAAACCAGGCTGGTACACAACGCCCAATCTTTTCCTATTTCTCTGCACTATTCCTTCCCCTATTCTTGGGCCCATTTTCATTTCAGTGCAGGCTTTAGAATCGAAGACAATTTCTACATTAATTCCTCTCATGTTGTTCCATATGTTATTTCTACCACAGCAGAAAAAGTAGTTCTTTTATACTTGCTTTCCACTAAACAAATCATAGCTGATGTGTCTTGCATGACTAAGGAATGCATAAGTTATTTATAATCAATACAAGTAATTATAAAAAGCCATCATTTTTCCTTAGGGGAACATACTAATCCAGTTCTATTTTGTCACATGTAATCTTAAATCAGAGGTTACGCTACTCCTTTAAGCAATAAATTCAGTGCAGACAACTAAAAAATATTAAATAATTCATTTATTGAATTTTCTCCACATTAAAATAGAACAGTTTCAAGGCACACTTTTGGTAAGTTACTTACAAGCAAAACCAACACAGATGAGAACAACAGTATAGTAATCAAAGTGGATAAAAAGCCCAAACTGGTCCTACGGCTGCCAAAAGAGAGGAGCCATTTTAGGAGTTCCAATTTTTCAGTGTAGGACACAGCAACCACTTTCAGAATCCATCCAACTTTCCAGCCACCCCCTTGTGTACAGCATCCTCATCTCCCAATAGTGAGGGAGCAGGAAAAAGACACCAATCCATACCTCCTGTAAGACAGACAGACAGACTTCACCAACCCATCAAACCACTAAATTTACTTGCACCTTTTCACCTTCCTTTTAAATAACAACAATACAAATACATCCAGCGTGGATCTTCTAATACACTACAAACCTACAAGTGCCTTTCCTGGTCAAGAGGCAGCAAACATTTGAATACTGCACAGCTCCCTTGCACGCCTGCAGTGAGACAGTCTGCAAGAGCCAAGAAGAAAATTTGCTGGAAGTTGTTCTGCAGCCCTCAGAAGAACAATAAACAATGGTTATTCACCACAAAGTACAGGAGAACAACTCTACCTACGTTGACCTTACAAGCATGACAGCAGAGAAACTCCACCTTCCCCTCAGTGTCCTCAAAGGATAAGCCAGCAGTGACTGCCCTTAATGTAGGGAAAACCCCACAATCTCAGCACCTTCATCATTAAAACTTTCAAAAGGCAGGCTGAAATCCCTGAGGATAAGCACTTTCTCGTGTAATTCCACAAAAAGAAAAAAAAAAAAAAAGGCCCATACAATTCCCTAGACATGCATAATTAAGAATACATCATTGCCCTTCTCTAACAGAGTGCTTTCCCAAGGAAACTCAAATGCTCTCTAGAAGAGGAGAGCCCTGGCCTAGTCCAAGGGCTGGGTAAGCAGCAATCCTGCAGGATTCTGCACATCTCTCCAGTTCTCCTGTATCTACATTATGACCAGCCTCAACTCAAATTCCTGGCTTTCTCACCTCTTCCCATACATCCCATACAGTAAACACTATTCCTTCAACCTCACCTTCCAAGCTAAGCATTACCTACAGCTCTTTCATACGCACACAGTTCTATAACCTCTTCCAGGGTACAAAACGTTCACAATTCCTCTCAAACCATTCCAGAAATAATCTTTCCCCAGCAAGAACCTTCAGGGAAAGCTTAGCTTCCTTCTGCACAGGTACACACCACCTTGAGAGACGATGTGTTATTTTCTGTGTCTTTCCCAGCAAATGAACAGACTGTTCACACTGCACATCCCCACCTGAACCTTCCGAGGTGCCTTTTCGAGCATAGCCAGACATCCCCCGCCGCGGCCAAACCCATGACAGATTCCAACCCGGAGGATCAATATCTACCTGGACACATCGCCTCCCTTCCCCTCCTGGCCTCGTCCCGTCGAGGCTGGGCTCCCCTTCCCCAGCAGCAGCAGCGTTATCCCCGCTCCGTGCGCGCCGGGAGCCGCCCTTGCTCCACATTCACAGCCTAAAACCCACTCGCGCTGCCTCCCGCCCCCTCCCGAGGCCTGCCCGGCCGAGCTCCCCGGGCCGCTCCCCGCTCCGTGCGGGCCCCCCGGACCGAGCCCGGCCGATCGCGTCCAGGCCGCCGCCCTCGCCCCGCGGCCGGCGCGGCTCCCAGGCGAGCCCGGGGCTGCGCAGGCCGCGCCGCCGCCCCCGCGGTACCTTCGCTCTGGGCGCTGGGGCCCGGCTGGGCCATGGCTCGGCGGGCGCCGCCGCCGCGGCCTCCTCCGGGCGGGGACCGCTACGCCACGGGCAGAGAGACGGGAGCGGCCGGGCCGGGCCGCCGCCTCCTCCGCCTCATCCTGACAGCGGCCGGCGGCGGCGGGAGGGGAGGACGGGCAGGAGGAGGAGGAGAGCAGGAGGAGGAGGAGCCCCGCGCAGGCGCCCGCGGTGAGACACGGGACCGGCTGCGGCCGCCGGCGGGGAGGGACCGGGGACGGGGACCGGGACTGGGACTGGGACTGGGACTGGGAACGGGGACCAGAGACCAGGGACCAGGACTGGAAACGGGGACCAGGACTGGGAACGAGGACTGGGAACGATGACAGGGACTGGGAACGGAGATAGGGATAGGGACTGGGAACAGGGATCAGGGTGGGGACGGGGACTGGGAATGGGGACCGGGATTGGGGGTAGAGATAGGGAACAGGGACTGGGACAAAGGCCGGGAATCAGAGACTGGGCACAGGGACAAGGAACAGGGACCGGAATGGGGAACAGGGGACAAATATAGGGACCGGGAACAGGGACAGGGACTAGGGGTAGAGATAGGGAAGAGGGACTGGAACCAGGCACTGGGACAAAGGCCGGGAATCAGAGACGGCATAGGGACAAGGAACAGGGACCGGAATGGGGAACAGGGGACAAATATTGGGACCAGGGACAGTGACTGAGGACAGGGACAAGAACAGGGAACAGAGGCTGGGGACAGGGTGAGGGTGGCAGTGACTTCTCCCCTGTCCCTGCCCGGGCTGGCCCCTCAGCCCCGGGTAAGGGAGAACCCCCGGGCCTACAGCCTGAAGGCATCATTAATGTTTTTTATTGAGGAAGTCGCTTTGAGCAACACCAACAAATTCTGCGCTTTAATCACGGAATCACTGAGGTTGGAAAATACCTCTGATTCCAACCTGAGACTGATCCCCACCTTGGGCACACGCAGTCCTTCTCTGCTGTGATGATTCACCCTGAAGAGGATGGAAGCACCCAAGATTCATAGATCTTCGTGGAAAAAAAAGGACCCTCAAAAATCAGAGGGTCTGCAAACAATCAGAAAGTTTTATTAGTAAGTTACACACGTGGCATGGAAATTGGTATATTAGTCCCTGGGCTGTCACATAGTCGCACCAATAATGCAGCTGTGACCAGGGTGGGGCAGTGGAAGGAGCCTGTCCTGCCAAGGGGTTCCTTCCCCAGCACCCATGGTTGGATTGGGCTGCATTGATGGAGGTTTAGTCCCTTGGTGCGTTTTAGTCCTTTCACCTAACTGGGAGAATGTCTGAACTCCAGGTTGTAGCAACAAATGCACATCTAGTAGCAGCAATAATAATGATGTAGATCTACATCATTTGAGCATATGTAAAATCACAGAAGGCAGAGTTGGAGTAGAAATTACAACACCAGGTCCTTTCAAGGGCAGGATCTGTTACAACTTACTTTTCTTATGGCTTGCATACCCTAAAATCAGTCACTTTTAAACTGAATCTCACTTGTTGCCACAGTTTTCAAGCCTTGCTCTCAAAATACATGGTATGGCAAGGCACGGGATTCTGCATTTCCCATTAAATTTTTGCTCACTTAAACCAAATGCAAACCTGCAATAGAGAGCCTTTGAAAATTATTCCATTTTGCCCTTTGTGATCAGTTGAGGTAGATCTTCTCGGTCTTTGCCATTGTATAAAGCAGGCTTAAACTAAAGACTTAACTTTTCAGTGTTCCCAAATTGAGACATTAGGGTTTTCTTCATGGAAGTTTGGAGAAGTGTCATTTGCTCACAGAATTGCTGACTTAGTGGCAGGTGATCAAAGGATGAAGTATCTATCACTTGAGGTACATTTACAAATCTCTAAGCTTCTTCTTGGGCTTTTTTATAAGTAGCTGGATGTTATAAGAATTCAGTGCATGAATCTCCCTGAAAATCTAGTCCTGAGTATAGGAATTGAGCTCTTGAAACTCCACTCTGCTGTGTTTTCATATGGATACCTCAGAGCACCCATATTAGCACCTAGTTTCATCTTGTTCATGTTGAGGCAAAACTCTGACACATTTTGGTCAGTCAAGGATCAAACTCACTGCAGCATCACTCCTGCTGCAAAAAGCAAGTAAGATAATAACAAGATTGGTATCTGATGTACCTACAAGTGCTTATTAAGGGATGAATGTCATTTCACTTTCATCACTTCCATAGACATGATGATGGGATATTGACTATTGGAATTGCAGCATTTCCAAATCTCTATCTGAACTCCTCAGCTAACATTCTGAATGGGTTTTATACGTAGTTTGAAAAAATATAATAACTCTCAAGGGGCTTGTACTTTTATTTTGCTTTCTTGTTCTTCGATTTAGCAATGTACTAGCTTTAGAGGTGTGGTTCTTACTTAATCTTTCTGTTCTGGACAGTAATTGGACTTGACAGAGGTGAAGGTTTATGTAGTATCTAACAGAATGTCTTCTAACCTGGAACAATTGAGTAACTTCCTCTGTGCCTCCCAAAATGTCCCATTTAATTCTACTCACTTGTAGTTCTTATAGCCTGGATCTCAAAGGATTTCCCAGCATGACTCAGCTAAATCTTAAAAAGAGGTAAAGGAGGTTTAGCAGCAGTTTTCAGTCAGAGGAAAAGGTCTTGCAGCATAGAACCAGCAGAGATAAGAAGTCCTGAATTCCAGTCCCAGTTGTGCCAATGTCAGACAAGTGCAGTGTTAAGGAATAAGTGACGCAGGTGAGCAGAGACTATTTCTGGAATAAGCTTCTCCAGAAATAATGCTCCTAAAGTCACATGATTTTTTATCAAATTTATTTGGCTTAAAAGCCTAACATGGCCATTTTCAGCATCAGCCCCACAAGTAGCAGACACATCTTCCTGGAGAGTGTGTGCTGTGTCAGTACAGGTGGAGGAGTAGCTGTCACCTTGCACCCTGCCTGAAATTTAATCCTGCAGCCTCACTGAAAGAAAGAAGTTTGCACGTTTTGTTTGAACAGTAACATCCAGGGGCAAACAGTGAGTGTGAACACACAGTGGTTGCTGGAGACCAGGAGGAAACTGAGGGGAATGGAGTTTTTTTGTTGCAAAGAGCACAGTGAAGTAAGTCACATAGCATACATAGGAGAGGAGAAGCATTTTCATTTTCCTTGAGGAAAATAAATAAGTGGAGAAAGAACTTATTAAATCTGTTTTCCTAATTGGTTTTATAGTTGCTTGACTTCTGTGCTTATGGGTGCTTGGGTGCTCAAGTTCCAAATGAAACTTTCCCTTCTTATATTTTTGGTCATGTAGAAAGATTTTTTTCTCTTTCTGTGTCTTTGCTTTAGCCTTTTTTTTCCCCCTTTACTTGGGGCACTTTAACCTCAACTGAGGCATCTATTTTCACAAGGCTTTGAAGAATGTAATTATCACTGTCCTTATCTGTGACACTAGTCCCAGATCCTGAGGCTGGTTGAGTTACCCTGGCCATGTCCCAGCTCCATGTCAGGACAAGACCCAGTTACATACATTGTACTTTCCACAAAGTTCACAGCTTTGGGGGGGTCCCTGCAACTCCAGAAAGTCCCTCCTTGTGGATGATTAAAGGGGCAGGGCTGTGATCAGACTGAGGAAGAGCATGATCCCAAAAGCTTTGTAGTCACAGGAAGTTTGGCTAATAAATACAGAGCTAATTCCTTTTTGTTTGTAGTGATACAAGATACTACTGTTTCACACAGCAGCTGAGCCCATTCTGCAAAACCCAGAGTCGTTTTAAAAAGATAAACTAAACTTCTGGACTTGCAAGGCCAGGTGTGCATCTGGTGTGAATGCAGTGGAAACAGGCTGATGTGTGGGAACTGAGAAGCTGGCCTGTAGCACAGAATCAGAATGGGAGATCCTAGAGGCTCTCTGAAGTGCTGCTCCACATCTGCTGCTCTGCTGGCCAGGAAGAAGTTGGATTCCACTGTGCTCTGTGTGGTGGGGGTTTGCAGTGAATTACAGGCCCTGCTCCCAGTGTAGCTCATCTCTTAAACCACCCACTGCTAAAATTCAATTAATCCAAGAAACAGTAACAAGGTGGATTTGGGAAGCAGCTTTGTTTGTTGCTAAGGCTCAACTCCAGTTCACCCACAGGGGAAGAGAATTGGAGAACTGGGGCCCTCTGCCTCAGCAAGCCGGAGATTCCATCTCCCCCACCTACTCTACCTGGAGGTGTTACACAGGAGAGTTGGGTAACAGCCTCCATCGGCCAAACCATGCAGTGACATCATCTTTGCAGGAATGCAACAAGAATGTTTCAGATGATAACAGTAAACATGTTACCAGGAAAAAAAAAGAGTGTGTTTTAAATTCCGGGTGAAGTCCTAGGAAGCAGAAGTCACACACATCTTTAAGGAGGGACTCAGTGGTGCAGGACAGCAAGTCTTGACTTCATTCCAAAGGCAGGTAACAGCCTTGTTCTGCTCACAAAAGAGAAGAGGTAAACCAGAATTTATTGCTTGCACTTGATACATTTCTAGGTTCACCAGATTTTGTCTACTGTTTTTCTCATTTTTTAAAATTGTTTAAAGTGTTCTGTTTCCTAATTTTTACCTTTTTTTTTTTTTTTTTCCTGTTGAGATTGATGGGTCATTAACATTAAGTATTGGTTCTGCAGCTAGGAGTGTTTTTGGGCTTTGGTCTTTTCTTTGTAAAGCAAAGTTTTTGGAGAAAATTTACATTAATCTAAGTATTACCATAAAGAGGCTGGTTAAAAATCCCAAATCAGTCATGCTCTTTGGTTCAAAAGTTCTTCTGGAATGCAAGGAATTCAGTCTGGAACAATTACAATATTTGCAATGGTAACTTCTTAGCGAATCCTGGAATAGTTTATGTGGTTAAAAACTTTTCAAGAGCAATTGAAAAATTATGTTATCCCATCTATTGTTTAAAGGATTCCATGTGGTGCAGCTCTTTGAATATATGGGAAGAAAATTGAGCCAAAAAATGAAAATTTGGCAGGCAAAAAATTGGAGTGCTTGCATTGGCCCTAAATCCAGATATATACACATTAATGATCTCATTTGAAAGATGTCTATATTAAGATCTGAAAGCTCTTGGTGCTCCCAAGAGACAAGCTCATTGAATGTTGGGATATACCATGAAACTAAACAATTTTTCTTTCTGCAAAATAACCAAGAAATCAGAAATTCAGTCCATGTGAGTAACAAAGGGCACATTAAGAACACAGTTTTTTGGGTAGGCTTGCTCGAGCAGTACATCAAAATTGCCATTGCAGGGAGGCACAACTCTGCTTTGTGCTTGCACACTCCTTCCTGGGAAGATCTAAAAATAAGCCCTAGCCCATTCAGACTGATTAAACCTGCATTGCAAAGTTACCTGCACACACTGCAACTACTGCAGTACCAGCATCTCTACTTGCATCACTGCTGAAGGCAGACTTGGACAAAGGCTCCCTCCTGGCAGCTCTGTTATTGCAGCAGTGTCACAGCAGAGGAGAGAGGCCTGTGTCAGTCCCCACACATTTATCAGACCTTGCTGAGCAAACCCAACGTGGTCCTGCACATGGGGACAACAAGGGCCAGTGGGACCCCAGTGAGAGCTCTCTTGTTTTTCACTCTGTTCGTGAGATTGTGCTTTTCTTCTAGAAACCTAAAATAAGAACAGGATTTCTGCTTCTTGAGGCTGTTTTACACATAAGAATTGCCTGCAGTAGCATTTCTCTGAGCAGCAGCCTGTGTGAGCAGTAGCATCTCCTGCACTCAACTTCTGAATCTGGAGACTGCTGGTTTGTTACCTCAATGAGTTGAGTCATGTCAGATCTGCAGGAGGGGGCCATTCATCCTGTCTTCTTCCTCTGAGGCACAAGCATCTCAGTTATCCCATAAATACTAATGGTTTGCAATGCCCACTTGCCAAGAGAAGGAGGGACTGTTGCAAGTACTGTAAAATTCATTGTCCCATGTGTGTAGTATTAAATGATGTAGCCAAAAGATTTCCATGTTAAGGCTTCAACAGCAGTGCTCATTTTGGAGTGTTCTATTCATCCAAGTGCTGTTAACCCTCAGTTTGTCCCTTTCAGAACTATTTTTGGAGATATTTGGAAGGAGGATACCCAAGAAGATGGAGCAGTCCTTGTGCAAGCAGGGGATCAGGCAGCTGAAGAGTTGCCATAGACTTTCAGGGAATCACCAAATCTGTGCAAGTCCTTCAGATGAACAAACTCATCCTCTGAACTGTTTAATCCAGGTAGGATTGCTGGAAATGTCATTCAAGACCTTCCTCCAGGTGGGATTCTTCAGTGATTCCTGAGCCTTTTCAGGGGCTGTGCTGATGTCTGTATAGCCAGAGGTGGTACAATTCAAATCCTTATCAATACAGGTTTAAATTGCTCATCTTAGGTGTCAGCGGGTACATCCAGCCAGTCCAGATGTTTCTCATCAATGCCACCCCATCCTTATGAATCCTTTTATTCCCTTTTCTCCTGATTTCTCCTAAATGATACACTGATCTCTCTATTTGCTTCTTTATTTTACTAAAGTGCCCTTTCCAGACCTATGTTCCTTAGATGCAGACACACAAAATATTTTGTACTTTTATGGCATATTGCATTGAAGAAAGAGCCTTTTAGAAGAGCTGGAAGAAAAGGAATTATCTTCAATTTACATGGCTGAGCAAACTCAGGGAGACAGCCTGATTTGCCTGGGGATGCACAGAAGTCAGCAAAAGAAAAGGAAAAATCCTGAACATTTATCTCTTACCTCCCTACAGCTTTTTTTTTTTTTTTCCATAAAGAATATTTCCTTTGCTTAATCATGACACTTTTAAAAATACCAAAAATCATCTGACCTTCTCATGAAAAATAACCAAAGACAAACATCTGGTGGCAAAGAGATCAAACAACCTCATTTTCTATAGAATCTGTCTGATTCTCTCAAGATTTGCTGCTGAGATAGCTTCCCTGCCTCACTCAGGCAACATTAAGAAGTTCCTTTCTCCTCTGAGACCACAGGAGGTTTCACATTATGTTGTTAACCTCCCTCAGATCATCCCCTCCATGCACAATCCCAGTCACATTTACATGCAGACATAATGTCACTCAGCCTACTTTATTCCACTTACATCTCCCTTGTTGCTATGGGGAACACTGATAAGGAACCAATTAGCAAACAAAATATTTGAAGCCGAGTGTGAAAGCCACTGCTCGGTGGATTTGTGTGTCATAGGCAGAGACATTTCGTTTGGCATTTGTCCTTACCTAGCTGAGCTTCTTCCACTGCAGCCTCAGCTACATTCTGTATAGCCAACACATGCTCCTCTTGGGATTTAGAGGCTTAGATGTGCAACTCTATGTGACCCCGGGGAATTTTTACAGCTCTCGGGAGAAGTGGGAGAGCTTGGAAAGTGCTTTTGCAGCATGGAAGTGCCAAGAGCACCATCCAGTGCCTGAGCTGAGTAAACACACCAGAGCTCGGTGGCTTTGGTCCAGCTGCACCTGAAGGGAGGCACGGGGAGATCATTGGAAGAGGGTACAGTGAGTTATAGAAGGAACTTCCAAGGGAAGGCTGGTAGAGCTGTCAGCCTTTCAGGAGGACAGGAGACAACCGAGAAGGTCACATATTTTAAAGAAGAGCTGTACTCTGAGTTGGAGCTACTGACTGAGGGAGCAAGGGATACAAGGGAGGAGGAAGTGGAGGTGGCAATAGATGGGGCCAGTTAAGAAAGCTAGGTGAATTAAATCCATGATGGAGAGGAGCTACTGCAGAGAGAGAAAACTGGGCTAGGTACTTATCCTGTTATCCTTCCCCTTTGCAGAGTTGAATCAGCAGAAAGAGACTAGGAGGGTGCATTGGCAGCTGAGAAAATAAGAGAGAAATTACCTCAGTTGCCACTGCACAGTCTCAAAAGCCTGGTATTGTTTTACAAATATAAGTAGTCCTGCATTTCAAGAATTAAGATAATTTGGAAAAAGGTTTTGCACAGATGTGTGCAAGAAGTAGTAATTTTTAGTACATATGGCTACAGGCTGCTAATGGGCTAGAGAGAAGAAACTGAAAGGAGAACAAGGAGTCCATGGAACTAAAAATGGGCACAGACAAAAATTAATGTTATCTGTAAAGAAGTGATACCCAAATTGACATCCAAGAAAAAGAATGCAACTTTTCTGTGGACTAGTAGCTGTGCAATAATCTGTGGAAACTCTAGGTAAGCAGGGAAATATGAATTTGGTATGATATGAACCAGATATTTATTAATCAGATATGAAGAGTGCTCCAGTTTAACACAATATTTGTGGTAACATATCACTAATATATCCTCCCTAAAACAAGATTTTGGGCATAATTTGGAAATGCTGTAATCTAAGACAACTCCTCTGTTGTGTTCAGTGTTCCCAGGAAAAGCTTAGCATGTGTTTGTTCTTACTCTTTTTATATTGAACTTGCAGGGCAAAACTCACTTCTTTGATTAATATTAAGCAGTGTTTTGTTTGTGCCCTGTGGTAGAAGTGCCCAGATGGAGTGGGCTGGACACTGAAAACATGAGAAGTGTTTAATGTTCTGTGGAGGTCTGTTAAAGTTGTCTGAATAAAACATCTGGTATCAAATATTTGGATAAATCAGTTTCTGCAAGTATTTGGACCTGTTCTGGGACTGTGCTTTGTTCCAGCTTTGCATTCCTTCTCTTCCTTCCTTGTTGCTAGAGCCAATAGATGATGGTTTATTGCCTGGTGCAGCCCATTAAAGTCCCTTTGTTGGGGCTTGGCAATTAGCTGAGCAGAAAGAGCGTAAAAATCACTTTGACATCTGTGGGGTTGAAATGGCAACACCAACTTAAGATCTCCCTGAAAGGTTTTTTATCTATCCACAAGGTGATGGAGAAAGAAGAAAGAAAAATTATCTAGAGGCTTTTTGTCTGGTATATCTGCAGAGTGGGACCCTGTTTGAGAGCTTTTATCTGTGTAAAACCTGTCAGCTCAGCACAGGGCCCTGGTGGGAGGGTGAGTGCTACCCCACTGCTCAGCACTTCCAAATGACACCAGCCTTATGTGCAAGGAAAACTCCTGCAGAGCTGAGGAATGGGAAGGGAAAACAGGAGCTGTTGTGTGGCACAGGACTGATGGCACTCACCAGATGGAAGTGCCCATATTTCAGTCACACAGCATTCCCATTCCATCCCAGTGCTGGGCACAGCAGGGAGGGGCGGGCTCTCACATCACCAGCTGTGACTGCAGAGGTCACTCAAGGGCTGGGCATATCAACCACCCCATTTAGAAGTGTTTGGGGTGAATCCCTTCACTTTAGGAAGTGTTTCAGCTAAGGAAGGCTGAGTACACAGAACTGCTGTTACCCTGGTTGAGACTTAGGACATTTGGCTTCACTCATGGACAGATTTTCCTTTGAGTGGTGTTTTTCCCTGTAAATTTTACTAAATTTACCTGCTCTGACTCCTGGAGCTTTAGAGGCTCTGACTCCTGGAGCTATGACCAAAGCTATGAAAGAGCAACAATTGGGAATTCCTAAATTGCACTCAGAGTATTGTAAAGCAACTGTTTCATGTATAGTAACCATGAAAAATATCTCACAATATAATATTTTCTGCTACTGTGAAAATAAGGTATTTTGAGTTGTATTCCTTTAAAATAACTTGCTATGTTTAAAGGGCTGGATTTCTTAACTTTCATCTTGTTTTCAGGCTTGATACATCAAGAAAACTTCAGAGGAGTTGTTATTGCCTCACACCAATAGTAAGGGGAAAGAGAAGCAAATTATTCATGTCTAATGTTGTTTCGTGCCAGATGTTTTGCTGGTAGAAATCCATAGCTCCACAGGCATCAATTTCTTCAGGATCTGGAATGTTTGACAAAATTTCTTTCTCCTTTCTGGATGGTCTGTAAAGGAAGCTGCTTGATTTTGCAATATTGAATATTCACGCTGAGAAGTTATAAGCAAAAACAAAATAATGAGAGACAGGGTCTCTAATAAGCTTCCTGTCACATGAGGCTCTGGTTCTGGTGAAGCAGATGTGGTTGCTGACTTGTTTCCAAAATGTTTGTTGAGTGGTGATTAGATTCTGTCATACTGATGTTATATCTCTGTGATCTCATTCAATACAAGTAGTTCTGCAAACACTGAAATGTTTTTTTCCTATGGATTTATATCTTGGATTGTGTTTAGGCATGGATTTTCTGATGTTTAGTGGGGATTGAGTTCATTTTAGCCTATTTCTTCAATGAGAAATGAATAATCAGTCTTAACTTGGCTATTTTCACAGAACTTGCAGCAATTAAATATCATAAGTTCTAAAAATCTGAGTGGGAATTATGAACCAGCTCCAACATTATTTGGGGCAAATTCATATAAACAAACATAAGCATGAGTCTCATTTTCTTACAAAAGCAAAAAGTAAGAATCAATCTTTTTACTTTGTATTTTCACATTACCTGCTTGATTCTCTTCTGGTTTATTTGTGATAGAAGATATACTTTATTTATAGAGCTGTATGAAATATGAGACTTTCTGACACATTGGATGCATATTAAGACATCATTAATTTATGCTTGTTACAGGCCACACAAGAGGTCACATTCTTTTTTCATTGTCCTGGCTGGAGCATGGGAAAGAGATGACATGCATTTTAACTTACATGTTTGCACAGGCAAGTGCAGAGAAAACTAATTCTAAAGGAAAAATTATCTATTCTGTCACTAGTTCTGGTGAAGGAAATGTAGAATTAAAATTATCTTTTGGAATGCTGAGTCCAGTCTTCTGCTTCTGTAGTGAGCCAAGTTTCCAATCTTTTTCATAAACAGCTTGGTACTATTCAAAAATACGCTCTTTCCTCCTTGCTGTCTCTCCTATTCTCCCAGTTTCCCACTTTTTTTGGTGTTTGTTCCAGAATTTCCTTCTTTTGATGGGAAAAAAACTCTTTTAATTTCCATGGTCAGTTTAGGCATGTTTTTCTTGTTCTGTGAAATGCCTAAAAAGTTCATTACTGCAGGTAGCCATGTCTGCATATGGAACAAGGGAGGAAAACCCTTGTAAGAGGACAGAAAATCTACACTTGGGTAAATCCTTAAGACTCAGGTGTTGGAAACTAGGCTTTAACAGCACTTAGCATAAAGTGTTTGTGTATCTGATACTACCGGGTTTTTCTGGGACTGGCAAATGAATTATTTAGTAATGGAAACTTCATGTGCATGTGTTTGGCTTCTGTAAGTTCATGTGATAGAAAACTGTAAGAGTCTGTAGGGATCACAACTGCCCAACTTTGTGTCATAGACCCTGTGTCTTAACAGGGCTCAGAAATTCCCATTTAGCTGGGTAGAAGAGAGAGAACAGAGTGGCAAGTCTCAACTTTTATTGCTAATGCTTTGTAAAATAACATTTATGGTTTGTAATTTGGTTCTGTGCAGGTCTGTGCGACTTAAAATTTATTACACCACTTCATATTTGTGCATCTCTCTCCAGTTCCTGGATATGAAAGAAATTAAAAGGTCAAGGTTACCTTTATGTCAATAGATCCAGATATACCCAATATTTAACTTCCCTGGACAAAGGAATTGCATCAAGGGCTGGCTTGTCCTGTTAGCATGTGACAGTGTCAGCCCTGTGTGCTGCAAAGCTTCATGGAGCCTTAGAGAATAAAAAAGAAAAAAAAGCCAAGTGTACGCTCAATGGAAAACAGATGGAGTTTTCATTAGATATTACTTTTAATGATCTGCTTTGAAAGTAAAGATACACCATTCTGAGCAGAAGGGCCTCATAATAGCTGTGTTTGGGTCCCAGGCTCATTAACTTAGCTACAGATAAGCAAGACTGCAAGATCTTTGTATCATTAGAGGTTCCAGTCAAGCTTGCCTACCATTATTAGAATTCCAAACACAGCACAACTATTTTGGAGCCTTAACAATAATTTATCCTGAAGATGTATCTTTATTTAATGATTCAGAGTTGTTATTATGGGCCTGGCAGTCAGTTGCTCAGTTTCTGGAGTATTACCATTTAACCTAGGTCAGGATAAAAATCCTGGAATATTCATTGCAGGGCAGACCTGAGGGCCTGTTCTTTACAGTGCACTCGGGTGGGACTCTCCCAAATGATATCACTGGGTGGCAGAGGTGACCCCAGCAGTCTAGAAAACCTGAAGATCCCTCCTGAAAAGAGGAACCCTGCAATCTGTGCCTGTGGGTACTAAATCAACTTTTGACATGTAAAGAACAATGAAGTCCCAGGGTTTTAGGAGTAGATGCTTGCTGCCAAACCACAAGAAATGCTTTTGTCTGGAACTCACGGAGCAGTAACATAGCAGTGGAGGGTGTACCCTTGTCTGTTATTCCCTCTGAGCAATTTCTCAGAGGCTTGTTACCAGGATTTGGATAGATTTCATGGAACTAGGAGAGAAATAGGCTTTAATTTCCTTACAAAAGGAGGGACAGACAATAGAACTCAGCAAAACATGTGGCATTTTTTTCTTTCTGTCTGAGAGTTATGCAAGCAAAACCTAGTGCCCATCTTCAGGCAAAACTCTCTAAAGTGAGACTCACGTGAGAAAATTTGTGTTATCTTTTTTTTGGTGTGAGTTGATAAAATTGCTTTATTTCCTCTGCATATGGGTAAATACAACCTATGTCTTCAGCTGATCTCCAGCTGGGGAGTACAAATCAGAATGCAAGTTTCTCAAAGTTTAAGGAAGTTTGGAGTTGATGTTCTTGTTCACCGCCACCTTTGCAGAAAAATGAATGCATGAATATGCATGAATTTAAAATTATAAGCCTCTTGTTCTCATAAGAGACAGACTAGAAGGGTCAAGTCCAGTGACAATCTATCACAAACTGCTAATTAAACACTGTTATGGAACCAGGTTTTTCCCACTCTGTTAGAAACCTTCTTCATCTTCCAGACTAGAATTATTAGTTGACTAGTTTGTTCACATTTAGTATTGTGCCAAAGCTGCCTTTTAGTTGAGATTATTACACACAAACAGAATGTATTAGATTTCCCCTGCTTTTTGTGTCTTTCAGAAAAAAAAGAAAACAAAAGTTATGTTCAAGGTCAGATTATTTCCACATACAATTTAAGGGCAGGGGGAGAATAAGCAAAAGGAGCAGATGGTAAGTGAATGTTTATAGTTAGATTTGTGTACCTTAGTTACAGCAGTCCAACCCTTTTTCTAACAACATATCTGGTCTTCTGATTGCTCCTGTTACCTTATGTCCAAGTAATTGCAGTTGATTTTCTTTCTTTATGATTTATTTGCAGACATCAAGGATATCCCCTTGGTATGTTGCTAGAGTGAAAAAACATTTCTTATACAATTGTTTATTTCTTTAGCCATTCAGTGGCCTTTCCCTGATTCAGTGTATCTTTCTGAGCATGGGTGGCCAAACCTGAATGCCACTTGAACAAGCCAGTTGCATTATACTGGTGATTCCAGCACGGGGTGAGAGTTTCCCAGTGTAGTTTGTAAACTTCCACAGGATGAATTCTCAGCAAATTCTAAGCAGGTGTCTTTCCAAGGTGTCTAGTTACACAAAGCTCAGTCACCCAAGGGGAAACTTGTCCTAAGTAAATGACCTGTATGGATCAATGCAAAAATGCACACCTGAAGTGACTAAAGACTTGCTTTGTACATGGGAATTAACCCCTGGACTGCTTGGGGTAGCAACACATGGTGTCTGGTACTCCTTGGTGCCATGGTGAAATACAAGTGATCTCCAGAGCAAGGTAGTCCTGTTGAAAAGTTGAGTTGTTTAAGATGTGATTTTAAGAGGTCCTGGATACCTTCTAGAAGTTGCTTCCTAAAGCATCTGCGTGTCAGCACTCTACATATTTTAAACTGAGCATGCAAAACCCCAGCATGGATGGGCACTCTTCAGTGTGGCGGCCTATGTGACTCCCTTTAGTCACTTGGCAACACAATAATAGAAATAGGAACGTGGGATTTCTTATGTCTATTGTGTCCATTAGAACAATACTGCTGAGAGCAACTGAGACCAAAGGCCTGGCCTTCAAAATATATGACTTGAAAAGAAAGCTGCATTTTTTTGGTAAGGTCCAAATGTATTTCATTCAGCTTTGCTGCTACTCCCAAAGTTTAGTTGTAAACAAGTCACACATCTGGGTAGCACTGCCTGTCTTCATCCTCACCAGGAATTACTGGCTTTACAATGTTCTGTGTGCCCAGGAAACAGCTTGTAAGAGGTAACCTGAGCAAACTCTTATAACTGAAGAGCTTAGATATCTTCAATGACCAGCCTGTAAAGCAGCCACAGTCTTTAACTTTATGGATATAACCCTGAAGTCTTGAAATGCTGAATTTTAGCCTGGCAGAGTTCCTCTGATTCTCACTGCTCCCTATCAGATTTCCATGCTGACTCTTTGTCCAGACAGATCAGCTGTCCAGAGCAATGATGTACTAACTGGTTTCATGTGAGGTGAGTGTGAACATGGGTAGAACTCATGTACAGCTATAAAGGGTTTTGTAGCTATACAGCAATAAAACTTTGAAAACCATTTCTGTAACATCATAAATAAAATGAAGTAAGCTGTCAGGATTATCATTACTCAGTGCCAAGTGACAAAATAATGTTGCACCTGAATAACTTCTGTGGAAGTGACAGGTTGTTTTCTCACTGCATGGTTGACATATCCTGGAGACTTTGGATTCTGCACTGTGTAGGCTGAATTGATTTATAAATTAATATGTAAAATGTTCCGTGCTCCTGATTCCAGCCTCAGATCCCAAAACCATGACAGAAAAAGAGCTGGAAAAAATATCTACTGAATTCCAGTAGGGACAGGGATCCACAGAAAGAGATGGGGAACTTGGAGGCTCCCAAATGTGCACAGCTGATCCAAAGCCAGGGTTTGGAGTTCGTGAGAAGGGGACATGACCTGTTCACTCTAAGAGGCTGAGGACAGCTGGAGAAGGCCACATTTTGGAGGAGTTGACAGAGTTCACTGGTTGTCTGCCTTTCTCTTCTTGGAACAGCCATTCCAAAAAGCCTTTACAAACTCCCCAGCATGGTGATGAGGTCCTCAGCTTGGAAGAATAAAGAACACTCTTGCTGCAAAGCTGCTCTTCTCCTCTGCTCCCAGACTACTCCTATTCCCAGTCAAACCCACAGCTTGCCAGCTGATTTGTGGCTCATTGCCACATGCTCCCAGCTTCCTTTACACCTGCCTAGCACTTCCTTGGCCTCCCAAGCAGAACTAGCACAGAGCACAGAACAGCCCCTTATGAAGCACCTGGCTTCAGGCACAGAGACACAACTGACCCCCCCAGCCTGAGTAACACCAGGGTGTGGCATCTCCTGGGGCTCTGAGAGCTCAGAAAGGCAGAGAGAGAGATGCAAGAATGCTCCTTGGCATTCCCACACCTCCCAGCTGGGTGTCCCTGACAGCCTCTTTCATAAATCATTCATGAAAGATAATTATGAATAAATACTTTCTCTGCTATCTGCTCCAGTACTAAGCATTAATTTTGCGTGAGTCTATGCCTTTACTATTCTTCAGCAGTGAGAGAAATTCATTTCTTGGCCAGATTGTATGAATGATGTTCCATATTTATTGTGTATTATGACCTTTTTGGATGACACAAAGTCAAATCTAGGTATCTGTCTTTGGTTCTAACACTATTTTTCTTCTCTGATGAACAGTGTGTTGCAATCTATAGATACTTGTAATTTACAACCTTGAGTTCAAAATAAGATCATGATTAACATTTTATATGAAGCGAGGTGGTGAACAGGAGAGTTCATTGACTTTTCAACCCTAGAATCACCCAAACAGTTTTTCATTCCAAATAAAATATTTGGTAGGTTTCACACCAGTCTTTTACCAGGGAATATCACAATGCTGCTGTTGGGAAAAACTGAATTTATTAAGGCAGTATATTTTAAAAATTGGCTCCAGCACCACACAGCTGGCAACAAGGAAAAAGCAATATAAGGCAGCATGTAAAAAACTGTTCTCTAGTTAGACTGTGTATTTTTAATAACTGCCTCCAACAGACCACCCTATGGCAATGATTACAAGCACAGAAAGCCTGATTGTTCAAAAGTCATGTAAATAAAATGTAGATGTTGAAATGAAACCTCCCACTATTCACCTCCAACCTATTCTTTTCATCTTTTTCTGCTTATTTTACTTGTTTCTTTCCTGGTGTCCTTCTCACTGATGTTTTCCTTCCGTACCACCCTCTTTGCCTCCCAGAACCAACTGTGCTTTTAGCTTTAATGGCAGAATAGGAACTGTTCAGAGATCTTTTAATCTTTCACCTCACATGCCACTTGCACAAGGACAGGCTACTCACTACTCAGAGAACTATGAAAATAGGAAAAATAGTAGATTAATAAAGCTGGATCACTGAAAAACCCAAGAATCTCTTACTCCTGTTGTCCTGCACTAAAATACTTAAGTACTTCCTGGCTTATACTTTCTTTAAAGGATGTTCACTAAAAGACAGTGTCAATGTGCTGTCATTTCTTTGGCTACTTGGGTCCAAGTTTTTGTAAATGTCTCTTGTTGTAGGCTGAAATGTATTACAACTTTATCACTATTTTCCTTACTAAAAATGAAACCAGTTGCTAAGAGTTCCACGCACCCATAATTAACTTCCCCTTTGAGAATAAAGAGGATGCATTTTTAAAATGCTTTTATTGCCTTGGTAATGCATGTTACAAAAAAAATGTCTTCTGCAGCAAAACACACAAAGAGCAGGAATGAGTGCAAAGCAAACAAATCAGAAAGTAAATTATCGATGAAACCACTTATTTCAATGCAACAGGGAACAGTAGAGTTTCGAAACAGCTTTTCCTCCCCTGGAGAATGCAGAACTTATTGGAGCTCCTGACAGAAGTCAAAATATTGCTCTCAACCAAGATTTTAATTCCTTCCTCCCAGAGAGACCTACACATCGTCCTCACAACATGTTTATTTTGTTGGAATAGAAGAAAAACTTAGAAAAACTTTAGTCCTGAAAAAGACTGCAACCTGCTCTGTCCTGCCAAGGCAATGGCTGTGCAATGTGCTCTCTTCAAAGGAAAGACAAGGACAACTTGGAATGCAAAAAAGTGGATTCTACACCATGACTTCTTCTCAGATCTTTATTCCAATCAGTTTGTACTGACTTCCAAAGACAAGACTTCTCCAGCTAACATAAGCACTTTGCCCAGATACTTCAGAACTCCAGTGTCTTATTTTCTGTCAGGTTTTCTTCTCCAAGCACCCCTGCACAAAGGAATTCTGAAGACATGACCCACACCTTTGTATTTTGGGCCTCACTAACATAATAACATCTTCCTGCCTCTGATGACAAAGTGCAGCTACAAGGTTACTCAAAATCCTGGATGTGCAGCCATTTCCTTGGCATCACAGTTCACTCGATGTCAGCACTTGTTCACAGACTGAAGTATTTGTAGCCTGGCAAATTCGCCTTGGGAGGTCTGTTCACAGGCTGTATAGCTTACAAAGGGAAAATAATATTTTTTCTTCCTTTTTCAGTGTTTTTTTTTAATATTATGAGATAATTGACATTTCTTCTTTTCTCTGCTCTCTTTTATTATGGTGATAATGCTTTTGAAGTACTTGATAAATTCCATCCGAACATCTTCAGGATCTTCCTCTAAGTTGGAATGTATCAGTTTTAGCTTGTTCAGTGGATAAGCTTTGAAAGTAATTAAGAATAATTAGGTATATTCCTCTTATAAAATAAATAGTCACAATTAAGGTCATGAGACAGCTCATGATGTTGGAATTCAGTGGTACACAATGTTTGACACCTCAGATAACACAGAGCAGGGCAAGGAGAAATGCAGCAGAGTTTGTCAGAATTGCAAACAAATACAATTTATTGCCAGGTTAAATTCTTCAAAGTTTATTGTTACTGAAGCATGAAGTCTGGTTTTGGTCTCACATTCAGTTAAGTAGAATTAAACAAATTGAGCACTGAACTGCAATTTCACTTCTGAAGTGATACAATACTCTTTGATTACTTCAAAATTATGGAATGATATTGTTGTATTAAATATGTATTAATATATTAATGCTATAACAAGCATGTGCTTGTTTGGACACTGAAATAGATTGCCCAGAAAGGGAGTGTGTGTTTTCACAGCCATAAACAGCCACAAATAATTTTGCAGTATCTAAGTATCTAAGGTACCTATTGCTGATTTTAAGATGTAGCTCATTAGCCTTTTATTTCAAAGGGCTCCTGTTCTTTCGACTGGCAAAATAGAGACTTAAATGCCCTCAGAAGTGTTTTTGTTACCAAAAAAACCATACAATATAAGAACCAAACTACTACAGATGAGGAAATATGGCATCAGTTCTAATTTCTGGTTCAGCTGTATACACACTTGGAGAAGCCACTCAAACCTTGCCTCACCTTCCATTCCCATTCCCATGAAACAGGAATATTCCTCACCTTCTAGACGATCTTTGAAATCCACTATTTCTGTTCTAGCAAAGCACTTTAGTGTTCTTTAACCAACAGATTGAAATGAAAAATGCAAGCCATAAGGTATTAACAGTTTTAAAGACAAAAAGATCAATGAAAAACTGTGAGCTACAAATGGACTTTTCCATCTCCTTACCCAAGGACAGGTCTTCTGTGTCCCCAGCACTGCCTGGCTTGTGATGTGCCACCAGGAGACACTGACTGTCAAGCAGTGGCTGCTGCTGCACGAAGCACGAGTACCACATCTCAATTTCTTTCAGGTGGCTGGGCAGCTCAGGGTTGAAGACTATTATTACACCATGAGAGTCCTTCATCAGAGCTGGCCAGCATGTTTCAAACCTTGAAAAACACAGAAAAGTGAAAGACTGACAGCTGTAGATCAGAAACATGCACTCAAGCTTCCTCAAGGTTTTCCCCTTCTCAAGAACACACTAAGTATACTTTTTAAACTATAACATCAGGAATCTTGCCAGTTATAGATCATATTCCAAGTATTTTGACTTATATATTTTGATAGTTGATCCCATTATTTTCTCACTAGATGATTTGCTGACAAAGTAGAATTTGGTCTAATGTTCATATAAACTTAATTAAACATTGCCTTAAGGAATGGATCATTCTCAATTCCATCTTTTAGAAATTAAGGCCTCAATCATATGCATATATTGTTTGAAGTCCACTCACATACTTTAATGGAGATGAAGGCAATTACAGAGTGGGCCTCTGTCTCCTGTATCTGTAACTTCATTCCAGGAGTTGTGACTTTACTGTTTTAGTCAGTCCTTATCCAAAACAGAGTTCAGCTGTGATCAAGCAGAGAGTACCTAGTGTTGGATACTTTACAGCAGAAACTATAAAAATATATTGGGGTAAAGTGTCAGGAGTACTCCTCAAGTCAGATCACTGGGCTGGAGCCTTAAGTATGAATATCTTGTAAACAGAACAATTAGGAGTTCAGTAACCTGGAGGAAGTAACAAAGCTGGCTTACTTTTGATCACCACTGCAATCCCACAGCTCGAATCGACAGCCGGCTCCCTTGTTGCTCCCGTTGAGGTTTGGCCTCTCATACTCCAGGATCCTGCGGAAATGATGGATACACGATGGATACACGCCGGGACGCGATCCCGCACAGCGGTACAGCACAGCGCAGCACAGCGCGGGGCTCTCCTCACCTGACCCCCTGCGTCGGACTGTAGCTGCAGATCCCTTCCGTGCTCTCGGACACGAAGTTTGCCAACACCGACTTTCCAGACTAGCGGAAAGACACACGTAGCAATTTAATGTGACAAAACCATAAAGTCGGTGCTCACCCAAGGCCCCGCGCCATCCCTCCCTCCCGCAGCAGTGCCCGCGGGGCTCGGCGGTGCGGGGTCCCGGCGGTACGGGATGCCGGCGGTGCGGGGAGCCGGAGGTGAGGAGTCCCGAGGGTGCGGGGAGCCGGGGGTGCTAGGTCCCGGCGGTGCGGAGTCCCGGGAGTTCGGGGTGCCGGCCCGCGCTCACCTCACAGGGTCCCACCAGCAGCACCTTGGCCCTCAGCATGGCGGGCACGACGCCCCCCGCGGCCGCTGCCCGGCAACGCGCGGCGTGCCGGAAGCGCGCGCCCATTGGCTGTGCCGCCGTCACGTGACGGGAGGGGCGGGGCGCGGCGTGAGGCGGTAGCTGCGGCGCTGTGGGCCGTGGGCTGCGTTTGCTCCTGTCCTCTTCGTGTCCCCGCTCTTTTCGTCACTTCTTTGTCCCCTTCATGTCGTCCTCTCAGTGTCCCTGCTCTGTCCGCTGTTCCCTCACTCCGTCCCCTCTGTGTCCCCTCTGTGTCCCCTCTGTGTCCCCAGGCTGTGTCCCGCCGCTGTTGCCTTGCTGTGTTCTTGCTTGGCAGAACGCGAGGACACGGGCTTAAGCTGCGCCAAGGGAAATTTAATTTGGCTGTTAGGAAAAAGTTTTTTAGTGAAAGAGTGATCAAATACTTGGAATTGTCTGCTTGGGGAGATGGTGGAGTCACCATCCCTGGCTGTGTTTAAAAAAAGAGATTGGATGTGGCACTCGGTGCCGTGGTTTAGTTGAGGTGATAGGGCATGGGTTGGATGGTTTTGAAAGTCTCTTCCAGCCCAGTCATTCTGCGTGTGAATTGTGTGTGCTTTGTCCCCACTGTCCCCTCACTGTTCCCCCGCTCTGTCCCTGCTCTGCCCAGCCTGCTCGTCGGTCTGCTGGAGCAAGTGTGGTGTCACAGCCAAGGAGCGAAGGGATCCTTCACCGTGTACGGGCTGGTGTGGCCCGGGGCAGCTTTGGGGAGATCCTCCTGGCACTTCCCAGCTGCTGCGTTCAGCAGGGAACAGGATTTCCAGCCACTGAACTGCATGAGCCCTGAGCACTGACCAGAGTGGAAAGTTCCTCTCAGACCATTTTTCCACCCATAGATGCCAATCTTTGAACCATGAGAAGATAAAGCCATGTCTCCTGTGCAAGCTTTCATGGTCCAAAAGGCCATGAAAGATGGAATAGCGATCACCAAGCCCACTGCTGCACACCATTGCTGGCCATATCCATGCAATGCTGCTCCTGCATTGGCCCCAGTGCCCTGGTAGGCAGCCCTGGAGGGATGAAACAGGCAGAGGTCAGTGCCCTCTTCACTGTGGTCTTCACATCCTTCTGCACTGCTCTGGTGTCCCTCACTAGCTCGAGCAGTGCTCTCCTTCCTTGTGTTTCACTGCCACTTTAACTGCAGATTCTCCTTGGAAGGATGAAGTCAAGCTCTTGAAGATTCTTATTAAGGCTTGTTAGGGGAGGCAAGAGGCTTTTTGAAATGGCAGCTTCTAAGAAAATAAAACATCTGGCAGACAGATGTACTGCTTCAGAGCTGTTTAGTGCCCAGGTACAATAGCACTTCTAGACAAGCTTTCAAATATGGCCTCTAGGCGTTACCACAATGTAAATGTTTATTACCAGTACTGCTTATAAATGGGAACCAGAAATGCTCTTCTCTCACTGAGGGGCTACAGTCTTCCCTATCACAGTGGAGACTCATTTGTTATTTCACTCCTTGTAAGGGGTAGTTTACAGTCTTTCAATGTGGCAGTGGCATCCCGATGTTCACACAGTATTTTAAACTTCAGAAAACCCTTTTTTTCCAGGTTCGTTGGACTAAGACAATGAAAAAGGAGTAGCTTCACTACTTGTGAATTTCCAGTCAGCTGTAGCTGTTTGCTTTCCCAGTGTGCTGGGACAACTCACAGTTAATTCTTTCCTCAGCTTTGTTGTTTTCCACATTTCAGACCCACAACTTCCAAAGGAAAGACAGAAAGGGTGGCCCAGAGAGAAGAACCAGGACAGCCTCAGCTGGCAAATGGTATTAGCTGACAATAGCACATGAAGAGAAATGTGTTATAAAGGGTCCTATTGTGGACACCAGCACAGAAGAAGGGGAAATAAAGCATAAGGGGTAACTGAAACTGGGTAAAACTGGCTGTTTGTGCAGCTGCCCAAAAAGCAATTAGGATTAATTTTGAGATGGAGTGCCAGATAGGGTCTTTTTGTTTATATTAGCCACTGAAGAGTAAGGAGAGCACAGCTAAGGGTGCAATTTTTGGATTTATCCATGTGATTTAGGGTTTGAAGTCACTTTAGAATGTGGGAATTAAGCTTTCAAGGCGCTTAGGGTGAGTTTTCCAAAGGCATCTAAGTCAAGTACATTTGATGTTATCAGCCTCTGCCTTAGGCATATGGCTAAAGCTATGTTAGTTCCTGGTGTTCTGTTTGCTGAGAGCACACGTGTGTGAATCATTTTTCTTCACTGATTTTAAAGCTCTTGGTCAGACTGCAGCAGAGAGAAAAACCCCAGCAGTAAGTGAACTACTTCCAGACAATGCTGATAATGGTCTTTCTGTCTTGCATTTATTAGATCGTAGGTTTTCCACCATAATGTTTTGGTAGCAAGCAAAAATTATCATCGTCAGGTGATTTTCTTTGTAAAAATCCTCCTCCTTCCTTCAAAAGCCAAAAGCCACTGCAGGGTATCAATAATATTTCAATAAAGCTGTTCTTCACTCTAGAAATGCCAGTGAGAACTTGAGTCAGAGATGCAGTGATTGCTGTGTGAGGGCAAGTGATGCTTTTTGCCTGAATTGCAGATCAGAGAATATTTGCTTCCAAGGTAGAGACCCACTGGTTTTACTGGAAGCAGCAGTAAAATGTAATGGCAGTCAGCTTTCAGATAATACTTGAGAACTTGCAAACCATTCAGTATTTCAGTATTTTAAGTTTGCATTGTATTTCATTTAATGTGGCACATAAAAATTTTCCTATGAAAACAACTCAAAAAAATTTTTTCATAAGCTTTTGGAGCTCAGTATTGGTGCTTTGTTTAATGTACTGTAGCAATGTTTCCAAACTTTGGGAAACACGCCCTGGAGCACTCCAGTTGTGTGTGAGAATACTGCCTGGGTTAGAAATACAACCACATGGCACAGCTCACCATGAAGGGAAGGCTCTGCCTGGTTGCTGTGTGTTGCATGATATTTATTGTGTGTGCGCACAAACAGCTCTTCAGTGGGTGCAAATAGGGACCTGCATTGCATCCTCCATTTATTTATACTGGCTCACCCGGGGGCAAAGCATGGAATACAGGATCTGAGAGGAAGGAACACCTAGTTTTGAGCATTGTAGCCTGTTATTAAAAATTGAGGAAAAAATCAATATTGTAATCTCAAAGCTTGTTGGTTAAGGAGCTCAGGGCAGGGATGTGTCTCTGGGGCTCAAAGCATAGTTGATTAAGTAAATGATGGTTTGGATGAAGTGTGACTGCTCTCTGGAAAAAATCTTTGGGTGGAGCTATGGCAAGAGAGCAAAGGGAAACAAGACATTAAGGTGCATTGACAGGGGTGCAGTGCAGTCCTGCTCTTTGTCACGAGTCTGTGGGGTAACACTCAGTTCAGTTTCTCTCAGGAAACCTATTCTGGAATCAACAGGAACAGCTCATGCAAAACCTTATTGCTTTGTTCATGCCAACAGATTGTCAAGGACTTCAACTCTTATTGATCTGTGGCCTCAAAGTCCTTCCCGGGGGGGGAGATGAGGGCCTTTATTTCCATTTTACAGATGGAGAAACAAAGCAGGGATGTAAAAACAAGCCCAAGGAACATCAGTCTGCCTCTATGGCCGCCCCAACAATAGACACCAAAGTCTTCTGATTTTTGAGTAGCAGTACACGAATCCAGAAGTAGGAGTTTGTTTCTCTGATTTAAATCTTCAGGTCCAGCTGCAGATGATGCCTCTGATAGATAGTTTCGTTATTCTAAAGTCCGTGGAGCAACAGTAACACCTAGTGGCTGAATGTGCCAGTCTGTTCCTACTTTCTTTTCTTCATTTCAAGAAGTAGAGTCGGAGGACACACGGTGTGATTGACAGCTTTGATTTGCAAGGCCAACACTTAGGATCTCCAGGGATTTGCCATTTTCCTTTCAACCTCCCACCACACTCTGTTTTCTATTAAAAGTGGTAGATGAAATATGAAACTCTTCCTCCCACCTCCCAACCCCCTTCACTTTTCTGGCTTATGGAGGAGGTTGTTCTAGTCCATCTTGATCTGTAGGTGGGTGGGCTGTGAGTGACCAAGCCTACTGCTTCCAGCTTGGAGCACTCAGATTTCTGTAAGGAATCCAAGCTTTTTCATTTTTTTTTCTTTTTTTTTTTTTTTTTTTGGCTGAAAAGGATCAAGCAGATCATCTGGTGGAGGTTGGTGACCTCAGTCCATTTGATAATGTGGTGTTAACTTGCCTGCGTTAAGGCAGACCAAACCAATCAGTTCCAAGAAGTACCATTTCCTAAAATGTGGTGTGTGGGATTGTTTGCCACAGTCTACTGGGACTGCTAATTCATCAGAGAGGGACCCCTAGAAAAACAGCATTAGGGAAGAAAGAACCCACAAACGTTTATTGTGTTAGCAGGAGGGCCTTCCAGAGGATCTTCACTGCCCCTCACAGGGAAAGGTTTCAATTTTTCCATGGAAAAAAAGTATTAAGCAGAAGTATTTCTGCTTAAGCCCAGATAATTTGCATTTGTAAATAGAGCCTCAGCTCTGTGAGAATTACAGTACTGAGACACTATGAGTTTGTCATATTCATGCTGTTTAATTTTAGGCTTCTGGTTTAGGTATTCTGAATTACCATTGGAAGCATCTGTTTAGGAGAGTCTTCAATGCCTGTTGACAGAGCCTGAACTCTAATTTACACTGTGGATATGTGCTTTTTTACATATGACACCACTCAAAGAATAGTATTTGCATCCCTTCACATCCTCAGTTCTTCATCCAGCTTCCTCCCAATTATCTGCTTAGATGGAACAGATTAAATTGAAAACTAGCCTGATGTCTCTGGGATAAAAAAATAAAATAATCAGCTCCATGGTCCCATTTACTGCAAAGCTGCACAAAAGCCTAGTGCTAACAGAAGGGAGGTAATGGGGATCAGTGGAGACATGGCCAAGTGAGACAAGGATGGGACCTTTTGGTTGCTGTGGAGATGTACATGGAATTAAGGCATGCATATATACATGCCATTAGTCAGACCTGCTAAATCTGCTGTTCCCAGTACCTGTTTTTGAGGGAAGGCAAAGAGAAACACAGCCTGATGGTAAGAAATTAGGAATATTTACTGGAATGTGTTGGGCAACCTTTACTCTTAGAAGAAGGAATGTGACAGCCTTATTGGGTTGGGCAAAATATCTTAATGCTTGGTAAAAATGCTTCCAGAGGTGGCAGACCTGAAAGTACTGAAAGAAGAGAGTCACAGGGTAATTGTTTTTGTGATTCACAAGGGCTCTTGGATCCTTTTCTATTAGACCCGTATGCTTTTTGTTTTGAGCACAGAATTTCAAAGTCAGCTTTGTTTCCCAGTGGCAGCTGTGGTGTTTGCCACCCGTGTTGGTCTGGGAAGAGACAGCATTTATTAATGTCTGATCTGCTTATTCACTCAAGGCCAGACCCTCAATGACTCCACAGAAAGGAAGCAAAGCAGTACATAGTGTCTTTAGAGGGACTGCCATGTACCCTGTAGGAGAGGACAGCCTACTGACAGGAAGATTTGTGTTTTCTCTCCATTTCATTCTCTGGTTTGACTTATGTGTTACTTTGCAGTTTATGGCCAAACACAGGAGTTCCTTAACCCCACGATCCTTCCAGGCATTATGTTTCTGCTAACATCCTAGGTCAAATCAGCTGTCTTTTCACGTCTCACATTCATTTTCATTTAAAACTCAATTACCTCTTGGCAATATGCCACTAGTGACAACAGATTTATACCAGTAATTAGTATGTTTCGAGAAGTCAGGAATAAAATCCTTGCTCCTTTGCTTAGGTACCTAGATGCAGTGATGAATTTTTAACTCTGCACCCTAAACTTTAAAAGATTTATTCTTAATAATTTTGTTTCAATTCCCTTTAAAACCCAGTAAAAGTAGTGCATTAATTTCCAATGCTTGGCTCACTTGCAAACTCCTCCTTTGAAATTCCCTCCTTAATATCTTGGGCTACAAAAACCCGTGTGTGACACTGGCCCTCTGAAAGGAGGCTGCCACTGCAGACCTGCTGTGACTGAACCTCCTTCCACTGCTGCAGGTGGGGTTTGAAGCACTGTGCTGTTCTCTGTGTTTTAAACACCACGGGGAATGTCTTGGAAATACAAAAAGTGAAGTAGACTGGGCACTGTAAAAGAGTTCATATTTAATACAGATTGTTGATCACTTTAGTATTAAGTGGTTCATTATTTTATTGTTCTTCAATAATTTGAGAACTTAAATCTACTTTTGGCTTGGCTAGTGATGCTGTCTTGAGCTGGGTTATAAAAATACTGTGCTTCACCTAAGCACAGATTGTTATAGTTTTCATCTTAATTAGCAAGCTGCAGATTTAGATGGATTAATACAATCACTCTTTCTTTCTTTTGCCATAGAAGTTCAGAAGTATAATCTGTCACTTGTGAGAACATAAAGAATTGGACTGGAAGCATTCCAAACTCTTTACTGTAAGTGTTCAAAGATTTAATGGAGTCCTCAGTCATAAAATCTTAAATTTGAACTAGACCTTTATATTCTCCATTCTTAAATTCACTATTTTTATGTCCAGGGGATTTCCTGTTATCCAAGTATGTATGGAGGCCCTTTATTTCCCTCTGTGTGTGTTTTTTAATTCAAATCAAATGTGTATGTCAGTGGTTGATTGCACTTAACCTCTTTAGGTTCATATTTCTTATTTAATTACATTACATTTTAAGGTCTAAGGCTATATATTTACTACAGTTAATAGCACACCATATTTTAATGAAGCTGTTATCTTCTGCAAATATATACAGAACAATGGAGATTGATTGTATAGGACCTTTCGAAGAAATTGTATCTCAAAGCCATTTAAAATGAATAAACACAGTGGAGGGGTTTTGTAAATGTAGTTCTTCACCTAACACAGCTTCAAAACTAAGGAAATAAGTGGCTAGGTTATCAGGGCTCTTGTTCTCCTGATCCCCAGCCAAGGACTGCACCTCTGTAGGTCCCAGTCCCAACAAAGTGTGGTTGTTCCCAGAAATGCTCCAGAACTGCAGCACCAAAGCCCACTCACCTCCCATGCACACTGCCAGAATCCCCCTCTGCCCACCCTACAGCTCTGCTCTGTAAATCTATTGTCAGTCCATTCAGGGAAGGCTCAGTACATGAACAATTATTATCTGATTTTACTGAAACATCTGAAAACAATGGCAAATATTATCTAGAGATCATGTCCAGAAGATCTGGGACAAATCTCCTGTGCTCCAGTAGAATGCAGCCAGCTGAACACCTGTTTTCAATGCAGAACAGGGCATCACCCTACACTAGGGCACTACACTGGGTTTCTCACAACAATCTGGGAGTTAAATACTCTGAATTGAGCTAAAAAATGCTGGGAAACACTTCTTTCCAGGCACACAGCAAGGCTGATAGTCTTGTCCTACCATTCCATCACATACCAAAAATCTCTTTAGTCTGGTCAAAAGCTTTTATTTCTTTTTTTGGACAACAATCAGTTTAAACATTTCATTGTATCTTGCAGACTTTATAATTTCCTTTCTGCCAAAGAAAAATTTATATCTCTCTTTAGGTTGCATCTCATTTTGCTTCTTTTATTTTTATTTCTCTTCTTTCATTGTTGTTACTATTTATACCATGTCATTTTTATTCTATTCCTATTACCCTTACAATAGGCATGATACATAACAGAACACTGAACCCTGTGTTACAAAGGAAGGCACTGGGAGATTTTCTGATGGCTCTGGTAGGTCAGGGAGTTCAAGCAGATTCTTTCTGGGTGTAGACTGACAGCCCATGTATCCTTCCTGCCTGAGACCATGTGGCATGAGGGGCTGTGAGCCAGTGTAATCCCAGAGGATTATTTGGGGATTGGTTTTGCGTTTGTAGAGAGATTGATCTCCCTTAGGCAGAAGAGAAAACAGAAAGATGAAGAGCATTTCTTGTGGTAAAAGAGATTTGTGTTCAGTATGTGGAGCTGGATATCTGTAAAGTACAATTTAGTAACTTCAGTTTGGGTCATTTAAAAATGGAAGTGAGGCCCTGGAAGAGGGATGGATTTTGGAAACCAAACCCATTAGGTGTGGAATTCATTGCTGAAAATGGAGTATACTGTGAACACCTAAGCTAGCATTAGTGTACATGTGCTTAGCCAAGAAATACTTGGAACCTGTTGCTTTGCAGTGACTTTATCCTTTAATGCCTGCAATCTTTTGTATTTAGCACCTTAGCTGCCTTTTTATTGCTTCCATGGAGGAATCTGTCAGGTTCAAGAGAGGAGATTGGGTAGAGAGCCAGCTAAAAGGCAAGACAGTGCCACTGGACAGTGCTGGACTTTGCTTGGATGATTGCTCCCCTTGGAATGAGGAGACCAAAATGTTCGTAATGGCAAATTGATAAATCTGGAAAATATTCTCTTTAAATAATCCCCCAGAGCTCCCAGCGTAACACACAGCTGTAGAAAAAAAAAAAAAAAAGACCCCACCAACTGAACAGGATGTTGGGCTTCATTACAGTAAGAACAGAATATATATCAAAAAGGTGTTATTGTTATTACCTAAACCACTGGTGAGTTCTTGTTGAGAGTGCTCTTTTCAGTACTGCTCACTCTGCCTAAGGAGGATGTGATTAAGGGATAAAGCAAGGAAAATGACAGGAATACTGTGCCTTTCAGCTCTGAGTTATAAAGCAAGACTGAAGAGCTTTGTTATTATCTTGTTTAAAAAGAGATCTTGCAGTGATTTTAAATGATTTTTGAATAATGAAGGAGATTAATCACATTGGAACAGACAAAGTCTATGAAAACAAGAAGATTTAAATTGCAAAATAATATCTTGGGAAAACAATGAAAACAGAAAAGGGAGAGGTTCATGTGAATGCTCCAATAAATATATAATGTCAGTTATCAGAGGAGTCCTGTGAATCTGGATGTGCAAGGTAAGGTGAAGACAGAACTGTAAGGAAAATAGAAGAGTGGCAGTGGCACTGTGACTGTTGGCCAGTAACACACAGGCAGTGGAAGCCACGCTGGAACAGGCTCTGGGAAACACCTGCAGCAAGGAGGAAAGGAAGGTCCTGCAGCCTGTGTGGTACATCCAGCATGGGCAAGGATGGTGCAGGGAGGCATTGAATGACAAAAAGTTTGCAGTGTGAAGACAGAGGCTGGCAGGGAAGCAGCTTGTGAAACAAGGCAGGGGAGATGGCTGCTGTTAATCCACCTGAACTGCAGACACCTAGGGTGAAAATACTGGAGGCAATTTCAGCTCTCAGCTGGGCAGGATCCTGCTGTGAATGTGGTGGTCCACATACAATGGAACCAATGCAGCAAGTTTCAGCTTGCAGCCAACAAATTTTTTAAGGACCAAAGCCATCTTCTAGGGGCCCTGTGAAAGACAGCTAAGAAAACCAGACTATTGTGGTTAGTCCTTGTTGTCATGGCCCATGGAGAAAGTTCTTAGGAGATTTAAAAAAAAAAGTCACTAAAAGCGATAAAAATATGGCTAGAACATTTAAATTTGCTGGGTGGATGAAAGGGAACATGAGTCTCCCCACTTGCATCCTCACAGGTTGTTCTCCTTTGTTCCACAGGGCAGGTGGCTGTGCCTTGGGTGTGCAGGAGCTGGCATGAGGGTGCTTGTTTCCATAACTCCTTAGGTATGTGTTTTGTGAGGAAAGGAGTGAGCCCACTCTCTCTTATGTGACTTGCACGATACAGAAAGGGAATTGAGACTCCCACTCATACTGGGTTCCTCAAGTCAAACAACCTGTGACCATAGGGGAATTGTGAGAAGTAGGAGGATTTAAGGGCCAGAGTACAAAACAGAGACATTCTTTGATCATGGAAGTCCTTCCTTCTATGAGATTCAGAGAGTCCATGACTCAGGACAGGTTTTCAAATTAGCTAGGCATTGGGAAACCACTAAATCTGGATATCCTATAGTCAGTGACTCCAATAAAAATTGCAGCTCAGTCTCTGGTAGCTGCTCCCACTGCATGTTACAAAGTACTTTATTTTATTGTAGGAGTTCAAGATTCTCTGCGGTCTGGAGAATTTATAATATCAGTGTTTATGTCCTGTACAGCATCAAGCAAGCAGGCAGCCCTCAGTGAGTGAATGATGTTTAATGAACAGTTAATGAACAGGATCATGGTTTGGGGATACAGACATGGAGACAGACCTCCCAATGTTTTCTTTACTGACCTCAGCAATGGAAGAGAGAGAGCATACTTATTAAATCTGTAGATGAGGCAAAGCTGGAACTGAATGCAAGAGTACTGGAAGGCAGGATTAAAATTTCAAGTGATCTTGACAAATTGGTGATATAACCTGAATAAAATTAGATGAAACTCATTAAGGACAACTGCAGGGCACTATGCTTTGGCAGGAATAATTTTTACTAGCAAGCACAGGATGAAGGAATATCAGGCTAGCAGTCCTGTGGAAAACGTAGAGAATCCCAAACTGAATGTGGATTAATAATAATGTACAGATGTCAAAAAGGCAAATCCTCAGCAGGGCAGTGCTATTCCACAGAAGTACAAGTCATACATACCATAAAATAGATGTAGACCAGTTGGAAAATCCAGAAGAAAATACCAAAAAGAAGCAGACCTTTCTAACGTGACCTGAAGAAACAGCTGTTGTTTTGCTTCTAGAAGACAAAGAATATTATTAAAGCATTTACTAAAGTATGTTGAGGAATTAAAAGTCTCTTCAATGAGAGGAGGAATAGTTTTTTACTTCCATAATGAAAAAAGTAACCCATTAAGAGCTCAAATTACAGTAAACCAGAATGAGGTTGGATGCTAAGAAAAACTACCAGAACAGAGCACAAACATTGAAATTTGTTTTCAGATGATCATGGAGACTTTATGTCTTGGGGTCTTTCAGAACAAGGCAGAAAAATTACAATAATCTGTGTATAACAAATCTTGCCTTCTTACTGGGAGAAGGAAGAAGAATCAATTAACTCTTACAGTCCTTCCTGGCTATTTCTGGGTGTATTTCTACTCTGGCAGGTCTGAGTGCAATAGCCTTGGTGCTATTTCTGCCTTGTCTTTATCACACCTGTGTGCACCCCTGCTCTGCTGCATTCTTGATGATTCTGATGGATCAAGGGTGTGTCCTCAAACTCCCTGTGCCTGTGCAGATCAGTGCCCCACATCAAAGGTGACATAAATAATTTTTCCCAGGACACAATAATGCTCAGAGTATGTATAATTCCACCGGACATAGGCATTGTCTTGCTGATCAGTTGAGTCATCACATTTTCCATCTGCTGAATTATGCTTCAATCTGAGTTATTTTATCCCTTGTATTACTTTATAATACCCACACAAGTGCTTCACTCAGGCAAAGTTCTCATCTATGGTCAGTGAATTTTGCCATTCATGACTTCTGACTCATTTCTCATGCTTCACACAATAACACTGTCTGTCATGTTTGCTATATGATAAACTGCTTGTGCAAGTGAGACTTTTTTCAATTCTATTCTGTTTTGAGTTGTGATTGATTTATTCCCAGTCAAATATAAGAAATGTCCACACAATAGCTATCTACTAGCTTAAAAGAAAAACCTCCACAGTCCCATAAAATTTTCAGTCTGGCTCAGGTTTGGTTTGACTCCCCAGTAATAGATGTGTTACAATAGCCTTAGTAATCTTATAATTTAATTTATAATAGAGGTCTTGAACTTTTACTGTTACTAACCTCTTATCCATCTCTTTCAATTTTCCAAGGTTGCTTGAATGCTTTGTATATCACAATGATCTAGGCATTTTGGGAAGCTAGAAGAGGTTTATCTAAATTATTTTTGGGTTTAGATGATCTTATCAATGACTCCATTCTAGCTTCAAAAGGATACTTCATAATTCTAAAGCTCCTCAAGGTTCTATCAACCAGAACAAAGCTGCTTTTCCTTTGGTCTCTTCTTATTATCCACATGAAAAGTGCACTTGAAAAATCCAAGGGATTGGCCTTTCAAAATTTGTTTGCCATGATTCTAACAACATTGTGACTCTTCTTTTTCAGCTAATTACTGACTGCAGTAATACTCTTAAGTGGTGCTAAAGAGTTAAGATGGTATTTTGGCTGTGGAGCTGCAGTCTGCTTACAGATACAACAGTGCTTTTCTACCTTTTTGTGCTACAGATCCCCCTTTTGCTGTATCATTCCAGTTTTTTCCTTTTAACTGAACAAAAATCGGACTAAACTTTGATTATTTCTTTTATTGTCTGTATTTTCCACCACTTCATTTATTGGTTGGCTTGCATGCAGGGTGTATATGGTTAAAGAAATGATAGATATTTTCTCAGAACAGTTTCTGATGTTTTAAGTCTCAGGTTTGCCCAATGGACTGGGAAGCTGAAACACACTCCATGTGGCCACATGATTTATGTCCAATGGATTATCCTTCTGACATGACAGTGTAAGGCTGGCATTTGCATAGCAGGTAAGCAGAGTGCAGGAGGACAGCCCTCCAAGGCTTTCTTCTTTATGACAGCAGTTCATAGGGTTGGTAAATGAAAACCTGCTCCTTACCTCTTTATTTATTTCCCCCAGTGCTGCTCTGCATTGTGGCTTTCCAGTGTGCACGTGCCCCTTCCATCTTGAACTGAATTGGTGAAATGCATACAAATAATTAGCCCTGTTTGCCTGGGCAAATCTTTAATTAGCAGGCATACAAAGTGTAGCTTTCCATTTTAAATGTATTACGTCTGGTTTATAAGAATAGGACTGTTCAGATTTCAAGGGTTTTCTTCTCAAAGCCAGTCTCTCTGATAAATTGAAGGGATTATGTTTTTGTTGGCTGTCTTTGTTACCTCCATCACTGTGTTTCCAACTTATCAACATAGTTTTGAGAAATTTTTAGAATATGTTGCACTCGTAAGCACCGTGGGGAGAAAAAATATTCATTTATTACTGCTATTGTGTTTGATTATACTGCTCATATCCAAAGGACTAAAATGAAATGTCATCTTTAATTCTCCCCTTACAGTAGACAATATCACCCTTTCTTCTCTCCAGAAACAGCTTGGAAGTCAATTCTTCATTTTCATTTTAAATCAGCCATACAGAATAGAAGCAAGTGTGCATTAGGGACATGGCAGAAGTAATGGGGGTCTGGAGATCTGAGCTCTGTTTCTGGCTCTGCCTTTAGCTCTTTGCAGTCTTGAGCAAAGTCATTTGACCTCTGGTCTCCACTGTCTCAGTTCATGAAATAGGAAGACCATTGCTTCCTACAGATGTCTCTAATAATTTGCCAGAATCATGTCTTGTCTAATCACCTGTGTTTAATATCTCCTAGGATCTTGCAAAATCAGTGAAGACTGAAGCAG
The DNA here is from genome assembly GCA_034336665.1 of Luscinia megarhynchos. Classification (NCBI taxonomy): domain Eukaryota; kingdom Metazoa; phylum Chordata; class Aves; order Passeriformes; family Muscicapidae; genus Luscinia; species Luscinia megarhynchos. Next base: position 4,433,948 of record CM067581.1, read on the forward strand.
CAAATTTTCCATGCAGCCGAAAATAAAATGCTTTTGGAAGGTTAAGACCTGAAGACTGCGAAGAGCTTCTGAAGGGTCTAACCCAGGGCAGGAGAATGGGTCAGAAAGCCACTGGTGCTGTTCAGTGTTGTTAAATGTTGATAAATGGACTATCTGAGCCTGTCAGGAGAGGGAAGTGTGATTGGGACAAAAGGCTGAACCCTGCCCTCAACACTCAGTCTGGTGCTGCAATAAACTGCTGGGCTGGAGGTCCAGCTGCACCCACTTTGTGCACATGGAGCAGAGGATGAGCACCCAGATTGAGGGAAGGGGGGTCTTAGAGAACTGCTCAGTGTTGTGCTGTTCCTGACTCCTTTCCTGGGTGAAGGCTGAATTTGGAGTGGTTTGTAGTCCAGCTTAGTGGAAAGAGCAGAGAGTAAATCTGTTCTTTTGTTGCCCCGTCTGGCTGAGCAGAGGTTTCATGAGGACTGACTCTGAGCAGCATGTCTGAAAGGTTGAACATCCCAGGGTGGATTTCTGGGAGCTGTGTGCTTTCTTAGGGGTGAGAGAAGGGAAAGGAAAATGTTCTCACTGGAGGTGAGGGAAGTACGAAGGGAAGAGTGCTCAGGCTGCCCTGAGCCAGAGCTGGGGACAGAGGGCCCTGTTATGTCCCAGCTTCAGGCACTGAGGGCTTTTTGTAAATAAAAAGTGTCTGTTTCTGATGGGCTTGGCAGTCCAGTGTTGCTGGAACAGAACTTTTAGGTGCCTTTGGACTCATAGAATGCTGGTGCACTGCCTGCCCCAGCTCTGGGTCTGGTGCAGCCAGGGAGGCTGTGCTGGGCAAACTGCACCTCTGCCTCCTTGTGTGATTTGTGTTAGTGATTAATGACAGCGGCTGTTTAAAAATCTGGTGCCTCATTTGCAGTCTAAACTTGTCTGGCTACAGGCTCCAGCCAGGGGCTATTTATCTCTTTGTGCAGGCTCTGGAGGTGGGCACTGTGGGGGAAGGGGCAGCTGCTCACCTGTGGCTGGGGGCAAATGCCAGATACAAGATACTGGATTTTCCCAGTGTCTTGTAGGGAACATTTTCCAGCTGCAGCATCTTGCAGGGATAGATAGTACTGCCATCGAGGGAAGAGACCCATGGGGAGGCCCTGGGTCCCTAGAATATCCCAGCAAGAGACCTACTTCCAGTGGTACATCAGGGCTGCCTTTGGCTGACTGCACAGTGAAGGTATAGAGGTGGTGTTGAGAGCTGGTAGGATCTGAGGGCAAAAAATTTAGAGAGACAGTTGTGTCATGTTAAAAATTAAATTCCTTCTTGAGGTGTTTGATGCAGAGAAGTTGCTTGCCCAATCAGTGAGCTGTAACAGCCCAGGTTCCTCTGGAGCTGGGGGGGGGGGACACTGAGCCCTGACAGTCGTGACACTGTTGCCAAATGGGGGATGTACAAAGGTTTTAAACACAGATTCAGCTGCTGAGGGTGAGCCTTGCTGCTTTCCTTCTTGGGATGTTACTATTGCAAAACATCCTTCTACAACTGCAAAAATGTTTCTCCCACCTGCGGTTGACTGAGCAATTCTACAAGCTTCTGGTTGATAAACCAAGGGGATCTGTGGGAAGTGGTGGCAAAAGGAGTGCTTGTGTGTGAATCACAGGATCATGAAAGTTGGAAAATATCTCTAAGGTCATTGAGTCCAACCTCACACTGTCATGTTTGCCACTAACCCCTGTCCCCATCTGAATGATGCCAGAATGAGTGCACATAGTGAAAGCAGAGATCACTTTCTCACTGCTTACCTTGTGAATGAAGTATCTTAAAATTATTTATTTCCTATTTTACCTGTGTAACTTCTGCAGCAGAAGGTACCTGTGAACATGGCGGCAGGCACCAGCTTTGGGGTATTTGGGCTGCACTGCTGAGCAGTGGGTTCCCTTCGACCTGGCCCTCGGTTATTCGGGGAGACACATGGATTTCTGCAGTGCGGTGCCTTGGCTCGGGTGGGCACTGCCCGGGGCGCTGCCGGCTGTGCCCGGGGCACGGCGCAGCCCCGCACGTTCCGTGCCTGCCCCGCCGGAGCCCCTCCGCAGCGGGGTCTGCCGCCAGCCCGGCAAGGGTTAACGCCGCAGCCCCACGCCCCCTTTGACGGAGTCGGGCCAACCTCGCCAAATTTGAAAAGGCATCCGGGGCTGAGTGTGCGCCCTGGGAGCATCGAGCCGCGCTGGCCCCGGACCCCCTGCACGGGTAGCACCGCCGCCGGGGCTCGGCTTGCCGAGGGTCGGGGCTCGCCTTTGGCAGCCGGAGCAGCCACCCCGTGTGCCCGGCACTCCTGCCCTGTGCCCCCCGCTCCCGGGGCTCCTCCGTGCCGTGGGATCCCGCCGTGACCCCGGCCGGGGGAGCGCGGTGTGGCCCCGCGCCTGCCGTGCGGTGTAAGAGGGAGAGAAAAGGGGGAGGCGGTAGGAAAACCCCGTTCTTGCAAAAATGCGGCTCGCTCTTTTCTTGTCCTGGTGCTGCTGCCTGCATGGATGCGCGCTGGGCACTGGCTTCCTCTATCAATTCCCAGCATCAACCCTGCAGCACAACTACCCAGAGCAGAGCTCCGGCTCGCCGGGCAGCGGCTTCGCCAGTCGCCGGTGAGTAAGAGCGGGTCCGCCTCCGGGAGGAGCTGCGGGGGACAGACGGGCACGGCAGAGCCGCGGGCAGCGCTCCCTCGGGGGTGCGGGGCCGTGCGGGGCTCGGCGCCCCTGCTGCGCTGCCCGCATCCTCAGTGCGTGCGGGACGCTCCCTACCTGCCCGCAGCAGTGTCCGCCTCCTGCGGCCGGGAGCGCCTGGGGAACGGAGGAGCGGAGCTGGGCTAAATGACACCCGCAAATGTCCCCCTGCCGCGCCCAGCCCGGCGGGGAAGGGGCTCTGCCGGGGGTGCAGTGCGCAGGAAAACCTCCCGAGCCGGGACACTGGGGATGCCGGCAGAGGGAACTGTTATAGCCCTCGGCTGCGAGGAGAAACTTGTTCAGCTCAACAAAGGAAAGCCCTTAATTACAGATCTCTCTTCAAGAGCCGCAATTTCCAAGTAGCTGTTTAAAACTTAACCTCCCACTCTTCTCCTCTCCCCACCACCCCAATCCAATTTCTTTATAAACTTAATATAAATCAAGTTTGATTTACCGTATCTTACTGCTTCAGTAGAGCAAACAATTTAGGCTTCTCCCCCTCCCCTGTTTTCTCTGGGTATTTCTCTAGAGGTGAAACAGCTGTTCAGATGAATGAGCTGCACTGTATAAAGCAAGAGAGTGGCTTAACCTGATTCCAGTTGTTCTTGAATTTCACTTTTTTTTTTTTTTTTTTTTTTTTTTTTCTTCCTGTCATTCCCTTAAATGGGGACTAGAGATTTAATATTCAGGGCTCGTCCATCCCGTCTCTACCTCTTTTCCTCCTCCCTTGCTTATACCTAGTCTCCGTGAGTTGTGCTGCTGTGGAGGAGGGTTGGGAAGAGGCACGGACACCGTGGATTTCCGTGTCGGAGGTGCAGGGGCGGGCACCGCATATGGTGCGGATTTCCCTGGGGGGAGGTGGCTGTGTCCGCTGCGCTGTCTGACGGGCCTGGGGCTGCAGGCGGTGTGATGTTAAACTACAGCAACTGTCAAAGGGTTTGAAACGGCAGAAAATTACAGGAGAGTAATGGGATAAACCTATCCCAGCTGGATCTCTTCCAAGGTACCCCCTTCCCAAAGCATGAGCTGCAATGAGAACCACATGTCATTTGTCTTACATATCTATTAGCCTGCAGATCTTTGTTCAGAGCTACCACGCTTACATGAGTGTGGACCCTGCTCACCAAAGGCCTTCCCCAGCTCACGCTCTTGCACAGTTTTCCCATGCCTCAGTGGTTTGGATAGCTGATGCTTTGTCAGAGGAATGTGTCTCTCTCCAAGTCTATAAAGTGTTGTGTAAAACCACGTAAACCTGATTTAAACAATGATGTTGGGGAAAGCTGGTAGATTTTTAAAATTTATTTTCTATGTACAATGTAACTTTGCCCTGGGAGAATCTCCCATTCTAGTTTAATGCAGAAGGGGAAGCAAAAAATTGAAGGAAGGAAAAAATCACCAGTGGATGTTGTGCAAGAAAAATTCAAGCGCACAGTCAAATATCACACGTTGAAGCAATCTTTGTATGTTTTAATTTCCCCTTGAGTGGTGAAGTTTTGTTGTTGGCAAATGTCTAACAGCTTCACTTTCTGATGGGAAAATCTGTGTGGGAAAACTTTCCCCAGCCACAGTGTTGGACTTCTGAGGGAAGTCCCCTGCCGGGTGCAGCTTCAGGTTGGGATAGCTGGACTTTTCTGGATTTAATATGGTCCATGATAGCAGCGAGGCTTTTTGCTCTGAGTCTGACATTGGTCTATATGGGTGCAAAGCCTCTTTTCAAGGACTGGATCAGACTGTTTTCATGTTGTTCAGTGTCCCTTTTGCCATTGAAATGGGGGCTCTTGGTAGCACCTGAATCATGTGAAGCAACAGCAGCTCCATCACCACAAAGCTTTCTGGCCTCTGCCCTGGAGAGGCTGTGGGGGAGACAAGATGGTGGGAAGGTGATTGCTATTAATGGCACTATATGGCCGTTCTCACTTTCTCTTCTTCAGCCTTCCCAGTATCAGCTTTGTCCAGTGACTTCTGGCACTTTTCTGAGTCAGAAATAAGCAGGGACAGAGCCTTGGAAGTTCCTGCTGCAGCTCCAGGTGTTGGTTCATTGCAACACATACTGATGTGATGCTGTGCAGTTGACAGGTTTCCTTGATACAGGACACACCATGTTTCTGCTGTTGTCTTTTCCTGTCCTTGATCAACAAGTGATTGACCTGTTTGGAAACCTGCTATCAATTTTCTAAAAATTAACTTGTCATAAGAGTTGTATTTCTCCAAGGGAAGAAGTTTCTGGAGTCCTTTGTGCTGATGCAGCCCTTGGCATCTAGGTTGCAGGCTGGCTCAGAGGTGGACTCCTGAGGCTCTGAGGTTTGCTGACCATGTTTCCTGTCAGAAAAATAAGGCCCTGAGCACTGTAAAAAGCTTGGGGTGGTGGTGAAGGGAAGCTTGGAGAAAAAATACAGTTATTCACATTCTTCAATGTGAAGCCATGGAATACTTGTTCTGGAGAAATGATGTATTTTTTGTTACCTTTTCAATTTTTTTAATGAATATTCTGGCTTCTGCTTGACTTCAGTTGACAGGTCTTGGTTACTAGACCAAAGACACTTGCAGTCTATCTTTGCATGTGCTTGAATTAAACTTCTGATGTGCCAGTGCTTGTGACTGAAATCCAGGCAGCAGTGTCTGCTGGCATTGTATAGACTGCAACAGCCTCACAATTCAGCTTGAAATTCCCATTCAGTGCATTTTGAACTTGCTGCTGTGTTAAGGCCGTGAATGGGAAGCGGGCCTTACTGGAAGCATAAGAATGGAGGGGCTGCCTGCCAGGGAGAAATCGTCCTCCAAGCTGTGAGGAACTTTGCTAACTGAGTTAAGGGAAGTTTGTTCCCATGCTGGAAGCAGCTCAGTTGTCAAGGAATGCCTGCCTCTGTGTTAGTTGTCTTTGGGGTTGGTTTTCTCCCAGCTCCTCATTCTATTTTCTTGTACTTTCTAATTAGTCATGCATTGAGTCCTTGTGAACTTAATTGTGAGAGCCAGAAACTTCTGAAAATAGATGCAGGGCTTAGACTGGAAACCTATTTGGATGAGAAGTGGAGGTGGCTGATAGAAAATCCCAAAACATGAACCCAAAAGCAATATAGGACAATAATCTTTTTAATGGATCATTACAGTACTATGACAAAAGCCCTCTGGGGGATGGATGCAAATCCAGCTGTGGCAGTTAGGTCTTCAAAACACTCTTCAGCCTTAAAAAGTTGTTCCTGTTAATGAACATTAGAACCATGATGTTAGAAACCACAGCACTGTACAAATAGGTAGTCTTATCCACATTCTACTTGTAACTGCACATTTGATCACAGTAATTTCCAGTGCTTCCTACAGCAGTGATGGTTCTAGAGGATGGATATGGAGAGGAAAGTAATATCTCATAGCTGTAAGTGCAATATGTGGTTGCCAGAGGCAGAGGCTTGACATGTGGCCTTTAGTCATTTCATGTTGTGACTCAGAGCACAGCCCAGGAGAGTGCGACCTGGGTTCCTGTTGCTCCTTTACCAATGGTTTACTCCATATCAACTGGCAAATCGCTTTGCCATGGGATAGCTAAACCTGCTCTGTGAGCTGCTTTGATGTGGGAGTGATATTGAAACAGACACAAGCTTTCCACTGCTGCAGCTTGTCTTGCTTCCCTGAGAAACCCAAAGTGTTGGTGCTTGAAATACATTGTCAATTATTCCTTGGGGCTACCAGTTTCCTAACAGGTCACTTGAATGTCTGGCACTCAAGATCAAGATGCCTGTGTGGACCTCTTGTACGTGAGTGTGTTTTATCTAGAATAAGTGACTGTGTTGTGCCTGGCCCTACAGCTACATCTGTGCTGGGCTGGAAATGACCCTCCCCAGCCTCTTAGGTGAGGTTTTAGGTCTTTGAAGCAACTGTGGGTCTCTTTATGTGATACAAGCCTGTTCTTAATATTAAAAGGTCATCTATGAATAAGTATCCCTATTTATGCAGTCTGTCAGAATGCTTTCAGAATGTGTATCTGGAGTTTTCCTGATGGATTTTTTATGAATTCTCTCATCACTAGAGAAAGATGACTTGAACCTTATTTCAGCCTCAAATTCTGAACCTCTCGTGACTCTTAAGTGGGTGTGGAATATAAAACTCTACATATTGGCCAAATGTGGTTCTCTCTTCTTTTAGTGACAGGATCTTGCTCTCTGAGTCATTCTCTCCATCACCTAATTGTCTGCTCATTGCCTGAGGTCCCTGGTTTGCTATGGACTGTGAGGATGTCAAGCAAACAAGCTGGGATTTGTGTCACGCTGAGTCCTCTGCTCTAATTCTGCTTTGAAGTGCCCGACCCAGGTAGCCAAGAGGTCAGAAGGTCTTGAGCTCATCACCAGACCCTGGAACTATCTGGTGTTTGTTCCCTGGACTCTGCAGCCATATGATCTTCATCTGACTCATGGGGTTCAGGGCTGTAACTTTGCAATGCAATTAGCAGTGGAGCCAATGGTAGTCTAAGGGTCTGGTGACACTGGAATGGCTTTGAAATACCAGATGTGATTGTAGCTACTGCAGTAAATTGTATTCCTGTAGGAAATCGACTGTCCTGCCTTTCCAGCTGCTGGTGTGAATAATTTCCTCTTAGGTAGGTTTCATTTACCAGCTTGAGGGGAAAAAACAAAGGGAGCAGAAAGGCCAAACAATTGGTGCCAGTGAACCTGTGCTCCCCTTGGATAAATTAACAAATGTTTCTTTCAATAATCCTTATTTTTTAGTTTTCTCAAAGTTGAGCTTGTTACGGTCCTTGTTAGGATGATGGAAACAGGTCAGGTTAGAAATGTCAAAGCTTTGCTTGGGGTTCTGTGACACTGGGATCATAGAATATTTACTCACATCTTTGTTTTGTTGGGCTGTGTCTTGGTAAAGGGGGAAAATGAAGAATGACTTTCAGATAACAATTAAGAACTGAAAGCATAGAGTACTTTAGGTCTTCTGGGTCAGGGTAATGGACCCTTCCTGCATCAGACCTCCAGCATATCTGGAAATGTTACTGATTTTTAAAGCATAGATGCCTTTCCTGTAGGATAATACAAAAATTCATCCAACTGCATTTCTGAAATATGCACAAAGCTCTCGACTCACTTTTAATTAGGCAGATCTAGACAGTGCTTAAATCTACTTCCACTGAGGCATAAAGTTTATTTTGAATCTTTGAACATAATGCCAGCCTGTACCAACTTAGATATCACAAAGATTCTGTTGAGGATAATAGTTGCAAATTGGAAAAAAGGCCAATGCTACTAATTTGGCTACTGTTCTACATTTTTCATCTTTTTATAAGCTGAATAATACTGTATCTCTTGCCTAGTGTAAATATGCACAGTGTAGCACTCATCTGAATTAGAGTCCTTAATGCTGCAGAAACCAGCAAGAGTAGAAACTGTGATACTCTTGTTTGTTTTGCTCCTTGCCTCCTTTTTTTTTGTTTTTTTTTGCGAAATGGTTGTTTGTGATGTGTAATTTATTACATGATTTAGGTGCTTTGGCTGGTTTTGACAAGTAATGTTTTCCTTCTTTTGGAATTGAACAGATATCTAAGTGAAGAGTATGCTTGGGTGGAAGTATTGCCTGGAATGTTTGGGCCTTGCTGTTTGAAAACAGCTGAATCTTTTGGGGAGGACCAGCAAATAGGAAGCTATTTTAGGTTTCAGACTCCTCTTCCGCTTCTAAATCTGGGCAATCATATTTCTAGCAAAGAAAGAAGCCTCTTCTCTCTGTCTAGAAATGGCTTTCACCCAAAGGCCCACACAGTGGATGCTTCTGAGACAAAAGCTGAAGGCAGCTTCACAATGTTTCATGTTTGGAACAGGTCATCTCCTCTTCCATATTGATGTTGTTTGTCTGAAAAAGAGAATCTGCAACTCAAAATCATAATAGTTGCTTTTGAAACTGAGAATAGATGATATCTGTGAGATTCCCTTATTTAGTACTCTTCCCTTTACCTCTGTGGTTTGCTTTGTGTCTCCTGTCCATCCTCCCAGAGCTGAGTAAGGCTGTTCTTATCCAGCCACCTGCCTTTGTGCTGAGCAAACAAACCATCTGTCAAAACATTGAAGCTAAAGTGAGGTACCACTGCATAGAAGGGACCAATTCATGTCCAATATTGACATCAGGTTATGTAGTCAGATGTCTTTTTAATCAATTCCACTTTTTCTGCCCCTAGGAACTGGGTGGAAGTGATATTCTTTGCAGCATTTGTGCTGCATACAGGCATGTGTTTGCTCAGAGCATCTCAGAAATGCCAGTGCAGTGAAATCATGAGGCAGGGGAGTATTCCCTGGATGTGGTTGTGTAACCAAGTTATACTGAGTCTGTAGAGTTAAGAACAGGTCCAGTTCTGTTTCTTCTGGATGTCCCCCCACCCCTTCTGTGTGTATATGTGCTCTGTGGAGAGGAGGTGTGTTTGCCTCTGCAGAGGGACACGACTCTTGATTCCTGGTTTCCACTTTTTAATGGAATAAAAAGACCAAGATCATGGAAAGAGTGTGCCTTATAAAGGTAGTATAGGACAAGATGTTTCATGAAAGATGCCTGTTTCATGCAAGGACAGTTTTGGGGGATGGACTGTGAGGAAGAGGGCACAGCAAATTTGGTTGCAGGGCCTGAATACTAAGGTACTTGGTCTTCTGTGTGAGAAATGGGAGCAGGATGCCCCTTGCCCTGTGCATGTTGGATGTTAGAGCTGCTAGGATTAAGAAAAGGCAGCTGTACAGGTGCTAAATGAGCTAAACACTCCTTTTGCCCTGTTGGGATGACCTTGTGAGATGGAGCTGCTCAGTTAAGGCACTATACAAAAACTTCCCTTCTTGCCCTTGGCTTGTTTTGTGCCCGAGGTCAACCAACATCTGCTTTTTCCCTACAGGACTTTTCAGGAGTGTGGTGCTGGGAGCTCTCAGCTTGGTTTGAGCTGCTGTTCCTGGGGAAGGGCTGGGGGCAGAAGGGCTGCTGGGTGGATGACATAATGTCTCTGTGCTGGGCTCCTGTTGGCCCGGGGTGGCGGTGCTTGCTGGGGTGTGGTAGCCCTGAACGGAAGGGCAGACATTTCTTTTTTGCTGTGTGCTGCTTAGCCCTTATTAAACTCAGATGTTTCTAACCCCTTCCTCCGGGCTCTCATTATTGCTGTAAACACAGCAGAGCACAGGGAGCTTTTTCAAATCCTCGTTTGAGGCAGCAATGGGTGACAGCTCTCCCCACATGAATTTAACACTTCAACCCGAGGGAAATTCTGCCTGTTTTCCCTAAAGAAAAAGACTTTTTCATCTGATGCCACTTCTCTTGTTCCTTCCCCAGGTTGCTTGACTTCCTGGCTTTCTTCTTGCCTGATTTCTGTCTTGTGCTTCCCCAGAACCTGTCTGGTGTCTGCAGCACTGCTCAATGTGGGCTGTCTGGCTGCTTGTCTCATCACTGTATCTTGTTCAAATGTTGAGTTGTTTGCATTTTCAGTGGCAGTGAAAGCAATACCAGCTAAAATAAGGTTTCTGTTGCTGTGCTACATGAGTCAAAAAGGCTGTCCTAGAAGGAGCACCTAGATCTGCCTGTCAGCAGGTCTGTATCTCAGCTGTACCTGTTCCAGATTTACTGTGTGCCTCTGACAGAAAATTATATTTCAGCTTTCTGTGGCGGGAGAAAGAAAGGAGAGACTGCCATGGTAACAGGATCTTAGATGCTTCCTACCTATGAACCACAACTTCACCCAGCATGAGCTACTGTACCCCTGTGGGGGAACTTAGGAATCCTTGGTATCTCTGAATATAACCCACCAACTTTGAGGTAAATCCAGGCTATTTATAACCTCCTTGTACCCAGTTCTCCAAGGACTATATCCATTGCAAATCTACTTAGGAGTCTCAAATATCTGTCCATTTAATATAATTATTATTTGAGCTGAGAAATTCTTTGTGCTTTGTTTAATTTAATTCTGCTTTGTGCTTTGGTTTAATAAAAGCTGTGTTCCTGCAAGATCTCTTAGGGTCTTTGTCAGATCATCTGTATGACTTGTTCTTGTGACATGTGTCTTGCTCTAGTCTTGTGTCCCTTGTAAATTGAGCTGAAGAGCTCTAGACAGAACCAGGCTATGGCAGATGTTAGTAATCATTGCCATTCTGATTTAGTCACTGGGTGCTAAGCTTCCTTTTGGAAATTTAGGCTATCCTAAAACACATAAAGATGAACTACCTTGTTGCAAGGTTCTCAAAATCTGGTCCCTGGAGTCTCTGGCTTGGTTTGAATTGCCCTTCAAAAGTTTCTGGCATGTGGGAAGGTACAGAGAGCTTTTCTCAATTGTGATTCTATAGCTCCAAGAAACCACTGATTTAATTAGTGGTCGCTGCAGATTTGAGGTGAACTTTTTACGCAGCTTTTAATAAACTTAGAGCTAAAATGGCAGCACCCCTGAGAACCGAGCTGTCAGCTTGTGTCTGTCACTGGCACCAGCAGTACAGGACAGAGAAAATCTGATATGCTTAAGCTTCAGTATTTCAACATGGCAAACCCTGCTAACCTAAACACTGGGGGGGGGGGGGGAGCTGCATTCTTTGCTATGCCTAATCTCTGTATTTTGTTAAACATGCATTCCTGCCAGAACTTTATTGGACAGAACAATAGTGACCAGCTGGGCAAGTGACCCTGGCTTTTCTGGTCGGCAGAGGAATTCAGCATCTGAGAAGTTCAGATTCTCATGTGCAGCTTAAAGTGATCTGGATTTAGTTGCTTTTAATTATTAGCTGGCTGATTCATAAGGCTTTGTTTTCCACCTTCTTTCCCAAGACAAAGACTGTTTCCTTAAATGCTCAATATATATTCTATAGAGCAGCACAGAGTCTGGGAACTGAGACTTGCAAGTTCTCTCTCTCTTTTCTTTCCCCTAAATAAAATGGGAATAGTAATACTTCCCTTCATGTAAAGGAAGGCTCTGGGGAGTATTTCATGAGGGTGTGGTTATATCTTAGAGGGAAAGCTACAAAATCCAAAGTATTGTATATGAATTTATGCTGAAGTTTATAATAAATCTATGAATGATAATACTTGGCTCTTGTATAAACTTCCACTCTTACAGAATAGAGGTCATTGTGCTCCCTGTTTACTGTACCTCTCTGAGTCTGAATGACTGGAATTGGTCTTTGGGAGTAAGTCTTTTCCTGAGCTCTGCAGAGAGGGCTCAGTTTGAAGGGGATGCTGAGGGGTGGGAGAGGGAGGTGCTGAGCTGGACTGACCAGTAGCAGAGGTCTGAGTGATGGCACAGGCCGAGGGGGTGGTTTTTGGGAGCCTGGATGTGGGACATACCTTTAGAAGTAGCACTGACCCCGTTTTGTGCTCAGGACACAAATGCCTGTGGCAACGGGTGTGACCCAGAGCACCAGCCTTGGAGCAAAGGCAGCTCTGGGCTGTGATGCTGCAAACTTTCCCTGTTCCCATCTGAAGTACCGTAGAGAGCAAAAAGGCAAATTGGCTCTGTAGGATGTTACAGTGCTTGGCTTAATGCTGCTGTAAATCAGCATAACCTGCAGCAAAAGCTATAGCCTCCCTGCAGTGTATTTCAGGATACAGCACCGAGCCAAAGGGTTTAAACTATCACACAGTAAAATGCTGTCTCTGGGGCAGCTGTTACTGGAAGTCACTAATGTATATCACAAATGATACAAAAATTTTGGATTACGGAGTGGTAGGAATTCTTAGGCTGTCGGCCTGTGGATAAGCTTTGAATGAGTGTGCATTGCAAGCAGAAATAATAGGATCTCATATTGCCAAGCACTAGAAAAATACTTGAGGCCTGATACTGTAATTAAAAGTCTGCTAAAACCCTTGCAAGACCGCTGCAACCAAACCCATTGTAAATTTATTTCAAGAACCACAGCAACATACTAATTTTCTTGGGTAATGTCTTTTGAAACAATCAAGCTCTCTAATTATGTCTGTCAGGCCTTGCCAAGTGGTTCTTGGCATCTGAACTAGAAGGTTTTCAAAGTAGCTTCTACAAATGACTGTGGAATTTTGCTGAAGGTAAACTTTCAGCTCCCAGGTACCATTTGGAGAAGTTGCTGCATAACTTTTAGGAAGGTTATGGTGAAGCTGTGTGTCTCTACAGTGGCTTGGAAGAAGGAGGAGAAAAGTGGGAATGTGGAAATTACAGGAATCATCCCAGCTTGTCTCTTGAATTGAATGCAGTTAGAAACTGGGTTGATTTATGTTGGACATTTTAGCTGTGTCCTGGTTGAGCCTGGCAGTCATCTTGTGCTGCCTGTGTCTGGGTGATGGATTGGATCTCAGCATCCCTGTGGAAGCAAGATTGGCTTTGCAGGGCACCTCCATGAGCTCTGATGTCTGGGGATGGTTTGGGGTGGGTTTTTTTTGTTGTTGTTTGGTTGGACTTTTTTAACCAATCAGCCAAAAAGCACCACCACAAAGACCAACACCAACCTCCAACAAGCATTTGACTGGAATCATACACTTCCCATGGACTTGTGGCTCAAATGTTGCCAGTAACAGCTGGATAGGTGAGCAGGCTGTTCCCATGGACATACCTCCAGCAAGGGGAACCAGTTCAAGAGCTGTCCTGCCACTCCTTGCTCTGAGGTTCTACCAAGCTTTTTGTTTTGTGAATGAGAGTGGTTTCAAGTGAAACTCAAACCATTTATTTCCTGCTGTGATGTGAGTCTGTCACAGCCATTTAATGTGATGTTCAGCACTGCAGTGTTCATATATCCCTCTATACCTCCTTAGAAATGGCTCAAGTGAGTGCATTAGCAACAGCAGCTGCTGGCTTTGCTTCCAGGGTGGCTCAATCTGGCACTATCCTTTGCTGAGACAATGCATGGAAAAATTTCTCCAAACTGTAGTGAAAGTTGTACAGGAAAACTCTCATGAATGTTTGTATGAGGGAGGAAAAACCACCAAGAAGTTTGAGCTGTTGTGTGTGAAGACTGTTTGTGTACACACAGTGCAATAATAAACACAGATTGTTGCTGTGTGTCACTCAGGTCTGCTGGTTTGCCCTCAGCCTGTAAAGCAATAGTAAGATGTTCTTCCAAAACTACAGAAAAGGTACCAGAAATACAGAATAACTGTCACCCATTGATAAAATTCAGGTCATAATTGCTTGTTTTACTCAAACTTTTATCTTGCATACTATTTGTGTCACTCTTCATTTCTCTCTCTCTGGAAGAAATGTGTGTCAATAGGAGAAGAGGGAAAAAAGTTAATCTCTATTTAATGGTTTTGCCTTGAATTTGCCCCAAGCTTTTGTCGGTATTGTATATTTAATGTGTTTAGTGTCAGCCACACCTTTGCACACAGACTGAGATCCTCTCACCAGTAACTCCAGGCATTCCCCATTCCCAGCAGGATGATGAGGGATGCCTGTGAAACCTTTGCTTTAGGAGTTTAGTTCACTTGTGGGCATCAGTTGGCATTCTCGCCCATTTGTGGTTAAAATGCTTTATGTTGTGGAGTTTTGCACTTTGCCATGGTGGAGCAGTTAGGTTGCCCTGCCCTTTTGCATTGGCAAACCACTTAAACCACCCCCATAGAAACCCCGCAAACCCTCATCTAGTACAATTGCTGTGCAATTCTGCACAGAACAGGGCAGGAATTTTTTCTGACCAAATGCCTGCATCTCTCCTTCAGACCTCCTGCTGTCCCCTCTCTCGCTCAGTGCTGCTTTCTCCCCATCCAGTTTCCCACGTGTGTACTCGGGAATGTTTCAAGGCAGTGTTATCATTCCTAAGGAATCTACTGTGCATGCACAAGCTATGGAGGGGTTTTTTTCAGCTGTTATTACTTGGCCAAATCAAACCCATTTTCCACCTGGATACTGAAATGTAGATCTCCTCCCTTCCAAACAGAGGCTTCCAAAGCACTGAGGCACTAAAGCAGTTTCGTAGATTGCTCAAGAATTTTTTAATAATAGAGAAAGGTGTTAGTGTTTCCGTTCACAAGAGAAAGGCTTTCTTTTTTTAAACTCTTTTTTTCCCCTAATGAACAAACTGGGTTTCAGCAGGGTTTAAAAGGAGAATACAAATAATTGTTCTTGTCTAGAAATGAGGTTTGGTGACTGCTTCCAGAACCAGTGAAGGCTTAGGAAGTTGTGTTAAAAGCAGAACAAACCTCTTACATTGAAAATAGGTAGAGCACTTAGTTTCTTGCTGTCTCTTTGCAGTCTGTCTGTAGACAGATATCAAAGTGCAGTGGGTTCTGTGTGATTAAAATACACCATCTGCTGAAGAGTGAGTTTAAAACTTGGTGAGGCAATACAGGGTATAGGGGGCTTGGGGCTACTGTGTGCAAAGATCCACAGCAAACACCATGGAGTTATTTTTTATGGCATTGGATGGGTGCAGTCAGGAGAGTGTAAGAGTGGGAATCTGGAGGAAGGTGAACAGGAGGCTGCTGGTACAGCAGATTGTTGTGCTGGAACTGCCTCATCCAAGCCATGCTATTGCTTCAGAGAGGTTTCAATGAGGCCTCTGCTTAGTGAAGAGGAGGCTCTTTGGAAGGGCTGGTCATTGGCAACCAGGAGTGTTTTAGAGCAATTCACTTCATTTACATGGGCACTGGGAAGGAGTGGCTTGAGAGGGAGGCAAGGAAGAGAAAGATGTGATACACTAACCACCCATGGATGTGGACAATGTTTGTAAAGGCTATTGCTAGTTTGCTACACTAATGGTAGTTTTGAAGAGTTTTAGCTTGTGCAAGTTGGAATTTATTAACTTTAAAACTATTGATATACCCTCCTGCCTTAGCTCAGCTTCTGATCTTGCTCTCAATATGCCCTTGGATCAAAACCGGCTGTTGTAAAGGGCAAACTCAGCTCTCTGATGACAGAACAGATCTCAGTTCTGATGTTCCTACTTCCCTACACATGAAACTCCCATGGGTGTGACTGGAACAATAGGATTATTTTCCAAATTATTTTTTATTGTAGTAACGCCCAGGACAGCCTTGTGCCAGACATGGCAGACATGGAATAAAAAGTTTTCAATTTAAATAGCAAATTAACACACAGGCTTTGGGGTTTGTTTTTCAGGCTGATTAACACTTTGAATACCCAAGCAGAAGGGTTTTCCAAGGCTTTGTTTGCACTGAACTGGGTCTTATGTGGCTCATCCTGGGGATCTCTGAGGGTAACAGCCTCATTTATCTACTGCACACAACCTGGTGCTAGATGACCTGGCACATTGGCAGAGCAGTTGCTGGAGGAAAGTGCTTTGCTTTTGAGGTGCTGATTTGTTAGTGGGGTACAGCTGTCCCCAAAAGAATCTCCCTAGAGCACCAGCAGGAGTCTTGTCTCAGGCCTGGTGCAAATGCTGGCTCATGGGTACCTGAGCTTCAGCTGCCTCACTGAACACATGTGGCTAATCTGAGAAATCTAAAAGGAAGAAGAGAAATTGTTGATCTGGAAGCAAAATAAGATGGATTTATCTAGACTGGCCTATTGTTTCTAATCACCTCCTCCAGCACAGGAAACATTAGAAAACAGTAGGGTTTTCTTACACTTGAGGAAGGGCTGTTCACTTGGTAGTTTCAGTGGGGTTGTGTCATGTGTGGCTCTTTGGCATCACCTGAACCAGGAGACAGCTGAGCCTGCACACCTGCTGCAGCTTCACTCTGGGACAGGTGCCTTTGGCTTGTGAAATCCTGTTCCCAATGGCTGCTGTGTAGTTCCTTGTACACCACAGCCCACAAATTCCTTTACAAATTGCTGGCCAAATTGAAGACCTAGACTGAAAAAATTGTATTGTGCCATGGGAAAAGTGGGCAGGTGGAAGAAGTGTTGTTAGAAGAGTTGTGGGTTCAGTTTATCTGACACAGCTGTTTGTGCAGGAATTTCCAGTTGCATCCTAAGACCTGGGAATCTGAGGTTGATACTTTAATCTGTTTTTTGACACCTTTTTGGGGGTCGCTTCTCTCATGGTTGAAAAACATAAGGAAAACACATCTGTATTGCCCTAAAGAGAAAGCAATGTGCTGTCTGTGGGATCTTTTTCAATACATTTTTTTTTCTTTCTAGCTATCAAAAGGATGTACCTGTCTCCAGTGGCAGCAATATCCCAACTGTTCAGCTCCAGGAAAAACCCAAAACATGCATGTTATGTGAGCAGATTAACATCATGCAATAATAGGAGGCTTGATTGTGCCATCCTATTTTATTTTTTTTTTGATACACTCAACATTGTCCTTTTGACACTGCCTTTTGTTCTTACTGCAGTTTGTGGTTTTTGGTGCCAGTATAATATTAATGAAAAACACTGCTTCATTTAGGCCAAGTGCCTGTGTTCCTGTCATGCATGTGGCATTCATTGCTGCTGGTAAGTGCTGGGAGTTTGGCACCAGAGGGCTGAATGGGAGGCACAAAGATGCTCTGTTGTCTGTAGACAGCTCTGTAAGCAAAAAAACGAAACAAATTTGGGAGCAGGCCCTGTGCAATCCCTGCAGATTGGCTGGTGCTGCAGATACAGGCTCTGTAGGGCAAAGGGTGGGATTTAAGGAGATGCTGAAACCGGCAGGAGCCTGATCTGTCCCTTTTGGAGGACTGAATGTGCAAAGTGTTTTGTTACAAGGGGAATTAAAGCCAGCAATGGGCACTGCCTTTGTGGATGTTGGAGGAGCAGCTGTAGGCACAACAGGAGCAGTAGTAAAGCACAGGATGCTCTGATAGGGTCAGTGACTCCTTATACTGCTTTTCTTCATGTTTTCCTTTCTGCAGTGGTTTTGAGGACAATCACTGCCCTGTTCTTCTACTTAAAATTCATACTCTATCTCTTGCTACATCAAATTTAGGGTTTAATTCAGGAAGAATTTTTTGTAAACTCAGATACTGACTTTTATCAAAATTCCTCCTGTGCCATTAATAAGGATCAGGGTCACTGTCCTCAGCATAACCAGTTCTAGATCAGACTCTCAGAGGAGGACAAAGACAAGTACCAAAGGCAGGCTTTGACCACAGGGATCTGTTTCAGACAAATAGTTGGTGTGCCAAATCCCAGCTCTCAACTTTCAAGGTCTTAAGGATTTTTTTTCCTGTAATCCCACCCCTCTCTTCAAGGTCAGATTTTTAGGAATGAACAAACCAATTCCATGGAGGTGTTAGACCTATCTACAACCACATTATCCAGCTGTGCAAAAATGTTTAGACTCAGGTTCTTCTTTTGAAAGACTCTAATTCAAGCAGCTTTTAATGTTGGAAAAATTACATACTTAGTTGTAATTGTGCATGATTTCCACACTGCATGGATATCAAATGCCAAATTCCATCAAGCCAGTCTAATTTAACAAAGACAGATTCCATGGATATTTTTGTACATTTCCTCTTTCCTCCCTCTGTGAACACTGGAAACTACTGTCTTCTCATTGATTGTTATAAGCTCATGGGAGGGAGCAGCAAAACATTTCAGTGTGTAAAAGAATGTCTGTAGAAGCAAAAAACTTCAAAGGGGTGAAGCCCTTTTTAATTTCTGAGCGCTCAGTCATGGACTAACTTCTTTCATTTCCATGCTGAAGGTAATTATGGTTCAGGTCAACCATATTTATGGTTTGATTCAGTTGGAACATGTCACTGGCAAACTGAGAGGAGATGGGTACTGGGTATAAATCAGAGGGATTTTATGCTGGAGGATTATTTCTGTGTCTTCCCCAGCCTTATGCACACACAAATAGGTATGCAGGCACAGAGGGGCATGTTTTGAATGTGATCAGTTTGTTTCTGATACTACCTGCCTGATCAGTACTTAAATCTTCATCTGCTCCTGTTCTGTCCTTTATTAATACCAGTGCTGTGCTCTACAAGTGAATCAAAGCTGTGTAATAGGTGAGTGTTCTGATTTTCAGAGCCACTCCTGCAGTAGCTGCAGCAGCTGGTGGGTGCCTAGTGAATGAGTTTGAAAATTAGAAGAGAAGAGAAATGTTCTCATGGCTGAAGGAGCTGATTGTGGCTTTGGGGAGCTGTGTCCCCTCCTTGTCTTTGAAGAAGAGTTGTAAACATGTTCTGTAGTATTTAGCTATCTGCTTCTAGGTGTTTAATAATTCCTATAGGGAGAGGTTCTCCCTTAGCCCCTGTAACTTCAGTGGCTGCAGGAGGATAAGGTAAGCTCTTGGGCAGTTTCCTATGGATTGAAGAAAGCTCAGCCCTCGAGGCAGTGCTTTTTGAAGGGTCATCCCTGCATACAACAGAGCAAGGAAAGCACAGTTAAATGTGCCTGGCTGCAGAACTTGCTGAAGACTGAAGCTGTTGTGCAGACTGAACTGTGTTCTCCTCCTAAGGTAAAGATTCCTCTAGGACTGAACTCCCCCCAGCAGGCTCTGATAATCCACTTTGTGTGGGAAAACTTAAGGCTGTTATTGGCAAGTGAATATTTGAAGTGCACTAAGCACAGAACATATTGCCCCCCTGGGGAAGGGTTATGCTATTGGGAGGTTCCTAGATAAATTGTCCCATCTTACTCTGCTAGCCAGAACTTATTTTTATGGCCACTTTGTTCAGACTCTTATTGTGGGGGTGGAGTGGTGGTGTGTGCAGAGAGATTGGGGTTCCTTCCAATCTTTGTCTGACCAACACAGCGGAGTGGGAGACCTGGAAATTGTCTTATTCTTGTTCGTGCCTCTGGCTCTCTGCTGCTTGAAATGGCTGCTGCTGTCTGGCTTCAGAAACACCAGCAGCCTTCCAGTTTTATTCCTTTCCCAAAATGAATGGGCTGTTGCAGAGATTTTTCTCCTTTTTTTTGCAGGAGTCAGGGTAACTTCTGTTAGTGACTATGAAGTGCTCAGTGGGAGTAAGGCATGCGTAAAACATCAATATTGACAACAAGATTACTGTGGCTTGTCATGGCTTCTGACTTGCAGGCCTCTTAAAACTTTGTATTGGAGGAGCAGAATCTGCTTTGAACTGAACCCTGCCATCATAAGCTTGTGTACAGCCAGCCCCTTGCCCCTGCCAGGTGGTCTTTCATGGATTCCTTAGCAATGGTAGGTCTGTCTACAGGCAATCCTGAATCAATCCATCAACACAGAACATTCCAATATTGTGGAGACTGCTGGTTACAATTGAATTTTGTAGCTGGCTCTTGCTGGACAATGAGCTGGATGACAGCCTTGATCCTAAAACCTGGTTACCTGGGGAGATCATGAATACAGCCAAGAACAGGGGAAACATAAGCCCAGCTTGGCTTTTATCTGAGCTTTCCAGTAACATGTGATGGGATTGTTTCCTCTTTAGCCAGGTCACAGCAGTAAAGAACCATCTGGTCACAGCCAACTGGATTAGCTGGTAAACTTGATCCTGATGAGAGTCAAAGCACATTCAGGGAGGTGTGTATTTGTGAATAAGAAAGGAATAATGTAGTTTTACAGAACTGGATGGTTCAGGAAGAGATACCCCAGAGAGCCTGGCAGCCTTTGATTCTGGATTTCTTGGCATGTAGAGGGCAACTTCTGCTCCTAGCCTCAAGGGAATATATAAATAACTAACCCCTCCTAATGCTGGGCTCCAGCACACAGTGCATGGATTGCTGTTCTGGCAGAGCAAATGGGATGCTGCACTATTTACACAGAGAAAAGGGCACAGTTCGCTTTCATTGAGTCAGAATGGCAACTTTTTCCCAGTGAAAGTCAGTGACCTTCTGATTTTACTGAAATTCCTTACTAGGATTGCAGGGAAATTGATAGCTCCAGTGAAAAATGTTATGAGGAAACTTGGGGAAATCTACCTAGCTATCAAAACACTCCTACTGTTTTCTGTGCCCTAAATGTTGATCTCTGCTAAGTATAACACACAGTGTGTTATCCTTATGGAAACAAAAAGATAATTCAGTGCAGTTGTTTACACAGGACAAAGCTTTAGGGCAAATCACAAGCATCAGAAATGCCAACCTTATTGAGAGATTTCTGTGATTCTTATTTAGAATGGGGAGGGTCAGTTTGTTCCCAAACACATGGAACAGGTGCTGATGAAACTATCCTGCATGTTAAGTGTTCTCCCACTCTCAGAAAGAATTCTCTTCCTTCTGGCTTGTCCACTTAACTCTCTACCAAACCCACAGCAGATCTCCATTTTGTGCAGAGCCCAGCTGGGAAGATTGTTTCTGCTGGAAGCAGTTCTGAGCAGGTAGGAGTGTGGTGTGCTTGGAGGCCATAGATTTTGGGAGCTGGAGCTGTGTCCTTCAGTTCAGTGAGAGCATCAGCCTGCAGTCCTGTGTGGGAGCTGGTGCCTGCTGTAGGTCTGCCCCTGCAGCCCTGGGTCTGTGTGTGGTGCTGAACTGTCACCCCTCTGAAAGAGGTGATTAGGCAGGAATGCAGCCACTTTCATTTGTGAGCTGCACAATCCCCATTCACCCTGATCAGTTCAGCCCAGTGCTTCTGACACTGCTCAGTTTGTGATCCCTTCTCCAGTGGGATGGAGCCAGCTAACAGCCAGCTGGCTTTTCTCTTGTGAACCACCTGGAACATCCTCCAGGGACTCCCTGGACACAGAGAATCTTGGAAAAAGCAAGCAGTTTGGACTAAGAAAGCAGCTTTTGGGGATGGCTCTGTGTGTTGTGGTGTGAGTGCTTTTAAGCATTCACAGGGGATGGATGGATGGATGGATCCCTTATGCACCCTGTGGTTATGGAACAGTACTGTGCAAATCCCAGTGATGAGAAGGGAGGGAAGATGAAGTTTCCTGTCAGTGTCTTTCCATCCATGAAATGATTGCTCTAACTATGCTGTCCAGGAATTAAGCTTTGATATGAGTGTGTGGCTCTTCTGGAACCTTCAGTATTTTAGCTTAGTTATATGTTACCTTACACTTCTCCACCCTCTGCAGTCCCTTTTCTTTCTCACTGTTGGATGACAGGCTGTAAAAACATCCAGAATCTCCAGGGGTGAACTGTGAGTCCAATGAGCTTCTGCAGGAGGTTCAGAAAGTCAGTGGGATGCAGGTATGGCTTTGTCTCTGGTGCCTGCCTACTGAAGCAAACTGCACCTCCAGATTTCTGTGCAAGCCTGGATGCCCTGTGAGATCCTCTCAGGCTGTTCCCCATGTGCTCTGCAAGGTGAGGATTTCTTGTGTCCAGGTGTCCGAAGCCACCACTGCTTTTGCTGAATCAGCAGAGAGCAGGAGCCTCAGCATCTGCTGAGGGAGGGCTCTGTTTAAGCTCCAGGTAGGAGTTTGCAGGGTATCTCCAAATGGAAACAAACTATTGATTGTGTTGTTCCATTCAGCCTGAAGGGTCCACAGTAACATCCTGAGCCTACCCAGAGAATATGATTAGATATCTGCTGGCATCAACACCCCCATTCCCTCTGGAAAAACACACTGTCAGCTGTGATCAAGACTGAGATCTCAGTCTGTAGGCCCAGAAGGAAACTGTCTAAATCAGCAGCTTGCAGGCCATGATCTGCAGATCCTCTGCTGTCTGTGAAAGTCTTCCAAGAATTAAATAGGATGTGAGAGGAGGGGGTGTTTCTTTGGAAACAGCTGGGGGAAATGGACCAAGTGAAACTCCTCTCTCTGAGCAAGGACCAGTTCCATGGGATGCTGCAGAACATCAGGCTAAATATGCTGGTGATGAGCATCCATGAGATCCTAAAGGAGCTGCTGCTTGGATCATTTTGTTTGCTTGATTGGAATATTCTTTTTGAATAAACAGCAATATATTCTCTGCCATCCTGGATGCATGCCAGTTAAAGTCCTAAACTTTCCTTCCTAGCATCTGTATATAATATAAAGGGTCATTTATAATCTGTGTAAGCCATGATGGGGCCTTTCGTCACGTTGTCTGAAGCCTGCTTGCATTCTGGAGGCTGTTCTTGCTGACTTTTGGCTTGCAAAGAGAAGTCTTGGGATGGCTTTGTCTGTCTTCTTTCTGTTGTAATCACTGTGCTATTTTATCTGCTGTCAGTTCCAAGTTGTATGTCCTAATGCATCCTTGACTAGCTGTGCTCCTGTTTTTGTCTCACCTGCCTGTGTGCCACAGTAAAAAACCCTAGAAGTTGTATTTGTAGAAAAAATGTGCTATTTTTGGGAAGCCAAGTGTGTGATGTACCTTTCACTCCTGGCTGTGGGTACCTTTGTAACCAAACTCTCTCTTCTGTTGATAAAGAGAGAAGTTGGAGAAATCTGTGTTCACATTTGATTAGTTGAGTATCTTCAGGGTCTGCCCTTTTATTTTTTTTAATGTCCACACTGGTTTTTCTGGTTTAGAGATGAAGTGATAAGTGTGCTACCTTATCACTGTCACTGCTCTCTCTGTGCTCCTGCTCAGGAGGGTGACAGGTTGTCCCTGGATTTGAGTGAAGGATCTGTTACCCTGCCATGACAGTTCTGTTCAGCCTGGCAAACCCAGGTGATGGCTTCAGGCAAGGAAAGCGATGCATGGAGAGCCTCGGGGAAGCTTCTCACTTCCTGCAGTGATTGATTCCTTTTATAACAGGTCCCTGAGCAGGTCATGTGAAGAAATGAACCTGGGAAGGTGTTGGGTTTGTCCCCACCCCAGTGTGCTGTAGAATGGGAGCAGCCTTTATCTTCAACTGCTGCCCAAGGTGCTGTCAGGAGGTTGTACCAAGTTCTGTTCAGCACTGTCTCTTCCATGAAAGGCCATTCCGAGGCAGAAATTACAACCTGATTGCCAAATTCCTTGGACTTGCAAGGGGTTGTGTGTCCTTAGAATAAGCTGTTAAAAATGTGAGACCTGCTCAGATAACAGCAGTTTGGGGCTTGTTTGGAAAGAAAATCGATGCATTGCAGCAGCTGAATAGAAGCCCTGGCAGATTCAGCCTTGTGTGTAGCTTAGATTAATCAACATTTCTTGCAGTTTTTGATGCAGGCATCCTGCACAGTGCCACCTCCAGAGCCACACATGAAATGCCAGACTCCCAAACAGGTTGAAAATAACCCTTAAAGGAGCAAGATGACATTAAATTTCTGTCTATGCAAGGGAGGTCTAAAGAGGGTAATGATTAGTTTGCATTCTCCCCTTAGAAGTTGCAATTTTGAGATGCCATTGTCCATTAACAAGAGCAGATTGCCAGATTCCCTCTGGCAATTCCAGAGTCTGCCCCTATCACTTACATTTCTCTTCTGGGGTGTGTGGTGGTGTTTGCCTTCATTCACCTCATTTCCCTTCAGGAATATGAAGCTGTCTATTTTCAGCATCAGATATGAAGGGTTTTTTCAGAGTGCAGTTGATTTTATTTTTATTTTTCCATCTGACACACAAGTACCTTGTGTGTACCCAAGAAAGTGGGATGAATTGTTTCCTAAGGTCAGCAAAATCAATATTAGTGTGAAATGATCAGTGTAGGGTAATCCATGTACCCTGTAAACAGCACTTCTTCCCAGCTGACTCTGGGAGAAGACCAGAAGGACACACACACAAGCTACATGACAATTAAAGCATAATGTGTAATTAAATATTTATTGGACTTCATTGACAAGCCAGAAAAAATGATGTTAAGGTGAGAGGAGGCACTCAAGTCCTTGATAATCATACTCTGATTTAAAATGTTCAGTAACTGTTCTGAATTTGTTTCCAGTATTTCTGCCCCTTTATGCTCTGTTACATGTTGTTAGTGTGGACACTGCTGCTTCTTTCCTCACCTGGGCTGGGAACAATTCCTTCACTCCTCACATCTTAATGAGAAGTTTTGGTTTTCATGATTTCAGGACACATTACTCTGCCATTATTCTGGCAGGTTCAGTGCATGTGCAGGTTGTTTTACCTGACATGAAATGCTTTTGCTCTGGGGCTCAAGTACAGCTGCTGTACTTCCTATGGCTGGAAGCACTGGACTAAAAACAGGTTCAGGGTAAATAAGGCAGGGCTGTGATTTTCCCAAGCCCTCTCATCCTCACCCGTTCTCCTGGCTGCATTTCCTTATGTGTTCAACTGGCTGTTACCTTGGCATGAGGAGATATTACTCCTGTCTGCACAAACCCCATGACTAAGGCTTGGAGAGCCCAAATGGCTGATTACACCAAATGTGCAAATGAAATGGAAAAGAAAGCTTTATTTTGAATTATCACAATTTCAGCCTTTAGCTCCTGTTGTTTCTTCTGGTCCTGCTCCCTAAACTTTGTGTGGAAGTTGTGTTGAGCCCATTAAAGGATCTGTCATCATGTGATCTGAAGCTTCATTATATTTTTCCCCCTTGTTTTGATGCTGCAAATGTCAGTAGAGACATTTGGGTCCTCGAGTGCCTGATCCCTATTTATACAGCCCAGATCCCTGACAAATCTGAGATCAGTGGTTCTGTAAGACCTCCCTGCCCACCTGAGCTCACCTCAAGTGTGCCCACAGCCCATGCTCCTGATGAGGAATCACAGGGGGTTTATGGAGAGCAGAGAAAGCTGCACTGCTGAGCCCTGTCAGTGCTGCTGGGCTGGTGGCACTGGGCACAGAGCCACCCCTCCCTGGGTGTCCCAGCCTTCCCGGCCGGCTGTAGCCCAAGGGTCAGCGAGCAGCCCGCTGGCCCCATGCGGTCCTGGCATGTGTGCCTCCTATTCATGGAAATGGGAGCTATCCAGAGAGCAGGGATTCCTGTGGAGATGGGAGGGGAACGCAAAAGGGGGAAAAAAACAACAAATGCTGTGAATGGCATGTTCTGGGGAAATCAGTGCGACATAGAGGAGCTGGTTTAAGGAAGGAGAAAGGGATGTGCGGGTCCATTTCCACTTTGATTTTTGATGTGCAAGGCTGGGGAGTCACTGTGGTGCTTGAAGAGATCAGCTCTATTGGGGGCTCTTGCTTTCAGATGGATGACGAGACAGGACTCTGCCTCTGGTTCAGCAGGGAATGCTTACACAAGCACTGGGTGTGTTTTGGAGCACAAGCCGGTGTCTCCATGTCCCACAGTGACCCCAGGTCTGATCCCCCATAAGTAGGAAAGTGACTCTCAAACCTGTTAACTACACTGGTGTACAAAAGCATCACAAAACATTCCACACCAAAATATTCACAAAAATGTGAACCAATATTTGGCAAAGATGAGCAATGCTTGCGGGGGGAAATGAATGTATCCTTTTTTGTAACCCCTCAGGCATGTCACTGGAACCTAAAGCTTTTTTATTTTGTTTTTTTCAGAGAAGGTCCCTGAAGGATCTCTAGGTCTGAATTCCCTGTGCTGACACTGCAGTTCCTTCTGTCTCATACTCCTTGCAGTGAGGGGTCTGTCTTTCTCTCCAGTGTGAGACATTTGTCCTTCCCACCCCTGCATTTTCCTTTGCCCATTTTTAGGCAGTAACCTCAGCAGGACAACAAGGACTTGTTCAGCACCCAGCTTGCTCGAGCCCTGCTGACAGAGAACTCCACCATACCAAAAAGCAGAATTTTCCAACTCTGCTGTTGTTCAGAATGGTGGGAGGCTGGGGAATGATACCATAACAAGCAGGATGGAATTAAGACCAGTACAATAGGAGCTGACTATCAGGAGATTTAGAACACTTCTTTTTTTTTTTCTCAAGTCCTATTGTTTCTGATAAGTCACGGAACTAAATTATGCACTGTAAAACTCTGGCCTCTGACAACCAAGCAAGAGGCAGTACTGGATCTGTGGTACAGGTTGGCAGGAGCTGGGAATCTTCCTGCAGCTATTGGAAGGAGAGGGTGGGTGAGAAGTGAAGATTGCAAGTTAGCCTGGCTATGGCTGGCAGAAGAAACCACCCCACCTCCAGATACTTGGTCTGTTTTTCCTGCAGTCTGGAGCTGTCGCTGGTTGTGTCTCACTGGAGCTCACTAATGTGTGTCCTTCTCTCTGCAGGCACTGGTGTCACTACACAGTCACGAGGACAGTCTCCTGCCAGGTGCAGAACGGGTCAGAAACGGTGATCCAGAGAGTTTATCAGAGCTGCCGCTGGCCAGGACCTTGTGCCAACTTAGTGAGGTAAAATTCTTCATGTCTGATGGTGCCCAAATCTTCCTGCCCTTCCCCTTTGGCTGGTTGGCTGGTGAGGGCTGCAGAGATCAGAGGGTCAGGGGGGATGTTCTGCCTGGCGGTGCTGTGAATTCCACTGATGGTAACTGTAGGGTAATACAGGTGAAGGTAAGTGTGGCATTTCTTCCAATTTTAGGAGCTCTGTAAACACAGTCAGGGTCTAATTTAGAAAGGAGACATTGTTTATTCTGTGCAAAGTGGAGGTTCCCACAAATCAAATACACTGAGGGGTAAATATGTTGCATCTTTTATACAGGAAAATTTACATGAACCCACCTGTCTAATATACATTCTCCACCTGTCTAATACCTATTTATTTGGGTGATTTAATCTTACACAAGATGCTTGAAACATAAAGTTCTTTTTTCATTAAGCAACTTCTAGTGTAGAAGTTATGTGACAACAACGGTTACATTTACGACAGGGGAGAAAATTCAGCCTGGGGACAAATAGTTCAATTTAAAGACAATCAGTATTAGGACAAGTTATGTGAAGCAGTTTAGCTCAGGTGCCAGTTTGTGCTTCTCCACACAGGAGGCTGCTGCTGGTCAGGCATGAAAGCAGATAAATGCTCAGTGTGACTGGACAGGGTGAGCAGGGATGCTGGGTCAATGGTTCTGTGTGACTTATTGGTGTCAGGGCTGTAGGGGTAACACTGATCACATACACTGGAAAGCTGTGATCAAACCCCTTATAGGCAATGAGGGACAAAGGTAAGGTGCTCTGTATCTTTCAGGGTGGAATTCCTTTAAACTTCCTGGATTTCAGTACCCTTTAAAGACATGTCAAAACAGAATGTCCTCTCCTCAGACATGAAACAAAGCTTAAAAACAGCTATGTGTCAAAAACTTGCCCTGAGTCTGCTTTGTCTTTCAATCATTTATAGTCTTGGAACCTATATGTAAAAAGGAAAAAAAACAACTGTGAAATAGCTGTCCCCAGCTACCACCTTTCAGTAAAATGTCTTTGTATTGTTGTGCTTTGCCTTCCCTGAAAGGCATTCTCAGAGCAGAATAGTGTTACACCCATCTGGGAATTTGGGGCAAAAAAGCCATTGTGCTCTAAACTTGCACCTAGCTTCTAAAACAATTTCCCAAGTAGACAAGCCATAACAGCTCACAGAGCTCAGTCATGTTATTGTTGTTGTTACCAATTCATGCACAGGGCACTCCTGTAGCTGATAACCTGGCCAGAAGGTGACAGCAGGCTGAGACCCACCTCCCTGTTCTTGTGACACTTCATCTAGAATTCACATCTTGCATGGGGCTGTTCCCATTGTTGGCTCTCCAGTTTTCACTTGGCCAGTGGTCAGTCTCAGTTTTTTCACTTGTAATATATCTGCTTTGGTGTCTCTTTGGTCTTTATGCAAGGCTGTGGTTGAAACACTTCATATTTTACACTGTCATGGCCAAACTTCTGTTGAAGCTTTTTAATTTCCCAGGCTTTTTAGGCACATAATTGTCATTAGAAACTTGTGAGCTTTCACCTTGTCTCCTAAACTTGCCAAAAATCTTACTTATTTTTCGTTGTAACACGACTGGAATTTCTTAAGAACCAAGCATTTGATCATGTTATTAGTAAAAATTCTTTTTGTGGGCCCCTGCAGTTGATTGATGCCATTGATTCTTACATTAACCCAGAGACTTTAGGAGCAGTGTGTGCTGTTATGACATTGTTCATGGAACATTTTCAGTTTCAAATGTAGTTTGGTTTGTTTGCCTGATGAGTCCAATTGTTTGGAGACAATGCAGAACAGCAGCAGACATCTCAATTTTTCTTTCTGTGTGAAAATATCATGGAAAGAAGCTGGGGTTATTAAATATTCAAGATCTCAGCTGGTGAAAGCTAACAGGAGCTGCATTTTTGGAAGATGATCACTATGGAGAAACCTTCCCAAAGAGATGGGAGGACATCAATGCTCTGTTCCCTTTGAGCTGGGAGGAAAGGCAGGACAAGAGGATGGAAATGCCTATAATGTCTGTTCTCTAGCCACACATTGTATGACATTCTTACATAAAGCAGAGAAAGACCCTGCACCTCTTTCCCAAGCACCTCTCAGGAAGCTGCTGAGAAAATGCTGGAACTCATCCTCTTATCATCAGAGGTAAAACAGGTCCTTGATCATTTCCCCTACTGCCACTGTCTGAAAGGGAGAGCCCCAAGGAAGAGTAACAGCAAAGGTGGATCCTCTGAGGCCCTGTGACCTGAATGGGCTGTTGGATAAATTATCCCCAGCCAAGACATCTTTTATAAGTGGTTGTTTGTTTTCAGCAATGCACCTGACTTTGATAAGAGAATGAAAAACAGCTGCTGAAAATGGTGGCTCTTGTGACATGTGCCTGCTGTGGACAATGCCTGGTACCCTGAGCCAGGCTGTGTGCTTGAGATGGTGTTTTCTCAGCACACAGCAGCCTAGCACTATTTTGTTACCAGCCCATAGGGATTCCTGAAGTGGCTTTCTTTTTTCTTGGAGTCAAGCTGAAGTTCTAAAACTACTCTTTAAAAAAAAACCAAAATAAAACTTTGTCCTCCTCTCTCACCAAAATGAGTATGGTCTTTTTAGAAAACACCAATCTCTCTCCTAATTCAGGTAAACCCCATCTTGTGTTTTCAGATGAAAACTCCTTGTGTATAAAGGACAGAAATAAGAAAAACTGTTCCCAAAGTCACAAGGCAGTGCAGTGCTTTTCCTGTTAAGAAATTTGCTTCGAAGGGGCTTATAAGTGTTTATCAGCCACCAAGCTGTGCAACTTCCTTTGACAGGCCTCTGAAAATCCCTGCAGAAGATGAAAAGAGCACAAAACTCAGCTTGGATGCCCTACTTGTTTCTGTTTCCTCCTTACCTTGCCTGTACCAGCCTCTCTTTCTGGGATTTCTGGAAGCCTATCTTCAGGCTAGGTCAGGCTTGTTCCAGGTCTGGTAGTGGTTAAATATGTTCTTGCTCCCAATATCCCTGTGGTTGTTTAGGTAATATAAATATATCTGCTTTTCTTTTGCTAAAAAAAGTAAATTTAAAGTGTCTTTTGGCCTTTTCCTTTTCTTCTCTGGGGAGATTTGTGGTGCCTGAGCTTGAATTGAAGGGCATGGAGTGTTCTGTGTGCCTGTAAGCAATGCAAAATGTCAGTAAGCCATTGGCACCATTTTGGCTTTATAGTGTTTCTCCCAGCTGTGATTTGAAACAAACTGTTTTCATCTCCTTGTTTACAGGGAGTCAGCCATATCTGGGAGAGCTTTCATTCTGCCAGCACCCGTTATCAGGCTGCTCACTAGCAGAAGGGATGTCAGCCAAGGAAAAAGGCATCTCTCAGACTGGTGGTGACAGCTGAGAGGGGCTCTCTGCTGCACAGACTCTGCTTACAGCAGACACTGGTGGGGCCAGACGAGGATTTCATCCCTTTCCTGCCTCCCATTCATCTGTGCTGGGTTTCTTTCCCTTACTGCACAAATTGCAGCTCAGGGTCAAGCCTTTGCCACAGGAGGATCTGTGAGATCCCAGCCTTGCAGCCCTGGCTGTGAGATGTCCTTGCTGTCCCTTCACTCTCTCCTGCTTTAGCAGGACTGTTGTCATCTTGGCTGGGCTGGCATGAGCTGCTCTGCTCTTGCCCTCCATCCCAGGCTCTTCATTTAGCTTGGGTGCTGAGTTGCTCTGGAGCAGTCTTGGCTGGAGGATTTCCCTCAGCAGATCTGATCTTGAACTCTCTCCATTTGTGCAGGGAAGGCTTCAGCTCCTATATGCCACAGGCTGTGCCTTTGCTGTGTCACTCTGGGTACACAGGCAGCTCTCCAGCAGCCTGGCTGAGGCTCCTGGGCTGCCTCAAACTCATGTGCCACTTGTCTGGCTGAAGGAAGGGACAATGGCAGCCTAATCTCTGGTTCTCTGCCTGCATGCTTGTCCCCAGCTCCTAGTAAGCCCAGGCATCCAAATTGTGACCCTTCTCCTCAGCAATCCTTTTGCTGCAGCAGCTGCAGGGTGATGCCCAGTCCTGCCCTGCCTGGGACACTGCACTCCTCAAGGCTCACTGGTCTTGAAGGCCAGGCAAGGATTTGAGACCTGCATTCAGTTGCTGGAGCTTTTGTGACATCCTGTGCCTTCAGACCAGCAGTGCTACCTCACCTGAAGGGAGAGGACAGTGCTGCTTTTATGACACAGTAGGGCGGCTTCTTGCTGTTCTCTCGTTGGCCGAAATCAGCCTACTTTTGATTAGAATATTTTGTATGTGATTGTTGTAGTCAGTAGTGTCTTGGGAGGGAAATGGAAGGGATGAATGGCCTTGGCAGATCATGTGCTGGTACAGTCTTCAGAAGACAAACACTTTCTGCTTCAAACTGTTGTTGCTGTGAAAATCCCCAACTCATCTCTGGAAAATCTCCATCTCACCTCTGGAAATGTTCTTCATTTGTGGTGGGATATTCCAGCTCCTCTCCTGCTTGTCCCATCCTTGAAAAATGAACATTCCCAGCACGACTGTGTGAGTTTTTATCCTGCTATGCTTTGCTGTACTCCATGGTCACAGAGCTGTCTCACTTCAGCTTTTGAGTCCTGTCTCTGCAGCATTTTCTGCCTTCAGAGACTTTGAAAGTTTTCCAGGAAACCCACAGCTGGGCTTGTCCATGTCCAGGGATGGGTTTACCTGGTCTCTTACTTTGATAGGATTCATTGAAAAACTCAAAACATTAAGTTGTTCATCTGTTGGCTTTAAACTTCACTCAGAGGTGGGAGAGATGGAAGGAAGAATGTTCTTGCAACACAGCAAATCTGGGCTGTGCTGCCCTTTCCAGCTGCCTGTCACTGCCTGTTTTCTTGTTTCAGTATTGTAGCTGGTTTGGCTTATCACAAATGCTCTGTGCATTTAATGTAAGCAGGCTACACATCTTGCATGGATCATTCTTGTTTGGTGTTTTTGAATGCTGGGTTTTCTTTTTTCTTGTTCTTTTCATTTAAATTGAACGCATTACTGCTCCCGGAGGGATTTTACAAGCTAGTTTGTAGAATAACAAAGAAGGAATTCTGCAGGCTCATCCAATTTGGTCTTCTGTGCTTTTGAAAACTCTCTTGCTACAGGGTCAGTAGGAGAAGTTGGGGATCTGTCACCCAGGAGATTGGCCTGCAGATGATGTTTCCCCTCAGTTTCAGAACTAGTAATGCCACAGGGAAATCCTTCTCTCTTTCTTGCTTTCCAGTCAATTGAATAATAAATCCCAGAGCTTATTCCAGTGCATTAGGATTGCTATTTGAAGTCCTGTTACACATAAACTCTTTTATGTGTTTAATTCCCTTACAACTCCACATCTTGGAGGGAAATGTGCTTGGAAAAAGGCATCTGCTCTCCAAAGCACACATGGGATATAATTGCAGGATGAACAGTGCTCCTGCAAACAGGACAGACAGAGGCTCTGGGTGTGTAGGATTCGAGCTGTAGCACAAAGGGGCATTCTCAGCTTTGAACAAGGGTTGTGTGGTGCTGGCTGGGCACAGGTGGAGGATCACCTGTTTCAGGAGTTGTGCTCAGCCTGCTGATTGAGGCCTTTTGATCTTGCCCAGACATTCTCTGAGCACTCCTCCTCCCTGCTGCAGCGCTGCTCTGCAATAGCACTGACATCTGATTGTTAATAAAGGCAGGAGCTGATGATTGCTCTGTGGTGGCATAGAAACATCTGTCTCTGTGTCCTTGGACTTTTTTTCTTGGGACTGTGGACAGCAGGGCATGGCAGGTAGATAAGTTTGTTTCCTGGGTTTAGTTTTTTGCAAAGTTGTTAGAACCAGACACGTTCAGAGCTAAACCAGAATCTTCTTCCTCCCTATTGGCAAAGGCAGGAGACACAACAAGCTCCAACACTCCCACAGCTGCAGGTTGGGTGTTTTGGTTTTTTAAATCTGGTATCTGCAGGAGCTATTTGAAACTCCTCTGGTTATGTTGTTCCCTCGGGAACTACTGTGTTTGTGGTAGGAAGAGCTGGGGCTTCAGGAAAAAAGAGCACAGCTCTGATTACCTGTGATGGTCTCTGCCAAGCCTGTGAGCGTAAATGTGATGGCAAAGATGCTTCTTGTCCCTGCAATAGCAGGGTTTGAGGTGAAGCTGTCTTGTCTGTGTCACACAGAGGAGCTGCCTGGTGTAATCACGTGGGCTTTGAGAGAGAATGGTTATGGTGGTCTGTGTGGGTGTGGGGATGTTGGGAACCCAATATATATTTGGTAGCTTCTCAGAGTCTTAAACTCCCTTCTTTCCAAGTGCTTTGAGATATGGTTACTTAACCTGATAGATCTGGAATCTGATTTCAGGACACTCTGATTTTCTGTGGGGAGTTGCAGGGTTTTGGCATGTCTGTAAATCAGGGCATTGGTACCAAGAGTTAGAGGAACTACCACAAGCTTTGTTCTGCAAGCCTTTTGATGCACTTGTAATGGAGATGAGGATCCCTGGAAGGAAATATGGCAATTATGTTTATAGGGTTGGACCCACTGGGTTCATGCCTGACTTCAGTGCCATGAGAGAAGTGGGCAAAAGAGAGCTTGCATTCCTTGGTTTCTGGATTCTTTGCCAGTCAAAAAGGCAAGTTCATTCATCTTGTGATTCTGAAACCTGTCAGTAAGGGATGGTGAAACTTTCAACCTGGGGCTTGAATAAAAATTAATAGAAGCTTCTGAGGGTCACTGAGGTCTACCTGGGCACAAACTGCAATGGCTGAATGAATCAGGGTAACAAAACCTTTTCTTGTGATGTGGAAACGAGTTTCACGCCTTCCCTCTCATGTGGTCTTTGTGCACAAACAGCTTTGTTTGTGAGTGTCAAAGGGCAGGGGAAATCCAGAAAGGGTGAAGGCATTTCCTGTGAGTGACAGGCTGTCCTGCCTGGGTCATGGCAGGGATCACCCCTGTCTCTTTTGACCTGATTTCTGAGGCTTTGATCCAGGAATGTGGCACTTTTCCCCTTTCTTGTGTCACTTCTGCCTGTTGTGTTCAGTGACACTTCCTTCAAAGCAAGGGGGACACATCCTTGTGTGCTCAGGAGTGAGACTTGTTGGCTGCCATCCCTGGTGTGTCCTGACCTCTCCAGTACTTACGGCTTTGTACCCCCAAATCAGTTCATCAGTCAGCTCATGCTCCTTCCCAAATTACCACTTCCTTGGCAGTCACTTAGAGCCACAAGCAAGAGGTGCTATTTCCCAAATGATAATTGTATGTGGACCAACTCATGTAACTCATCCTGCAGGGCTCAGGCAGCTTCAGGGACAGTTATGTGTTGGCTCTGGTCTAGAAACAGCAGTGGCTGCTGGTTGAGCTTTCTGGGCTCTTCCCTGGGAACTGCCCCACTCCTTGGGATAAAAAAATCCCTGGAAATGACTCCTGACTCTCACAGTGGAGTGGCAGATCCTGGTAGTTTGCTTCTCCATGAAGTGCTTGCAGTTCTCCTGCTGAAGGGAGCTGTGTGTGCTGAACACATCCTTTGGCTCCCTGGGGAGCAGAGCAGTGCAAGGTTGTGGCTCCCCAAACCTCTTCCACTCAGCCTTGGCAGATTTCTGTGCCAGTGCTTGTGGCTGGAGTGCCATCAGAGGAAAAAGGCTTCCCTTTTGTGCTGCCAATCCTTTTTGCTGCCTCTTGTGTTTTCCACAAGGGCCTTCTGATCTTTAACAGGTATCTCCCTTCCCTCTTCTTTTCCATATATCTTTTTTCATCTCCTTCAGTTGCAACACTGCAAGTGTCAGATGGTGGTGATGCTTTGCTAAAGATGCTTTCTTTCCTCCCCTCCTGGAATAGCAGTCAGAAAACTGCATGATATGATGCCACAGGTCACAGCAGACCTTGCAATGTCACAAAATTGAGGAAAGATGCTATGAAGAATGGAGCAGCTTTAGAACAAATCGGACTTGCAAGCTGGGCCCACTTCAGATGCCTGAGTGCATGATGCTGAACAGAGCTGCACATGTCAGGACTCCTGCAGGGAATTCAGGGTGGGTGGCAGACTGTGACAGCTGAGCTCCACGCTTGTCATGCCCTGAGAAGTCCTCCCTCATCTGAGGATTAAGCTAGAGCTACTTCCCCGACACAGAACTGCTGCCAAGATTCCAGTCTGGCTCAAGCCACTCTCCACACTTCATAATGAAGTTTGAAAGAGTTTTAACATCTTGGTGTTGGCAGAAACATGGTTTTAAAATCACGGTGTGGTTGGAGACACGCTGGCTCTGGACACTGGTAACAAGGCTGGAGACTTTCATCTGGAGGTCAAATCCAGCTGTGGTGTTAGTGACAGAGTCATGAACTTGTGACTGGCGGTTTGGGGCTTACGTGTGGAAATGTGTCTGGAGTCCAACGCCAGCACTGGGAGCTGGGAGACCTGGGTCCAGTTCCTGAGCTATTCTGAGAGACTCTCAGCAAGACACTTAAACTCTTTGTGCCTTAGCTCTGTGTGAAAAAGCACTGAAGGTCCACCTACATCAGCGTGCTCCAAGTCCTCAAGCTCACACTGACTGTGGACTCCTGAACACCACTGGGTACAGAAACAAAAATAAATAGGTGGGATGAGCTGGCTCTGTCCAGCCCATACCAGAGAAGTGCCTGGATCACAGCTGTGGGTATTAGCAGTGACTGGTGTGCTTTTGGGCAGCTCCAGGGTGAGGACATCATGCTCTCAGGAGACCTCACTGCTCTCCCATCTCTGGGTGAGGCTGTTCCCAGGGCAGGCAGCCCTGTGCTCAGGAGGAAGCCTATGCAGCCCCACCATTCCAGTGGCTATAGGAGAGCTTAGTTTCTATGTTTGGCAGCTGGAACAAATCCTCAGCAAACAGCTTCCTGAGAAATTAACTTCTCAAAGACTCTGCTAACCATGGCTGAGCTGTTCCCTTCCTTCCAAGACACCGTGGGTAGCCTCTCCTGGCAAGCCTTTGTTACTGCTCTTTGCAGGAGCTACCAGTCACTGCAGTGCTGTCCTGGGTGATCACCTGCCTCCCCTTGGAGCAGTTTTGGATGAGATCCATGCAGCCTCCAGCTCTGCTTTGCCCAGCTGAGCCCAGGGCAGTGCTGTGTCCTGCTGGCTCTCAGCAGGAGGAGCCTCTTCCCCAGGGAGAGGGTGCTCAGGGCTTGTGTCTGCCTGGTTTGGAGAGACAAGCACAAACTGCAGCCTGCAACGCTGTAATCCCACAGCTTCAGACTCTCCCTGTGTGTGCCAAATTCTTTTGGCTGTTAAATAAGGGTAGGAATTTCGAGGGGAGCTTGTAGAGTACAACTTCTGTGTTTGCTTTTAGCTTCATGAATAGCAGCAGTGACTTGTTTGGCTGTATACTGGGAAAACTCTGTTGCCAGCTCTGACGAGCTGCTGTTTTAAAGGAAAAGTTGTCACTTATGCAACTTGTCTGTTTTGTTTTGACTTCAGAATCACTGGTGCCTTGTACAACCCTGCTGTGTCTGCAGGTCACCCTCCAGTTCCCAGAGGGGCATGGCAGTGCTCTTGCTGTAACTGGGACCTTGGAGATGCTGTGCTGCTCACAGAGCTCACAAACCTCTTCTGCAGAACCCTGGCTGTGGTTCAGAGGAGTGTGACCCTATTTCAGATGAGGGGAGAATTGAGGCACAGGTCAGACAGCTGGGAAAAAGGCTCCATGAAGGTCACTGGTGTAGCTGTCATGTTGATGTGTTGGTACATCCCAGTCTGAGTTCTGGGGAAAGGGAAGGCATCTGGGAGATGGGAAACTATTACTGCTGAGTGAGGAAAGGCTATTGCCAGACTCTGTCCAGTGTCACAGAAGTCCACATGAAGGGAGAGTGTGGGAAACAAGTCATCATCTCTGCTACTTGCAGGACTTTGCAGTGGTGAGATTTCCACAAAGCTGCTGGTGGTACCTGTGGGAGGAGAGCTGTGGGGAAGAGCCAGTGGAGCATGAGGGCTTAAGGAGGAAAATAAAAGCTGTTGAATCACATCTACACTCTAATAAATCCTTGCTGATATTTCATGTGACTCCTTTTTTTGTAGCTGAGGTTGGCTGGGTACTCTGGGATATATCCAGGTGGGAAGATGTGCTGTGAATTAGTAGCAATGCTAATTATTATTAATTATTATTATTATTATTATTATTATTACTAATTACACTAATTAGTAGCAGAACTGTCCTCGAGCAGGTGGCTGCATTCTGCTGACTCCTTGTTTGTGTTAGTTACAGGACTCTCATCAGGCCCACGTACAAAATGTCCTACAGAACTGTGACCACGCTGGAGTGGAGGTGCTGTCCTGGCTTCACAGGGAGCAACTGTGAGGAGGGTGAGTTTTCCAGAAATGCCTCTGTCCCTATGGAACAGTAAGGATGGACTGGCTGCCTTGAGCTGGGGTTTGCTCCTTAATACACCCTACACCTTTTAAACACAGGAACAAGTCACTGTTCCCTTCACTCCCCATTGTTATCTGAATGTAACACGCAAGCTCTGAAAGGTGATCTTAGAAAACAGATCATTCTGAATGCCTGCAAGCAGGCCTGAACAGGGAGGGGGAAAGAAATAAAGAAAAGAGAATCAGGGATGACCTGTTCAGAGATGTGCTCAGGCTTGGCATCCCTGTTGTGTTGAGAAAATGTGCTTTCTCCTTTTCATGATTTATCTTCTCCCTGTTCCTGTTATCACCATCAGTTGCTGTGCCAAATAAAAGCTGGTTCCTGAATGGCTGCTTCTGAACATTTTATGCCTGTAAGATCTGTATGTAAATAATGTGTGCTTCCAGAGAGCTTTGAATCAATGCCTTTGGTTCCCATTTCTACCTGCTCCTTGACTTAAAGGTGCCACATTCATGTTTCACAGTGCATGTGAAAACACAGTTCTCTCCACACAGAGGAAAACACAGGGCTCTTTCCAGAGCAGGAGGAAAAAATTATTTTCCTTTTCTAATTACAATATGGCATATTTTACATTTTCCTTTCAAACATTTTCTACTTTAACTGTCACTTCTGGGAGTTTGAAACAAATCCTGCTTCTCCACCAAGTTTCAGGTTTTAGGCATTAAGGCATCTGCTGAACCTGACTTGAGAGTTCGCAGCTTATGAACAGGAGAAGCTAATCCTGAGTTTTCTGTTCATTTGCATCAGGTCAACACAGCCTGTCTCTGGCTGCTGAAGGGTCACTGGGGGTGGCCAACATTTCTGAGTCTGCTGTTTGTACTCATTTTCTTTGTGCTGTGATATCTTAATACCAATCACACAATTCAGGCAATTCTCTGACTAGGAAGTTGTCTTGTTACAGTCCCAAAGAGTGATGGCTGCAGACAGCAGCTGGCTCCAGGCTACTGAGGAAACAATAGCTTCCCAGAGGCTCCAGAAAAGCCTCACAGAGTGGAAAAGCTACCCAAAAAGTTGCAGTCTGCAGGAGAGAGCTTTACATTTTAACATAATGCTAAAAGAAGTGAGCCTGAGAGAAGCTGCTGTGTGCAGCTCGAGTTTTTAGCTGTCCCTGTGTCCTGGTTTGAAGGACAAGTGTCTGCCAATAAAGGTAGAAGCTTCTCTTTGAAATGGAGAATGTAAACCCCCTCCATCCAAATTATTATAATTTTGAAATTAAGGGGCTCTCAGACAAAGAGAATTAGGGATAACAGTTCTTTACTAGGAAAATTAAAATAGAAATACAGTATTACAAAGAACAATCCCAAAACACTGCCAGAGTCAGAATCCAAGCTGACACCCCGTCAGTCAGTCAGGGTGTTGGCAGCAGTCCCATTCAATGGTGGCTGCATCCTCCTGCAGTGGCAGATGTGGTTCAGCTGGAGCAGTGCTCCTGTAGAAGGTGCAGTTTTCCTCTGAAGCTCCAGGGATGATGTGGAAAGGTCTGGCTTTCCTCTGGACTCCAGTGGAAAGAAGGTACCTTGGTGTCCAAAATCTCAGATTTTATCTAGGTAGGAAAGGCTTGGCTCCTCCCCTGGCTGGAGCATCTCCCAGTGGGATGATGTAATTTTATCAGCCATGCACTGGGACTCACTGGGCCAGCAGCAGATGATATCTTCCTGGAGGGAGGATGGGTTGTGGGAAAGATAAAGATGATTGCCCCAGCTGGTTTAAAGCTGGCCCATTAGCAGATAATATGTGCCACAGGAGATCAGGGTCACTGCCCCACCCAGCTCCAACAGATGGGGACAGAATACACATTTCTGGCCACATCCTGTATTGCAACCCAAGACACCCTGCAAGGAGAGGGGAGCAGAGGGTGGTGGCAGAGCTGTAACTCCCTGGGTGAGGATGTGCCTGGTGACCTGAGGAGCCCCTGTGTGCAGCCTGTTCGTGCCTGCAGCTTTGGACAGGTGCGAGTTATTGCAGCTTAGTGGTGCTGCTGGTGCAGAGGAGAGATTCAAGCTCCCTCCCGCAGTGCCAGATCTGTCTCAGCAGAGTTCTGTGGAAATAAAAAGCCAACATAAGCTTGTTTGAGAGAACCGGCAGCGATCTCGCAGGAGCAGCTCTGTGGAACGAGGTGACAATTTTATACAGTTACTTTTCAAGGTGGAACTGTTCTTCTGGGCTTGGATTGTGTGAGAAGAAAGCCAGTAGTAAGCCTTTACTTTCATGTGTGAGATTCTTTTTACCTTTTTTTTTCCTCTCCTTAAAACATCTGGTGCTACTGACAGTCCCACATCCTTGAATGAAAGAGGAAAATAAAAAAGACCCCTTTCTAGGGCAGTAGGGTTGTGCCACTTAGTGTAAATAGTGGTGCTAGCAGTCTGCATGCCCTTCAAACTGCCAAGTTTAAAATGGAAATATTTACTTACTCCTTATGTTAATTCTTAATGTTAGCATCACTTGGAAATGAAAGTTAAAAAGGCTAAAAAGAGGCTGTTTTAGGGTTTTTGGCAACCCAGTATAAGGCCTTTTGTACTCTTTCCTTTCTGTGCTCTCTCCCCTACTGCAAGTTTGGTTCCTCTGAGAGGGTGGGAAGCTTATCTGTGTGAGTTCTTCCTGGAAACAGCAGACAAAAGGAAACAGAAAACCAAACTGAAACAAAACAAAAACAGTGCAGTGATGAGGCCACAGTGAATTAACAGGGCAGAACCTCAAAATACTTTCATCTTTCTCTGTTAGTTAGACTGCCCCTCAATATTTCATTTCACTTTTATGTGCAGCTGTGCTTTACAAGTTGATGTGAGGTAGGTATGACTGGAGGCAGCCTGGACCTGGCACTATTTTTAATCTGCTTTCTTGCTGTGTTGCAAATCCTCCCATTCTTTGACAGCCACTGTTGCCAAAGGAATGGCAGCTGCAGTGGCTCTGAGCTCCCAGTGCAACATCTCCTGGTTCCAGAGACTGAAGGGAAATGGCCTTCCCAATGGGTCTTAGAACAGTAATGTTGTGTTTGCCTTAGCAGTTTGGATTAAGCCTGCAGGTAATGGATTGATTAGGCACACAGAAGAGTTCTGGGAGTTGTATGTGCATGGGCATGGTTGATGGTGGGCTTTGCATCCTGATTATATATATCTATCTATAAGATCTATTGATTCCTTCTTTAACCCCCTGTGAGCAGAGCTAATATTTGCTCCTTTTTTGTGCTGTAGCATATCTGGAGGATAGATTATTTTTACTAGCTGTCCTTATATCAAGCCTTCCTTGCCCTTTTAAAAATTTATTTCTTTTAGCATTTTATGAGGGAAGACAGGACAGGGAGACATTGAAACAAGGAAAGAAGTCAGAGAATTTGAAGCCATTCAGAGGCTGCAGCTACTTCTGATATCACAACTTGTTGTCTCCCAAGTGGCAGGTCAGCTTTTCTTTTGCAAAAGCAGCAGTTCAGTGTGGGTGTCTAGCCCCAAAGCACGACAGACTCATGATGAGATTGGCTTGCTGTAACACACCTTCAATGGGAAAACTCCCCTCTGCTTAATTCAGTCATTGAAGTGTCTCCATCCTCAGCTGATAAGTTTAGCTTGAGACAATACCCACTTAACTGTCACCAGCTGACAGGCACTCACATTAATGCTGAAAGCTGCACATTTTTACATTTAGATTATCCCAGGTCTCTAACTCCTGCACTGAAGCTGATAAAGAACAGCATTGTCTGGAGCCCAGCTCTAGAGGTGGATGGAGATTTTGCTCTCAGTGGGCCATTAATTTACTGAGGTAAATTAACCTGTTTCCAACCTGTTTCCTTTTTCAAGCTGACTCTGCCTGGGGCTTTCTCCCCTTCCTTTCCTTGCTTTCTACTCAGTCCAAGGTAGGTCAGAATTTGAAAGATCTCCAGTTCCTTTACTGGTTTTGTAGAACTGTGACCTGGTCATTGAGTTGATAGTCAAAAATCACCAGTTGTACCAGGCCTTTCCAAAGGGTTTCTTGCAACTTCCTTGGATGGAGAAAAAGACTTGATGCAAACCAGTCTGGTGAATATAACTGTCACTAGATACTTACTTTTATTTTCCAGTTTCAGGGGGTTTTTGTTTTGTTTAAAGTGGAGCCCAAGCCTAGGACAGGAAATGAATGCACTGAGCCACCCAGTCTGCTGACTGCTGATATAAAGAACATATGGATGAGGGCAGAGCAGGGGTGAAGTGGTTTAGCCGTTGCAATCATGCATCAAGCTGATTGATTTGAATCCAAGATGATGCTGACATTTCAACTCACCCTTTTTTTCTGTATGGCTGAAAGTTCAAAGGCAAGTGCAACCTCTTGGGAGAGGAAAAGTGTCCCCAGCAAGTTCAGGGGCTCAGCACTGCCCTGGAGCTCTCCAGCCAGGCGAGGTCTTATTTTGCTTTACAAATATAGCACAGCTTTCTTCCTTGTTTGTTTGTACTGCTTGAGTTTGGGACAGGAGCCAGTATCCTATTTACCCCAGAAACAGATTGATGGTAGACAGCTTAGCTGTTTGGGCAAGAAACAGCTCCCAGAGTAACCTCAGCACCTCTAAAGTGATGCTATTGTGATTCCAAGCTTACTTTTTTTTTCTTTCTTTCCCAAGAATGCAAGTAAGATAGGAAATTTGAGCAGCCTTGTCCAAGAAATGGCTTAATTGGAGAACTTTTTTTTTTAACGTCTCTCCCTCCTCATTTCAGTTATTGGAATATAATGATCTACTTCTAATAACTATTGTTTGCATCTTTCCTGTCATCCTGATATTTTTCAAACCTCCTAGATTTCCACATTTACAGTTTTCAAAGCAGCATAAGAAAATGAGGATTTTCCTCTTGGCATGATAGAGTGCAAAAACTCTTTTCATTTTTACTGCTGGTTTACAAAATTTCTTGGTCCCAGGAGGAGAGATGCAGAACAACACTGCCAGGAGAATCTTAAATGAGCAAATGCAATTATGAGACAAAATTTGATCAGACTGTGAGAAAGGACATCAAAACAAGGGACCTGAAAGTTTGAAAGCCCATTGAAGTACTCTGAAGGGAAGGGAATTCAAAGTGGTGTTAATGGGACCTCAGTTCTCCAAGCCTTGTCCTTCTTCCCCATGAACCACTGAAACAAGAACTGTCCCTGATGTGAAAATGCACACTGAGGTTATGAAGTAATATTTGCTGTAGTATCACAGCAGTTCTCTCCAGGAGTTGAGCTTGTGTGTTCTCCTTTTCTCAAGTCCCTCAGTTCCTTGTTCAGTAGAGCTTTTTGCTGCCATTGAGCTTTTTCTTCTTCCCTTAGAAAACAGTGGGAGTCAGAGCCATGGCAGTGCCTGCTCCTGTTCCTAATGAATCCTGGCTCAGTGATGTTTGCCCACTGCAGCTGAGTCCAGCTCCTGTCACAAAACAAAAGTTTGCATCTTCACAGTGACATTCCCCCCAAGGTGGTTTTTTCAGTGTCCTCTAG
Source organism: Luscinia megarhynchos (assembly GCA_034336665.1). Lineage (NCBI taxonomy): Eukaryota > Metazoa > Chordata > Aves > Passeriformes > Muscicapidae > Luscinia > Luscinia megarhynchos. The sequence continues at coordinate 4,476,293 of CM067581.1, forward strand.
CAGTTCTGTGCTGCAAACATGGCAGACTGAGGTTCCTTCCCTTCAAGTTTGGATCTAACAGGGATGTAGTTCTCTACTAGAGACTGGTTCAGTAATTCCTTTAGGGAAATGTGGCTTAGCTCTCATCTGAGACCTTTGAAACCAAGTACAACATTTGATTCCACACAGCAATTTTTTTTTTCTGAAAATACCTTCTCATGCCAAAGTGTGTTTGTTAGATACAGGAAGTGAATTATGTGAATATCTGTTATAGACTATTAAGTGCAATGTGAATTTACAAATAGTTTTCCAGTTAGAAAGTAGGTGGTAAAGTGTGGTAACTATCTCTGTAAATCTACCTTCAAAGATACATTACGAAAAAATATCAAAACATATGGATCACTGTCCAGGTTTGGAGGACAGGTGTCTGCTAAGAAAGGCAGGAGCCTCTATTTGAAATGGAGAATGTAAACCCCCTCCCTTCAAATTATTATAGTTTTGAAATTAAGGAGCTCTCAGGCAAAGATATGGGAAATAGAAATAACAGTTCTTTACTAGGAAAATTAAAATAGAAATACAGTATTACAAAGAACAAATCCAAAACACTGACAGTCAGAATTCAAACTGACATCCCATCAGTCAGTCAGGGTGTTGGCAGCAGTCCCATTCAATGGTGGCTGCATCCTCCTGCAGTGGCAGATGTGGTTCAGCTGGAGCAGTGCTCCTGTAGAAGGTGCAGTTTTCCTCTGAAGGTCCAGGGATGATGTGGAAAGATCCAGTTTTCATCTGGAATCCAGTGGAAAAAGGCTGGTTTGGTGTTCCAAATCTCAGATTTTATCTAGGTAGGAAAGGCTTGGCTCTTCCCCCTGGCTGGAGCATCTCCCAGTGGGATGATGTAATTTTATCAGTCATGCACTGGGACTCAATGGGCCAGCAGCAGATGATATCTCCTGGAGGGAGGATGGGCTGTGGAAAAGATAAAGATGATTGCCCCAGCTGGTTTTGAAGATGGCCCATTAGCTAATATGTGCCACAGAGATAAGGAATCACTGCCCCACCTGGTTTCAACAAATGGTGATAGAATACAGGCTTCTGGTCACATCTTGTATTGCAGCCTAAGACAATCACCCATGATGGAATTGCTGACATGTGGAAGTGGCTCCCAGAGTTTGTGGTGCAGGTCACAATACCCCAGTATTTTCTTCCATAGCATTCACCTCCTGCTGTTCCAATGTTCCACCACCTGCTCGTGCTTCTGGTGGCCTCTTCAATATAAGATCCACCAGAAGTTGCCCAAACCCTACAATGTGTCACCCACTTGCTGTCTGCTCCCATCACTGTGCTGACCACTCAGCAACCTCTGCCTCACGCCAGACATGATGTGTGTCACCCCTGATCAAACTGATCACATTTTCTGAGGAGTTCCTGGAGAGTGTGGTCACTGTTGGAAGTATCCACAGCCTGCTGAGAGCACTTTCTGGCATCAGCACTCTGTGACTACTTGAACAATTTTTAAATGTTCATCTTCCTTTTGATACATAGTAAAAAAAAAAAAAAAAGTCCCTGTGGATTTCCAAATATTTTGACACTGCATTCCAGCATCTGAGTAGTTTCATGTTTTTGGACATTTCTAATCTGAACAGGGAGAATTTTATTGAACACCTAATGTCAAAATATCTGATGTGCTAAATATCTGCAGATGTTATCTTAACATAAGTGGGAAAGCTGTATTCTGTACCATTACACTGTCCCAAATCTTTTAGCACCCATCCAATTACTGTGGTATATAGAGAATCTTTTGTATTTTCATAAGCTGTTGGCTTTCCCAAACATATTGGATAATTTCTACTGTGTATGTCTTAATTCACAAGTGAAGGACCCACCTGTTTATAGTAAATGACTTTGCTATGAATTTGCTTTATTTCTAATCAGGAAGGACCATAATCTTCCCTTGGGTAGGGCTGGACAGGGCTTGGTGCAACCTGGGCTGGTGGAAGGTGTCCCTGCCTATGACAGGAGTGGAATGAGATGAACTTTAAGGTCCCTTCCAACCCAAACCATTCTGTGCTTGTTTTAGACTTGTATAAGCTCAGAGACATCTCTAGTGGTTGATTAGTTAGATATTGAAAGTTTTGCCAACAAGGGAGCTCCTGAATTATTTTAGAATAGAATTTGGGAGGTATGGGTTCTGAAAAGCCCATCCAACCTTTCACAGTCCTTACTGCCTCCAATCGTGAACTTCTAACATGCTGCTTTCTCATGTAGCTATTCCTGCAGAGCTCCTGTTTCCCCCCAAATTATCACTTGTTTCCCATTCATCGTCACAATGATGAAATTTTAGTTGCTTGAGGCTGTTAGAAGGGAGTTGTATTTTTCCCCCTATGTGAGTCTCACATTGTTAGAGCCTTTGAGAGTTGCTGACAGTGTGGTGTCCTCTGGAAAAAGGGACATGTGACATGTTGTGCTGTGAATCCTGCAAATGTAGTTTGTTTTTCTTTACTTTGGTACTTTCTCCACCCTAAAAAAAGCTCCACCCTATCTCTCTTTTCCACAGACATTCCCTTGGAGGTGGTGGGGAAAGGGTGGAGCTGTGTTTATACCAGAAGTTACACTCCCATTTGCATAGGGAAGAGCTAAATGAGAGTTTCTAATTGGTGTCCACTGATCAGTTTGATTCCTTTCAAGTGAATTACAGATTATAATGGAAAAATAATTAAACCCACCTGCATACTGTTTCCAGGTTTCCTTGCTGCTGCATTGACTTGTTTTTTTATCAGGAATAGGAAATGATGCTTAGACCTTTGATATGAAATGCCCACAGTTAAAAGGGGTGGCAGTGAGGAGTCTCTTTCTTTCACTCACTTTGCAAGGCTATTACTCACTCAACCAGCTGGTTTGTGTTTAATTTTTGAGCACTTACGAAATAACAGCTCCCTCCCCATAGCTTTTCAAGGGCTTAGTTATGAAATGTTTGGATTTAATGTTGCTGTCAAACAGTGCTGAATGGAATGGTTCCTTGAGGAAGAACTTACTGAATTTTTTTGCTGGAGAATACTTGAGTGGGCTGGTTTGCAGAGTGCCATTTCTTTTTAGTGCTATAATTCATTTACTTTTAGTTATCTTTGATATCTGACTCTAGAAGCAGTGGAGGCTTGTGCAGATATGAATGTTGGTGAGGATAAGGGAAAAATGAGGGACAAAGTTCCAGGTTTTCAGGACTTCCATCCCTAGGTGTGACTCTGCTGCTATCTCTTATTTCTGTCTTGTCAAATACTGGAGGAGAACAAGAACATACTTTACACCACACAAGTTCTAAGAGACCTGTGCAGAACTGATCTAATAATGAGTTGTCTCTTTGTGTAAGTGATGGAGAAATATCTTGTACTCTTGAGATTTAAGGACATGAGAATAAAGGAAGATCCTGAACATGGGAGACTTCATCACCAGCTGTCCACAGAGAGCAGATGGACAGGCCAAGGTACTCCTGCAAAGAGATTTTTAATAAGTTTAAGCCAAGCTATTGACCGTGCAAGCATTTTGCATGTGTGAGTGGCAAGATGTGTCTGAGGGGGTGTGAGATGAAGGGGAGAGGTTGAAAGAGGCCACAGAGTACATGGGGTGGTGCAGTTGGTAGCAGTCTGAACGGGAACCAAGATTTGGGGGTGAAGCAGATGGACACATTAATGATTATACCTTGGGGACTCTTGCCTTTTCCCCTTTTTTACGTAAGTTTTTTCATTACACAAGTTAATTTGATTGGTACAGTAACACTTGTGTTTTCTCTGGTAGCTAATTCCAGTTGTGGGCTGCTCAAAAACATCAACACAAGGAGAGTTTGTGCAAGTGCAGGATGTGAGCAGGGTAAGCCTCATCCACACAAACTTTCTTTGGGAAGAAGAGATTTTCTAGGTACCTAAATCACCATTACAGCTACCCTGGGATGCTTTTCCATGTGGAAATGGGATTGCAAGGAATTGTTTGGATTCAGGTAGAATTGGGATTGCAAACCCAGGAGTAGGAACAAAGGTGGATTTTCCAGAGAAGTCTGAGGTTGGTTTTGTAGACTTCAAAGTGAAAGCAAGAGGTAAAGATTGAATTCCCATGTTGCTGAATTCTAGACTTTATTCTTGCTCCATTCTTTGTTATTAAATGGAGAACCAAAAGAGTTCCTCCAAATAATAATTTCTGGTGGAGTTTAATTTCAATTTAACACAAAGTGCTAGGCAAAAGCATGTTCCGTGCATTTCAATGCTGTTTTCTCTATGTGAGCCTGTTTGAAGGATAAAGGCAGCAAAGTTAGTACTGCTCCATTTGGGAAGCTATAGAAATGTGCAACTGCAAAACATACAGTTCACTCAAAAGAAACTTTGTGCTGTCATTAGTGAGGGTTCAGACTGTGCCTGTTTGGGCAGAGGTGACAAATGGAGTTGTACCTGGGACTGTGCTCAGCCTAGCATGGCTTTTTTTCCATTTCCAAGTTAGTGTAAGGAATGGAGAGCCCCCCAATCAGATCTGTGTATGTCAGAGGCTGAGCAGTATTGGGAATATGTGGTAGACTAGGATTAAAATGCTGTTAAGTCTTGATTGAATTGTAGAGTTGGGCAAGAATCCATGAAGTGAGATTAGATTAAGGACAGGCACAGAGGCAGGAATAATTGAATGCACCGATTTAAATAAGAGATTCTGAAGGTAGTGGGATCCCAGGGGTGGGAATGGAGTTTGTGGAAGATGTCAGAATGAAGTGCTGCTCTAAAGTCAGAGAAGAAATTCCATGTTGGAATTTGATGCTACAGATGCTCTGACCAGGTGTAACATTTCCTACTAAATAATCCATGGCATTGCTGACACACAAGTAAAACTGTCATGGGCGGTGGTACCTGATGTGTTTGTGTTGGTGGTTCTCAGAGAGGTCAAGTTTCAGCATTTATTGGAACTTCAGCCTTTGAGCTGCTAAACTCATGTATAAACCAGTCTTAATTGTGCTGCACATCTGAGCCCCAGGTCCTTAAATATGTAAAGGGACGTGTTGCATCTGTGAAGGAAAGTGTTTGACTCAGAAAGAAATGTGCGTTTCATAGTAGATGGTGTGTGAATATGTTGTACAGTTAAATAATTAGATTGCTTAACTCTGGAGGAGTTAGAAGGTGTGTGTTATACACACCTTAAAATAGCATCAGCACAAACAAGCTGCTCTAAATATACCATGACTGGTGGTCATTTAGGCTAACTCATGGTTTTCAGAAGCTGGACAAGAAGTAGATATAGAGTCATTCTAATGATGACATGCACTTGGTTACAGAAAGTCTAGGAGCTGATTAAGTGTTTCCTACGAGTGTAGCACTGCAAGATATCCTGATTGTCACTGCAGTGTCAAGAAATCTTGTTGGATCGTTCTTTAGCAACTTTATCATTCCTAAGTAAAGGAAGGCTGGGAAAAACTTACTGGAGAAAGAAGCTTTGCTTTTATGTGCCATCAGATTTGGAACAACATTTAATAAAATACTTCATCAACATGAGTAAGTGAGTGAAACATCACCCTTTAACCAAGTGGCACTAGGTCCCTCAACCACCAAAGCAAGAAAGACACTGAGGAATGGCTCTGTGAAAATCCCCTATCAGGAAGTTCATTAAGGACTGATACACTTTATTCTGGACTCGTAACATATGCTTCTTGCTCAGCTCCTGGTTTGTCTCTCCTTGGATAGTGCATCCAAATCCACAAGTAACATGCAAGTTTGCATTTCATTTTGAGCCCAGCAGGCATACAGCAGTGAGGTTACAAGACCTTTCCAAGTGAGCCTGGAGGGACTTGTTGGCTAGAGTTTGGATCTCTGGCAAGCAGCTCCCTCCAGCTCTCCTCTGCAATAAAGTCAGGGTTCAGTCCCCGGCCTCGCACAGATACGAGCTCTGTTGCGTGTCTCTGGGTAATCAGTCACTGGGAAGGCACAGATGTTTCAAGATGCACAGCAATGGGTGCAGCAGAAAAGAGAGGCAACAGCGGGGTCATGCTACAGATGCAACCACATCTCACATGTGTTCATTCCTGACAGGAGAATTCTTGTAGCATTTGTGGTTTTCTGGTTGCTAATCCCATCAAATGAGGACTCAAAGGCCATTAATGCTCGGACTTTTTTAGCCAGTGCCAGGTATGGCTGATACCTCCACTCAGGCAGATCCAAGAGAAGGGTATTAAAGTAACAGGGAGGGGTGCAGGATTGCCCCAGGAAGTGGCTGAAATTAATTTGGGCAGCAGTTCTAATAAAGTCACAAGCATTAAAGAAATCTGGGGCTAGAAGATGTCCTAGCCTTTACCTGGTGGTGGAGGTAAAAGATGAAAAAACTCCTGCATTTTTTTCTACTTTTTCTGTAAATGAAATGCACTCCAGCCTAAAAGAGAAGAAGCCAGAGCAAGTCAGGATTCAGTGTGATGTTTCATTTGTGTGTACATAATGACTTTTGTAGCAGTAATTCTAAAGAGGTTTTGGCATTTATCCACTGTGGGAAGTGCAGGGCCTGTGCTCATTGCTAGGTGGTCCTTCATTCTAAAAACCTTGAGGGACCCCCATGGCAGATGGACTTTAATTAGACTATGTCCTGCTGCCAGTGACTGTCAAATGTGACTCCCCAGATCAAGCACTAGAGCTTTCTGTTGAAGGTGTCAGGTCTTGCTCTTATGGAAAGCAAGTTTCCTGCAGCATGAACTGTAGAAAGTGCTGCAGTACCCCTGAGACACCGACAGAAACTGGGAAGTATCTTGGTTAATTAATTCTTCAGTGGCCAGTTTGGATGGAGATACAAACCTGTTGCTGCTGTCAGCCAGTGTTTTAGCCTCAATGGCAGAGGCCTGTGCTAAGTAACAAAGGTTCTGGTTTTCTCTTTACTGGTGTGGAGACTTGTTAAACCCACATGGCTCAGAGTGCTTGTGTAGGGATGGCTCTGCTGTGTAGCTGCAGGGCTCTGCACTGTAAAAGGTTACAGCCCATTCAAGGAGGGGAACAAGCTACTCTTAAACTTGGCTTGTTTGATCTTTTCTAACTTAGCCTCAAGTGATTAAGCAAACAGTGTGTTTTCAAGCATTCTCCAGTTGTGTGATCTGCTAAACACATCTCACAGTGTGATCTGCCAGAGATGCCTTAAAGACTGTCCTTGTGCTGTGCACTCTGGTCCTTGTGGGAACATAAATAAGCAGTTATTTCTATTGCATCTGGTCTGTCTGGGTGGGATGCAGAGGATAGGTATTGGTTTATGTCTAACCTAAACTTGAAAATTCTTGCTTTTGTCTTAATATTAGCACTCACAGCAAGGGCAGCTCTTTATTAGCTACCAGGAAAACAGTCCATTCTCAATGCCATGAACTCCTTCATCTGCAGTGTGATGTGTCTGTACAAAGGGGTCATTTCTGCCCTGCCCTTGTTTTAGGGAAGAAGAATGTCTACCAGCAGTGGTAGTTGGGATACCATCCATAAAACTGTGAGCTCCTTACAGAGCAGTGTAACCAGATCCCTCACACCCTTCACGGGAAACATGAATGAGCATTTACATGGCTCCATTAATGCCTAGTGGGCACCTTTTTTTTTTTTTTTTTTTTTTTTTTTTTTTTTTCAGTGGCTGTCCTATATGTCTCCTATACCTGCAGAAATGTGAATGTTGCACACACTGGAATACTAATCTTCACCCTTGAATCTGTGTTCTGCTACAGGTTCAGCTGTTAAGCTTTGGTCTTTTTTTTCCTGATTGATACAGAAGAGACAGCAAAAGTAAATTTGATGCCTCAAATACACTTGAAGTGGTCAGGAGTAAGAGGGGATGGTTTTCTTGAAGTATATCAAAAGCTGATTATTTATGAGTCCTTTCTTCTTAAAATTGCAAGGATCTCAAAGTAAATGGGAATCCTTTTTCCTATCCACATCATTTTATACCTTATTTGAATCTCAAATCAGCAGAAACTCTGATCTTCACCTGACTTTTTATGGTAGCTTGTAGAACTGTAAATGTGAATATGCTGTGACAGCAAACCCTAAATCAACCCTTGGTCACTGCAAGCTGGAAGAATTTGAATTTTGACCAAACTTTAACAAGAACTGAAGCCAGAACAGCCCTGATGATTCAGACTTCCATTATGAGCCAGCTGTAGGCCCTAGTGTACACCCAGGTTGGGACAGAGGATGTCGTGGGTCAGCTGCACCATTTGAGCAGGAATGTGCTTCCTCCCAGGGGATGCATTGAGAAATGATGTTCTCAGGGCTGCTTTTTGCTTTGGCACTAACAAGCAGTGGGCACTTCTCCTTCTCACTGCTGCTCCTGGGCAGCAGCCATCTCAGGGCAGTCCTTGCCAGCATCTGTCATGGTTTTGCTTTGCTCCCCAGCTCTCCCCATGGCCCTGGACAGTATCACGCTGGGAATCCTGTAGCTCAGCACAAACCCTGCACTACACAACAGTGTGCCAGGTTTGCTGGTCCAGGTGTGCAGCTGATTTGAAATGTGTGTTAAATCCCTTGTTCTGGCACAGATCCCTGTGCAGCTTGATGCCCCATCCATGTGGATTGGAGCAGGCAGGGTTGAGCTAGCTCTGGGTCTGCATTGACCAGCTGAATAGAAGCTAACTTCAGTTTGGGTGCAATAATCAGCTTCTGCTGGTGCAGTAGTATGGGCTCTTTCCCATTTGCTGTTTGCTGAAATGGTTCCCAGTTTCTGAGAGAGTGTTGGAAGAGCTAAGAAGTAATCATCAAAATTTTTCTGACTACTACAGATGACAGAGGAGAGTTGGACCTCTGATGTTTATATAACAAAACTCTGTGGAACCTGTATAGAAAGGGAAGGTGATCTTATTTCAAAACACATCAATATGTAGATTATATCTACTTATATTATAATAGTTGTGAGCACTTCTGTGGTCTGGATTGGATAATTTGTGGGAGATGGACAAAAAGGGACAGTGGTTGTCATTTCCTCTGTCTTTTGAGTCTTTCCAGCTGTTGCAGAAAGCTGGATTTTGGAGAGTCTTTCATGCCTTCTAGATGTCAGCAGTAGTTCTGATGTTGCCTTTTGACTCAGGAGTTTGCTTACTTCACTGTCAGTAAGTACTGCTTAGGGCTTCTGCCTGATGTCGTTGACTTTATTTTGGCTGCTGTAACCTTCATGTGTGTTTTCTTCTCAGCAATGTAACATTCCTGTCAAAAAAAGCAGCTGGCACTTGGACTAGGTGATTGTTGTAGGCCCCTTCCAACAGGGGTATTCTAGAAAACAATTTCCCTGTGTGTGACATACCTGTGCCTTGTGAGATGCATGTTGTGGGCTGAGTTCCATCTGATACACGTGCAGATCCAGGTTTCTCTTTGGGATATTCTTTGGGGGGCTTCTCTGGGTTTGCTGCCATAAAGACAGTTCTGATGTGCCCTGAAGCATCTTCCTGAGTGCTCTGCTCCCAGATCCTGCTCCTGGGGTATCCAGCCTGCCAGTGCCAACAGACCAACCCCAAACCCCCCAAACATCATTTAGTGCTCAAATTGCACAGCCCTGTCCCTCGACTCCACTGACTAAATCCCACTTCATTGATGCAAAAGGATGCTTCAGGCCATGTTCTCCAGGGCAGTGATTGCAGCTCCTTATGTGATTGAAGTCACTTGGCCAGCAGCCCTTATCATGGCAGAGTTCATTCCTCCAGTGGCTGGAGGAGTGGCTGGTGTGCGTTAACTGCTCTGGGGTTCCAGATTTCACAGCCTTGGGATTTCTGCCTCAGTAGTGAGAATATGCTGGGATTTGTTATGATCCCACCTGAGCCCCACAGGATATTTGGATAATGGGCATACAGCAGGATCTGGGTGCCTGTAGCCATCAATCTCCATAGGCACAGTAGATATTTTTATTGCCCTTGCTTATCTGGCTGTCCCTCACTCTTTTAATATGAACCATACCAAATAAAGCTGACTGAAGATGGAAGATTATCTGTGGTATTCATCACTTGTAGGAAGGGGAGTTGGTTCAGTGTAGGCTTTTAGCATTTGCTAGGCCTTGTCTCCTTGACAGAAAACAACAGACTAAAGTGATTACCAAGAACAGCTGCTTAGAAGGGGCTTGGAGTATTTTTTCCGCCTTTGCTGACCTGAACCACAGCAATTATAAGTTCTGGTTATTGTAAACTTACCACAGAACACAAGGCATACCTTAAAGTGATGTCATGTCTAGACACACAATTCAGGTATAAATTATGGAGAGAAAGTAGCTTGTTCAGTGGTTAAACTGTAAAAATTTAACAAGATATTTCTGTGTCTCTAGCCTTCACTCTTGCATACGTATTTCTTTACCTCTTACCAGGAGAATTCTGTGACTGCCTCTTAATTTTTTTGTGTTGGGAGATGGAATTTCCTCCCTGTTCTCCATTTCATTTCCTATTTCTGCCTTGCTGGGTCTCAAGGGAAGCAGTGTAGCAATCTACTCCGAGTCCAGAGCTGGAGAAGAAGACTCCTGGGTCCAGTCATGACTCAGGCAAGGTCACACAAGGAGTGATGTACAGCAACCTTTCCAAAATTTGGCTTGCTATTTTGGGTAGCTTTGTTTTATGGGGTGGTAGGGGAAAGAGAACTCTGCTGTAGTGCCCAGATGCCTGATTTTCCAAACACTCAGATTCTGGAGTCTCGGCACCATCCCAGTGAGGCTGCGTGGGCCTTACATTTCAGGGGAAGTTGGATCCCATTCAGAGCAGGCTCATCTCTGGTTGTGTGAGCTGGATTTCTGTCTGGAGTCATTGCTGCAGCCCACAGGGGAGTGGTGGGCACAGCTGATGGGCACCCCCACACCTGGGGGCTCGAGCCTTGCAGGCTCAGAGGAGGGGTGTTTCAGAAAAATTAATCCACAAACACCAGAGGTTTATGTCCAAAAAGGAGACAGAGGAGTCCTTTTTGCTTTATTTGAATAAAGGGAGAGGCCATGGGGCATTCCCCTGGGATCTCTCCAGTTTTTGGAGGATGCAGCCTCCTTTTGATCCTGATTTCCCTGCCACATTTCCCTCTCTCTTTCCCCACTGGCTGAGGTACTTGAGATGTACAAACTGCCCAGAACACCTGATACATAAGATTCCCCTCTAATGTATAACCCTCCCTTTTAATTTTTAATTCTTATAGAATTCATAGTTTTTCCCCATTGCTTCTTTGATCTTTCAAATCCAACTTCATTTATCAGCAAACCTACAGTTTGTTTGTAAAGGCCAGTATCTTTTTCCATTCATCAATCAGTGGAATCCTTCCCATTGTTTCTTTTATCTCTGAGTGCTGGTTTTATCTACCAGCAGACCCACAGCTCGTTAGTAAAGACAAATCCCTCATTCCTCTCAGGTGGCTGTCACAGGTGCTGGGGAAGAGCATGTGCAGATTAGTGAGCAGTATGTACAAATCAGTATCCTAGCCAGCACCAGGGACTTGGGCAGAACTGCACTGCTGCATGGGGAGGGCTCCCCTGCTGACAGGGCCTGGCTACTCTGATTTATGTCAAAATACAGCTCCCCACACTTGGCCAGGGCTGAATTTCACCATGAGGTCGGAATGGTTGGATTACCACCTGGTGTAATCTATACCTCAGGTAGCTGCAGTGAAATGCAGGCTTTGGAGGTGGAGGAGGTTGGGTTAGCAAGCCAGTGCAGGGCTGTTCTCCACAGTGTATTCTGTTGTGCTTTCCCTGGCCTAATTACACAGTCCTCAAGTGAAGGAATTTGGCAAGAACATTCTTCCATTTTTACTGGTGTTTGGTCTCAAGTTCTCTTAGTAAGCTTTTTCTCAGTCATCTCCATTAGAGCAAACTAGAATTTCTCTGAGTAGAAGCCTGCTGTGGGTTTTGCTGCCAGGTCCAAATGTGACACCTCTTACCTGAGAAGCAGCTTGCTGTCCCCAGACACCTGGTCTGCCATCTATGTGTCCTCTTGAGAGCAAGGATCTAACTCATGTCATTCCTGGGCATCTCATGGTCTTTTAAAACCCATAATCTCATCAGTTTGTTTCCTGGAAGCTGTCTATGCTACAGGTCTCTGAAGGCAACTATTACTGCTCGGCAAGCAGAGATGGCAATTGATTCTGGAGAAGTTGTTCTGCTCTTGTTGCCATGGGGACAGTTTTGGAATACACTGAAGAACAGTTCCAGTCTATTTTCAGCATATGCAGCAATGTTCTCAATTCCAAAGTGGCACGTTTCTGCAGTCTCATGAACTTCAAGTGTCCACACTGGCAACTGGTGTGGAAGACTTTTCTTTGGTGTCCATGAACTTAGGGAGAGAAGCCCTAAGCCTTGGTTCACTGTCTTTTTGGTAGAACAGCAATCAGGTCAACTCTCCCTGAGCCTGCCTGCCTATCTATCTATCTATCTATCTATCTATCTATCTATCTATCTATCTATCTATCTATCTATCTATCTATCTAATCTATCCATCTAATCTATCCATCTATCCAATCATCTGTTCTGGATCTGTGGCTTACTTCTCCTGACCAAGTGTTTGTGCAAAGGTTCCCAGGTCCTTTTTGCTGTCCTGCTTTTCAGGATCACAGCAAGAGCTGTTTTCATTTGGATGCATTAGTATCTTTTGTTTCTCCTGGCCTCTCTGTCCCCTGTCAGCCAGGAATGACCTTTTGGCTGCCTTGTTTCTCTGTTTGCCCCCTGCTTTGCTGCTGTGTGCAGGGCAGTGTGTGGAAGGTGAGAATTGTGCATCCTGCCAGGTGCCCTCTGTCCTCTGAGGGATGAATGCTCTGTGCAGGGGGCACAGACCTTGAGGTATTTATGAAGGCACCACAAATTGCTATAACATCTTCAGAGATCCACAAATAAAGTGATTGTTGAAGCAAGGCCACGGAGTAGATGCTGCCACTGGAATTCTTTGTTGTTTTAAAAGCATTGAAGAAATTAAAACTCCCACTGCATCCTTCCAATGTCTTGCACAAACTGAGGTGGCCTTAGGGCCCCTTCTCAGCTTTTGATTGAATGATTGTTTTTGTACATGGATGTCTTTTTTTCTTTTTCTTTAATGGCTATTAAACATAGGAGGAGAGTGTTATTACAGCTCTAAGAGCTGTCAGCCAAAGTTTGTCCTCACTTCTGCTTCTAGGATATCCACTTGCAGTTGTCCCAGTTTTCCCTATTCATGGCTTTTAAGAGATTCTTTTTCTTTCATGAGACTCTTGATCAGCTCAAGTACAAACAGATGGAAAGCAGCAGAGATCCAGCTCCATAGCAGCACCCAGGCCAGGCTCTTAACTCATCTGAAGTGTTTGGTGCTCAGGGACAGGGCTACAGCCAGGAACTACATAACCTGGGGCAGGATGCTGTAGGCTCCTCCACGTGTTGTCCTTCACTATTCTTCCATCTTTACCTCTTCCTCACCTCCCCTTTCACCCTGTCCTTCCAAGGCTCTTGTTTGCCCAAGTGGAGCTGGCTTCCTTTCCCAGAATACTGAGGTGTCCCTCTCCTGGCCAAGTCCAAGGACAGGAAGCCACAGGCTCAGCTGCACACAGGCATCTGTCCCTCCCTGGGCACAGGGGGACAGGGACTGATGGCTGATGGAGAAAACAACTGGTGTTTCATGGAAGAGTTGTCTTGGCAGCCTGTTCTGTTTTATGGTGTTTAGAAAGTGCTCTGCAATGGAGGAACAGTTTCTCTGGATAAGGGATTCTGGTCCTGCTGCTGCTGAATGTGTGTTGTGAATGCCAACTTGGGCTGTTCCTGGAGCCTTTACTTCAAATGCCCACAAAACAGAAGCCCTAGTTAGCACAGAAATTATCACAAATGGGCCATCTTGCCTCAGGGTGTGTGTGTGTCTGTCTGTCTGTCTTGATCCCCTGGTCACTGCATTACCTCAGTTGTGAGGAGGCTTGGCCATGTCCTGACTTTGTGCCAACAAAGAGAATTCTCCAATGGACCACTGTGTGTGTTTCTCCTGTGAATGATCACCATGTAACTGTGCCAGGGTCAATGTGAGCCATCTTTCAAGCAAATGTCATATGGAAGTTTGTCAAATCCTATTGTCCCAGGAAAAATTAACTTTCTCCAAAGTGTTGAAGTGTTGCAGGAAGCAAAACTTCAGACTGTACTGGAATATTGAACTATGTGGAAGTTGGAGAATTTTCCCACTTCCATGTGGAGTAACTTAGCTTTTTCAGCACCTTAAGGGCATTGACATACATCCAGAGAAGGGAAAGGAGCAGAAATGCAAGAAATGAAAATGTGAACCAGAGCTGCTTAGGCAGAGACCATGGCCTGGATCTGAGATTCTCTTTTGCTTCAGATTTTATAGGATTTTTATGGGAAAGGAAAGAGATATGATCTCTGGGAACAACACACCTATTCTGCAGCTTTCTACTCAGAGATGGCCTTTAGCAAGTGTGTTTGGATAGATAAGCTCTTAATATGAAGCAGAGCTTTTTAAAGTTCTTAACAACATCTCTCTAAGTATCACTACTAGGAACTCTGCAGGGAAAGGTTTTGTTTAATTTTAATAGAAATTTTAAATTTTAATAGGAATTTTAACTTGTAGGAAGTTAAATTTTGGCTAACAGTGGGACTAGCTTTTTAGTTGGGTCAATGCTGTTGAGAACTGAACATGCCAGTACATGGAGTGTAGGATGAAACCTGCTGTGATGCTGATTCTGAATAGATGTGTTGATTAACACAAAATAACAATTTTCCTTTATATAAGTTCTAAATATACATAGAAAAAAATGTGTGTGGCATCTGTGGATGTGCTGAAAAGAAGCATCTTTGCTCACAGATTTCCATGTTCCTCTGGCTGGCAACCCGCTCTGGCATTTTGTGTCATGTAATTGCAGGACTCTCAGTCTGTCCATTTTCCAAGTAGTGCTCTTGGCCACACCAGCAAGCCAGGCTGTGAACACTGTGGGGACAGACTCTATCACATTTTTCTATAAACTCAGCTAGTTCCTGAAGTGGAGCTTTGAGTGACTGGTGACAGATCTGCTCTAAGTTTGGAAGCAAATGCAAATTATTTCAGAGAAAATCTTTTTCACAGAACAAACCTCTGCTGGCTGGGGAGGAAGGATCAGATATATTCACCTAGGCTTTCTCATCTAGCCAGCTTCACATTCCTTTCCCTCCTCCTCCCAGGCTTCTGTTTCTTTTGTTTCCCCCCAAGACCCATTGTTCATGTTCTTTTCCAGTGGCTAAGGCACAGCTGGTGTCAGGAACAGGCAGAGAGCAGTTTTGGGGTGTTGGGCTGAGGTGGGCTCCTAATTCCCAGCCCCAGCTGCTCTTCTGTGCCCAATCCTTGGTGGCTCCCACCAGTGGCATCACCCACAACTTCTGCTGAATCCACAGGGCCAGGTATTCAAAAAAAAAATCACATCATTCCCTAGTGAAGCTCTGGAAAAGGAAGAGGATGCAATTGTTTCCTCATCTCCCTGCCATGAGACACCCCAGAGCTGGGATGTTGTGGACAGAAATTTGTTCTGTGTGACCATAGGAGAACAGCAGTGCCTGGGGAAGCCTCTCTGCAACTGGTACTGAACTGAATTTCACTCTTGGGCCAAGAGGGTTGGTAAAGGATTGTCTCCACCTTGTCTTCTCCTTCACCTTGTCTCCACCTTATCCCCACCTTGCCATGGCTTTTCAGAATGGCAGAGGCTGCTCTCCTGTGCTTGGCTCCCCAGGTGGAAGGAGAAGAGTGAACTGTCAGAACTCAAACTAGGACTGCACAGGGCTGTGGGGGCCCTGCCTCTGACTCTGCAGCTGCTCCTTGTGGGAAGGAACCAGAGGGTGAATCCAGCAGGACCTCCTCTCCTATTCCTCAGCTACCTGGGGAAGGGATCTCCTGTGCCTGCTTTCTGCAGCTGCCCTCCCTGGAGGGCTTGATGTGAATGCAGGAGGGCTGTTGGCTTGTGAGAAGGAAAGTGATACTCTGGAAATTGCCAGGCTTCAGGATTTAACTCCTTAGCCTCTGGAGTTCCCAAGCACACACTGCTTCAACGTGCTGAATTAGCCCCTAATTCCCAAGTGTCCTGCAACTGAGCTGAGCCTTCTGGGATGTGCAAGGCAGCCCATTTTCTTCCCTGCATCCATAGGATCCCAGCTGTACAGGCAAGAAATCATCAGGGAACAACCCAGCAAGAAAAGGAGGTGAGAGCAAGTGCCTGAACTCTGCAAAGCAAAACTCTGGGAGTGGCTCACCTCCCTCCCCACCTTTCCTAAAGCTCAGCAGCACTCATGGAGCTGGAATAGGGGCTGCATTTATCAAATTCCTGTCTGCAACAGCAATGCAGTTGTTTTAGATTAGTGTACAAATAGACATTAGTGTAATACATCTGTTGTTAATCCACATCTTGGTAGAAGAGAGATGCCAACACATCATTTATTAGCCACATCGATCCTATAATGTCCTTTCTTTTGTCTTTTGAGTATGTAATGGGTTCCAGGATGTCTTTTATTTCATTGTATACCACATTTCCTCTTGTCTAACATAGCAGGACATAATGTGTTCCAGGATATAATTTATGCCATTTTGGAACTGGACACCACACAATGTATCCTGAACTTTTCTGAAAACCTTCAGTGTGTTGTGCTCAGCTCACAGGTCTTTGCACAACTGATGGTAGAAAGAGCTGGAAAACTAGTAGGAAGGAAAGCAATTTATTCTTAGTCCAAGGAGAGCTGAAGGACCATGAGGAACTCTGGATGCTGGCATGACAGGCTATAATTCTTAAACTCTTGATTTATTTAGAAAGTTGGAAAAGGCAGTGGTAGTCTAGCTTAAAAGCCTATCCATGACTGCTTGTGCAAGACTCTGATAGTTTCAGTGGGATTCCACCTTGAAAAGGAACCAATTAAGGGGTAGCTGTTTATCTCCTTTTTTGTGAAAATTGAGAGCTACTGTCTATCTGATTATATCAAAACTCTGTGCCAACCATAGATGAAAAAATGAAAACCATTTCACTGTCTTTTCCCCTGTTTGGTGATGTTAATGGGGTTTGAGAAGCAGATGACATTCACAGGCGATGAGGGAAGCAGGTACTCAAGACCTGCTGAAAGTTGGGCAGTTTGGTGGTAATTTGCTTGTGGAATGATCATCTGGGGAGGAATTGGCAGTGGTCACTTGCCTGATAGCTTCTGCAGGAGTCTGTTCCTTTTGCTTGTCTTTGTCATGAATTAAAATCCCACCCAGAACGATGGAATCCCAGTCCTGCATCCCCTCCCCACTGCACTATCCCACTGTCAGCTCTGGCCTGTGCCAGATGTTCACTTTGTGGTGGAGTTGGACACTGGAGCAAGAGACTGCTCCAAAGGGACAGCACAGCATTTCAAATCTGCTCCTGCACAGAGGCAGGATCATCATGACCAGAACCTTTGAGTTTTAGGTCAAGCCAACAGTTGTTGTCAACTTGAGGAAAGGTTTTTGAAGATAAAATATTTTGGCATGATAAAATAGATTCTTCTTTTTTGGTTGCTTGTTTGTTTTGTGTTTTGCTTGTTAGTTTGTTTTGTTGTTTTCTTTCATCAAAGGATCTCACAGGACACAGTTTGTCTTGCACTATCCCAGTTTCCCTGCTGTGGAGCCCATTGTGTCTGTGTGTGTGTGTCTGGCTCCTGATGCCTCAGTGCTGAGGCTGGAGGACTGGAAGGTAATAATGGCCCTGGTAACTGCAGCCCCGAGTTCTTGCTCTGTCAGACCTTTTTCTTTATTTTCTGCTGCTTTTAAGCACAGGAATAGCACAGGCAGTTTGGGGAAGGGTTGCTGGGGTAACCAAGATGTAAGACCAGAGGGAATAAAATTAATAAAATAAATTGCTGACTTGGAGCAGCCTGATAACTCAGACGGGTGAGTTCTCAGGCTTGACATCATGTTTTTCTCCTTTCCTCCCTCTCTGCCCTGCATCAGCTGCCTCTCACTGCAGTCACTGTCATTCACAGGCCTGGAGTTCCAATACAGTGTCATGCCATTAGCACACAGGGCTCCTGTGCCAGCATCACGTTTCCAGGTCCCCAGAGAACCAAATGTTCAAACTTTTAAAAAGACAAACTGTTGCAGAAATAGGAAAATCTTATTCCTCTCCAGAGGGCTCAGCCCCATTCCTGTGCAAGGGGAGATAGGGCAGAATATGAAATAACAATATGAAATAACAGCACAAACACCAGTCAAGTGATCAATTCTCCTGCCAAGGCATAAGAATACCAGAGGATGGGAAGGAGTGGAGAAGGTGGAGTTATTTATGTTGTGAATAACAGCTGTAGGTCTGTATTGTGCTATAAACACAGAATAGAGTCTCAAACTGAAAGCTCTTCCTGTCTGCACTGTCTGCTTTAGTGAAAAGATCACAAAATTAAGGCAGTTGTGAAATTGTGTGTCTGCATATGAATGGTCTCCAGATCTGTCACAGGACATGAACACAGTTGAAATTTCTGTGTGCTTCAGAACTTTTTACTGCTTTGGAGATCTCTTCTGTTGTATCAGGGCAGATAAACCTCCCAGAGCACAGCCCAGATAGAAAATTGTGGTGCTTGAGAAGAGCCTTAAGGAAGAACAAGTTTTTCTGTTAAGTGATATATGATTCTTTATGCTTTCCTTGATGCCAGCCCTTTTCACAAACTCGTTCTTCCTGGCACATCCTATTGGCATTTACCTTGTTTTACCTGAGGCAGGTAGTTGCTGTTGAGGCCCTGCATGGCACTTTGTCCTACCACCATGAATTTAAGAGCTCTTTAGGAGGAATGGTGTGTGCCTATACATGGGAGGAATTAACAGCACACTTGGGTGCTGTGCAGGTTGGGACACTGAAGGAAACCTCCAGTGCCTTTCCTGTGGTTAACAAACGGTGCTCTGTAGAAGATGTTGGTGCTTCTCAGATCTGTGCCTCAATCCAGTTGGCATTTTCTCTCCCTGGAACAGAAATAACAAATATTTGAGTAATAGAAGCTGCCTTGATCATGTAAAATTCTGCCCCTGTCCTTTTTCTCCTAGACCAAGGCCACTTTGTGTAGCAATGCTGAGAGTCTGGTGAAACCCCCCTGCCCTGCACAGCCCCCAGCATGGCCTGTTGGGGGATGTTTTGGTGCCCCAAACACTTGACCTATGAGAAATTGGCTTTCCTGGGGTCCAGGTAAAACTGACTTGTGATCCTCATCCAGTCCTTGATCCATCAGCTGCTCTAATAGGGACACACTCTGGTTTAGTGGCTTGTAATGGCCAAGGGAGCCAGGGGAGCCACTCCCAGGCTGTGTGTGCTCCTGCCCAGACCCTGCAGCCAGAAGGTTGCAATTATTTCCTTGCTCTTTCAGACTTCATTATATTGCTCCACATGCCTTCATATGGTAAAGGACACTGCAGTTCTAGCAAGCTTGGCTGGAATAATCATTCCTTCTTGGCAAATACTTCCCCTGACTTGAAGCTGTGCAGTGAGACCAAGGAATCATTATCTTCTGCAGTGGGGTGGTGATGCTGCTGTCCCTGCTGAGGCAGGTGTCCATTCCTGTGGCAAAGGGAAGGAAATATTTTTATTTTGGCTGTTGTGCAGTTCACCAAGCGCTAGGAATGTGCTGTTGCTGTGGTGATGCAGCTGGCCAGTGCCATG
Organism: Luscinia megarhynchos; assembly: GCA_034336665.1. Classification (NCBI taxonomy): domain Eukaryota; kingdom Metazoa; phylum Chordata; class Aves; order Passeriformes; family Muscicapidae; genus Luscinia; species Luscinia megarhynchos. The sequence goes on from CM067581.1 coordinate 4,495,822, forward strand.
TGCTGCTGGACTTCCCAGACCACTGGGGGAATGGGTTAAGAACCCTGTGCCAATTAATCACAACAAGCACCAGCCTACAGAGCTGTACAGGCAAATGTGCAGTGAGGGAGAGGGATGGGTCTGTGGGAGCTGTTGGCAAAGCAACACTGAGGATGCTTAAAATACTGTGGTAATTGATAAAAGATTTGTGTTAATCGTAGAAATTTTGGAGTTTATATAAACCAGAATACTTAGATTAGGTATGGACCTAGATAAAGGGAAATATATGATTAAAATAATTCTGTTTTAAATTCCCATATTATGAATATTATGTTTTCTAAATAAGTTGTATCTACTACCAGTTTGAAAATCGGATTTTCGATAGTCTGATAGATTTTGCAAAATCAGATTTCCTGCCTTTGTGTAATCAATTGCAGCCTATCTACTAAGACCAGACTTCCCTAATTCTGTAATTTTTTATCTACCAAGACCAGATGGCTATCTATGAGACTTGACAAATCCCTCAGAGACTTCACATCACCCAGAGACTTCACGGATGTTTATTTTGACCACCACTGCTTACCTGGCAAAATTATGACAGCAAAAAACAATTCTTGATTACTACAAGGAAACCATACTATAAAGAGAAGCTGCAAACCCCTCACGTTTTCCTCAGTGCTGCGTTGCTCTGTCTATATAAAATAAAGCAATCTAAATTTTCCTGAATATCGAGACTTTTTGTTTCTCATTTATAACAATACCTTGGAGGTGGTTGATTTTCCTCATGCACTTTCAGGTACTCTTTTACTTGCACAACACATGGTCCAGCAGGTTAAATTTGATTCCTTCCTGTCCCTGGAGGCCCTGGATTTTGCTCTGAATTGACCCCAGCAGAGCTGAGGTTGGGATGAAAGCAGATGGGAAACTTGGCAAACAGTGCAGGCAGGATGGCCTTTGCAGGGCCAGGCACAAGTGCACATCTATGTGCTTTGCCATTCTGTGAATCTAGACAGAGAGGGGGCTTAAAGGGGGTCAGAAAAAAAAAGGAGAAATCATGGTGTGATGCAGTGTTTTGGCACGACTGAGTTATTTTGCTTAATAGTTTGGAGATGATTTAATCTTGGAGATAATTAAATTGAAGGTGTCATTTCAAAAGATAACAATGTCTGTATGAGCTCTGTTAAGTTTGGCATAGGTTTCAGCTTGTTTTGTGGGGATTGAGGGATTTTCTTGAGTGGAACATGGGGGAGGAAAGGCAAGGCTAGTTTGATGGTATTTATTTCCACCCTTTCTTGCTATAAAATAATCTGACATAATGCAGAGCAAGAAAGCAGCCCCTGTGACTTCAAGGGGGGTGAGAGCAAAATACTCCTCTGGACTCCACTGTAGCTTCTGACAAAGAAACATCTCAGATCAAGTCCCATCTTCGTGTGTCTGCTCCCAGGACGTGCTCAGGGACAGGAACTGGTCAGGGCAGGGGTCAGGAAGCACTGTGAGCTCTGCAGGGACCCTCCTTAGGAGTGGGAGATCCCAGGGTCCTGCTGGGCTCCCAAAATGCCACTCCTTTCTCCACTGTCACTTATTTTAACTGCAAGAGCCAGATGGAGAGATGGAGACTTCAGACAGCTCTGAAGATGCTCTTTATTGTATAGGTTAGGTTCATGTTACAAAGCATTATATTTCTTTCTCTGCTGTGCATCTTATTACATAACAACTAATCAATACCTTTACTATTACTTATAGCCTATCCTAACTACTAACATTACCATATTCATATTACTATTTTCCAATCACCAAAAGTTAATATCTTACAGTTTAAGCTAAAAGCTGTCTTTCAGTTTTCTTGCAGTGGAAAATTCTGGGATCTTTTCTCTCCTTGCAACATGGTATTTTTGTTTATCTGTGAAAATCTTTTCGCTTGGTAAAAACATCTTTTGTTTGAGGTGGATTTATCCTTTGCTCAGAGTTATAAAAGCCCCTTCCAACTCACTTGCTCTTTGCCTTCTTAGTTACCCAGTAAAATGGGCTCAGCAATTCTTTTCTTCTATATCAAAACTTGCTTTCATTTCTATTCCTTCTTCAGATTCTACATTCAAAGATCTTTCTGTTACACATACATATCTGTGAGACCTTCCTGTCAAATCCTTATCCTTCCCAACATGCAAGGTCCCTGTATGTCCAAGGTCCCTGTAGCTGCCATGGTTTGTGACCTGCTCAGTGCCTTTCCTGCAGACAGCTGTGCCTGACAGCCACCTCTCCTTCAGCCCCAGCAGGGGAAATTCTCTGCCCTGTGCTGGCCACGACTCAGTTTGTCCCTGTGGGGATGTGCTAATCCTGATACTTTGGGTACAGGTCTCCTCCAGAGCTGTGTGTGGTGTGGGGCACTACCCAGCCAAAATTTAACATTTATCCTTCTGGTATGTGACCTACAGGTGCCTGGAACACGTGTTCCAGAAGTGAGGTGCCAGCCTGCTCCTATAGACCCTCTTGCATGTTTGGATGGAGCCAGCCTGCAGTTTTCCCAGCCAGAATCCCTGGGATTTGGCAGGGAGCCCTCATCCCCCTGGCAGTGCTCTGCTCCATCCCTGCCTGTGACACAGGGGTGACCAGGCTGCTGGGGACAGGTCCCTGCTCAGGACACCTCCCTGGGCAGCTCTCCCTGACTGTCCTCACAGGTGATCTTTCAGCCCAGCCCTACTCAGCAATGGGTTTGTGCAGCAGGAGATTGGCAGCAGTTTTCCTTCTCTTTGAACACTGCATTTTTAGTGATATTTTGCCTTGTTCCTAAATGCTGCATTTATTTCTCTGGGTCTTAGAGCTCTGCTGCCATCAGTTTAACACCAGCTGTGTGACCCTCAGAGAAGAAAGGCTCTATGTAATAATGTGTGTGTGTGTCTGTATTTTTTTTTTTTTTTTGCTCTAGCTCTGATGTGAAAAGCTCTGTCTGGGTATTTAAGTGGTGAGGCTTGTGATATACACCAATTTATGTAGAGATTGGCAGGCTTTTTTTTCCTTGCCAGCAGGAGAAGGAAGGGGACCTGGGATCTCCTTCTGGTGAATTACTTAGAAAAACAGCCAACATTTAAAATTACAGGTTTGGAATTGAACTATAAATTCCAGTGAAGTAAAAGATCCATGAATAATATGTCATTAGGCTGAAATATAATTTGTTTGTATGTTTTAAGCAGTAGAAAGGAAACAGGATATAATTCCTATTAGCAACGTATATATTTTCCCCAAGCAAGAACCAGCTGCCTGATGGAAAGTTTATGCTTGCTCCATAAATGTTTTTAACTGTTTGGTTGTATTGGGCTCTTTTTCCAGTGGTATACAGAGCTTTAATCTCTCCTGGTTCAGCTAGGTCGATGTGCTGCTCCCAGTCTGGGATTGTGTGCTGTCTGTTCAGTGTGAGCATGTCATGGGTTGCCACAGATTTAACACAAGATACAGATACAAAAGTTTAATTTGTCTGTCTGCTCTGATGGGCACCTTGAGAATCACAAGCCAGATTCACAGAAGATCTTCTCACATCTTTGCTCAGATCTGAGCAACTCTTTTCTGATCTGGAAAATTCTGGTGAAACAGGAGGAGGTATTTTTACAAGGGACTTTTTGCATTTCTCACATAGTGTTGGGCCCAGTGTAATCACAGAGCACTTCTGGTGTTTTTATTGGGGACCATGTGATTTTGTTTATGCCATTAGATGTCTGGGTGAACTGTATGAAAGCTGTTGGATTTGCTTCTGTTTGAGACAGAAATTACCACAGATTCTTTCACAAAAAGGTTTAAGGCACTTGTGGTGCCATTCAGTGTTTGTTCTTTCCGTGAGCAGAGGTGGATGCCAGCTGAAGAAGTTTGTCTCACTTTCCTTTATCATTCTGTGGCTGCTTGCTGGGATGATGGTGACATTGTGGCTGTACCTGCTGGTAGCAGTAGAAGGCAAAAGCTTACAGAAAACTTTTTTTTTTTTTTTTTAACAGTTCCAGTTTAACATTCTTGGGTCCTATCTTGTGTTTAAAGTCACTTTGGATTTAGGTTTGGGAGGCTGGAGTATGGAATTTGGTTTGGGAAGTTATGCTGACTCCAAAGTGGTGCCATCCCAGGGGCAAATTTGGGCTCACAAAGAGCTTTTGTGGGTTCTGAAAAGGTTCTGAGCTTCCTGCCAATCTTAATGACCTTGATAAGGGCTTGCTGTGTGTCATTGGATACTATTGGGAACCAGGGGAAAACCAGCCTTGAGGCCTTCCTTTCTCAGGCCTTTACAAGGTCAAGAAATTCTAACAATGATTATGCACCTGCAGGGTGTGTGAGAGCCATGATGTTTTGCAAAAGTATGTTTTTGAAAGAGGTGTTGCCTTCTTGGACCAATGAGTCTTTTCTATTCTCTTTTGCACTAACTACCCTATATATATGTGTAGGCTTCTTAAAATAAAGCTGTCTCTTCTCTCTTGCTTCTCCTTTAAACGAGGAACTATTTTGCATTATGCTTTTCACTGCTCTTATAGCCGTAAAATGGAACAGCTGTGAATTCAACTTCAGAGAGATTGAAGAATAAAAAGAGGACAAATGGTTCAGACATGCTCTGTGTTGACACCACGCACTGCTGAAGGAGCAGTACTTGTGTACAGAAAATGTGACTCTGGAACTCCTGGGCCATTCTCACTGCTTGGAATGGGAAGCAACTCAACCAAAGGCAGTGGAAGAGCATTTTGATAAAGATGGCATAAGCAGAAACATGATGGAGACCTGTCACAGCCCTGTGAGTCCCTGAGCCAGAAAGAGTTAAAGAGTCCAGGCAGTAATGGCAGGAGCTGCCCTTTGTTGCTGACAGACTGGGAGTCACTTACTGCCTGCAGCTTCTATCAATTTCCACTCTGTTGTCAGCAGGTTGTAAATAAAACCTCAGCTGAGCTCTCTGTGCTGCTCTGGTGGATGTGGAGCCTGCTGGACAAGCAGGGACCTCTGGCCATGGCTCAGGGCAGGGACACAGCTCAGCACCCATGTCCTGCTGGCACCCCAGGGCTCTGTGTGCTTCTCAGGGTTCACCCCAAGGAAATAAAACTGCTGTCTGATGTGAGCTGGGCTTGAGTTTTTGGCAGCTTCAAGAGAGAGAAGTAGGATTAAAAGTAAATGGAGGAATTCCTCTTTTAAAAAAGAAAAATGGAAGAGGAGGGTAAGGGTCCAGCTTGAAATTAAGCTTAATGTGGCTGCTGACTCTTGGAGCTGCTCAGAAGGCATCCAAGAATGGAATTGTGTGTTTTGGGAAGTCCCCTGGCCCAGCACAGCCAGCTATGAAATGGCTCTGAGGGCCATTAGCTGGGCATTCCTCTGAAACCCAACACACACAGGTTTTATGCACAAATAATAAAGGGATTTCTGGCTGTCATACACCTACATCCAGGAAAAAAGGCTGGAAACCTTCATGGCTTTGAAACCTTGCAGAATGTGGCTGCATATTTATCCCAAAGCAACTCGGGGCCCCAAGTTGTGCTTTGGGCTCCACAACCAACTCCTGCCTGTGATGGGACCAAAGTACTCAGGCCAGCTTTTCAGAGGCACTCAATAATTTTTGGGCTGTCAGGTTTGGGAGTTTCCAAATACAAGCAGCTTCCACTGGCTTCTGTTGGTGGTTCTGGATAGGCAGAACAAACAAACAACCACCACGCCCTGCTGCTGCTCAGACATCCCAGCTAAAGACACCCAAAGTCTCCAGTTTCCAGCTCCTCTTTCCACACCAGAAAATGTTGAGTTTCATCTTTGTCTGTTTCTTCATCCGTAAAATAACAATTTTACAAGCAATTGCTTATACCTGATAGTTGATGTAAGGATAAAAAAAAAGCTTCCTCAAAGGAAACAGTTGTGAAGCAAACTTTATAAATGTGGTGCCAAAGCTTTCATGATGGCCCTGTCTCTGTGGGAGGCTCAGATGTGTGTAACTCTCTGTTTTGAACTAATTTAGAGCATTTCTTTCCAGGCTCCTGCAAGTCTTGTCCTCTCTGAACATGGGTGTTCCCATTCTCCAGCTTGTTTTTCACATCCCTGTGGTCATCTGGAGCAGCCCAGTTCCCAGGGCAGGCTGTATGGAGGGCATTGGATTTGAGCACGGTGCTGTTCATCCCCAGAAAATGGTGATTTGAGATCACTCCAAGCCACCAACCCCAGGAGGACACTGGCAAATCTGCAGCTTTGGGGGTTTGAATGGTGGCTGTGGGCCCCAGGCCTCTAAAATGAGGCTGCAAGCTTTCAGATTCTATGAAATGGGCATTTTTATTTGCATTTTTATTTGCATTTGCTGCTGTGTAAAGGCAGAGGCTGTTCATGTCTCCTCCTGCCTGAGGCAGAGTGCTTGGTGCTGTAATTTTAGCTGTTCAGCATCTGCTTGAGAAGGAGACTCAGCACTAAACTTTCCAGGTTTGTCTGAAGTTGATCTGCTTCAGCCCTACTGGCATTTTTGATGGGAATTTTATGACTTCTTTCTTGCAAGTTTGGTACACATTTTGTTTTCTTTGGAGGCAGAATTGGCTCCTCGTGCCTTTCTTTTGGAAGCTCCAGTGATCAATGCCTTTGGTTGTGGGAACTCTTGCAGAGAAGAGCTCTGTCATCATTTATGGGGGTACAGGAAAAACAGATGAAGAAGTGTAATATATGCCAAATATTATCCTCAGAACTGCTCTTATCTGATATCTACAGCTGTACTTGTTTAATGTTAATATTATTTTGCTTAGCTGGACCTTTCTGTAGAGAAGTTTTTGTTAAAAAAGTGGAGTTCTCTAAAATCAGGCATCTTTGTTCAGCAGCTAGAATTATCTGTGTTGGTATCTGTGTATGATTCACTATTACTGCACTGGGATTGGTTTTTAATACTCTGTGTTTTCTAAAGTCACATTCTGGAGGAAGCCATCAGCAGGAAAGGAGCTGTTGTGGTTTCAGAAGTTGGGTGCTCTCCACTGATCAGCTGGATAAGATACAACACCTTGTTTTTAATCTGGCACTGCTCTGCCCAGATTGGCACCTTGGGTAGGTTCTTGAAAAAAAAAAACAGGAATTCTTGGGTATTCCTACATGAGCCAACAGGACAGATTCTCTATTTGTGTCATTGTCACATGTGATGTTTGTGCTGCCTTATGGTCTCCATCTGCTCCCAAGCCTGTTAAGTCATCTGAGCAATTAGTCCAAGGCTCATTCATCAACCATGGACTATTTATGCTTATTTTTGGATCTCCTTCATCACAGTGCCTGGACCTAATGAAGGGAGTGTGGTACAGATGCCAAGGCAGGTAAATTAAATAAGTACAACTAAAAGCTCTCCTATCCCCCAGTAACTTTTGTAACCAAACAAACTGATTTTGGAGACAGCACTTGGCCTTTTAAGGGAAATCTGTTGCTCAGTCTGGTAATTCAAACTAACACCTAATCTTTAACTCCTGCATTGCTGTTATGACCCAAGGCATCCATTTCTTTTGCAAAAGAATTGTAATCCAAGCCCTGACCATTCGGTGATGATAAAACAGGAGCTATTAAAGCACTCACTGCATGAAGCCAACAGTAACAACAACATTTTTAATAGGTGTAAAAGTGCCTAAAAATATTAACTGCCTACACAAATAAGTTTAAATCAGAATAAGGAGTGGAGTCTCTTAAACACATCAGCCTAAGTTTCAAAAAACTTTTTTTTTCTTTTTTTAAGTGAAAAGCTTAAATAATTTCCCCAGAAAGCCAGTTTGTAACTTAAGCCTTCCCAGGGAATGATCCAACGTCCAGTCTAATCGTTTTATGTGACTATTTAATCTACTGTTTAACAAACAAAAATACTTGCAGTACCATAGCAACTACTGCACAGACTGGTGCCCTTGGGACAGAGATCAGCTTCCTGATCCAAAGCAAACCTGCCTACTCTATATTCTAAGATATACTTCAGGGAACCTTGTGGAATCATAAGAAAGTCTTTCAAATGCAGGACCCATTTTTGGATGTGGATTTTCATCCACTGGCCCGGGGATGCATAAATATGCTCCTTGCTTTGGGATAAATATACAGCCATATTCTGCAAGGCTTCAATTCATGAAGGTTTCCAGCCTTTTTTCCTGGATGTAGGTGTATTATAGCTAGAAATCCCTTTACTATTTGTGCATAAAACCTGTGTGTGTTGAGTTTCAGAGGAATGCCCAGCTAATGGTTTTATATTTAAGGTAATAAAGAACCTCTCCTACTCTGACTGTAGCTGGAAAGCTTTAGGAAACTTTGCAGAAGCACTGGTTTTGGTAAAAGGCTCTGTTGTGGGTCTACACCCCAATACTCCTGATTCCCTTCCTCTTGTTTGGATGTTTATTCCACAACTTCACTGCTGCAACTGAGGGTTTTCTGTCCCAGCCTTTCACATGCTTTACTCTGGTGCTGTTGGATCAGCAGCATATTGAGGAAACTACCCTGGACCACAGCACAGCTCAAAAATGCAAATTAATTGTGATCCTGTTTCAATCAGCTAGAGTTGTGTCCCCTGATAAGCATGACCTGAACTTCTGGCTGTCCTGGCACAAAGCAGCTGGGCTTTATTTTTGGGCAGCATGGATTTATACTTAGGCTAGAAATACTTCCATAATTTGTGTTGCATCGAGGGCTGGTCAGGGTTCTCCCAACAAAAGTGATTTGTGTCAGAAAACACTGACTCTGTGAGATCTTTGTTGTGTTGCTGTGAGAGATGTGTCAAAACTGCTGGCAGGGGCCAGAGAGGCAGGAGTGATGCTGGTACCCAGCCAGGAGTGATGCTGGTGCCCAGCTCCAGGTCTCCTGGCAGGCTCTGCCTGCCTGGGAAGGGTGGGAAGGGATCAAACCAGGGTGAGCTGGGACATTGCAAGGTGCCCATCACCTAAATGCCCCCTCATCAGCTGCCCCCAGGCTGGAGGACGTGCCAGTGGATGCATCCTTGTGTTGGAAACTCTGCAGCCTGGTGTTTCCTTTTCTCCTCTTGCACAGCCAGCCAAATATTGGCAGTTTGGAATTGTCTTTGAAGCACAAATCCCTCTCTGGTCTTGTTTGCAAGGGAGGTCTGACTGGGGCAGAAGGGCAGGTGACTGTCCCTGTGTGTTACACAGAGCATGGAGCTGCTCCTGGGGTGTTTCCCATCCTCTGCTTGGGTGCCTGAATCCTTGCATGGCATTGCAGCCTGCTTTGCAGGCAGGAAAGAAGGGAGACATTTTGGGATTTTTTAATGCTCCCAGGAATGTGCATTGGTGCTAAAATTTTTGGGCAGTGATGGTGTGATCTATATAGTAAATGTTTGTCTATTCCCTTCCCCCCTGCCTCCTTTTCTGCTTTTCTTTTCTCCTCCTGTTAATGTGTGAACTTTCTTTTCTGCCCTCCCCTCTTCTGTATTAACAGCACCAACAAAAGCTGTTTGCCCAAGAAAAATAATTTATCATGTATATGTGTGTAAATTTTGAGAACATTTCTGGTTCAAAAGCATAAGTAAAATGTTGAGCTACCACGATCCTAAAGCAAATTACTGTACTTCATCTAAAAAGAATCTTCCCACATTGCAGGATCTCTGGGCACTCTCTGTAAAATGATACCCTACTAAGAAATAGAACTTATTAATGAAAGTTTTGACAGAGACGATTTCACTTTGAAAATAACGTTTCCCAAAGCTTTTATAATAATTGGGTTTGAAACAAGGCTGTGCAGACACAATAATTTCTGAGTGATCAGCTATAACTTTCTTCTATAGTTTCTTTTTTCCCCTTTTCCCCTAAAATCCCTCCTCACAATTGGACCTGCCATAGATTTAATCCTGGAAACCCCCAATACAGTGTTACAAAGACAAAAAAAGGAAGGAAAAACCAGGAGAATGCTTCCTCCAAGCTTTCTTGGACTTCTCCTTTTCAAATTATTCTTGGTCTTGAAACAATTTAAAATCAGAATTGTACTTTCCATTGCAACCCAATAAACTGAGATCATGGCCTTTCTCAGTGAGCTGTCTTCCCCTTCTGTCCAATCTGAGCCTTTGTGCTGCACATAACTCATTAATACCTGGATCATATCAATGCTCTGCCTTGCCACTTTAATTACTGTAATCTATTCTTAAAATCCTTCATTGCACACTTTAGGACTGTGCTTGTTAGTTGTACTGAGAGCTGTACCTGAATTATTTACTGACACCTGTGAGTTGATATTTTTCCATTTATCCCTTGGATATGATGGGAAAGGTTGCTTTGAGTGATGTCCTGTGGGGTTTCAGGGGACAACAGGGCCATTTCCTGCTGCAGCAGAACTGCAGGGGAAGCTTGCAAGGCACCCAGAAAGCTCAGGGGTCAAGCAAAGGAAATCTTAAAGCACTGATCATCTGGGTTAGATCCCCTGGCCTTGGATTAGGGATTGTGGCTGTGACAGGAGACTGGTTGTACCACTGTGTAGCAGTTCACTTAACTCAGGTTAAAATCACTGGGAGAGTTCACAAATTGATTTTCTCTTATGCATTAATTGGAAATTACTGTTCTTGCTCACACTGATTGAGGGGATGGGGCTGTTCACGTCACTTAGAGATTGTAGAAGAAATACTCTTAGAAATCCAAAGATTGATACAGGTCACTTTGCCAGTTTGTTGCTTGGGCAAACCAATTAATGGTCATTAAAAGCACTGTTCTAGCAGGGAGAAGGAGCTTCTTGTCCCCTCCCAAATTTAGCTGATATCCACATGCAGGTATTTAACTCAGAATTGCTTTGATAGTCTGGTACTTTAACTAGTGCAAATCCCACATAGAAATGCCTGTTTTGGGTTGCATTAGGGTAGGGATGGGGATGTGCTCTGCTCACTGCAGGCTGATGAGGGTCAGACATCACTTCAGCAGCTGCTGCCACTCTGTGCCCCCTCTGCATATTGTGACACTAAGGACAATCTGTTGGCTAAAAAACCCCTGAGTGCACTAGGAAATGGTTCACCTGACTTAGGTTAATCACTGAATCCCGGAATGGTTTGGCTTGGAAGGGACCTTAAAGCTCATCTTGTCCCATGGACAGGGACATCTTCTACTATCCCAGAGTGCCCCAGGTATCTCTAAATACCTTCTTTTATCATTTCCCATCCAGAGCCCTCACTCAGTTCTTGGCCAGAATTGCAATGGGGGCGTGCACAGAGCCTGCATCCTCACTGTCCACACACCTGCTATAAATTTTGCTGAGTATCAGATTTTTAGAGATAATCCCAGCACTGACATAGCTGGATGCTGCCCTGCTGGAAAGGTGCCCGTGGGATTTGGCAGTGACACCTGGAAGAAAGCTGAGTGTTGTGCCCTGGCAGCACCATGAAGAAAAAGCTCTGCAGGGTTGGTGTTGCAGTGATGCAGTTCTGTGCTTTCCAGGTGAACCAATTGTGGAAACACTGAAGGCCATCTTGTTTTTAAAATGGTTTGCTGGCATAGACCCTTGACACTGGGATTTATCCTCTACCTTGATATGGAGTAGCATTATCTTAATTGTTCTTGGCATGGTGCAGGACAGATCCAGCCTTTCAGGCTTTGGGTGGGAGGAGTGAGAGCCTTTGGGAAGCACAGGGGTGTTTTTCTGTTGTCTGGCTGCTTGATTAAATTGCTGGGAGTTCAGCTGCCTGAGCAGCTGAGTTTTAGTGCATGATTCGTGTTTTGAGGCTTGTCAGGAGGCCTAGATCCTTGAACTAGCATGCTTTTTGCTTTTTTCCTTTTCATCTTAATTTTGAATAAATAAAACTAAATTATGGTGACGATTCCTGGAGTTTTATCGCACTCAAAGCTTCTCCAAATGCTGGGCTTGCTCAGATCCCAGGCAGCCAGGTGAGGAACATCTGTCTATCACATAACATCTGTCCATGAGTAAGATAAATTAAGAGGCTCTCTTATTGGTCTGCCAAAGTTATTGGTCTTAGAGTTGGGAATGGAAACTGAGACCTTTGCTGTGCTCCTCAGACCACCCTTCCAACCACATGCCTATGTTTCAGTGCTCAGGCTCCTCTCAAACACGTGCAGTTAGTGATCTGTGCTGCTCCTGCTATCAGGCATCTCCATTAAATTTATTATCCTGCAAAAGATCTAAGCTTTTGCAGAGTTCTGCCCTGGCTGTGTTCCTTTGTGAATTATTTACGGTAGTATTTTTGGTCTTCAGTCATCCAGTTTTGGCTAAAACTCTTCTTCCTCCAGTTTCCTGCTATTTATCCTTCATGCCTGAAGCCAGACTTTTAGATTGTGTGATTGCTGCATTTCAGGTGGTGGTGTTCACCTCCACCCTAGAAGAGCAGCTTTATCTAGCAGACTTTACTGAAGCTGTAGGTAGCAGATGAACCCTTTTTCCTCCTTAAAAGAGATGGTGTCATAAGCTTTGCATTGAAAACAAGGAATTAGAAATCTCTGCTTTTAATAAGTCAAGGTTATTTTGTAACATAGGGAGGGGTCTTGGTTTTTAACAATTGTGTTTTTGCCATTGATTTTGTTTGCTGCCATTTGAGTTTCTCAGCTGGACAATGAAAAATATTCCTATTTTAGCCAGATCTTACATTAAGCACTGCTTTTCACTTCTATCAAGAGAAGTTATGTGTGGGAAGCGATCAGATATTTTCTTTATTTATGTTGTTTTCTTTTCACTTTTAATGCTCCAGGACAGTCCTGTGATCTTTGCTTTATCATGCAAATATTGCTGGTTTTTAAAACCCAGCAGAATATGTCACCAGAAGTTACAGCTTTGGAATTTCAGAACAGTAAAACTCACCTGTGGAAAACTTATGATTGAAGACAGACTTTACTGTCTTCCCTCTAATTATAACAGTGACTGCAAAGGTGCTGGAGACACAAAAGATGAATGCATTGTCTGTAGTGGCTTTATAGCAAATGTAACTGCAGAAAATAACCAGGTTTCTTACTGAAGGTGAAGAGGGAGAAAATTAACTCTTCTGATACCTACCTGAGAGATGCTTTGTGAGTGTGAAAGCTGGTCCTTGCTAATGCAGATTTTTCTCAGTATTTTTGCCTCTAAATGCAGATGTTATATAGGCAGGATAAGTGGGTGACATGTTTCAGTAAGAAAAAAGGAATTACTCTGAAGGGCAGTGGCAGAAAACACTACGTGTATGTGGGTGCCTGTGTCTCCCTTCACTCTTGCCCAATCCCAAACAAATAAAACCTGTTTAATCTTCCTTGCTCCATTTTACAAACTGTGCATGGGTTCCCATATTAACTCCAGCTTGTCTCTGCTATAACAGCATTACAGATGATGGATGGACTGTCATGCATGTCCTTGTTCATTTAATGGAGATGAGAACATTCTTCCTGCAGGCAGGTTCTCATTTCTCTTTCTGCTTTCTCCATTGCTGCCTGGTTGACAAGAAGATCTTTGTTCTGTAGTTTATCTGCTCCTGCTCTTTGTTCTGCACCTGGAGTCAAGATATTGATTTGTGGCACTGTGGAATCCCATCCACTGGGACAGCTTGAGCAGTGTGGGGATGTTCCAGGTGGGAAGGACACAGAAAGGGGGGGAGGGTTTGAAAACTGGAGAATCCTCTCCTGCAAAACAGAAATGTCAGGACAGCCCCATGGCATCAGTCCTGTGGGATTGAGTCCTGAGATTTTATTCAGCAGTGCCAATACTACTACTACTACTACTACTACTAATAATAATAATAGTAATAATAAAGTGTCTGTTTTGGGAGAAGTTTTGACAACTCCTAAATGCCCAGTGTGGTTTAGAGTTTCTCTTTGAAGCATGGCTTTGCCTTGAACTATCTTTTTGGGGATAGCCTTCCTCCCCCTCCCCACCTGCTTATCTCCTTATTTCTTTCATACTAAACTGTAGGTTAAAATAACACTGAAGTTTTTAGGGGAGCCAGAGCAACCACAAAAACAACAAAAAAATATCTTCACTGAAGTGGCTACAGGTCCTTGATTGCTTCCATCCCATTTTGTCTTAGGGCTGTTATTTTTGTTTCCTTGGGTTAGATGCTTTTATGGATATTAGCATCCCCTTTCATCTTGGAGACTTGAATATTTTGGTACCAAATAGTGCTAAACTTGCATTCATATGAGAAGAAATTTTTGCTAGGCCAATGACCAAGGAAATCTGGCTCAGTTGTCTTTTTAAATATTTGCTGATTAACTTCCAGTTTGCTTTATCTTCCTCGGTTTTATTGATGTAGGTGTCAGCAGCAAACTTGTTCAAGGTTGAGTTTATGCCAATGATATAGTCAAAAAAGGAAGAGGCTTTTCCAGCCTTAACCTGCAATATTCCAGCTAACCAAATGTGTGAAGTTCAACCCTTAAAATACTCCAGACTTTCAAGATCAGAGGAATAAAAACTATTGTGCATTTTTTGCTGCTTTAGCAGAAACAGCTCTGTGGACCTCTAGTGGTCTAAGGATCAGACTTTTAGCCACAGCTTTTATCTGGAATTTAACTTTAACACATTTCAGAAGTTGTTCTAAGTTTGTAAACCTGGTCTCTATATGCACTGAAGAAAGGCTGGGTTCTTTGGCACTTTAATGTCAAAAACTAAGCAATATTTGAAAATCTAACTAAAAAACCCTTGCCTAGCAAAAGGGAGAAAATAGTCCACTCAGTCAAAAGAAAATGCAGACATAAAGGAAGAATCTAAGGTCAGATTTTACCCCAAATGTAGGGCCTGTGTTCTCAAAAAAAACCACCACACACCATTTCTCTCAGACTTGGACTTCATAGATCATTTTCTTCCTCCGAAAAATGTTCTAGCAAGAGAAATGTTTTTCCTCCACTGAGATGTGTCTATAATACAGAACGTGGTATCCTTTACATCCCAGCACTCCCACGTTTTCCCAGCACATCAGGAACCAGCTCAGTGAGACAGGCTGGGGGCTGACACCCAGAACACAGCAGGGAAGTGGCTTCTAGAACCATGCAGGGTGGAAAACATGGAAAGTTTCTCAAATTCTCCATTTTAATAATGTGAGTGGATTCAAATCATTGCTTGAAGTGTTGGTTTCAGTTGTCAGACCAATGTTCTCTCTGCTGGGAGGCAGTTTTTGAGCCCAGCTGGGGTGTGCAGGAGCAGAGGCTGCACATCTCACCTGGCCCCCTGCTCTAATACAGCCCTGATGCTGTGGAGACACCAGGAAAAGGGGAACCAATCCCAGTTTATGGTGCACTATCCCAAACAGTTCATAAACAGGGCTATTGTCCTCAAATTGCAAATTAGTCCTCACAAAAGAACATTGCATGGCCACTCAGTTTTGTGTATTCTTCCCTGTATTTGGTTTTTCTGCTTCTCTAAAACCAGATTTTATTGCAGCAGTGACTACAGAATACTCAGAGCATCAGAAGTTAGATACCTGAAAGTACAATTCTGGGGTTTTTTATCTGTGATTAGGCTGTGACAATCTGGAAGGCACAACAGTCTGGAAGGGGGAAAATTCAGGTCCTGTGTGCTTATCCAGCTGCAGCAGATAGAGAAAATGCAGTAGAAAGAGAGACTGGCTGCCCCATCCCAAAATGTGCAATCATGGCAGAGGAGAGGACTGTGAAACTGGCCTGAGACCACAATTTCATTTAGGAATGTGTTCATAATACTCACTGTAATTTTTCATGGACCTGATCACAAATTTTCCAGCAGTTCTCTGCAATGAAGCTGTTGGAAATAAAGGTGCAAGTTGTTCAGTGTCAAGTCCTGCTTCAGAAGATTTCCTCTTTGTCCTGATTCAGAGGAAGCAGCACTTTTATTCAGGTTGCCAGTGTTGTTTCTTACAGGTAGCAGTCACTTCACAGGAAATCTTATTTAAATGGAAATGGGCTAGCAAGGCTAAAGGCACAATCATCAGGATCTCTTGCACCTTTATTAACATTGTAAAAGTGTTTGTGGGTGTTTTTTGGGGTTTTTTTTCCCTTTCCAATTTCAAATTTTCTGGTGGAATGGATAGGTTACTTTTTTTAATCACTTGGAGTTGATGGGAGGTGTTTGAAACAAAGCTGATGGACCAGGCTCCCTGGTGTCCATGGCAGGGCTGTGTTTGCAGCTCTGGGGATGAGGGCAGTGAAGCAAAGTGATGCTGCCTGAGGAACATTTCAAACAATCTGTGTGCACAGAGCCCCAGATTTCAGATTTCTCTGATATTTATTCTCATTTGTCTTGCTCTTGAATGTTGCATTGCCATTAGAAGAGTTCACCCTCACCTTTAGAGGCACTGGCTTGGTTCTTTTCATCCTGAAGTGGCTGAGTTCCCTGTGTAGCCGTGGCCACTGCTTTTGGAGATGGAGTTTGGATCTCAGCCCATTTCTGCTGACTAATTCAGTGTTTGTGATGTGAGGAGGCCACAATTAGTAGGTGAGAGATTGATGTTGGCACGCAGAAGATGAGAGAAGGCAGTGGAAGGATAGGATGCCACTCAGCAATGTCTGAAATGGAAGACAAAGGTCTGGTGTGCAAGTTGGGGTCCCTTCCAGCAGGAAAGGGGGCCTTTGTCATGTGGGACAATGTTAGGGCACAAAGCCATCCTCCATGCTCAGAGTGGGGAGCTGAACAAATGAGCTCATTCCTACTGAAACTCTAGCACTCTGAGCATATTACTGCTATGGATTAATGCAATTTATTTCTGTCACTGACTGATTCATAGGGTGTTCTCCTGCAATTTGCAAAAGCACCTCGTGAATCATTTAAGTAGGAATTATAAAATTAAATGCTTCTTTCCTCTTCTGACGCTAGTCCTTGGAGCCAGGCTATCTGGGGGAGGTGTGAGGGAAGGGTGTGTGACTGTGCAAAAGAGTCATGTCAGCAGTTCCTCCTCTGCTTCTCTCACATCAGACCTTGGAGGACATTGAGATGTCCAGGAGCCCTCTTGCTCTGCTTCACATGCTCACCTTGGAGAAAGGGTTGGCTCTCCACAGCTTTGCATGGGTTTGGTGGATCAAGTGCTACATCCGTTTTAAGTGACCACCTCTGTTTTGTATTTAAGACCCACTTACACCTCTCTCCTGGCAGATTTCAAGCTGCCTACAGCCAAATTTCCCAGACAGGCAGCAGCTCTGTACCGTGGGTTTGGCTGTCTGGCTTTAGCATGGCCACCTCAGAGCACCCAAACTGTGACTGGACAGGTGTTACCTGCTCCTCCTGTGAGCCTCCCAACCTCCCTGGGATTGCCATCACTGTGGTGCTGAGATCAGGGAACTGCTCCTCCAGCAGCTGTTCTCCTTCCTTCACCTCTGGAGTCAGTATTTTGGGAATTAATGACTTATTCTTCCTTTCTGCCCCTCCATCCTGCCTCCTCGTACAGGCCAGTGGTTGATTCTGTCTGTGCCCCAAAGTACTTCAGTGTTTTGATATTTTTCCCTTTGTTACCACTCATTTTGGAGTGGGGTTCTGGGGCTGGGTTTGCTGATGTTTGGGGTATTTCCCACTCAAGCCTAATGGGCACTTCTGCAGTATTTAAAGAACAATGAGGATATTTAATTGAATAAACTGAGACCTAAAAGGGTTGCACCTTCTAGCAGGTGAACCAGTGAACTTTGCAAACTGTGGGAGAGCCAGAACACTTCTACAATATAATGCAAAAATAGTGTCTGAAATAATTTGATTAATTAGCCCACTAAATCTGTTTTACCTATAGTGTACCTTTTCCAATGGGGCTTAGCAAGTGAAAACATCAGGTGTTGTTTCATTAGAGTGTTTCTCCATTTGCAGTGCTTTCTCTCTTTTTTTCTTTAAATTACTATGCTGTAGCTTTAAACCCCCAGAATATTGTAAACATATTGCAAGCATATGCTTTCCATGCAGAAAACCACAAAACAATAAACCTAATGTTGAAAACCACATTAAAACAAGGGAAAATCACTTCACTAATGTTTTGTTTCATACTATTTTTTAGGACTTGGAATAGAGTTTAAGTCCATTCTCTTGGCTGCTAATCAAAGAGTCAGCATGCTTCACATAGGAAAAATGTAAACTTTAGAGGGCCAAGGATTTTACTTTCAATGCCCCTTTCAGACAGTGGTTTTTATGGGTTAACAAATGTTAGCCAATACTTCTCTGACAGAGACAATCAGTACTTGGGTATCTGAGAGTAGCTGAGTTCCCTTTGGGGGACCTGGAATCACTTAGTTCTTGTTAGCCCAGTGATTAGAGTTGTTGAGTTTTCAGTGTGTCACCATTTTTGTAACCTGTTAAGGAAATAAACAATATTTACAAAGGAAAATAAATTAATGTGGATTCCTCAGTTAATTGCATTCATGTCTTCCTAAATCAAGATGCTTTATTTGAATTTGCTGGAGGGCCACAATTCTTGTCAGAGGCTGATTGATTTGGACTTTTCTGAGCCTTCATCTGGATCTGATTCCCTCTTGTAAATTCGACTAACAACAGAAACATCTGATAAAAGGGCTTTTCACTTGGAGCCCTTTACAACTGTAATTGCAAATTATCAGCCTGAATTAAGATAGGGGAAAATTATTAGTAAAAAGGTATTTGGCTCGGTGAGTTCCATACATTGTAATTTTAGCTGAGTCTCCTGGCTGCTTTCACATCACATCCCCTGGTTATTCAGAAGCATTCCTGTTGGTTTCAAACTCAATTAGACGATCTCCTTTGTCCATGAGATCACCTCTGGTTGTAGCATTTATAAAACTTTTTGGAATATTAGAAGACTTGAGGAGGCCAGGCTGGACTATGGGCACTGGGGAGAGCTCAGGTGGAGCACAGGGACTGGGAAAGCACCGGGGAGCCTGGCACTCCTTTATAGAAGGAAATCACAAATGGCTGCAAAGTAGAGATCCTTGGGCATTTCTCAGTGCCTGGGGAGAATGGTTTGGGAATCCAGAAATGAGGGAATGTGAAGTGGGGGCTCATAGAGTTGGGTGCAGTCACTAACCATGAGGTCACTTCCCTCTTATCTGAGAGAAGAATAACAGAACCAAAGCAAGTCAGGGAACTCCTGCCACTGAAACTGCTGCTGAAGGGTGCTCAGGTGCCATGGATGAGTGCAGGGTGGGGGTAGAGGCTGCTTTAGCTCTTTGGTGTTTCCTTTAAGAGTTTTCATGGGGGTGATACACCTGATTCTCCTGCACTGCTGGATTTCTGAATCCAACATCCTTTCTTGAAGGTATCAAGTGATTTGCTCTGTGTGGGGTGTGATCCAGAGCCTGTGAGAACCTTGAACTGAGCAGTCAGTAGATGTCAGTAGAAACTGAGCCGTTTCTCACCCTCTGGGGCTGGGCTCTCACCCAGAGCTGGAAATGTCTTGGTTGCGTTTCAGTTCTTGGTGATTCTTCTCCTGGTCAATGCTCTCTGTGCACACACCCAAGCAAACCACACAAGCACAGATTCTTCATTTCCTTGGGTTTATTTCCCAGGCACCAAACTTCTGCCTGGCCCTGCAGCTGATCTCTACCTCTAATGTTGACTGACTTTCCTTGTAGAAATGTTAGGGTTGGAAAAGACCTCTGAGATCATGGAGTCCAACCAAACAGACCCTCCAGAGGCTCTGCTGCTGCAGCACGAGTGTTCAGTGGCTCAGTGGTAAGCCTGGCTGTATTTACCTGCAGTAGTGTGGATATGTGTATAAACATGCACTATTCCTCTGCATCCAGTTGGTCTGGTGGAGTTCTGCCACCACTTTGACTCCTAAGCCTGCCTGGCTTTCAGTTTTAGTTCTAGCTATTCCTTAAGTATTTCCCACTTTTTTTTTTTTTTGGTGATTAATATCCAAGACATTCTATAGAATCCTCATTGATGTTCTCCAGGCTATTTTCAATCTACTGCTCAAAGGGAGAAAAATCTGACATTCCTTTCTCAAGTCCTTACAGTCTCCTCCAGATCTCCTCAGATCTGCTGATAAGATCAGAATGCTCCTAAACTTCTGATGGATGTAGTTATGGCCAGCATGATTCTGAATTGTGAAGATTAGGAACACCACAGTGCTCAACAGTGTTGGCTGCTCAGCATATCACACTGGGGAGTTCTTCCTCTCCTGACACATGTTCACCCCTGCCTTGCTGTGCCTTAGTGTCATCTCAACCAGTGTCTGAGTCATTGGAATTTTGGACTGATCGGACTCCTGGCTTCTGCCTCAGGGTTTGGTTTTTTGCCTTGTTTTAAAAGATGTGTAGCAACATCCCTAATCCATGGCCCAAATTTAGTATCCTGAATCTCTGCCCAAAAAAATCAGCAGATGAAAAGTTTTAAAGCTGTTTCCTTTCCTCTCTGGGTTCTGTTTTCCCATCTGTCTCTCCACCAAGAGCCATTTGCTCTCCTTCCTCCTGCAGGGAGTCTCTGCAATGCTGAGATGGGACTGAGCAGGGAGTGCTGCATTATTGCCACCTCTTTAGAGGATGGGGCAGGGTGGTGCTTCTCATCTGCCATCTCAGGCTGCAAACATTTATTTTTCGCTAAAAATTCCACAGGACATTTAGTTGCTTTGATTGAAAGCGCTGTCAAGGAGTGAATGAAGTGTAAGCAGAGCAGAAGAATGCTCTTGTCCCTGCAGGGAGCTGGGAGCAGGTGCTGGGGTGGGAGGCCAGGCTGCTCTGTGCTGCTGAGCACAGCCCAGGGAAGCTGCTGAACCACAAACCACTGGAGTCTGGAAGGGTTTCCAGGTCAGCTATTGCTTTGTGCTTGTCCTGTACACTTCCACACACAGCAGCTATTGGCTGCTGTGGAAGTTGGGATCCCAGAGAACCTGGGACATGGGTCTGAATGAATTTTTAAAGTGGTTTTATGTGTTAAGCTATTTGTGTGGAAGAGAGAAGTGATTCTGTTATTTACTGTGACTGGCACCTCGTGCAGCAGGTGACAACCTGAGCTGTTGCCTCTTCCATCCCCTCAGTCCCTCTAAGCAGCCTTAGCACAGTTCCTGGGCTTTGATTGAACCTCTCCTTCTACCTTCACAAGGTAAATCAGACCAAACTAAGGGGGTTGCTGGCCCTCAGTGCCTTCCTGAGTACAGATTTTAAAAACTTTTCAGGCAGGACTTCTTTGTGTGTGATACTTGGACAGCGTTTGCATCCTCCATCACATTTTAACTATTTCTCTTCCCTGTGAACTAGTTTCTTTAGCCTATTACAACAAGGCTGTCATATTCTTATGCAGAAGGAAATTTGTGTAACCTTAGGTAACCCAAAGTCCTAAATTTTGGGCCTTACCAAGTGTTACTTACATACTTTTGAGCAAAACAGTGCTGGCTTTGGTGTTATATGACAAAGGAGAGCAACCTTATGCTGGAGGAGCCATTAAGTGGCAGCTGCTTGATGGAAATGTCACAATTCCTGAGTGTCCTCATTGTGATTTGAGGCAGACTCAGATCAAGTACTTTATCACAAGGATATTCAAAGCTTAATCCAGGAGATGTAGTTCAGGTGTATGTTGTGCACCAGACACAGAGAAGGGTGGATTTTTTCCATGCCATAAATTTCCCCTTCTATCACATTGGATTGGATCAGTGGTCTTTTTTTTGTTTTCAAACAATCCTTGCCCTGTGTCAAAATGTACATCCCACATGCCTGAAGAAAATCCAGCCCATGTGGAAGCTGGGCAGGAGGGCTGTTCTGCACTTCCCTGCTTGCCCAAGGACAAAGAAATCAAGTGCAAGGCTGGCCCTTCTATCGCTCCTTTCTCTTATTCCACTTTGACTCAGCAGGTTTCAGAGGAAGCTTAGATTTTCATCTGGCATGGAAGGAAAAACAGTTACCTTCCCATCAGAGCTCTTTGTAGAAAGGCTCTAAATTACCATCCCAGCTGTGTGTAATGTCTGCAGAAGAACAGGATCCATCCTGCCCCGTGCCAGCTCCCTCATTCCCCTGCAGATGGATTGGAAGCCAACTGGGAAGTGACAGCCTGGTGAGCAGCTGGAAGTGCAGCTCACCATGGAACTGCCTGCATGGAACAACAGCCATCACTTGTTCCCTCCTGGATCATCTGCCTGGGTCACTCTTGGATGTGCAGTTCCTTTTTTATCTGAGACTTGGCAGGCCCTGCTTTCCTGCTTCATTGAGCTCTTTTTCAGAGAGACACAAAGATTTCACTTTTATTTTTTTTTTTTTTTTTTTCTGTAAGGGGGTGTGGAGGAGAAGTCATTTGCAATCCATAATTTGGTCCCAAATTCAGAGCAGCAAAACTTTCCAGGAAAGGATGAGTCCCCCTTTGGCATGAAATTCAGTGGTTTTCGTTGTTTCTGGTCCACTGCCTGACTTTTCAGAGATTGCTGAGCAGATGCAGCTCTGCCCAAATTCACTGGGATACAGAGATGGAGACTCCTGGAAGTCACACCTTCCTTGTTTAACTTAAGCTCATCTTACTGGAGGAACTAAACTTTAATAAGTGGCAGATTTATGTCATCCTTTAAATGACTTGCACCTCACACTGCATTTTCTTTTGATTAATATCAGGCAATGATTTAATCAACACTTTTAGTTACAAGCACATTTCATTCCTGGCTGGAAGTTATAAATCAGCAAACTCTATGAAAGGATGTAAATAGAAACCTACAGAAATAATTTGTCAGCCAAGAGGTTCTAGTTTGTCACAACTGTTACTCTAACCATGAGAACGTGTTTTTACAATTAGAAAGAAATGTTCACTTCAAATGGTATATTGCATTAAATAGAAAAAATATGCTGTCAAATTGGAACTCGAGCTGGGGTTATGGTGGAAGCAACTGAATAAACCAATGAGGAGAAACTGAAATAGGATTTTTCTCTGTAAACTCATTCAGTGAGTTACACAAAATATATTGTATGTGTAACTGAATACAATCCAAATACAAGCTAAACCAAATAAAAGCAAAACAAAACCATAATCAAGGTGGTAAGGAATAACATGAAAGTAAATTGCCAAATATATTGAAAATTTAGGGGAAAAAACCCCAACTGGTGAAAAGTACTTTCTACAGGGCGTTTAGAACTTTGTGGGTCTGGAAGTGCTTCCCATAATTCCAGTTGCTGTGTTTGTTTTAATTATATGCTCTGTATGTTTTGACCAAATACATGAAACAACAAAAATTATAACTTTGAAGGAAATAGATTGAATTTAATTACACTTTGACAGAAAGAAAGAGTTTGAGTTAGATATAAACAGTAGATAATTATAAATAATTGGGAGAGAAATGGCTAAACCCATATGGTTCATATACTATATAACCCATATATTAGTTTAGCTCTCTTTAAAGAAATGAGAGCTTAAAGCTCTCTTTAAAAAAATGAGCAGCTCCAGCTTGAGGTGGGAGGGTCCAGAATCCAGAGAGTCCAAAACTCCAAGGCTGTATGGAGAGGGGGATGGAGAGGTGCTGATCCACAGGGATCAAAAGAAAACTGCAAGAAGTAAAGGGAGTGACTAGCCTTGTCAATGACCTGATTGATAACTGGAAATCCTGGAAAACCAACTGATGAACCATGCAGATAAAGGAATTAAATGTTTAAGGAACTGGTTCAATGGATGCTAAGCGAGCAGATGGAATATTCTCAAGATCCCAGCTCAAACTGCAGACTATAATTTATGTTCCCAGTGTGGTAAAAATGTGAACATTTCTGTGGAATGAGATAAAACCTTCGGGGAAGGTTGGTATCCCCTAAATGTGGTGGTCCCTGGTGCTCAGCAGAGGGGAAATTGCTGTATAATTGTGGCTTTGGATGTTGAACCTCTGAATGGTTTCTAATCAAACTTCTGAGGTTCTTGGGCTCGGTTCCTTGGTTTGCAGCAGTGGGTGCAAGTGCTTGTGCATTCCTGGGATGTGCTGGGAATGCTGCAGGGACAGCAGCGTAGGCACTCCTGGCTGTGTGCTCTCCAATCTCTCTACATCAGCATGCATGCTTCAAACGTTTTCTTTGGACCTAAGTGAGCAAAATTAAATGTAGCATTCAATTTGAGATGAGCCGCTGATTTATACAAAACATACACAAGATTGCCTGAAGTGGTTGTGGAGCCTCCAGTGTTGGAAATCTTTAAGAAGCACTTAGGCAAACATGTCAGGAATGATAAGAGCTGAGCTGATGCTGCTCTGGGATGAGAGGCTGGGCAGATGGCCTCCCGAGGTCCTGGCCCCACGGCTGGAGGTCAGAGAGGCATTTCAGAACCAAATAAAAAACAAAACTCAGACCTCTGCACATCAGCTCTGGCCAAGAAACACGCCCATTGTTAGCAAGTACAAAAGGAGAATTTGAGCCACTTGCACTTCATGAGCCTTTAAAAAAAAAAACCCTCCTGAAATAGCATCCAGTTGTTTAAGTGACTCAGATTTTTTTGCTTTGACAGCGTGCTTGGTAAGCTACATTGTTTTGAATGATTTGCTGCTCAGTTCTATGACATTTATTGCTTTTTGGATGAAAAGGAGAAAACTCCCCTAGGTCTGTTTAGAATTTGTTCATCTGTAATTTCCACGTATGTTTCCTTATTTAGCGGTTGGAGTTGGAAGTGTGTGTTGGCATTCCCTCCCTTCAAATTTATTGAGTTACACTCAGAAGAGCCTCTATTCCTCTCTGTTGGGCAATGTGTACAGAACAGCTTATTCAGCAGTTGCTAAATAGGTGATAGGTATGTGTGGTTTCTTTCCCTTTACTCCTCTGCCTTGTTCCCAGCCTTGCCTACAGCCGCATTTTGGGTTGGGAGAGGGGAGATCTCTCTGAGAGCTGCCCCAGCAGGATGTGCCTGGTGCCCAGGTGCAGCCCACTCGTGGTGTCCCAGCCACACGTGTCCCAAACGTGTCCCAGACGTGTCCCAAAGGCAGTGGCAGTGGCTGTGGGACTGGCAGTGGGGTGTGCTGGGAGGGAGCTGCTGGCCAGCCCCAGCTCCAGCTGCAGGGAACGGGGCCAGCAGGGGCTGGGGAAGAGGTGATGTCATTGTGCTGACCTGGGACCCACCCACACATGTCCCCAGCCCCACCATGGACGTGAGGAGATGACTGTCCTCTCCCACTGAGCACCCTGGAGAACCTCCTCCCTTCTGCTCACTGGGCTTGTGGCTGCTGACCTGCTGCTCCCAGCCGCGGGAAGGCTTGGGATGGGGCCTGTAGCTTCAGCAAGGTCTTCTGGTGGAGTGATCCCAGACCTGTTACTCTTTTTCCTCAGCATTTTATTGTCTAATCCCTCTTCTCTCTAACACGTGTCTCATATGTGTCCCATGGCTGGACAAGCAGCACACCTGGTCTGGGTGCTGGGGGTGTTGGGAGTGACCTGCTGTGCTGCAGGGCTTTGCTGCAGATATTTCCAGTCCATCCTGAGTTACAGCTCTGGTTATGGACACCCTGCACTGCTGTCATGCTGCAAAAGGAAGGCTACATGAGGCTTCTCAGACATGGAGGTTGAATATTCTTTTTAATAAAAAATATTTTTTTTCTTCATACTTAAAGACCCTTGAAGAGTTGAGAAGTCAGCTCAACATTAACACAGGAGGCAAGCAGGTTAGATCTTAGTTCAGCTACCAGTGCTCATGAAGTGCCTGTCCTATTGATAAGGAGTGAGAGCAGCGGGAGCTGTACAAATCCCTCTAACAAGACTTGCTCTTGCAGAGAGAGAAAATTAGGCAAATATTTCACCAGTAAGGTAAAGTCACTTCAGATTAAGAGTGTGGGTGGATGTGCCCACTTTCCAGCTGGCTTGCTGACTGAGGAAACGTCAGGCGACAGAAGCAATAAGCTCCAGATAGCGCCCATGGGCTCCAAAACCATCGACAGAATGGTGAGCAGAGGTAGGAAAGTGCCAACATTCAAGTAATTCTTTCCAAAATGCTGCCAGAAATGATTTAATAATGTTCCACTCCTAGCAGTTCTTCCCTGTTGCCTGTCATTTCTGGAGGAAGTCCTAGTGGCACTTTCTGGACTAGACATAACCCGATTGAGATCAGGCTTGAATTTCATCTCTTCCCCCGTGTCCTTCCAGCCCCTTGTGAATCCTCATTCCCCACCCTCTGCAGCCTCATGAAAATTTCCGTTCTGGCCACAGTGGTGTGAGCAACCTGGGCTTGGTTACTCATTTAAGCTCTTTTAATTTCCTCTGACCACTGTCTGGCAGAACTGAAGGCTGCAGCTCAGACTGTGGCCCTTTTTCCATGCGAAATGCAGAGTTTTTTCTCCTAGGTGAGGCCACTGAATGGGTCAGCCATGAGAATCCAGTTTTGCTGGAGGTTGTGTGAGATTTTAAGCTGCTTTTTATGCCTGTGGGTTTGTAGTGTTTGTTTGTAGGTCATCACTTCTGACTCTGCAGAGGTCACTTGAACAAATCCACTGTATGGTTCAGCCCTTTGGGTTAAGCTGGTAGGTGGTGGCTCAGAAGAGCCAGTGGTTGATCTCAGACTGTGCCCTGTGCCTCCTAAAAGATCTCTGCAACATTTGCTGGTCTATAATGATGAAGATGGGAGACATCCCTCATCTCACATGACTGTGGAAAATTTCTGCTCTGTTTAGACACACAGTTCCCAATTGTGTGTCTGACTTTTAGCCGTTTTCACATGGCAAGGTTGGAATCAACTGTTGAGTGAATGGCAGACACAATAATTTAACAGAAAATAAGTAAGTGAAAAAACACAGTTGATGCATGGGAGTTCAGCTTCTCTGCCATGGTTTGAAGACACTAATTCAGTTATCCTTGAGATCCTCCACAGACCATGGTGGGCTACTTGCAAACTTTGGAAGAGAAGTTGGTTCCAGTGTGTGTTAGAGGTCAATCCCATTGTTTACACATAGGTTTAGGTTCCTCCCTTTCCTTTTAGTGTAGCTGATAAAATGAGAAAAACAGTGGTTTACAGGAATTCACACCCTAAAAACCACTGCAAACAAGATAGAAATGCTTTAGTTCCCAATGTGAAGTGCACAGGACGTTGTAGGAGATCCAGGAATGATCCTTGCCTGTGGGTTAACAACAGGGATCTGTGTTTTTATGGCAGTGCTGCCCCTGTGGGAGGATCAAGGGGCTCAGATCTGGTGCTGAACCCCAGAGAAGATGGGTGTTGGTGCAGAATGAGCCACCTTTGAGCTGCCCTTGCTGCTCCTCAGAGTGGGCAGGCAGCTCAGCCCCCAGCAGCACAAACTCCTGTGTGCCACTATGCCCTGCTGGAAGCTCTGGGGTGGCTGCCCCAGCCTTTCAGCCTCTGCAGGGGCACTCCCAGCCTCTCTCCCCAGCATTCCTGAGAGCCCAGCCTTGTCTAGCGAGGCTCCCCTTCTAATCAGAGCCGGAGGAAAGGAGTCCTCCAGGGTCTCTTCAGAACAGGAGCTGATAAAGATCCAGAAGGTGATTTCACTCCTCTGTCCATTGATCACAGGCAACCCAGGGAGACCAGACCAAACATAGACGTGTAGGCTGTGTCCCAAGGTTATGTGATACAAATGCTCTTGCTTGGGACGTGGGGCTTTTTAAACTCCTCTTGATTATGTGGTCAGTGTGTTTAATTCCTTTCACTGCTACATTATGAAGTGGGATAAAATCTCAGTCTCTCTTGCTTTCAAGAGTATTTCCTGCGTCTCCCTTCCTCCCAAATGCCCATTTCTTCCTGCCTAATGGCTGGAATCTGTTGGAATAGGACTGGGGCAGTGTGTGAAACCACTAATACACAGCAGCCTTTAGGAGGATCAGGGATCCGTGGTCCAGAATGCAAATACATGCTTTAAAAGCGTTCCACTGAGCAGGAAAGGAGGGAGGATTAAAGTTTCACTTCCTTTTCATTTTTATGGGCTGTAGTTATTTGTCAGTTGGAAACATGATAAATTAGACAAACATTATCCTTTCCCTCCTCCAGGTTGGATGTTCTGCTTTGCATTTCACAGTGCAATGAATAACTAAGCTTCATTATCACCAGGCTGTCAGCACTGAAAAGCTATGGCAGAGCTCTTTGCCTTTAATTGAATCGAGTGTGCTGTGCATTTGTCATTCAGAGTGTGAATGGCAACAAAAGATGACTTTGGTTGGAGCATTGCTGCTGCCTGTGTTCACAGGCCACTTTTCAAAGCTCCAGCAGCATCAGGTATTTGCATTGTGCAGTCACGATAATGGTATCATGAAATAAGTACAGCAGGGACCATTTCATCATTTCAATTACGTGATTGAAAGATGTGGGGAGCTGCAAAGCCACTGAGGTTAAGAATGCCACGATGTATAAATAGCCCTGGATAAGTGTAAGCATCAAATTGGATGCAGATGGGTTTGTGGACTTTGCAAGTGGCTTGCTTAAGAATGTCTGCACCACACACCCAACCATGCATCCATCATGGTAAAAGTGCAGTCTTTGTCAGCAGGTCTGAATTATGCTAAAAATACCTCATTTGACACCAAATATTTTGTGTGAAGTGCTTTACTGCAAAGGATGGCCTTTTTCTTGCTGTCCTGCATTTACAAAAGTGGTGTCACAGAAAGTTCTGGTGGTAGAGCAGGTCAGATGGGAGCTGAGGAGGAGATCTGCTATTGGGGCAGCCCTGTTCCTGTGCCTGGGCAGAAAGGAAGGTGCTCAGGAGAAATGTAGTATGGAGCTTTCCTTATGGAGCTTCTTCCTGCAGCAGCTAGCACCAGAAAGTGAGCTTTGAACAGAGGCAGTGACATCTGCTCAAGGACTTTCCTGTTTCTGGGAATTGGTGAAGGGTCCTTTCCCACTCTGAAGTGGTGTTTCAGCACTGGGCTGTCTGGGATTTGGCTCTGGCAGTGAGGGATTTGGGTCTGAAAGCATGGCAGAGCTTGGGCACACACAGCACTCCCAGCCCCACAGCAGGGAAATGTTCCTGTCAGCCACACCCGGGCTGGAGAAACATCTCCTGAGTCTGGATCACTGACTGGTGCCGTGCAGGGGTTTCACTTCTCACCTCAAGATTAAATCTGAGATTTAATCTTTATTTTTGCAGTGACTTAGTCTTCCCAGTGCTCTTGGCAAAATGGTCAGCTTTGAAGTTTGCCTCAGCCAGACTCTCTCATGACATGAAATGCTGCCCATCCAAAACTTCCCCCACAATTCCATTTAGCAAAGGAATTTTTGAGAAGAGTCTTGGAGTTGGCACTTTCAAGTGCTAAGTGTAACCCTGAATTTATAATGCTTTTAAGTCACCACCAGTCACAAGTTCTTTTAGTGTGTGACCTCCTGTTCCCAGCCTGGAGAAACAAAACAGGCCAGGATGGAGTCAGAATTTGAAATCTCTATGAAAGGGCCATGGCCACCTCCAGCTTAGATTTGGGAGGGGGTCAGAGCTGTAGAGGACTGGGTTTGGGTTAGACTTTACTGAGAGATGACACTTTGAGACTAAATCCTGCAAAGATGTTTTCTTTCTGCAGTCTTATTTTCAAAGATGTTGTGGCAACACAGCAAGAGGAAGGTCCTTTCACAAGGCTTCAACCATCTGACCAGCATTAAAATTGCTCTTCTTGGGGTTTTACTTTGGCTTGTGAAGAAAGGGATGTGCTCCAGCAGCTGGTGTTGAATATAGAAGCAGCTGAATTTTAGAGTTGCAACTCTGAAGTAATAGTTTTGATGCTTCTCTAAAATGTGCTGGTTTTAAGTGTCAGTGCAGAGAAATGATCTGTACAAAAGGAACTTGGTGATCTGTAGGCAGTATGGGCTGCAGAGCCAGGACATGCTATGTGAAGGGAGAGGGGGGAAGAAATAAAATTGAAAAAGGGAATTATAGGAAACCAGTATAGGAGCACTTGGTGAGCAGTTCTTTAATAATTTAGGGAAGGTTATACCTGGTCTAACTCAGCATTAAAATAAAAACCATAGGGTAAGAGTTGAGCTGTAACATTCCCCTGTGGTTAGTAGCAAAGTTTATTCCAACAAGCTAATGGGTTTTTTTAGAGATATCTTT
The DNA here is from genome assembly GCA_034336665.1 of Luscinia megarhynchos. NCBI lineage: Eukaryota > Metazoa > Chordata > Aves > Passeriformes > Muscicapidae > Luscinia > Luscinia megarhynchos. The sequence continues at coordinate 4,525,532 of CM067581.1, forward strand.
GGTCTCCTAAAGTCAAACTTGTGGCTAGTTCAAAGTTTTATGGCTGTCTGAGGTACCAATTTTCATTTTCTGTATGTTTCCATACTGTGCAGTTTTTATGGCTACACTAGAATTACTGATGTTTGTGCATACTTACCAAGTTATTTAAATATCCTGGTGACTCTTAGCCCAAAACACACACTCAGGCTCTCCAGGGAAGTCCCTACTACTCTGCACAGTTGACTCATGTGGTATACATTGCTGAACAGATTTGAAGTACAGGCTGAGAACAGAGGCCCTATGCTGAGTGACTAAGATAAATTACAAAAATGGTGTTATTTTCAGGCTACATACAGGGAACTCTGAAGTCAATGAACCTTTGGAAAGATCAACAAATGCAAGATGCTCTTTGTATTTTTTTTTAATTGTTCTCATAGTTTTGGTTATATATTTCTTATAGGTTTGGGGGTTTTTTGCTTTATGTGGATGCAAGGATGGGGCTGTGGATGCAGGGATGGGGCTGTGGATACTGGGATGGGGCTGTGGATGCTGGGATGGGGCTGTGGATGCAGGGATGGGGCTGTGGATGCAGGGATGGCGCTGTGGATACTGTGATGGGGCTATGATGGGGCTGTGGATGCTGGGATGGGGCTGTGGATGCTGGGATGGGGCTGTGGATACTGGGATGGGGCTGTGGATGCTGGGATGGGGCTGTGGATGCTGGGATGGGGCTGTGGATGCAGGGATGGGGCTGTGGATGCAGGGATGGCGCTGTGGATACTGTGATGGGGCTATGATGGGGCTGTGGATGCTGGGATGGGGCTGTGGATGCTGGGATGGGGCTGTGGATACTGGGATGGGGCTGTGGATGCTGGGATGGGGCTGTGGATGCTGGGATGGGGCTGTGGATGCCGGGATGGGGCTGTGGATGCTGGGATGGGGCTGTGGATGCAGGGATGGAGCTGTGGATACTGGGATGGGGCTGTGGATACTGGGATGGGGCTGTGGATACTGGGATGGGGCTGTGGATACTGGGATGGAGCTGTGGATCCTCCTGCAAAGAGAGGCCTCCTGAGATGGTTGCTGAGCTCAGGTCTGGAGTATTGATGGGTATTTGAGTGTTTCTGTGAAATAGATCATAACAGTTACTGTGGCATGGGAATCCTTGTTCAGTGGATTGTCATGTTAAAACTCCCCTAATCTCCAAATAAGTCTGTCTTGAAATGCTAATTCAAAATCAGGATAAATTAGCATGTTGGCTTTCTTGGAAAAAAAAAGTGTCTCCTGTACAAATTTCTCAATCTGGAGCTTTCAAAAAAAAAATAAAAAATACAGCTATTAATATCTCAAAGAAATGAGCTGAGGTCTAACTAATGGTCTTTCAATGCTGCTGGGAACATGGTTTATATTTTTAATTTTATATGATATCAGCAACCACTTCTGGGGGCTGGCACGTACAGTGGGCGAGTCCAGAACATTTCAGAGACCAGCCAGGATTTTCAAAGCAGCTGTAACAGTTTTGACTCCTGGGCACTAAGGAAAAAAATGTTCTTTATGAGCTAAGCCCATCCACAGTGCTTTTTTCCCAGGCTGCCTCGTTTATTCAATAATTTGAGACAGTGTTGGATTAAATTTCATCTTCCAAGCCCTGTCTGCTGAAGTTGCTCACCAGCTCTGTCATTTATCAAGGACACTACATGTGATCCCTGATTTGATTGCTGCTTCTCTGGAAACCACTAACAGAGGGGAAGAGCATAAAGAAACAGGGAGAGGAACAAGAAAGAAAGGAAAAAAATCTGCATTTCTTGGAGGCAAGGAGTTCCTGGCTAGTCTGCTGAGCCCTGCAGTCCCCAGAAGCCAGCTCCTAAACCAGAGTCCTGTCAAAAATGAGTCCTTCCCTAATGTAATACTGAAGGAAGAGTAAATTTACAGCTTGCTCAGGGAGGACAAGAAGCCTTTCTGACATGTCTGTGCTGGACCCACCCTATCTGGTTCTGATTTTTTTTGTTTTGAATGCATCTCCAAACAATCACTGAAGATAAACAACACGAGTAGGGAAGCCTAGCCAAGTGGCTGAAATTACTGAACCTTTGAAGACTAAACACATGCAGGATCAATCTTCCCTGTAGCCTTTTCCTACTGAAACTGGATCATTTCTTGCCGCTACAGGAAAAATTGTCTGGAAATCCCACAAGGCCTCCCAGAAAGACTGCTAATCCCTTACCTGCAGCAAACTCTAATGTGTTTTCCCTCAAACAAGCTTCCAAGCCTTCCTTGATGGGCTGCATTTCTTTTTCTTACCAGTTTAGGAAAGAGTATGGATTAGCCTAATAACCCTTGGGGTCATCCAGAAGTTGTTAAAGCTACTGATGTCTTTGAAAGCCTTGTTCTCTGTAGCAGCCAGAGCTTGTGCTTGGCTTGAGCTTGGCTCCACTCTTACTACCCATAACTTCAGTAATTGAACAAGGAACCTTCCTGTAATGACCTTCATCTGCATTTGCCTAGATCATTTTCAAACTCATAAAGAGGCTGTTTTCAGCCAGGTCACAGAGATGTTTGCCAGTGTCTGTGTGCAGATTTGGGCAGTGCTGCTGCTGTACAATGTACAATGCAGTTACAGTGCTGGCATGGGGAGAGCTCAGCGTTTGTTTCCAGCGCTGGCTTCGTGCAGAGGACTTGCTGCCACGCTCTGCAGTGTCTCCTGAGGTACACTCAGTGAAGCTCATCCATCAATGTGTCACCAATGACTGGAACCCAGCTGAGCTGGATGCTGTACTGCCTGCTGAGAGCAGAGCTGGAGCAGGGAAAACAGACCTGGGGCTGGGCGCAGTGAGCAACCTGTGTCAGATCCTTCTGCTGTGTCAGATCCTTCTGCTGTGTCTGATCCTTCTGCTCTATCGATCCTTCTGCTCTATCTGATCCTTCTGCTGTGTCAGATCCTCCTGCTTCACCTCCCCTCGTGGCCTGTTCTAAGTGGAGGGTGCCACCAGTGTCCAAAATAATTGTGATTGCGACTGCAGTCAGCACTCCTTGGCTGTCTCGTTGGGAATGCTGAGATGCCACTGTTGCTGCTTCAGTTTCCTTTCCTGAGGCAATCTGGGGAGCAGCAAGGCTCCAAACAGTGCTGTGGTGCAGTCCAGAAACTGCCAGAGGTTTGTTAGTGGTGTGTTCCTTTGAGTGCCACATGTGTTCAAACTCATATTACAAACCATATTTATATATTAGGTGAACCAACACGTCTTGGTTCATCCCAGTTCTGGAGCTGGTGATGTACCCCTGCTGCATTAGGAGTTCTTGCAGCAATTGTGTGTTTATTTGTGGGCACTTTTGGCCATCAAACTGTCTCATTCAGCTGAGCTGCAGTTTCCTTGCACAGCACTGTTTAGCATTACAGTGCCTGAACAGGACTTGTGCAGCAGCTGGAAGATTCCAGCAGCAGTCTGACCTACTCTGCTCAGACAGGGCTTGGTCTGACCCTTCTCCCTGCAGCTGTCCTCCCTTTGTTCAGGAGAAGCTGTCCTTGTTCACTGAGAGCAGCCTCTGCCTCTCCAGGCACTGTTCTTCCTTCAGGAACTCATGTCTGCAGTGTTTCCACATTTCCTTCCTGAGCAGGTTCATCCCTTAGTCTTACAGCAAGTTTTTTTTTTTTTTTGGGGGGTTTTTTTTGTTTGGTTTTTTTTTTTTCTGGATGCTAAACCCTGGGTGTCTCCCCCTCAACTGCAGGATGTGTGTATAAATTCTGGGATTGTGTCACTTGGTGCATAGGCAGAGAGAGGTCTGTTCCAGCATCATCTGCTGTCTCGAAAGCACTGTCTAAACACATCAAAGGGAGCACTGGGATGTTAAAGGCTTGGCCACAGTCCCAATCCCTTATGCTCTTCAAGCCCATCCTCCTGGAGCAGCTGCTTGTGGAGCTTCCACCAGGTGCCTACAATGAGGATTTGACATGGTGCCATTGGCACTCAGCCCCCAGCATTATGGTCTAGAAAAAGAAGCAGAGGCTTAGTCTTGCTAAAGCAGACACTTTCCAGGTACTCTCGTCTTAATCCCTCTGTCTGTCTTCTTTATCCCAAAGAACTGGGAAAATCATGATAGAATTAAAATGGGATTTGCTTGCTGCAAAATCCTGAGCAGCTGTCTCCTCAAAAGCTGCATATTTTAGCAACTCTTCTGTGATGGTCCAAGAGGTTGGTGGTGAGATGCAACTGCTGTTTTTTGATAAGGACCTTTCATATCCATCTCTCTTTGTGCTGTCAACTTCCAGTCTCTGATTTCCATGAGAGAGAATTCTAGGTGAGTTAAACAAGAACCATGTCAAAGATTTCTGTTCTTCAAAAGTTTGAGACATAGAACAGAAATTCCTTATCAACTACCCTTATCTTCAAAGCTAAGGGAAGCAGATGGAGAATGAAGGCACAGGGATCATATTGGTCACGTTGGATCAGATCAAATATCCATCTAGCCCTTGGTCTTGTCTCTGTCAGTGGCCAGGAGCTGATGGCTGGGGAAAAGTGTGAGTAAAAAGGCAAGTGTGTAGTAATACTTCTGACTACTCTGCAGGCCTGAATCCAGCAAGCTGTGGCTTAGGCATGCCCTTAGCTGTGAGCTGATTTTATTCTTCTTTTTAGCCCTGAGTGGGTTTTTCTGTAGCTTGCTCAAATCCTTTTGTGAACCTGTGAAAAATTTGGTCAAGGGCAATGTCCTTGGGATGATGTTACAGTGCAAGGTTCATGGCAAACACTTACACAGCTTCACTGCCTGCAGTGTGCAAGAGCAGTTTTCTGCCACAAACTCTGTGGTCTTGGTCAAGGCATTTTGTTTCCCTTTATGTAAAATGGGGTTTTATGTATTCCTGTTTCACAGGGAATTGGGAGGATAATATGTAGAGGTTGTTCAGATAGTAGGGTTGAATGATTTATAGAAACATATATTAAATTAAGCAATTTGGTTTTAATCTCATTCCTTTCTAACTTCTAACAGCCCAAGCCATTAAACCAGGCTGTCTTTCTTTTAATTCTTTTTAATAAAAGCACAGACATATTTCTACTGTCTTTATTATGCCTAATATTTGTGCTGGACATGCTCTTAATATGGATTTTCCAGTGTTAAAATCCAAAATACAGGATGCTATTGTACCTTGAATGGGATATGATTAAAAAGCACTGCAAAGTTAAAGATTTCTCAGGAATTCACAGTCCTTGTCACATTCAAACACGAGATTCCCTCCATAGCAGAGTTCAAGAGGAGTCTGGTGTTTTCCTGATTAAGGAGTCTGAATGTCTCCTCTCCTCAGGCTGAAATGTTGATCTCCAGAAAGGAGGGAAGAGAGAGGAGAGGAATAAATTCTCCAGGTCTGTCCTGGTAGGTGGAATGTTCCTCAGGGTGGGTGACACCTGTGAAATGGTTGAATTGAGTTTCATGAAACATGAAACTGTTGCCTTGTCAGCTCTGTTCATGCAGAGCAGAAACTCTGAAAAGGCTGATTTATCCATGTCTTCTGTTCTCTAAAAATGAAAAATCATTCCTGCACCTTTTCATTTGTAACTTCATGGAACTCCACATGTGTGGCAGAAATTAGATCATCTAATTGATTTATAGTCAATCAGTGACTGTAAAGCCCTTGCATTCCTCATGAGCAATTTATAGAGGTCTGAAAGTTCACCCCCTGAGCTGCAGTGGAGGCTTTAGCCTGGCTAAAGATGAAGATTTGGAAATAGGGAAACAAAGGTGATATGGATTATTTGGTTTTTTTCTTTATTGCTGCTAGTGCATATTATTATGCTATTGGAAGCTTTTGCTGTTGCTTCAGTTTTGATCACTTAAACAATTAACAATTTGTGCAGAATTAGGAGTAATCTCTGCATCTTTCCAGATCTGCTGTTGGAAAATATTGGAAGAAGCAATTACAACCCCAACCTCCAAACAACCTCAAAATAATCTCTTTCTGGAAAAAGAAACAGGGAAAAGGAATATATATGCACTGGTGTAGCAGCAAGCATCAGTTTTGGCTCCAGCCACACAGATGGGTTTGGTTGCTTGGTGTTCATCCCCTGTTGCCAGTTATATCTTGTGAATTTCCAGTTATCATCATCCACACACAAAACCCCACAACCCTTAGTTATTAATTCCCCCTTCCCACTGACCTGGCTCTCCATAAATCTTGGGCCTGGAATCTTTCTTCCTTTCTTCTCCTCCTGCTTCCACCTCTTTCTCTCTTTTTTTCTCTTTTAAATTAAACACATTCCAGAGAGAGGCTGGGAGCTGTTAGGAAGCTCTGCATTGATGGGGTTTCCTTTGGGATGTGCAGGCTGGTGAGATTCCTGCCCTGCTCCTCCAGCCTGCAGCAGGGATAAGGGGAGGCATCAGCCTGTGGCATCCAGCGCTCCCTGTTCTGCTCCAGAACCACTTTGGCATCCTGAGTTCACCAGGAGAAAGGCACTAAAAATAAGGATAAACCTATACCAAAATCAAGATATGTGCAAACTACTATTGTGACTCTTTCCTCAAGGGGCCTGATATTTCATCACAGAAGGAAATTAGATTAGTTTGACGTGATTTGTTCTGGACAGATGTATGTTGACTGTAAATTATTTGTTTGTTATCTTCCAGGTGTTTATAAATAGTCTGTTTTATTTACTGCTTCATTTTTTCTGGGTATTTATGTAAAAATGGCTGGCTTCTAATCTCTATTTTCAATGATAAGCATCATCCTGCCCTTCTACCCAGAGGATCACAGGATAGCCTCCAGAAATTCTTGAAGATGTTCCCCAGTCACTCACCAGAACATACTCTAAGTGCTCTCAAGATACTGTGGCTCGCATAATCAGAAACTTCAGAATTGCTTTGATAAATCAATAATTCACTAATTAGCAAGATTTTTTCCTTTGGATGCTATGTTTGTGAGAGACACATTGCAAAACTTTTCATTTCTAAACTTTGTGCACTACCTTGGTCATGCCCAGAAACTCAACCTCCCAACTGGGTGAGTCTGAGTATGGATTCCCCCACACCCAGAGAAGAAACTATAAAAGAAGCTGGGAAACTGGAAAAAGGATCTTAAGGACTGATTGAAGTCAACCCAAGTATGGCAAGAGAAAGCCCTGGGGTTTTATGTAGTGCAGGCCCAACTGAGAAATAAGGCAGGGAAGCAGCGGATATCCCACCTATTAATTTTGCACTTTGTGTTTGAGTTTACCAGATTCCTTTAGCTGTAGTGCTTTAACACAATAAGTGGTGTAAAATGTTTTAACTTTCTCAAAGAAGCCCAAATATTTTTAGCAGATGACTTGATGTCTCGTGCCAGTGAGCGTGTGCTTCAGTCTCTGTGCAATTTCCCTTTGACAGAGTGCCCAGTCCTGCAGGAGAACAGCTGAAGGCACAAAGTAATTTGATCGAAATTTTAAGACATCTTGAGGGATCTAAGGTTTGTCCCATCAAGAAGAGCCACTTTTCACCTTTCCCTCACTTCTGCCTCTTAAAAATCCATAAGGAAGAAGAAGAAAAAAAAATTCCCCAACCCTTAATTTATATTTAGAAGCTGACTGTTTTCCTTGAATCCCTTTCTGGCTCAGCCAAACTCAGAGGCCAGGCTGACAGCTGTGAGTTTGTACCATCAATTTCCATGTCCATGTTCCTCAGATAATTACCTGAGGGAGCAGGTTTCCAACCACAGCATGTGGCCCACGGCCAGGGTGATAGGATCTGGCATTGTGTGGGAAGAAGGGTCAGTGCAAATCAAATATGAGCCCCATTCCCACATGAAAAGGAAATAAAACCTCCACGTGCAGGCATGTGGAGAAGCTTCTCCTTAGTCCCTCAACTTATATATATCCAAGCAGAAAAAATAATGCTGGCAAGGAAATCCAGCTGTGTTTATTGGCCATTCGGTGCCCAGCAGGTCTCAAACTCCTCCGCGCTGGTTTTTCATTAAAGCTGTGCTGGAAACCCCGGCAGCCTGCTTGTTTTAGGAGCTGAAAATCTTCTGCATGCTGGAGGCAGGAATAAAAGTTTGCAGCAAAGAACATGAAAGGGAAAAGATGACATGGCTGTGAGCAGCTTGGGTGGAAAGCTGAAAGCTCCCCACGCAGGCAGTGCAGAAACAGGTTCCTCCAGGCTGCAGGAGCTGGCTTGGAGGTCTGGCTTGAGGGATGGGAGTCAGCCACACTTTGAGCATGGAGAGAGGCCAGGGTGACCACCTTGGCCTTCAAAGTCTCACTTTCAGGTGCCTAAATTCAGGCAGTAAGGCCCCCACTTGCAGTGTGGGCAGGGACTGTGTTGCAGAGAGTGCTGCTGCAGGGGAGCAGGCCAGGCTGAGGGATGGGGGCAGGATATACCATTGTGTCCTGCCATGCTGCTGAAACTCAAACTGTTAGGGATGAGTCCAAAACCCCCATGTTCTGTTTGTCCAGGTGTCCTGGTTTGAAGGACAGGTGTCTGCTGACAAAGGCAGAAGTTTTCCTTTGAAGTAGAGACCTTAATTCCACTCCCCCCAAGTATTATAAATGTTTGAATCCAAGACTCTGAGGCAGAGATAAGGGGGTAGGAATAACAGCTCCTTTACTAATATATCTAACCTTACAGGCAGAAACAACAGCAGTTGTTATAACTACCAACAGCACAGAACAGATAACTCGGTCCCAGTCCTTTCTTTAGCTGTGGGCACACTCTCTGCCCTCGGTCCCGGTGCCCCAGACAGAACAAAGCCCGGCAGCTGCAGAGAGGCGGGAGCGCAGGCGGGAGGGGCGGCAGCGGCCACGCCGGTCTCGGGTAGAGCGGCCGGAGCGGCAGCTCCTCGCTCACCGTCTGTGTCCGGGTGATCAGCTGTGTCCGCACAGGCAGGAGCTGCAGCGGGGCAGGTGCAGGGCAGGTGATGGCAGAGGGTGGCTCTCCTGCGTTCGGCCGCGTGGCTGCAGACGGGGCGTCCTCCTCCCAGCTCACCGGAAACACGAGTCCCTCCTCTGGAAGCACGAGAGCCCCTCCACCAGCCCAGCTCTCACCTACCCCTTTTGTCCAGAGTCATCAAAAGTTCTGGGTGTAATGCAGCCAGCTCCATTGGCATGATAATGGGAAAAATTCTTTAAATTTACACAGTAATAGAAAAAACAGTTAACTCCCAACACCAGGACATCAACCTTATTGTCTGGTTCCTTTTTGTCCTGGTTTGAAGGACAGGTGTCTGCCAATAAAGGCAGGAGCTTCTCTTTGAAACAGATAATGTAAACCCCCTTCCTCCAAGTTATTATAATTTTCAAATTAAGGGGCTCTCAGGCAAAGATATGGGAATTAGGAATAACAGTTATTTACTAGGAAAATTAAAATAGAAATACAGTATTACAAAGAACAATCCCAAAACACTGCCAGAGTCAGAATCCAACCTGACACCCATCAGTCAGTCAGGGTGTTGGCAGCAGTCCCATTCAATGGTGGCTGCATCCTCCTGCAGTGGCAGATGTGGTTCAGCTGGAGCAGTGCTCCTGTAGAAGGTGCAGTTTTCCTCTGAAGGTCCAGGGATGATGTAGAAAGGTCTGGCTTTCCTCTGGAATCCAGTGGAAAGAAGGTTCCTTGGTGTCCAAAATCTCAGTTTTTATCTGGGTAGGAAAGGCTTGGCTCCTCCCCTGGCTGGAGCATCTCCCATTGGATGATGTAATTTTATCAGCCATGCACTGGGACTCACTGGGCCAGCAGCAGATGATATCTCCTGGAGGGAGGATGGGCTGTGGGAAAGATAAAGATGATTGCCCCAGCTGGTTTAAAGATGGCCCATTAGCAGATAATATGTGCCAGGAGATCAGGGTCACTGCCCCAACTGGCTCCAACAGATGGGGATAGAATACATATTTCTGGCAACATCTTGTATTGCAACCCAAGAAACTTTCCTACAAACAAGAACAACCCAGCTTCCACCACCAAATTGTTTCATTAGCTTGTTCAACAAGCAGCCCTCAGGGGCTCATCTGTGACCATCCCCAGTGTCAGTCTGCCAGAATTGCTGGATTTGGATGTGTGTGGGATGGCTCTGTGCTAGCAAGGGACCTGCAGGTGTGGTCACCAAGGTGTCCCTGTGTCCCATGGGCTGCAGGACAGAAGAGCTCGAGCAGCACAGACTCCTGTCCCAGCTGCTGGGTTTACCTCCAGGCAGTGTCACTTGTCCCACCCTGGAGAGTCACAGACCCCAGCCCTGCTGAGGTGCCTGTGAGTCAGCTGTGGATGCTCTTGGGAAGTCAGGAATTCTTCCCATGCAACAATTCCAGGGGGTGTAATCCAAATGGCTATATTTAGGCATTTGAACCACAACTCACTGAGTGCCCCCAGTGTAACAGAGCAGAAGGAGTGTGAGGAAGTAGCAAAGTATTTGTCCCACATAAAGACTAAATATCCATTATCAGCAATCTCTTTGGCCTGCTGCTCTGTTGTTTCTTTCCCTCTGGAGATTTGGCAATTGGATTGATTTGCTGCCTGACTCACTGTCTTAGATTGAGATACTGAGAATTGCTGACAGTATTAATAAAATTAGCATTAGGGAGGATGTTTGAACATTTGCCTTTGACGTTTTTAGGGGAGAGAGCTGACATTTAGTCTAAGTTAAAAAGTTGCTTAATTGCCTTTTTTTTTTCCCCTGACCAAAGTCTGTAGTTTTCATATGAAAACTTAGTCCAGAACTAAGAATTTCAGATTGCAAGTTTTGGTCTTTCTTTTTGCTGAGAACCCCTGATTAGTTAAGAAAGCACAAGATATTTAACAGTGTTCTTGGGAGAAATATTTTCATAAAACCACAAAATACATGTACAACTATCTCCTGCAGTATTGTTTTATGATAGTGAGGATTATTTTGCTCTATCTTAGGTGACATAAAGGTCAAACTGAAATAATAGTCTTAATGTCAAAATCTAAGGACAGACAAATAATTTTCAAGAACGGTTTGCATCATTTCTTTTAAATGCAGTTGCCTGGTCTTTAGGATTTGTGGTTAACTTTTGCTCCCTGTGGGAAATGACTGAATTGAGGAGACATTTGTTTCATGTCATGACTGCTCTTTATCTCTCACTCTGCACTGTTTTCACATGGTACAATTAATCCCCAGGGACCAGCAGCAGGCTGAGCTTGGGTTTGCTCTGGTCAGCAAAAGGATCATTTTCCAGCAATCATTAGAGGCAATTTTCAGTAGCCCCTAAAGGTTTTAATTGGGGTGGTTGTTATTTTGTGCTCTTTGCCTGACAAGTGGAGCTGCCTGATGTCACTGAGAGTCTTCTTGAATATTCCCTTTCCATAACCCTTGGAGCAAAGTGTCAGAGCTGCTGCCACTGAGCAGTGTCCATTGTAAGGTGTGGAATAGTGTGAAAGATCTCCCATGTGTTAACTCTCATTTGTGGGTAGGATCCTTTTAGAGGATGGTGCAAATAATTGCAGTTGAAGAAAGTCCAGCTGTGCTGCAGTCAGGGCACTGCTGCTCACCTCCCTGCCCTGTCTGTCTCCTGCTGCCCTCATCCCTTGGCTGGTGGGAATACAAGTTTTTGGGGTGGAACTGGCCTTACTTTGTGCCTGTGTTGCTGGCTGTGTGCTGCCATCAGCAGAACCAGTTCCTCTTCAGGGGAGTTTTCTGTGGGGGAATCCAGCAGAAAGCCCGTGCCAGTCACAGCTGTACATGTGTGCGGTCGAATTCCCACTGCCTTTAATGAAGAGTGAGTGCCAGAATCTAAAACAACTTTTCCTGCTCTCCTGTAGACAGCATTGCCTGTTTCCATCCCACAGAAAATTGCTATTCTCTTATCCATTTTTCCCTTTCTCTGACTGCAAAAAGTATAAATTATTTTAGTGCAAAAATTTTGGAAGGTTTTCTCCCTCTTCCCCATTTCCTGAAAAGCTTGCATACAGAGTGAGACACTCATAAGCTTTTCCGAGATAAGAATTTAATTTATTTATGCTTCATTGTTCCAGGCATGGCTGCAGACTGGTTTGGAAATTTGCTGTTCCAACTTTAACAGGTCACTGCATGGAAAGGAGCAGCTGGATTTTCCTCCAGAGCAGCCGTCAGCTGTTGGAAATCTCTTGATACTTCCCTGGCTTCTCCAGATTCAGCATTAAGTTCTCCTTCCTGTAACAGGAATTATGCTACGTGCTGTAGGCTCTTCAAACTAGAAAAAGGAGGAGAGCACAGGAGGGGAATGCAGCAGATGCTGGTGGGGCTGGCAGAGGCCACACCATTGCTCTGACTCTTTTTCACCTTCATAAGGTCAAGGTGTAGGAGAAAAACCCTCCCTAAATCCAGCATGTCACAATCTGTCTGAAGTGGCTCCAGCAACTTCTTAGCTCAGGCAAGTGGGCAGTGAGTCCAAACTCCAGAAATGTGAACTACTGCAGAAATGTGAACTACTCCATGCTTTTACTGCTTTTCCCTCTTGCCTCTTCCTCTCTTAGAAAGTGCCTCCTCCGTGGTGTATTCCAGAGTTCCAGGGTGGCTGAGGGATGGAGGCAGCAGCCCCATTTCCCGTCTCACAGGGCTGCAGGGCAGCAGGATTCTGCTGGCTGCGCTGAACTTGGTCCCGATCTGCTCAGATAGAATGACCCAGATGTGAAATCTGTGTGATGACATCTGCAGGAGATGTAATGCAGCCAAGTAACTTTGCCATGAGAACAATTTCACTGTTGCTTGACTTTCTTTTAGATTACAATGACGAAAACATCATATTGCATTAAGTAGTACTTAATTAATGTAAGCCATGAGAGAGAGAAATTCAAGCAACTTGCTCCTCTGAGCTGGGTGTTTTACTGAGAGCTGAGCCAGAGTGACATAACTGGTGACTTTTTTCAGAAGTTGAGCTGTTGGTTGCCTCTTGTCTCAACTTTACTGAAATTTGTCCTTCAACACCAGCTAAAAAAAAAATTGAGAGCAGGTTTTCTGCTTGATCTTTCACCTTCTTTGTATCAGAGCCCTCATCAGACTGCTCCTTGCTCTGAACTTGGTGCTGTAATTTGTCAGTCCTGAATGTCTCAAGGTTGGGGCAAAGCTGTGGGATGGAAACTGCACATGCAAGAGTGTCCCAAGGCAAGCAGAGCTGCAGGCACTGGCAGCTTACAGTCCTTCACCTCTGAGGGAGCTGACTGATGGACATTTTGCATAGTCACAATCCATAGAACTTTTTTTCACGTAAGTAAAACTGATGATGGGAAGAAAAAAAAGTGAGAAGGGGAAAGAACAGGGGAAAACACCACACAGTTGCCACTGCTGGTTATCAGAACTTGCAATTTATGTCCTGTGAAAAACACTGGGAAATAACTGAAAGTCAGAAGGGAAGAGTTACTGGCCATGACATCATTAACTCAGTTAATATAAAACACTATATGCTCACAATGGGAGATTTGTTTGCTGAGCTGCTGGTAAAAGGAGTGGATTCTGCCTGGTATAAAATGACATGGTTCCACTTGGACATGTCAAAATATTCACTGGCCTTTGGTGTGATTTCATCCAGACCAGGAGATCCTCAGCTCTCTGAGATTAGTGTGACCTTTTCCCCTTAGCCTTTCTGGTGAAGAGACAAGAGAGAGGATATAAATTTGGTTGTAGGACACAAGGAGCCTGAAGATACTCAAGATGAAGTTTCAGATCCTTTTGATGCGACGTTGGCCATTTTCAGGCAATTTTTCTCTTCCTTATGTTCTTAACTCTGAGCCATTCATTAAAAGGGAAGAAAGAAAAAGCAGTTCCCTCTCTAGCTGAGGCACTTAATCATGTTTGGAAGATCCGCAGATCAGCCCTGAGTGGCTGTGGAGTCTGAGGCTGGGCTCTCTCTGGGGGATATTAGCGCTCATCGTTCGCACATCAAGCTTCCGTAATGACGAGTGGAATTATCAGAGAAAATCCCCCTGAACTCGTGGCTCTCTTTCTGTGCAGTTAGACTCCAATTCACAAAATAAAACAGCTGGATTAGCACAGGCAAGGCCAAGTTGTCTGAGGGAGGCATGCATCACGTCCTGTGAGCAGAGCAGGCGTGGCCCAAGCAGCATTTTGGGGTTTGTCTGACTCTGAGGTTGTCTTGGTTTGTGTGGCAGGTCTTCACAAAAACCTCCTCAATAATGGCTGTTCCTAGAGTTCCTGTCAACAGCCTTGTATGACTTGTGACTTTATGGTAGAACTCTCCTTCTGAAATTCAGTGTGCTCACAACCTCCCATGTCTTGGCCAGTGCTAATCATAATCACTCGTTAATTAAAAAACGGTGAGGGAAATTGGTAGGCTGCTATAGAGTGAAATATTCCATGGACATCTGGAGTTAGATGCATATATCCAAGGGGTGTGAAATAAGAAAGCAATTGTCTGTGTCCCCAGGGAGCTGTAACCCTGTCAGTAATATTATTTTTTGTCCAGAGAATGTAGCAGGAAGGATGCCTTCTCCTTGGAAAAGAATGGACAGCGTTGGTATTGAGGTAAAGGATCCTCCTACCCCCATGAGGGGGTGAGAGCCAGGACAAGGTGCCTTACTCCAGGCTGATGTGAGTGCAGCCCAGCAAACATGGGCAGGAGGTGGCTGGGCAGGTGTTTAACAACCTAAAATATCAACCAAGCTTCAGAGTTTAAAAACATGTCATCTACCCTCCACAATGAGAATTCCAGATGCATTTCCATCCTGTGATTTTCAGTTAATCTTCCACTGGCTTGTGATTTCTGAGGAGCTGCAGATTGAACCCAGGCATGCTAGCTAAGCTGAATTTCTGAGTGGTAGGGATTTTTAATGTTTGTTTATTTGTTTTAAAATATTTTTTTCCTTTGAAATTCCTTCAATACCAAAGGGTAAATGGATTCTTGGGCACTAATTTAAGATATTGCTACTAATAATAACCTAATGCTTGCTGTTTGTTAAAAGCTGAGAATCAGCAGTGATGAAAGATGAAACTGCCCCAAGTTTCCTGGCAAAAGTAATGCAGGCAAATATTTCAGAGGTCATTTCAACTTTGAAATTTGCTTCCTCAGAGATTGTGCTGTGGTAAATTTGCCTTCTAGATGTTATCAGAGAGGCATTGGAATTTCATAGTAACTGAAAGAATTTTAGGATGTAGAGTTTGGCTGTTGGAGATATCCCTGTCCTGCTGTTCACATTAACCTTGCTGGTCTTACAGGCAGTCACTGTGCAGGCCAGGTCCAGCCTTTCCCAGTCTACATCTTACATCTCAAGCTCAAAGTCTTCTGCTTGTCCCCATTCACTGATAACACACTTGACTCTTGTCTTAATTTATCTGTTGGCTCTTCAATAAGCTTATGTGTTTTTTGGGTTTTTTAAAGTAAACATAACCCCAGGCTTGCTTGTGCATTAATTGACTTTGCAAGTTAAATAGTGCTCTCTTATTTAACAGCAAGGCTGCAGGAGCACCAAGAGACCACTCAGAGCAGAGCCCTCTGTGGGCATGGAACAAACTCACAGCTACAGCAGGACCTGCCAGGCAGCAGCTTCTGCAGCCCTAAGCATTCTTTTTTTGCAGCATGGGAATAATGGAGACTCTGAAAAAAGGCTGCATTGGTGGATGCTACAGCTCAAGGGCAGCAATGTAGGAAAACAATTACCTTTTAGGTTTTCTGTGCACCTTTTTATACTATCCTAATTTTGATATTGTATAATTCTTGCATAGCATAAAACTCCTGTTGCTTTTGGTTCTTAGATGAGTTCAGCTGTTTCAAATTTATCTCCTGTTCATAGTCTGGAATTCTGACCTGTGTCTTGCTGGGTGGAGCAGGAAGGCTGTACCTAGGCACTGGTAGGAAATTTATTTGTGATTTTATTTTCAGCTCAGCTGAATCTGGCAGCATCTTGAGAACAGCTATTGATGTGTTGTGCTCCTGCAGCTGGTGCCTCTCCTTGGGGTGTCTTGGACCTCAGGGAGAAGGAATCAAAATCTCTTTTCATTGGTAAATCAGGGCTTGTGTGGAAGCTTGGCCTGGGAGAATGTCCTTTTGCAGAGGCTGTGAGAGCAGGTGGCTTGTTCTCCACAAAGTCATCAAGTGGCTGCTCTGATCTCAGCTCAGAAATGAAGTGCCTGTTTCTGTGAGAAGGTGAAAATACCCCAGGATATGGTCAGATTTCTAAGTTTCAACACCTACTTACTCTGTTTCTTTCCTTATCTCCCTCCAGCAGTCATAAGTCATGAGGAACACCTTTTTTCATGGAATTGAGCTGCAGGTTGAAAACCCCTCTGCAGTAGATTGTGAGCAGGTTGCTGCTTTGGCTTTTCAATTTATATCACTGAAGACAAATTTTATTAGTAAAATCTTGGGCAACTCAGCAGTGGATTTTCAGGCTCTGACTGGGTGCCTGGAGCTGCATTTCTTTGAAATGTCTTCTAGAGGAACTGCAGCTGTATAAATGGATGAAGACTGTGGAAAGAAACTATAAATATGGCTTTATTAAGGTGGGTTTTTAAATCAAAGTGACTTTTTGAAATATTTTAATGAACCCTAAAAACTATTTTGCAGCTCTTTCCAACAGTTATGTTACTTTCCAGCAATGGAAGAGGAGGGGAACATTAGTGAGGGAACTGTGGCCATTGCATCTGTGGCAGTGGAAGGGGCAATGCATTTTCCATGGACTTGGCTGGACAGAAAACTTAAAATGTCCAGGGGCTAGAATGCCTCTTCTGCTCCTAATTTTCATGGTGTAAATTGTAGCCAGGTTTCACAGGGATAGAGAGATATCACTGGGATGGTGTTGTGGAGTGAGGAATTTTGGGGCATTTGAGACATTTCCTGTTGCCTTGCAGCTTTTTCAATGGGCAGTGGTGGATTGTGCTTTACCAGGAATGTGACAAACCTACTCAATGTATGTTTTCCTTGCTGGAATTAAATTGAAAACAACAATTTAGCACATAAAAAATGTGCAAGAGTTGCTTGGTGGTGGTTCAGTGCCTTCTATTCCCCTCGTGTTCTTGTCCCAGAGAGTTTAGGATCTGTGCTTAAGCACACATGACAGATTTCAGAATTCCACAAGCCAGCTGGTCTTTGGTGTTGGCTGTCCTGGGAGTTCATAGTGGGCTCAGTAAGCACCACTGAACTGTGCTTCCTCAGCAGCTGGGAGCTGTGAAACTCCATGTTGGGGCTTTACATCAGGAAAGACACGTCCATTCCAGCTTAAACACACATCTCCACATCCCAGTGACTCCAAACCTGGCTTCAGAGAACTCCAAAGGGACTTGGATAGAAACAGGCAGAGAGTGGAGCAGGGATAGGTGGAGGGATATGGGTGCTCATTGGAAGGTCAGGCTAAACCTCTGGCAGTTCTGTCCTTGCTTATTCTCCACCATAACACTGTGACTTTGAGAAGAACACTGGGCAAGGTTCCTCACTGAAGGCCAAGCATGAAGGAAATCATCCAGAAAGCTGCTCAGTGGTATTCCAGAGTGTAGAAATGGCTGTGATGGAGCAGTTTTCCTCTGGGTGTGTGCACAAGCACACATCTGTGTAAATGAATGTACAAGGAAAGGCACTGGAGTGCATCATGCAGAGGTGGTCTGAGCTGGGATTTCCATTTTCAGCAGAGCCTGGTGTGGGGATATTTGTAGTGACTACAGTGTTCTGTTTGGGGAGGCAGAGGTGTTCCAGATACATGGTACCATCGTGGTAAAAATGCTTTTGGCACAGAGGGAACCACCTCTCCTTCAATTCAAGTGTCACATTTTACCCGCCTGCAGTTTCCTGCTTGTGTGTTTTGGCTTTTGCCCAGCACCTCGGGCTATGTGTGCTCATCTGGTTTTGATAAAACATTGAACTTAGACAATACATCTTCTTGGACATTTCTTCCTGTTAGATTCAAGTGTGATACAAAGCAACCAGCACTTGATCAGTAGCAGACACTGTTTTTATCAAGCATTGTTGGATGTTCATTAGCCATGAAAGGACTGTAGAGAAAACTTGCCACAGGACAGGTTGGTGCTTCTCCTTCCTCAGCCACCTCAGTGGCTGCCTGTTGGGTGCTCTTTTGAAGCCCATGTTCACATACCAGGCTATAATACCCAAATTATTTGGCTAGTGTTTATCTTGCCTCTTTTATTGTCTTGTTAGTGTGCTAAGAGAGATAAAAATGCCCATGAGATTTTGAACAGTGGCAGATGAAAGGGAGTAGTAACCTCATTAAAAATCATCCCCTCATCCTGACATTTAGGCAGCATTTGAGAATGCAGTGCAGTAAAATGTTGGGTGCAAAGATGAATAAAAATAGCATTTCTCATGGTGTGCCCAAGGGGCACATGTGACCTCTGATATGCCTGTGAGTCACTCAGTGTGTACCACGCTTCATATCCCTGATATATGCACGGAAAGGATGTGCCACATCCATGTTTATTAGACAGTGAGCTAAGATGTGAAGAATGGCATTTATCTCACTGAAGTTCATCTGTCTGCCTGTCTCCTTTTCACCAGTCACCTGGGCTGCCCTTGCAGGGGGAGAAGGAGGGATATCTCCAGAGGCTGAGCATCCCTGATTAGCATGGCTGCCAGGTACACCAGAGGCTGCTGTGTCACCACATGGGGTTAGTGGTGCTCAGTGAGCTTGGCATGGCTGCTGTGTCCCTGTGCTAGCACCATCCCTCGTGGAGGAATTGCCTAAATTCCAGTCCCAGGGGAGTTCTGCCTTCCAGCAGGGCACAGGAGCTGCTGCTGGGGATCCCTGGTGTTGAGCCAGGACAGCAGCACCCACAGCCCTTCCTGTGCTGCTGAAGGTTAGTGTCCAGCTCACAGCTCTTCCAGCAGGAGGGAAATGGGTGGCACTCCATGAAAACCTTCTGGATAAGCTGCTCCTCGTGCTGTTGGGAAGCCTGAGTTCCACAGGCAGATAAAAGACACTAGGCTTGCAGAGCAGCATGGTCAGAGGCTTTAGCCTGACCCCAGGCTCTGACATGTTTATCCAGCATGAGGCAGGCTGGAGGCACTCATGGACCTCTTTGTTCTCAGCGTTTTTATCTCTTCATGTCTCATCTCCCTTCCTTCCCCCAGTGGACTGAGATGAAAGTTGTGTGCACCCCTCTGCAAGCTGCCTCAGAAATCCAATTTAAATACCTCATCTTGGAGCATATGGGAGGGTTGAGCCATTGAAACTATTCCACTGGAGGGTTACAGTCCCAGAGGTTTTTTTTTGTCTTGTTTCTGGGATTATGGATATTCAAATCTGAGATTGAACACTTAAACTTTTATGGGAAAGGCTGGTAGAACTTAATGGGCACTTTGGTTTTCAGGAGATTTTACTCAATGTGGAACTGAGTTTTGCCATCTTGCTGCAATATTATACTCCAATAAATAAATGCAGTAGAATCCTATTTAATTTGTATGAGTTGCACCCCCTAAAATCCTCTAGGCCATTTGAACAGATTACAAGCCAAACCCCAGAGTTTTCCCTCAATTTTCCAGCTGTGCAAATCCATCCTTGGATATTAAAAAAATACT
This sequence comes from Luscinia megarhynchos, assembly GCA_034336665.1. Lineage (NCBI taxonomy): Eukaryota > Metazoa > Chordata > Aves > Passeriformes > Muscicapidae > Luscinia > Luscinia megarhynchos. The sequence goes on from CM067581.1 coordinate 4,544,926, forward strand.
AAGTCTCATTATATATTTTTTGTCTCCTGCATCATGACCAATTTGCTAGAAAAATCAAAGATCTGGTTCTTGGAATGTTGTAACTAATAAGTGTTTTCTTATTCATATCTTAATCCTCAGAAGCAGGAGATAACTCTCAAAAATAAGGAGCTGCCTGCAGGTTTCTCAGTGAACTGAAATACCTGATAGAGCTTCATTAAATCTGTCTCCAGGTCCAGGGATTAGAAGGCAGCTGACAATTTTCATTAATGATATGTAGGATGAGGGGGAAATCCAACTTACACTGCCTGTATTGGTTGTTGTGATGATTGAAATGTGGTTTTATTTTTGCCTTTATCACATATACATGGAAAAGAAGAAACACATAGCAGAGGTTCCATTTTTTTGAAGTGTCACTCATCTGAGCCATCTCCGGTGTAAAAAATGAAGTTGCTTTTACAGAAACCATACAAAACCATTGTCAGGGCTTATATGAAATACTGTTGTGTCCTAATAATAACTTCTAGCTGAAAAATCTTGGCATCCTGCAGCTTAGGAAAGGGTTTTAAAATTCACCTTCGGTTTTTGGGCAACAGGCAAAACATGTGGCTCTGTTTAGGAGCTATTTTCGTTAAAGCTTGACAATGCAGGATGATAAAATACAGCTGCATTGTTTAAACTTTCAATTTAATTTCTGGTTTGGGGTCCAAGCTGTTTCATCAATATGGCGCCATTCATTTCAAAACAAAGCCCTTGGAAGGGTCTCCATTCCCCCACCATTGATCAAGAGGGTGTTAAAATGTAGAGCCTAATTATATTCCTAGCCTGTTTGGAATTCCAAAATTGGATTTTTATAACTGTCAAATTTGCAATCAGGGTAACTTTCCATGACAATTAGTCAGAATTATTAGTACTTTTCTTGCCAGGGAGTTATAACTAATGGTGGTGGCTCACTTTTCAAGGCTCAGTAAGTGTCAAAGGCAACATATATCTTACAGAAGAGCCATTTGACTGCAAAATTGTCTGCACTGAACTGCACCCGAGCCTCTACTACTGTTACAGTCATTTTTATCAGTCCTCTAGGGCTGAGTTGTGGCTACAACCTCTACTGCAGGCTCTGCACATAGAATTAACCACTGGCTTCTGCCTTGCTGCAAGATGGGACTCAGGAAATTGTGACATGAGGAAGTTCATCCTTGAGTATTTCACCTCAAGCTTGCCTTGGTGAGGGCTGGTACTCAAAAAGCTGCTGATTTTGGTCAATTATTGCTTTGAATATTTAAAATGGGCCGTGCAGAAACGTCTGTACAACGTGTCTGAGGAAGGCTAAATCCTCTCAGCCTGATACCTGACTGGCAGCTAAAGCTCCTGTCTGTGTGTGAGGCTGGGTTTGTGCTAAACTAGAGATGTTTGCCCAGGTGGAAATTCCTTCTTAGTACAGCTCTACAAGTGTGATACAAAATATTCAAGGGGAAAAAATAAAGAAAAAAACAGGTACAACAGCAAGGAAAGGCAAACCCAAAGACATTAAAGCTGAGGTATCCAGCCCATGCTGTACTTTTCAGACCCCTGGTTCCTCAGTCTGAATGCTGGTGCATGAGGGCATTTGCTCACAGGAGAGCAAAAACTGGCAGAAAAGAACAAACACTGACTCTTGCCTCCTGTACAACATCAATTTTTGAGGCATCTGTTCAAGATGCTGATGACCTTCTGCTGATATCAACAAACTTTTGTCATCAGCTTCAAGCTTTAGATGGAGCAGTAACTGTGAGAGCAGCCTGGCCATGGCAGGCAATGACCACATCTCCATCCTTAAATGAGCCTCAAATCACCCCTCCATGTGCCAGCTCCTCCTCCCACCCTGCTCTGCCTCTCCCACTGCCACCAGTGGAACAGAACGTGGTTTAAGGAATTGATCTTCTTGAAAAATGATCAATTGCTATTTCCAGACTGGATTACTTTTCATCTTTCTCCTTCCTATCTGGCAGTGTCCCTCCATGAGGTGCAGACACTCATTCTAGAAGCAGAGGTGGCAGCTCAAACCAGTTAAACATAAGCACAAGTGCTGGTGCCAAACAATCACCTCTGATTTTCCCCAGGCAGCCAGAGTCTGCCTTTTTCTCTTAGGGACATCACTTCTTCTCTTAGGACATCACTTCTCTTAGGACATCACTTTTTCTCTTAGAACACTTTTTTTTCCTTAGAACAACTCTTGTTCTCTTAGAACACCTGGAACATCTCCGTGTCCACTGACATATATTTACCTGGACAGTCATGGGATTGTTTTTGACAAAAAGATCGGGAATTTAGCTTTATTGATACAGGTTCCAAGTTGCTCATACCCCTAATCCTGCAGAACGTTTGCTCTGGAAGAAAGAGGGATTGTACTCAATTTTGCTTAATTAAATCAACCTAAACTAATTGTCAGCTAATAAAATAGTGTTGGTCAGCTCATAAAACAGAAATGAAGATTAAAAGAGCAGTTGCCATGAACAGGTGGTAACTCTGTTTCCAAGTTAGACCACATTACTCTCTGGCACAGAATCTCTGAGAATACCTCATATTCCAGTTTTTTTTTAATGTTTATGAAACTTATAAAATATAGAGCTCATTTTATAACCAATTTTCTATCTCACCTGCCAAGAGCAGTGGGGGTTGAGCCAGCACAAGGCGGATGCAGAGTTTTAGGCAGATGTCCAGAAATGGATTCTCTGCACAGGGCTGTGGAATACATTTCTACCTTTGACTGGCCTTTCTGTTGCAATTCTGGAGATTTAGTTTTTTCTTTCTTGCTGCTATTACAGAAAAGACCTAGTAAACATTTTTTTTAATGTCATTGATCTTGACCTGACACTGTTGTGCAAAGGGAGAAACTTTCTGTTCTCGCTGTGGATGCTTTTAACTCAAGATGGATCTTGAGTTAGTTAACAGGATCCCTCTGGATTTGGCCTTTAGTATTTTTGTTGACTCTGCAGATCTTGCAGAAGGCATTAAACATTTATCTAATTTCATCTGGAAAGGACTAAACTGGAATCTTTCTCTGCTTCTCAAAGTAGAAGCAGAACTCGGTGGTTTGAAGTTGCTGTTAATGGTTGAATGATGAAAGAAAATTTATTGCATAGTGATTATTCTATTATTTGGATAAGAGTAAAAACCATGTGGTTTTGAGCATTTTGTTATGGTAATGTGGATGCTCTGTAGTGGTGCAGGGCTTCCAGCACCAAAGAGACTTCCCATTTTCTGTGAGACCCATTCCCAGAAACTTCATGCAGGATGTGCTTGGTCCTCAAACATGAAAGACAAGAATGATTTTATTCCCCTTCACTCAGGATCAATGTGCTGCCTTGATGCAGCTCCTCAGGCTGCACTGACAGTCTCAGAGCAAAGGGGAGGCTTCTGCCAGGCTTGGGGTTAAAATGTGAAGCTTGATTCTTGTTTCTCTGCACTCCTCCTGCAGCTGATGTGTCCTTCCCTGGATGGAGAGCAGCTGTTGTGGCCAAGGGTAACCAGATTTTAGGCTCTTTGAGACTGGCTCTGCTGGCACCTGACCTGGGGAAGAGAGGAGAAGAATGTGAGGAGAAGGATCCAAGTCTGCCCTGCTGACTGTCCTGGGAGGATTAAACTAGCTGTAAAGATTCCCCACACTGGCAATCCTGTGAGGGTCTTAGGGTCAGGTCCTGCTGAGACAGGATTTCTTTAAGGGAAAGGGAATAAGATAGTGCTGGAGTTAATTCTGGGCCGTTTTCTGTTCGTCCACATGTCCCAGAAAACATCTGCAGCAGTCAAGCCTCTATTTATTTTCCTCAAAGAATAGGTTTAGGGGAAATGTCACACTGACCCTGGGACTGGCCTTGGCCCATTATCACTGCTTGTGTACTTTAAAGCTTGAGTGACACAGCAGAGCTGGAGGAAAGCTAAAGCATCATCCTCCAAAGAAATGTGTGTGGGCTTTAGTGACTCTGTGAGAGTCCTAAGGGGCTCCAGACATTGTCCAGACTTGCACTGGTAAATGCACCAGCATCTCCTGTTCCTCCCAGTGAGGATGAGCAGGACTGTGAGAAGTTGGCTGCTCAGCTCCCCAGGCCTTTGCACAAAACCATCCAGGATCCCAAACTAACAAAAACCACATTCAAAGCAATTATCTGATCTTGTTTGGTTGGTTTTAAGACACTGGTACAACAAACACACTCTTGTAAAATCTTGTAACAGTTGTTTGCAGTTAGTATCTTCAAGATGGTTTTATGTGTGCTGATCATGACTAATATCCATCACTTCAGTGGGACTGTCACCCTCTGCTGCTGGGGAAAGTTTTTCCTACTAAGACAATTATTTTCTCAGCTTGTTTAGCATTTTTCTTTTTCATTTTATTACCCTTTTATTCACAAAACACAGATACTGATTTGCTCATATATTTCCAGATGAAATTGCTTTGTGGTTCACAGACTTAAATAATTAGGTCTTCACAGACCTCAGACTGGTTGTAAAGGCGGTTGGAGTCGTCATCTCAGGCTTTACACTTGGAAACAGAAAAAGTCTGTAGAGGGAAGGTGACCAAACCAGCTGAGAGGCTCTCTTTGGCAGAGCTGGGGGAAGACACCCCCTCTGAAGTGTATTCTGATTTCCTGAGCATTAGGAGATGTTGCTGTGCCTATACTGCTGAAGGCCTTCCCCCCACCTTTATTCCATATCTTCTTGTCACAAACATCATTTTTAGCACATGCACCAGCTGCTGGAAAGATGGTGGATTCTTCTCCCCATGGCTCACCCAACACAACAGCAGCTGCTCTCCCTCCTTGCACCTGGGACCGTTTTTTCCCCATTGTGCATGATGGAAGTAGTGGCTGCTGTTATCCCAAAAACCACCCCAGATTCAAACCCTGCCCATTTGTCACTGAGCTAGAGTGGATGCTGCAGCCTGTGTCCTTCAGGGGGATTGTGTTTCTTGGAAGCATCACCTGCAGAGGAGGCAGGGGCTGTTGTAGGGCTGTCCCAGCCCTGGGGAGGGTGGTGTGTGCTGGGCATGCCGGGGGTGCTGGTGGCACAGGGCAGTGGAGGCACTTCCATTGCAGCTGAGTGAGCTTTTCCTGTTGTGATAGTTGATAAAAGATTCGTGTTAATCATAGAAGTTTTGGAGTTTGTATAAATCAGAATACTTAGGTGAGGCAGGGACCTAGATAAATGAAAATATATGATTAAATCATTCTGTTTTAAATCCCCCTGTTAATAATATTGTGTTTTCTAAATAAGTTGTATCTACTACCAGCTTGCAAAACCAGACTTTCCAATAGTCCAATAGATTTTGCAAGCTCAGACTTCCTACCTTTGTTTGATCAATGCTGCCTATCTACAAAGACCAGACTTTCCAATTTCTACTGGTTTTATCTACCAAGACCAGATGGTTATCTATGAGACTGACTGTCACCCAGAGACTATAGTTGTTTTGTTTCGGCTTAATAACACTGCTTGCCTGGCAAAATTATGACAGCAAAAAACCAAAAGTTATTAATTACAATGAGAGACCATACTATAGAGAAGCTGCAAACCAAGGTTGGATGGAGTGTGGAGTGGGCAGTGACCCCACACGTTCCCCAGCACTGCATTGCTCTGTCTATATAAAATAAAGCAATCTAAATTTTGCTGAATATCGAGACTTTTTGTTTCTGATTTAGGGTTAGACACAGGGTTTGAGGGTTTGCACAGAGCAGTGATAACTCCTTGTCTCCCCCCGCAGGTTCCTCTGGCCGCCAGCTCGGCTCCTTCCCCAGCCAGGACCGTAAGTGGGACCGCGGGTGCCCCGAGAGGCACAGCCCCGAGCCAGGCTCAGCTCCTGGGAGAGGGGGCTGTGCCAGCCCGGGCTGCCCTGTGCTTCTGGGGAAAAGCTTCTGGGAGGGGGGTGTGAGTCTCTGCTCTTTGCCTCAGTTTCCCTCAAGAATCTGGAAAAGGGAGCTGGGAATGGGAGCTTCTCTCTGGGTGGTGAGCAGCTGGGAAGGGCCATCCTGCTTTCACTTTGCTGCTTTTTGCTTGGGTCACTGCCTGAGAGAGGACATCAGGCTCCTGGGGCTGTCTCAGGGCTCCTCTGCTGCTGTCCTTGGCATTAAAACTCATGCCTCTCTTTTCCCCAGCCTGCTCATGCTTCTCATCAATCTTTTGGGGTGGGATGCTGAGGAGAGCCAGGAAGGGGCTGCTTGATGGGGTGAGCACTCAGAGGGAGGGTGGCTGTGGCCTTATCTCCAGTTGCAGGCTCTCCTGTGAGGAGAGGTTTCTGAGCCACTGGCATCCAGCAGCCTGGTGTCTCCTCAGGTCTGAGTGTGTTGGAACAGCCTCCCCTGAGAAAACCAAACTGGTTTTAAAGGCTGAAAGTGAATGAAAGCTGATTTGTTGCTTGCTGGTGCATGAGCTGTGTGTCCCTGAACTGATGTTAAAAAGTTGCTTGAGACTTCTCTGGTGCACATGCAAAAGCTCAGCCCAGAGTTTAAATTCTAAAATGAATCTCCAGTGATGGTTAATCAATAAAAAGCAGGAATTTACCTGGGGGTCTTTGTGCCTGATGGCCACTTGCAGGTTTTGTGGGAGGTGAAATCATGGCAGCTCTGAAGCAGCGCGTGTGAGTTATCCCAGGTGCTGGGTTGTGAAGGCAGTGCTGTGACAGGGCATGAGGAGCTCTCACTGCTCTGCACCTCTGCTCTGCTTGCTGGACACAGCAGAAAAATCCATGTCCCACAGCCCAGGAGCTCCTATGAAGCCTCAGGTTAGGACAAGCCCCAGTATTGTGTCCCACCCTCCATGGAGTTGTGTTTCTTGCTGTAGCTGCAGTTCATCTCTGTGTGTCACAGGGGTGTCACAGAACGTGCTGCTGATTCCTCATGGAATGGTTGGTCAGGCTGGAATTGGCCCTGGCTCCCAGCACAGCTGGAGGAGTGGGAAGCAGCCAAGCAGGACAGAGAGGACAGCCTGGGAAGGATTTGGGTCAAATCTGCATCCCTTGGGTGGGACCCTGAAGATGCCCAACACTATTCCCCAGTTCTCACTATGGAGACCAGAGGACATTTGGAGTGTGTAACAGCTTCTTTGAAATTCTTAATTCTTATTGTACCAGGAAAAAAATCAATGTGTGAATAGAGAAGCCAGCCCCAATCCTTCTGGGAAGGAAGGATCCCCCTGTTCTTGTTTCTCTCCTTATTCCCTTTCCTACTCTCTGCCACGGTTTGGGATGCTGTTGCTGACTCCCCTGGCATGTCCTGGCACACAAATGCACTTCTTACCACAGTGACCCTCGTGTTGGAGCTGCCTTGTGGAGGAACTGATGACATGAACAAGGACACTTGGGAAAGCACTGTGTCAGCAGAAGTTGTATCTACAGTCCTTATTATTGGCCCTGCCACAGACCACTCTTAGTTCTGGATTGTCTTTTTAAAGTGGTGATTTGTTTCCTTGGCCTGAAACTTTGTGCTTCAGTCTCTCCCTTGGTGGCTGTGCCCTTTTCAACATCTGTCCTGTTGGGTGTTCAGAGAGAGCACACCACAGCCCTCAGAGGGGCAAGATATTAAATCATTTTAAAATGAGGTTTACTCCACTGTGCACTTTCACACCCTTTTAAGGTTTCACCCAGGCAAAATCTAGTGATGCTGTCATTCTGCTAATGTGACAGCAGGTTATAGAATATGGGCTGGGTGTTTGTGATGGGTGTTTAGATGCTCTGAACACCTTTCCTACAGACACAGGCTGAGAGAGTTGGGGTTGTTCAGCCTGGAGACGACTCCAAGGAGACCTTAGAGCCCCTTCAGTGCTTAAACAGGGCTTATAAAAAGGAAGGAGAGAAACTTTTTATACAGGCAGATGGTGACAGAACAAGGGGCAATGGTTTTGTGCTCAAAGAGGGGAGGTTTAGATTAGATAGAAAGGATAGGTAGGAAGAAATTGCTCCCAGTGAGGGTGGGTGGGGAGGCCCTGGTACAGTTTGCCCAGAGAAGCTGTGGCTGCCCCTGGATTCCTGGAAGTGTTTAAGGACAGGTTGGAGCAACCTGGGATGGTGGAATGTGTTCCTGCCATGGCAGGGGAGTGGAACTGGATAATCTTTAAGTTCTCTTCCCTTAACCATTCTATTCTTCTATGATTTATAGGTTGGTTGGATTTTCAGGGTCTTTTTGACTGTGGAAGGAATCCTCCTTGACAATCTGGCCTGGGGTTCCTCTGTTGCCCAATGTTAGAAGGTTTCCTTCCTGGGCTTGATTGTAGTAATTCAGCTTCCAAATGATACTCTGCGTTTTAGAATGTGGGCTAAACCCTTTGGAAGTGTGGGGCCAGGCAGCAAGGCAGAGACAGTATTGCCTGGACATGGTTATGGGCTTTTCCTACACTCTGGTGATCTGCATCCCAATACTCTGGGATTGTCACTTCAGGCAAGGTGGGCAGGTAATAACAGTGTAGTGTTTACCACTGAGAGGCTTTCATAGGTGTGAGCTGCTGCTGTGGTTCTCAAATGCACAGGAAGGTGTCTGTGTTTTCTTTCATGCTGCAGCATTCCTCCTGGGCTCCTAAGCACTGCAGTACAGAGAGATCTGCAGATGCTTCTGGCTGCACTCAGGCACCTCCAGCCCTTCCCAAGGTGGTGTCTCTGCCTGGCCTTTGCTATTGGCTGTTTCTGAGGCTTCAGCCCATTAGAAACTTTAGTTTCAGGGAGTGAAGTGGAATTTAAACTATCTGAATATAGTCCTTTGTGTCAAATCAAATGATTTGTTAAAGTGAGGCCAGATTTGTGGGGAGAATCAATCTTTTTTATTAGATCAACTGATGTGGAAAAAGCAGACAAACTTTCAGGCATATTAACCCTTCTGCTTGCCTGTGTTTGTGTTGCAAGAATGAAGAGACCTGTGTGCCAGGGGAGCTGTGCTTTAGGATGTACATTCAGTCTGAGTGTTCCTCAACAGTCTTGGTATGAATATAGGCTTGAGTGGTATTTTGGGGTGTGCTTGTACACTTTTTGGGCTCATCTCCCTCTGTGTTTGGACACTAGATGTTCCTACAGAACAAATAATGGGCTCTGTTCTGCAGCTGACTCATTGTGCAAGTCTGGGGCTAATTACTGAATCCCTCTGTGCCTCGATTTCCATCTGTAACATGTCACAGATGCCCACCATTCATAAATCGCTTTCAGATTTCCAGATGAGGTGCTGTGTAAGTGTAGAACAGCATTAGTTTATGCATATTGTGCTGAGGATAACACAAACCACATGCAGCAGAGGAGCCTCACAGATGTGTCTCCTTCCACTGCAAAAGGCGAGGCCCGGGCTGATGATTTAGCACAGCACTAATTGGACTAAAACAGGAGGTTGCTTTTGTACTGATGCAATTGTCACCATTAAAGTCCTCATTTGCCAATGGTTCCTGGAGGTAGCCCAGAGCTGCAGTGCCTTGCCTTTGGAAGCACAGTAATTTCCAGCACCTCTGGAAAGGGACTGGCCCATGGTGGGAATGTGCATCTTGCCTGGCCTCCAGCTGCACTTAGCATGTTTTTTGCTGGCATTTCCTGATCTGCAAGCAGAGGCATTTCCAGTGCCATTCCTGGGTGTTGCACAGGCAGGAATCCCCATTTGCTTGATAAGAAAATCTGTTCCCATGGCTGTGGGTGAGCGAGAGCCTGGCAGCTGTTCAGTGTTAAGTCAATTCTCAAAGTTTAAAGGATTTGTGGGCTGTGATGGTTTGGGTTCAGGCAATTAACTCTGGTGGAGTGTCTGAAAGTGTCTTGCAGACACATTTTATGGAGAAAGATGAACTTAAACAGTTTAGAGCTTTGATTTGATTAAGTGCCCTCAAGTTTCTGTATTATGCTGTTGGGGCTAAACTCTCAGTGGGTACAAAACCTAGGAGCTCTCTAACTGAAGAATTATGGTTATTGCATCCCATTACAATCTAGCCCTGTGCTTGTTTTAAAGTGCCAAAATCACCCCTGTTGCCAGCAGCATCACATGGCAGCAGGCACCAGTGGCTGTGCATTGGCTTCTAAAGCCTGAGCTGTGTCATTTTAAAGCCCTGCTTGGAGCTTATTTGCCAGTGTATTGGTGCCTGGTGCTCAGAAGTGACTGTTGATGGGGGCTGGAGGTGTCTCTGGAGGTATCCAGTTCCTTCTTGGTGTATTGCAGGCAAATTGCACCATTCTGGCTTTGTCCATTATGGACTCATTGGCTCTTCTCCCCATTCCTCCCCAGTGCTCAGAGGGAAGGTCAAAATTCACAAAATTCCACAGCTGCAAGAGACTAACATAATACTGGGGCAGAGTGTGTGGGGTGACAGGCGTGGGAGAGAAGATTGGCTGGCACCCAGCCTTACCCAGTGCTTGCCATGTTCCAGGAGAAACCTCCCCAGATGCTGGGCCTTCATTCATGGGTCTCAACTTGCCACTGAAGGCATTTTTAAGGAGAGTTTCAGGGTGGAATCATCTAGAACCTCAAAATGAAGCTCCTCAAGCTGCCACCAGCATGAGGTCTCCTAGGGGACACGCTGTGCTGCTCCTTGTTGGGCTCATGTCACAGGTCAGAGAAAGTGCAAAATGGCAGATGGTGATTAAAGGCTTGGTCCCATCAGAAAGGGAATAGATCCCCACATTTGGAAAGTGTTCAGTGAGTTTGGGATTAAAGCAACAGAATGCAGAAATCCTGGAAAACATTTTGATTTTGAATATCCTTTGATTTTTCAATCTAAAATTGAAAGCTTCTTTAGAAGAGTTAAAAATCTGAAGCTGAAATTGAAATATGCCTGGCTAAGCCCAAGCAGATATTTCCTTTACTAATTTTTCTTCACCCAGAAGTTAACAAAGCAACAACAGAAAACAAACCCAAACAAAAAGTCCTTTGCACAGCTCTGTGCTCACCACTAATGGGATGCAAGTGTTACCTTGTTCTTCACACTATGGAGACCAGAGGATGTGAGGGATTTGCTGGGAAACCCCAGCATCCCTGGGTGTCCTGGAGACTAAAATCACAGCTGCAGAGAAATGTGGGAAGGATTCCTGTCCTGCCGCTCAGGTCTGTCAGGAGCCCTGCAGAGCCCAGGGGCATTGAGGTAAAGGCCAGCAAGGGGAAATGAGCAGCATTAGCAGAGTGAGGGTCCTGGAGGGATGTGCTGTACCTGTATTTCAGCTCCCAAGGGCTCGGGGTGTGGGGTGGGGGCTCTGGGGGCAGTTCAGAGCCCCAGGGAGGGAGGGAGGCAGTGGGGGAGAATGGACAAACCATGGTGGGGTGAAGCTGAGGCTGAAATGCTGACGTGGGAAATCGAACCTTTGCAAAAGTGCCCCTGCCAATAATAATAATAATAATAATAATAATAATAATAATAATAATAATAATAATAATAATCATCATCATCATCAATATCAGTCATCATAATCATCATTGTGCATGTGCTGGAGAAAGAATGTGCAAACACATTCACAAAACTATTTTGATGTTCAGGGAGCCAAATTCTTCTGCATGCTGACCATCCTTTTCAGTAGCATAAAGAGTTGTTTTCCTTATTGTTCTTTCAGCTGGTTTTTTGCCTTGGCTAAAGGAAGCCAGTGCTAAATGTTCTGGACGAGGAACAGCTAGAGCTTGACTGAGCATCCTGAATGTCACACGTTTGTGGGTTACAGGGACTTTGTCCAACCCTAGAGCTGCCCTGCAGCTTTGCAGGCCCAAGTAATAAAACTGAAAGCAGGGGTAGAATTTGAGGTCAGAAATCCCAGCTGGAAAGAAGATGCATGTTTCCTATCCAATGGTTAACTTTGGATGCAGTTCACTAAGGAAACCTTGGTTGTCTGGCTCTGGATGTCTTTATGAAACACAAACCCCGGCTCAGCACACGTTGTTTGGCTCGAGACTGTGAGAGATTCCCTGACCTGTGTTACACAGGTGCAGAACCAATATTGTGAGAGTCCCTGCAGACTTCATGGTGAGCCTGATTCAAATGTTTCCTTTTGTCCTGTCTGCTTCCTTATTTCATGTTACACTGCACCATATTTTGACTGCATTTTCCCCCTGATTGCTTCTCCCAGCAGAGAAAATCAGTCTGGTTTGTGAGGGATGTGAAGCCATCTCAATGTGAGATGAAGTTTTGAGTGTAGTGGAGTTTCTGTGCATTCTTCACTGGGCTCAGGTCCATGAAGTTTCTCTCCATGTCATAGAGAGGGAGAAATGAGTTTAGTTCAACGATGGAGGTATCAGACATGGGATTTTGGCATGGTGAGGACTGGACCAGCTCTAGGAGTGTTTTCCCCTAGGAAGGAACCCGAGGCCCTGTGGACATCATGCCCTCAGCTTCCGTGGCTGGAAAGTGTATGGAATCCCTCTTTTAATTTGGGGACTTTTAGTCTAGTTTAGATTTGCCCTGTCTTGCTGTGAGAGGTATCTACATACATATTGTTCATCTACCTCAGGGTCTTTATTTTCTGTCCTTTTATTTGCTTTGTCTGCTTTGCTGCCATGCCCTGTTGTAGCTGGGAACCAGGTGAGGGTTTGTTTGGTGCAATATAAAAATTATTGAGTAGCCCCAGTGCCACCAGCATCATTTGGAGCTCCAGCATCAGCAGCTCCAGTCAGCAAGGCTTTAGCAAACTCACACTGGACAGGTAAAATCTTTGTTTTCAGGGTAAGTTCATTAGTGAAGTGCATTAGTGAAATGTCCTTGGTGCTTGTAAAAATCAGGATGATACATTTCTATCCAAAGATGTTGCATCAAAACCCAACCATTCCCAGCTAAACCTTCCTGTGGCAGATAGAGATGGACTGAACACGGATCTCACAGCTGATGGTTGCCTGTGAATAAATGATCCTGATCAAATTGCAGATGCTGACAGAGCACCAGCCTCCCCAGCAGGATGGGGAAGAGCACAGACCCCCAGGCTGAGAGGAATTAGTGACTGGGGTGGGAGTGTGCACGTGTGAAATCTTAAATAAAACAACATGAGTGATGTGAGCTGTTTAAGAATAGACCTGGGTGAATAATGCAGGGATGTTGGCTTGATTTGCCAAATCAAAAAAATTGGAAAGCAAAATTATTTAGGAGAATCTGAAATGGAAAATGTTAAGGTTTTGACACAGTGTAATAACTAAAATATGGGTTTGGGTCAATCAGAATAGTTTCTTTTGACCCAAATGAAACCATTTACTTTCACTTAAGACGATTTAATTTGTTCATTTATTTTTAATTTAAGTCAGATTTGAAAAAAATTAGCTATTCAAATCTTAAGACTGAAACATTTCACTGAGAAGGTATGAAAAATCATTTAAGAAATAGACATCTAGAGATAATATTACAAAACTTTTAAAAATTGCACCCTTTTTTTTCACTTGAAAAAATGTACCAAATTTTGTGTAGCTTCTAGAATAGTAGTTGTTACTGCAACAACTTGGACTAACTTGCATTTTGTAAACTGTCTTTTCACTCAGTTTTGCTAAGGGTTTTCTTACAAACATTTCAAAAGCACTGAATATCATGATAATGGAAAAACAATTATTATTTGTTTGTGGAAAAGAAAAAGCCTTTTCCTCTTTAAGAAGGAAAAGAAGAAAGACACGAAAATGAAGTATGAACACTTTACAAGCGGAAAAGGATCAGATAGCAGTTCTCATAAGGAGGGAAATCTGAGCTGCTTTTTAAAGATAGCCAGTAAAGTTAAGGGTAAGGGTTGTTATAATAGAGATATGAGAGACATTACAAATGGGGGGATTTTGGCAGTGATTGGGGCCTCATAGCAGAGATGGTGAATTATCTGGAATGAAGGTAAAAAGGCAAAAATATTCTGGAGGTGTTCTGTTTCATATTGATAGGCAACCTAATAACTCACAATTTCCAGGTGAAGATAAAATGTTCCAGCCTGCAAAATCCTGATGTGAAAACTGTGGGAAAGAACAAACCCTCTTTGGCCAAAGAGACCTTCTCTAAGTTTTTCTGAGCTCCAGGTTCCTGCTGTGTGAGATGTTTTAACTGTGCTGATGACCAGGCTGAGATGTCATGGGGCTCTGCCAGCCCCAGCCTGGAACCTGGATCCCAGAATGGGCTGAAGGATCACTGAGTCCCACTCATGAGTGGGCAGAAGGGCACAGGAGTGTAAAGGCAGGGTGGGAGGTGAGGCTGTGGCCAGGCTGGAGCATGCAATGTCTGCAGGTCAGAGCACAGATTTTGTGCAGCTGGGCATGTGAGTTGCTGGGAAGAAGAGGCACTGAGTGCACAGCTCATCTCTGGCTTGGGTGACTTGGCCTTTCTGTCCCAGCATCAGGGCTCTGGCAGCCCCTGCCCAGTGGGACCTTCCCTTGCCACTGTCTTTGCCAGGAGGGGAAGAGCGGGGCAGGCATTGGTGTCTCCTCTCTGCTGATCAGTGACAGGGTCTGAGGGAATGGGCTGAAGCTGTGTCAGGGATATCAAGGAAATTTCTTCCCCCAGAGGGTGCTGGGCACTGCTCAGGCTCCCCAGGGAATGGGCACAGCCCCAAGGCTGCCAGTGCTCCATAAGAGCTTGGACACTGCTCCAGGGATGCCCAGGGTGGGACTGTTGGGTGTCTGTGCAGGGCCAGGGGTTGAACTGGATGATCTTTGGGTCCCTTCCAGCTCAGGATATTCTGTGATTCTGTGGTTTACAATGCACACAGCAAGTAAACATCAGGGCAGTAAACAGAGCAGTGGAGCCTTAATGACACTACACTAAAGAAAACTCAGTGAGCTTCCCCTGGCAGAAACAGCTCCTGCTCTGGCTGAGCTGGGACTGAGCTGTGCCCAGGCTCAGAGCCTGCCCTTGCACAGCTCTCCTGACCTTTCACTCCTGAGCCTTTGCTCCTCAGGCTGGAGGCTCCTGGGTGTCAGTCTGTCCATCCCTGCTGGTGTCAGTGTGTCCATCGCTTCTGGTGTCAGTGTGTCCATCCCTGCTGGATGTCAGTGTGTCCATCCCTCTGGTGTCAGTGTGTCCATCCCTTCTGGTGTCAGTGTGTCCATCCCTCCTGGGAGTCAGTGTGTCCATCCCTTCTGGTGTGTGTCCATCCCTTCTGGTGTCAGTGTGTCCATCCTTCTGGGTGTCAGTGTGTCCATCCTTCTGGGTGTCAGTCTGTCCATCCCTGCTGGGTGTCTGTGTGTCCATCCCTCCAGGTGTCAGTCTGTCCATCCCTCCTGGTGTGTGTCCATGCCTGCTGGGTGTCTGTGTGTCCATCCCTCCTGGGTGTCTGTGTGTCCATCCCTGCTGGTGTCTGTGTGTCCATCCCTCCTGGGTGTCAGTGTGTCCATCCCTCCAGGTGTCAGTCTGTCCATCCCTCCTGCCTGCTCTCAGCCCTCTGCCCTCCACTACTCAAAGCCCACTGCAGGGCTGCACACACGGCCCCTTCTAAACAAGCACAATTAATAAAGCCTATCTAGCCAACATCTGACTCTCATTAGAGGAAATGAGTTGAAAAAACAGATCCCAGGTTGGCTGTGATTTATGGCTTGGGCCTGCTATCCTTCACGAGCACTGGCGAAAGCTTTTGCAAAGGGCCAGAACATAAACTACTTAAGGAAACTCAGTAACCATGTAAAAAGGCTGGAAGGGTCAAATCAGACAAATTAAAGAGAGGTGGAGATGCAAGCCCAGGCTGGCTGTCCCCCAGCTGAGGGCCACCTAGGTAGGCACAGAAGATCTGTGTTCATATTTCTGCTGGAATTTGACTTGAAATCTCTCCTGTGCCAGTGTCAGAGAGAGTCACTGTTCTTTTTCTGGCTAAAGTGTGCATATGTGTGTGGCAGTAAGGGGTCAGGGGTCTGTGGTTTCTCTCAAAGTGTCAAATAAAACATCAGTGCATGAGGTCCTGGGTGCTCACTGAGTTAATGGTGCTTCCCATTTCCCTTGGGAGTTTTGAGTTCATCCTTTTCTCTTTGCAAAGAAACATGGTTGAGTGGGTGAATTTAGCTGAGTTTTCCACACTTGCTGAGACTGCTCTGAACTTGTCCTGGGGGAAGGTGTCTGCTGAGAAAAGCTGGTCTCCTGCTTACTTTGAGAGACAAAATGTTCTTCCAGCTGGAGCTTCTCGAGCTGTGTGCCACTGATTTGTCAGGGCAGTGCAGCCCGGGCTGTGACTGTGGTGGTGCAGGAGCTGCTCCAGGCAGTGCTGATGCTGCAGCTGCTGATGCTGAGTTCAGAGCTGTTGTGTCGAGTTTCATGGAGCTGCTGTTGCCTTCCCAGTGCTCCAACATGGGCTGTTGGCAGCTCTGCCCTGGGGATAACCCAGCCTCTCCTCTGTGCATGGCCATGCAATGGAAGTGGTGGATGAGATCAGATGGAGAGGGAAGAGCTGCCAGGCAAGTTGTGTCACAAAAATCAAGTATTTCATTTGTGTCTCTGTATACATTTGGTCCTTTTTCATCCTTTGACCTTGGATCCTTTACAGGTCCTTTACATTAAGCTAGCAATGGATGAAAGGAGAGTGAGCCTGGGAGGAGGGAGGTGTGTTGTTTGGAGTCTGAGCAGGTTGAAGCATGAGCTGCAGATGTGATTCTCATGGCCCCCAGCCTGCCTGCATGCTATGCCCCATTGCATTGCAAGGCTGAAGTTTGTAATAGCAAAATATGGTCTTGAAAAAACACTGGCTGCAAAGACTTTATTTGTTGAAACAAAGGCTTTGTGATTCCAGAATTTTCTCCCCTTTCATATGCTATAAACCACCTCCTCCGCCTCCCCTCTGAAACACAAATTTTAGAGCAATCCATCAAGAAAAAGAGAGACAGAGCCTTGATTCCTTGACTTCAGTTGAGCAGTACAATTTATATCTACTGAGCATCTGGCTGCAGGGAAACCAAAAGCTCTTTTAATGTTCTGCAGGGACTCTGGGCGTACAAATGAGTGTGGGCTGTCAGAGCTGAGAAATTGGGCAGAGGTGCCAGGAGGTTTCTTTGCCTTTTCACACAAAACTGACCTGTGACCCCATGGTGAAAGTTGGGCTGGTTCTTTTACTGCCCTCAGTGCCACTGTGATAACTGTGCTGAAATCATTCGAGCCCTGTTGCTATCAGGCTGTTATCACACTGCTCTTGTCAGGATTTCAGTGAGGAGTTTGAAGACTGGTGGGGCTTTAAGGCTTGAGAAGCTGAAGTATGCAAGTATTTAATATTGAAATTATGCAAAGCAGGAGTGCCAGGTTTACAAGGTACCTGAAGCCATCACTCACTGCTTTAGGTCACTTTAGGGGTGAATCCAGCCTGGGAGCTCAGGCACAGATCTGATGTCTGTTGGCAGAGCTGCAGCACTGGAGGCTCATCTTTAATCAAGGATGGGTTGAAGGTATCAAGTTTTGTGTCAGGGTTAAGGGGGTCACAGCTGGTACAGAGTACCTGGGTTGTTATTTCCCAGCATGTCTCCTCTGCTTTAGAATTTTCCATCCCTCCAGTTGCATTCCAGTTGAAAGGAGGAATGGGAAGGGAGATATGTGCTGGGACAGTAACTGTGAGACGTGGTGGAGACAGACTGGCTGTCACAGGATATGCTGGTACTGTCTCATATTCATTATGTGAATTATTTATCCTCCCTGCTGGAGTGTTTCTAAAACAAATCCTACCATGTGTTTTGAGGTTGGGATTCACAGAGTGAAATCACAACTCCTTTCTCAGAGTTTAGCTGGAAAAATACAAATCTGCCAACTAGGAATAGAAGGGAAATAAACTGTGGTTCTGTGTAGCAACAAGTGATGGATTTCTGCAGATATGGAAAGCGTCTGCTCTGCAGTCCCAGGTCAGAGAGTGTGTGCATTTGCCCCAGTGTTACATTTGTTCCATGAGAAATAATGATGTGAGATTCTCAAGCTCTTTTTAATAATGCAGATTGCTTTCACCCTGATCAGAAAATTCAACTTCACAGTCCCAGGCCTTGGAACCACCAGCCATCAAGATTAGACATTGAATACTTCAGTGCATCGTGGTTAGGGAAGATATTTATTAGCTTGATTTGTCACCAGCATTCTCATCTTTCTGCAAGGACAGCTGTGGGCCCAGACCCTGAACAGTCTGGTCCCTGGTGTGCTGTGAGGGAGCTCTGAGTGCAGTGTCAGACACTGCAGCCCTGAGCACTCATCTCTGCCTCTGAAAGCCCTGTCTGCCTGTTGTCAGATAAAGAAATGTCACATGGATTTGTTGGCAGGACTCTTGCCATAGTAAGATCTTTAGGATATCCACTTTCTGGATTATTTAACTATCTTTTGGACCCAGTCTAAGTACCTTGGGTGTGGATCTGGGTTTCCAGGCATTTCTCAACAGAAAGGATCAGAGATCAAATCCAGCTTGAACTTTAGTAGTTCTCTTTCTGACCCAGGCTCTGTTTTCTGCCTGTTTCAACATCACTGACATGAAGATCATATTAGTACAAATATCACATGCAGTGACACAGCTGGTTTCTCTCCTGTCACTTTTTCCATTTAAATCAAACCTTTTCTTTTTCAAATGCACCTGAGTGGGCTCTTTGAGACACTCTTCAAGAGCAGAGAGAGCTGCTGGTCTGCTGCTGTCCCTGAGCTATGTCCTTCTCCTGGGGAGTTGGTTCATTCACCCCTGTGCACAGGGGTGGTACAAATCCTTTATTTATGAGCTGAGCTCTCCAGAGGGACCTTGTGTGGTCAGTCCATCTCAGAGATGCAGAGATGGCTTTCACACAGCTCAAGTCAGTCTGTCTAAACCCGTGGGAGTTACTAATATGTGCAAGCCAGCAGAAGGGAGACCAGGACTGTGTATTTTATTTGCTCTGTAACACATCTGGTGCGTCTTTTGGCTCCTGGGAGCACTGGATTTATTCAGTCTTATCTTTCTGTGGGGATGAGCAAGATCAAAAGCCTGAAGCCAGTTACATACAGAAACCAATTCCCTGTTTGACACACCACAAGCAGATCCAGACCAAACAAGCCTCACCCATTTCCTCCCCCATAGGACAGTGCACTTATGGCACTTGCCTGTTCATGGGCCAATTCAAGCCAAAAAATTATTGCCCAAGATCTATTGCAGAAAATAAAAATAAACAAATTATATTTGCTGTAGGGTAAAAAGAAAGTCCATGTCAGTTTTGACCTGTGAGAAAATCCCTCCCATCTGAGTGCTCCTGAAGCATCAGATGCTTTGTCTGCAGAATGTTGTGTATTATGAGGTGCAAGATCTGTGTCTGGCTCCTCTGGGAAGCTACACAGCTCCTCATAGAGGGCCAGTGTGAGAATTCCTTTGCAAAGTGGATGCACTGGGTTGCTGTTAGCACTCAAACAATCTTTTTAGCTTGTAAATCACCAGGGTGGAACAGCCCAGCTTCCTGTTCTTGCAAGCCATGCACTCAAATCTTTGTGTGGCTGAGAGCCACCAGGGCATGCAAAGTGCTCCATGAAGTGACTGGGGCTGGAGGCTGGAGGGGTCCTTTGGGGGAGCAGGGGACAAAGCTTGTTAGGGGGGACAGCTGAGCCTGAGTGGACCAGTGGCCCCTGGAACAAGAGAAACTGAGAGCTCTCAAAAAATTACTGAAAGAACAATTGCAGAAAAGTCACATCAAGCTACAAATAGTCCCTGGAATTCTCCAGTGTTTGTTATCCACAAAAACCCCTTCCAATTCATGGAGATTGCTCCATGACCTCAGGAAAATCAATGAGATGGGTGTTCACTCAGGCCAAAATCCATGTTCAGCCATTCCTTGCCATAGGGAAGCTTTGGGTTCCCAGCCTCAGCTGCACCTGAGCAGTCTGATAGGGGCTCAAGAACTACAGATCAACATTCCCAGCCCTGTGGAAACACAGGGTTAGATACTTCCATGGCAAATCAATGAAAACAGGCTCTGGCCCTTCAGGAGCACAGAATGCACACAGAGATGTATTTCTGGTCTATGGGACATGAGCTGTGATTCACCACCTGCATATGGATGGTTTATCCTCTGAAATGCTTCATGCTGCACATCATTTTCCCTTTTTGAGAACTGCTGGGCTTCAGGAGCCATGAGAGGTGAGGGGTGCAGTGTGGAAAGCTCCTCTGAGAGCTGGCAGTGGGCAGTTCCACTCTGCTGCATAGCACTGGGAAAGCTCCTTGATGAAATCTCTGTTCAGGGCTTTATCCTCCTTCACTCACTTTAAAATTGCTGAGATGAAACCAGGGGCAAAGCAGCAGGCCTTCTGTTTAGATAAGGAATGTCCTTTGGAGGGAGCAGCCACTTTAACCTGCACTCAGAGCTCATTCTGGCAATGTTTGTTCTCAGTGAGGCTCCTGTCAGGACTCCTTTGCTGACTGTCTGCTGCTCCTCTGCAGCAAAGGGAGATGGAAACCACTTCGTGCTGCAGCCCTGGGATCTGCTTTGGATTTCCTGGCTGTCACTGAGATGGATGCTTTGTCTCATTTGTCTGGGAGTGCTAACACAGCCTGGGAGCCCAGGGATGGAGCAGGACTCCTCAGAGATGGGCATTTTGTGTATGCATTGCTTTCCTTGGTATTTTAGCAGGAAAACAGTAGAGGAGAGTGTTAAATGGAGTGGAGCTTGTGCAGCCTGGTGTGAGGTGGGAGCAGGTGCCACAGCAGTGGCAGGACAAGTGCCTCTGCCTATGGCAGCAGGTCATGATGGTTGGCAGCATGAAAAGCCTTAAAACTGATTTTTATTTCATCTGCCTTCTGCATCTTGGGAGCTTAATGTCATACTCTGCCCCCCTAAACATCCCCAAACAGGGTTCACGTAACGTGGCTGTGCCTGGTGACCTGTGCAGTGGATTTGAATATTTCTCTCCCCCATAACTGATCTTGACTCACTTTTCCATGTGCCTTGGATCAAAGGGAGCAGCCTGAATCTGTGGGTGAACATGCACAGCCCCGGCAGTGTGTCCTCACTGTGTTTTGTTCTCTCTAGAATGCATGAACTGCACCAGGCTCGCTGACATGACCGAGAGGCTGAACACGCTGGAGGCCAAGGTAAGGAGCTGCCTTTACTCTCCTGTTTGGCCAGAATTTCCTGCAGTTGCTGGTAAAAAATATGTCAAGTTGGCAGGCCTGGAGAGATCAGGTGTGTCTTCCTCTCTCCATGGCAGTGGCTCTGCCCCAGAAAATGAGACACTGTTTGCCTCTAGCCCTTCCCTTCCCTTCCCTTCCCTTCCCTTCCCTTCCCTTCCCTTCCCTTCCCTTCCCTTCCCTTCCCTTCCCTTCCCTTCCCTTCCCTTCCCTTCCCTTCCCTTCCCTTCCCTTCCCCTTCCCTTCCCTTCCCTTCCCTTCCCTTCCCTTCCCTTCCCTTCCCTTCCCTTCCCTTCCCTTCCCTTCCCTTCCCTTCCCTTCCCTTCCCTTCCCTTCCCTTCCCTTCCCTTCCCTTCCCTTCCCTTCCCTTCCCTTCCCTTCCCTTCCCTTCCCTTCCCTTCCCTTCCCTTCCCTTCCCTTCCCTTCCCTTCCCCTTCCCTTCCCTTCCCTTCCCTTCCCTTCCCTTCCCTTCCCTTCCCTTCCCTTCCCTTCCCTTCCCTTCCCCTTCCCTTCCCTTCCCCCAAAATAATGCTCAGACCTCAGAAATCTGTGCCATGTGTTGCCATCACGTTTATTTGTCCCTGTTTGCCTGTCACTCCTGCCCTGCTCTGCTGTATTTCTCCAGTCCTGCTTTTTTATCCCTTTTCTGAAGGATGGGAGGCTCTCATGCATAGTTTAGTGGAGACAGATATTAGGGCGAGACCTTCACATTGTGGAGGGGTTTTTTTTATTTCCTACAAATAGGTTTAATTTCTACCTACTGGGACTCAGATAAATTGTTCCAGTCTAGCAACAAAGCAGCTGAGTCAGCATTCCCCTTTGATCTGTGGTCCCTCCTGTGACAGCCCACTCCTGGCTGTTACTTATCATGCTTTGGTCCCTTTAAGGCATTTACTGCTGTTATTATTCATTAACTGATGCTTATCAATGACATAAAAGAATTTAGGGAGAAACCTTTGTGGAGGGAGGTGGTGGTTGTGTGGTGTTTCTGAGGCCAGTACATGATATTATGGTAATTTGGGAATTGTTTGTGCTGAAATGAAGTCTGGAGCCTCCTCAAAGCCTTCACAATTGTATTTCACTTCAGGAAAACTAAAGGGTGGGGGGAATGAAATTCTGGGGAGCAGGATTGTTCGAGTGGAAACAACTGGTGTGGTGCAAAGGACAAAAGGGAGCTGGGGCAGCAGCAGGGGCTGGCAGGGGGGGCAGGAGAGAGGGGCTGGTAGGTGAGCCCTGAGTGTGCAGTCCTGAATCCCAGTGGCCTCAGAGATGTGAATCAGCCCTTCTCTCCCAGGCTGTGGCCAGCTGTCCCTTTCTTGGCTCTCCAGGATTTTCTCTGTCTGCCTGTACAAGGACAATCAGAGACTGTCCTGACATCACTCCCCACTCTGCTGGCTTGTGCTGCTCAGCACTTGTGTGGGTAACATCACTAAAGCCTGATGGCAACCCCAGCTGGCTCTGGCAGGACTTTTGGGAGGGGATGTAGGTTTACCCACCCAGATCCCTTTGGGAAGTCAGGCAGGGCCTGAGTGTCCTGCCTCTGATTTAGTGCTGCAGTCAGGCACTCCGTGCTGTTGCTGTGATGGTTTTCCTTCTGACTTCCCTCTGCTCCCACACAGACCCAAGCTGGGAGCAAGGCTCATCAAAGGGTTTACTTTTACAGAGGAAAATGAGTTATTGCATTCGTTTTTGAACCACTAAAGACCATGTCTCTGCAAGGAGACCTGCAGCACAGCCCAGCAAGGTCCTTATCAATCTTTTGGCTTCCACTTTGTTTGAAAAGATGTGAATGCTTTGCAAAAATTGACTGTAGCAGTGAAACAGAGAGTGAAGCAACAGTACACGACTGCTGGTGCTGTACACAAGAGAAATATGCTGATTCCCCCTTTTCTCAAGGTTAATTTAAGTTCAGTTTGATCTCTGTAGCAATCTAATGAACTCAGTTGTTATTCAGCAATAGCCAACATCATTTAAAAGGTGCTTGCATTGGTTTGGTGTTGTCTGCATTCCTGCTCTGGATTTTGGAGGAAGATCCCTGTTTTGCTGGATGATTTGGATATGAAGTTGTCTCTCAGCTGTCCAAACTGTTTTCTTGTCATGTCCCATTTCACCACAGGCACCTGGAGCTGTTTTGAGGAGCACAGGAGGGATGGGACGGGCACATACATCTCTGCCAGTGGCAGAGGCTGTTTCCTACTGGATTTTTGCAGATTTATTCTGCAAAGGCAGATGTGGAATTTCATCCTCCTTGTGAGCAGAGCTGGATTTTCCTGCCACAGTCCTGCTCCCTCTGGAGGGAGCTGAAGTTGAGGCACTTTGCTGCTTTTGCTCTTTTGAATTTCAGCCCAGAATGACCAAGGTGAGCTCAGGGGATGGCAACAAAAAGGACCAGCCTGAGGTTTCTTCTTTTCCCACTCTCTTCAGCTTTTATAGTAGCCCCCCTAAAAATGGGGATATAACCAGCAATGGTCTCATCTTTCTTATTACAAGGGTGAGCTGGTTCATCCAAATTGTAGGATCGTGCCCAAATGAGGTAATAAAAGTAACCCTCTGATTTTAGTAATATGAGAGTTGGATCAGAAGGTGAAAAGGGAAAATAAACACAGAGCAAATGGAATGAAAAATGACTCATTAGGGACCAGTGCTTTTATTGCCCGTGGGGAGAAGAGAGGCTGAGCCATGGCTCAGCTGCAGCAGAACCAACTCTTCACATGCCTCACACCTTCCTCAGTGCTGCTCTAGGATGTCCTTGTGCTGGAGGTGTTTCTGCAGGGAGGGAGGGAGGTGAAGGCAGATGGAATCAGGTTCCACCCTCATCTCCTGTTTCCAGCTCCCTCATTGTCTCCCCAGGATGGACTTCATGTGCTCAGAAATCTGCAGAGCACAGGGTCTGTGTCAGGGAGGATGGTGACCATCCTGGGGTCCAGGACAAGAAATGGTGTGAACTGGAAGAAAACCACCCCCTCTCCAAACCCCAACATGCCAGCCCTTTTTTCTCTCCTGTGACATGTTAATTTACACCCCACAACACCCCCTGACCCCACGGGAGCCTCGTTGGTGGGACAGCAGAGAAAACCCTGTTTTTATTTCATAGCAAAGATTTCACTTCAGCCAGCACAGCCCCTTAGTGGGAAATGTGTTCAGCTCTTCCTGAATTTCCTGAGCCTGGTGCTGCCCTCCTGTGTCACAGGACTGAGTCCAGACAAAGCTCGGGAGTTACAGCACTACCCACAGCAGAAAGAGAGCAGAGCTGCAGGCAGGGCTGCAGGTGGGGCTGGAAAGGGAACAGGGATGGAAAGGGTGCAGGGATGCTGGAAAGGGTGCAGGGATGCAGGCAGGGCTGCAGGCAGGGCTGGAAATGGAGCAGGGATGCAGAAAGGGCTGGAAAAGGAGAAGGAATGCAGGCAGGGCGGAAAAGGGAGCAGGGATGCAGATAGGGCTGGAAAGGGAGCAGGGATGCAGGCAGGGATGCAGGCAGGGCTGGCAGATTTGCAGGCAGGAATGCAGGCAGGGATGGAAAGGGAGCAGGGATGCAGGCAGGGCTGGAAAGGGAGCAGGGGAGCAGGCAGGGAGCTGCAGGCAGGGCTGCAGGCAGGGCTGGAAAGGGAGCAGGGATGCAGGCAGGGATGCAGGCAGGGATGCAGGCAGGGCTGGAAAGGGAGCAGGGGAGCAGGCAGGGAGCAGGCAGAGCTGCAGGCAGGGATGGCAGGTTTGCGGGCAGCTGCACACAAATTTCTGCTCATTTTGCTCGCCCAGTTTCTCTAAGTTAGCACCACCACAGAGCTCTGGGCAGCACAATATTAATTCCAGGTTTGGGTTGGAGTTGGAGTGCAGCATTGATCTGGGCTGATCTAACCCAGCCTTATCTCCTGACACCACTCTTGCAGAGCTCGTGGCATTTCACTCACAGCTTTAATGCCTGCAGATAGCATTACATATCCAGTGTCTGATTGATTCATTGTGTGATTGATAAATGACATGCATAGTTTTTGCATGAAAACAGCCCCTGTAATGTGATTCCCCACACAGAAGATTCTGAAAGGTTTTAAAGAAAACCTTTGTACAGTGCACAGAATTTGATCGATTCATTGCTATTTTTCTGAAATCAGCCCATTTATTTGGGAGAGGTTACCAACAGCACCTTCACTGCCCATGTCTTTGGATGGTAAACATCATTACTTGGAGTTTTAATGTGATCATTTCTGTATTTCCCTCTTATCCCAGGCAGTTACATGAAATATTGGCAGCTGTCTGGGATGTTTCATGGGGTTCATCTTTCCTTTCTCTGATAGACAATAAAAAAATTCCCTGCTGTAGGGGAGAAATATTTGGAAGATAGCAAATGTTTCATGGTGCTGTGACATGGCTGAGAGATTGGGAGGGGAACCAGAATTGCTTGGCTATGGGGCTGCTGCTGGCTCTGCAGGGTGGACATGAGCACTTGCTTGATACTTCAAGGACTTCCCTGGATTTTCCATGTTCTGTATGTGACAACCATGAACAGGTATTTCCTTTCCTTTCTGAACAGGAAGGTGTCTTACTTATTAACCCCTAAGGTTTCCTAATGGCTCTGAGCAGAATCTGTTTCTCCAGCTCCAGCAGTACATTGAATTTAAGGAGAATTTGGTAGCTATATAATAACTGGTTGGTTTCTGGTAGCAGTAACAATCTGGAATCAATCCCTGTAAAATTTCTAATTTAATGCTGAGTTTCTGTAGGATAATGACTCAAATGTCCCTAAGAATAAAATGCATCTTCCTAATTGATACTTACAAGGAGGAACCATGAAACAAAACTGGGTGGGCAAACTTTTTGGAGGTTTTTTTTTTGTGTGTGTTTTGAATTTTGTGTAACTTTGCATCCAGTTATTGTTTTTTTGCTGAGCTGCAATAACCCTGATGATGAGGCAATTTGGGTACTGACCCTTCTCCCATTTGGGCATCCTGCTGTCTTTCCTAGAATGATGATTAAAATCCTTTCCTTCTAAAGTCTAGGAATTTTTGGACCTTATTTCTTATCACTGTTGGATTGAAGGAGCAGTCTGTCCCCTAAGACTGTTCCATGTGTTTGGCCAATGCTGTAAATCCTTTGCCAGAACAACAAAAAGGCTGCAAAGGCCTCCTCGTCCACCATTCCCTCCCACAAAGACTTTTAGTTACAAGTTTGGCATTTTTAGTCAAATGGATTTAATATTTTCATAAAATAACTTTGCAAAATTCTCTTTTCCTGACACGCAACTCAAGTTTGCCAAGCCAATCCTATGTCTGCATTAGGAGATACTTTTGGTGTGTTTAATACCTAGGAGCACAGTTTACAAGCTTTGATTTTTTTAAGAGAAATACATTTGTAGACAAACAGTAGGTTTTGTCAAGGGAGGTGTGTGAGGAGCCCAAGGGATGCACTCAGATCCTTTTTGGTGTCCAAACATTCGAATTTCCACTTGATTGCAATCAGAAATTCTACAGGAGCTTCATAAGTAAAACACCGCTGTAAGATAAAAACAACTTTGGGTCCTTTTTCTTTCAATTTGTGCCAAGGTGAGCCTGGAAAGGCCCAGCCTCATATTTTCCCTTGTGCTGCTCTCTCCCAGCAGCTTTTGGAGCTCTGTGGAGGAGCAGAGCACACGAGGCACCTGAGCAGAGGTAACTCCCTGAGCTCCTCACCTGCAGGCAAGCAGAGCTCATCCCCAAGGCATTGCTGGGCACAGGGACACTTGGTCAAGGCTAAATTCACCTCAGGCTGCTCTGGGTTCACATCCTACATCCCCAGCAGGCTCAGCAATACTTGGGACATAGGAACTGTGTGATTTTGAGGTGGAAGGTTAGAGCTCCCATGTATATTTATCTGGTGTTTTAAAGGCACAATGACAAATCTGATTTCACTCTGAGCTCCCTCGTGTGCTTTGTGTACAGGGCACTGAAGGGTTGCTGGGTCCTCTCCACATCTGGCTCCTCAGGGTGCCAGCTGTAGCAGGCTGGGGGTCTCAGCAGCAGAGTGAATCCCACTGGGGAGCACATTCAGAGAAGGTGCCTGCTGAGGAGAGTCACATTTTCCATCCTGTTTTCGGAAATCTTGTAGCACTCTGCAGAAAGAACAAGAACTCTGCTACTTGATAGAAGCCCTTGGTCCATGTTTCTGTCTTCCATGCATTATCTGATGACATTTGCTCACCTTTTGCTCTGCACTGAGTCACTACAATGACATCAGCTAGTGCTCCCTCCATAATTTATCAGTGCTACAAGAACTCTATGCACTAATTATCCTGTCCCTTTGGCCAAAGCCTCTAAGATGCTGCAAGGATGAAGTCACCTTAGGTTCTCTTTGGGCACCTAGCTCCTCAGATGTTGGTAGACACTTACTGGATGTATTTTGGCTTTTGAAACCAAGCACTTGTGTCTGTGCTGGAGCCTTGTGCTCACAGGTCCCTCACTGCTATGAGACAGAGACCATTCCCCATCACGTTTTGTAAAACTCCCAGTTTAGATCTGTCTTGATGAATGATTTAAAAACTCTTATATTGCCAAATAATTAGCTATGAAGAAAGATATGTCCAATAAGTTATGCAATTACCATTATTAATCAGCTTGTGTCTCTACAAGATCAAGGGAATCTTACTTTACACTGGAATTTTTAGCTGATGAGCTGGATTCATGCAGTTTCTTTTCATCCTCTTTAGAGAGGGATGGAAGGGAGTTAATTCCACCGATGCTTCAAGAATTCAAATATCCCCTGTTTGTTAATTAATAATATCTATCTGGATTTTTATCCAAAGAAAAAGCATTCTGAGCCCTGTCATATCAACTTTTAAATCTTTGGAAGCCTGGCTGCTCTCCCCTTGTTTCTAACACCTACCTAGTTACAGGACATCAGGAATGTGAGCAGAGGACAGATGATGGGAGGAGGCTGCCTTTGTGAAATCTTTTGATGAGTGGGAACGACAAAAATAGGGTTCTGGAAAGCCACTACAAGCCAAAAAAAGTCCTCTGACACCGAACATCTCAAGAAGATGAAAACTGTCCTCCCATTTCCATTGTCCCTGGCCCAAGCTTTTGATCTGACGCAAGAAATGTGGTATTTGTCTGAAGCTGAGAAAGTTTATGCTGGCAAATGGAACAGGAGGAGGTGGGTTGAGTAGGCTGGGACTGAGCTCCAGGCACACCATGCTCGTGTCCCCATGGAGAGCTGGGAGCAGAGCAGGATCCACGGCCAGGCTGGGAGCCTTGGGAATGGAGCAGGAGCCAGAGCCTGGTGGGGCTGGGAGCCCTGGGAGTGAGCAGGAGCCAGAGCCTGGTGGGGCTGGGAGCCCCAGGAGTGGAGCAGGAGCCAGAGCCTGTCCTGGGATCCCGGTCGGGTTTGGGAGCCCCAGGGTGATCCTGCAGGATCAGGGTCAGACCCTGCTGCCCTGAGCCTTGGCCAGGTGCTCCCTGTTCTGAGCACTCCCGTGGCTCCTGTGGCTGTTGGCAGCAGAACTGGTCCCATTTTGGTCCCTTCCAGCCCCCCGACCCAGCTCAGCTGTGTCTGACCATGGGGTCTGGAGCCAGGGACAAACCCTCGTGCTGCTGGGACCTCTCTTGCCAGAGGATCCAGTTCAGCACAGCCATTTAGGCTGATTTGAGTTTTTCCATCCATGGAGAAAGACAAAAGTTTGAGTGTTTTGCTGAGTTGAGGCTGTCCTTCGACTCAGACTGCACACTGCAAGGTGGGGAAGAAAGGGTTTTTTGTGTCCTGCAGGGATCTGCTGTCCTGGCACTGCAGGCAGCAGCCACTCTCCTCCTCTCTGCCTTCCCTGGTTGGCTGGTGGGTGACATCACCCATGGCTGCAAGACATTTATTTAGCATTTATAATTTATAATTTATCATTTATCATTTATCAGGTGGCATGAGGATATTTTCTGCCTTCATTCTTCATGGAGGCAGAACTTCTGTGTTGGTAGTTGTAGGAACAACACAGGTGGGCACTGCTTGCAATGAGGATTCCCTCAAACCACACATTCTTCCCTTGATGTTATTCCTCTCTCTACCTCAACCCTATGACTAGAAAATACCAAGATTTTAGTGCTGAGACTTTAATACACTGCACATTTTGCTAATTTTCTTTCTGGCTGTGAGCCTCTGTGGTATCATTTTCCAGCAGTTTACTCAGAGGGCTCAAAACTTTCTTTTTTTTGTTTAATGAAAGTGGGAATTCTCCTCCAGTCCCCTGACTACAGCAATGGCAGCCTTAAGAAAAACAGAACGTGACAGAAAATGGATGAATGGCTCCAGTGCTATTGCAATAATGTGAGGAGCCCATTTGTGCTCTGTGCTGTGTGAGCTGTGAGAGGACACTCCTTGCTGAAAGAGCTGTGTGTAGTTTGAGATTTTTGAATGTGACTAAATCCCTTGTGCTTCTCCTTCTTTAGTTTGGCTCTGTGGACCTCACGGATGTGAGAGTTCTCCTCTTTCTGCTTTATTTCTTTTGGGCATTTCTTCAGCCCTAATCATAAAAACTAGAATTTCTCAGCAATTTCAAGCCTGGAGACTTCCTGACCTCTATCATTCCATGCCCAGGGAAAATAAACTTGTTACTATGGTTTGAGCCTTAATGACTGCAAAGTATATATAGTCAATTTATAACAGTGCATGCTGGATTATCCTGTGCATGGCTTTACAGCTTTCACAGCATTTATCAGCAGAGTGCTCATTTAAAACATGTTGTTTTAATGAAAAGGATACCCTTGCCACTGTTTTGTGTTGATTATGTGGTAACACATTTTTATTATCACCCATAAAAATGATTTGGAGCCGTTCCACTCCAGATGCGACCTTGGGCAGAGCCCCTGTGCTTTGCTGGGCCCTGACCATGGCTGCAGTGATTTGATATCCCACAGCTCTGCAGAGCAGTGTCCAGAACAGCCCCTGTGTGCCCCTTCCCCACAGCAGCAGCAGCCCAGCCCTGCCCTGCCTGCAGCCCCTCTGATTTGCCACCTCTACCCCAGCACGTTTTGGCAACGTCCAGGTGTTTGCTGGGGAAGTGAAAGGATGACATAATAAATAATATAAAGTGATTCAGAAAGGGTCTTCAGCTCACACTTGAGTCCCATGGCAATGGGAGTTAAGCACAGTTATGCTTAGGCACATGCTTAAGTGTTTGTTGAACTGATAACACGTTTCCTGGAAAGTCTGAGATATAAATCATTGGGTAGCAGCACAAAAGGCAGATGGAACTGATTCCTTCCTGCCTGGCATCAGTCAAACCTGGTGAAGAAAAGCATTGTGACCTTCCTGCTTTCTGCTGTACTCAGAAAGTGGGACTCTGGATCTGTAAATAAAGATCCTTGCAATAAAGGAAGAATTTTGCTTGTTTGCAAGAGTGAGGTTCATTCCCTTGCACTTAACCCAGCTCCCAGTTTAATTAGTTTCTGATTCACCCCCGTCAGGCCAGTACATTCTGCAGGAAGTTCATCATTTCTGGCACTGCTGCAGTGCTGGCTCTCACCAGGCCTTGCAATAAAGAAGTGATAAACCTTGTAATAATTGCAAGTTAAAAACAAACAAGTGGAGCCAAGTCACTCTCATTCATAATTGCAGTGTGACTTCATTATGTAAAGACAACACAGTGTGTAAAGGCTGAAACTTCTAGGGATTTAGTGGAAAGTTTGAGCCATATTCCCTTTTATTTCCCTTATCCCTAAATTAGTGTTGCTTAGGTGGTTTTCAAACAGGAAAAGATGATGCTGTAACAAACCTCAGTGGTGCATGCCTAGAAAAATGTTCCCATGTTAGAGAGCAACTCCCAGTTTCATGGAGGGAGCACAGCCTGATGGACAGCCTGGATCACATGGGGAATGTGGGGTCACTTTGCCAAGGAGAGAAGGTTGTGAATGGCCCACACACCTCAGGGATGCCTGATGGGGTTACTTGAAGGCTGTGTGTTTGCAAGGCCTAGAAACAGCTGTGAGTTTTAATAACATCCTATTGCTCCTAAGCACAGCTCCTTGAGTAAATAGCCTGCTTTTTTTTTTTTCTTTAATTTGCTTCTAAGTTAAAGCACTTCAACTCCTTAAAGCTTCATCTTCTCCATCATTTTTAATTTGGTCAGTATTTGTGCTTTTCCAACCAGTACTTGTGCTCAGTTTGCTACCCTGGGCTGCAGGCACAGCTCTTCAGCTGCCCCAGCTCTCAGTAATTCCTGATCTTCTGGCTCTGGGTTTGAACAGCAGGGAAATGCTGTGTCCCCAACAGCAGCTCCAGTCCCTGGTGTCATGCTTGTCACCAGGGACACAATCCCACTCTGGAGGCAGTGAAGCCCTCCCCAAGGAGGGTGTGTGTGGGACACACTCACAATTAACACAGCAGCTTCCAAGCTAATTGGTGCTGATTTCCTAAAGCCAATAAAGCTTTCATGCCAAAATCCTGTGGTGTGTGAGCAGAGTTACTCCCAGCCCTGTCTGGCAAGGAGTTTCAGGACCTCCTCAGGAGTTGAGACCACATCTGAAACCATGCAGATCACAGATCATGGAATGTTATGGGCTGGAAGGGACCCACCAGAACCATCCAGCCCAAACCTTTAGTGACGGGGGCTGAACCACAACTCTGAGCTTGTGAGCACCTTGCTGTGAGCCCCAGCTGACCCTGTGTGTGTTCCTGTGCAGATCCTGCTGCTGGAGGCTGCAGAGAGGAGCCCAGCCCTGGAGAACAACCTGCCCATCACGGGCACCACGGCCTCGTGGGACCAGGAGCTGCTGCCTGACGCCTTCCCCCTGCTCAACCCTGGCACTGTGCTCAGGAAATCCCTGGGAGCTGTGGGTAAGCCTGGCCTGGCCCTCCCCAAACCACCCCTCCTTCCACGGTGCCTTTGGGGCAGCTGAAAAGGAGTTTTGGTCTGCTCTGTCCTTGGAGCAGGGATGTCCTTGGGAGAAATCCATTGAAGCTGCATTTTGCCAGCTGTGGTGGCCTGTGGCAGCCACGATTTCTGTTGGCACAAACACCTGCTGGGAGCTGAATTTGGGTCTGTTGGAGTGCTATTAACCCCAGCAGGGCCACTGTGCCTGCCTGTGTTTCAGTGGGCTTGTTTTAAATCCAAAGGATTTTGAGGTCTGGACACATGGAAACATTCCAGAGGAAACTCCAGAGAGCCATCAGGATCACAGTGGGGCAGCTCCTGCTCACCTACTGAGCACCAAATGCAGCATTTCCCCATCTGTGAGCAGTGCTGGGGGGTAGAGGAATGGCTGCATGGGTCATTCTAGGTCTTATTAGGGCAAAAAACTTTTCCATGAATAGCAGCATCAGTTGCAGTCTGCTTTATATTTTCTAAATTTGCCATAAACACAATGGGCTGTTTTATGATCCCTCTTGTGGCATGAAAAAAAAATACACTTACAAGAAAGTCTCCCTCTGAGCCCACTTGGCCAGACAGATCCCCATGCATTCAGTTTTCTTGACCTTGGCATCTTTTTTCA
Organism: Luscinia megarhynchos; assembly: GCA_034336665.1. Classification (NCBI taxonomy): domain Eukaryota; kingdom Metazoa; phylum Chordata; class Aves; order Passeriformes; family Muscicapidae; genus Luscinia; species Luscinia megarhynchos. The sequence goes on from CM067581.1 coordinate 4,577,284, forward strand.
AGATCCCTGCTCTCTGCTTCCAAAGCCCTGTCTGTCTGTTTCTTTGCTTGCTCCCAGAGCAGTTCTTTATTCTTTAGGGCCTACTTCACTTTTTTCTTCTTATTTTTTTTTATTTCCATTTTTTTAACCCAAGGAGTTTATTATGGCAGCCCCTCCTGACTGCAGTAGACTTGGAGCAACCAAACCAGTCCAGATGTTGTCCCTGTTTATGATTTGACATGATGCCACAACATGGAGGGAGTTTCACTGACAATATGTTCTGCAAAGTATTCTCAGAACCTCAGCCACAGCTGCCAGGAGCTGAATTAGAGCAGTTTCCCCCAGTGCCTATTATATGCTCATTCTGCCTTTTCCATGCCATTTATTTTTGCTGTGGCAGTGTCTCTGCACCTGCACTTTGTGCACCAAAGTCAGCCCAGCAAAATGCTGCAGAGCAGCTCTTCTGCAGCACTTGGGTCAGGCTCAGCCCATGTGCAGGTCAGCACCTCCCACCCTGCAGCAAAGGCAGGTGGTCACTGCTGGTCACCTCCCAAAGCAGGGGGGGTGTCTGAGCTGTGTGTCAGCCACATTCCAGGCTCTGTCTGTGCTACCAGCTGTAGCCCTTGCTCACTGTTACCCTTTGTTTTCCTGGCCTTGGTTTATTTAACCTGCTGTGGAATAAGAGCTGTGGTGTAATAAAGGAATCAGGAATGGACTGGAGTGTTTCAAGTCAGGAGAGTGGCTTTCAGCAATGAGAAATAATTGGTTCATTCCTCACTGACACCTGCTGGAGCCCCTACCCAGCCTCTGTGGGCTTCAAATCCTCACTTTGCTAGAGAGCTGTGGGGATATTTCATGGATCTGGGTCCATGTTTGGCCTCCTTCCCTCCCCACTCCAGTCTGTGTCCACGATTCTAAGCCAGCCAAACAAACTCAGCATGGATTTTGGTGGAGTGGAGGGAACTCCACACAATTTAGGATGGAGGGGAGCTGCCCTTTTGGCATGATCTCAACCCTGTGTGTGCCTTGCTGCTAGGAGCTGCCCCCAGGTTCTCCTGCAGAGATCTCAGGAGGTCTTTCATCCTGTGGGATACTGGAGTAGGTGCAAGCCAAGCCTGAGTGTCCTGGGGCATTGGGGCTGTGGAAAGCTAAGGGTCCCTCCCCCGCCTTCCCTGAGCCTTTTGTGAAACATTCCCTACTTTGCCCTGCTTCTGGGTGTTCAGCCAAAATAAATCCCAGCCCTACCTTGCATGTCACCAGGCTGGATGGACCAAGGGCAGGATGCTGACACAAAGGTGGGTGGTATGGACAGGATGCTGGGAGTTCTGGAAGTGTTCCTGGATGACCCCATAGCTCTGGGTTAGCTGATGCCTCTCCAGGCTGAGGTCCAGGAAAACTGGCTACTGTTTATGAGGGTGGTTATTTCTTCTGTGAGTGGCAGGGCTGAGAATAGACAATCATTTAAAAGCAATCAGTGCTGTTGAGACAGCTGCACCACTGGCCTTTCTGATCAGCTTGTTAATCAACAGAATACATTTTTCTGAGTATTAAGAAAATATATATACTCTGGCTGAGCCAGTTGGCAGCAAGAGACCTAATTTTTCATATCTCTCTATTTTTGTCCTATTCTTTTTAAATTTTTTTTACACTGTTCCTCTTAAACAGACACTAAAGGACACAGAGGTGCAGAGGAGCAGCTGATACCACAGGGTAAGTTCATAGTTTCTGCTATTTCTCTTTCAAAGCACAAACTGTTGTTATGCCCAGTCCTGTACTTATGTCCCAAAAAGCAGAAGGGTCCTGTGGCCAGGAACTCCTTGGAGCCTCACAGATGGAGAGGCTGGGTTTGTTCTTTGCATTTTACCTGATCATGAACTGATTTGGTTGGAGAGGCCAAACTCCAGTTTTATCACCTCTGAGACATTAATTCCCCAGCACACAAGGGATGGACAGCACTGTCTGATGGAGATGGAGTACGTGTGGCCAGAGCCAGCAGGGCATGTCCTGAGTGATGGAGAAAACTCTTCTGTAAGTGGTATTGCCTGCCAGGGGCAGCAGGAGCCTCTGGGATGCTCAGGGCATCCCTTTCCTAAGCTCCATATAAACAGAGCAGCTCCTGGGCAGGGAAAACCCTGGGCAAGGAGGGGAGCAGATGGTGTGTTGCAGGTTAATGACAGAGCCAGGAAGAAAATCCAGATTTCTGCACATCTAATTTGGTTTCCAGCAGTAGATTACTCACCCTCTGCCTTTTAAAAAGTATTTTTCCTGTGGTTTTTTGCTTCATATTGTTTGGAGGATAAACTCACCACGGGAAGCAATGCCACTGCAGCAGAGCTGATTTATGCCAGCTGAAGATTTGGCTTTCCCCCTTTTCCCTGAATCCTTCCCTATTTTTTCCCCCTGTTGCACTTGTCTCTTTTAAGCTGGTAACTCCATTTGTCAACAGTATGAGCACTTGCCTGTCACATCACCCAGTGCTACTTCTCCCAGCCTTTCCTCCAGTGCTTCCCCCTCCAGGGAAGGAAGTGCCAATTTCTCTAAAGCTCTGCTGCAGCACTGGGATTGAGGATGTTGCAGGAAATGATTGCTCCTGGTCTGCAGGACTCCATGGGATTGAGTTACAAGTCTGGGCTGAAGGATTGAGGGTCAGTTACACAGGTGAGGGAATGTCCTGACCCACACTCAGCAGCACAGCGTGTTGTGCTTGCAAAACACTTTCTGCTGCTCTTCCCTCTGTGCTGGAATTTGCTGCAGTGAAGTTTCAGGTGTGCTGGGTTTTGGTTTTTTTTAGGGGTAGAAGCTGTTTTCAGTGCTGTGAACAAATGTTCTTGCTTTCCTAAAAGAGCTCCTGATCACCTGCCTGGGAATCCATCCTTCTATCCATAGAAAAGGCTGCAGTTTGTGTCCTGTGGATAAGCAAATTGATCCAAATTAAAACCTGGCCTTGATTCCTTGTTCAATACTCAAATTAAATCAGATCTTTATTGATGACTGAATGCAACAAAGGTACAGGCTCACACTCCCACTCAAAGCCATTGAGAATTGTCATTTCCTCAGTCTGCCCAGTTTCATTGGGGATTGAAGGTGGAGAGATTTCATTTTTGTAAGAAAAACCAGTTTGGACATCTCTCCAAACCAGAAAAAATAAGAGAGGAAGTGGAGTCTTTCCAGGGATCTAGTATTGGGGGATTATTGCTTTATTCTGAGAAATGAGGCATTGGGATGAATGTCTGGGGTGATGAGTTGCAGTACCCCAGGTGAGCTATCCCACATCTAGAGTAGGAAGTGGATCCAAATGTGGGAGCTGCAAATCCTGTGAGCCTTGATGTGATTGTGCAGCCCTGTGCCCTGTGCCCAGCTGGGAAGGTGCTGTCCAGCTTCTTTCCTTTGCTCCTTCTCTCCCTCCATTCCCATCCATGCTCTCCACCCCCATATGCAGCATATTCTGCTGGCACTGCTTCTGTGGGGTCCAGTACCTCTCCTGATGCCTGGGAGGGGGAAAGACACTCCCTAAGAGTTGATCAAACCTTAAATTGCTCTGCTGTGTTGTAGTCACATGTAATACATGGACTAAAATCTGAAATCTGAGTGCTGAACTTTGGACTCATCCCTCATTCCCTCTGGCTTCAGAGCTTGCATCTGCCACTGCTTTCAAATACTCTGAGCCCTTTGGTAGCCCAGAAACCAGGAACCTCTGACTCTTGTGGCTCTGACACTTAATGCCTTTATTGTAACCATTAACCACTTAATCTGAGCAGACAGACCCACTCACTCACATCCCCAGGGCATTAAAGCTTCAGTGCTGTTTGCACAGTGTTTAAATGTTTAAATGTGAGCCCAAGATGAGCAGTGTTCTTCTGAACAACGCTATAAAATTGCCAAGTGTTGTCATTACTTTGATAGTCTGGGGAGAACAACGTCAGGATTTTACTTGGAGTCACCAGAAGTAGTGACTTGGAGGTCACTAATGCTGCCTCTGCACCTTTCCTGGGATTGTAGTCTGAGTGCAAGAAACATCCCACTGGGCACAATCACTGCTCCTGGTGTTTCCAGTCACCCTGGAACCCTGCTCAGTGATGTACAGTACTGACATCCAGTGCCTGCAGACGTGGGGGACACTAATGCCACTGTGGGATGAAAAAACTTGTGCACAGCACAGAGCCCTTGTGAGATGAATGAACACAGGAGAAACCAGGGGAACATACAGAGCCTCCGGGTGATGTGTACAGAGCAAGTGGCAGACAGGGTTTGATTTTCTTTGGCAGATCTATTTTGTGTATTTTGGTACATTGGGATGGCTCTAGAGTTTATGTGTGTCTGGATGAACCCAGCAAAGCACATCCAGACCCTGCCCAGAGCCCTTCAGGCCTTGGGAAGGGGCCAGAGTGGGCTCAGTGTGCCTCTGCCCAGCACATCCTGCTGACTTTTTGGGGAGGGTTGTGTGCATGGGACTGTGCTTTTTCCTTACAGGATTGAAGGAAGAGGAGAAGCAAAGTCTAGTCAGGCTTGTCAGACCTGCCAGACAGCTCCTGCCACCAGTGCCACCCTGTCTGTGCACTGCTGCATTTCTCCCCCTCTGCACCACTGAGTTCCTCTCCTCTGTTTTTGAGGGTGCTGAAGCCTTTCTGACCTCAGCAGTGTCCTAACTTCCAGCTAATCTCCTTTCTGAACATTTCCAGGGATTCCAGGACAGGTTGGTCCCCCTGGCCCAGTTGGACCCACTGGGCTGCCAGGACCACCAGGGCCAAAAGGAGAGAAGGGACAGCCTGGTGAGAGGGGACCTGCAGGGCCACCAGGTGAGTGCTGGAGAAGGGCAGTGCTGCTGTGGCAGGAAGTTTCACTTCATGCAGATTGTCTGTGACTGCAGCTCAGACATGCAAGATTTGAGCATCTTCAGTTGGTATCAGACCCATTCCAGGGAGAACCCTGGGAGCTGGAATCAGCCAGGAGCTCCCAGGGCAGGCAAGCACCTGCACCAGCAATGACAGACCCTGGGTTTCCTGTGCAGCTGGAGACAGCCTGGCCCAGAAAGCTGCAGAGCAGGATCATGTTTCCCCATCCTGCTCAGGAGCTGTAAGAAAGAGCCTGTGACCTGTCAGCCTTTGGAGCAGAGCATTCCCTGGTTAACCCTCACACTGGGTGCCTGCTTTAACTCCCTTTTTTCTCCACCATTTGTGTCAAGCTGTCAGATGCCAGGATGTCAAACTAATGATGCTTTTGTATGTTAAGGGAAAAGGTTATGAGGCCATTCTTTCAGAGAACACTCCATTCCTGAGCTGGGAGTCTTTCTTCATTCCCCAAACCTTCCTGAATGTTTTGATGAAGGCGATACTGCACAATAGGTGCCAGACCTCAGGCTCTGAGCTCTCTGTGTCTGAAGGCAGTGCCTTGTGAGCCTGAGCTCGGGTTAGATTTAAAACTCTGAGCGTGCCTTAAATGTGAGAGCAGCCCTGAACACTTTTTGGCACTTTCTGGCAAGCTGTCAGTGGCCAAAGTCTGGCCAAGGACCTGTCTGCCTTTTTTGGTTTCTGTTTGCAACAAGAGCCTTCCAGCCTCACAGGATGTGTGATCTGTCTGCTCCTGGACTGACTCTGCTTCCCTTGTGCTTCCTGAGCTCTCCTGGCAGGGAGGTGACACAGGTGTACCTGGAGGGAAAGAGGATTGGATTTCACACTTTGTTGCCTGTAGTTTCTCACAGCCTCAGGGAGAGGGAAGATTTCACTCTTTCAGCAATTGGGCTGCTCAAAGGCAGCACCTCTGAGCCAAGCCAAGCTCTCTCCTTTGCAGAGGAAGATGTTAAACAAAAAAAAAAAAAAAAACACCAAAAAAAAAAAAAAAAAAAAGGAAAATTGAGAAGCTGTTTCTATTCTCCCCACCTCTCTGATTCCCACAGCTGCAGTTCAGGACAGGAATCCTTTGTCTTCTTGCTGCCTTTTTACATGATAGCATCCTTAGCACAATTAACACATCCTCTCCTGCCTCTGCACAGGGATGTTGGGACCTCAAGGACCAAGAGGACTTCCAGGAGAAACCGGGATCCCAGGTCCCCCCGGTCCTCCAGGGCCACCAGCCACCCCAAGCCTCCCTCTCACCTTCCAGCAAGGGGTTCTCTACTCACTCCAGCCCACAGCTGAGAAGGAAAGTAAGTTCCCTCCTCAATTCTCATGCTCTGTGGCAGCAGCAGAGTGGGCAGGCACAGAGCAGCTCAGGCTCTGCCTGGCCTGGGAGCATCTGGACAGTCTGCCTGCACTGTCTGGGTCTCTGTTCAGGATGGAAGCTACAGGGGGTTCACCTCTCCAAAATGAGGAACAAAATCCCTGCTCTCCTAAATTGTCAGTGAGAGCAGGGTTTGGAGGATTTTGTTCTCTATGCCTGTTTTTTTTTAGGTTCATCACAGCTTTGGGGAGGCAACTGTAAGCTTCCATCAGGAGTGGCTGCTGGGAAGAGGGTGTCTGGTGAAATGACAGAGCTCAGGTAGCATCACCTGAGAGACAAGGGCAGAAGAATCCAGAGTGGCAGACTTGGTGCTGGTGCACCAAAGCTGTGGGGTTGGAGCCCTGTTGGTGCCACTGTTGTAGTGTTGGAGTGTCAGGGTTGCTCAGGAATCAGAGATTTGCAGCTCTGGAATTACAACAAGGACATCTGTTAAATGTAGCTCTTTCCCTGCCCCTGCAGATGCTTCTTCTACCTGTGCTTCTGGTGCATCCACATTATCCCACATCCACAGAATTTTGGACTGGAAAGTCCACACTGACACAATGATTTATCCCTTCCCTTGAACAAGAGGGCCAGGGTTTCTTTGTGCTTATAGTGATTTAAAAAATATATTTATTTGATTTGTGCTCTGCAGGGCAAGAAAAGGCTTTCTAGGAAAGGCACATCCTGCACTAGGATTGGAATGCTCTCAGGTTTGGGCTTGATTCTCCTGGTCCAGCCCTGTGTAGCTGGCAGGTAATACTGAGGAATAGAGCTCAGCTGTCTCCCCGTGGTCTGTAACTCCCCTGACTTCAGCTGTGCCTCTTCCCCAGCTCTGCTGCTCCTGTCCAGCCTCAAAGCTCAGTTGTCTTAGTTACAGCCAAGGATTACTAAGTCTCCCCATGTCTGACAGTTATCTCGAGCTCTCCCTTCCCTTCCACCCACTCTGCTCTCCAAAAGTGAACAGATGCATTTTTAATTTAGGGAGAATTTTAACATCTCAATTTCATATTCAGTTACTTAGGGTGTATGGGCAGGATGGGTAACTGAGGTTCAATACTAAGATTTTCACAAAATACACATCAACATGCTGCATTCATCAGCCTGAGAGCAAGGAAGGATAAATGGTGGATAATTATTTCTATCATCTCTGCCAGCAGTGGGCAGAGGATTTGAGAACAGTGAGGAGATGGTTCCATTTACATCCTTGGGATCCCTAGGCATTCCTCCCTCCATGCTTTGGTTTGCAGGAGTAGCCCAAAACTTTATGACACTTCTTCTTAATACAAATCCAGCTGCAAGTATAAGTTATCATGTGGCCATGACAATGTTCTGGCAAGATCAAGTCTTATTTTCTTACTATTTTGCCTCTGTGTTGGCTGATTTTGCCTCCCACAGGCTGGTGGAAAGCTGATCCTCTGCCACCAGTAAAACTTAGCCTTGTAAATTCTGTTTAGATTTGTAAAAATGTATTTACTTGTTTTGAAAGGAGCACATCTGAAAACTATAAACATAAAATTCCAGCTGCTGACAGCAGAGGGAAGCATATTCCTGGTAATGAGATGTGAGAGCTGTATCAGGTTATTGTTATTATACAGAGTTTGGTTCTGCCTGAACATGGTTAATGCCTGTGCCTTTATTAATTGCAACAAGTTCCTCTTGGCAATATTTATCCCCAGGCAGAAGCCAGAAGTGGGGAGACAAATATTTCCTCACAGTTTCCCTGTGCTGTGGTAAAAGAAATGGTCCCATTTTTCTCCCTCCAGATCAGGTAGCAGAGAAAAATTAAGACAGGATTACTTCATTTCCATCCTGTCTCAACAAATCAAGGCTATAATGGGGGAATTTATCCTTTAGTCAGAAACCTCAGCCCTGGGCCAGAAGCTGAGCTGCTGCTCCCCACTGCTAGGGCTGCTGCTACTGGGATCTCTCACTTTCCCTGGCTCTTAAAAATGAGTGATCAGGTATGTGGTCTACAGCCAGCTCAGACCTATTGCTTGTGCATTGATGATTTCTAGGGAATAGTTAGAGAAAAGAATGCAACTCTCACTCTTGAGGGCTGTTTTCTTATACCTTGCAGATCTGCAAAGGAAAGTAAAATTAACCTTTTTTCATAGAATCATCACTGTGGGAAAAGAGCTCCAAGATCAAGTTCAGCCATCAGCCTGGCACTATTAAACCACTTCCTCAAGCACCACAGGCACACATTTTTAACACTTCCAGGGATGGTGATTCCACCTCTCCCCTGGACAGCCTGAGGAGAGGGCAAGGGGAAACTGAGGCAGAGCAGCTGATTGTGTGGCCAGCATGTCAGTGGTGACAAGGGAGAGGATTTGTGCAGCAGGGTCCCAGCAAGGCCCTTCCTGAGCAAGAACAGAGCAGAGGGAACGAAGGAGAGGAGGAAAGGAATTGAGAGAACTGAGTTCTTTCAAAGTGCACCCTGAGCTGCTTTTGCTGCTCTGGCTGGGCAGCTCTCACCCTGTCCTTCAGGGCATTTCTCTGCTGTTCCTGGGTGTGTCTGTCCCCTTCCAGAGAACACAGGTGCTCCTGCCTGACCAGGCCCCCTGGTTTCACTCTTCCTCTTGGCTTGGATAGGGGTTGGAAAGCTCCTGGAGCAAATTCAGTATCAAGGTCTTCTCCAATGAAGCACTGTCTGCTGCTTTGGGGTATCCAGGAGCCCTGAAACAGAGTGCAGCTCTTGAGCCCAGCAGAGCCTGGCTCAGTGCAGGAGGTGGCTGAGAAGGGAAATTCCTGCTGCCACTTGATGCTATTTTGTGGCTGCTCTACCAGTCTCCAGCTGCAGAGAGCCCCAGAATGTCCCTGTGAAGGTTTTGAAAGCAAAACTAGTGAGAGACTCCAAGTCAGAAATGCAATTTAATAGGAAAAATGAGAAAAATAAAATACATGCAATAGTAAAAAATAAACAAACAGACAGAGTCAGAATACAATCTGACACCCCGCTGGTTAGGGTGGTGGTAGCAGTCCAGATGAAGTGCTCTTGTTGAAGCAGTGATCCTCTAGAAAGGTCTGGCAGCTCTTGTCCTCTGGAAACCAGTGGATAAGGGCTGCCCTGGTGTTCCAAATCTCAGTTTTTATCTAGGTAGGAAAGGCTTGGCTCCTCCCCCTGGCTGGAGCATCTCCCAGTGGGATGATGTAATTTTATCAGTCATGCCCTGGGACTCACTGGCCATTAACAGGAGATATCTCCTGGAGGCAGGATGGGTCATGGGAATGATAAAGAACACTGCCCCAGCTGGTTTTAACAGCTGGCTCATTAGCAGAAGATATCTCCCACAGAGATCAGGATCACTGCCCCACCTGGTTTCAGCAGATGGTGACAGAATACCGACTTTTGGGCACATCTTTACATTGTAACCTAGGACAATACTCCTGTTTATACAGGAGTTCATATGGAGATACAAGTTTTTCCAGCTGCTTATGCGATTATGGAAGCCATCTCTTAAAAAAATATGAGAGTTGTGTTTTAACACACTTCAGTCCCATTTACTTGTCAGTATGTTTCATTCAGAGCTGGTCCTGGAAGGAAACCTGGCTCTGGGTGAGTCCTGCCTGGCCAGGACTGCAGGAGCAGCTGAGCCCAAGGGCTGTTGATCAGAGCTCTCTTCTGTGTCACAATCGTGGAATCACCTTTCATAAATAACGTTGAGTCAAGTGTCAGGATGGGTGGATTTGTGGGAGTAACTCTGTCATTGCAATAATGTGCCATTTAGCTGGAGTGTTTTGTAACACAAATCTTTATACCCAGCTTACCTCCAGCAGAAATTAAAGCCTGGTTGGTTGCAGTCCATCCTCTGCCCCTCTCAGTGGATGTGCAGTTGATTTTGTTGATCACTTTAAAAACAAAAGGCTCTGCACCTGTTAATGCCTTCATGCTGTTTGATGCTCATTTCCCAATTTCATCTTACTCCCAAGCTGTGATGGATTTTGACATGGTCAAATAAAACTCAAATTAATTGGATTACACATTTCGCTGGGGTACCTTTCCTCCTGAACATGAGAAGAGTCTCAGTTGTTTTCTTTCAGGGCTGTGAGGAGGGGGAAGATGAATGGGTTTAGAAACAGTAGTCAAATAAATACCTGTTTGCATTCAGGCTTTAGGCACAAAATGTGGTTCTTAGAGGGATCTGGGTTGGACCCTGTGCTGTCCTGGTGCCAGGAAGGCATTGCAGAGGTATCCTGCCATCCTTGGCAGTCAGAGCCATTGCACAGTTTTCCCTGGGAGCTGCTTTCAAACAACTGCCCTGGAAGTTCTCTCCATCATTGCCAATGTTCCAGAAGCTGGGAAGGCTTTGCAATGTGTTTGTTAAAATTTTTGGGGAGTTCACCTTCTGAACTTTGGGCTGGACTCTGCAGAGTAAGCAAACACTCTTCTGACCTTCCTGGTGTCACTTGACATTTGCAGTGAGACATTCCCAGCCTTTTTCTGCCCAGGGTTCCCTTGAATTTTACTGTGATGAGTTACAGGGATGGGTGGAAGGAAACATGAGTAAGCTTGAGGTCATGGGCTGGAGGAGGTGGACATTATTCCTTCATGGCAGCCTGCAGCTATGGAAAATGTGGGATTTTCAGAGGGTTTGCCATCCTGGTGACCAGGAGCCAACACCTTCATCCAGGTTAAACAGGAAATTTATTGTTAGTCCTACAAAAAGCCTTGGTAGCACCAGGATGTGGGGCTCCCTTGTTTGTTTTGTGGCCTTCTTGTCTTAGTTGTTAATTGAATTTTTGCCCCAGGTTTCCACAACTGTCCCAAAGTGTTGTGGGGTGCTCAGATAAAAGGTGCTGCCATACAGGTACCTCCCCAGATTACAGCTGTGCTACAGTACAGGTCCATAGGCAGCAGGGTTGTTGAGTATGGTTCTGGCATCACAATAAATACTGATGGCTGCTTTTTTATTTATAGTTGTGGGTCTTCTATTCAGCTATCAACTGAATAGAAACCTATTGGCTCCAGGCTGAGGGAAGGTATGGACAGCTACAGGCTGCTGGGTTTTATTCTTGACTGGAGAGAACTGAGAAAGATGTGCAAAAGCACAAAACTCCAATGCCTGCTGCTGGCTTTCCCTTCCCTGCTCCACTCCCATCTCTCTGCATTTCCCAGAGCTCAGTGAACCTGCCCAGTTGAATACCTACAATAATCCTAAATGGCAGGAAAGTTTCCTGAGCACATGGAGGGGGCAGAGCACACCCATCCCTGGGCTCTCCTGCATCCTCAGACCTCAGGGCACCTCCCAGCAGCACCTGCCCAGGTGAGCTGGCTGGGCTGGGGGCTGTGCTGTGCTGCCAGGGAGGCAGGAGGGAGCCCCACATCCCCACCCCACTGTTCATTTGCCAGGCAGCCACAGGGCAGGTGTGGGGTGGAGGTGGCGAATTTGGGGTCAGTTATTCCAAGGCAGGGTTTACAGGTGTATAAAGCACCAAGGTTTGGAGAGAAAGGACAGCTTGGCTGAGTTCTCAGGGGTGGGATGAGCAGCTCTGCAGGAGCAGGGGTCACAGCCCTCTGAGAGCAAGGGGCAGGTGCTCCAGGATCCCAGATCCAGCATCCTGCAGCACTGCCGGCCCTTGGCCAGCAACAGGCGCCAGAGGATTCTGGAGAGAGTCCTGGCTGGGCTGGAACTGACTGCTCTGGTACTCTGGTAACTCTGGAACTAACTGCTCTGGTACTCTGGTAACTCTGGAACTAACTGCTCTGGTACTCTGGTAAATAACTCTGGTAACTCTGGTAACTCTGGAACTGACTGCTCTGGTAACTCTGGTAAATAACTCTGGTAAATAACTCTGGTAAATAACTCTGGTACTCTGGAACTGACTGCTCTGGTACTCTGGTAACTCTGGAACTAACTGCTCTGGTACTCTGGTAAATAACTCTGGTAACTCTGGTAACTCTGGAACTGACTGCTCTGGTAACTCTGGTAAATAACTCTGGTAAATAACTCTGGTAACTCTGGAACTGACTGCTCTGGTACTCTGGTAAATAACTCTGGTAACTCTGGACACTGACTCTGCTCTGCTAACTCTGATAACTGATAACTCTGGACACTGGCTCTGCTCTGTTAACTCTGGTAACTCTGGTAACTCTGTTGGTAACTCTGGACACTGACTCTGATAACTCTGGTAACTCTGGACATTGACTCTGCTCTGTTAAATCTGTTAATTCTGGACACTGGCTCTGCTCTGGTAACTCTGGACACTGACTCTGTTAAATCTGTTAATTCTGGACACTGACTGTTCTGGTAACTGGACACTGACTCTGGTAACTCTGGACACTGGCTCTGCTCTGTTAACTCTGGTAACTCTGGTAACTCTGTTGGTAACTCTGGACACTGACTCTGATAACTCTGGTAACTCTGGACATTGACTCTGCTTTGTTAAATCTGTTAATTCTGCACACTGACTCTGCTCTGGTAACTCTGCTAACTCTGTTAACTCTGGGCCCTGGCTCTGCTCTGTGCTGCAGATGGAGAACCCCAGCTGGCCTCCACCGTCATCGACACCATCATGGCTGGACTGCCTGGACCACGGGGAGCCCCGGGGCCCGTGGGGCCACCAGGTGACAGCCAGGGCAGCTGCAGGGCTGGCAGGGTGGGCAGGGAGGGCACAGGCTGCTGATGGGCACTGGGTGCCTGCAGGGAGGGACGTGCTCCCTGCTGCAAGGGTGCAAGAAATAACTGAGTTTTATCTGTTGATAGTGGCTGATTGTTTTACCTTTGTAAAATCTTGAGAAAGGGGCTGATTAAAAGCTTTCTTTAAGAGTGGGCTGTCCAGTGATTCCCTCTTCTCTCCCTGCTACACATCTGTCACTGCAGAGCTCCACCAAGCAGGGTCTGGCCAGATGCTCTGGGATGTCTATGAAGGTTTTGGAGCCATTTTCACCAGTACAACTGAAATCAGAATCTGAGATAAAAATTCAGTGACAAGCCTTCTTTCTTTCTGTGCTGATGGGTGCCTTAAATGATAATATTCCTGCAAACGTCAGCACTTCCCTGTATGATGCATATTTAGGAGTCAACTCCCATTAGTTGCAGAAAAGGCTTCTCCTTTCATTATGAGGGCCTTTCATTTATCCTTCAGTTCCTTTATTCTTTGACTTAAGCATTTGTATGGTGCATTAATGATTGAGGCTGATTCAGCTGTACTTGGTGAATAATGTCCACATTGTTTCATCTCAAGGGTTGTGACAACTAAAGCAGAGAGGAGTATTGCTAAGTTCAGGCTAAGCAAATATCCTGTCTCCCATCTGCAGGTATAATTTAACAGCTACTGTTGAGATATAATTATTTTTTCAAAAGGAATGAATCTGTTAAGTGACTGTGTGAGACAAGTTGACCTGTTTAAATGGTGCTTAGCTCATCCTGGAAGCAGCTCTCCTGTGGTACGGATTTTAAATTAATTTATTGCCAATGCAGTGAGTGAAGACCAAGAGAGAGCTTTGCTTTGCCCCATTCAGCATCTCCTGTCTCTGGCCAAACTCCATCTCCTTCATGTTCATCATCAGCTTTCTGACACCCCAGAGGGCCCAAGTGCAGCAGCCCTGGGGCTTCCCTTCCACCTGGGATTGTTTCAGGACCAGCACCTGCAGTGTCTCACTCTCTTTCAGGTGTTCCATGGATCTAGTTTAAGTTTTCTCAGAAGTTGCCTTTTGAGGAATGGAAATGTGGATGTTAATGACATCCTTCCTGCCTCTTTTCACCATTTTTTTCCTCCCAGAGCTCTGACATGTCCCTTAGGGCATGGGGATGTATTCTGTCAGGATGTGGGTGTCCAGTAACCCGTTGTTTGATGAAGGGTTCTCACTCACTGAGAGACTCAGCAGAACATGAAAGGAAGTGCATGCCTTTGGAATTTTAGGGTTCTTCCTTCCAAGTCTCCTTAAAATTGTCTCTAATTATGATTCCCACCAGGGCCACCAGGTGCTTCAGGACCCAAAGGGCCCCCAGGACCCATTGGAGCCCCAGGATCACAAGTAAGGTGCTTTGGTGCTTTGGGGTAAAGGGTAGAGGGGGGTCAGGGGTGAAACTTCATCTCATTGCACAAGGAGGAGAGTAATCTCAGATCTGCTGGTTTGTTCCCCTTGAAATTCTGTGATGCAATTCCTTCTTCTCATTCTGAGTTGTGCTGAGAGGTTGAAATGGTTGTGCTTTTCAGATTTTCCCTTAATCATAATAATGCATTGTGCTGCTGCTGTGTCAAAACATTTCACTGTGGCCTGAGTTGATGCAAAGGGTCTGACATGGGCTTTACTAACACAGTGATAGAAAAATACTGCATTTCCTGTGGAATACATAAAATAGAACAAAAATGCATCAATGGGAATTCACCAATTCTCCAGAGTGAACGTGTTAAACCTACTTTTCCAGACACAGCACTTTCATTCAAGAAAAAAAACACAAATTCCCATCAGTTTGATAATTTATTGATGCAAACATTGTGGAGGGGAGAGATAATAATGGAATGGGAAAAACTCACTCCAAAGAATTTTTGGTAGAAGAAGGGCACAGTACTCACATGGATGGAAAAAGCTGGTTAAATGGAAAGAAGTGAAGTCATGAATAGGAAACTGCCAAACTACTCCAAATTGTGGTTGGCTGATACAAAGGGACTCAGTTTTGGGAAGAATGTTGCTTAATGTGAAGGTAAAACAGCAGCATCAAATTTTTCAAAGGAATCCCACATGACTGGAGAGCACAGAGAAAGGTTAAGTGACTTTGTAGAGAGATGTAACTCAGATCTGATAAGAGGAGGTTTGGAAATGAAAACAGAGAGAGAAGATTTTTCCTATGTGTTTATTAACCACTTTGAAGAAGCAATGGACAACAGATTAGGGAAAGTTTGCCAGGGTAGCAGAATCCTTTCAATTAGGGAATGCTCTGGAGAACAATGAGAAACTCCAGATAGATATGAGCACAGTGAGAGATTTGGCAGCCAAATGACAGATGCAGTTTAACATCATTAAATACAAGGTAATTCACAATTCATAAGTAGATTCTGCAGCAGAGTCTGGCTCTTTGTCACTCAGCACACACTGCAAATCTTTTATTTTTGCAATGTGGAATTCAGTGCTCTTGAGCATCCCTGTTTCACTGTTGAGAGCTGTCAGGAGCAGAGGATGCTCGTGGGCACCTGGGCTTTGCTCATGCTGTGTGTTTGACACAAGCCTGGTCTGTGCCCTGCCTCGTTTGGCAGCCCCAGGGAGCCTCCTAAACCAGGCCTGAGTCTGAATCCTTGGTGGGGAGCTCAGCTGAGCTGCTGGTGAGCTTTGCTGGCTCCCAGCTGAAACTGGGAGAGGGCTCCTCCTCTGCACCCTGAAATCACCCTTAAATCAGCTGCTTGCACTGAGCTCCTCACAGCAATGCTCCTTCCTCTGACCTATAAACCCATTTCTCTGGGTGCTGATATGGGATTTGGGGGGCTGTTTCTAACCAGGCTGGCTTAAATCCCCAGTGGGCTGGAGGAGAGCTCCAAACTCACTTCTGCAGCCTCCACACAACCTGCAAGTCACTTGAGGTGGAAAAAAAGCATCTTGTACATGGTTGTGGGGAGAAGGAGAGCTGACAGGCTGGATATAAACAAACAATATTGTTCTCTCTTGGTCTGGTTAATAACTGTGGCTTCTCTGGGTGGATAAGTTAAGAATTTGGATTGATTTCTGCATAGCAGTTCAATTAGTAGAAATCTGGAGAGTGTGCCCTTCTTAGCCATTGGTGACTGCTTTATAGATTTGTTCAACCCAGGGAGTAAAATTATTACCAGAGATTTGGGCTTAATTTGAAAATTGTTTATTAGGGTGAGTGAATAGCTTCAAAATAATTTCCACTACACAATCCAATTAATTTTCAGGTATGTGTGCTTGCTCCTGCCACCCACTGAGGCAATTAAGAAGTGAGGGGGAAGCAGTGGGGATTTTTAAGCTAAACATTCTACCTGTGTATTAATTTCTTCTTGGTAACTGAGAACAAGAACTGTCCTGTCATAGTGACCCCCAAAAAAATGTTACATCAGGGGTCTGCAGTGCATTAAAAGACCCAAACAGAAGGATCTGCAGAAAGTGCAGGGCTCAGGATATCTGCAAACAGGGCTCCTGTTGTACTTGTTTGAGGGAAAAAGAGAATCCAGCCCAATTGCTTAATGGGTGTATGAGGTTTTTCAGGAGCTGAGGATCACTGGGAAATGTATTCACTACACCTACACAAAGATTGCACAGTAGAAATTAATTCCTTCTCATTCTACATCTCTTCTAGGGCTTGCCAGGATCTCCAGGACAGCCTGGACCAAAAGGATCCAAAGGAGACCGAGGAGAGAGAGTAAGGTTTTACATGAGAGATTCCCACAGCATTTGGGGGATGAGGCCTTGGGATTTATTCACAGCACAGGCCTCACAGATGCAGTGGGACCACCAGCTTTAAATGCAGAATTTCTGCAAGAACCAAGATGAGGGTTTCCTGTACTGAGAGAGTTCAATTCCTTGCAAAGTCAGGTATTCCTCAAAGATATCCAGGTAGCAAAGACAAGGGTGTATAAATGCCTGTGGAGACCAACTTTCTTCCACCAGCCAAAGCTGTTTAATGTGGAGTGTTTTGAGGGGTCTAACTGAACTCTTCCTTCTCTGGCACTAAAGCTTTAAAAACTCAACAGACTTTTCCTGAACCATAGCCATTCCCCAGGTCAAATGATGTTGTCAACATATTTGGAATACTGAAGTCATGTTCTTGATGTTTATGTGCCTCAGTCCAGTGGGCTGAGGGCTGTCCAGTGCTGAATGTTTGAATGTTATTTCCAAACTGGTGAAGTTTAGGAACTACCAGAGAAATATCTAACAAGAGGATAAATGTGTCAGATTCCCAGTCCAGCATTCAAGCACTGGGAAGGGTTTGAAAGTGGCATTTGGGCCTTTGGCTGCTTCTGTTCAGCTCAATTGCCAAAAAGTCATGGTTTTTGTAATCTCTAGTGAGTCCAGGAGCACAAAATCACTTGGGAGTGGAGCAGGTGAAGAGGATCATTCAGCCCTTGGGTCTGTGAAATGGGCACACAGAGAACCACTGAGACCCCAGGTGGATGATTCACACACCCCTTTAGGGCCCCTTGGAATCTTCTCCCCTGAGATAAGACACCCTTCCTTAGGAAGACTCATGCTAGAGAAATGTTCACTCCCCTGTAGACCCCCATGTTATCTCTTAGAGTTCTAACTGGTCTTTACCTCTTCTAAACAATTGGTCACTTTCTACCTAAAACCTTAAAGTAATTGGATAGCTTTCAGCTTATGACTCTATTGGTCACTTTTCAAGTCACCCTAACCCTATAAAACCCCTCTGATATTCTCTGTACTCGGATTTGCTGTCAGACCCCTTTGTAGAAATAAAGTTGCCTACAGAATCTCTGTGCAGCTTTCCCAGATCTCTTTCTTGCTGGCTTAGAGAATGCTGCAAGCAGAATGAAATCACAGAAGAGCTGATAGCCTGAGCCTAGGCCTTGCTTGCATTTAAGCACTTTGTGGTTGACATCTGCCTAAAAACAGCCAGGAGAATTTGTTCTATTCAGAATGTTTTATCCAGGCTTGCTGTGGCAGCCTGGGGCAGAACCCCAGCCCTGGCAGCTACAAGACCCCAGTGGAGAGGGGCAAAGGAGGGGAGAAAGACAAGGAGGAAATATTGGTTGGTACTTCTGGAGTGATGATGTCTGCAGTGGTGGCTGCACTGCCACAGCTGTGGGGAACAGGTTCCCTTCTGTTCCCAGTGCCATTTACCTGTGCCCCAGGTGGAGGGGAGTGGGGGCTGTAGGTGATGGGATTCCCCCATGGCAGAACCCCCTCTGCATTCCTGCTCCCCCTTCCAATCCAGGGGGGTGCCTGAAAGAGCCAGGACAGACAAATGCAGACCAGTGAACTCCAGTGTGCTGACCTCAAATTCATGGGAATGACCAGCAACAGACAAACTGCTCCTCTGCCCAGATGTGCAAGGGCAGCAGCCCAGGTGCTGGCTGAGGGGTCAGGAGCAGCAGATATCTGAGGCTGGGGCACATCTGCCTTTTGAAATCTCTGCTAGATTTTAGTTTTGGCTGCTTGGTCCTGTTCTGATGTAAGAAATCAATGTAAGAAATCACTTCCCTGAAAGACAGAGTGACTGTTGGTCATTTTTTGTAACACTTTCCTTGTGCAGCTCAGCCAGTTTGGCTTTGGCTTTCCAAATATATTGCAGACTGATGGAATTCTGGGACTAGAATTCAAGATTCTGATAGAGAGCAAAACCTTAACTGGTGAGATGGATGCACAGATTACCAACTACATCTCATTGCCATTCAATTTTTTTTTCCACCTAAAAAAACATAGAAGGGCATGGTGTGTGCAAAGTGTCACATTTGCATCCTGGAAACTGATAAAACTCTTCCTCAAGGATTAATTTAACATTTTGCTGTAGTTTATGGTTGACCATATTACTAATATTACTACTAATATACCAGATTACTACTACACTTGTTTTAAACAAAACCTTGTTGCATTTTGTCCATTCACTCCAGACAGATCCCTTAGGATTTGGTTTTGTTCCCTCCTTGCTAGGAATTTAGAATTGTAACTCTCCTCTTAGGTTTGGAACAAATGAGATTTTCAAACATCAAAATGTCATGATAAATAGAAAAACCCTCCATATTTCCTGCCCATTCTCTGTTAGTGTGGAAAGGGAAGCTGACAGCTTTTTCTGTCAGAATTTCTGTGTGATGCTCTGTGTGCTTTTTGTCTTTTGTGAGTGTGGCTTTGAATGCTGGTTTTGACAACTACATGCTGCACTTTTGGGTTTGGTGGGTACAAATGAGGCTCGAGCTGAGGAGCTGTGCAGCTGCAAAGAAAAGCAGAGGAGGGGGGGAATACAACATCTACTGGGATTTGAGAAAATGTTATTCTACATTCTTCCTGCCTAATCTGGGGGAGAACAGATGTGGAAGAGACCTGCAGCAGGCAGACACAGCCCCTGGATGGCTCAGCTCTGCTCATCCCAAGTACTGCCAGGGAGGGAGGCTCCTGCATCTCCAGAGGAGAGCCAGGGAGGCCTGGGATAAAAGATTCTGCCAACATCCAGCCTAAATATCCTTTGATCCCCCCTAAGCTGATAACATCCTTTCTGTTCCTCCTGGACATGCAGCACAGCCTGTTTATGTATTTTCTGTGTGGTGTTGTGCTCCCTCTCTGTGATTTTTCCTCTTGCCTGTGCTTTTACACGAGCTTTGCTCCCTCCAGTGAAGAATCCAAATATTTCCCTTTGAAGGTACTGGCAGCACCTGACAGACTGGGCCTTTCTCCCAGAGCTCTCCCTGTCCCTTGGGGCCTTTTCCTGGTGCTGGCAAGGCATTCCATAGGAATTCAGTGCCCAGTGGGAACGTTCTGTAGGTGCCCCTTGGTTTTATACAAATTTGGTCAACACAAACCCAGCAGCTCTCCCTTTCTACTGCAGAAATATGCCACCATATATGTAGTTTTTGGGGGGAAAAGGGATGGGTTGGTTGCTGTGTGTGTCTACAAGAGAGGAACCAAGGGGAAATATGTGGCTGCTTCATTAATGGATTTGTATAAATGCTTTTACATTTTGCCTCTTCTTTCCAGGCTCCTGCTTTCTCACTAAATAACCTGTAACTGCTCTCCTGGTCAGGGGTTCTGCCCTGTCCCAGCTGCTCCAGGGTGGGAAACCAGCACTGTGGAGGAAAACAGAGGGGAAAAAAAAGATGTTCAGCTCAATGACATTTAATTCTGCCCCAAACCAACATGTACTAGTTCAAACTGTTTCTATTAGAAAAAGGAACAAAAACCCCTCACTGAGAACAATGTGAAAATTAGCACAGCAGGAGAAAGAAACAAACCAACCAAAATATTGTACCTGTGTTTTGATCAGTGGCTGTGGGCTGTGTGTGGAGCAGGAGCAGATTAAATCAGTGCTCGGTGGGAGTCCTGGGCTCTGTTCTGGCCGGGGCAGCAGCAGCCCATCACTCCTGCCAGAGAGAAGAATGCAGTGTCTTTGTAAGGAATGAATCTCCAGCCAAATTCCTTCCTGGTATAATGTAACTGACTGCTGGAAAGTTCAAAAAACCTGCTAATCTTCTTACAGAGAGGGCACTGAGCTCAGGAGCTCCCATCCAACCCAGCTCCTCCAGAATCTGATGGGATTTGGAGCTGATATTTGACAGAAAACCAAAACCCCTTTTGCTGTGTCTAAGTGATAATGTCAAGGGAGATTTTTTTTCACATTATCCCAAGTGTAAGGTTTTTTCATTAAGCCATCTTAATTCCAGTAGTAAAAATTACACTGTGTTCTTGTCAAGTGGCAAAGTATCTCCTAATGACAGTGCCTTTATTTCCAACAGGGGCAAGCAGGTCTGCCTGGAGAGAGGGGCATTAAGGGATTTCCTGTAAGTGCTGCACTCTTGGTGGGTGCCAGGCTCAGGTGGGCTCAGTGCCTGGCACTGTGGGTGCTCTGCTGGCTCCATTTGTTCCACACACACCCTCAATTAACAAATCCCTCTGCAAATGAGACATCCCCAGGTGTAAAGCACAGTGGCCAGGAGGGCATCACCCCAGCACAGGGGCTGTGCTTTGCCTGCACATCCCTCTGGCCAGAGCTGGGCACACACAGCAGCTGCTGGCACTACCTGAGCCCAAAGTGGCCACAGTTAAACAGCTCAAGGTCCATCAGCTGCTCTCAACTCCCTCCTGCACCTCAGCTGGCCAAGCTGAGCTGGAAACCCTGTGATGAGATTAGAGATGTCTCCAAATGAGTTTTTGGCACTACCTGAACAGATGCACAGAGATATCTGCCCTGGCACATGTGGCCAGTGCAAACAATCAGTGGTGGTGCAGGCTGGCTGACAGAGATCTAGAGGAGAAAATTTGAGGGTTTTTTTTGGCTGGCAGCTTCCAGAGAAGTCCCTGAGCCTCTGGGAGGGTTCTCATCTCTCTTCCTTGGTTCCATCTCATCATTTCTTACAATTCACACACACAACCTTTTCTTTGGTCCTTCCTCCTGTGCTCACCTCTTTGCAAATATCTCAGGGAAGTCCAACAAGTTTGAGGAGCCCAAGCCTTTCCACTCTATTTTAGATTGTTAGTTTTGTTCCATGTTTAGCTTAGAGTGGTTTAATCTCTCCCTGTCATCTGCTCTTCAGAAAGTGCATGAACTTCCTGGCTGGGGGGAAACGTGAGAGCAATGTTCACTGCACAGAGAGATCTTTGTTCAAGAAAAGCTTAATGAGCATCTTCAGAGGCAGAAAGTGATGTGACTAATTAATGAAAGCAGAATGGATGAGTTTTCTGTTCTGAATGAACATGAAAACACGCATGTTTGAGGAAAAGGAGCAATTTATCTGTAGTTTAGCATGCAATGTTGTTCATTGGGAGCCCAATGAGATGTCTGTGGCCTTGCTGAGGCCCAGGCCATGGCAGGAGGCTCCTCCTGCAGCTTGGCCACTCCTGGACAAGTTCATTTGTGTTAGAAGTGGTGGTGAGCTCCTGGGGAGCTGACAGGAGCCAAGGCAAAGCTCAGGAGAGCACTTTGGCCCTTGGCATGAAGTGCCAGTCCATGTGTTCTCTGCTGGTGAAATGCTTCTTTAATTTGCTCCTTTGGTGGGGGGATCCAAGGGGTCCTGGAAGGGTGTCAGCCACATGTAACCAAGTTTCCCTTCCTTTGTTTTAGGGTGAACCAGGCAAGAAGGGTGAGGAAGGGGACAAAGGTGCTGATGTAAGGATTTTCTACTGTTTTACTTTCATTTTTGTCACTTTGCCATATTCCCTTTGACAGGTGGGTTTGGGGGAGCAGAGGGTGAATCCACAGTTAAATGTGCAGAGCAAGTGGGGACGTGAGCCTTGGGTTTGAATTTAATGTGTGCCAGAAATCCTGGTCTGTGAGGTTTCCTTGGCCATGTTCTTGAACACCTCAGTCCCCAGAGGTTGTTCTGTCACATGGAACTGATTGGGAATTCTTTCCTGTTGTCCTTCCCACCAGCTGAGGGACAGACTCCCAGAAGAGATCAAACTGGAGCTTTGGAGTTCTCATATCCCTGCTCTCAATCCCTGAAATACTTCCCAACATCTCTTTGGCCCTTCAAGCCACACCTAAGGTGACAAGGACACCAAACTACAGCCTGAGTGTATGAGGAGCTCTTGGAACAGGGACTTCTCTTGCACTCCTTCTTAGCTTATCTCCTCTTTTCATTTTTAAAACATCCACACTGCAGACTTTGGTGTTGTGAGAGCGACATGATGGACAAGAAACCTGTTCTGTAACACATTCCAACGTTAGTTTTGTTTCCTTTCCTGCAGGGGGAAGGTGTCCAGCAGCTTCGAGAGGCTCTGAAGATTCTGGCTGAGAGGGTGTTAATCCTTGAGCACATGATAGGAATTCATGGTAAGCACTGCTAAGGTTTTCTGATGGTCAAACAGCCTCCCACCCTCCTGAGCTCTCTGGTGTCTGTTCAAGCCACATTTTCAAAACTATACCATGACTTAGGGGTGCTTAGAACTGCTGAGTTCCACCAGCACTACTACTTCTCTGGCTATCCAGTAGCAGGTGAAATGACCCTTACAGTGATTTTTGTTACAGCTCAGGCAGCCAAGTCACGAGCAGCAGCTCAAGCCATGTGGCACAGATCATCCAGCAGCTTCCCACAGAGCTGCTTGTTCAAGTCTTTAGGCCAGATCATTTAATCCTGTTAACAGCATCTTCCGAGTGACTTGAACACCACTGAGGCCCTTGCCTTGTGCAGCACCACGTTTTGCAGAGAAAACCCAGACAGTGCTGCCCTGTCACCCTGAAAATCACTGATCCCTGAACGGTTTGTGATCACAACTTACATAAAACCTGTTTTCACAGTACATTCACATAGATTTTTGTGATCTCTCGAGGCTGTTGGCTCTCCCATGCCTGGTACAGTGTGTATAACATGCCTTAAAGAAGGTTCTCTTCCCTTACCCACAGTGTGCTGTTGGTTATTGTCACAGGAGTTGGTTATTGTCACACTGCTCCTTTGGGGGTAGCTGAGGATCAATTCTCTCCCTGCTGTGCCAGTTTCTCCCCTTTCAGAAACACAGTTAGAGGCAAAACTTTTGGCTCTGCTATCCCAGCTTGTGAGCAGCAAACCTGTTCCTTGGCACTGACCAAGTCCCAGAGCACTTTTCTGTCCTTGACACGTGGAACCTCATTCCTGGCCTTGCTTGTGAGCCCACCTCACACCTCCCCTCAGATCAGCATCCACTCCTATTGGGATGTGCCCTTTGAATATTGATTTAAGCTATGGGAATGCTAAACAGCTAAAATGCCCAGCAGTCCTGACAATGCCTCACTACACAGTAATGATGCACTGGATGTCTGGAGCCAGTAGTGCTAGGATGGAATTGCTGCTGGACCCTTCCAGTGCCAGGGCATGGCTGGCCTGGAGCCTGTTCTGCTCAGCTCTGCCCTGCTCTGCTCTGTTCTCTCAGCTCTGTTCTGTTCTGCTCTGCTCAGCTCTGCTCTGTTCAGCTCTGCCCTGCTCTGCTCTGTTCTCTCAGCTCTGTTCTCTTCTGCTCTGCTCAGCTCTGCTCTGTTCTGCTCTGCTCAGTGACCTCGTGCTCTTGGAGGCTCCAAGTGCTATTTCCAAAAGCAACAGGCAGCAACAGTGTAAGATTTTTGGGAAACCCTGAATCATAACCCCATGATTCAACCACACTCACCCTGACCTTACCTCTGCACTAATCCTGCTTAGCTTTCCATTTTCATTCATTCCACATTTCATTCCAAAATATATTTTTTATGCTGCTTTACTTTGAGCTGGTGGAGGTACCAGAGAGATGCCCACTCAATTTCTGAGGCAGCAATAGGATGATCTCCAGGGAAGAGGGAAAGGGGGTTCCCTGGATGAGTCCATAAAAACAGGGTATTTACAAGACCCAGCACCTGGACCTCCTTTGGCTTTTACTTTGGACCTTCATTTATAGTGGTATAAAGCAAAAAGTCACCTCTTTAGGAATCTTCTGTAGACCCTGGGCCTGGGAGTCCACACAGCAGAACTGCCTGGTTTAGCTATTTTTCACATTCTGTTTGGAAATACAGCAGACACAGGGCATGTGCTGCTGTTCTTTTGAAACAGTCATTTCAGCAAACCATTTGTATTGATCTGTTACTGCTTGGGATGAAGATGAGTTATTTACACCCATGTGTACTTCTATACCAGTGTAACTGCATCAGCAAAAATGGATGTTTTTTAAATTGTGCACTGTGGTTAGGTCATATTTAAACACCTATATTGTATGACTTTAGGGGTTTTTTAAATCCCATAAGTATTGATAATTGTATTCCTACTCTGTGCTTTCAAAATAATTCCATTCTTTCACTTCACACATATTTTAGGTCCTACAAAAATACTGTTTAGAAAGGGAACTTGGAAAGTAAAGCATATTTTCCTTGTGCAATTATATTCATCTTTGTGTATATGGTTTAAAAAAGCCCCAACAAACAAAAAGAAAAATACATAAAATAACAAAAAATATTTTCCTTGAGCACAGACCTCCCTGGACTGAAAAGCAGCACAGGGGTTTAAATCACCCAGCACCAACTGTCTGGTCATGTTCCCAGTGTAGGTGTTAAGGATTTGACCACAGGTCCTGGGGCAGCCCAGCTTTAAAACCCCACTCAAAAATGCCAATCCCATGCTCTCATTTTCCCAAGAAATGTCCCACTGAGCGTGGTTTCCAAAAACCACAGCCACCCAAGCAACAAGGCAAAACATGCCAGCAAACAAAGCTCTGCTCTGCACTGGGAGGGCAGCTGGAGCTGCAGAGAGCAGCCCAGCAGGACACAGCAGAGCCCAAATTGTTTGGCAGGATTTGGTGCCAGCAGACAGAGCCCAAATCCTCTGGCAGCCAAAAAGCTCACTGGAAACAGAAACTCTGCCTCGTGGGATCACACCAGGGCTGGCACGTTGGGCTCCTGGCAGGGAAACACAAACATCCAGCTCTGGAGGCAGAAGGAAGAAGAAATTGGGGCATTGGAAATGATGAGGCAGATCGAGGCACCAGCATCTGCTGCTGAAGAGCAGCCCAGAGCAGTGTGTATTTAATTTGTTTAGAGGGAAGAGCAGCAGGCTGTTACCTGGGGGTGTCTCAGCCACCACCCATTCCCAGCATTATTGCTGATCTGGCTGCAGCCCAGCGTGGGTCAATCCTTCCATTCAATCCTTTCAGTGCCCCCAAATGTCCTTTACTAGGAGTGAAATGGTACTTACATGCTAAAAGCATCACTGCCCATTGACCACCAGCTCATCCTCCAGCACCAGGAGTCTGTGGGCAGTGCTGAGTAATTGCTGCAGTCCAAGTAAATTCATAATTAATAAAAAAGCAGCACTTTAGAAATGAAACTGAGAGGAATGTCGGATTTGTCTTTACAAACAAGCTGTGGGTCTGCTGCTAGATAAATCCAGCATTGAGAGATAAAAGAAACAATGGGAAGGATTCCACTGATTGATGAATGGAAAAAGATATTGGCCTTTACAAACAAACTGTAGGTTTGCTGATAAATGAAATTGGATATTGAAAGATAAAAGAAGCAATGGGGAAAAACCATGAATTCTATAAGAATTAAAAATTAAAAGGGAATGTTATACATTAGAGGGGAATCTCAGGTATCAGGTATTCTGGGAAGTCTGTGCCTCTCAAGTATCTCAACCAGTGGGGAAAGAGACAGGGAAATGTGGCTGGGAAATTGGGATAAAAAGGAGGCTGCATTCTCCAAAAATTGGAGAGATCCCAGGGGAATGCCCCATGGCCTCTCCCTTTATTCGACTACAGCAAAAAGGACTCCTCTGTCTCCTTTTTGGACATAAACCTCTGGTGTCTGTGGATTATCTTCCCTGACAAAACTACAAAGGAGAGCAGGCCCTGCAGTAAGGAGCACTTACCCCAAAGAGTTCAGGCAGAGCAGAGGGAAAACATCTAATGCAGGAGCAGTGTGATGTGGGATACTGGTGAAAGCCAGGGAAAGATGCAGCTTGAGCTTTCTCAAGCTGCTCAAAGGAAAACAGGAGAGAAGGAGTTAATAACAGAGATTAGCACCTGCTGGATGCATGAGAGATGTGATATTTTGGTAAAAGCACATTTGCAAGGGGTGTTACCTTCCCTGGATCAACCAGTTTGTCTCAATCCTCAATAAAAGTGTGGTAGCCTCTTTAATAAAGGGCTTTGCATTTCTTCTTCCTCAGAAGGAAGTTGTGTGTGTTGCTGTATTCTTTCCCTGGCTTTCACCAGTATCCCCCAGTGTGATGGCAGCAGCCCCAAAGCTGCTTCCTGCAGGGAGAGCAAACAGGAGGGAGCACAGTGCTCCTGGAGGAGGAATCACTCAGAAGGGCCCACGAGTGTCTCCTCAGCCCCTGTTAAATAGTGCTCTCCCATGACTTTCTCTCCTTACAGACTCTTTGTCTTCCATTGAGCCAGGCTCTGGACAGGATGGGGTCCCGGGCTCCCCCCTGAGAAGCAGCATCAAGATCAAGCGAGGAGGACCCCGGCAGCCCCCGGCCCACCAGATCCTCTCTTCCCTGCTGGAGGAGGGTGAAGCCAGAAGGAGAAGCCACAGGATGAAGTAGGAGCATCTCCGTGCCCTCCCTGCCTGCTCTCCAGTTAAAGATACAGTACAGTGTTAATTGCACCCTGCAGATGGGGTGGGTGGGAGGCTGCAGTGTTGGGTTTCCTTCCCTGGCTAATACTGAGCCCTGATTGCAGG
Source organism: Luscinia megarhynchos (assembly GCA_034336665.1). Lineage (NCBI taxonomy): Eukaryota > Metazoa > Chordata > Aves > Passeriformes > Muscicapidae > Luscinia > Luscinia megarhynchos. The sequence continues at coordinate 4,604,199 of CM067581.1, forward strand.
GAATGATTTATCCATAGCTCAGAGAGGGGTTTGAGAACGTTTTCCTTGCTTTTGCTGTTTTGGAATAGCAGTTGTCAGGTGTCTCAGAAGCTGCCTGCACAAGGGACACCCCCTGGCTGTGCCTCAAGGCTTTAACCCTGCCCTTGCTCCCCCGCTGCCCCTGACAGTCACTCAGTAAAGCTCTGCTTAACTGGCCCAGCCATCCATCCCACCCAGGCCCAGAGCCAAGCTGAGCCTTGTCCATTGCTGCAGTTGGAGGATCTGCTTTTATTTCCTGTGTTGGTGTCACACTCACTTCCAGGTGTGACTTCCACAGGCCATGAAAGCATGACCTGCAAGGATTTCTTTTAAACAAAGAACAAATTAGAATATAAGGTACATTTTAAAGTATTACTCTGAAAATTCAGGTGACTCTCTGGACTTCAGCAACAAAATCCTGGCTTTTCATCTTGCTAATTGTATGTGAGGGACATTATTTCTATTTGTGGTTGGCTAAACAAGGACTTTTAATGCAAATGCTCATGGCAACATTGGCTTTCTGTCTATCTTCACAGAGTTTAGACTGTTTCTGTGAAAACATAGAGCAGTTTGCATGAGATATGATGGAATTGTGCAAGAATTTTCCCATACTGTGTTCAGCTTGTGCATACATCCAGAGATAATTAATTTAAGTGGTGGCAGTAACTATTCACAGAAAAGGATATTTTGCAATAGTTTCTTAATCCTACAGCAATCAGGAAAAATGTTTTCACGGTGTTTTGTTTTAATCTTGTGAGTAAATCCTTGCCATTTGGATGTGGAGACAGTGTAGTAGCAAACCACAGCCTAGGGAATTAGAGTCTTGTCAAGAGCTTATCTTGCACAGAGGCATTTTACTTTTTGCAATAACTCATTATTTTAGGGGAAGTACCAGCTTCCAGGTTTAAGAAGTTGAACCTGCCCTTCAGTGACAAATGAATCACTCCACCTGCTGTGCTAACCAGGTTGGACAAGCTGATGTCATTCATGTGAACAGTGGTTTTTGTTAGAAGGAGGAGATTAATCAACAAAGCTGACTGGACAGTTTTTTAATTTTTAGTTCCCACTTTCTGACAGTTTTCAAATTCAGCCCAGGACAAAAGTGAGCAAATTGAGCTGTGTTGTTGTCCCTCTGTCTCTGGTTCCTGTGCAGGACAGCTGTGTGAGCCAGCTGGGCTGCACTGCTGCAGAGGCTCTGCCAGAGCTTTCCAAAGAAAACACTCTACACTCCCTGTCTTCACCCCAAGTGACCTTCTCAAGGCAAAGCCCACTGGAAATGAGGCTAAAAATGGAGGAGCTCTGCCAGCCCAGCATTAGCCACACAGTAAATTGACTGGCCATATACATATACACCCAGCACTAACTCTAAACCCAGCACTAACTCTAAGGATGTCTATGGTGCTGTAAGAGCCCACATTTTTTTGGTTTTTGTTTTCTGTTTGTAGCCAGCCAAGCAAGGTACAGCCATGAGAACATTCTTGGAATAATCATTCCATCTAAGCATTAAATGTCCAAAAAAGGGATGTTTCCTCATTTACAGGCTGATTCCTGTGCAGGAATTGAGAAGTACTTGGTTACCTCTGTGGTGAATTGGGTCCATCTTGGTCTGGATCATATGGACACTCCAAGGCCTCATTGGTGGCTTCCAGAAGATCAATCAGCCTGTTGGTGTTGGAAAATCAGGCCTGAGGAGTGAGCAGAAATCTCAGTTCAGTCTAAACCTGTGCCCTGGGCAGGCTGGTGCCAGCTGTAGCCAAGGCCAGAGGAACAATCTGTCCTCATGGCAGTTCAGAACCAAACCCAACCAAAGCCATCTTTGGGAAATGGGGAAATCCAGTTTCACTGGTCCTGTAGCTACAGGGTTGGATTTGGGGAAGAGAGAAGGCAATGAGGCCATTTTTACTTCCCTGACATTTGAGAGGCTTCACACTGAACTGAAAGAGAATTCTTTCTTTCTCCAAGCCTGTCTTCTGAATTCAAAGCTATTGCATGAGCTTGGTGAGTGCTGATGCTTTAGTGACTCACATTGCTGAGGCATTCATACTGACAAAGATTTGGAATTTTATATTATTTAAAACAAATTACTGACAAGATGAAAGGAAAATTTAATGGAAGTTGTTTGCAATTAATCCTGCCAAGTCAATTGTCAAAAGGCTGTTTAGGTTTGGGTTGAGGCCACTTTAATTATTGATGGTATGAGCAATGTAATTTTCTTCTCCTTGCTTTGTTTAGCTCCATCTCTCTGATGAGGTACTGTATCTTTAATTGGGGGGCAGCAGGATTTTATGCCAGATGGACTTTCTCTCTCTGCTGGGGTTTCATTTCTCTCCACTCACACAAGGGCTGGACCACACTGTTGTGCCACCCCAGTTGAATTCCATGTAAAGGTGAGCACAGCCTCACACACTGACATTATTGCTATTGATGACCAAGCAAACCACCCCAACCACATTCTCCATGGTAGGCAGGATCCTGAGGTTCATTTCAAGCCAGGGCTTATAATGCTTCTTGCCATGTCTATGTAATTTAGGGGATTTATTTTGAATGCGTGCTCATTTAGAAATATATTTTAATTGAAATGTTTAGTGCTTTATCTTACATACATACTGTGCAATATCATAGTGTGTTCTTTTCCTTTTTTTTTTTTCCTAAGACGTTTTTGAAGTTCTTGATGTTTGTTTGAGCTCCAGTGTGTTTTTGACTTGGATCAGCTCTGGTAGTAGTAGTATTTTCCTTGCCCTGAGCTAACCAGAAGCAGCACATTGCACAACCAAAACCCTTTGCAAGTCATGCAGCATCACATTCACCAGCAACCTGGAACTCCTGGGAGGCAGGGAATGCTCCTCTCCACAGGGTCTGATTTGCACTTACTGTAGGGAATTGATAGCAACCAGGGAAATAGAATAAACCAGAGAGGAGAGCCCTCACCTGCTCCCACCAAACTCCACAGTCATTTGTCATCAGCTTTCACAGGGACAGGCACTAAAGGTCAGATCCAGCCCTGGAGCAGCACGTGCAGGGGCTGTGGGCTCTGCTCCAGGCTCTGCCAGGAGCTGTTGGCATGAGCACCCTGAGCACTGTGACAAAGGTGTCTAAAGTCAATCAGCTCTGGAATTCCCTCCTGATCCAGTGACTGGAAACCCATCCTCTCCATGTTTACAGCTTCTGTCTGACCCAAGACATTCCACTGGGGGTGCAGGGGTTCAGCCACTCAGAGTCTCTGTGATTTCTTGGTTTCCTGTGAAACCAAGGGACTAAAGGTGCTATAATTGTTCACAAGGCACATTCCCAGCCACTGAAGGAAATGGTAACTTGTTCAGCAGTCATTTTACACAGTGCCTTTTTTATTTATATCAGTGTGTTCTGTATGTGTGCTGATGGCCCTGGGGATCTCCTGGGGATCAGCTTTACAACCATTTGGTCTTTCCTAGGGCAGCCATAGGCAGTATCTTGCAATCATGTGTAATTTCTTAACTTAGAGCAAGAATAAATCTCGTCTGACAGGATGAACTCATTTATGGCAGGCTTCAATGTTTGTTGTAAACACAACCTGTTTGTGCCACCTCTTGCATGGTTACTTATCTGTTTTCATATTGCTATGTTATTGTTCAAAATATCTATTTCTCTTTATTTGCTATGGGGTTTGTTACTGTATATGGAATGTTTTGTATTCAGCATTTTCGTATGGAGCAGAGTGGGAACAGTATTCAAGGACCCACAAATACCAAAGACCTTTCATGTAATGCACTGAGAAATAAACTTACTGTAAATGAAAGTCATGTCAGGTGTCCTCTATTTACAAAGTTCAGAGCAAGTTCAAGCAAACTGCAGCCTGAAATCAGGGCAGCTGCTTTTCCTTCCTGACATCTCAGCCTTCTCCTTGGGAAAGCTCCTTTGCAGGGCTCTTAAAAACAAGGTGTGCACGAAGGTCCTGCTGCTGGCACCTGCTGTGGGCAAAAAGGGCCTTTCTTGCCTAAAACCAGCTGAGGTTCCCTGCCCTTTGGTGGGACTGACTCCTCTACAGGTGTTGGACAGAGAGATCTGTGTGCAGGACACAGAGAGTCACCTCTGCATTCCCAGGCACCAGACCCAAACCCGGGGGGCACATCCCAAACCCGGGGGGCACATCCCAAACCCAGGAGCTCACGCAAAACCCAGGGACACATCCCAAACCCGGGGAGCACGTCCCAAACCCGGGACAGCTCCTGCCCTCGTGGGGAGGTTTCAGCTCCTCATTCAGCCTCTCAGGTCACATCACCTTTGAGCACCTTGCTGTGCATTGCAGTGAGGCTCTCCCCAGACCTGGCAGATTCCTCCTGCCCTCCAGCTCCTGCAGGAATTTTGTGTCAGGGGTCTCAGCTGTGCCTGGGCTCAGTGAGAGCACCCACAGGATGGCTGCAGCAGATTGTGAGGGGGGAAAAAGCCAGACAGAGAATTGTGCTCTGCCCAGCAGTGTAAATTAAAATCTGCTGATATTTGCAGTGTTCCTCACTTCCCCAAAAGTTTCCTCACAATTCAAGGAGGTCGAGTTGGCTCAGCTAAGACAGCAAGGGCTGCCCAGACCCCTCCCTGACATCCCTGGTACCTCCTGGGCATCTGCCTCCTCCAGCAGCCTTATAGGCTTATAGAGATCTCCAGAGCCATCACCTCTTGTGGCAATGCACACTGCCAGAGGAGGAGGTGGGTAAAACCCTCTTTTAACCTTCCTGCTCTGGGAACAGCTGTCCCTCGAGGTGTATAGCACCTCTGTGTTAGCAAAGGGAGGCTCTAGGGGAGGACCTGGGCTGTTTCGTCACTGATGTCACAGCTCTGAACTTGTTTTTCATATCCCAAAGAAAATAAGAGATATGCAAATCCCAGGCAGTTTTTTCCCCTCCTGATCAGATTACACTGCAGAGATGCAGATACCAAAAGTGCAGCCAAGGCTGAGCATTGTAAACACTGAGAAATGTCCACAGGGCCAGACCTCTGCTGCACAGGGTGTTTTGCATCATGATGAGGACATGCTCAAGGTTACCTCATGCCAGGCATTCCCATGCAGCACTTCTCTGGGTCTCTCAGGGTGCATTTATCTCAGTTTCTGAGTCCTAACACCTTCAACCTCAATGTATTTATCCTTGCAAAAAGTCCTCTGAGGGAAGGCAGTTGTGTTAATCACCACTGTACAGATTGGGAGTTGCTGGATAAAAGGCTAAATTAATTTCTTGGGACATTTGTGGCTGTGCTGGTCTGCCAGGCACCAAATTAGCATCAGGCCCATGTTGGTCTCTGGGCCATTATGGCCACTGATTGTAATCACAGCAAGGGGAGCTGACTTCTCCTGAGCTCAAACAGCCCAGAAAATCAATGGCAGGGGGAACACATTGAACTTGTAGCAGGAACTGATTAAAAGAAAACTATTTATTCACAAACAAAGCACAGCTACTCTTGGAGTTCACTGCCTTAACCCTTCATGAACCTCATGCTCAGCACCAAGGTGCTCTTTAGCCAGGCACTGGCACTGTGGTGAGAGTGGATCTGGCTGTGGATGTAGTTGGAATTGTCTCCACATTCCAGCCTGGGGATGGGGAAAGCACTGAACCTGAAACAGGAACAAACTCACCCTAAACTTCCCAAGCAACACTACAGAAAAACAGCTACTACACTGTAAAAAGGAAAAAGAAGCAGGGAGGCCATATTACCTTATTCACCCTCTAAGAGCAGTTCACCAAAAACAGTGACAAGCTGCTTCAGAGATGGGTTGGGAAAAATGTGACTATTCCAGACTGAAGGATGTTTGCTTGGCATCAAGGAGAGCCTGGGAGCTGATCAGGCCTGACCTTGTTCTCTCTGAGCCTTTTTGGGAGAGGCAGAGAGAAACAGGACAGGTCTTTCCCCTGCCACATCCCACTTTTAGGACAGGATCAAACCTTGGACAAAGCTGATCCCATTTTTGGACTCCAGTGGGAAACTAAACAGCACACACTGTACAGCATAGCAGGGAAAGGTGAGTCAGCCAGGGGCTGCCAGATGAAACTTGTACCAGGGATGAGAATTGATTGTTAGAACACTTTGCCAAAGGATGTGGTAGAGTTTGCACTCCAATATGGTTTTCAAATGAGAAGAGCTCTTTCTCCTCCTAAATAAATAACTGAATAAATAAATAAATACATAAATCTCAGAGAGAGGTATATGTGCTGTATTCAACTCAAGGCACATCCAGCCAGCAGAGCCATGCCAGATGCTCAGACTGGTGGAACTGGTGACCACAAAACCCCAGATGCCCATTCCTGACCCAGCTCAGCACTGGATTTGCTGCTCTAAAGCCTCTCTCCAAACCACCAGGGCATGGGAACAGGGCCCTTGAGCATCCCCCTGGCAGCAGCTGCCCTGAGCTCCAAACCTGCCTGTGGGAAAGGACTGTCTGGGTGGAAAACATCTGGCACCCAAATTTTGGCCTGGGACTGGACACACACTAAGGCAAGCCAGAGGTGCCCCCTGACCCTGGGAGCAGGGAAAGGCTGGGTCAGGGAGCCCAGAGGGGGACTGTGCCAAGGAAAACCTGATTTATGTGTAACCAGCTGCAGTTAATGCTCACCCAGGAGCATTCTCACAGCTAAACTTTAGACTTAGCTCACAAAACACTGGCTGAGTGCACGATAAGATCCTGGCAGCCTCCTTCTCTCTGCTCCTCAACCACAAAAACATCTTCAGAAATGGATGGAGCCTGGGTCTACCTGGTGACAGGAGGATGTGGCTTTGTGGGGGAGAGGATTGTAGAGCTCCTGTCTCAACAAGATTACATCAAAGAAGTCAGAGTTTTTGATTCAGTAGCAAGAGAAGAAGTAGAAAAATACAGCACAGGTAAGAAAAGGGCATCAGCATCCATTCAGTGGCCATAACCCTCCCTTTTCTGGCAGCTGGGATAACACTGGAGGAACAACTTCCAGCTCAGATATTTTACAGCACAGGACTCAGTCAAAGGAAAAAAAGAGCCCAAAGAGATGGATGACCCAGGACTTATCTCCCAGTGAGGCTCTGAGTCAGGGATCAGTTGTGAGGAGCCACACACACACAGAGGCTGTGACATGGGAACTTGGCTGCCCAGCTGCTTCCCTAGCCACTCTGACACCAAGGGGCTAAACCAACACTCTCCTGAGCTGCTCCAACCAGCCACTGCTTCTGAGGAAAATAACTAAAATTCCTGACAGCAACAGAATCCAACTCAGTGCCTACTGCAGGCATTGTGAAATAAATTATAGAAATAATGGAGATAAACCTATAGCAGCCTTAAAAATGAGGATGTGAGTCTCAGTAAACACTCAGAGATACTGAATTAATCCAATTTGATCATATTCTGAGAGCTGCCTTCATGCAGGGTTGAGTACAGTGAGATTTGTTGGGGAAAAACAACCAGTTTTACTGGATTTAGGGATGCCCAGCAAAACAAGCCATGGCAGCTCAGGGTGCTCTGCTCAGCTAAGGCTGGGCTGGGTCCCCTGACTCTGACTGCCCAAACCCTCAGCCTGCTGTGAGAGAGGCAAAAAACGCTGAGGGAGATCCTGTTGGGAGATATGGACAGAAAGGGGATGCACCCACAGCAAGTCAGGACTCCCAGGCAAGGATCACAGTCAGGAACCCTCCCTGGCAGATGAACTCAGCAGACTGGTTTCCCCAGGTCTCAGGGAGCCAACTACCTCAAAAAGCACCCATAATTGCAGGAAAAGCTGCTTAAACCTTAGGGAGGTGCCAAAATCCATGCTCCAGGAGAGCTCTGTGGCCTGACACCCCAGCAAACCACAGAAAAGGAGGCAGGAGCAGCCTGAGGGGCCACCCCAGCCCCATCCCTGTGCCCCAGGCAGAGCCAGCCCTGCCACAGCCTCCCCCACAGGTGTTGGGTCTGTCCCCAGGCCACCCCAGGCAGCCTTTCTTTATTTCTGCCCCACCAGGCAGGGGGAACAGTCTGGCTCCTTGGTTTCCCACCTAAACTTACAGGTAGAAGAGGTATTACAGGATTACTGTGATTTTTTTTACAACAATCTTCACCATCTGCAAACCACATCCTTCCACTCCGTGCTGGTTTGTGCTTTGGGCTACAGCAGCTCTCACTCTCCTTCCTCCTCTGCTCCATCCAGCACTGCAGGGCTCTGCCACTGCTCCTGCCTGCAAGGAGACATCGAATTTTGGGCTCTGGCCTTCCCATTGCTGCAAAAAGCTGATGGGTTTGTCTCTTCCCTCCTGCAATTTATCCTCCTGTTTTACCTGTCACTGCAACTGTGCCTTTTCCAGTTGACAACCAGCAACAGCTCCTGAGCTGCCCTAGCCCAGTTTAATTCCTTCATTAGATCAGCTGCCTCTTCCCTGCTAAACCCAAAAACTTCTTTTTGTTCCTATCAAATTTCTTTGTTTTTTTTCCTTCCCCTCCAGACTCTGTTAATTCCATTCAGCTCATGCTCAAATCCTCCAGCATGGTCCCTCCCAGTCTGATGTTATCTGCTGATTTAATGAACAAATCTGCCAGATTCTTGATGAAAACAATCAAAAAGACTCAAATGCAGCAATAAGCCCTGGAGAGCCTCAGGGCAGCCACCTACCACAGCTAGGGAACTGCAACTCTGCCTTTGTGCTCTCCTTAATGGGGCTTATTTAGCCCACGTTTTACTGACTCCTTGTGAGAATGAGGCTGAGTTTCCAAAGCCCTGTGAAAATCAAGATAGATGACATCAACCTGCTCCACAATATCCCTGCAGCCTGTTACCTTGTCATAAGAACAAAGGAGGTTTATCTGGCTTGATTTGTTCCTGACAAATCCGTGTCAGCTGCTTCCATTGTGCCCATTACCCCACAGGTGCTCACTCACACGTGGTTTGAGGGCTGCTCCTGAATTTCCTGGGGTTGAAACCAAAATGTTCTGTAATTTCCTGCCTCCTCTTTACCTCCCTTCTAAGCACAAGTGTTTCACTTGCTCTGCTGAACTCTCCCAGTGCCTTCAGAAGCTCTCCAAGGCAGCTGATAACACACTAAAGCTGCAGTTACCCCCCTCACCTCTTTAGGAGCCCTGGGAATAGCTCATCAGGCTTTGTCAATTTGAAAATTCCTCATGGTTGCTTTACACCAGCTGCCTTAACACAGGTGGTGTGGAAAAGACTATTTAACACTTCAGCCTGATGGGTTCCAGGCTTTCCCAAACCACAGAGTAGCAGAAAAATCCCCCCAAGAGTCCTGCTGACACCCTGCTCTACCTCTCAGCAGGAGCATCCTTTTCTGCACTCTGGTGCTCCAGGCAGGTTTTACATCTGCTGCATGGATAGCTCCTTTCTTTCCACCCTCTATTCTCACAGAATCGACTCTGTGCTTTACTATTAATTTAATATTAATGATCACTGTTAATTGATTTAATATTAAATCTCCTCGGAGTGAATCCATTGATTATTGGCTATGCTAATTAAGAAAGCAGCCTGGGCCTTTGGTAAAATTTCTCTCTCCTCCTCCATCCCAGGCTGCTCAGAAAACACTTGATCTGCTGGCTGGGATTCCATCCTTCCAATCCTCTTCCCCTCTTGCCCTGCTGGATCTTCTCTCAGGGTTTCCACACCATAACTGGAGCTCTGAGCTACTCATTTGTGTGATCCTCCAGAAATTCCTACCCTGGCCCTGGATGTGTGGGGCTCTCCAGGCAGCTCCAGCCCAGGGCAGAGGGGATCTCCTTCCCAAAGGAACCCTGACAGTGGCTCATTGCAAATCTCTGAGGAGCACAAGCTCCTCACCCCAGCTTCTCCCTGGCCTATTCCCAAATAAGGAAAGGAAAAATGTTAAATGTCACAACACTGTCTCAAAACAAGAAAAGGGATGGTAGATGCCAAGAGCAGCCATGTATGGAACAGCTACTCTGTAGAAGAAGGAGGAGGTAAAGGAATAGGGAGATAAATTCCAAGTTTCCCATGAAACTTTTTAACCTGTTACATTATTTTCCTTCTAAATCTACAGCTTTTGCAATTTAAACAAAGCCCTGTGTGATGTGTAATCTCCAGGTGTTATTCCCATCAAGCTCTGACATTTTCTGTCTGAAGGAAGGAGTCCAGCACAGCTTCCCTGATCCACAGGGGCTGGAGCAGCCACAACCCTGGGCAGGTGTGTCCTGCTCCCAGGGCTGCCCTTGGGTGCAGCCTGGGCATTTGCAGAGACAGCAATTCTGCCCCACATTTGATGCAGAGCACCGTGTTTAATTAAAACCAGATGCAAACCTGGGTTCTTGCAGTTAAAAAAAAAATGAATTTTGCCCTGGTGTGCTGGATTCAAAAGGCACAGTCACTGTCAGAGTCGCTTTGCCTTGCCCTGCAGAGTGTCCTAGCTTACAATGTAAAGATGTGCCCAAAATTTGTATTCTGTCACCATCTGCTGAAACCAGCTGGGGCAGTGATCCTGATCTCTGTGGGAGATATCCTCTGCTAATGGGCCAGCTGTTAAAAACCAGCTGGGGCAGTGTTCTTTATCATTCCCATGACCCATCCTGCCTCCAGGAGATATCTCCTGTTAATGGGCCATTGAGTCCCAGTGCATGACTGATAAAATTACATCATCCCACTGGGAGATGCTCCAGCCAGGAGGAAGAGCCAAGCCTTTCCTACCTAGATAAAAACTGAGATTTGGAACACCAGGGCAGCCCTTACCCACTGGTTTCCAGAGGACAAGAGCTGCCAGACCTTTCTAGAGGATCACTGTTTCAACAGGAGCACTTCATCTGGACTGCTACCACCACCCTAACCAGTGGGGTGTCAGATTGTATTCTGACTCTGTCAGTGGTTTTTCTTTTGTATTATTGCATGTACTTTATTTTTCTCTTTTTTTACTACTAAATTGTATTTCTGACTTGGGGTGTCTCACTGGTTTTGCTCTCAAAACCATCACCATTCCACGCTCTACAGGAAGCTGAGGATGCTGATTTGTGCTCTCTTTTCCCCCTTGCATCTCTGTTCTGTTTTCCTGCAGGCACCACTCGTGTGACAGTGACGAGAGGAGACATCAGAGAGCCTGGTGCACTGCTGGCTGCCATGCAGGGCGTGCACGTGGTGCTGCACACTGCTGCCCTGGTGGACTACAGGGGCTCGGTGCCCTTCTGGGAGCTGAGAGCTGTCAACGTCGGGGGTGAGCCTGGAGCAGGGCCCTGCACACAACCTGCCTCACACACGCCCTGCACTTACTCAGAGGTTCCACAGACACATCCACCCACATCTGGTGCTCCCAAATCCCACACACCCCGGGATGGGAAAGGTGCTCAGGATCTTTCCAGCAGGGAACTTTCTCCCTTTGCCCCTCTGTCCTTGCTCAGGGCTGCTCCTCTCCACTGCTCATCAGTTCTGGGCTCAGTTTTGGCGCAGCTGTTCTAGTTCAGCTGTTCTGGTTCAGCTGTTCTGGTCCCCCTGATGTCACTGAGGTGGTTCAGGACACACCTACAGTGGTCAGAAACTCTTTTGTGTGTGACAAGGACAACAATAAAAATTAAACCCTGTTCTAGATAGCTCATAGCTGTCCCATGGATTTTGCCCTGTCTATACCAGCACAAGGCTGCACCCACTGAGCTGCACCCACCAGAAGGGAGTGATGCTGTTTTAATTAGCAGGGTGATGCTGTTTAATTGTCAGAGCTCCCAGCTATCATGTATGGGCAGGCCATGTGTAACTGAGAACTCCACAACCCTGTCCTCCTACCACCAAGAGCAATTTCGTGTTTGGTGCAGGATCTGCTTAGAGAAAATCTGTTCATAAATCTAGGAAATAAGCACAGGCCATAAAAATAATGAAATCCCTATTACAGCAGCAATTCCAGTGGTACCTCAGGCTGTTAGCTACTAAAATAGTCGTTAACCAAAAGGAAGGAATTTTTTTTTTTTTAATATATATATATATATGCATCTCCAAGTGATTACTGCTTAGGGCTTCTGCTATTTGCTGCTACATTCAAGGGTAACATTTAAATTCCAGCCTTCTTTTCATTGCTGTAGTTATTTTCAAAACTCAATGCTTTTAAGAGCCTGTATTGTGCTTTCTATGTTCTGAGAATATTCAGAGCCTGAGGGTTCCTGCTGCTTTTTAGTGGCTTTGCGAGCTTTTCCCCTTCACTGTTGCTGTGAGCTCTGTGTTTCAGCACAGGGAGGATTTACAGAGAGCACTGAACACCAGGCAAGTCCCCTCCTCAGCAAACCAAACCTCTTGCAGATGTTGGTGACATTCCCAGAAAACCACCCATGCAAGGATTTTCCAGTGTGACCCAGTGACTCCTTGAGGAGCCTGTCCTGCATTTCTGCCTTCCCTTGCATGGCTCCACATGGAACTCCCCAAAATGGGACTGCTGCCCTCACCAGGGCTCCTCAAAATCCTGAACTGGGAGATTAGTCTGAAGTTCTCTATTAAAATCATGGCAGATAAAAGAATAAAAATGGTATTTGATACCTGCTGTAGACTTCATGGAAAAAAGCAGGGTCAGGAGAGGTCAAGTATATAATCCTGTAGCTGGTTCCTCTCTGCAACTCAGGCCACAGAAATTCATCCAATTACTGCCCTAAGCCCAACAATTTGTGGCTAAATTGGACCATTCCTTTTCAAAAGACTTGTTGCCTCGAATTAAGGGTGCAAGTTAATGGGCCATGTATCATGGCTTTCAACAAGCCATAACAATGCTGAGGAGTGGTGGTGTGGCTATGGTTAATTATCATTTCTGGCCAAAATTTACATCTTCTGCTTTGATTCCCTCCTCTGTTTCAACTACTGGCTGCTGAATCCTGTTATAGCCTTGTTGACTGAACTGAAGAGTTCTCTTCTACAGAATTATTTTTTCCATGTAGTCTCTTAAAGACTTTTAAATCTGCTTTTTGTTAAGATGAATGGTTTTTAACTCAGCTGTTTCCAGTCATGTTTCTCACCAGGGGTTCTCAGTTAACTTTACATATTGCGATAGGCTCATGCAGAAGCACATTGATTCTTTTCCACCGGGATTTCAGATGGATTTGTGAGCTCAGAAATGATCCTAAACTCAGGATTTCCTTGGTAATTTCAGATTATGCCCTTAATAGCAAAGGGAGGAGAAATCACAAGCCCTCCCACACAAGATCTGCAGTCAGGCTCAGGGCAGAGCCTGCTTAGCCAGGTACAAAGTGTGGAGGTTTCTGGAGGCCACCCCAAGCTGCTTCCTTTCAGGTCTGAAGGCCCTCAGTAATTGTCATTGAGGTTCTCACAGCTTCAACTTGGAACAAAACCACAATGAATGCAAAAACCACCCCTGCAAGAGTCATACATTGTTTGAACCCACCAAAATACTCCAAAATAACCACACTAAACCACACACACTGACCAACTAGTTCAGCCAGAATAACCTTCCTTAAAGCAAATCATGTTTTGGATTTGTCTAGATTTGTAAGCTGCCCTCAATATTTTATTTAAAGTTCTGCAGTTATCAGGAGTTTGATGGAGTGATTTCACCCTGTAACACCCTGCAGAGCTTCTATGAAGCAACACATGCAACTAAACCACTGATCTTTTGCCAGAAGGCTGCAGTTCACCAATAATCTGCCCACAAATGCAAAAATATGGAGTTTTGCTCTGCCAAGCCCTCAGTTTCCCTTTGTTAGCAGCTCCAAAGTCCAGCTTTAGTTGCCATTGGCCATGGAGGTTCAGCCACATCAGAGCTATGGATGTGACTGCTACTCATGTTATAAACCATCCCCTCCTGAGGAAATGCAGCCCTGACCTGGGGCTTTGCATATTTTCTGCCATTAAAAAAAAAAAAAAAAAAAAAGATAGATTAGTTCCAAGCCAGAAAAAGCCTTTTGATTTGCACAACAGGAATCAAGGCAAGGTGGTTGATGTTTGTCCTTCCCATCCTGCCCCACAGGTACTGAAAATGTGTTAAGGGCCTGCTGTGCCCTGAGCATCCCCTACCTGCTCTACACCAGCTCCATCGCTGCCGTGGGACCCAACACCTCCTGTGAGCCCCTGCTCAGGTGAGCCTCAGCAGATCTTCCCCATGCTCTGTCTGTCCAGGCAAACAGCAGTGGAACTGCAGCCAGATGGAGATTTGAGCTGTGGCTACCAAGGAGAAGATTTGTGTTCCCTTTCCTGTCTGCTCCTCTTTCTTGAAAACCCTTCCTTGCTGCTCTGCCTGTTAGGAACTGTGGCTCTTCCCCACCTGGATCTACAGCCCTGCTCCTCTGAGCCCTAAAATCATTATCACATAAGGTTTCAGGTGCTCAGAGTTTGGGATATGGCCAAATTATAGCCTGCTGTTGGGTCAGCGTTTTTGCGCTGCAAAAACAGAAGTTTTGGGCTGCTGACTCACAATGAGTCAGCCCAAAGGGCAGGTGATGCCCTCTGCTACCAGCACTCTGCCCCTCCTGCTCCCAGCTCCACAGGGAACTGCTGGCAGGCCTGTACCCAGCTCTTTTTTATCAAATGTGGGCAAATCTCATGTGTTATCCCAGAAAAAAGTAATTGGCCATGAACTCTTAGGGGACAGATGCACTGGTGTGAACCTGCCCTGCAGGATTCAGGTGTAGTCACATAATTTGTTAAGTGCTTCTGACCTGTAAATTGTACCCTTCTATCCCCCAAAATCCTTCTTCCTGGCAACATGCTCATGGGGGCTGTTTCCTGGGCTCCTGGATGTCACCACTTCAGGCCATTAGGCTCAACTCTTCTCTCTGTTTTTGAGATTGACCCACAGACCCAGAAGCAGCAGCAGAGCTTCTGAAAACCCTCTGTGGCAAAGGTGGGATTTGGATCAGTACAAAGACAGTGGTCAAAATGACAATTTTGGGTTTATTTTTTTTTGTTTTGATCTCCAGAAGTGACTTTGACAATCAGCTGCCACCCCTGCTCAGGGCTCAGCATCAGGACACCTTTTGTATTCTTGGGGCAGCAGGAATTCCTGCACCCTGAGAGCAGGGCTGATATTTCTGAAGACCAGGGGCTGAAGTTTTGGGTTAAATTTGAGCTCAGTCTGATGTGTATTATTGGAATGCTCCTTGCTGATTTCAAGCCTGGTTGTAGCCACACAAACTGCTCAGCCCCTGGAAATTTGTGTGCCAGGGGAACTGGCTCCAAGTCAAGTGGTGTCTCCACAGGCAGCCAGGCTGGACACAGCTGCCTGCAGTCACTTGGCTCTGGAAATTTGAGCCCAGCTAGAAAAGACATAACTTTAAATTACCTACAAGCCTAAATTTCATGCTCACAAGTAAGTCAAGGCGTAAGCCAGTTGTTTTGAAAAGCTTCTAAGCATTCAAATCTGTAGAATAAATGTCTGGCTTATGAAAAAATCCATGAGAGCAACTCAATCCACTTGGGGACCACAAGCACTGGAGATTGTCACTGCAAAGCTGTGGGTTTTGGTCACTAGCAAATACAAAGAATTCATGTAGATATAGGCACATCCTTGTTAATATTTCAGTCCTGTGGCTTAAGAGAGAGATGTGAACAGATGTCTTGAACAAATCAGCCCCAGATGTTGCTTGATCACAGTCCTTAGGTTTATAATGGTGGCACAAGAAGGGCAAGTAAAACCCACCCAGGCTGATGCTCATGGGGTATGAACAGCCTTCCCCACCACAAAGACAAACAAAACCACACCTGGAGCCTTTCACTCATTTTGCAGAACACACTCAGATTCTCCCATTATCCTGAGAGGAAGCCTTAGAGAGGAGTCATCATCCTCCAATTATTTTGATTTTAAACGAAGGGAATTAGATAATGGGAAGAGTATCAGCCTCCCAGTCAAAACTCAGCCCACCTGCCTCAACAGGGAGCCAGGGATGGCAGAGAGCAGCTTGACAAAACAGGGATAACAGAGAGCAGCTCTGTTCACACTGAAAACAGGTGATGCCTTTCTTCTTCCTCCTCATATCCCCACCCATCTGTTCTGCCCTCTCCCTCACAGCCCATGATCCTGCTGCCTTTTCCTTTTCCTCTGTCCCCCTTCTCCACCATTCCCTGTAGAATTCATGGAACTCCCCAGTCGGGAATTGGCACAGACAAAGCAGGAGGAGGCTCTGGCTGGGTGATGGGCGCAGGGATAACGCTCCCACCTCAGCATCCAAGAACAGAAAATGCCTCTGTCAGCCTCAGTCCCTGCCAGACAGGCACTGCTCAGATACCTCCTGACAATGCCGCTCCAGTCTGATTAGCCTTCACTTATCTGGGATCGTTTTGAAAGGCAAGAGCATTATGCTGAGCTCTTTGTTACTGCCAAGCTTCAGAGGGTGGGGGAAGGCACACACAGCAGAGCCCAGGAGCAGCAGGCAGGTTTGTCCCTTTGTGAGGCTGCTGCTCTTTGAAAGCTTTGCAAGAAAAAAAAAGAGAAAGCAATTAAAACTAGAACTTCTAGATAACCCCCCACTAATTGTCTTGGGCCTCTCCTGGGCTTGCAACAAACCTTGCACAATCAGTCTTTTGTCTTGCTTGGTTTTTGGTTTGTCTTGTTCATGCCCTGTAAACACAGGGAGGGGAGGAGGGTCTGGTGATAGAACCCAGGGTGTGTGAGGAGTCTGCATTTCTGATGCTCCTCATTTATTTCTGTTGCTGTGGCACAAGGAGAGCTTGATCCCAGCTGGGATATCTGACACACAACATGCCAGACTGCTGAACAGGCAAGAGCCAGGCAACAGCATCAGCCACGTTTTACACAGGGAGATCCGAGCACAGCAAAGAGAAAACAACGTGCCCAAGGTCAGAGAGCTGAGTCAGAGCTGGCCCAGGGTTTGACAGGAACACCTCTGCTGCAGATTTGTTGTGTGAATTCCCCACAGGCCACTGAACCCTTCCAGGAGATGCATCCCAGCCCATCTGGCACATGAGGGTGAGGATTCCTCTTTGCCCTGTGTGGGGCACCCCATGCCTGGCAGATGCTGGTTTGCCAGGATGGATTGCTCTCTGACAGCAGAATATGGAGTGAATTAATTCAAAAATGGGAATAAACTCTCCAGCTCTCTCATGGAGGGAGAGAGCTGATCTATGCTACTCCAGGGAGCACAGGAGCAAGTGGATGCTCCTTCCCAGTGCTGCAGCCAGGTTTCTTCACTCCAGAGCCCACTGGAGATGTTTAACCAAATCCCATTATGGCTCCAGGCTGATCTAAAACCACGGGGATGAAACGCTGACACCCTATGGGGGCAGAGCTGCTTTCTGCTTTCTCCTTGGAATTATTCCAGGCCCTGTGAGGCCATTCCATGAGATCCCACAGGTTTTCCCCTTGGCACTGTAAGGTGGCAGCCTGAGGAGCAGGTTCCACTGTCACAACCCAGTGTTCCCTGCTCATCCTTGCCCGTGGGTCCTCTGCTTCTCCATCCCCTCTAGGGTAATTTGTGATGGGAGATGAAGGAGTAATCCCAGCACAGCCCTGCTGATTGCAGAGATCTCCAGCAGCTCCACCACATCCCCAGCAAATACCTCCAACTTTAATCAACTCTCTGAGAAAATTAAGTAGCAGTTTCTCCTTTTAGTTTATGGCTCATGAGAGGCTTTTCTCTGCCTCTAATGAAAAAGTAAAGTAGAACTGCTCTCATTTCCTTGCCCTCCACCTTCCTGTGCTCTTTCTACCTTGCTCAGCTTCTGCGAGTTGCTTAAAAATGTAACTCTGCTGCCTTCTAATTGGCCTGATGGAATGTTATTTTAACCATGCTATTAGACAGCTCTGAGGAACCACTGCCCACATGCAAACCTGCCTGTGAAGCACCTGGTGCTCTATTCCCCCCAAAGCACAGTGAGGAGCTCAGACTCCCGTAGCAGGAATCCCTGGGGAGCAGGGAATGCAGAGCAAACCAGGCTGGGACAGATGTCCCCAAGCCCTGAGCTCTGCTCTGTAGCTGCCAGGGCTTGGGTTTGCCCCAGGCTGCCACAACAAGTAAAATGTTCTGTATGAGCAGCTTTTCCTGGCTGCTTCAGGCAGACTTCAGCCACAAGGTGCTTGGATGCAAGCAATGCCTAAAGCTCAGGCTATCAGCTCTTTGTGTGATTTCATCTTTGCTTGCAGCACCTTCTTAGCCAGCAAAGAGAAAAGAGATCTGAGAAAGCTGCACAGAGGTTCCACAGACACTTTGTCTGGGCAGCAGTCTGAGTATATAAGGTATTAAAGGGGCTTTTATAAGGTTAGGGTGCCTTAGAAAATGAACCAATGATATCAAGGATTGAAAATTGTCCAACTGCTTAAAGGTTTTGGGTGAAAAGTGACCAATTACTTAAAGGATTGAGAAAGGACCAATTAAAGCACACAGAGATAAGGTGGGGTCTGCAGAGGGGGTGAGATATCTCTAGCATTAGCCACTAAGGAAGCAATTTATTATCTAAGGGATGATTTTCCAGGGAGGCATGTCAGGGGTTCTGCACCTTCCACACTGCCCCACAGTCACTCCCTGTCTCCCACCATGTTCCAGAGGGGATGAGGACACTGAGTACAGCGGGGAAGTGGAGCTGCCCTATCGGGAAGACAAAAGCCATGGCAGAAAAGATTGTGCTTGAAGCCAACGGAAAAAAGGTACAAAATTCCAGGTAGCACCCCTAGAATGACAGCACAGGCCAGGGGAAAGAGGGACATGGTTGGGAAGACCCCACAGCTCCTGTCTAAGTGTGACTCCAACCTCTGCCGGGATTTGATGCATAAACCACATTGTCCTAAACCTCCCAAAACCTGATGTTCCCACCTCAGCAAGGAGCTGCCAGACTCTCCCAGGATCAGAGAGTGCTTCCCTTTGAGCCTGTGCTTCAGCTCCAGCAGGAGTGTGACTTTGGAAAGTGTTAAATTAGGGCCAAAGGAACCAGCTTCACCTAGTTCATACTGAAAAAATGTGTAATTGCCAGGCTTTCCAGAGTGACCTCAGAATTTAAAATATTGGTGTAGCCAGAGCCAGCCCCCTACCCAAGGTAGCTGTCCAGTGTTTCAGACTGGCAGTGCAGTCAGCAGACATATGAGTTCTTCTAGACAATGAAGGGAATTGTAAAAATGAGACTTTTGCTCACTGCCTGGACCATCTCTCCCCCAGTCCCAATTTGAGGCCCCAGTTGAGGCTGTGGTACCTGGTGTTGGTTGTTGTAAATCCTCTTTTATACACCACAACTGCAGAAGAGTTCATGCCACCAGCACTCTCCACCCAGCACCTCTCAAGGAGCACCACGTAGGTGAAAAAAAGAAGGAGCAGGTGTGCTGTGAAAAAAAAAAAAAAAAAAAAAATCAAACTGGGCACCTCTTTGTGGTTTTAGGGACCCAAAGCAGGTGCACCTCTGCAAATGTTGACTCCTCTAGGCCAGTATTCCCAGGGTTTGGGTTTATCTGGGAAGCCCAGTGTCACTGTGGAAGATTCCTGGATCCATCCAAACTGGATCCGTCCCTGATTTCACAGCTGAGCAATGGAGGCACACTCAGAACCTGCATCATCCGTGCCAACACGGTGTATGGGGAGAAGGCAGCGTTCCTGCAGGAGCTCTACCTGCTCACCAGAGCCAGGAATGGGGCCCTGAACTACCTGGAGCCCGAAGACACCGAGCGCAATCACACCTACGTGGGTGAGTGAGGGCCCAGCCCCTCCTGGGTGCCACCAGCTCCAGTCACAGGGGATTTCAGCTTAGCCAGGATCTCCCCAGACACAGAGATGAGCGTGGTGAATGAGCACAAATGGGCTTGGAACCACAAAACCTAGACTGGCT
Source organism: Luscinia megarhynchos (assembly GCA_034336665.1). Classification (NCBI taxonomy): domain Eukaryota; kingdom Metazoa; phylum Chordata; class Aves; order Passeriformes; family Muscicapidae; genus Luscinia; species Luscinia megarhynchos. The sequence goes on from CM067581.1 coordinate 4,623,878, forward strand.
AAAGGATTTTAAAAGCAGGTTCTTATTACTACTGTTCCCTTTGAGAAGTGTTTCAGTGATACACGGGTGGCAGAGAGGAATTCTGGTTCTGTTTTTTAAGTGTTTTTGCTAGGAAAAGACACTTCTTCATTAGGAAAAAAGAATTAAACTACCAGTACTTGTCAAGTTCTTTACAGAAAAGGCTGCACTACATAACCAGTTTTTGCAAGCACAAGAAATTATTCACAAAGCCTATGGCAAGAATTTGTTTTGGTGCCTTTCAGGGGGGTGAAATTCAGCATTAGATAATTCAGTGATTTCTGTGCAGCACACTTATATGTCTTTTTTCAAAAGTGCAGATTTTGAAAATGCTGTTAGAGAAGAATCAGGCCCAGGTAGATCAAGTGACTCCTTCAAAGTCTCACAGCAGAGGCAGGGATAAAACCCTGGAGCACTGCCTCCTATTCATCCTGCTCTCACCACAGAACACTGCCCTTTTGCTTCACATGAACCAGGATCACAAGGCACATTAATTGTCCAGCTCAAAGGGGAGACCAAAGGTTTAAAGGATCTTGGAGGCCTGGATTAACTATCCAGCCTCTCTGCAGCACAGCTGAGCACACGATGAGTGCCTCCCTGCATCCCAGCACTGAAGCTGGCAGATCCAACCAGCTCATTCCCCTTGTGATAATGATAAATGATTCATGTTAATCATAAAAGTTTTGGAGTTTGTATAAACCAGAATACTTAAAATAAGAAAAGAACGTGGGCCTAGATAAAAGGAAATATATGATTAAACCCACTCTCTTTAAATCCCCCTGCTATGAATTTTGTATATTGAGTATTGTGTACCAGTTTGTAAAAGAAGAAAAAAAGGGGCTTTCCACAGTCTGAAAGATTTTTTTCCAGAATCAGATTTCCTGCCTTTGTGTGATCAATCACAAACTATCTGCTAAAGATCAGGCTTCCCACTTCTTCTGTTTTTATCTACCTAGACCAGATGGTTACATGACCAATTGTCCCAAGAGCTGTTCCACAGAAGCCTGGAAGTTTCTTTGACCACCACTGCTCACCTTGCAGAATTACTACAACAAAACAGTAACAATTATTGATTACTACAAGGAAAACCATACTATAGAAAGGGAGCTGCAAACCAAGTTGGGTTGAAGTGTGGAGTGGGCAGTGACGCCTCATGTTTTCCCCAGCGCTGCTTGCTCTGTCTATATAAAATAAACCAATCGAAATTTTGCTGAATACAGAGACTTTGTTTCTCATTTATAACATCCTCCTGACTGCCTGTTTCTCTCCCCCTCTTATTCCTGCAGGGAATGTGGCGTGGATGCACGTGCTTGCAGCAAGGAGGCTGCAGCTGGAGCCAGAGCTGCTGGCAGGACAGGTGTATTACTGCTACGATGACACCCCGAGCAGGAAGGGTGTCCTGGTCAGGCTGCAGCTGCTGTCCAGTGCAGACCCCTCGGTGAGGCTGGGCTCACACATCCCCTACTGGAAGATGTGGCTGATGATCCAGCTGCACAGGGTCATCAGGGCCATCCTGCCCCCTTTCTGGAGGCCACAGCCTTTCCTCAACGTGCCCCTGCTGAACACCATCGTCACCTCCTTCTCCTTTGAGACAGACAAGGCTGCCAGGCATTTCGGGTACAAACCCCTCTTCACGTGGGAGGAGAGCAGGCTCAGGACTGCACAGTGGCTGAAAGCAGCTGCAGGGAGCCCTGCACCCCCCCAGCGGCATGAAAAGATGAACTAAGCAGCACTTTTGGGGTAAGGAGGGAGCAGCAGGTTTCACCTGAGCTTCACAACCTGCACGGGGCTCCACAAGGAGCTTTGCAAACACAGAAATCCTGGTAGAGAAACAGAGAAGGAGAAAAACTCACAGGCTGCAAGTCATACCTTTGCCATGCCAAAGTCTCAGCTATTTTGTGTTGCTGTCTGATTAGGAACAGTGAATAATGCAGCAATACAACTCCTTCCAAACAGCAAGAAGAAGGGATTTATTGAAAAGCCATGGCATTTATATAGGAGAGATTGTGAAAAACAAAGGAGAAAAGGCTCATTGGTCCAAGGAGGCAACACCTCTTTGAAAACATGCTTTGTGTAAAATATGAGACACACAGCTCGGTGGTCAACAGGTTCCTGTCTGTGTTTTCTTTCTACCTTCCCTCGTTTTGTCTCTGAGAAAGATCCCCAGCCTGGGAAAGGTCTGGGCTGAAGCTGAGAAAGACAACAGCCTGGGAAAAATCCATATTGGATTTTTCCACAAGCCTTCAGCAGTGTCCACCATTTTGGGCTATTTGGGCATCTGAAACCTTCCCTGCACGCACACACAGGGTTTGCTGGCCTCCCTCACCCCACGGTGCCAGCACTGCAAGGCGACCTGTGGGAGCAGAGAGAGCAAGCTCAGGTGGAGATGGTGGCCAGCAAACCCCTCTGTGGCAAAACCAGTGAGCCAGTTTTCTTCCACAGCCTGCGGAGCCACAGTCTCAGACATTTGGTGGGGCAGCTGTACCTGGCTCAGACACTGAAGGGCTCTTCAGTGATAGTTTTGGGGAGGACAAGTAAAACCCAGCAGGTTCTTGCTCTGATTTAGGGTTTAATAAAAAGAAAAAATATATTCCCTTTTCCAAAACTGCCTTTTGCAAGATGCTTCCTGTTATTCTTTACATGTGGAATACTTTCATCCCTATAAAAGAAAAACCTCCAATCTTTTGTCCTAACAAGGGATAGGCTGATTGACCTTTTAATTGTATGGATGGAGAAGTGATGTCTGCAAGCTTGAAGGTGGGATTCATGTAGTTTGTACCTCCAAATCTCTTACCACAGAGCACTGCAGTGACAAAGCAAAGCAGACTAAAGCCCATGTTCAGCTGCTGTGCTGGCAGACAGCAACTTCAAGTGAAGGCCTTAGGGGCTGCATTTATGCTAAATAACGTTTGAACTCCAGGAGGAAGAGGTCATTTCAGCTCCTTCCATGGCACTGGAGCTGCAGAGCCCATCTGGGAGCAGCATTTCACAGATGAGATTTTCCTCACACTGGTGGGGCGGGCACTTCCAGGAGATTCACAGCAAAACTGTGGTTTCTATCAGTTTATCAGCTTCTCTATTTTTAAGACTTGCAGAGAGGCTGGTAAATCCACATTATGCACAACTGAGGTTTCAGTTTTCACTTGAGTTTGGAGGAATGGGATATTTTTACATTACTGGCTCAAATAAAAAATGAACTCTGTTAGTATCACACTTGTGTTCTGTGAATCTGTGCCCATCTCTTGAGTGTTCCTGGAGTAAAAGTGTGCACATACACAAATAGAAGCTTATTTTAATTACAAGTGCCCTGATACTCCTGAAAAAGCAAGTTTCAGCATGACATCCTAGATGGAAATGATGAAAATTTGCTTCCTGTTAGTCCTGGTAATTACCCAGGAAGGAAAGTGGAGCAATACAGTGAGAGCTGCCAAGTTAAATTTGGCGAAATTCACATTCACAAGAGAATTCTTCTTCAAAATTAGCTCACAGATCAGAAATTAGTTGCTCTGGTAATTCATTACTAGGTTCATATAACAAATAAATTTGTGCCAAACTGTTGCAATCTGCTCATAGAGAATTTGAAAAGGTGAAGTGTGTGAATTACCAGTTCCCTACTATTTTTCCCCTTCCAGTTATTCTGGGGGGAGGTTAAGAAAGGGGATAATAAGATTTCTGCTTTTTCTATGTTCACTAAAAGTTTCCTTGCAGTTTTTTGCCATTATCCAAATGGTAGCTGGCAGCTCTATGAATGTGACAAACAAATACACCCTCAATTCCTCATCCCAGAGCATCTCCACAGTGCAACAGCGTTGGCCTCAGCAGGTTTTGGTGGCTCTAAAAATACGGATTTATCCTGCCAAAAAAGAGCCACTGGGTGGAGCTGCGAGGCTGGGAACAGGTTCCTCCTGGTGGAGCCTCGCTGGGATTTAGCTGCTTTCTGCAAGGACTGAATCCCTGCCCAGGGTTTCAGGGTCTGTCCTCAGCACTGGGAATTCTGGCCTTCCCTCCTCTGCCTGGAAGCAGTCCCCATTTTATCTGCACTATAATCAAAGACACTGAGGAAATTCTTTTTTCCCACTCAGAGCTCATTAGAAAAGAATAAAAGTTTGCTTTTTGCTTTTAAAAATAGAATGGATTTTGGAGCTCTGACCTCTGAGAAGCCTTGCACAGGCACAACAGGCTGATGCCTTCAGTCCCAGTCTCTCAGGAATTCCTTTGTGGGATTTGGAGCTGCTGCAGATATCAGATGGGAGAGTTGTCAAGCCCCAGAACTATCCCAGAGATTAATGCCTTACAAGCTTGCCTGCTTTCATAAACCTTGCTGGGAACCTCATCACGCTTTTGTTCCTGTCCTGCTCATCATCACCTATGATTCTGATGCTTATCAGGCTGCAGATGACATGCAGGATAAGCAGAAGGGATTTTCAAAGGTGGTTAAGTGCTGGATTTTTCAAATGCATCTGAATTAGCTGGCTGCTCAGCTTTTTAAATACCTACTCACCTCCCAAGCTTTCAAAAGCAACCAGAGGATTCCCTTTCCCTGGTCATGGTACAAACAGGGGGAGAAGTTAGACAGCAAAGCCTCTGTGCTATTTTCCAAAAGATGAGTAAGCTTCCTTTGGCTGCCTTGCCTTTTGGCTCCTCCAAGCTAATGCTGCTGCAGACTTCCTGTTAGATCCTTGATTTTTATCAGATTATAACTTGTTTTCCCCTGGCAATGCTTTAATTCTTTCTACTGCATTGGGTTGTCATTGGCTTTTCTTTTCAGGGTCTCAGCCTTATTATGTAACAGCAGCAGCAAAAAAAGAGAAAAGAAAAAAATATTTCAGATCTGTTTCTACTTCAGGAGAGGAGCCTTTGTGCACAATTACTCATCCAAGAGATTCAGCAGGTATAACTGCTTCCCCCAGGGGCTCCATTATATAATTGGATTTCAGCCATACAAATTAAATCCTATCTTACCCCTTAGTTAAGCCAGGCAGTAAGTATTTAATGCTAATATCCCTGACAACTATTGCAGGGAGAAGCAGAGCTGAAGCACAGAGGAGACAGATGCAGGCAATCTCTGCTGCAGGAGCAGGGAGGATGAGCAAGGACTGACACCTGCTTGTATTTTCACAAGGTTTAACCTCCCCAGGACAGGCCATGGCTCAGCTGCAGTGCTGTGGATGGAACAGGGCTCTCCCTTGCTTTTCCATGCCCCAGGAGTGTTCACCCCCCAACACACACACTTCAAAGAGCCACATGCCTAACCCTGTTTGAGCTCCTCTGGAAGGCTCTGTTCTTGTGCAACGTCTGAAGGAAGCAAATTTAGCAATATTAAAACTCAAGCCAAACACAAAACCGAGCAAAGAATCCCCGAATTAAAAAGAAAATCTCGGCTGGGTTACTCATTCATCTGCATTTTCTGCCATGTTCAGTCTCCTCCCGGCGTGTTCCTGTGAGACAGAGCCCTCTGGGCAGAGCCCATCTCTTTTGGTGTCTGGTACATCAGTCACAGAGCCAGGGCATGGTAATAAAGCAAAACAGATTCATGGTAGGAGTTAAACCAGTCAGTCTGGTCCTGTAATTGGAACATAATCTCATATTGACAGTGTTCAACTCAGGATGTGCAGGGAGCACATGGCACCAGGCCAGGCACATTGGGAAGATATTTCCCAAAATCCAGCTCCTGGACCTCAAGTGAGATGTTGGAAGCTTTGCTTCCCCAAAAGGGCCTTGAGCCCCTCACTAATGGTGTTAAAGCCCCACTCCCTGCTCTGCCCAGAGCCTGGCTGGCAGGAGATGCTGTGGGAGCACTGGGACAGAGTGGGGACAGCATCCAAAGGGCAAAAGGCTCCCACATCTCTGGGAACAGCTTCCAAAAGGCAAAAGGCTCCTACATCTGCTGGGAACAGCACCCCAAAGCTCCCATATCTGCTGGGAACAGAATCCCAAGGGCTCTCACATCTGCTGGGAGCAGCTCCCCAAAGCTCCCACATCTGCTGGCAGCAGCTCCCCAAAGCTCCAACACCTGCTGGGAACAGAATCCCAAAGGCTCTCACATCTGCTGGGAGCAGCTCCCCAAAGCTCCCACATCTGCTGGCCAGGCAGCCCCAGAGCTCTCCATCCTCCTGGAGCCAGCAGGGACCTGCCTGTGGCACGAGGCACAAGCCCAGGGCTGCTCTCAGTGCCAGGGACACCAGTGCCACCTTTCTGCTCCTTTTTTCACCTCCAAAAGCTGCAGTGGCACAACTAACTCCACACTGGCAGCAGTGACTAATGCCTTTCTCTGAACCCAAAATGCTGAGCTAAAGCAGGTGAGAGGAGAGGAAGCACATTTATTCCAAGACTCATCCCATGGTAGAGTCCAAGTGCAGACACACACTCAGCTTTCCAAGGGTGTGGGAGAAGAATACCAAGCTTCTTATAGCTGCTACAGGAAGTTTAAATTGATTTTTCTCCATCTCAGCAATTAATTCCCATTAATCAACTTACTGTACAATGCTGCACAATAATTCACAAGTTTTATGTATTATATGAATAAAATTGCACATATATTTTTATGTGATTTTCATTTAATTGAATTCCAAGGAGATTTATCTGCTGGGTTATTAATAAATCTTAATATGGCCTATAACACTCAATTGATATTTAATTAACCTGCAATAACTGCCTTGTAAAATGTAAATTAAATGCTTTATTTTTTCCAGGCATATAACGTTAAATCAAATCCTTCGTTCTACCAGCAAAGCAAAAAGAAGCAGAGAAAAAACAACATTTCAGGCAACCAAACCTTACATCTGAAAATATTTGATGTTTAAAGAGGTTCAAACTGGAAATTAGATCCATGCTGTGTAATCAGTTCTTGTCTTGAGGAGGTACTTTTCCACTCTTCCCACTTTTAAAGATCACAGAATTTGGGTGGATTTAGATGAAACAACAAAATCTCAGAAGGCTTCAAGAGAAGTGAGAGACACCCACTACTAATAAAAAGGTTGTAAATTCCCATAGGTATTGTGGCATTTGGCATTTTTCTGAAAGTCTTGGCTCCTAGAGTCACATTATTAAATGAGAATGTCCATTTTCATTTAAAAATGAAAAAAAAAAAAAAACCCAAAGTAAAGGAAAAGGAAAGATATTAAAGCCCTTTGATAGGGGAAGTTTGCAAACCTGAATGTCAAAGGCATGAGAACTAAGAGACAAAAATACATAAAATTTGATCCTTATCTTTAAAAGTATCTGAACTTTTTGAGACAGATGTTTGAAAACTGGGAGGTGGCAACAAACGATCAAAACAGCCTCTACAAGAAAAGATGAGAACAATCCAAATTATGTTTTAAGATCAAACTCTTCTCTTCCTCCTCCCCTAGCAATTTACATAGATCTACATTAAATACTGCAAACTGCAAAAACAACTGGTTCTGATTTCCAAACCAGGAGAGCTGGCTGCCTTTGCAAGGTGATTTGAAAACTTCAGGAGAACATGGCTGTCCAAAATTGATATGTCTATAAAGTTTTACTGCCACAGCATCTAAATGCGTATATCTTTCTTTTTTAATGCATGGAGGGGCCAGTCTGTCTCTCAGTATTTTATTAAACAGGGTATTTCCACCAAAGGACAGTAACCCTCACTGTAATCTGTCTGCATTAGATCACTTTAAGAGGTATTAAATGGAAATAAAAAGTTAAATGTACCACGGATTTTAAGGGTGTCACAGCATGGAAGAATGAAAATGAAGAGAATGGATTCTGACTTGCAGTGAATGAACAGAAATAAATCCAGAGCTGCTGGAATGGGAAGCCTGTCCCCACTCAGTGTTCATGGCCAGGGCAGGGATTCCATGGGGAGCTGTGGGTGCTCCCAGCTCCCGTGGCAGCAGGAGGGGATGTGATCCTGCCAGGACCTGTGATCCTGCCAGGACCTGCTCTGCTCACAGCCCCAGCCTGGCCACTCTCACACTTCTCAGCACAGGAGCACCCAGGGCAGGGGGTCAGCACGTGCAGGTGGCCTCATGGCACAGGAACTGGCTGGAGTTTGGCAGATTTGTGTTCAATCCCCAGCTCCAGCGTGCACTCACTGGAATTTTGTGCTGGTTTTTACATTTACAACTGGTTTCTTCCTCTCTGCCTCTCTCTGCATTTTATGATTTTGGCAATTGATCAAGAATAGCCTTTTCTCCTTCTTTTACCTTTCATCTTTCTAAAGGGGGAGAATGCATCCCACAAATGTGTGTGGGATCTGCTGCCAGCTTGTGGACCAGGACACTTGTGTTTTACTCCACTGGATAGACAAGGACATAGGAGGGAATTTTTCCCCCTGTAGTGGGTTTCTAAGTGAGCTGAATGCAGCACTGACCATGACTGACAGCTCACATTATCTTGGGCAGCACTTTTGATCAGGCAGAGTCACCTGGGAGCTGCACTGGGAGCAGCCACAGGGGCCCCATCCACTCACTGCTCCCAGCAATGAATGAATGGGAATGAAATCACAACGGGAGGAGCAATGCAATTGGTCACAACATTTTTAGGATTTGAGACCTGAGAACCTCCTCACAGGGGTTTTACCACAGAGTTTTCATGAGCCCAGTGCATTGCTGGGCCCCCCCTGCTTTTTGGGGATGTAGGAGCAGACTCTCCATCACCTGAATGACTTCTCTGCTCTGCCCTCTAGACAAAAACCACCATGGCTGCCCCATAGTCACACCCATGCCTAGTCCTAGTCCTAAACCCCTTTCTGACCACACCACCCTCATCTTAAATCCCAGCTCCAACATCTTTCCCTTTGAGAAGAACAGCAGGCTACGTATCCTGGGATTTCCATGATGCTCAGTGTCACCCTTTGTACAGGACTCTCACAGCCTCACTAGGAACAGAGGAAATGGCCCTGACAGCAAACCTGTTACACAGCTGGTGACCAAAAAGCACAGCATCCACAGTTCTGATCCCATTGGGAGCAATCCCAGTTATTTACATGGAGATAGGGACTCACTATGGGGGGATCCCTCACAGGAGATAGCACTGGTGAGTTCTGCTTCTCTCAAAATTCACATCTGGAAATGAGCAACTGAGCAAGAGCCAGCCCCATAAGACACATCTAAATTAGCCCATCTTAGCACTGGGGACATGCCCTTAACTCACACATCCAAATGATTTGTGGTTCCACACAAACCTCTCACACTCTGGACTGTGCTGCTGCCTCCTGTCCCTAAATCCTGGGACAAGAATGGGGGGTTTGACACCAAAGAGAACGAGGTGCCTGATTTATGCTCCATTTCAAAGGGATTTAGAAGCTCTGCTCCCTCTCAGAAACCTGCCCAGCCTCCCTCAGAGGCTATGCACAGGCTTGACATGACACCAGATAATGTTTGTGGGCTCTGGCATCACTGGGGATTACTGCTCTGAAAAGGAGGACTTGCTGAAGTGGCTGTGGTTTAAGGAAGGATTTGAAAAGGGAGAGAAGTACAGAGGGAAGCTGTTCTAGACACTAAGTCACATAAGAGAAGGCTTAAAAACTGAGAGCAGGAGGAAATGAAGGGATCTGAAAAGGAAGGGATTTGGGATAAATGAGTGGAGGAGGAGCAGAAATGTCAGCTAGCAGTGAGATTACATGGGGCAGCGTGTGAGCTCCTTCAGCCCTTCTTCTTGGGGTGACTGGAGTGATGGGAAAGGGGAGATCACCACTGAGCTCTGGGCTGGCTGCAGGAGGACAATGGGCAACCCCACACTCCTGGTGGGAATTGGAGTTTGGAGGAATGACAGCACAGCTTGCTCAGATCACAGTGTAACTGTGGTGGGAATCTTTTACAGGCAGCTCCAGCTGAAACAGGGACCAAAGTACAGCCAGTGGGTTTCCAAGCACCAGGACAGAGGTCAGGAGAGGTGTGGGGAGGGGCAGGAAGATGAGGGATGCTGGTGGAAGGTCATGGTGTAATGCTCACTCACCAGGCTGAGTTAAACAGGGCTGGCTCTGTTCACAGATTTTCCTGCACTAGTTTGCACTGGTTATCACAGATAAGCCCCATTAATGCAACTCTCTTATGATGTTGGGAAACCTCAATAATGGAAATTAAGTGCTCTGCATGGACAGATGAATGGAAGTTACACAACTGCTGCCCCATTTCTGAGAAGCACAGCAATGTTGAGTGGGTGCAGCCAAATTTAATAGCTGTTATCAAAACCAAGGAAAGGACTTCCATTCAGGAGGTAACCAGGAGAAAAGCAAGGACTTGGGAGTGTTGCACAACCACAGCAGCTCTGGACTCACACCAGCAACTCCAGTGCTGGAACAATGCACCAGCTCCAGAGCTTTGACAGACGGCCAAGGGCCTTACAAAACACCTCAAACAGTTAATGCAAATCCATATTACCAGGCCTATTAATGGCCTGTCATTGCCTGTCTGCAGATCACTGTTCTGTGCCACTAAGCTCTAGGTTTCCTGAATCAGTCAGATGACATTCCTAGCACTGGTGGGATTCCATAAGGTCCTAAAATCTGAAGGACCAACCTCTTCTGTACCCATTGAATCACCATTCCCTCATTTCTGGCCTCAGTTTCCCCTTCCATTTAATGGGGACAATATTTTGTACCTTCACTGCAGCCATGGGACATTCGTGTCCAACTGAACATCATCCAGAGCTGAAAAACTCAAGCAGACTTTGAATTTCTTATTGTCTCAATTTATGTTTTAAACCAATTCTTACAATCTTTCACACACATGACAAAATGATCAAAAGCCATTTGCAGCTGGTTTTAAATCTGCACCAGATTTTACTGAAACCTGCTGTTTCTGCCCCATTTGCAGAGGACTTGGCAGGGAGGACAGGAGAAAAAACTGCATTTCCCCTGTCTCTGCTCCCTTGTCTGTTAACGTGAAACCTAAAATACTCCCCTCCATTTTGGATCAATGTCACATAACCTCATTTCCTCAGCTTAAGAAAAAGCCTTAGATTTTATATGTTGCACTAAAATATGTCAGCACTGCTCAGTTAATAAACAGAGCTAAATCAAACCCAGGCCCCAGTTCGTAGATCATGTGAGCAGTGTCAAACACGGGCAGTGATACCACAGCAGAGGTGGAATGGACAGGCTGCTCAGCCTGGCTTTATGGCTGTGAAAGAGAAAAACCTGGTGTTCAGTCACTTCCATTCACCAGAGGCTGTCACACAATCTCTCACAGCTTTTTGGGTTATGTTTATTTTTCCTGGGGGTCCCAAGGGCTCTGCCTTCTGATCCCCCTGCAAAGCCTCCTCTGTGAGTACCCAAAGGACTAACCCCTGACTTACAGCCAGAACCTGAGGCTTTTACTGCACGTTAGAGCAGATCCTTACCTGATAAATCAGAATATCCCCCATCCGTTTACACCCACAGAGGAAACAATTTTCACAATTCAGAGGAACAAGGGCTTTATTTTCTTCTCCATGTTGACTTTTCCTGTGTGGTGACTGTTGAAGCCAAGAAACTTCTCTCCCTCCCACTTGTCAGCAGGACACCCCAGCAGCTTTCAGGACTGGGATTCAGCACCTATGGCACCACTCCCTGCCACAGCCAGGCCACACTACAGGCTGCTGGTGAAATTAAAAGGGATGAATCCCATCAAACCGGCCTTGTCAGTGCCACCTCCTAACCAGCATCCTGAATTTAGGGGAAAACAATGAGGAACATGTCCTAGAGGCTGTCACACGTGGCCATTCATTATTCCCGTGTTTCTGGAGACCACCATGAGCAGAGCCACAGAGACCCCATTTACAGCCCCTCACACCTGAAACACGACCAATTACTGTGTACCTTTGGAGATTAATAGTGAAAAAGCTCCCTCTCACTCACTGCTGGAAAGAAAATGTTTTTGGAAGGCTGTTCCTGTCATTTGATATTGTCCAGTTTTTCCACTGAGGAAAGCCAAATGTGAAACCTACGGGCTGGTTCAGTTTTTCCCTTGGCAATGCCCAGCTGGAGGCTGCTCAGTGCATCCATACACCTCCTCCTGCTGCTCCTGAAAACTGCCTTGGATGAACACAGGGGTGCCAGCGTGCAGCCAGAGCCAGGCACTGCCCAGGGCCACCCAGGTGTCGTGCCCAGGGGGATACCTGAGGCACAGATATCACACAAGTGTCCATCCAGCTGTAAATGGTGTTGCAGCAGGGAACATCCCAGCTCTGGGAGAGAGGAGGGACTACAGCAATGCAAGAACCCATCCCTGCCACTCTCAACTGAAAAGCAGCCACCTAAAAGTTAGCTGGAGTTTGAACTTTCTGCTGTGGTGACTGGAGAGGGAAATTGGCACTTCTGGAGGGACATTCATTCCCTTCCCAAGGTACCTGCCTGAGACAGGGAGGGTGGATTGATGCTGGAGGTGCCAATGTCTTTCAACAGGGACTGTAAAAGGAGCCTTGATGATTATCTTGGACTTTTAGGCAGAGTCAGTTGAGGTGAATCTTTGTTGGACTGAAATCAGTGCTGGTTTCGTCGTTGCCTTCAGTGGGGCCAGGTTTTCACCACGGTGATCTGAACAGATTAGAAAAGAAAAACAGAGCAGGGAAACACATCTATAAGGGAATCAAATATTTATTTCCCCCGATTCACAGAGAGCAATTAAGATATAAAGAGATTATGGGAACTCTTCACAGTCACTGAGTGGGCTTATATTGAACAAGAAGGGAGGCTTTGGAGCCTGCAAGCACAACTCGAGCTCTCAGCCACGCTGCCTTGCTCCCAGGAAAAGCATCATGCAAATGTGAGGAGGAAGGAATTGCGGCAGACATGCCATCTGGGAGGATGATGGACAACAAGCTGACTAGGAATAAATAGCAAAATATAATAAATTCCAAACCATGCCAACAGCAACTGTTGTGCTATGAATTAACAGTGCTATTAAATGTTTACGCACACACTTCTGTCAGCACCTGTCAGCATTTATGCAATACATACGTTGGCAAATCTGTATTACGTTATTTCTTGCAACTGATCTGCATTAATACTGCCCGTGCACATGTTCAAGCAAATTGCTACACTTCTTTTTGACCTATCCATGTGCAAAAGGTGCAGCAGTTCACAGGATTTTATGCCTATGCAGCAAATTCGAGGTTTATGTGCCAGGCAGCAGAGCAAGGCTGGGGGATAGAGGGCAGCAAAGGAAAGAGAAAGAGGAGCAGGGAGGAACAAGGGACCTGGAAAGTCCTGGCCAGGGCTGGAGGATGCCTGAGGAGATGCTGGTGGGCTTAGGGCAAGCTGGGCTCACCCCAAACCACGCCAGAGAAGAGGAATCACACTGTAAGGCTCCCTGAGCAGAAAGGCACAGAGGTGGGGAAAGCCCCAAAACCCAGCTCTAAGCTAAAAAAACACTCTTGGCCAGGGCTCCTGCTGCAGGGAACAGTTATGCTATAGCCAGCAGGATGGACCACAGTGCTCTTCATGTAATTTTCCCCCTCTGATTCTTTCTTTTTTCTCTCCCCTCCCTCTCCAAGCCCCGGGTGCAGTAGTTGGGGTGGAGGAGAGAAAAATGTGTAATTAAGGGAGTTGCCACTTGCTAAAGCTGGAGCAAAAGAGAGGGTTTGTGGTGACAGGGCTAAATCTGGGACCCACCAGTGGCTGCTAATGGTGAGAGCTGTGGTTGCTGAGCCACCCAGGCAGGAGCAGAGGCAGGAACACTGGTGGTTGCAAACGGAGCTGTGAGCAGATTTTGGAGGCCTGGGGACACAGGATGCATGCAGGGACTTGGGACAGCCCAGCAGACACAGGCAGGGCAGTGGGAATGGAAACAAGGTCATGAGTGATGCTGGATCTGGACATCCCAGCTCCCTGACCAGGTTTAACTGAGCACAGGGCTTGGGGCACGGGAATGCTGCCTCTGGCTCTGGAGCTGGTGCTGCAGAGGAGGACAACGTGCAGTGCCTTACAGGGCTGCTGCAGGACCTGGGAACTGCTCCTGTTCCCCCTCTCCTCTTTGTGCACAGACACCACAGACACAGTCTTTTTACCCTCAATTTATTTGAAGCACCAAAAGCAGGTATTTTAGCGAGCAAACTTTTCCAGTTGCTCCTCCTGGTCTCATCAGGAGAGATTTTTGCTGGACCTGAAGCCACAGCAGGATGCTGAGGCAGGATGCAGGACAGGCAGAGTTGGCTGATACCAGCAGAGTGCCACACAACACCCCACCAAGCCCAGCTAAACTCTTGATTTGCAAAGGCCATTTGTGCTTAGCACAACCCACTGGAATCCCAAATGTGTATGGCCATTTTGCTGTGTGAATTAAACAGGATTCAAAGAGAGCAGGGAATGAAGAGATCTACTCTGGCCATATTTACCCTCAGCCAACCACATTAATTCATCAACTACATTC